>JAWHQI010000020.1:3610000-4860000 GCA_033032865.1 Dactylorhiza incarnata | reverse complement strand
GATGATGGTGGAGTGACGAAGGAGGCTGGTTGCACCCACCTTCTTCACGGTGACTGTGGTTCATAGCAATTAGTAAAGGCAACAACTATATGCAGTCTCATTTTGGCTATGTGCAGGCCATGCAATTTGAAAATGACTATATGGAGGCCAATTTCTGAACGGGTTCTCAAATTCCTATGTGTTTTTAGTTTGACCTGCATTTATTCTTAAACTGCATATTACATGACCCTATTTAAAAGAGCAATGTTATATGAAGTCCGTTGATATATGCAGGCCAACGAATTGGGCATGCATGCCAAATTTTATATATGCACATCATATTGAAAACACTAAATACATATTTTGTTAATTAAATCACTAAGCCAAATTATATATATATACGGATTCAAAACACCAAATTCATACTTTCTTAATTAAAATAACAACATATCCAAATTGTAAGGCCTGCACAACAAACAATTGTAGTAACACCTTATTTAGTGCTGTAGGGCTAAATGGGAATGAAAGAAGAAGTATGTTTCAATTCTCCAAACACTAAGATTGGCATCCTTTCAACCTTGTATAGCAAAAGGACAACCACAACGTTTCGAGCTAGTCTTTCTTAAATTTTTCTTAACAAATCCTTTGTTGTATTGACTAAGGCGGGGGAAATCTGCCCTATCACAACTAAGTAAAATCCTAGGCCTTGCCCGGGTTGTTAACTTATTTGCCATTTGAATGATAACAAGAATCCCAAGACCACTGTCAACCTTAAGAGCTCATTCAACTAACTCATCTTTGCTTGAAAACTCTGTCCATAGTGAAATGAATACCGATATCTACACTTGCAGTTTTGTGGTGTCCCTTCAATACTAAATAACTTATCTTTCAAGTTCATTTGTAATAAAAACGATTGGAACACATGTTAAAAGCAATTGCAATAACACAATTTCATTTAAGCAACCCAAACATAATTTACACAATCACCATCACCACAATTCAATCAACCCAAACAAAATACATACAATTTCATTTACATTGTAAATGTGCCAAAGGCGGCATCCCTATGCTATCCAAATGGGTAAATGTGTCCGCTCTTAAAGCGTAGAACGATCACCTTATAAGGCTAAATAAAATATCATCACATCCAGATACATTCATACGCGGAAGCAAAATCCAGAAAAACTATATATATATATGACACAAGGTCGTAGCCAGAGTTTATACATATTGCCCTTAACCGGGCGAGAGGAAAAGAACAAAAGTTTCGCTAACACCATTATTTAGCATCTCACATCTCGAAAGGTAAGTGGCGAAGTGGTCATATCTACAACGTCAGAAGCTGGCTCTATCGCTAGAATGCCCTCAATCTCAGGCAAGGCCTCAGACTAGGTCATCTCCTAAAAAGGTGTTCAATGAAACATTAATCAAAAGACTAGTGAAGTTCTGACCCCCTCCTCAAGAACCCTAAGGATTGAGGACAAAATCGAGCCTCTACAAGATTATGCAATAGGTAACGCATATATAGTTTAAACATTAATTAGTAATCTATGCATGAATTAAATGCAGGAAATAACTACAGAATGTAAATACAAGAAATGTCTGCAGAAATCGAGCGGGTAGTGTAATCTGAAATGTACACGCAACTTAAGCATTTAAGCCATCGATGCATATTTAACTTGCAGAAATTAAATTCGCAAGTTGGCATTATCCACCAGCGGTTGGGAAGGATCCGATAAGGTCCATCCCCCAAACTGCAAATGGCCAAGGTGCTGTTATTGATCTGAGTGTCTAGGCAGGTTGAAGCTGAAGTGGAGCAAACTTTCGACATTGAACGCATAGCTTGGCGAATGCTTCTCCATTTTTCCTCATCGTTGGCCAAAAATATCCTTGTCTTAGGATTCTTTTTTCTAGAGTTTTTACTCCGGAATGACTCCCACATTCTCCTGAATGTACCTCTTGGAGTATCACAGGAACTTCCTCTTCCGAAACACATCTTGCTAGAGGAGAAATGAGAGTCATTCTGTATAAGACTCATGCCACCAAGCAATAATAAGCTGACTTTCTCCTGAATTTCCTCTTGTCTTTTATGGATGAATGAAATTCCCATTTAGATAAGTACAGCTCGAAGGGATCTTTCCAATAAGTATGCTAATCAATTTGCATTAATTCTCCTTCTTTTGTTGCCGGATGGAAAAGTTTAGAGGTTACTCCCCCTGATGGAAGACCAAACTTTGATAATTCATCCGCCTCTTCATTTTGTGTTCTTGGAATATGCTCGATGATAAACTATTTAAATCTTCCAATTTCTTCTTTGACTAACAACAAATACTTTCTCAGCATTGGCTCACTGGTCTTGAAGTTTCCCAATACTTGTGAGGCCATTACAAGGGAGTTCATTTTAACATGTACGTGCTCTATCCCCAGCTCTTTTGCAAGTCTTAAACCGGCCAAGAGTGCTTCATACTCTGCTTGGTTGTTTGTGACTGGAAAAAAGAACTTGATAGCTTGCTCCAATTTAATACCGTTTGGGCTGATCAAGACGACTCCAGCTCCTACGGAGTTTCTGTCTGAGCCTCCATCTACATAGATAATCCAGGCCAAAGGAGATCTTTTTATCTGCTCGGGATCAATCTCCATTGTATCTACCAGGAAATCTGCCAGTACTTGTGCCTTGATTGTTGTTCAGGGGATATAAGACATTTCAAGCTCGCTTAACTTTATGGCATACTTAGCTAATCTTCCTGAATGGTCTGATTTTTCCAGGATACTTCTCAGAGGATGATCTGAAACAACCTGAATTGGATGAGCTTGAAAGTAAGGACAAAGTCTGCGAGATGACATAACCAAAGCTAGAGCTAGCTTCTCCAAGAATGAATATCTAGTTTCCGCATCTTTAAGAATGCGGCTGACATAATAGATCTGAAACTGTTTTTTCTTCTCCTCTCGGATAAGGACGGAGCTTACTGCTTCTAGGACAACCCCTGAATATAAAAATAATATTTTCTCTTCGCGAGGACTTTGGAGTAGAGGGGTTGACGTTAACTGTATCTTCAATTACTCAAAAGCATTGTCACACTCCTCATTCCACTCGAACTTGGATCCTCCCCGGAGTGTTTTAAAGAATGGAGCGCTTTTATCTCCTGACTTGGAGATGAATCGGCTCAAACCTGCTAACCTTCCTCTCAACTGCTGAACTTCTTTTGGATTGCGTGGACGGGTCATATCAAGAATAGTCTTCACCTTATCTGGATTTGGTGCAAGACTATCTGGGCTGAGAAGATGTCCGAGAAACTTTCCTTTGTTTGCTCCAAACACACATTTCATGGAGTTCAATTTTAGATTGAACCTCGGTAGAATAGCGAACGTCTCTACGAGGTCTTTCAGATGCATTGAAAATGTTTTACTTTTCAGGAGGAGGTTGTCAACATAAACTTCAAAGTTTCTCCTCTTTTGTTGTTTAAAAACAGTGTACATCATTCTTTGGTAAGTAGCGCCCGCATTCTTGAGGCCAATGTGCATTACGAGATAACAATAACAACCGTCATTCATGATGAAAGATGTATGAGGGATGTGAGGCTTATGCATTTTAATTTGATACTACTCAGAGAATGCATCTAGGAAGCTCATAAAGTTATACCCAACCGCAGAATCAACTAAAATATCTATTTGATGCAAGGGGTAGCAATATTTAGGACACGCTTTATTGAGCTTTGTGAAATCTACACACATCCGCCATTTCCCCCTGATTTGTTCACCATTACAACGTTCGACATCCAGGTGGGGTATTGAATTTCAGAAATAAAATTCGCCTTAAGAAGTTTAGTGACTTCTTCTTCGATTGGCACTGCCAGCTTGGTTGCCACTGTTAAATTTTTGAAGTGGAAGTGAAGTTGAGCAGGGCGGTCTGAAGATTGGAGACCGCAGAGACCGCGCGGTCTGCGCTTGTTTTCTGTCGGTTTGTCTCAGCGGTTTGTTCTGAGCAGTCTGATCTGGGAGACCGCCTCTTCTGTCCGGGCGACTTGCGCGGGTTGGTCTGGCGACTTGTTCAAGTTGGCCAGATGTTCTTGGTCTGTCTTCTTGCAGTGACCGGGCGGTCTGTCGACTATTCTAGTCGGTCTGGTTTTTGAAGAAGTTCTTTGCTTTGCAAATAAGACCGGGCAGTCTGCTTGTTGAGACCGCAGTGTCCGGGCGGTTTGGTTGTAAACCGCAAGGTGTAATAAAGGAGCTGTGAGCTATGCCGAGCTCGGGCGGTCTGCTTTGCGAGACCGCTCGGGATCTGATGGGCGGTTATTGTATCCCGGTTGGGAGGTGAGGACATCCGTCTACTCGCCTATAAATAGGGATGCAGGGCCCGTCATAAATAACGAGAACTGTAAGAACTCCAAGTCGGCTTGAGTGTGCCGGTCTCTTTTTGAGGTCGCGCGGTTTGAGATTTAGTCTGACCGGTTTCTGTGTTCGCAGGTTAAGCGGTTTGCAGCTCGCAGTCAGCTTGTCTCCTTCTTCCGGCTTTGAATAAACCAGTCCGGGAGGACTGTGTTTAGGTGTTCGCGGTCTGTGCAACTGTTGGGTATTGTTACCACAATAACCTTGATTTGAAGAAGTATCCCTTAAACTAAGATGAATTGATTTGTATTTGATGGTATCTTTAGTTATGTGTTTGCAGGTTCTAAATTGATAAGTGCAAACCAATGTCAAATCACTATGGATCATCAAATGCAGTCCTAGACAATGCAACTCTTCATTGTGTAAGACCAAGTGTTGGTTCATGAGTAATTTCTCTATTGAGGTGTACTTTATTTTCAAACACAAAGGAAGAGCTTAGAAGAGTTGCTGCTAAAAATTGGAAGAAAGAAAATTTTGCTCAAGAATTTTTAGTTCGACGAATTGGGAAAATTTCGTCGAGCTCAGTTCGGCTAACTGAAAAAAAAATTCGTCGAACACAAAATTTCGTCGAGCGCTGTTGGCTGAAGATTTCGTCGAGCGCTGCTTATATATATTTCGTCGATCACGCTCGTCGATCTCCGTTCGACGAAAGGAAGGTTGTTCGTCGATCGCAATTTCGTTCGACGAAATTTTGACAGATTCTGAATTTTGGTCTGCGCTGTTTCGAAATTCAAATCGCTGGTTTCCTTATTGTCTGCTTTCCATATAGGCTTCCTCCGCGTGAAGTATTCATGGAATTTAATCCTTAAATCTTGCAGACAGTCGTTAGAGATTTATTTTCATTAATTCATGCTGATAGCCATGGAAAGAGATCTTCCTTAAATCTTGCTGTTGAAGAATTAATCTTCCTTAATTATTGCAGAGAGCCGTTGGAGATTATATTTTTCCTTTATTTAAATATTACAGCCGTTGACAGAAATATATTCCTTATTCATTCTTTATAGCCGTTGGAGAAAGATATATATATATATATATTCTGTTCTATTTTTCCTGAAAAGACCTAATCGTGAATTGCAAATCAAAAAGAAGAATTTTTGAATTTCAGCCATCATCTTCTCTCACTTACTCAAAAGTTTAGATCTCTGGTGGCCGACAGTTTGTGTGCTCAATTCTTCATCAAGTCTCTATTCAACAAGATCACTGCTCTTGGATTGCATCATCTATACTCTCAATCTTGTTGAGTAGATAAGTTCTCAGATCAAGAATTTCAAGAAAAAAAGGAGTCTTCTTTTTCCTCATTTTCATTCAGGATTTCTATACTCAAAGAAGAAGAAGAAGATCTATTTTATCAGATCTGAAGAAGAAAAAGGATTTCCTGGAAGTTCTTAGATATTGGATTTGTTAATCCAAGAGTTTTGTAACACCCCTTTTATTATTTTTGTAAGAGTTGTTTTACTCCGAGTTTTTGTAGGAGTTGTTTTGCTCCGAGTTCTTGTAGGAGTTATTTTGCTCCGAGTTTTTGTAGGAGAGTTTGTTCTCCGAGATTGTAGGAGTTTGACTCCGAGTTGTAGGATTATTGATAATCCGAGATAGTGAAGTAGTATAGTCTAGCTGGTCGTGCTATATAGGTGAGGTGCAAAGTGGACTACCCAAGTACGGGGAACCACTATAAATCCTTGTGTGTACTGTGCTCTTTGGTTTTCTGTGTGCTTTACTTGTTATATTTTTGATTCCGCAAAAAGCTATAGAAACCACCTATTCACCCCCTCTAGGTGATTTAGGTCGCAACTAGATACTTTCAATTGGTATCAAAGCAAGGTTGTTCATTAAAAGGCTAACACCTTGAACAAGATCTCTAAATCTAGTTTGCAAGAGACAGTATGTCCGGAATGGACAAATCCAAGGATTCCGTCAAGTTGCCAGTCTGCACTAAAGAAAATTTTCCGATGTGGAAATAAAGAGTAAAATTCTTCATGGAAGCTGTAGATCCAAGAATTTTTCAGATTGTGGAAGAAGGCCCTCATGTTCCCATGAAACCTTCTTCAATTAATTCTAATATTCAAATAGCCAAGAAAATGCTAGAATTGACCAAGGATGAGATTGCTCTCGTCTCTTTGGATAAAAAGGCCAAGAACATCATTGCCGGTGCAGTGGATGATTCTATGTTGCAAAATCTGATACATTGCAAATCTGCAAAAGAAATGTGGGATTCCCTAGTGGTTCTCATGGAAGGTACAGAAGAAGTGCGAGATGATCGATGATCTTTTCTGAATCAAGAGTATGAAGCATTTAAGCAAGATTCGAGAGACTCTATCTCAGACACTTATGAAAAGTTCTTCAAGATCGTAAACGGTCTTAGAATTTATGATCGGGAATTCACCGTCAGAGAATTGAATGACAAGTTCTTGAGATCCCTGACGAAAGAATGGGATACCAAGGCAATTGCCATCCGGGAATTCGGAAAGTTGTCTACGATGGAGCCACAGATATTATTTGGGAAGCTCTTATCACATGAGCTTAAGCTCAGCATCAGGAAAGCTGAGGAAGAGGACAACAGGACTTCCGAGAAGGAAAGATCCGTGGCTCTGAAGGCTGAAGGATCTAAGAAAAGCAAGATCATAACACCAGTAAGAACTCCGTCATTAGAAGAGGATAATGAATCTGTAACTAGCTCATCAAACTCAGAAATATCCGATGAAGAGCTCTCTCTTCTCTCAAAGCACTTCAAGAGGATTCTAAATAAGAGAAGGCAGAAGAGAGGCCAATCCTCCACTTCTGATCACAGAAGATCAAGACGTGATGGTGAACATCACAAGAAAGATTACACTAATGACAGGTATAAATCTAAACCAAACAAACAGGTTTCTACTGACATTATTTGTTATTGTTGCAATAAGCCAGGACACGTAATAGCCGAGCGTTCATACAAAAAGAAGGAAGGATCAAAGAAGTAAGAAAAGAGATCTTTCAAAGGAAAGAAGAAAGAAAAGAGCTTCCTTGCTAAAAAGTCTAAAACTCTGAGCGACAGCGATTCAGATAAGTCAAGCTCAGATGAAGAAGCCTATTTTAGGCTAATGGCACAATCAGATGAGGAAGGAAGCGTCTTCTCACACAAGGGGAAGGTAAACTCTTACACTCCTCTTTCCGCTTCTGATGATGAGACTGCATCCATAACAAATGAAGACTATTCATCTGAGGAGGAATCAGATTTAATGACTCAGTACAAAGCCCTTTTGAAGGAATTCGACAGGTGCCGCAAGGTCGTCAGATCCCAGTCAAAAGAGATTTCATCTCTTAAGACTTTGGAATCGGAACTGAAGGAGGAAATCGAAAGATTGACTCCCTTCAGAGAAGAAGTTCAAAACTTGAAAAATGAACAAAAAGGCTCCACTGAATTATTAACTCTGAAGGAGAAAATGATAAATGAACTAGAAGATAAGTTAACGGTGGAAAGGAAGCTCGTAGAAAGCTTCTCGAAGCCAAAGACTATTCTTCCACTCATTGACAGATTTACTGCTCCTGCGAAGGGTAGTAGCCTTGGTCATGAGGCTGAAAGTAGTAAGGCTGCTGAGAAAAGAGCTGTGAAAGGAAAGGGAAAGGCTGATCAAAGTCAACCTTCATTCAGGAAGGTAATTTTTCCTACAAACCCTTTTGACTTTGAAGCATCCTATGATCACTTTGCTAGACCAACATATGTTGAATCTAGCAACAGATATCAAGGATGGACCAGACCCCAGAACTTTGATGTGTTACCATTCAAAGCTCCTCACGAAGAAGTAATCCTCAAGGATCATGGTCCATTTGTTCATGGATCAGCTGCTAAGAAAGCACCAAAAATCAAATCAACTGCACCCAAATCTGTTGAGAAGAAGTTGGAGCCATGTGTGTGTTGTAACCATGAGGCCCCTACTTCTAAGAAAGCTACTTACAAGAAAGCTGCTCCTGTTGTACCCCTCGTCCAAAAAGTAAAACAAGAGACAAGAAGAAGGTACAATCGATTCGATTGTTGGTGCTGTGGCAAGGTTGGTCACTTTGCCATAGATTGCTAGTTTAATCCAAGAAATGGCAAGACTCCACGAGTTAACAATGCAAGAATGACCCCTCGCAATGTTAACATTCCTAGTGGTGGTCATCTAACTAGAAGCCAAGGACCCAAATCGGTTTGGGTTCCTAAGGGCAATTGATTGTTGATTGCAGGTATGTCCAAAGGCCAATTCAAATCCTATATGGTACTTGGACAGTGGATGTTCACGACACATGACCGGAACAAGAAGCTTATTACAAGATTTTACTCCAGTGAAAGATGGTCCAAAGGTTATCTTTGGCGGATCTGATCGCGGAGTTACTAAAGGCTACAATATGATTTCTAACGGTATAGTCACTTTCACAGACGTGGCTTATGTTAAAGGATTACAACATAATCTCATTAGCATAAGTCAACTATGTGACAAAGGCTATATGGTAGAATTCTACAAGGATAAGTGTTTGATAAAGTCGTCTGATTCGTCAGAAACTATTTTAACAGGCACTCGGAGTAGAAATATTTTCTGCTTGAATTTTCTATGTTTAGACTCTTCTACACCAGTATGCTTTTTAGCAAAAGATAGTGCATCTCTTTGTGACCAATGACACAAGAGACTAGCACATATTAATTTCAAAACTATTAGTATGCTATTTTCTCACAATTTACTGCGTGATGCTCTTGATGTTAAGTGCATTAAAGAGAGACCTTGTCATGCATGCCAAATGGGTAAGCAGACTCGGGCTACCTTTAAGAGCATCATTGACAAAGATTCTACCAGATGTTTATATCTGCTCCATATGGACTTGTTTGGTCCCATGCCAGTCAGAAGCTTAGGAGGCAAAGCTTATACTTTGGTAATAGTTGATGACTACTCGTGTTTTGCTTGGGTATTCTTTCTGAAACACAAGCCAGACACCTTCGATTCTTTCACAGCATTCGCCAGGCAAATTCAGAATGAACTGGAATGTTCTGTGGTCAAAATCAGAAGTGACCATGACACAGAATTCAAGTCTGGGGCCATGACCGAATTTTGTGAAAGCCTAGATATCTTTCATGAGTTTTCCTCTCCTCGTACTCCACAACAAAACGGAGTTGCCGAGAGAAAGAATAGAACACTCATAGAGGCCTGCAGGACAATGTTGAGTGATTCTTCATTACCGGAATACTTCTGGGCTGAAGGTATCAACACTGCTTGCCACGTGCAAAACAGAACACTAATCAACAAGAACCATCATAAGACACCTTATGAACTTTTGAAGGGAAAGAAACCAACCTTGTCTTATTTTAGAATTTTTGGCTGTAAGTGCTTCGTACTTAATAATGAGAAACATTACAAAACTAAATTTAGTAAAAAATGTTTTGAAGGTATTTTTGTAGGCTATAGTAGCCATAGTAAGGCATATAGGATTTTCAACAAGAAAACTCTGGTTGTAGAAGAAACTTGCAATGTTATTTTTGATGAGACGAGTATGCTTCATAACAGCTCCTCTAGTGTATTTGTTAAAGATGCAAGTTCAAAATTCAAAGAACTCAATTTGGAAGAAGCACCCAAGGAAGATACTTCAAGGTCTACAAAAGTAGAAATTCAAATTCCACATGAGGAAGAATCTCAAGAGGAAGAGCTCCAAGAAGTGGAAGAAGTGCCTCTAGCAGATGTACCAGTTGACAATGTACCTGGAAGAAACTGGGTGATCAGACATCAAAGGGATCATCCTATTGATCAAATCATTGGAGAACCTAATGATGGGATTAGAACCAGGAGAGGTACAACTAACCAAGTTTTGCATTTAAGTTTTCTTTCACAGATTGAGCCAAATAAGTTTGAAGAAGCAAAGAATGATGCCTCATGGATTATTACTATGCAAGAGGAGCTTAATCAGTTTAAGCGATGCAAAGTATGCAAACTAGCTCCTAGACCCAAAGGACAAAATGTCATTGAGACAAAATGAGTTTTTAGAAACAAGCTAGACGAAGATGGAGTAATCATAAAGAACAAGGCCAGACTTGTTGCTCAAGGATATAGACAAGAATAAGGGATTTACTTCGATCAAACTTTTGCTCCCGTGGCAAGACTCGAAGCAATCAGGTTGTTTCTAGCGTATGCTGCTCACAAAGGTTTCAAAGTCTATCAAATGGACGTGAAGTCAGCCTTCCTTAATGATGATCTAAATGAAGAAGTATACGTAGAACAACCCCCAGGTTTTGTTGACTCCTCTCTACCTGATCATGTATATTATTTACGTAAAGCTTTATATGGTCTCAAACAAGCTCCCCGAGCTTGGTATGAGACGCTCTCTAGCTTTCTTCTTGAGAACAAGTTCACAAGAGGAAAGATAGATAAGATATTATTTCTTAGAGAAGTAAAAGGCAAGATTTTGCTAGTGCAAATCTATGTAGACGATATTATTTTTTGTTCTACGGATGATAACCTCTGCAAAAAGTTCTCTAACTTGATGCAAGGGAAATTTGAAATGAGTAGTATGGGAGAGCTGAAGTATTTCTTAGAACTTCAGGTAAAGCAATCTGAAGATGGAATTTTCATCTGTCAGACGAAGTTTACCAAAGAGTTAATTAAGAAATTCGGAATGAAGAATGCAACCTCTATGAGGACTCCAATGGGATCTGCCATGTCTCTAGACAAGGATGAGAAAAGGAAATCTTTTGATGAAACCAAGTATAGAAGCATAATTGGATCCTTGCTCTACCTCACTGCTAGTAGACCGGATATAATGTTTTCAACATGTGTATGTGCTAGATTTCAGGTGAACACTAAGGAATCTCACTATGCCGCTGCAAAGAGGATTTTGAGATATCTTAAAGGCACACCGAATCTTGGCTTATGGTACCCAAGAAGTAATGACTTCGAGCTAACGAGCTTTTCAGATGCAGATTTTGCAGGTAGCAAGGACGATAGGAAAAGCACTTCCGGGACTTGTCAATTCCTAGGAAGAAGGCTAATTTCCTGGAGTAGCAAGAAACATAATTGTGTAGCAATATCAACCGCTGAGTCGGAATACATCTCCGCAGGCAGTTGTTGTGCACAATTACTGTGGATAAAGAATCAACTAAAAGACTACAATCTGAAGTTAAAAGAAATTCTGATGTATTGTGATTCGTCAAGTGCTATTGCAATTTCTCACAATCCAGTATCTCACAGCAGAACAAAACACATTGAGATTCGTTATCACTTCATCCGGGAACTTGTGGAGAACAAGGACATTAATCTCTGTTATGTCCGGATGAATAAGCAAACTGCAGATATTTTCACCAAGTCTCTGGACGAGTCAAAGTTCAACTTCTTCAAGATGGAACTTGGCATGCTAAACAAAGATTCTTGATTTGAAGGCAAAGAAATTAGGCTCTGAAAATTTTTCAAGAGAAAACATAGTCCATCTCTCGGGCAAACTTAAAATTCGTCGACCTCAAATTTCATCGATCTTAATTACTCAAATTTCGTCGATCTCAATTATTCAATTTCGTCGATCTCAGCTGAATATAATTTCGTCGATCAAAATATTTCAATTTCGTCGATCTCAATTACTCAGTTTGTCGACCGCATCATTATTCTTCGCCGAACATATTTTTGGCAGGCGAAATATTGCCAATCTGGCGGAAATTCTTTTCCAGCAAATTGGATCAGTCGATTTATTATACACAGCTTTAATTCCAAAATCAATCAGCAATCAGATCCGACAGTATTAGAATATAAGGATTTAATACCTATTCATCCAGAAATTGGATCCGTCAGATTTATATCTAAGGATTTAATTCCTAATCTATAAGGTACGCGTCTCTCTCATTTTTTTATATAAAAAGGTTATAAGGGTTAGCTGCGTCACAACATCTGCTCCTTCGCCGAATCCTAAATAAGTTCTGCCGATTTTCCTCCAAATCTCTATTCTCGCTGCAAGTTCTTGCTGCTTCCTTCCATCAATCTCGACATGGCAAAGCAGATCAGTCACGAGTTTCTTGACGTAAGGGGAGAAATCAAGTGTGCAGATTTCGGTTCTGCTCCAGTTATTGGTGGAAATGAAGAAATTAAAGCTTCTGAATCATTTTATACAGAAGAAATGGCAAAATCTGAGGGGGAGCAAAGCAGATCAGTGGATTTAAATCAAGAAGAGAAACATGAATTCATCAAGGAGGTAAATTCTTCAAGACCAATTCCTGCAGCACTTTCTCCAAATGATTTGCTGCACTCTATTGAGGATCTGCTCAGGACTCAAGCAAATCACATAGAGTTTTCTCTCAAGCTTGTTTACAACAAAATTTCAGAAGTTGAAAAGGATGTCAATAATGGTCTAGCAACTGTCAATCATAATATGGGTGTTCTAAGAAGAGAACTAGATGAAAAATTTGACAAAGCTGCTGAGGCTATGAATCTCTCTGCAAAAGGAATGTTCTCTCTGTATGAACAAACTACTAAGGTAGAAAGAGGTCAATATATGTTGCTGAGGTCACAAGAAGCAAATAATCAAATACTCCACTCTACTATCAAAAGCTTCTCTGAAACAGTTATCCAAACCCTTCTTGAAGAAGTCAGAAAGGGGGAGGACACTATGGCACCCAAGCTGGTTGAATTAAATAGTTTAGTGGAGAGCAGATTTCAAGAAAGCAACATGTATCAATCTCAAAATGCTGGATGGCTTCATGATGTCTTCACAAGAAAGCAGTTTGTTCAAACTCAAGAAGTTTATCCTGAGCAAGTCTTTGAAAATCAGCCATCTCTTGTTCCTCCTATAAAGTCTGATCAGGTGGAGATTGAAAAATCCTCAAAGCATCCAGATGTGAAGCCTATCCAAGAGGAAAGTGCAAATCTTCAAAGATTCCAGATTTAAAGCCAAAGGCTGGAAGAAAAAGAAATGGAGTTGGCATAGCTATTAGAGAGCCAAGGTATGAAAGGAGAAATATTAATGAAAACTGGAGTCCAATTTCCAAGAGTATGATTCTGAACACATATAATCTGATAGAGATTTCAAATGAAGATCCTCAGAATTATTATTCTCAAGAAGAAATCAACAAGCTGAAAGCTTCAAAGCTGAAAAGAAAAATTAATTTAAATGAGCATGGCTACAACAACCCAGATGCTCCTCCTCCTCCTCCAAAGTATTACCCAAAGCCCAAGGCTTATTTTGTCAGGCAGTTGAAGAAGGCCAAGTTAGAGAAGGACAGGATGCCTTAAGGAATGTGTTGTGACTGCTGTTAACTTTTTAAAATCTTCTTATATTACTTATGAATAAAATTTTGTTATTCCTTTCTCTTTGATAATTATCTTTGCTTGTGGTTATTAGTTTTATGTGTGAAATTCAACTTAGTAGATAGGGTTCTGACTTCTTCAAATAGGGGGAGATTGTTGGGTATTGTTACCACAATAACCTTGATTTGAATAAGTATCCCTTAAACTAAGATGAATTGATTTGTATTTGATGGTATCTTTAGTTATGTGTTTGTAGGTTCTAAATTGATAAGTGCAAACCAATGTCAAATTACTATGGATCATCAAATGCAGTCCTAGACAATGTAACTCTTCATTGTGTAAGACCAAGTGTTGATTCATGAGTAATTTCTCTATTGGGGTGTACTTTATTTTCAAACACAAAGGAAGAGCTTAGAAGAGTTGCTGCTAAAAATTGGATGAAAGAAAATTTTGCTCAAGAATTTTTAGTTCGACGAATTGGGAAAATTTCGTCGAGCTCAGTTCGGCTAACTGAAAAAAAATTCGTCGAACAAAAAATTTCGTCGAGCACTGTTGGCTGAAGATTTCGTCGAGCGCTGCTTATATATATTTTGTCGATCACGCTCGCCGATCTCCGTTCGACGAAAGGAAGGTTGTTTGTCGATCGCAATTTCGTTCGACGAAATTTTGACAGATATGATTCTGAATTTTGGTCTGCGCTGTTTCAAAATTCAAATAGCTGGTTTCCTTATTGTCTGCTTTCCATATAGGCTTCCTCCGCGTGAAGTATTCATGGAATTTAATCCTTAAATCTTGCAGACAGCCGTTAGAGATTTATTTTCATTAATTCCTGCTGATAGCCATGGAAAGAGATCTTCCTTAAATCTTGTTGTTGAAGAATTAATCTTCCTTAATTATTGCAGAGAGCCGTTGGAGATTATATTTTTCCTTTATTTAAATATTACAGCCGTTGACAGAAATATATTCCTTATTCATTCTTTATAGCCATTGGAGAAAGATATAGATATATATATATTCTGTTCTATTTTTCCTGAAAAGAACTAATCGTGAATTGCAAATCAAAAAGAAGAATTTTCGAATTTCAACCATCATCTTCTCTCACTTACTCAAAAGTTCAGATCTCTGGTGGCCGACAGTTTGTGTGCTCAATTCTTCATCAAGTCTCTATTCAACAAGATCACTGCTCTTGGATTGCATCATTTATACTCTCAATCTTGTTGAGTAGATAAGTTCTCAGATCAAGAATTTCAAGAAAAAAAGGAGTCTTCTTCTTCCTCATTTTCATTCAGGATTTCTATACTCAAAGAAGAAGAAGATCAATTTTATCAGATCTGAAGAAGAAAAAGGATTTCTTGGAAGTTCTTATATATTGGATTTGTTAATCCAAGAATTTTGTAACACCCCTTTTATAATTTTTGTAGGAGTTGTTTTACTCCGAGTTTTTGTAGGAGTTGTTTTGCTCGGAGTTCTTGTAGGAGTTGTTTTGCTCCGAGTTATTGTAGGAGAGTTTGTTCTCCGAGATTGTAGGAGTTTGACTCCGAGTTGTAGGATTATTGATAATCCGAGATAGCAAAGTAGCCTAGTCTAGCTGGTCGTGCTAGATAGGTGAGGTGCAAAGTGGACTACCCAAGTACGGGGAACCACTATAAATCCTTGTGTGTACTGTGCTCTTTGGTTTTCTGTGTGCTTTACTTGTTATATTTTTAATTCCGCAAAAAGCTATAGAAACCACCTATTCACCCCCTCTAGGTGATTTAGGTCGCAACTAGATACTTTCAGCACAGGAATAAAACAGTTCTTAAGTGGCCAGGCGGTCTTGAGTTGCGGTTTGTCACAGGAAGCAGTTCTTGTTCAGTGTTCGCAGGTTCTTCTTTGATCAAGACAGTGCGGTCTGGGCGATCAAGAAGTGCGGACAGGTTTTCAGCAGAGGAATAAAGCAATGAGTTGGCGGTTTGGGGTTGCGGTCTGTATTCTGTTCGCGCGGTCTCAGCGGCTTCCGTCCGACTTGTCTGTTCGCGCGGTCTGGCTGCATCAAGTGTCAGGTCGCTTCGGCTTGTTTTGGACTTGTGTTTTGTTCTTCTCTCCTCCGTGATTCTTATGAATCATGTCTTGCCATGTATACCTCGTATTGTAAAGAGATATTCAATACCATAGTACTATTCATTCTTCTCATTGTCACTGTTGTGCTACGCTTTTGAAAGGTTTTGTGAAGTGTGTTCCGCAATATTTTACACTTCATCTCCAGACCTCAAGTTTTTTAACATGGTATCAGAGTGAGATTGCTGAGGTTGTGTAGCTGATAGTGCTGATACTTCGCTCGGGTTTCTCAAGTGGTAGCAATCAGTGGGATAACAATGGAAGGAGGATATGCTAGAGGTCTCGGTATTGAGCTCCTTACGCAGACTAACTTCAATTAGTGGAAGTCGTGCATGGAGAGCTATCTTCTTGGCGAAGATTTGTGGGAGGTAGTAGGAGGAGAAGCTAGACAAGCTGTGTTTCCTGCTGATGGGAATGCTGAGCTCGTGAAGGATTGGAGAAGAACAAATGCTAAGGCAGAGTTCACTCTCAAGAGGGCTATCATTCCAGAGTTGTTTGATCACATTATTGGATGCGGATCAGCTACTAAAATTTGGACAGCCTTGGATGGCTTGTTCAATAAAAAGAATGTAGCGAGGCTACAGTACTTGGAGAATGAGTTGGCAAAAGCAACTCAAGGAGAGTTGTCCATTTCAACATTCTTCTTGAAGATGAAGAACCTCTGTGCAGAGATATCGACTTTTGACCCAGATGAGCCTATCTCAGAAGCTAAGCTGAAGAGGCACATAATCCGCGACTTGCGGAGGGAGTATGTTGCCTTTGTTACTTCTGTTCAAGGCTGGGACAATCAACCTTCGTTGCTGGAGCTGGAGTACTTACTTGCTTCGCAGGAGAGTTTGGCAAAGCAAATGGCTGGGATGTCGGTCTCTGGGAGAGAAGGCGAGGTTCTCTTCTCTGGCAAGAAGAAGAAATGGGACAAGAAGAAGAAGATGACATCTGGAGATGATGGTCCGTCTACTTTGTAAGATCTCTTTTCTCAAGACCTGTTCGGGTACATGAAAACTCGAACCTCTCCCGTATCGCACGGACAAGGTGGATCTTCGCCCAGAATCACCGCCTTGCGGTGTCACCAACACTCGGGTTAGCCAACACCACTCAGCACCGCTTCTGCCGGCTATACAATCATAAGTAAGAAAATGTCAAAAGTAAGTACAAAAGGAGGGCATGTCCACATGTCACAACATTATATAACTATACAATGAAACAGGAAATGTCCACAAGGAAAAGTACAAGAAGTAAGGGCTTATGCCCGATACATATCCAAAATGAGTACTCTCTCTCTCTCTCTCTACTACATGCGGAAACTACAAAACTCTCAAAAGCTGAAATCTAACTATCTAGTCATCAACCTGTGGCGTCGTGGTAGTACGCTGCATCCGCTGCTCAGGTCCTGCCATCTCGTCCAGCTGCGCGCGGGACTACTCTGTCTCTTCGGACTCCTGCGGTCACCACCGACCGTTAGTCATAAAGACTAAGCCATTTTGTCCTCGCCTCCCTCCACGACTCCTAGGTACCGAGCGGGAGGAAGAAGCGGAGGACAACAAGGGGTAAACAAAGAAAGAGGTGACATGACACTAATCTAGCAAGTATAGGTAAAACAGTAAACTAGCTAGCAGAATATTGCAAATAAATGACAGTAAAGTAGAGCATGAGGTAAAGCGGTAATAGAAAGAAAAATGCGGTGCAGTAAGTAAAACTAAGCTACCATCACATATTCGTACCTTAACTTATATGAACGCCCATACGACATATAAGTTAAGATGTCCAGGTAACCCATCATATAAAGGAGCCCATACTAATTTATATGATGAGGGAATGCTAATGTGTATGTTATGCTAGGCTATGCTTATGATTTAATGTGTTTATGCAATGTGACTCACCCACACGACTCTATGCGCACAGACCTTTATAGTTCCCAATTTGTTTGAAAGGAAGCCAACCTTTCGGGTGCCGACCGTCGTGGCTTACGGTGGCAGTGGATCGGGCACTCCACATCCTAGGCGGGTATGGTCACTACCAAGCCTAGACCTCATGTACGCCTCAATGCTAAGAACACAACAACGGAGCTCATGCGTACTCTTGCTGGAATCCACCAGACTTTAAGGTCGGGGTGGGTTATTAGGGATTGTCCTCCAGACTGCGGTACTTAAACTTAAAGGCCCTCTAAACCTCAACCTCACCTGAGTCAACGTACTATTGTCGGTGACACGACTAGCCTAGTACCGAAGACTCGCCACTAATTGCATAAGTAACATGTGTTATCAAGTTCACCCGAGCTTCCAGCTCAGGGATTTACACACAAGTTGCTCCAACCCATCTCCATCCCGAAGGAGATGCATACTAGTTTGCTGACCTAATTAGACTACTATTGCCTACAATTTAGTTAGTGCTAGATTTAGGGTGAATCTTGGACTTCCCGCGGTATACCCCGTAAAGGGGCCCCCAACGGTACTAAGGATTCAATGGGCTCAACCCCACCATCCTACTTCTCAAGACAATTACTTTAGTTGGTGATTAACCTTTAGTTAACCCCTCTTTATTTCATATAATTAAAGTGACTTAGCTCAACACCCGTCCCACCCAATTGGGTTGGACGTGCATCCACACCTCATACACCAACCCTAGCACAATCTCACTGCTAACCCTAGGTTTGACCCTCATTGAATCATTGCGAGCTATAACTCAAATACTGAATGTTTATAACTTTTAAACACTACTTAGGGGTCTGAATTGTCAAAAATTCAAAATTCTGGTTTTACTAATCGCAGACCACTAAATTGAACTAACCTCAAACCTCATAAGGGAATCCTTCTAAAAACTCATCACCAAGGTCTGGTATAAATATCCTAGGCTCCTACTGACCTTAATAAGGTATGTTCCAATTTCCATAATTTTCCATATTAATTTGGCATTTATTATTATTTAAAGTAGTTAAGGCCTTAAGTCAAATTACACATGATCTATCCTCAAAATGCTTCTACATGCTACATGAAAATTAACAATAAGGTAATGATCCATATCAAGGTGGTTTACTGAGTTTCAAGACCCTAGGAAGTAATGTGGCATACTAAATCATCATAGTGTATAATTACCAAAATACCTCTATAATTAGAAAAATAGTATTTCACATCTGAAAATTCTACAAAAATTACCAAATGTCCAAATGGTGGTCTAGAGTCCTATGTCAAATGATTGTATCATTATCATCTGATTTGACTAATTAAAATGATTTAACATCCAAGTTTAGTAATTACCAATTTCTACATGATGTACATAAAATATAAATCCACAGGCTTCCAAATAATTATCATGGACATGTAACAACATAAAATGACAGATAACCAAGTTTCATAATTTTGCCCAATGATTTGACATTTTAAAATGATTTAACATCCAAGGGTTGTAAATACCAATTTCTACATGATGTACATGAAATACAAATCTACAAGCTTCCAAATAATTATCATGGGCATATAACAACATAAAATGACAGATAACCAAGTTTCATAATTTTACTCAATGATTTGACATTTTTCATAATTAAATTCCTCTAAGCTAGTAAACACTTAAAAAATTTCTCCACAAGGGATAACACTTCAATAAATAATAATAAAATTACCTAGCCTATTTTATCTCAATTCAGCCACTGTTAAAGTTTCAAAGCCATACAAGGTCATAAGGCTATGCATTTTATTTATTTAAGGAAAAAGTGGCAATTTCATTTATTAAGAGAAAAATACCCAAATGATTCCAAAACTTCCCATTAAATTATCTAAGCCATTTTATGCTCTTAAAAACATGTCTACAAAGTTCTGAGCCAAGGCAAGGACATTTGGTTCTATGTCCTTCACAAACCCTACTATAGCAACCTTAAGGGTTTACCCTTAGGGTTTTAGGACACACCACCCTAATGAATCCAAATGCTCCATTAGGGGGTGTCACATGCTTTTATATATCATTACCTACATAAACATCAAGATTGGAGGAGGCCAACTCACTCAACTCCTCAAAATGGCCTAAACCTTAATTTACCCCTTAAGGGCTCTCATTAGGGTTTCCCATTTTCCATATCAGATCAACTCCAAATGGAGTAAAAATTTAGGCAGGCACTACTCATGTACTAAGGAGCATGCCACCAAAATTTGGTGTCATTTGGACTTCATATGCTCCGCAAATCAACTTTATTTAAATATCTTAACCACCACAAAAACTATAGGAAAAAGTGCCCATCAAGGGCTGGGCCTTTGGGCAGGGGGTGCCCCTAGGGTATACCTACCCATGGTTAAAAGCTCAGCTTCAAAGCTTGAGAGATTTAGTCTAGGTAATTATTTTAGTGGACTGACCTAGTTTAGGACCAGTCCTAGTAAAACAGCTCCCTAGGGAGCTGTGGGTCACCAAATGACTTGAACTCAAGCCCTAATGAAAGTCAAGACCAAGGCCTACAAATTTCATGTTGGGAACTTTTTCAAATCAGTCATTAAGTGGCTCTAATTATTTAATCAAGTGAGGTGACACTAAGGGGCTAATGTGAATAATTAAATATAAGAGATAAATAAGATCTGCACGGATCTTAAAGCATATCCGACCCTCTCCCTTCATCTTCTTCCTCCAGCCAATGGCTGAGATCAGCCAGAGCTGGGCAACATTGCTCTCCTATTTCCCATCCATCCATGCCCCTCCCCGGCCAACCACCACCACCAACACCTTCGTGGTGGTCGGGGATATGGATTCCCGGCGACATGGCGGTCGGAGGTGGTGTCTTCCGGCGATCCCAGCATGGCTGAAAATCACCTTTTTCCATGGTTTTGAGGTTTTGGATTCGGCTCAATTGAGACCTATCCTTCAAATTAAGGAGATAGGAAGCTAGCATAGAGGGAGAGGAGGAGAAATGAACCTTAAAGGGGGCTTGGCGGCGGCGGCGGTTGGCCATGGAAGCGCTCCTCTCCGGCGACCTTGCCCATTTCCTTCATTCTCCACGAAAAGCTTCGATCCAATGGTCGATTTCGACTACTTGCCAGCTTCTGAAGCTAAAGAGATGGTCTAATGGGAGTGGGGAGGAGAGTATAAGGGAGTTTGAACTAAGAGGCCCACATTTTTGGTATTTTGGCCAACCAATCAGTTGTACAGCTGCCCTATTCTCAGGTGCCCAGCAATCACCCAAGGCCCTAGGCTAATTGAGTTGGAGTGTGTGTGTGTGTGGGGGGGGGGGGGGGGGGGGGGCAAAGCTTTATCAATCCTCTTTTTGTCCCCTCTCTCTCTTCCTTTGCTTTTTAATGAATCATGCACACATGTGACATTTGCCCTTCATAACCAGGTGCCATAGGGTATTAATTTGATGAAGATATTTGGTGGGGTCACTTGGTTTGAGCTTGGTTCAAGTGTATGAGGGCTAAGTCACTTATTTTGGGCTATGTTGACCATGATTGACCTAGAGTTGACCTTGGTCAATTTCATGCAATTGGGTCCCACCCAAGTGCAATTACCATGTTAATGGTCTTCCTTAGTGGTTAGGGTGGTATGAGGGAGGTCAATTTGGTGAATTGGGGATCAATTGGCCTAAGGGAGTGACATTGGACAATGTTGTTTTTTGTGCCCTTGGTGTGCACTTATCACACTTCACTTGATCCAAGGGCCTTAGTGGCCACTCTGCACACCACCCATGCCCTAATACCAACTAGGGGTCTAGAAGGATTGGGGATGTTACAAAACCCAATAAACAAAAGAAGTATTTCGTCCTTGAAATTTAGGTTCGGGTCTACGAGTTGCAAGTACTTATAAGAATAAAGGATTTCAAAGACGTTTAAATTGAACCCGAGGTGATGAGTTTCAGGAAGCGTTGTTGCATGAAGTCCAAGGGCACCCAGCTGTGCTCCTCTTGCCCATGATTGAACTATAATAATCAGACATCAGATTCTCCTTCCACGGAAGAACTCGGACCTCTACTAAATGTGAAGTCAAACTAGAGCAACAGTCTTTGCCAAGATTTCTCATCGCACTTCTATTATTCCTTGCTAAGGTTGTCGGCAATATTCCTACCAGGGGTTAATTGAAGGTTTATCCCGCCGCTCAGACCATCGTGCCATTAATCACAATGCGGGTTCTACATGCTCCATCCCGGTAATAAATATGAAATAAACACTTCAAAATCAAAACAAGCTAACCAGGTGTGGGTGTTACCAAAATCACTACACCCCCTGGAGGAGGATCTATCTGTAATATATAAGATCTTACAGAGTTAATTTATGCTATCAAGCCGCGCTAGGTGTCACCGAAATCCTTCGAGTTCAACTTAACTTCATAAGGTTATATTCACGATCCATGCTTACATAATACTCTGCTCATAAACCGATTGACCAGGACGTGATCATTTAGCCGTCCGTCATTGTCTATTCTGATTCTTCACTATACGATTCCCTTACACATAGGTGTTCACCACCACCTACACTAAGAGACCTTATCCCTTAACATATGAGGTCTCTGTTGATAAACCGTTTCCGACTCCGCGGATACAAGGTCAGGTTTATCAGCTACCACATAATAACATAAACTTTGATTACACTTGGGCCAGAGTCTCTTATGTCCTACGAACGTTACATGAGGTTAACGCTTCCTCACGTTAAATAAATGTAGATATCCTCTATGTTTTTCTTTGAGGCACATAACGTCTGTAGTTTAAAACTGATGTTCGTGAAATGACTCTCAACTACTTTCCATATCCATTTGGTTCATAACTCACGAGGGTAAAACCCCTTTTTATCATGACATGTTTTGACACAATTTGATTTCAACATGAAGGGTGTCTCATTAAAACCCATTAATCCTTGAGAAGTTTCACCATTTATATCTAGAAATCAAACCTGTCTCCCTTATTCTTGAATCTTCATAAATGTGATTATAATTTTTGGAGAAATTGTAAGTTTTGGTTCTTAAGATCGGAGAATTGTATGTAAATTATATATCTTCAATATACCATTCGTCAAATTTCACTTTAGATTTCCAATATCGAGTGGGCTAAACTTCCAAAGTCAAGTGGTCTCATCTCACTTAAGCTATAAACTATGACTTAAAGGCTTCATCATAACGACCCTTCTCTTAGTTGTGTCGTCCAAAAATTACGTCGATAAATAACATCAGGTAATATTAATAGTTTCAAGCGGGAGTTGATAGTAACAACACCTAACCATTTGTTTTAACTCTCAAATCCTCAACATTTTAGTACATGATGGTCGTTGTCATTTTTCCCGCGATCCTAACATAGTAAGATCCTCCACCTTAGCCCTAAATAGTTTTATCATCATATTATAAGATCCAAAGAGTCACCTTCCTAAGCTCTGTGGTTATGCATAAACCAACTCTAAGCGTAAAATGATCTTAACTAAATTTACACCAAGGAGAGGGCTTGAATTTGAATTAAGAATACAATCTGAAAATTACCTTTGAAAGCCCTGAAGTGCAAGAAACTCTAGTTGTAATTTTCTTAACTTGTGAAAACTTGATTCCAATCTTCAAAATTTCACGATGTGACACATTTATCCCAAGCTGCTAACCTGGCATTCTTCTTATTTTCAGTACATGACTAAATCGAGACATTTGGTCGGACGTCAATGTTTATTAATTGTTCCGATAACTCTACAAATCGATGTCTCGAGGTTAAGAAGGTGTATTTACAACAATACACTTGCAAGTTTGTTACGATAAACTGATTATTTCTTATGGTCAAGAGAACTTATAGCCCAGTCTTACTTCTATCCATTCTAAATCTTACTTGGTCTTGTACTGAATTTGCCGTTTATGATGTTTTTCCCTTGTGACCGGTAAGAGCTTGATGACCAAGCGTTTTTATAAAAGACAAAACAACATTGCTTGGATCAGGAAGTTAGAGAACTTCCCTAAGTTCTTAACCTGACTTTCTTGATTCCGAGAGTCTTATACCCATACACTGGACAACCCTTCACGTATAACCAAATGATTAACAAGTTAATCACTTTTGTCGACTTAGATTCAGCCTTGGAGCAATAAGATGAGTGCACGCTCAAGCTTGAAGTGCACTATTCACCTAACTTGCCAGCAAAACTATAGCAGTCACAACTTGGTATAAACAATCCCCGCTATTTAAGGTGAAGTAATTCTCCAAGGGTCTTAAGCTTCTGAGGAGGGTTGGTCCACAAATAAATGTGTATGAATAAGATCTCACCAATACCCGAGTATCATTGAATACTCCAAAACTCGAGATTACTACGTAAATGTCACAACATTTTCTAAACAAAGTCTAGGGGGCAATCCAAGTCGGTATTTTATTGGCCCAATAAACAAAAGGATAAGCCCCTACCGATTTGGGCTACACCTCTTCAATACTTCTACGGTATATTCATCTTACATACGTACATAAACTTTAGGGCATATCTTCTCTGACTTGGTGTTCCACCCTGAGACATATTGTTATGATAAGACTTAGGCTCCCAGTGTTATAAGTTGTGTTAACTTTTCCGAGTTCCCTATATGATTAACTAGGAAAGGGGCCTTTTCAGAGAAAGATCAAATTCCAATTCGAAATCTGGTATTTGGTGGTGGTAGCCTCAACGTACTGTAAAGGGGAGTATAAAGTTATGGTAAGGGAGTTATGCTTATGGGTCTTCTATTACTCTAAAAGAAGGCTACAGACACCCGATCTCCTCGAGATGGTCCTACCACTTGGTAGTAAAGCGTAATCTTTAGCATGAAAGTCTCAACGTCTAGACTTATACTAACTTCTTCCCTTAGTTACGTTGGGTATCCTTAACCTTCACCTAAATCTAGACCCAAGGTCGCTCTTTAGACTAGGATGCGTCACTAAATTGTCTAAGTAAGTCAAAATTTGACCTAACTTGTTGCTTAGTGGACTGTTTTATGTGATTCCATCCATAGGCACATCATAACTTCCGCTGCATAGTTTGTCCGCAAACTACACTCGAGCGGGGTGACCAGTATGTTGTGGACTGTTCTCTTATGATTGTTCGTTCAGTGATACCATTTGTAAGATCTCTTTTCTCAAGACCCGTTCGGGTACATGAAAACTCGAACCTCTCCCGTATCGCACGGTCAAGGTGAATCTTCGCCCAGAATCGCCGCCTTGCGGTGTCACCAACACTCGGGTTAGCCAACACCACTCAGCACCGCTTCTGCCGGCTATACAATCATAAGTAAGAAAATGCCAAAAGTAAGTACAAAAGGAGGGCATGTCCACATGTCACAACATTATATAACTATATAATGAAACAGGAAATGTCCACAAGGAAAAGTACAAGAAGTAAGGGCTTATGCCCGATACATATCCAAAATGAGTACTCTCTCTCTCTCTACTACATGCGGAAACTACAAAACTCTCAAAAGCTGAAATCTAACTATCTAGTCATCAACCTGTGGCGTCGTGGTAGTACGCTGCATCCGCTGCTCAGGTCCTGCCATCTTGTCCAGCTGCGCGCGGGACTACTCCATTTCCTCGGACTCCCGCGGTCACCACCGACCGTTAGTCATAAAGACTAAGCCATTTTGTCCTCGCCTCCCTCCACGACTCCTAGGTACCGAGCGGGAGGAAGAAGCGGAGGACAACAAGGGGTAAACAAAGAAAGAGGTGACATGACACTAATCTAGCAAGTATAGGTAAAGCAGTAAACTAGCTAGCAGAATAGTGCAAATAAATGACAGTAAAGTAGAGCATGAGGTAAAGCGGTAATAGAAAGAAAAATGCGGTGCAGTAAGTAAAACTAAGCTACCATCACATATTCGTACCTTAACTTATATGAACGCCCATACGACATATAAGTTAAGATGTCCAGGTAACCCATCATATAAAATAGCCCATACTAATTTATATGATGAGGGAATGCTAATGTGTATGTTATGCTAGGCTATGCTTATGATTTAATGTGTTTATGCAATGTGACTCACCCACACGACTATATGCGCACAGACCTTTATAGTTCCCAATTTGTTTGAAAGGAAGTCAACCTTTCGGGTACCGACCTTCGTGGATCACGGTGGCAGTGGATCGGGCACTCCACATCGTAGGCGGGTATGGTCACTACCAAGCCTAGACCTCATGTACGCCTCAACGCTAAGAACACAACATCGGAGCTCCTGCGTACTCTTGCTGGAATCCACCAGACTTTAAGGTCGGGGTGGGTTATTATGGATTGTCCTCCAGACCGCGGTACTTAAACTTACCGGCCCTCTAAACCTCACCCTCACCTGAGTCAACGTACTATCATTGGTGACACAACTAGCCTAGTACCGAAGACTCGCCACTAATTGTATAAGTAACAGGTGTTATCAAGTCCACCCGAGCTTCCAGCTCAGGGATTTACACACAAGTTGCTCCAACCCATCTCCATCCCGAAGGAGATGCATACTAGTTTGCTGACCAAATTAGGCTACTATTGCCTACAATTTATTTAGTGCTAGATTTAGGGTGAATCTTGGACTTCCCGCGGTATACCCCGTAAAGGGGCCCCCAACGGTACTAAGGATTCAATGGGCTCAACCCCACCATCCTCCTTCTCAAGACAATTACTTTAGTTGGTGATTAACCTTTAGTTCACCCCTCTTTATTTCATATAATTAAAGTGACTTAGCTCAACACCCGACCCACCCAATTGGGTTGGACGTGCCTCCACACCTCATACACCAACCCTAGCACAATCTCACTGCTAACCCTAGGTTTGACCCTCCTTGAATCATTGCGAGCTATAACTCAAATACTGAATGGTTATAACTTCTAAACACTACTTAGGGGTCTGAATTGTCAAAAATTCAAAATTCTGGTTTTACTAATCGCAGACCACTATGTTGAACTAACCTCAAACCTCATAAGGGAATCCTTCTAAAAACTCATCACCAAGGTCTGGTATAATTATACTAGGCTCCTACTGACCTTAATAAGGTATGTTACAATTTCCATAATTTTCCATATTAATTTGGCATTTATTATTATTTAAAGTACTTAAGGCCTTAAGTCAAATTACACATGATCTATCCTCAAAATGCTTCTACATGCTACATGAAAATTATCAGTAAGGTAATGATCCATATCAAGGTGGTTTACTGAGTTTCAAGAGCCTAGGAAGTCATGTGGCGTACTAAATCATCATAGTTGTATAATTACCAAAATGCCACTATAATTAGGAAAAATAGTATTTCACATCTGAAAATTCTACAAAAATTAACAAGTGTCAAAATGGTGGTCTAGAGTCCTCTTCCAAATGATTGTATCATTATCATCTGATTTGACTAATTAAAATGATTTAACATCCAAGTGTAGTAATTACCAATTTCTACATGATGTACATAAAATATAAATCCACAGGCTTCCAAATAATTATCATGGACATGTAACAACATAAAATGACAGATAACCAAGTTTCATAATTTTACTCAATGATTTGACATTTTTTATAATTAAATTCCTCTAAGCTAGTAAGCACTTAAAAAATTTCTCCACAAGGGATAACACTTCAATAAATCATAATAAAATTACCATAGCCTATTTTCATCCCAATTCAGCCACTTTTAAAGTTTCAAATCCATACAAGGTCATAAGGCTATGCATTTTATTTATTTAAGGAAAAAATGGCAATTTCATTTATTAAGAGAAAAATACCCAAATGATTCCAAAAATTCCCATTAAATTATCTAAGTCATTTTATGCTCTTAAAAACATGTCTACAAAGTTCTGATCCAAGGAAAGGACATTTGGTCCTATGTCCTTCACAAACCCTACTATAACAACCTTAAGGGTTTACCCTTAGGGTTTTAGGACACACCACTCTAATGACTCCAAATGCTCCATTAGGGGGTGTCACATGCTTTTATATATCATTACCTACATAAACATCAAGATTGGAGGAGGCCAACTCACTCAACTCCTCAAAATGACCTAAACCTTAATTTACCCCTTAAGGGCCCTCATTAGGGTTTCCCATTTTCCATATCAGATCAACTCCAAATGGAGTGAAAATTTAGGCAGGCACTATTCATGTACTAAAGAGCATGGCACCAAAATTTGGTGTCATTTGGACTTCATATGCTCCAAAAATCAACTTTATTTAAATATCTTAATCACCACAAAAACTGTAAGAAAAAGTGCCCATCAAGGGCTGACCCTTGGGCAGGGGGTGCCCCTAGGGTATACCTACCCATGGTTAAAAGCTCAGCTTCAAATCTTGAGGTATTTAGTCTAGGTAATTATTTTAGTGGACTGACCTAGTGTAGGACCAGTCCTAGTAAAACAGCTCCCTAGGGAGCTGTGGGTCACCAAATGACTTGAACTCAAGCCCTAATGAAAGTAAAGACCAAGGCCTACAACTTTAATGTTGGGCACTTTTTCAAATCAGTCATTAAGTGGCTCTAATAATTTAATCAAGTGAGGTGACACTAAGGGGCTAATGTGAATAATTAAATATAAAAGATAAATAAGATCTGCACGGATCTTAAAGCATATCCGACCCTCCCCCTTCATCTTCTTCCTCCAGCCAATGGCTGAGATCAGCCAGAGCTGGGAAACCTTGCTCTCCTATTTCCCATCCATCCATGCCCCTCCCCGACCAACCACTACCACCAACACCTTCGTGGTGGTCGGGGCTATGGATTCCCGCCGACATGGCGGCCGGAGGTGGTGTCTTCCGGCGATCCCAGCATGGCTGAAAATCACCTTTTTCCATGGTTTTGAGGTTTTGGATTCGGCTCAATTGATACCTATCCTTCAAATTAAGGAGATAGGAAGCTAGCATAGAGGGAAAGGAGGAGAAACGAACCTTAAAGGGGGCTTGGCCGCGGCGGCGGCAGTGGTTGGCCATGGAAGCGCTCCTCTCCGGCGACCTTGCCCATTTCCTTCATTCTCCACGAAAAGCTTCGATCCAATGGTCGATTTCGACTGCTTGCCAGCTTCTGAAGCTAAAGAGATGGTCTAATGGGAGTGGGGAGGAGAGTATAAGGGAGTTTGAACTAAGAGGCCCACATTTTTGGTATTTTGGCCAACCAATCAGTTGTACAGCTGCCCTATTCTCAGGTGCCCAGCAATCACCCAAGGCCCTAGGCTAATTGAGTTGGAGTGTGTGTGTGTGTGGGGGGGGGGGGGCAAAGCTTTATCAAGCCTCTTTTTGTCCACCTCTCTCTCTCTCTCTTCCTTTGCTTTTTAATGAATCATGCACACCTGTGACATTTGCCCTTCATAACCAGGTGCCATAGGGTATTAATTTGATGAAGATATTTGGTGGGGTCACTTGGTTTGAGCTTGGTTCAAGTGTATGCGGGCTAAGTCACTTATTTTGGGCTATGTTGACCATGATTGACCTAGAGTTGACTTTGGTCAATTTCATGCAATTTGGTCCCACCCAAGTGCAATTACCATGCTAATGGTCTTCCTTAGTGGTTAGGGTGGTATGGGGGAGGTCAATTTGGTGAATTGAGGATCAATTGGCCTAAGGGAGTGACATAGCACTATGTTGGTTTTTGTGCCCTTGGTGTGCACTTAGCACACTTCACTTGATCCAAGGGCCTTAGTGGCCACTCTGCACACCACCCATGCCCTAATACCAACTAGGGGTCTAGAAGGATTGGGGATGTTACATACTTCATATCAGCAAGAGAGGAGATATGCTCCTAAGCATGATGGGAAGTAGCAGGAAGGACCTAGATGCTTCAGATGCAACAAGGTTGGCCATTTCAAAAGGGACTGCAAGGTGAATCTTCAGCCGGGGCATGCTGCAGGGAAGGAGGAGTCTGGTTCCAATGCTGAAGGTAGTTGGGGTGGTGGAGGACCTTTCATGACGGGCACGTGTGTTTGGGCCATGACTTCCATCAACTGTCAAGAGGATTGGATTGTGGACTCTGGGTGTAGTCATCACCTCACTGGGGATGAGTCGAAGTTCTCCTCGTTGCAGACATACACAGGTAATGACGCTATCATTACGTCTGACGATACTATTCATGCAGTTGAGAAGGAGGGTGTGGTTTCATTGAAAGATGATAGAGGTATGCTTACGTTGAAAAGTGTCTATCATGTTTCGGGGATGAAAAAGAACCTCTTCTCGGTGACCAATACGGTGGACGCTGGCTATCACGATCTGTTTGGCCCAACAGAAGTGAAATTTCTCCGTAACGTTTCAGTGGTGAAAGCTGAAGTCATTCAAGTTGGGAGACATGTGAAGGACTTGTTTGTTCTTTCAACAAGTTCCTATGTTGATAAGATGAGGGCTAACGATAGCGTTGCTATCTGGCATGAAAGGCTTGGGCATGTTGGGATGGATAAGCTAAAAGCTATGACGGGTAGAGTCTGTTGGATCTTATGGCGCCCTTAGAGGGGGGGGGGGGTGAATAAGGGAATAAAAATCTTTTTATAATTTTATGGAAAATACTAAATTGTTTTATAATATGAGAAAGGCAAAATGACAATTTAGCTAATTTGTGAGAATATCATAATTTTCAAGTTTAGAAATAAGTACTAAATTGTTTTATGATTAAGAGATTGAAATAAACAATTTAGATAAAGTAATTTAGATTTAAGACTTTGTAACCAATATTTTAGAGATAACGCCAAAGGAGAGAAATCAAGTAAACACAAATAGAGACATGATTGTATTTATATAAAAGAAAAGTGTTTACATAAATTTGATGTCAATATCGCTAGAAATCGAAGGCGTACAAATGAAAATATCTTTTCCTTTTCTATACCGACTCGTATCCCCACGAACCGGTTGGCTATAACCTATATCTCCCAGATATAGACACTAGCCTCCCCCTAAATCAAATCTTGATCTAGACGCAGCACACACTGCGGCGATTTTCTCCCAAGCCACACAAGGACTTGACACCGCACACAAGACGATGATTTACCCTAGACCACACAAGGATCTAACACCACACACAAGGTGATGATTTCCCCTAAGCCTCACACGGACTTAGACGTCGCACGCAAGACGATGATTTCTACAACGGTTACAAAATGTATGGAATGGAAATAATGAAAACAATAATAAAAACTCCCTATATGAGATTTCAGAAGATGAGGATGAAGGATCGCTGTAGCCTAAGCGAGGTCGAAGCGATCGTCCTTCGGATGTAGCGTGACGTTGTCCTCCTCCAGAATTCTCCTTAAGCTTTTAGTGGGAGATCCATCTTCAACAGCATAACTGGTATAGAATTGTGGCACAAGCTCTCTCTCTGGATGGATTAGCCAAAACGAGAAGCAAAGCTCCATTTTATAAAACTCCTCGCTAGCGCCTGCGGTAGTGGCTAGCGCTTGCGGTAGTGTTCGTGTCCAGCGGTTGCACAACCATCGGCGGCGTGGCGCTCTGCACGAAATCGGGATACCGCCGGGCGGTATCGCTAGCGCTGACGGTAGCGCTGTCGCCAGGCGACATCGACTGTCGGAATTTCGACAGCCCCTCGTCTAAAACTTCTCCAGACTGTAGATTGAGTCGTTCTCATCCCGAAATGGGGTGGCCTGTTCTGTAACTCTTCCTGGATTGAAAGTTATGGTCATTTTAAGATCAGCACACAAAACTCATGCTTTTGCTTTTTCTAATGTGTACACACTCTCGGATCATGCCCATGAACGAGGACTTGTCTCCTCATTGAACCTGTACAACCTGAACACTATAAACACACAAAAGACTAGATCAAATACAATATGGGATTTGTTATTCTCAAACAAAGGGATGTGACACACATGTCTAACAATCTCCCCCTTTTGATAATAACAAATCCTCTAAGCAAGAAATCAACAATAATGTTTATAGATAAGATAAGCAAGATAAAAGTGCAAATATAGTATATGATAAGCATGATAAAAAGTGCAACTATAGTATATGATTAGCATGATAAAATTGTGCATACTCCCCCTAAATTAATGCTCCCCCTACAGAAATGCATTTTATGTTTTACTCCCCCTACATGATAGAATTCATGAATTAGTCTCCCCTTATTCTTCTATAGTTCAGCTATATAGATTTCTTCAATTAATCTCCCCCTTTTGGTATTATCAAAAGAAGGTGGGGTGAGGGTAGTAAGGAGACATTTAAATAATAAAGCATGATCGAGCTTTTGAATATATGAAATGATAAAGAGTTGAAGCAATGTATATAAGAGATTTCAAATATAAAGATAAGAGTTGTAAGCAAGCGGAAGATTATAATTAACATCTTTTTGTAAGCATGAAAAGCATAAGTAAAAATATGAGTTTTAGTTCAAAATTGAAAGATGTTTTAACCTTTTTGAAATCTCAAAGTTTTTCATAAAGATACCAAGCATGAAATGAACATATCAAAGAGAGATTATACTACAATGTTACTTAATTTTAGATTCAAGAAATACCAAAAACATTGTAAAGATCATGCTAGGTTATCTAGTGCATTTTTACATAAAGAGTAGTATAGATAAAGCATTAGAATCCAATACTCATGAGAAGAAGTGTTATGAAAGATAATGATGTGCACATAAGTGTATTTTGGGCAATGTTAACAATTGATTTAAATCATCAAAATACAAGACATATGTAGAGTAAAGTGCACAATAAAACACAAGTAAATTACTTTCACTCACTTTTAATGCACATAATTTTTTAACAAAGTGGTATAATAACTAAGGTTTGCACAAGCCATTTTACTATTCTTTCCAAGGTGCTCAACCTCACAATGCTTATGAAGACTTATCAGGAGGTTCAAGTAGTGCTTGGTGGAGTTATATTTGTCTATATATATATATTTTTTTGTTCACATTTGTGAGACAACATTCTCCGAATACACTTGTTTTGCAAACCCAATATTTTTTTTAACTCTTAACCACTTTTCTAAATTTCATAAGTGCAATTCAAATGTTGTGTAGGCAATAAACTTATGCAAGTTTTAATTCATTGTACAAATACAATACACAAGCAAGCATTTTTAGATTTAGACACACATGTTGATTACCAAAATAAGTGAGTGAAATGTATCATTATCAATCATAAAACATTTACTCATACTTAGAGGCATGCTAAGCTTGGTTCTACACATTTTTTAATACAATTGATGCACTTTAAATAGATATATCAAAGCATGATAAGCAAAACAATGTTCATAGTAATTTGAAAGAATATGTTTCAACATTGTAAATAATTCTAAATAATAGAATTCATACATGCTTGATATTGGCAATAAAGATCATACAAATTTTTTTTGTTTTATACTTTTTTAAATCAAAAACAGAAAAATCACAAAAAAATATATTTTTGTAAGTTTTGAATTTTGAATTTTTGTAGTAGATTTTTCATAATATAAAGAAAAACATAAATAACAAAAATATTTTTGAATTTTTGAATTTTGATCTTTTGTAGTTGATTTTTCATAATATAAATAAAACTAAAATAACAAAAGTCAGAAACACAACAAATAAGTAGAAAATATGAACCAACATATTTTTATGGATTTTTTGAAATTTTAAAAATCAGAAAATTCCAACACCCACGCTAGCGCCGGCGCTAGCGCTGGAAACAGTACTCGATTTTTTGAGAATTTTAAAAATCTGATTTTTGATATTTATTAAGTGTCCATAGAGTAGTCTTATGCAGAAATTTTGGAATTTTCAGAGATTACTTGATTGCTCAAATTTGCATAAAACTTTAGCTTTTTCAAATACATGTGTTTTACAAAAACATTTAAACTCAAAAAAATAAATTATGCAAACACATGAAGACATTTTTATTAAACAACCCAAAATATGCATGATTTAAGTAATAAGTGAATAAAAATGTTAATGCAGTGAGTAATATAAGTATGTCCTAAGATTAAAGGCTACCCCGACTAAATGTCTACACCCTAGCCCCGTACCAAGTAACGGATGGGCATGAGGAGCTGCACGCATGTCGTAGGTTGGGGTGTTAGTCCCATATGCACACACTAGAGAACACTCAACCTAGCACTCTTTCCCCCCAGTGCCTCGCAAGGCCCCACTGGAACCCTCCCCGGTTAAGGACAAGACATGACTTAGAGGTTAGGTCTCTAATGCATACAACCCTACGCCCTCGCTATTGTGAGATATGAAGTCATAGGTGAATAATCTTTTGGACAACCTATGCTTTTTAAATCTATGGGTTGATATGTAAACTATGGGTTTTTGTGAAGAGTTATAAAGCCGCATAGTTTTTCTACTTATTATGAGATGACAAAATGAGATAACTAGCACAATTACTAATATTCAATAAGTGACAATGCTAGTATGATAAGTTTTGAGTTTAATGTCATGTCATAAGATTTATATTGAAATTGCATGTATTCCAAAATAGAATTTCAAATTATAGATCTAGAATAGAGTGATGATTAAGTTTGATGTATATCTTCATTGCAAAGTTGATTCTAGGGTCTACAAATATGAGAGATACATGCAATCACTAGTAAAGCAAATCAATACATCAAATAATGTAAAGAAAACATTATTCATAATTTTTATCATAAGATTCATAATTCCTATTATAGATTTGAGATATGTCTTGATAGAACATGAATTATGATTTATGATTAAAGAGAATTTTTGCATAGAATATATGTTAGATCATCATGATGTATGAGAATTCTAATCCTTCTAGACTTATGATATAGTGATATAGTGATTTTCTTTTGAAAGAACATGATTGATTTGTAAGTCTAGGAAAAATGATGATCATCCAATCATATAAAAGACAAAGATCATATATATATAAAGTTTTTGAATTTTTATAAGATTGCTTTCAATAATTAAATTTATTGATCTTTGGTTTTGCATGATAAGAATGATTCATGAAACAATATTCATAAATATTCTAATGAATAATCCATAAACTATGTGTTTGTTGGAATTTTAGTATTCTATATATATCAAATCACATAGTTATCATGATATTTTAATAACATTGTAAATGTTCTACCTAGCATAAATATATAAGCATAGACCAAGAAGCAATGCTAGGATGATGAGTTTGAATGCAATGTTATTACATAGGATTTAATGGAGATAATGTTGCATGTAATATGAGAAATCTTCAAATTAATTTTCTTTAGACCTAGAATGATATGATTAAACATTTGATTTGATCTTAATGATACATGACGATTCTAAGGTCTAAATTACATGCAAACATTGGTGACACACATCACACACATAATATGAGATATGAAACAATTATACTAAGGATAGCATGTGATGAAAAAAAAATCATAAACATAGAAATTTCCGAATCAAGCGAACTAAGATAGCATTTAAAAATGGAGTTGAAATTGGGCAAACTGACAGCACCAAAAGAACTCAAATGAACAAGCCTAGTTTGCCAATAGATGGAGATTTCTGTGCTCTTTCCGAAAAGATATTAAACGCGAAAATCGGACGAGCGGATCAAAAGATATGGTTATATGAAGTTTTGATCAAAAACTCGCTTTTTGAAAGATTAAGCATGCGTTTAGATGAATTTTTGTTTTCGATTTTATTTGATAATATTTTTCATTATAGGGGCTATCATATGCAGCAAATAAAATTGAAGATTATCATAACGTTGCGCATTTTAATTTTTACCTTAAGCTCTTTAATAAACCATTTAAATCCATTTTTAAAGCTAATTTCATTAGTCTTGAAAATAATATCAATATTCAATTTCTAATGATAATTCAAGACAATTAAGGGTAAAGGATTTAAACGGATAAAGTACAATCAAAGATGAGATATAGATCACTTTGAAAAATATATGACTTAATGTTCAATTTTAATACAAATTTGATTTGATAAACATTAGGCTTAAAATGTAAAAGTTATATTTCATAATATATCTAAGTGACCTTAGCGTGTTGGCTCAAAAATAAGAAAATAAATAAAAGAAAAAGCAATTAAGCATATCATGAAGTAGAGTAATGATATTTCATATTTAATTGTTTCTACTTCATGCAAATGATAGGAAACTAATAAGTAAGAGATTTAGGTATCCAAAGTTGACCATATGGGATGGTTCCTTTGGGTACCCAAATACATCGTGTAGGCTTTTGAGAAGTTAATGATGAATGAGCCTTTTTAATTAATGTTGATATGTCATTTTTCTTTATGGGTCTCCATTCATACATTGGTTGTTTATCACTTAAATCCATATAATGATTATGTGAATTGTTTGAAAAATAATTCATTGGATGTTTATGTTTATTTAAATTATTTTTCAAAATAGCTTGATGTTGATAATCATAATGATTTTTATTATATGGATTGTTTGAAATTTTATAAGAGTGATTGTCTTTCTTTAGAAGTGATTTTTGAAAGAGTGGGTTACAATATGTTTTAAATGATTGGTCCTTATTTAGATGATTTTCATTTCCACTCTTTCTTATATACCTACTCTTATAATATGAAGTTAAGTTTTTAGACTTTTGAAAAGTTGATAAAAAAAATAGATTTTTCATTACATGAAAATTTTTGAATAAACATTTTTAATGATTCTAGTTTATCCTTTAAGTTATCATTTTCTTTTATCAATTTTTCATTATGCTCTTTTGAAATTAAAAGTCCTTTTTCTAAAACCTTGAGTTCTTCTTTAAAAGAATTATAATCAAAACAAGATTTAACATTTTTAATTAAAGAGCATGATAGATAATTTAACTCATCAATATTTGATTCTACATTATCGTTTGCTTTTAAAGATTTATTTTCTAAACGTAATTTGGAATTAGCAATTTTTAACTTTAAAATTTTACGTTTAGCAATTTTAAACATACGAGATGTAGAAATAGAATTTTTTACAAAAAGAGAAGATTTAGATTTTCTTACCTTGCAATAGTTTCCGTCTTCTCTTTTGCTTGATGTGTTGCCAACAAATGAGTCCAATATTGTGACGTTGTATTCTTCTTCCTCCAAGCATAAATCCTCATCGATTTCTTCTCTTGGATCCATAAGGAATTTGTCGTCGATTTCTTCTCTTGGATCCATGAAGAATTCCTCGTCGATTTCACTCTTAGATTTATCGTCCTCCAAGAGTGAGTCCTTGTCGATTTCTTCTCTTGGATCCATAAGGAATCCCTCTTGTTCATCATCTGTGGAAGGAAAATTATAAGTATTCTCAAGAAATTTCCAAACTTCATAAGCAATAGGAAGTGTATAAATAAGTTTGAAAATATTTTGATCTAATGCACAATAAAGACTATTCATAGATTTGGCATTTAAAAACATTCCATTTTATAAAACTCCTCGCTAGCGCCTGCGGTAGTGGCTAGCACTTGCGGTAGCGTTCGTGTCCAGCGGTTGCACAACCATCGGCGGCGTGGCGCTCTGCACGAAATCGGGATACCGCCGGGCGGTATCGCTAGCGCTGGCGGTAGCGCTGTCGCCAGGCGACATCGACTGTCGGAATTCCGACAGCCCCTCGTCTGAAACTTTTCCAGACTGTAGATTGAGTCGTTCTCATCCCGAAATGGGGTGGCACGTTCTGTAACTCTTCCTGGATTGAAAGTTATGGCCATTTTAAGATCAGCACAAAAACTCATGCTTTTGTTTTTTCTAATGTGTACACGCTCTCGGATCATGCCCATGAACGAGGACTTGTCTCCTCATTGAACCTGTACAACCTGGACACTATAAACACACAAAATACTAGATCAAATACAATATGGGATTTGTTATTCTCAAACAAAGGGATGTGACACACATGTCTAACAGAGTCCTGGTGAAAGGTCTACCTAGCTTGTCATCTTTTGGGGATGGTCATGTTTGTGCAGGTTGTCAGTTTGGTAAAGCTCAACGCTTTCCATTTGACAAATCACAAAGCAGATGTAAAATACCATTGGAATGCATCCATGGTGATCTGTTTGGACCTACCAACACTGCCAGTCTTGGAGGTAGCAAGTATATGCTAATCTTGGTTGATGACTTCACCAGATATACTTGGGTGTATTTTCTGAAGGAGAAGTCAGAGGCGTTCGAAATGTTTATGGAGTTCAAGGAGCTGGTGGAAGGTCGGCTAAACCTGCGGGTGAAGAAGTTCAGAACAGACAATGGAGGGGAGTTCGCCTCCAAGGAGTTCTTTAGCTTCTGCAGGAAGCATGTCATCCAAAGGGAGCTTTCTTGTGCTCACACTCCACAACAGAACGGAGTTACAGAGCGGAAGATCCATCACCTGACGGAGACTTGCAAATGTTGGCTTCATGCCAAGAGTATCCTAAAGTGCTTCTGGGCAGAGGGAATGTCTTGTGCGGCCTATGTTATCAACCAGATGCCTCTCAGCCCCATTAACATGAAGACCCCTCATGAGTTGATGTTCAAGGAGAAGCCAAGCGTGGAACACTTTTGAGTGTTTGGTTCTACCTGCTATGTGCATGTTCCGGATGCCCTTCGAACGAAGCTAGATGCTAAGACAAGGAAGCTAGTCTTCGTCGGTTATGATGGCCGGAAGAAAGGGTGGAGATGCATGGATCTTGAGACACTGAGATATGTGGTCTCAAGGGATGTGGTATTCGATGAGCTGACGTCATACCAAGGTAACTCTTCTGTTAAGTTACAAGGAAGCAAGGAAGAAGGTGGACCAGTGGAAGCTGCACGGGAAGTTCTAGTGGAGTTACCTGTTCTCCAGGTGCTCTTTGTATTACTAGCTCAGGATCAGGTGCTTCGGGTTTTGGAAGCATGAAGAGCGAGGCTCCATGTCTACCTGAGAGGAGAGCTAGTCTAGAAGCTGCAGTGGAAGAGGTGGTTCAGAGTCAAGCTCTGAGGAGGTCCAAGAGGACCATTATTCCACTTGATCGGTATACGGGCGGAAACTTGGTGAGCTTTGTCTTATGTTTCTTCGCAGGTCCCCTGGATGAGATAGAGCCATCTTGTTATGAAAACGCCGTTGGAGTCAAGGAGTGGGAAGGAGCCATGGATGAAGAGATGGCTGCGCTCAGGAGGAATGAGACTTGGGACTTGGTGCCTAAGGTTGAGGGGGTTACTCTGGTGACTTGCAAGTGGGTTTTCAAGCTGAAGAAGAAGGCTGACGGAAGTATTGAGCGGTACAAGGCTCGCCTTATAGCTCAAGGTTTCTCTCAGAAGTATGAGGAGGATTATGAAGAAACATTTAGCCCCGTTGCCAACATGACTTCGGTCCGGGTGGTGATCGCATTGGCTGTTTGCCAAGGGTGGAAGATTTGTCAACTCGACGTGAAGAACACTTTCTTATATGGCGAGATTGACAAGGATATCTTCATGGATCAACCACCTAGGTATGTATCCGAAGAGCACCCAAGATATGTTTGTAAGCTCAAGAAGGCTCTTTACGGCTTGAAGCAAGCGCCTCGGGCGTGGTACGGGAAGATCGCAGAATACCTTTAGTTCTGCTGATATTTTGCTTCTAATTCAGATTCGAGCTTATTCGTAAAGAAGACGGGGGAGCTTCAGGTCTTGGTGCTGCTGTACGTTGACGATATGATCATCACGGGGAATTCTGAGATGGAGGTAGCTAGGCTTCGTGCTGAGCTATCTATCAGATTTGAGATGAAGGATTTGGGCGAGCTCCACCATTTCCTTGGGCTCGAAGTGGAGAGGAGAGAGAGCGGTATGCTCATTTCCCAGAAGGGCTATGCGGATCGAATCGTGAAGAGATTCGGCATGGAAGGAGGGAAGAGCAGCTCTACTCCACTGGAGGTTGGAGTTCATCTACGGCGAGATGAAGGGAAGGTTCTTACCGATCCTTTGGTGTTCCGGGCTTTGGTCAGAAGCTTGATATACTTGACGATCACGAGGCCAGATATTGCTTATGCAGTTGGCAGGGTGAGTCAGTTTATGGCAGAGCCTCGGAAGCCTCATCTTGTGGCGGCTGTGAGTATATTGAAATATGTTAAATCCACCTCGGATTTGGGTCTCTTCTACGAGAGAGATTCAGGCTTTTGCTTGCACGGGTACATGGACGCTGACTGTGGAGGGGATTTGGATGATCGGAGATCGACGTCTGGATACGTCTTTATGATGGGCTCTACAGCTATATCATGGTGCAACAAGAAGCATGATTCTGTGTCTGTCTCTACCACGGAAGCGGAGTACAATGCTTCGGCTTTGGCAGCTCAGGAAGCCATTTGTCTTAGGAGGCTTGTGGAGGACATTCATAGGGAGGTGGGAGGTCCTTCTCTATTATGTGATGACAACGAGAGTGCTCTCAAACTGGTGAACAATCCAGTTTGTCACGAGCGTACGAAGCACATAGAGATTCATCACCATTTCATTCATGAGAAGGTGTTGGAGGGATCTCTGATTGTGGAGCATGTGCAAAGCAAGGACAACGTTGCTGACATCTTTACTAAGACGCAGGCGAAGGGACCTTTTGGTCGGTTGCGAAGTTTGCTTGGGCTGACTTCCACTTCCCACTTCAAGGGGGAGTGTTAAATTTTTGAAGTGGAAGTGAAGTTGAGTTGGGCGGTCTGAAAATTGGAGACTGCAGAGACCGCGCGGTCTGCGCTTGTTTTCTGTCGGTTTGTCTCAGCGGTTTGTTCTGAGCGGTATGATCTGGGAGACCGCCTCTTCTGTCCGAGCGGCTTGCGCGGGTTGGTCTGGCGACTTGTTCAAGTCGGCCAGATGTTCTTGGTCCGTCTTCTTGCAGTGACCGGGCGGTCTGTCGACTATTCTAGTCGGTCTGGTTTCTGAAGAAGTTCTTTGCTTTGCAAATAAGACCGGGCGGTCTGCTTGTTGAGACCGCAGTGTCCGGGCGGTTTGGTTGTAAACCGCAAGGTGTAATAAAGGAGCTGTGAGCTATACCGAGCTCGGGTGGCCTGCTTTGCGAGACCGCTCGCGATCTGATGGCGGTTATTGTATCCCGGTTGTGCGGTGATGACATCCATCTACTCGCCTATAAATAGGGATGCAGGGCCCGTCATAAATAACGAGAATTGTAAGAACTTCAAGTCGTCTTGAGTGTGCCGGTATCTTTTTGAGGTCGCACGGTTTGAGATTTAGTCTGACCGGTTTCTGTGTTCGCAGGTTAAGCGGTTTGCAGCTCGCGGTCAGCTTGTCTCCTTCTTCCGGCTTTGAATAAACCAGTCCGGGCGGACTGTGTTTAGGTGTTCGCGGTCTGTGCAATAGACTCAGTTGATCAGGCTGTCTTAAGTGGTCAGGCGGTCTTGAGTTGCGGTTTGTCACAGGAAGCAGTTCTTGTTCAGTGTTCGCAGGTTCTTCTTTGATCAAGACCGTGCGGTCTGGGCGATCAAGAAGTGTGAACAGGTTTTCAGCAGAGGAATAAAGCAGCGAGTTGGCAGTCTGGGGTTGCGGCCTGACAGGTGCGGTCTGTATTCTGTTCGCGCTGTCTCAGCGGTTTCCGTCCAACTTGTCTGTTCGCGCGGTCTGGCGGTCTCAAGTGTCAGGTCGCAGCGGCTTGTTTTGGACTTGTGTTTTGTGCTTCTCTCCTCCGTGATTCTTATGAATCATGTCTCGTCATGTATACCTCGCATTGTAAAGAGATATTCAATACCATAGTACTATTCGTTCTTCTCATTGTCACTGTTGTGCTACGCTTTTGAAAGGTTTTGTGAAGTGTGTTCCGCAATATTTTACACTTCATCTCCGTACCTCAAGGTTTTTAACACCTCCCTTTTCTTTTGTTGAATTGGCTTGAAGTCGGGGGAGACGTTGAGATGGTGGCAAGCAACGTCCGAGTTTACTTCTGGCATATCTTCCGCCGACCAGGCGAAGATATCCAAATTCTCTAAGAGACAGGAGATCAGTTGAACCTTTTCTTCCCCAGGCAGTTCCGCATTGATGACGAGCTTCTTCTCTTCCTCTTTAGCAATGGGGACTTCTTGGGTCACCTGGTCAGGTTCCAGGTGAGCCCCTTCTCGTTCTTTATTCTCTTCAGCAACTTCTGGAAGCTTGGCCACTTCAAGGATAACAACCGAAAGCTCGAAAAGTGGAGTATCGGTAATCATGTTGACTGTTCTGACATAGCACTCTCGAGCCACCTTTGGATCGCTTCGGATCCGATATTGCCTCCCTTCAGCTGCAAATTTGAGAGCCAGATGGAAAGTAGACACCATTGCTCGATAAGCATTCAGAATAGGCCTTCCGAAGATGGCACAATAGCTGCTTGGGATATCCACCACCACAAAGTTAATCAACTTCGTTATTCCTCCCAATGATACCAGAAGCTTCACGCATCTTTCTACTTCCTTCTTATCTCCCGAGAAGCCATAGAGGGGCCCTTCAGTGGAAAGCAGAGGCTTTCCAGTCTTTAGTGCTTCGAAGGTTGGGTGATAAGTAGTATTTTTATAACTTTTTAATAGAAAATCTTGTAAATATTTAATATGAATTCTCTATTTTATGTCAAATTTAGGTTATAAGTAGTTCTTTTTGTAATTTTGATTCTAACTTAGCCTAATTTTAATATTTGCAGATTTTTGGACAAATTGGGAAAATATTGCATTACACGCCCTCGGTCACGCCCGTGACCAAGGGCGTGTAACTTGTAGACCAGTTCAGGTCGATGCCGTGCTGTTGAGCTAGTCCACACCCAGTCACGCCCCAGGTCACGCCCGTGACCCAAAGTCACGCCCGTGACCATGGGCGTGTAATATTAGAATCTGCCGCGTGGAGCTGCCGTCGAGACGAGAAGTTGCCGTTGAGAAGTCAACCAAAGTCACGCCCGTGACCCAAAGTCACGCCCGTGAACCAAAGTCACGCCCGTGACCTTCCCGCGTGATCCAAGCACGCCGCCGCGCGGTCTGCCTAGCCCATGCCGCATTAAAAGAAGCCGTCCTAAGTCACGCCCGTGACCCATATGTCACGCCCGTGACATGTCCGATTTTCTCCCGCCGTCACGCCAAGCCCACGCCGCTGCCGGATCCAATGTTACAGTGATTACACGCCCTTGGACACGCCCGTGACCGAGGGCGTGTAACTTAAAAATTTTGCCTATAAATTCAGAGGCTCTCCTTGAGTTCAAGGTTCAGAATTTTGGAGTGGGGAAGGTGCTGCTGGAGCCAATCTTGAGTAGTTTTCCTTTTTCATGTTCATGTTCATGTCTCTTTATTTTCATGCTCTCTTCCTTTTCTAATGCAATGTATTAGCTTTCCTTTAGTGCAATAGTCTAGTTTAAGCTTGTAATCTTGTTTTTCCTAGCTTGCAATTTCCTTTCTTAAGTCTTGTAATAGTTTTTCATTTAAATAAAAAATAGTTTGTTCTCTTTATTTTGTCTCCTCCTTAGCTAAAGTTTCTTAATATGCATTTTTATTTTTTTTCCTCTTCCCCCTCCACCATGATTAACTAATCCTCATTAGTACTCGATCAAAATGATCCGAGGATGAGTTAGACAAGTTATGATTTTCTAAAGTTTTCTTTTTCCGTTTTTATAAACACTTGAATTATCCTTGATTTTTAATTAGTGAGGCCATACTTTCGATATATGGTTTTCGCTTAAGTTTTCATATTTAGTTAGCCGAGAGGCTCAAAGTATGAATCGATCACTCAAGGGTAAAGAGAGTTGCACGCACCCCTCGAGAGAGGATGACGTAAATCTCCCGGATTGGAGTCAAATCCAATAGTGGGGTTCACCTCGTAAAGCAAGTTTTAGGTAATCGATTATAGGACGAGAGTCCGGTTGATTTTTCCTAATCTTAGTTGGGCATTAACCTCGAGAGAGGCATGTTCGAGCTTCGGGAACCTCCACGGTCAAGTAGTTCAATTTAAACGGAATTAGATTTAATTTCTTTTTACTTGTCTTTTCTCACTCCAAGGTGACTTTTGATTGAGTACTAGCCTCTTTTATCATCATCTAAACCCTTAATTTAGCTTGCAATTTCTCTTTTTTAGCTAAGAACCAAAACCCCAAAATATCATTAGATAAGATAATAGTGACTTTCCTCAAAGTAGAAGTATTCAACGCGCCCCGTGGAATACGACCTTGGTATTTCTTAATATCCTATACTATAGACGATAAGGTACACTTGCCTTTATCAGATATAGTTTTGGAGAAAATCTCAACCCTTCACTAAAATTTCAAAACCGCAAAAATCTATATCAAGTTTTTGGCGCCGTTGCCGGGGACTTTTGCGTAGATATTTTGAAACAAGGATAGCTATTAATCTTACCATGTTGTTTTTATTTTAGTTTTTCTATTTTTGAAAATCTTAAGGGTGAAATTAAAATTCTTGGAAAGGACGCTTTGGGCTTGAATTCTCATCACAGCCTCTAGTACCTTGCAAACCCTTCACCGGGTAGATCTTGGGAAGTCCAAGACTAACTTAATCCGCCTAAAAAGAACAAAAAATATTCTCTCTTTTTCTTCTTCTTTCCTTCTCTTTTTAGTGTATGACCCGTGGTAGCACTTCGATTCTTCCTTTTGATCCGGAAATCGAGCGAACCCTTTTGAGGCACCGCCGTTCTCGTGATCAAGGAAATCAAGTAGAATCTGAAGAGTCAATCGGGGACACTAACGCAGCAAATATGGATCATAATCTTAATCCTCCTAATCTTAACGAGCCAAACCCTAATGAGGACGCGCAACGGACCATGTCCTATTATGCGCGGCCGAATTTGGAAGGCACACAATCGAGTATTGTTCGCCCCGCGGTGGCGAACAATAATTTTGAGATCAAGTCCAGCATCATACAAATGGTGCAACAATCGGTGACCTTTGATGGTCAACCGGACGAGGATCCAAATTCACATATCTCTTACTTTCTTGAAATTTGCGACACTTTTAAGATCAATGGCGTCACCGATGATGCCATTCGATTACGTCTTTTTCCTTTCTCTCTGCGGTCTAAGGCCAAGCAGTGGCTGGGCTCCCTACCAAGGGGATCCATCACTACATGGGCCGAAATGGCGGAAAAATTTCTTAATAAATATTTCCCGCCTTCAAAGACCGCTAAATTACGCACGGATATTGCATCGTTCATGCAAATCGACTCGGAGACTCTCTATGATACATGGGAGCGCTTCAAGGAGCTTTTGCGTCGATGCCCTCACCACGCACTTGCCACTTGGCAACAAGTGCAAATATTTTATAATGGCTTAAATCTCCAAACGAGGCAAATGATTGATGCGGCCGCCGGGGGGACATTAAATAACAAAACCCCGATCGCCGCTCAAGAGCTTTTCGAAGAGATGGCCACAAATGCGTATCAATGGAACATGCCCCGAGCGCGGCCTAATAAGCCGGCCGGAATTTTTGAAATAGACGCTAACGCAAATTTGGCTTTACAAGTTGAGCGCTTAACAAAGCAAGTGGCGGAGATGTCTGCTTCCTCCGCCACTCCTCCTTGGGCTAATAATATTTTACTTGAAGAGCAAGTTGATTACATGGGAAATCCACCTCGGCCTTCCTATAACCCGAACACCGCTCCGTATAATAACACCTACAATGCGGGTTATAGGAATCATCCGAACTTCTCATGGAGCAATCAAGGAAATGCTCAGCGTCCCTTAAATTTAAATCAACCTCCAAATCAACTTCTCAATTTAACTCCCCCTCAAAATTTTAATCCACCCGGTTTTCCACCGCAACAGCAAAAACCCTCTCCGCTTGAAGAGGTTTTTGCAAAATATGTTGCTACAACTGAAGCAAACATCCGGAACCTCACCGGATCGATCAAAAATTTAGAGAACCAAGTGGGCCAGCTAGCAAAGATAATCTCCGAGCGACCGCAAGGAGCCCTTCCGGGAAACACGGAGCCCAACCCAAGGGAGAGCGCAAACGCGATTACACTCCGAAGCGGGAAGGAGGTGGCTTCTAAGCAGGACGAACCCATGGTAACTTCCTCTCCTCCTCTTCCTCCTATTTTATCTTCAATTTTACCTACTACGTTAGCTCCGCGCGCTTCTACTTCTAATGTTCCGTATCCATCTAAGTTTAAAAGCGAGAGCGCCGAAAAGAATTATAAAAAGTTTTTAGATATTTTAAAGCAAATCCACATTAATGTACCCTTCTGCGAGGCTATCTCTCAAATGCCTAAATATGCGAAATATCTTAAGGAGTTGCTCTCCAATAAGAAAAAATTAGAAGATATTTCGCACATTTCTTTGAACGCAGAATGCTCCGCGGTTGTACTCAACAAATTGCCTACAAAAGTGAATGACCCGGGACGGTTTTCCATCCCGTGTTTATTTGGCAATTCGTTAGTAAAACACGCTTTAGCGGATCTGGGAGCAAGTATCAATCTCATGCCTTTTTCATTATTTAAGAAACTAGGTCTAGGAAATCCAAGCCCCACTCGAATGAGTATTCAATTAGCGGATCGCTCTTTAAAATATCCGGTAGGAATAGTGGAGGACGTGCTCGTCAAGGTCGACAAGTTCATCTTCCCGGTGGACTTTGTCATTCTTGACATCGAAGAGGATGCCGAAGTACCCCTCATACTCGGCCGCCCCTTCCTTGCCACCTCCCGCGCCATTATTGACGTAAGTAACGGAAAGCTCCTCCTTCGGGTTGGAGATGATGAAGTTTCTTTCGGAATAAATTCCTCGATGCGGAACACATTAGAAAACGACGATTCATGTTTTTACCTGGAAGAGTGTTGGGAATTCGATTCCCCTCCCGAGTTAGTCTCCACCTCGAGTCACGAGTCCGAGTTCGCCGAGCTCTTTTATCTGGAAGAAGAAGAAGTCACTCGTTTCACACCACCCGAACCACTATTTTTAGAAAAATTAAAAATCAAAACATCTTATGAAGAGCCACCCGTTTTGGAACTAAAGCAACTTCCCCCTCACCTTAAGTATTTATTTTTAGAAAAAGAGTCGAAGCTACCCGTCATCGTTTCATCCGAACTTAGCAACTCAGAAATTTCCGAGTTGGCTATTGTCTTAAGAAAGCACCGCCACGCAATTGCGTGGCAAATTTCGGATATAAAGGGTATAAACCCTTCCTTCTGCACTCATAAAATCTTCCTCGAAGATAATTCCCGAAATTCGGTCCAGCCTCAACGACGGCTAAACCCTAACATGAAAGAAGTCGTTAAGGCCGAAGTGATCAAACTATTGGACGCGGGAATTATCTACCCGATATCGGATAGTACTTGGGTTAGCCCAGTACAAGTCGTACCAAAGAAAGGTGGCATTACGGTAGTAGCTAATGAGAATAACGAGTTGATCCCAACCCGTACTGTTACGGGTTGGCGGATGTGCATCGATTACCGAAAACTAAATGATGCCACCCGTAAGGATCACTTCCCCCTACCATTCATCGATCAAATTTTAGAGCGCCTTTCAGGTCACTCCTACTACTGTTTTCTCGATGGTTTGTCGGGATATTTTCAAATACCGATTTCGCCCGAGGACCAAGAGAAAACCACTTTCACTTGTCCCTTTGGCACCTTCGCTTATCGAAGGATGCCATTTGGTCTTTGTAATGCGCCGGCTACATTCCAAAGATGTATGCTGGCAATATTTGATGAGTTAGTAGAGGAGGTGATGGAAGTGTTTATGGACGACTTTTCCGTGTTCGGAAATTCATTTAAAAATTGTTTAAAAAATCTTGAGCGCGTGTTGCAGCGATGCGAGGAAACGAATTTAGCACTTAATTGGGAGAAATGCCATTTTATGGTCAAGGAAGGGCTAGTCCTTGGTCATAAAATTTCGGGCATGGGGATCGAGGTCGATAAGGCCAAGATCGAAGTGATTGAAAAACTTCCCCCTCCAACAAACGTAAAAGCTATTCGTAGTTTCCTAGGCCACGCGGGGTTTTATCGGCGCTTTATACAGAATTTTTCAAAAATCACAAAGCCGTTAACCCACCTTCTTGAAAAAGAATCCTCGTTTATTTTTAGCGATGAATGTCATTTGGCTTTTAAACTCATCAAAGAGAAACTTATAAACTCCCCGATTCTAGTCGCGCCGGATTGGTCGCTTCCTTTTGAAATCATGTGCGACGCGAGTGACATTGCGGTTGGTGCCGTTTTAGGCCAACGGGTGAGTAAGTATTTCCACCCTATTTATTATGCGAGCAAAACACTCACGTCGGCACAAGCAAATTACACCACAACCGAAAAGGAGCTTCTAGCGATCGTTTTTGCCTTCGATAAGTTTAGGTCATATATCACCCTCTCAAAAGTTATTGTCTTCACGGATCACTCCGCACTTAGGTATCTTTTAAGCAAATCGGACGCCAAGCCTCGTCTTTTGCGATGGATCCTCCTCTTGCAGGAGTTTGACTTAGAGATCCGGGACAAAAGAGGAGCCGAAAACTTGGCGGCCGATCATCTCTCCCGTTTAGAAAACCCCGCCTCGGAAGTTTTGATAGAATCTGACATCGATGATAAATTTCCCGAAGAGCGCCTCCTCGCTCTCGAAGATATTAATACGTCGTCTACCCCCTGGTTTGCAGATCTGGCTAACTATTTAGTAGCCCGGGTCTTGCCAAAAGAATTCTCGAGTCAGAAAAAGAAGAAATTCTTTTCTGATTTAAAGAATTACTTTTGGGAGGATCCCTTTTTATTCCGTGTATGCGCAGACCAAGTGGTGAGACGATGCGTCTCGAGTAAGGAGGGTCTTAAAATTTTACGACATTGTCACGAGGGACCATCCGGTGGTCATTATCATTCGAACCGAACCGCGAGGAAGGCGCTGGAGGCAGGCTTTTATTGGCCCACGCTCTTCAAAGATGCTCACACCCTTGTGAGTACTTGCGACAGCTGCCAGCGGTCGGGCAACATCTCTCGCCGGGATGAGATGCCCCAAAATATTTTCTTAGAATGCGAGATTTTCGATCTTTGGGGCATTGATTTCGTTGGTCCTCTCCCTCCTTCATTTTCAAATAAGTATATTCTAGTGGCGGTCGACTACGTGTCAAGGTGGGCGGAAGCGCAAGCTCTCCCCACCAACGATGCGCGAGTCGTCGTTAACTTTTTAAAAAAATTATTTTCTCGATTTGGCACTCCGCGCGCTATTGTGAGTGATCAGGGCACCCATTTTTGCAATACTCAATTCACAAAAACTTTAGCAAAATATGGTGTCACGCACAAACTATCCACTGCATATCACCCACAAACGAGCGGCCAAGTCGAAGTGGTTAATCGAGAATTAAAGCGAATTTTAGAGAAAACGGTTTCTATTAATCGGAAGGATTGGGCAATAAAGCTCGATGACGCGCTTTGGGCCTATCGTACGGCGTACAAGACCGCTATCGGTTGTACACCATATCGAATGGTCTATGGCAAGGCTTGCCACCTTCCGGTCGAATTAGAACACCGCGTATTTTGGGCGCTTAAATTTTTAAATCTCGATTCCACTTTAGCGGGTGAACAAAGGAAGTTTCAAATAAACGAGTTAGATGAATGGCGAGCGAATGCGTATGAGAGCAATAAATTATATAAGGAGCGAACAAAGTTTTATCACGATAAACATATAAAATTTCCGAAAACTTTTTCGCCGGGCGATCTCGTCCTCCTTTATAATTCTCGCCTTCGCCTTTTTCCGGGAAAATTAAAATCCCGATGGTCCGGACCCTTTATTGTTAAAGAGGTTTGGTCCTATGGGACAATCCTAATTTCCCACCCGGAAAAAGGCTCCTTCAAAGTTAACGGGTACTGCCTTAAATTGTATCTTCCGGGAGACGTACCTAATGACAAGAGTGATGCGATTTTTCTTCATCATATAACATAATCGGCAAGTGGGTCAAGCTACGCGACCTTAAACAAAGCGCTTTTGGGAGGCACCCCAAAGTTATCTTTTGTTATTTTCTCTTGTCTCTTCTTTTCTGCTTTAACAACTTTTGCAGGTAATCGCGGCTTCCCCACAAAAGCTTCAAAAAAAAAATCAGGGAAGCCCTTTTTCCTTCTCTTCTTTCGTTTTTGCATTTTTTTTTTTATCTTTTCCTACTTCATACTTATTTTTAAACATTGGGGACAATGTTTAACTTTAAGTATGGGGGTGTAAATAGCCCTTTGTAAATTCTTGTAAATAGTTGTTAAATTAGAAAATTTTCAAAAAAAAAAATATATATATATATATTTTCTTATGTTTTTCTTCTATTTTAGCACTTGTAAAACCCAAAACTCAAAAAAAAAAATAGAAAACAGAAAAATTTAAATCTTGGAAAGGGACGTTTGGGATTTTATCCCATCACACCTCCTAGTACCTTGCGAACCCTTCACCGGGTAGCCCTTGGGAAGTCCAAGACTTGCAAAAAAATTTGTTAAGTTTTAAATCTAGTTTCCTTTCTTTGAAAATAGTTTTTAATGAGAAAAATTCAAAAAAAAAAGATAATATCAAAAATTCAAAAAATTCTTATTTCCCTCCTTGTTGTTTTTGTGATTTCTTAGAAATCTAGTTGAGAATGTTTATAAGCATGTTTAAGTTTTTAATTGGCTAAAATTTTGCTTATCATAGTTTGTTAATTTTAAATTTGAGGTAATCTTGATTTAAGAATCATCTTATGATTTTAAATTGATTAGAGAATTTTGTTAGCATGACTTCTCTTTTTATTTTTAAATGGCTTCATTTTGTAGTAAATTTCCTAAACCTCTTTAGATTTCAATTATACTTTCTTCTAACTTCTTAGATCTTAGGAATTTTAATTTTACTAGAATTTGCTCTCAATATGATTTAAAACTAGCTAGATTTATTTTTCCCCTACCCTACCCCCTTTGATGGCATAAAAAAAAATGTGTATTAAAAGATCATATGTCATGGGAATAAGAGGATAAAATTCATTATTCCCTAAAACATATGCACCCAAAATATTTGAAAAGATTATATGGCATGGAGTAAGAGGATAAAATTCATTACTCCTAAACCATATACATTTTGGGTTTTTATTAGAAGAGAAAAAAAAAAGAGAGAAAAGAAAAAAAAAAGGGGAAATTTCATGATAAATTCCATTTCCTCCATTCAAAAATTTCTCTTCTTATGCCAAATTCTATGAAATCACCCTTAGCCAATTATCATTGTTCTAGTTTTAGTTGAAAATTATGGAGAGAGCAATATTTAGTAATTTACTTTTCCTTAAGATTCTTTTAAGATAGAGTTCTTATAATTTTAATTTAATTTAGTTTTATAATTTCTACAATCTTGTCAAACTACTTAATTTTCTTGAGAAGTTATTGCCTTAACATTTTTCCCTCTTTTCAAATCATCATCATAATTTAGGACTTAACTCCCCCTTGAATTTACTCTTAACTTAACTTTTGGTTAAATGAAATTTTAGTTTTAAATTAAAATTTTTTTTTTAAGGATGTCTTATAAATAATGTCTCACACTTTTGCTCTGGAATAGCAAAACCTCAAGTATGGGGGTATTTGATAAGTAGTATTTTTATAACTTTTTAATAGAAAATCTTGTAAATATTTAATATGAATTCTCTATTTTATGTCAAATTTAGGTTATAAGTAGTTCTTTTTGTAATTTTGATTCTAACTTAGCCTAATTTTAATATTTGCAGATTTTTGGACAAATTGGGAAAATATTGCATTACACGCCCTCGGTCACGCCCGTGACCAAGGGCGTGTAACTTGTAGACCAGTTCAGGTCGATGCCGTGCTGTTGAGCTAGTCCACACCCAGTCACGCCCCAGGTCACGCCCGTGACCCAAAGTCACGCCCGTGACCATGGGCGTGTAATATTAGAATCTGCCGCGTGGAGCTGCCGTCGAGACGAGAAGTTGCCGTTGAGAAGTCAACCAAAGTCACGCCCGTGACCCAAAGTCACGCCCGTGAACCAAAGTCACGCCCGTGACCTTCCCGCGTGATCCAAGCACGCCGCCGCGCGGTCTGCCTAGCCCATGCCGCATTAAAAGAAGTCGTCCTAAGTCACGCCCGTGACCCATATGTCACGCCCGTGACATGTCCGATTTTCTCCCGCCGTCACGCCAAGCCCACGCCGCTGCCGGATCCAATGTTACAGTGATTACACGCCCTTGGACACGCCCGTGACCGAGGGCGTGTAACTTGAAAATTTTGCCTATAAATTCAGAGGCTCTCCTTGAGTTCAAGGTTCAGAATTTTGGAGTGGGGAAGGTGCTGCTGGAGCCAATCTTGAGTAGTTTTCCTTTTTCATGTTCATGTTCATGTCTCTTTATTTTCATGCTCTCTTCCTTTTCTAATGCAATGTATTAGCTTTCCTTTAGTGCAATAGTCTAGTTTAAGCTTGTAATCTTGTTTTTCCTAGCTTGCAATTTCCTTTCTTAAGTCTTGTAATAGTTTTTCATTTAAATAAAAAATAGTTTGTTCTCTTTATTTTGTCTCCTCCTTAGCTAAAGTTTCTTAATATGCATTTTTATTTTTTTTCCTCTTCCCCCTCCACCATGATTAACTAATCCTCATTAGTACTCGATCAAAATGATCCGAGGATGAGTTAGACAAGTTATGATTTTCTAAAGTTTTCTTTTTCCGTTTTTATAAACACTTGAATTATCCTTGATTTTTAATTAGTGAGATCATACTTTCGATATATGGTTTTCGCTTAAGTTTTCATATTTAGTTAGCCGAGAGGCTCAAAGTATGAATCGATCACTCAAGGGTAAAGAGAGTTGCACGCACCCCTCGAGAGAGGATGACGTAAATCTCCCGGATTGGAGTCAAATCCAATAGTGGGGTTCACCTCGTAAAGCAAGTTTTAGGTAATCGATTATAGGACGAGAGTCCGGTTGATTTTTCCTAATCTTAGTTGGGCATTAACCTCGAGAGAGGCATGTTCGAGCTTCGGGAACCTCCACGGTCAAGTAGTTCAATTTAAACGGAATTAGATTTAATTTCTTTTTACTTGTCTTTTCTCACTCCAAGGTGACTTTTGATTGAGTACTAGCCTCTTTTATCATCATCTAAACCCTTAATTTAGCTTGCAATTTCTCTTTTTTAGCTAAGAACTAAAACCCCAAAATATCATTAGATAAGATAATAGTGACTTTCCTCAAAGTAGAAGTATTCAACGCGCCCCGTGGAATACGACCTTGGTATTTCTTAATATCCTATACTATAGACGATAAGGTACACTTGCCTTTATCAGATATAGTTTTGGAGAAAATCTCAACCCTTCACTAAAATTTCAAAACCGCAAAAATCTATATCATTGGGCGAAAGAGAAGATTGACCGAGCTGCTTGTGTCAATTAGGATCTTATGTACCACTACAACAAATTGCACTTATAGTAAGGACCTAATTCGTTACAATAAGTGTCAAAATTTGTTACAAAAACTCTTTGGTAACGAAAAAAACTTAAAGTAACGGTCCTCCTCTAAAGCTCGACGCTAAAGGTTATTGTAACGAATGTATGCATGTCGTTACAAATAAAGTAATTGTAACAAATGATACTTTCTCACCAAAAAGAGATTCTTCCTCACAATAAATTGGTCACAATAAATATTATTTCGTTACGAATGTTATTTTTTCCTCACAAAAAACAGTTACGATTAAACTATTTCGTTACAAATGTTTTATTTTTTTCCTCACTAAAAATAAAATAACTTTGTTACAATAAAGTATAATAAACATTATTTCGTTACAATAGATTAAACAATAGTAACGAAAAAATCGTTACATTTGTTTTTCATTCTTTACTACAGACAATTCATTTATATATCAAAAATATTCCATTTCTATTTTTTGTGTACCTGAGATTTTATTACAAATAATAATCTTGAAAACACACATATATTTAATATTTCGTAACAAGATCAACATGTATTTATTCACACCAAAAAGTTTTACATAAAGTACAAGTTATTATCATCTCTACTAAACACTTGCCGGTCAATGCTCAAGCAACCTACAAATAAAAGAGAGCAATTAAGATCACCCTACAAATAAATGAGAGCAGAAACATCCATACAAGAACGAGGAAAACATGAAAAGTTCTGCACAAATTTGACATACAAAATAATTTAGCATCACAGAAAAAGTTATTGAAGGAATAGAACAGGAAATATGTGCAAAAGAAACACATTTGATAGTTTATTCTTAAACATAGAACATGGAAACAGCAGGCGGAGATGCAAGAACATACAATAATGGATCAGATCAGTGCACAAGCATAATTTATGACAAAATGAGTATAAAATGCAATTTCCTTTTTCGATACCTAAGTACAAACTAATTATCAGAAAAAGAAGCAGGAGCACCAACAGTGCAAGCACTATCAACCTTAACCCAACTTCTTGACATCACATAAAAGTATAACGTATTTACATGGGTTTTTGGACATCACTTAAAAGTATAACACATTTACATCACTTAAAAGTATAACATATTTCTCCGATACCATACATGCAGAGGCTTTCCAGTCTTTAGTGCTTCGAAGGTTGGGCGAAAGAGAAGATTGACCGAGCTGCTTGTGTCAATTAGGATCTTATGTTATACCGTGTACTTTTCAATGATAGCTTTAATTACCACGACATCATCAAATGGATTCATATTCAGAGGAAGGTCCTCCTGGACGAAGGTAACGACCTACCATTCTGGAGCAGAAGTAGAAGTGGTTGCCACTTCCTGTTTGAAGACTCTTGCGACGCGTGACTTTCTAGAAGATTCGGGCCCAGCCCCTCCATAAATGCAATAAATGTTACCGAGGGGTCCCTCATCATTTACTTCAATGCACTCTGTAGTAGGATGGATGTCACCATAACAGCCGATATCCTCCACATCGGCACACTCCCAGCTGACTTCTACTGTTTCCTTCTTCTTCGAAGTTGATGGCTCAGTAGGCATCTCTTTTCGAACCAAACTTGGAGTTTTCCCTCTCCCAAGAGCTTCTCAATTAGCAAGCAGAGAGCTCGACAATTTTTGGTTAGATTCCCTCCTTCCTTGTGGTATTCACAGAAGAGATTCAGATTACGGTTTCCAATATCCGACCTCAGGGGAGCAGGTTTTTTGAAATCAGGCCTCTTTTGTAAGATTTGGACAACCTCGTCCATGGTGATATTGAGGGGAGTAAATGATTCTTGAGAATCGTCATACTGAGTGGACGGAGCAACTGGAGGTGGTGGCGTAGTGTATTGTGGTAGATACACCGGCATTATCTGTGGAATCGTCATGGATGGAGCGGGTGCGGCGACCAACGGTGGTTTCTGCTCCTGAAATCGTTGATGGCCTAAGGAAGGTTGTTTATGCCTGAAATTTCTCCCCCTTTGAGCACGGGGTTTGAAATCTGGCTGAGGTGGATGATTATATTATTGCTGATAGGTGGAAGAAGAATTGGACAGATCTTTGCCATCAAGTAGCTTCGCGACATAACTAGGGTTAGTCTTTTCACCCCTGATGAACATGTGTGTTAGGCTAATCATCTCCTGATAAGTCCTTGGTTATCTGATATTGGCTTCAAATTTGAGTGACTCTTATCTTAGGCCATGGATCAGAGCAACCCTGTATAATTCTGGATCAATATTTTGTATCTCCATAATTTCCTTCTGAAAGCAATCAACAAAACGAGCCCACGTCTCGTCTTCGCGCTGCTTTATTTCGAATAGGGCCGTCGGGCCACTTTTCCTTTTCTTTGAAGTAGAGAATCTAAGCAAGAATTCTTTACACAGCTCCGCGAAACAACTGATGGATTGAGGATGCAGTCCATAGAACCACTCCCTTGCTTGTTCATCAAAGGACGTCATGAGAAGTTTGTATTTGGTAGCATTAGTGAGGGTTCTTAAGGCAACATCCGACTCGAAAGCTTGAAGATGAGTGGCTGGATCAGATTCCCCGTTGTATGTTGGCAAGCGTGGTTTCCTGAAATTACTCGGAGCTGGCTCTCCCCGAACTTCGTCCACGAATGGAGAAGTTTGTAACGCCCCTGATTTTTCCGGTATTTGTTTAATTTAGTGGTGGCGTGTTAATGACGTCGGGGCGTTACTTCTAACGTCGAGTTAGCGGCGCGTTGCCGTTTGCGCGTTTTCGCGTCCGTTTGGGTCAAGTCGACCAAATTTTGCGACGACCCGGAATTGGAAAATTTTACGTTAGGAAATTAGATTATTTAATTTTAGACTTGTCTATCAAGTTTCGTCGAGATCCGAGCCATTTTGGAGCCTCGGCGCATTTTAGAAGTTTTGTATATATTTAAAGCTCGCCGTAACTTCCGCCATTCATATCTCGAAAACAGCACGTCGGATTTTGATTCCGACTTCGCCGTTGAATTCGTAGCGCCGCCGTTCACCTTAGGCGAAATTTTCGTTGGATTCGGCGTTCGTTTAATTTTTAGTGATAAAATCAAAACGTATATATATATATATATATATATATATAAATTCATGCGTCGACCTCCCCCCTTGCGTCGACTTCCCTCCCCCCCTTGCGTCGACTTCCCTCCCCCCTTGCGTCGACTTCTCTCCCCCTTTCTGCATGCATGCGTCGACACCCCTTTCTGCATGCATGCGTCGACACCCCTTTCTGCATGCATGTGTCGACACCCCTTCAGCAGCTCTTCATGCGTCGACCTCTTCATTCATTTATTATTAATAATAATAATGATATTATTATTATTAAAATTATGTGATGTTGCCTAAAAGAAAACGAACCCAGCTTCTGCTTCTTCCTCATTCTGTCTGAACCAGAGAGAAAAGCGAGCGACGGGAGTGACGATTTCGTGAATCTTCCGGACGCCGCCGACGGAGCTCCGGTGGTCGAAATCGCGAGCCGAGCATAGATTCGGAAAGCTCTCGACGAGAGCTTCGTCCTCGCGATAATTTCCTTCCGCTTCGTGAAATTTTTTCGTTAGGTCTTTTGTACCCTAACCTTTTCTAGCCCGATCTCTTGTAGATCTTGACTCCTCTCGCCTTCTCTTAACCCGAACTTCAACGGGGAGCGATTCGGAGAGTTTTTCCAGCAGAACCTAAGGCAAGTGGTGATCTTGCTCTAGTTTCTTTTTTTCTTTTCCATATAATAGCCCCAAGCAGTCTCCCTTGATCTAGCTGTGTTACATTTTCTTTATAACTTCTAATTATACCTACTTATAACTTGGCATTTTGCCAGTCCATAAAAAAAGCATTTTTGTTGGCATGAAATTCCCTTTGTATTTTCCATTCTTACTTGCAATATAATGTGTTATGATCTGTTGGGCTTCGCCCTTGTTCCTTGAAAGAACCATGAAAACGTGAATAATCTGTTGGAGGTCGTACACAATGTTGGCGGTGCCACCGGTGCGGTGCTCTGAGGGTCGTGACGATGTGTGATGGTATTATCCCCGCACAGTTTTTTTTTCTGATGAGCTGATCAGTCTCTATAAATCTGAATAAGAGTAACATGATTAATAATTTGAAAGTTGATGGTTCTTTTCTTTTGCTTATGGCGAGTTTTGTCATCGCCTGTGTTCTCACCTTTGTTTGGTGAGCATTTTCTGCTGATTTTTAGTTGTTCTGCTGTTTCCTTTTCTGTTGATGATTAAATACTTCTGCTGTTTCTTTTCCTGTTGATTATTAGCTGCTAGCTTTGTCATCACTGACCCTTGCAGTTTCTGTTTCCCTCCGGTCTCGCGGAGGTTTGCTTACTATCTTGTTTTCTGCACCACTTGTACTTGCTTCTGAGGTGTTCTTTCTTTGAATGCCTCAGGTTCTGGGCAGTAGCAGGTGTTAGTGCGGAGCTTCTTTAGTTGTCGTCTTCTGACTCTCTTGAGGTAGAGTACTCTGTGGACTTGTTGGCCCATGGGTTCGTGTCAGGTGTTGACGCCCGTGGTGCCGTTTGGTTAGATTTTTGTTTCACTGCTGCTGTTACTTGTTGTTTACTTTGAACAATTGTTCTGGAATGATTAGATGTGGGTTGGCTTTATAGCCCCTTGCTTAGATATGCTAAGGAATTTGGAGCATTGTGCATCATGATTTGAAATGGTAATCTCACTACTTTTTGCGCGTGATAAATCTATTTTTATATATAGTAAATACACACATTCGATCTTGCATGGTGCACCTCACTAGGTCTTCATGTTCACCTAGGCCACTAAGTAATTAAATCAAGTATTTTTCCGCTGCGTAAAACTATATTTTAAAAGCGTGGACTAGTTGATCCACCAAGCCGAGGGACGCGACTTGTTAATTTTTTCTGCATAAATTTTATTTGAATCTCTTGAGTTAATAATAATATTGCTTGAACTGCGAAGAAGGACGAATTGCCTTAACGTCAGTAGGCGTCCCCTACGTGACGTGGCATCATAACGCGTAGTTTTCCCTACTCTGATAGCATTTTAAATGTTGGGAAAATGCGGGTTGTGACAAAGTTTCCTCGGCGTCCTCATAAAGAAGAGGAACTGAGTAATAAACCGCTGAAGTTGCTGCTACTCGCGGACAATCCGCTTGATAAGGAAGGCGTGTTGCGGCTTCCGAAGGACAAGCCACTGGATAAGAGAGGCGGGCCGTATGAGAGGTCGCCCCCTAGAAATCGAGAACCCGTGTCGGAATGCTCTGGGCGGCTTCTTGGTAGAAGGCTTGCCGAGCTATGAAGCCTTTTTGAGGCGGTTGAAGGTTGGCGACTTGAGGTAATGGATATGGAGGAGGAGGAGGAACCATAGTTACTGCTTGGCTAGCCTCAGCTTGCTGAGGGATTAGCCGCTCGGTTAACACGGCTAAGGTTGGCTAGCCGCGACTTGCTGGGGGATTAGCCGCTCGGTTAGCACGGCTAAGGCCTGACTGATCGCTTCTAATCATTGATCGGTCAACTTTTAAGCCTGCTCGGTCTCTTGCGTGGACTATTCCAGTGCCTCCCATAAGGAGTCATCGATGTGGTCAGAGCGGTCTCTCTGGGCAAACTGACGGTCTGTCATTTCATCAATAAATTCACCAACAACTCACTGATCTGAAGGTAGCGTGTTTCTGTTGATGCCGAAATTGCACCTCCACGATCGACGCTAAGAAAGCGAGGGAAAAGAGGAGGCACTGGTTGTTGGTTACTATTGACTTAGAGAAATTAGACTACTTAGACCGCTGGCAGCGGTCGAGACCAGACTTCGCCCGTCACAGCGAATGCCACTCTTATGACGGGCTTTCCCTTGATTTAAGAAAAGTGTTTACAGCGGGTTACAGAGCAAAGTATGAGAGAAACCGGTCGGGAAACAAGTCGTAAAATACTAAACTCGAGACCGCAGCTCGAACAAGCGAGCTCCTGGATTCGAGTGTGCGTGCTTTGGGAAAGTCGCTCCCCTATTTATAGGCTCGGGGGCCTGCCCAAATGGGCAGGGCTAAAATAACTGCCTGCCCGGATACAGGAGAATCGGGCAGGAGGTGACGGGATACAGAAGGGAGATAAGAGAGAAGACGCATGGCTTGGCGGCTTGGACCTCGATCTGTACTGAGCTTGGGTTGGAGAATCTTGGATTGTATAGAGAGACAACATAAGCGGTCTGTGATCCGAAACCTCGAGCTTTGCCTTCTGGACTTGAGCCTTAATGACTTCCAATCCCTGATGACGATCTGTTCTAGGTAGACCGCCCGGTTTATTGTGGGTGGACCAGGAGGTTTGTATGTAAGCAAGCTCGGAGAGAACTAGATGGCTTAATCTGGCAAGCCGCCCGGTCTAAGATAATCACTAAGCTGATAGTGGTCTTCTAGGTAAACAGAACAAGAGTTCCTTGAGATTGAAGGAACTGTTGAAAGTGGTGTGAGAGATATCCCCCCCCCCCGAATCAGTACGCAATTTTTTTAACCCGAACCGCTCGGTTCGGTTCCGGTCCGGTTCTCGGTTCTTCGGTTATTTTTGCCACCCCTAGGAGTTAGGATGTTCGCAGACCAATTTGGGGTGCGATTAGTAAAACCAAAAGGCGAATTCATGCTATTTGCAGACCATACTAGAGAATCTATAAATAGACCCTTAAGGGCTCCTTGGAGGAGATCAGACCTTTTGAGGTCTCTCCACTAGGCTAGTTTCGGAGTTGGCTGCTAGTGCCCTCCAAGGTGCCCGGCTGGGCTTTGGTTTGGGAGGGGAAGCTCTCTAAGATCTTCCAGGTGTGTGGCGGGACCTCCTCGCTACAGCCTTGGGTCTGTTCTAGGTTTTTCATCCTTAGTCAGAAGAGTTTAGTGAGGGAGAAGTAAGCACAGGCTACTCCCCCCTGTGGGTCTGAACTCAAGAGACCGGTTGACGGTTTCAACACATATGGAGTAGAGTTATATAGAGCCTTTGTTGGTGCTCTATTGAGTATATGATCGAACAGTTGTATGCACAGCTTCAGCCCAAAATGTTTTTGGTAAGTTTTTGTTTATTAGCATTGTCCGAGTCATTTCAACTATAGTTTGATTTCTTCTTTCCACAACTCCATTTTGTTGGGGAGAATATGGAGTTGTCAGCTGTCTTCTTATCCCATGCTCTGCACAGAAGTTATTAAACTGATTTGAGGTGAATTCTCCACCTCTGTCTGTACTCTGAACATAGTGATGGACTGATTGAATTGTTTTTCAACTTCCTTTTTGAAGGTTTGAAACATAGGATATGCTTATGCCTTAGTTGATAAGAAATACACCCACATATATTTACTGTAATCATCTACCAATAAGAGATAGTATGCCTTACCTCCAATTGATTTTGTTGTCGTGGGTCCCCATAAATCTCCATGTATTAATTCCAAGGGGTACTTAGAACTTCCATTTGTTGAGAGTGGAAAAGGCAATTTATGAGCTTTTCCTTCAGCACAGCTAGAACAGAACTGTTGTTCTTTTGATATGGGAGGTAATCCCAAGACTAAGTCCTTTTGTTTCATCATATAAATTGCTTCAGAGCGCAGGTGGCCTAGTCGATGATGTCATAATAAATTTGAGCTTAATAGTTGTGAACAGGCAAGAGCAGTTGACATTGTTAATAGGGATAAGTCCAAGGGAAATACTCTATTCTTGCCCATGTAAGCTGAGACAATTAAGGCCTCTGTTGTTGCTTCAGCAATTAAACATATATTGTTTTGAAATGTTACATTATATCCCTTTTGAAGTAATTGCCCTACACTTAGTAGGTTCTGAGCTAACTTGGGGACATATTGGACATCTTCAATTTGTTTGACTTGGCCAGTTGGGGTTTTTATTTGTATCACTCCTTTACCTTCTATTTCTGCAGCTTTACCATTTCCTAGATAAACTTTTGATTTATAAGTTTCAACTAGTGTCGTAAAGTGTTCCTTTTGATAGGCCATACATGCTGAACATCGACTATTAATATACCATAAATTGGATTGGTTTGATTCTGTTTTAAAACAGGAATAGATTAATAGATCAGTTGCTTCTCCAGCTTTCTCTTTTTCTGCAAAATGAGATGAATCCTTGTTCCAACAATCTTTATCAACATGGTTTGGTATCTTGCATCGTTTACATCGTGCATAACAATCTCGTGAATTGTGAGTTGTTTTATTGCAGATGATGCAATATGTGGAGGCTTGGCCAATACTATGTTCCTGGTTTTGTATTGGACTATTTCCTCTATCTCTACCTCTTCCTCTACCTGGTTTAGACCATGATTGAGGTTGTTTTCCTTCTTTTTTAGAAATAATTGCTGATTGTACTCTCCTTTCTTGGTCTCCCCACCAGGTTTAGCAAGTTTTACTTTGGTTTGTAAAGCTTGATTTAGTTGTTGTGAATCACGGCTCAAACGGTCTTCATGAGATTTCAGGGAAGCTGAAAGTTCAGTTAAAGGTAATTTGTAGATGTCCTTTGATTCTTCTATTGTTGTAACTACTGGATTAAATGAGCTTGGTAGACTTCTGAGTAGTTTGGGAACAATATGTTTGTCCTCCACAATATCCCCAAGGGACCTAATTTGATTGATCGAATTTATTACTCTAGCAAGAAAGTCTTGGATATTCTCATATGCTTTCATTGCTACAGAGTACAGCTCGGTCCAAAGTGTTTGAAGTTTTAAAGAAACAACTTTGGCTGATCCCTTATATTCTTCATTTAGTATATCCCATGCATCTTTAGTTGTTACTGCACTCATTATACGGGGAAAGATTGTTTCTGTGACACTTTGTTGTATTAACATTAGTGCCCTTGAATCTTTCATTAGTAAGTCCTCTTTCTTTTGCTCATAAGTGGTTTCTTTTTTTTGCCTGAAAGCATTGCTGCTGGTCCAAACTGGACCAACTCTCATAGTCCATGTGATCTGAACACCGTGCGTGCGCATTTGGACCCACCCGTGTTGATATTTATCACCAGTAAACACATGAACGGAGGTATGAGATTGCGAGAAGGTCATAGAGGTAGATGATGAAGCCATTGGTGTGCCTATAGAGGTTTAACTCTATGCGGAATCAAGATGCGCTCTGATACCAGTGTTGATAAGAGAAGCACAAGGACAAGTATTTTGTGTATATATATATATATATCAATCAGTTGTACATCAGCTATATATTTATATGCTATTACAGGAGAGCATGTATGCTATCAGCAATCCATTTGCCACTTAAACAACTGTATGCTATCAGCAATCCACTTGCCACTTAAACAACTATATCCTTTTGAGCATAAAATGCATGGAATTTTGTAGGTGAGGTCGGGCGTTCACGAACGACGATTCATGACCGCCGTGTTCACGACCGCCACAACCGCGCCAAACGAAGCCTTAATTAGATTAGAATTTAGGAGCAGCTTTAGGAAATAGTCCCGAAGGCTATGCATTCATCTCTTCCGGCGCCCTCGGCCTCGCCGGCGATCTCATAAACGGCTCAAGTCCGTTACATTGGTGCTCTCGTTGAAGGCCATTCCGTTAGAGTGGTGACGGAGTCGAGTAAGGTGGGAAGTCGTCAGAGCCATTTTCAGTGACGGGATGAGGTGCGTGCGGATGGATGAATCTTGGATTGAGTTGAGGGCGGCTTGGTGAGGACGGTGCTGCGGGCGGCGAAGAACTTGGCTATCTCAACCATGGAGAGAGCGCGACCTTTCATCATAAATGGGAAGAAGAGCATGCGGAGGTTTACGGTGATGCACTCTACCGTAAAGTGCAGGCATTCAACAGTCTGCGTGGATGCACGCTCTGAGATGCGTGTGAACATCCAACTGAACTATTGGATGCCCGCACTTTTATCCTAAAGTGCGGGCATCCAATAGTTCAGTTGGATGCCCACACTTTAGGATAAAGTGCACCCGGCACTTTACTCCCCCCCCTACCCGCCGGTTTCGCCTCCATTAATGCCGTTGAATCTGCTCTTAATTCTGTCTTTTATTAAAGAAGTCTATTCATTTAATTTATTTCTGAAGCTGCACAGGCAATGCCTTGTAATGCGTGAGCAGTACTGGCTCGCGGATATATATTAAATAAGGTTAATTCATTTATAATCACGTGCCCAGCTAGCTTTCTCTCAGTGCGTCATTATTGAAAGTGGAAAATCTGTTGGTGCGTGTAATACAATATCTGTTCAATACTGTTATATTGCACGAATATTGTCACAAGCGATTCACACCGTTGAATCACGGATCATACGGCTGTATTTGCTCCCACACGGTGATCTATTTTGATCACCGTGTGTTACACGCACCTGAATATTTCTCATGAAAATTATAGTCCGTCCGATCATTGCTAGTTGCATGCTGCGCATGGGGGAAAGATAGCGGCGCGGCGGCTATGCAGGACTACTCATCTATACGAATAAGTATCATTTCTTTTCTTCTTGCTCGAGCAAATTGAATTTAACGCATGCGTCACTTTAAGGAGGAAATTTTGTATACAGGTCCCGGATGCCTGGGGCATTCCGGACCAATCGCAATATAAGATTATTTCTTAGTCAGTTGTGGGCTCTAGGGGTGCAACTCGGATCGGTTCGGTTCCACCCAAAACCAAGAACCGACCCATATAGGTCTGGTTCCAAACTTTTGGAACCGGAACCGATCCATGGTCCTATAGTATAGAACCAGATTCAGACCGTTTGCTTCGGTTCGGTTCTCGGTTCTACCTATGTCTCAAAATAATTAAAAAAAATGGCTCTTCAAACTTATGATTCTTTGTAGTACATTATCAATGCCTCAAAATAATTGAATAAAGACTCTTTATAATATTGAAGTCATAGAACTACACAACTACAACAACTATTTTCTGTAGCAATATGACTATATTCTCAATTATTTTCGCGCATTAAGCAGTACGACTATAACCGTTGTCTCAAAATATTTTCTTTAGAATTGATTGTCAGTTCTCGGGTCGGTTCTGGGTACCTGACCCTTGGAACTAGGAACCGAACCGAATTGTCGGTTCTGGTATTATGAGAACCGGACCCGAACCGAACCTATTTGGAACCGACCCAAACCATTCGGTTCAGTTCGGTTCGGTTCCGGCCCGGTTCTCGGTTCTTCGGTTATTTTTGCACACGTACCCCTAATGGGCTCTGTGGTGCACAGTAAACCTATACGTAGTAGGACTCACGCAATCTTACAATCCTATTGGTCCCCGACTTTGTCGAGGACGCGTATACAAGAATTTCTCCACTTTAAGCCCGCAAAGAAAGAAGTAGAATCCTCTGCTCTTCAACTTAAAAATACTCCCCTCTTTTAACTTTTTTGAAGCAATTTTGTAAATTAAATGCACAATCAAGATAAGTAAAATCCTCTGACTGTATACCCTTGGGAATGAGCTTCATGTTTAATTATTAAAATCACATGCAACATCACAAGCTAAGCATTTATTATATCACAATATTTTAGTATTAATTAATTATTTCTCGAGAGTTGCATGTCACTACTCGTTACAATAAGATTTCAGGATCACCGATATTGCCGAAAGTAAAGCGCAAAGAAGCACTCTCTTAGGCAGTCTGGAGTGATGAACGTAGCTACGGGAGTTTTAGACTCGGAGCACGGAGCCGAAAGAGATCTCCGAGTCGTCTTCGAAGGGATCTTCAAAGGCTGATGGAGATCTTCGAGCTGTCTTCAAAGGATCTTCGAGCTCCAAAGAAGATATTCGTGCTCCGAAGAATATATTCGAGCAATCTTCGAGGGAACGAGCTTCATGTTTATTTAAGTCACAACTTCACAAGCTACGCATTTATTATATCACAATGTTTTCGTATTAATTAATATAAATTAATATCCGTGGGGAGACACATGGGTTGCATGCATGATTTCTCATTCATTATCGACACAAGGCGTCCTCATCTTTGACACATGCCGACTAGCCTTGGAATTTGGAATAGGATCATCTCCATTTGGAGTGAAATGGATAGTATTCATTTCACGGTCCAGATCTATTTGGGCACATTGAAAATTTGTTGAGAGAAGCGTACAACTTGGTAAGATTGGTCTACAAATGATTCTTGATAAGCCCAAATTTGCTCATAATGGAATTCTTAAAAGTGAACCGATCTTAACACATGTCGTCGCGAAATAATCCTTGAAACCATCGTGTTGTTCGACGCTCCGAACGCATGGAGGTTTGTAACGTAATCAAGCGAATATATATTAGGGTACCTTAAATAAAGTTCGATTTGATTCAACCAATCCGCATGGTCCCTGGTAGCAAATCTTGGACACGCGAGTTTGACTTGCGAAGTCTGGGTCTTGGTGATATCCGATAGTTGAGTTTGATGGGGAAGTTCTTGATGAAATAATGGTGGAATGTACTTCCCTCATTGTTGTCACTACAATATTATCGGCCTTTAGCAACATTTGAAAATTGTTGCCTAAAACTGCAAAGTGTTGCCAAAACATTGAAAACTGTTGTCATAGAGGTGCTTTCTATACGCGTGTTACCAAAGGTCTAAAGTAATCATTTTCATGCCTTTAGGCAACACTATACAAAAATGGTTGCCTATACCCTTAGAATAGGGAACAGTTTTTCGGTGGAATTATTGCAATGTTTTAAAAATATTGTTTGTAGCATTACAATTAAAAATTGTTGTCAAAAAGTACAAAAGCAGCATTTCAAGTAATGTTGCCAAAAAAACTGAAGCAATTTTTTAAAAAAAACCTACAATACAACAACTACAATGCCAAAAGCTGCAACACATCAACAACTATTGTACAACCCCGTATTAGCCGAAGTGGGTCCCCAAGACCCTGTGGGGGGGTCAAGGTACAGAATAGGAGTCCAAGGGCCCCTGGGCGAGTGAGGCCCCACTCGCGGGCCACTCGCATGGTGTCAAGGCAGATAGGCGAGAGCGGGTACCCAAGGTCTCGCCCGTCCAGCGAGGCGAGCGCCTGGCGAATGGTGTCCTCATAAGCCATTCGCCCGGTGAATTATGGCGGGCAAGGAGCCTGGCGAGTGGTGCCTTCACGAACCACTCGCCCAGAAGGCTTTAAGGGGAAATTATCAAAATGCCACTTGTGGGCTGCCAATAGCCCTCCAGAACAGCGGAGTTAGGCTGTTAGCAGACCAATTTGTGGTGCGATTAGTAAAACCAAAAGACGGATTTACGCTATTTGCTGTCCAGGACCAGAAAATCTATAAATAGACCCTTAAGGGCACCTTGGAGGAGATATGATCTTTTGAGCTCTCTCCTCCAGACGGTTTTCGGAGTTGGCTGCTAGTGCCCTCCAAGGTGCCCGGCTGAGCATTGGTTTGGGAGGGGAAGTTCTCTGAGATCTTCTGGGTGTGTGACAGGACCTCCTCGCAGCAGCCTTGGGTCTATTCCAGATTTTCCATCCAAAGTCAGGAGAGTTCGGTGAGGGAGAAGTAGGCACGGGCTACACCTCCCAGTGGGTACGAACTCGAGAGACCGGTTGCCGGTTTCAACAACTATATTGTCCAAAGCAAAAAAAAAAAAAATAGAAACAAAGAAAAATCTATAATTCAATATTTCAAATTAATATCTACAATACAATATTTTGAATTAATATCTACAATACAATATATCAAATGCTCCTTAAACACTAAGCTTCTCAAAAGCATCTTCAACCTCATTAGATACCAAAAAAACAAAAAACAAAAATAACGGCGTAGTAAAACTTCTTCGTCTTGGCGGTCCTCCGCACAATACCAGTTATAGCAGCTCTTGGCCGTCTATCTCCAAAACTTCATTCTTTTGAACTAGCTCTTCTAGGAACCATATTTCCTCCAAAATTCTGAATTCTTTTCTCTTCTTGCGCGATTTCATCGTTGCAGCCCCCTTTGCGCGATTAACTATACTTTATTTTCTCAAAATTTACAAAATAATTCAGGCTACACATGACAAACTCAGCAGAAAGCTCGCCATAGATGTTGTACCTATAAGAGGCGGAGGATTGGCGACGCGCACCCACCCGCACAACCGCGATACCCTAAAGATGAGAGCGGGGGAAGAAATGAGAGGGATGTGCAGAGTGCGGAGGAGGTGGGATAAAGCGACGATTTGCCATCCACCGGCATGAAAGTACATCAGAGATATGACCTAGACGAGATGAAATAGAAGATGCCTCGTCGAACAAATAGATTCGCAAGGGGCATACGGAATTACGGAGGTCGGTGTTGAGACTCCTCCTGGCGGATGTAAATGGCCCTGTCGCAAGATAATCTCTGCCGATTTCATTGTCAGGGCCATGAAATGGTGCATCGCATTCCTTGCCTTTCATGAATGCATTGAAGACGGAAGCAGCAGGGAGGAGCGAGGCACGCGATTTTAAGACCGCCGGATAACCTTGACTTGTGAAGGACAGCAACACTATAGCGGCACAATCAACTTTATTTAATATAGAAATAACTTTATATAATATAGATATGAAAAGTAATTTGTGTGAGAATCGTCAATTTGGCTGATGCTGGAAGAGATAAGAACATTTTTGAAGTGTTGTAAAATATTATTTTAAAGGGCAACACATTAAAATTGTTGCTTAAAGTGCATCTGCAAATACAACATTTAGCAATTGTTCCCTATAATTGATAAGACAACATTTACTGAATGTTGCATCACAAATGTTGCCTAAAACTGTCACTCAATGTCAACATTTAAAAATTGTTTTCTACTATATGTTTAGACAACATTTTATAAATGTTGCAAACGAAAGTGTTGCTAAATGCCAAAATTGTTGCAGTGTGTTGTGCGTGATGTGGAGAGTGATGTTGACGACGAATCAACCCATACAAATTTATGTGGGCTTGTGATTGGCAATATCGATCAGTTAGTTCTTGTGCTTGCAAAAGGCGAGGGGGAAATGACCAGAGGACGACCGACTGTGTGATGACTCTGATTCTAAACTCGAAACAAGGGATGTCCCACTCCTTGTTCGAGTTGCATTAATTTCCATTAAAAGATTGCATTTCTCCTCTAAATTCTTTACACTCTTCATTAATCTCGATTGGCGTCTTGAGAGAAGCATGATAAATGTGCGGCTTCGTATTGACCCGTGTGAATCGATCTTGAGTAGCAGCCGCTGCAGTAGATGATTCTCTCATCGCCTTTAAGTCCCGTTGTTGAAACCGGCAACCGGTCTCCTGAGTTCAGACCCACTGGGGGGTGTAGCCGACGCTTACTTCTCCCTCACTAAACTATCTGACTGGTGGATAAGAAAATTGGAATAGACCCAAGGTTGCAGCGAGGAGTTCCCGCCACACACGCGTAAGATCCTAGAGAGCTTCCCCTCCCAAACCAAAGCTCAGCCGGGCACCTTGGAGGGCACTAGCAGCCAACCAAGACTAGCCTAGAGGAGAGGACTTTCAAAAAATCCGTCTCCTCCAAGGTGCCCTTAAGGGTCTATTTATAGATATCCGATAGTTGAGTTTGATGGGGAAGTTCTTGATGAAATAATGGTGGAATGTACTTCCCTCATTGTTGTCACTACAATATTATCGGCCTTTAGCAACATTTGAAAATTGTTGCCTAAAACTGCAAAGTGTTGCCAAAACATTGAAAAATGTTGTCATAGAGGTGCTTTCTATACGCATGTTACCAAAGGTCTAAAGTAATCGTTTTCATGCCTTTAGGCAACACTATACAAAAATGGTTGCCTATACCCTTAGAACAGGGAACAGTTTTTCGGTGGAATTATTGCAATGTTTTAAAAATATTGTTTGTAGCATTACAATTAAAAACTGTTGTCAAAAAGTACAAAAGCAGCATTTCTAGTAATGTTGCCAAAAAAACTGAAGCAATTTTTTTAAAAAAACCTACAATACAACAACTACAATGCCAAAAGCTGCAACACATCAACAACTATTGTACAACCCCGTATTAGCCGAAGTGGGTCCCCAAGACCCCGTGGGGGGTCAAGGTACAGAATAGGAGTCCAAGGGCCCCTGGGCGAGTGAGGCCCCACTCGCGGGCCACTCGCATGGTGTCAAGGCAGATAGGCGAGAGCGGGTACCCAAGGTCTCGCCCGTCCAGCGAGGCGAGCGCCTGGCGAATGGTGTCCTCATAAGCCATTCGCCTGGTGAATTATGGCGGGCAAGGAGCCTGGCGAGTGGTGCCTTCACGAACCACTCGCCCAGAAGGCTTTAAGGGGAAATTATCAAAATGCCACTTGTGGGCTGCCAATAGCTCTCCAGAACAGCGGAGTTAGGCTGTTAGCAGACCAATTTGTGGTGCGATTAGTAAAACCAAAAGACGGATTTACCCTATTTGCTGTCCAGGACCAGAAAATCTATAAATAGACCCTTAAGGGCACCTTGGAGGAGATATGATCTTTTGAGCTCTCTCCTCCAGGCGGTTTTCGGAGTTGGCTGCTAGTGCCCTCCAAGGTGCCCGGCTGAGCATTGGTTTGGGAGGGGAAGTTCTCTGAGATCTTCTGGGTGTGTGGCAGGACCTCCTCGCTGCAGCCTGGGTCTATTCCAGATTTTCCATCCAAAGTCAGGAGAGTTCGGTGAGGGAGAAGTAGGCACGGGCTACACCTCCCAGTGGGTACGAACTCGAGAGACCGGTTGCCGGTTTCAACAACTATATTGTCCAAAGCAAAAAAAAAAATAGAAACAAAAAAAAATCTACAATTCAATATTTCAAATTAATATCTACAATACAATATTTTGAATTAATATCTACAATACAATATATCAAATGCTCCTTAAACACTAAGCCTCTCAAAAGCGTCTTCAACCTCATTAGATACCAAAAAAACAAAAAACAAAAATAACGGCGTAGTAAAACTTCTTCGTCTTGGCGGTCCTCCGCACAATACCAGTTATAGCAGCTCTTGGTCGTCTATCTCCAAAACTTCATTCTTTTGAACTAGCTCTTCTAGGAACCATATTTCCTCCAAAATTCTGAATTATTTTCTCTTCTTGCGCGATTTCATCGTTGCAGCCCCCTTTGCGCGATTAACTATACTTTATTTTCTCAAAATTTACAAAATAATTCAGGCTACACATGACAAACTCAGCAGAAAGCTCGCCATAGATGTTGTACCTGTAAGAGGCGGAGGATTGGCGACGCGCACCCACCCGCACAACCGTGATACCCTAAAGATGAGAGCGGGGGAAGAAATGAGAGGGATGTGCAGAGTGCGGAGGAGGTGGGATAAAGCGACGATTTGCCTTCCACCGGCGTGAAAGTACATCAGAAATATGACCTAGACGAGATGAAATAGAAGATGCCTCGTCGAACAAATAGCTTCGCAAGGGGCATACGGAATTACGGAGGTCGGTGTTGAGACTCCTCCTGGCGGATGTAAATGGCCCTATCGCAAGATAATCTCTGCCGATTTCATTGTCAGGGCCATGAAATGGTGCATCGCATTCCTTGCCTTTCATGAATGCATTGAATACGGAAGCAGCAGGGAGGAGCGAGGCACGCGATTTTAAGACCGCCGGATAACCTTGACTTGTGAAGGACAGCAACACTATAGCAGCACAATCAACTTTATTTAATATAGAAATAACTTTATATAATATAGATATGAAAAGTAATTTGTGTGAGAATCGTCAATTTGGCTGATGCTGGAAGAGATAGGAACATTTTTGAAGTGTTGTAAAATATTATTTTAAAGGGCAACACATTAAAATTGTTGCTTAAAGTGCATCTGCAAATACAACATTTAGCAATTGTTCCCTATAATTGATAAGACAACATTTACTGAATGTTGCATCACAAATGTTGCCTAAAACTGTCACTCAATGTCAACATTTAAAAATTGTTTTCTACTATATGTTTAGACAACATTTTATAAATGTTGCAAACGAAAGTGTTGCTAAATGCCAAAATTGTTGCAGTGTGTTGTGCGTGATGTGGAGAGTGATGTTGACGACGAATCAACCCATACAAATTTATGTGGGCTTGTGATTGGGAATATCGATCAGTTAGTTCTTGTGCTTGCAAAAGGCGAGGGGGAAATGACCAGAGGACGACCGACTGTGTGATGACTCTGATTCTAAACTCGAAACAAGGGATGTCCCACTCCTTGTTCGAGTTGCATTAATTTCCATTAAAAGATTGCATTTCTCCTCTAAATTCTTTAAACTCTTCATAATAATCTCGTTTGGCGTCTTGAGAGAAGCATGATAAATGTGCGGCTTCGTATTGACCCGTGTGAATCGACCTTGAGTAGCAGCTGCTGCAGTAGATGATTCTCTCATCGCCTTTAAGTCCCGTTGTTGAAACCGGCAACCGGTCTCCTGAGTTCGGACCCACTGGGGGGTGTAGCCGACGCTTACTTCTCCCTCACTAAACTATCTGACTGGTGGATAAGAAAATTGGAATAGACCCAAGGCTGCAGCGAGGAGTTCCCGCCACACACCCGTAAAATCCTAGAGAGCTTCCCCTCCCAAACCAAAGCTCAGCCGGGCACCTTGGAGGGCACTAGCAGCCAACCAAGACTAGCCTAGAGGAGAGGACTCTCAAAAAATCCATCTCCTCCAAGGTGCCTTTAAGGGTCTATTTATAGATTTTTCTAGGCTGATCTGCAAATAGCATGATCCGCCTTTTGACTTTACTAACCGCACCCCGAATTGGTCTGCTAATAGCCTAATTCCGTTGTTCTGAAGGGCTATTTGCAGCCCATAAGGGGCATCATGGTCATTTCCCCCTTAAAGACATAGGGGGCGAGTGGTCCGTGGGGAACCACTCGCCGAGCTCCCGCTCGGCTGGGCGAATGCACACATTCCTGGGCGAGTGGTCCGCGAGGGCGTCACTCGCCGATTTTCTCCCTCTTGCCTGGGCCAGATCTCGCCAGTGGGCTTGAGGGGCACCTTACGCCGCTCTTTGCGAGCGGGTTGTACACAATTCCCGCTCTTTGCGAGCGGTTCCTACGCTCGGAAAGAACAGTCCAACCCGGTATTCGGTGAGTGCTTGCTTACTGGACCCATAAGATTCTGCGGGTCCCACCGTCGCCCTATATATACTTCTCAGTGTCAGATTTCTCTGGAACGCTTCCATTCCTCGGCTTGGAGATCCTTCTCTCCCTTGACCTTTCGCCGATTTCAATGTCTTTTCACAAGCCTTCCGCGAGTCCCCTCTCGCAGGAAGTGATTGAGCGCCTGGCTGCGGCCCAGAGCGCAACTGCCCCCAAGACGGCCGGGTTTGCTCCCTGGCTTACGTCCAAGCGTGACCCAAGTGCCCCTTACGTCTCGCGTCGAGCCAAGGCGATTCGGCTGAATCGTTAGGGAGGCGAGACTGCCTCTGAGTCTCCGGCGAACGCTTCTCCGGACCCCAGAACGCAGGTATGGGAATTCCTCCCGTCTTTCTATTTAGTTCCTGCCCCCTCATCCTGCAATCATTCTGACCATTCGCAGGGGATTTCGATGATTGAGGATGGCCATGGGGCCGTTCCGAACAGTGTCGTGGTGCCACCTCTTGCGGATGTGAGGCCTCCTCCAAATCTGGATCTTGCTCCTCCACCCCCTCTGGGCGAGACCACACAGCAATCTGGTAAGTTATGAATTCTTGTCCTGCACGCTGTGCGTTACTGACCACTGTTTTTTTCTTTTATAGCCCTCAACCCTGACCTTCCGCCGCGGGACACCGTTCCTCCGGGTTCCCCTTTTCAACAGAACCCCTCCGTGCCTGCGAATGAGCAGAGGATCTCCCCTGAAAGGGAACCCAGTCAGCAAGACCGTGCAGATGATCACGCGAATGCTTCAGTTCCTTCTTTACAGCCCTTCCGCCCAGGGAAAGGAAAATTCTTACCTCCCGCCGGATTGTTTAAAACGCACCCCCATTCGTCTCGTTCCCCAGGTCATGGGGACCCCACACTAGGTTAGTGTCCTCATCCACATTTAGCGCATTCGTTTTGTTTAACGCGACTGACCTGCCTGTGATCTCGCAGGCTATCGGGAAGCCTCTCCCTTTGGATCCTCCCACGAGTGGGGAGACGGGATGCTCTCGCCTCTCCCCTCTCCCGGGGACCTCTCTGACTTTCTTGGCGACTCTTCGGATCATGCGACCCTGAAGGAGCGACTCACGGAGGTCTTGGGGAAGCTTATCCATATTCAGCGAAACATCGCCGACCAGGTGGATGATGTGCGAATGGAGGCCACGCACGAGCTGAAGGACCTTCGGAAGGACTATTCGCGCCTCCTTGCAGTGGTGGAGCGTCTGGGAGGTGAAGGAGGGGAGCTGTCTCCCGGGAGGCATGCTGTGCGAGCCCGGGACCAGCTTCAGCTGGCGTCTCATGAGATCACCTCCATGCTCGCGTACTATCGCCCGCGAATGCCCCCGGAGGCTGTGCCGCGAGGGCATGGTCGGTGGTATTGGGAGGAGCGCTAGTCTGGTCATCATTCGCCTCTTTTTGTATTTTCTTTTTTCTTATTCAGTTTATGGTGCTGTGGAGGTTGGACTTATTTTATGTCTGTAATAATTTACTCTGTGCTTTGCGAATGCGTTTCCCGCTTATATTTCTCGGAACTTGCTTGGGTATGCCGAATGATATCTTACAGCAGAATGCCTTTCCAACCTTGTTGCGTAGCCGTCGAATGAGTAGCCATAGGGCATTCGTCATTAATGGGCGAGAGGGGCCGGCCTGGGTTTCGAGGCGCCGGGAAGACGCGATGGCTATCCGCACACCCGTTGCCTCGAAAGCCCAAGCATTTTCTATTTCAGCTATAAATAGGCCGCTCAACTACCGTATTGATTACCTCACCATCCGCTCCCTCTCTCTCCCTGCGCTAGCACTCACACTTCTCTCTTCTATGCAATTCCCGTCTTCTTCGGTATTCGCAAGATGGGTGGCGAGACCGAAGGCAGGGCCAGGTGCGCCAGTGCATTCGTCAACCATGTCTTTGATTCTTGTGATCTCTCCGAGGAAGCTTACTTAACCGCTGTCGCGGACTATGTCCCGTCGGGATTCGAAGCGCGAAAGCCCGGGCCGGAGGATCGCTTAAATTCCATCTCGCCGTGTGCTCTCGCGATCCCGCTGGAGCACTTCGAGGTGGGATTTCGCCTCCCCATCTGGCCGGAACTCCGCCAGACTTTCCGATACTATGGCGTCGTGCCCGGCCAGCTCAACCCTAACTCTATCGCCATGCTAGTCGGGTACGCGTGCTACCTGCGAGAGGAGGGGATTGAGTTTTAGTTGCCCGTCTTTCGCAAGCTCTATACCTTCCGCTGCTCACACGACATCTCCTTCTTCTCGGGTCAGAGCCCACTCAAACACCAGGGTCTCCCGAACAAGAACCACGACTGGGTTCGCCGCTTCATCTTCGTCAGCGGGAGCCTCGGAAACACCCTTCTCGCCCCAGTGCAGGAGGAGGAATCAACCTTCCGGCCCCCGACTCTGGGGGGCACGAGGCCAAGCTGCACCAGTATATCCTGGAGCACGGTATGGACCTCGTCTACCTCCGGCGAAACGTCAACTCGCTTCCGCCCATTCCGCAGGGTGAGGGTGAGTTTTCTAAACCTTCTTCATTCGCTCGGTTTTGTTGACTTCATACCATTCACTGAGCCGTTCGTGTTCTCAAACAGGCGTGCGAGACCTCCCTCTTCATCTGCCACGTCCCTCGGGGGTTTCCGTGTCTTTTGCTCAAGCCACCGCGGATGCTTGTCGGGAGGAACCCTCTTCCCCCAAGTATGGCAGCCGAAAACGAAAGATCGGGGTGCCTTCTTCCTCCTCTACCAAGAAGCCGAGATGTTCCTCTTCTGTCAAAGGGAAGGGTGTTTTGGGTGAGACCTCAGGGGCGAAATCTCCAGCCCAGATCCCGGGAACGAGTGCGCCAGACGGGAATGTTCTCCATTCGGGGCAGTCGTTGCCACCGCCGCCATTGCCCAGGGACCACCGGAACTTCTCCCAGGGCGAGAAGTATGTGGACCCCTCAGGGGCTCCCTTGGTGAAGTGGGACAGGAACTCGAATAGGGTATCGCTCTCTACCCTCCATCCGTCGTGGATAGAGAGCGACCTCGCCAGTGGTGAGGCTTACGCCATTGCGTATGCCCTCTACGGTCGTGAAGATGTCGAGGTCTTCGATGCCGAGAAGATGCAAGTTCTCGCCCACGAGACCGCTCGAGCCCTGTTGCGGGCCCTTGAGCTTGCGCATATGTCTTCGTGCCGAAGCATTAATCTGGCGCGGAGTTTGGCGGAGGTTGAGGAGACCATGGCTATTGTTTCCGCCGAGGTGCGTGAACTCATGGTGAAACTGGAAGCTGCGGAGGCCCTTCTCGCCAGCCGCCCCGTCAGAGAGGTATATCTTCCCCCCCCCCCCCTCCCCGCGGATGACCGTTGTTGATTGCCGCACTTTCTTCTCACCACCTTCGTTTTCTCAGGACACTATGATCGCCGAGATGCTTCGCGCGCGAGTGGTCAACCTTGAGGAGGAAGTCCGGCTGGCTAAGGCCGGGGTCCAGCAGTCGCGAGAAGCCGATGCCTTGGCACTCGCCTCAGGGAGTAGGGGGCACTTTTACCCTCACCATGAGTTAGAGAAGTTGATGCAGGAGAACGCTCAAAGCACCGTGAAGCACGCGCTGCGGTAGGCTGGGTACCTGAAGGAGGAGGCTGAATGCCTTTCTGCTCGACAGGTCGTCCCCGAGCTCTACATCCCGATCCCTTTCCCGGAAGATGAGGACGACGAGCCGCGAGAAGACGCCCTCCTCCCGGATTCGGGCGAGAGCGATGGATCTTCTGGCGAGAAGCCTGCCGACCCCTGAGAGGGGCCCTCGTGATTTTTTGCTTTCTTTTTATCTTTCATTTTGGATGTAATCATGAACTGGGGCGAGTCCCCTTGGCATATATATCAATTACAAATTTTTGTGTTATCTTGATTTTTACTCATTTGCTACTGTATCTCGCCAGGCTCATTAGGACGTTGGATCGTAGTGTTATTGTCTTGGCCACTCGCCGGATGCGCGAAGGTGACCTAGGATGCCTTGCCCTTTCCGATCTTTCGCCACTTGCTCCACTCGCCGCCTCTGACCATTCGCCCAGGTCAGGGGTCTCGCATGGATAGGTTATAAGGGAGAGGAAAGACTACCCTACTGGTGTGAAGTCCTCGCGAGTGCTCCCGAGGTCGACCTTTGAGAATCTAGGATCAGCCATTGAGTGAGCCTTCGGACCTGCCAGCTAGATGAGAGCCTGGACAGCGGGTCTGCTCGGGGCCATTTTCCCAACAACTTAGAGCCTGCCACCGAGTGAGCCTTCGAACCTGCCAGCTAGATGAGAGCTGGACAGCGGGTCTGCTCGGGGCCATCTTCCCAATAACTTAGAGCCTGCCACCGAGTGAGCCTTCGGACCTGCCAGCTAGATGAGAGCCTGGACAGCGGGTCTGCTCGGGGCCATTTTCCCAACAACTTAGAGTCTGCCACCGAGTGAGCCTTTGGACCTGCCAGCTAGATGAGAGCCTGGACAGTGGGTCTGCTCGGGGCCATCTTCCCAATATCTTAGAGCCTGCCACCGAGTGAGCCTTCGGACCTGCCAGCTAGATGAGAGCCTGGACAGCGGGTCTGCTCGGAGCCATTTTCCCAACAACTTAGAGTCTGCCACCGAGTGAGCCTTCGGACCTGCCAGCTAGATGAGAGCCTGGACAGCGGGTCTGCTCGGGGCCATCTTCCCAATAACTTAGAGCCTGCCACCGAGTGAGCCTTCGGACCTGCCAGCTAGATGAGAGCCTGGACAACGGGTCTGCTCGGGGCCATTTTCCCAACAACTTAGAGCCTGCCACCGAGTGAGCCTTCGGACCTGCCAGCTAGATGAGAGCCTGGACAGCGGGTCTGCTCAGGGCCATCTTCCCAATAACTTAGAGCCTGCCACCGAGTGAGCCTTCGGACCTGCCAGCTAGATGAGAGCCTGGACAACAGGTCTGCTCGGGGCCATTTTCCCAACAACTTAGAGCATCCAAGAGATGGTGTTGACGGCAGTCACGTAGCACTGCCTTGCCACCTTTGCATCTCCCCGGATTCGGATCTGGACCCCTCCACTATGGAACTTCAAGCACTGGTGGTATGATGAGGGCACACATCGGAAGGCACTGATGAGGGGGCGTCTGAATATGGCGTTGTAGCTGCTCGGAGCGTCAACGATGACGAACCGGCAGTTCCTCGGAACCCCTCCTAATGTCACCTGGAGGCCGACACCTCCCTCAACCTCCTTCCTTTCTCCTGAGAAACCGAACAACGGCCCATCAGAGGCCTGCACCCTCTTCTTCTCCACCTCCATCGCATCGAAAGCCTTCTTGAAGATAATATTCATTGAGCTCCCATTGTACACCAGGATCCGGGAGACCGTGAAGTTTTCTATCGCCGTCTGGATCACCAGGGCGTCGCAGAACGGGTCCTCATAATCGGGCATATCTTCCGAGGAGAAGGTAAGCTTCTCTGTGGGGGGTGGGGTCTGGGAAGTTGACGCGACGTCTCTCCGGAACATCGCCTGGAAGCTCCTCTTGCGAGAGGCCTCTATCCCAACCCCACCATGAATCACCCTGATTCCCCCTGGCTCCTGTATCTGCCCTGTCCTCACATCGGTCCTCTTCCGCCTCTGGGAGCACTTCCTCGATCCTGGCCTGCTGCCGCCGTGGCTGACCTCTCCCTCTCATCTCCAAGAATTCTGCAGGTGGCGGTCGCGTGACCTTCTTCCTGGTGAAAGTCACAATAGGGAAACGCCACCCTGTCCCCTCTTCCTGCTCTTCCTCTCCCTCCTCTGGCTCCTCTACCTCCTCTTCCTCGGCCTACCGCCATAGCTTGCTCCCTTGGGGGGGGGGGGGGGGGGGAGGGGGTCTGGGGCCTTGCCTCCACCCCGGATTTATTCCCCCCGCCTCTCTTCCTTGGTACCCCCCTTCCTGACCTCTCGCTGGTCCTTCCTGGTGCCTCCAGCCCAACCTGTTGTTGGGCTCTTGATACCTCCAATTCCGAGGTGGTCTTTCGAACCCCTGACCCCTGGGTTCTTCTCGCCTTCTTCCTTCTTGCTGCCTCACCTCAGGCTCGCTCATCTTCGCCAACCTCTTGTAGAATCCTGGGTTGGCCGCCTCCCCTTCTATCTCCTCCGCTGCCCGCTCCATCAACTCCTCAAAGTAGAGAGGAGCCCTTCTCTTCAGGTCCATCTTGAAGAACCCATCTCGCAACCCCACGATGAATGCCATCTTGAGGGCGAACCCCGACACCTCCTGCACGAGGTGTATCTCCTCTTGAAATCTGTCCACATAGTGTGCCAGTGATTCCCCCTCCCTTTGCCTGATCTTGAAGAGAGCCTCTGCATCCTTCTTTCTCTTCTTCGACGTCGAGAAGCGCAGCCGGAAGCTCCAACGCAGATCGTCGAACGCGTAGATGGAACCCACGGGGAGCTGGTGGAACCAGTCCCTAGCTTTCTCCTTCAAAGTGGTCGCGAAGAGTCGGCACTGAAAGGCATCCGTCATGGGCAGAATTGAAACCATGTCCTCAAACCATTGCAGGTGCACGACTGGGTCGTCCTTGCCAGTATAATAGGACATCTCCGTCCCTCGAAACCCCTCCGGCACTGGGGCCGTGAGGATCATCTCGCAAAAAGGGCTCCCTTCCCCTGCTCGGCGAGTGGTCCTCTCGCGCGGAGCTAACTCGCAGACCTCCGCACTCGCCGGGCTGCTGAACAGCTGCCGCCCGGGGAGATCTCGCGTGCTTCCTTCTGCTGGCACTTCCTTCCCAGGCTGCTGCCCCGGAGCGTTCTCGCCGATCTGCTGGGGCGGAACCACGGGGACTGCCAGCGTCTCGCACTCGCTTCTCCCTGCGAGAACCGTCTGCAGGACTTCTCGCTTGAACTTTTCGAACATCTCCAGCCACTCCCCTGTCGCTGGTGGCTGCGAGTGGCCCGAGTCAGAACCATTTCCCCCATCTCCTGTCATCCAACCTAGCTTGAGATTTTCCTTCACCGGCTACGGTCCACGCTCACCGCACCAAAAATGTTGAAACCGGCAACCGGTCTCCTAAGTTCGGACCCACTGGGGGGTGTAGTCGACACTTACTTCTCCCTCACTAAACTATCTGACTGGTGGATGAGAAAATTGGAATAGACCCAAGGCTGCAGCGAGGAGGTCCCGCCACACACCCGGAAGATCCTAGAGAGCTTCCCCTCCCAAACCAAAGCTCAGTCGGGCACCTTGGAGGGCACTAGCAGCCAACCAAGACTAGCCTAGAGCAGAGGACTCTCAAAAAATCCGTCTCCTCCAAGGTGCCCTTAATGGTCTATTTATAGATTTTTCTAGGCTGGTCTGCAAATAGCATGAATCCGCCTTTTGATTTTACTAACCGCACCCCGAATTGGTCTGCTAATAGCCTAATTCCACTGTTCTGAAGGGCTATTTGCAGCCCATAAGGGGCATCATGGTCATTTCCCCCTTAAAGACATAGGGGGCGAGTGGTCTGTGGGGAACCACTCGCCGAGCTCCCGCTCGGCTGGGCGAAGGCACACATTCCTGGGCGAGTGGTCCGCGAGGGCGTCACTCGCCGATTTTCTCCCTCTTGCCTGGGCCAGATCTCGCCAGTGGGCTTGAGGGGCCCACTCGGCGAATACGGGTTGTACACCCGTCACTGAGTATATTGAGGTTGGTGATATTTTTGGCACCAAGAGAACGAACACAGGAAGTGAACACAACAAAAGTCAAGAATTATCATTATTGTTTTCAAAAAGTACAATATGAATAAGTCGTGGTTACAAAAGATATCCGCGCAGTCACTCAAAAATAAAACTGAGTACAGTTTTATTCAGATTTCGGCTCTGACTCCGCCACAATCTCCTTCCCTTTGGCGGGCTTGGACCTCTTTTTTCGTGACCCCGAAGAGCGACTATTGTAACATCTCGATTCGAGCTAGACCCTTTGTGAGCATTTTTGAGTCAAGCGAGTGACTCGAGCTCGGGGTGCACTGAGGGCCAGGCTTGCACCTGAGTCGGAGAAGTGCACTCGATGAATGCGGCGAGTACCATTTCTATTCTTTGTCCCGATGTTTGCTGTATCGGGATCCGAGCCGTCCAGAGAGCATTATTTGAGCAATAAAACTTGAAGGAAGCGTGCCGCCTTGAAGGAATTATAGTGCGTACGTTAGCTCAAATGACATGGTTTTCAAATAACGTATTTATTCAAAAAGGTGATGCAGCAAACGACCTTGGAATTCACCTCAGTCAGTTTTGTTAGACTCGCGACACCTATACGAGTTCAACAAAATTGCTCGCGCTCGATTCTGATGAGAATTGACAAAGTCATAATATGGCTTGCAAATAGCGTATTTGCCCAAAAAGTGGAAATTGAGCAAACGACTTCGAAATTGACCCCAGTCTATTTCGTTGGACTCGTAATAATAATAAAATCCAACAATGTCATCAGTTTAAAATTGCGACGTCGTTCGACGAGTTTTGATGCGACGCAAAAATTAGGCCGTAAACGTTCCGACAAACATAAAATGAGCAAATCAACTCGGAATTGACCTCGGATCATTTTGATGGGTGCGTATCGATGGGGCGGTCCTAACGAGCCCTTCCGGGACAACTTTTGTGTCCTCTAGAGCGAGATGCTGGCGTATGAATATAATAAATAAAAGTTTGAATAATAATAATAGTAATTATTATTATTATTATTATTATGTATATATATGTACACGTAAAGTTTTAGGTTAGAAAAACAAACCTTGCCGATCCTCCTCCTTACGCCGTCAGCTCTTCCCTCTTCCATGGCGACACAGAACACCTCTCCCCTGAGCCGCTGTCCACCTCCTTGCTACTCGCCGGCCACCAACAGCAAGAAACTCAAGCCATCCCCCTCTCTCTAGCTCTCTCTCTAACCTCCATTCAATGGCTGAAATCCACCATGGCCGACCCAAGCTCCGCCCCTCCCCTCTCCATGGCCATTCCAAACCGAGCGGCCCTCTACATCAGCCCCAACTTCGGAGATCTCCTCGGATAGAACCTATCTTCGGCGAGATCTCTCCACTTTCGCGGCAAGCTCTCCTCCGGCAAGCCTTTACTCCGGCGAAGCTCCTCCATCTCTCCGCTCTCTCTTTCTCTTTCTCGTTTTCTGCCAAGAGCAGATCTCTCTATCTCTCTACCTCCTCGATCCACTCTCTCTCTATTTCTCTTCCTACAGCAAAACCAGTCCGACCTCTTCTCTAAGTAGCCCACTTCAAGATCTTTCTTAAGGCCTTGATTTGTTCTTGAAGCAACTCAGATGATAGCATTGGAGATGAAAATTTGAAGGAGATAATTGGACTGATCATTGGAGCTTCCAAGATTTGGATGAGATGTTGAGTCATTCGTTTTCTAAAGGAGTTTCAATACTTCAAGTAGTTGATCCAGGGACAAGTGAAAGAGACCACGGCCGGGAGCAATGGACAAATGCCGCATATGCGGCTATTGGGTCACATGCATGGACACTCGGTGAGCTTCCTCCCCTCTCCCTTGGTGCTAGTTTCTTAGATCAAATTAGGCGAGATGTCGAACTCAATTGAGTTGATTTGAGAGCAAGTCATGGAGGGATGGCTGAAATCTGTGTTCTGATTATTTATTCCGGTCACCGATTCGCCGCCCGTCGATGCACCTCATATACGAGAAAGGGGCAGAGGTGTTGGTTGGTCGGATGAGAAATAAGGTGGCTGATGTGGGATTTTATTAGACTGCAGGTCGGGCAAATCACAGCCCCAGGCTGGAGGAAGAAGATAACCGGACGTTGTTCGATCAACACTTAGATCCGTGTAGTTTTTATTAGTTATTGGTAAATAATCTGTTTAGTGCGCGGCGAGGTAGGCGTACAGATTCATAGTATTTTGGTGATTTACCTTGTTTTGTCTATCGGAAGCTGTTTGAAATTGGTAGTTAAATGTTTGATGACAATGTGGACACCCCTCTTAAATTTCATAATTTTTGGATATATGTTTGCTGTGATTTGTCAATATTATGTTATAAAATTATTGTGCCGTAAAAAGTTATCATGATTATTCTGAATGAACTGAGATTTGGTGTAAACGCTCAAGATGCTAACCATGACATATAGTAGAAATTTTAGAAGTCTTGGGTTTGATATAGACACTCGATTAATCAATTGTTTGATGACGCTCTAGGATCATAAATATGTGCATGAAACTTTAGGCAAGTAGTGATTTGAATAGTGCTCCGATTTACATTGTATATAAATGCTATTAATATGATTCTAATACAATATTGGAGGTGATTGATCTAAATATTGGGGCAAATTATGTAATGAACCTAAAACTTGCTAATTGGAGGTCGTTTGTGTAAAGAAAACAGGGTGTGCCGAGACGAGAAATTCTACAGAAAACAAAACACAGCAAATCAAAGCAATCACAGAAGACACACAGATGTACAGAGGTTCACCCCAATCCAGGCTACGTCCCCTCTCCCCTTCCTCTTCTCTTTGTTCTATTCACCAAGACGGATTACAGATTACAAGGATCAAAACCGATCCTACCTCACTCAACCTTCTTCAGACAAGAACAGAGGAACCGCCGCCAAGGAAAACCGCGCAGAAACATTGTTGCGCTCTCTTGGGCTTAATGAAAATAACCCTAAACCAGGGTTATGCACCCTTTAAATAGGGCGCCAAACCAGGCTCAGACCAAACATCCGCTGAGATGGTTCAATAACATCCGCTGAGACAGAACCTGCTGAGACAGCATGTACACCAGGCGTCGAGCGTCGAACGCAGGCATCGAGCGATGAGCGCAGGCGTCGAGCGCAGGGGTCGAGCGTCAAACGCAGGCGCCGAGCGCAGGCGTCGAGCGTCGAACGCAGGCCTCTCCCGTTTGACGAGTCGCTGAGACGGGAGTGATCAAGGACCCGTTCGTCGAACGCAGGCGGGGTTCGACGAACCCTTCTCCGTTCGTCGAACGTCGTTCGACGAACCCTTCTCCGTTCGTCAAGCGCAGGCGGAGTTCGACGAACTCTTCTCCGTTCGTCGAACGCCGTTCGACGAACACTGACCAGAAGTGTTCCCCAACTCCAACATTCTCCCACTTGGTGAACATCTTCCTCCGATGAGAGCTGCTCCTCAGACATTCCTCTTCAACCCTACGGTCGTTGCGCACCACTGAAATTTGGCAACAGGAACCGCCTTGGTAAGAAAATCAGAGCTGTTCTCCATCGTGTCCACCTTCTCTAGTTGAACTACCTTCTTCTCCACCCTCTCCCGGATGAAATGATACTGGATGTCAATGTGTTTGGCTTGTGCGTGGAAGGCTGGATTCTTGGCTAGCTAAATAGCCCCTTGGCTGTCACACCACAGCTTCACTGGCCCCTGCTCAAACCCGAGCTCCAAACATAGCCTCCACAGCCATATGGCCTCTTGCTCGCATGAGTAAGAGCCATGTACTCTGCCTCCGTCGACGAGAGTGCCACCACGCATTGCCTCCGACTCATCCAACTGATTGCACCTCCAAATAGTGTGAACACGTACCCACTGGTGGATCTCCTGCTATCCAGATCACCTCCTCAATCCGAGTCCACGTGTCCAACCACGTCCAGGACTCCTCCTTCACTAGCTCCTTCAAATCATAGGGAGTAATTCGAAGTGCCTCGGAGATACCTAAACACACGCTTCACAGCATTCCAGTGTTCCTTTCCTGGTGTAGCCATATACCGGATCAACACTCTCACTGCTTGAGCAATGTCAAGGCGAGTGCATACCATGGCGTACATCAAGCTTCCCACAGCACTAGCATAAGGAACCTTCGCCATGTCCTCGACCTCATCTTGTGTCTTCGGGCTCAACTCTGCAGATAACTTGCACCCAACTGGCTTTGGTTCTCCCACTGGTTTGCAGTCCGTCATATTTAACTTTTTTAACATCTCCTCGGCGTACCTCTGCTGCCCCAACCAAAGCTTCTTCTTGCTTCAATCCCTGGAAATCTGCATTCCCAAGATGACACTTGCTGGCCCCAAATCCTTCATCTCGAATTTGGCTGAGAACAGCTTCTTCACTTGTTGGATCATCCTGACACTGTTCGCCACCAGTAGCATATCATCTACATAAAGTGTCAGGAAGATGAACTGCTCTCCCTTTCTCTGGATGTACACACAGTGATCCGAATTCGACCTTTCAAAACCTAACTCCAGCATGTAGGTGTCGAATTTCTGGAACCACATCCTTGGAGATTGTTTTAGTCCATACAAGGACTTCTTCAGCCTGCACACCTGATCCTCCTTACCCTTGGCTTCGAATCCTTCCGGCTGCTTCATGTATATCTCCTCCTCCAGATCACCGTGAAGAAACGCCGTCTTCACATCCATCTGCTCGATCTCTAAATCATGCGCTGCCGCAATAGAGAGTACCAGTCTGATCGACGTCATCTTGGCTACCAGTGAGAAGATCTCATCATAATCAACACCTTCGACCTGGGAGAATCCCTTTGCAACCAACCTTGCCTTGTATTTCTCCACAGTGCCATCACCCTTCACCTTCTGCTTGAAAACTCATTTGCTTCCAATGGCCTTCCCCCCTTTGGAAGCTTACACAGACACCAAGTCTGATTCTTCCTAAGAGACTCCATTTCATCCACCATGGCTAGCTCCCACTGATTTGAATCAGCCTTTGATCTAGCATCTTTGGCAGAGATTGGATCTTCACCAAGCATATTCAGGCAACATTGTGCAGCCACTGCACATTGGGGATATCTCACTGGTGCCCTTCTTTCCCTTGTCGATCTCCTCAGAAGTGGAATTTCCTCAGCTTCATCTTCTGACTCATCAGCACTTCTCACCACCTCCAAATCATCTTATTCAGAATCAGATTCAGCCCCAACAGTAGTAGCTCCTTTCTCAAAGCTTCCTTCCACCACCACTGTCTCTTTCTCTGCTTCTTTGGCCTTCTCATCTTGTGTGACTGCCTGTGGACTGGTTTCATGAAACACCACATCCTTGCTGAATGTTACAGTCCTGGTCACAGGGTTCCAAAGCTTGTACCCTTTAATGCCTTCTTTGTAACCCACAAAGATGCACTTCTCAGATTTGACATCAAACTTCCCCCTTTTCTCCTTTGGAATGTGAACATATGCATCACACCCAAACACACGAGCATAGGCCAAATTTGGCTTTCTATTGAAGATGGCTTCAAAGGGTGTACACCCCTCCACAGCAGACGTAGGGGGTCCTGTTCTTCAGGTAGTTTGCAGTCGCCACTGCTTCAGCCCAGAACTCCATCCCCAAACCTGCCCAACTGAGCATGCATCTGGCCTTCTCCATCAAGGTCCTGTTCAGCCTCTCCGACACTCCATTCTGCTCTGGAGTGTATGGTGTGATCTTTTGCCGTGCAATCCCCTGCTCAGTACAGTACCGCTCAAAAGCATCAAAGCAGTACTCCCCTCCATTGTCAGAACGGAGGACCTTCACCTTTCTCTCCAACTGGTTCTCCACCGGGTTCTTAAATTCCTTAAACCTGTCCAGAACCTCTGACTTGGACCTGAGAAAATAGATCCAGGAATACCGTGATAGGTCATCAGTAAAAGACACATAGTACCTTGCGCCGCCAAGAGATGGAGCTGGAGTTGGCCCAAACACATCACTGTGTATCAGCTCCAGCACTTCAGTTGCCCTCGTGCCCGTCCCACGAAAGCTTACTCTGGTCTGTTTGCCAAGCAGGCAATGTTCACAGAACCCAAGGCTTGTGGAGCACTCCGGCACCCCTTCCACCATCTGACCAGATGCCATGGCCGACATTCCCTTCTCACTGATATGCCCAAGCCGATGATGCCACAGCCTGGACACCTCCTCCTGGTCAACCTCCTGTCTCTCAGAGATAAGAGCCCCACTTGGAACCATTGTATCAGCAAGCAGAGTATACAGTGTTCCATGTCTCACTCCACTGGCAATCACCATTGCCCCCTTGTCATCTTGCAAGACTGCTTGTCACAGCTGAAGTGCACTCCTGCATCCGCCATGGAACCCACCGAGATTAAATTCCTGCTCATCCCAGGAATGTGCATCACATTTGGAAGAGACCTTGTGGTCCCATTAGACAACTTCAACATCACCTTGCCACGCCCAATAATATGCACAGCAGAATCATCACCCAGCATGACATCTCCACCATCAAACCTCTCATACTCACAGAACCAATTCCTATGAGGGGTCATGTGGTATGATGCTCCTTTGTCTACATAACACAAATCAGAATCTCTCTGAGCAACGCACGCGACAGCGATGTACATGTCACTGCTGTCGCCCTCCTTCTTCGTACCCGAAGTTGTTGGTGTCTCCTTGTTCTGAACAGCCTTATTCGGACATTGAGACTTCACATTACCAGTCTCATTGCACTTCCAGCACCGAACGGGCTTCTTACTCTCCTCCCTCTCCTGGCTCTTGGATCTACCTCGAGACTTATCTCGATAACCACCATGCTTGTTCTCCCTTCGTTGAGGACGGGATCTAGATACACTCAAAGCACCTTTGCTCGTCGCCTCAGAACCTCCTCTCCTGGTCTCCTCAGATAAAAGAGTTGCACATAAAGCATCATATGACAGTTCCTTGTCTCCACTCCCCCCAATCACGACAATCCGATTGTCCCATGAATCTGGCAGCGAGCACAACAAGGTGATGACTCTATCCTCATCCGAGATCTTCTCACCAATAGAGATTAACTGACTCACAATGGTATTGAATTGAGTCAAGTGTTCTGAAAATGAATTGCCCTCATGCATCCGAATTTTATACCACTTCTTCCTCAATAGCAATTTGTTTACCAGGGACTTGCTCTGGTAGAGGGATTCCAACTTATGCCACAGACTTCGTGCTGAAGTCTCCTCCATGACATTAGTCAAGATTGAATCTGCTAGGAATAACCGGATTAGGACCTTAGCCTTCCGATCGGTTTTCGTCCAGGTCGTAGCCTTCACTGCAACATCTGCAATCACGTCTGCAGATTTTCCCTTCGATGCGCTCGCATCCATCTCTGCAACCTTAGGAACGGGAGGATCATCTTCGATCGCAGACCATAGATCTCGATCAATCAACATATCTTCCATCTTCATCTTCCATCGATCGAATCGACTTCCGTCAAACTTCTCAATCTCGATTCGCACGCCGCCAGAACCCATTTCCAGGATCAAGAACCTATCTCTGATACCAAATGTAAAGAAAATAGGGTGTGCCGAGACGAGAAATTCGAGAGAAAACAAAACACAGCAAATCAAAGCAATCACAGAAGACACACAAATGTACAGAGGTTCACCCCAATCCGGGCTACGTCCCCTCTCCCCCTTCCTCTTCTCTTTGTTCTATTCACCAAGACGGATTACAGATTACAAGGTTACAAGGATTAAAACCGATCCTACCTCACTCAACCTTCTTCAGACAAGAACAGAGGAACCGCCGCCAAGGAAAACCGCGCAGAAACACTGTTGTGCTCTCTTGGGCTTAATGACCTTAACCCTAAACCAGGGTTATGCACCCTTTAAATAGGGCGCCAAACTGGGCTCAGACCAAACATCCGCTGAGATGGTTCAATAACATCCCCTGAGACAGAACCTGCTGAGACAGCATGTACACCAGGCGTCGAGCGTCGAACGCAGGCGTCGAGCGATGAGCGCAGACGTCGAGCGCAGGCGTCGAGCGCAGGGGTCGAGCGTCGAACGCAGGCATCGAGCGCAGGCGTCGAGCGTCGAGCGTCGAACGCAGGCCTCTCCCGTTCGATGAGCCGCTGAGACGGGAGTGATCAAGGACCCGTTCGTCGAACGCAGGCGGGGTTCGACGAACCCTTCTCCGTTCGTCGAACGCCGTTCGACGAACCCTTCTCCGTTCGTCAAGCGCAGGCGGAGTTTGACGAACTCTTCTCCGTTCGTCGAACGCTGTTCGACGAACACTGACCAGAAGTGTTCCCCAACTCCAACAGTTTGTACATGTTCTCATGAAGGTAAGACGCGGCTTAATTGACTGTACTCGTAGAAATAGAATACTTAACCGTCCACTTCATGGTTGATTCTTCAATGACATGAGACTTATAAATATCAGTGTTTATGATCAATTTTTTTATACACTCACACCAGTCAACCAATGCTAACTTATAAGACATGCGAGTTGCCACTAATGTAGAGGATTATATTTAAACGATGTCGGGGTTTGCACCTGAGGATCATACTGTTCGTGATGTATCGTTAGATGTATAACTATATTGTAACACCACTCTTTTTACCCAAGTGTTCGGAGGTGATGAACGACTGATGGCTTAGTATGATTTAGCATTTAAAATATATATGTTGAACCTAACAGAGTTGGGTGAGAAATAACCCTTGACTAAAAGTCGAGCTTAGTCATTGATCTTTAGTTTTGAGGATATGATATTGTGCACAAGTAGTCCTTAGGTTAGGATCGTATGGAGTGAAATCTCAGGACTTGTGTATCTCACTGCTTAGAGTATGCTAACTCCCTATGGGCAGCATTGAGGGCTTGGTATAGTGATTAGGATGGGTCGACATCCTAAGTTAATGTGGGAAGGGACCCAGTTTGGAGCCCTTGCTTGTTTAAGAGCATGGGTTGGTCTTGCGAGCGGTAGGCTCGGGATATAAGGAAGGACTAGGTTGGTCCTACGAGCGGTAGGCTCGGGATATAAGGAAGGACTGGGTTAGTCCTGCGAGCGTTAGACTCACTATATATTGCTTTGGGTTAGGTCCTGCGAGTAGTAGTCTAGACATTTTTAATTAGAGGCATCGTTGTATCAAGTAGTACGCGGATACCCTGGTCTGTTCTTCAGGGGCGTACAAAAGGTCTAGGCTGGGAGGTGTCATACTAGCCTAGGAGTGGAGGACCCGATCCACTGCCCATGTTTGCCTCAACGGGGTGTACCTGAGCGGAGACTCGAAAAGCGGGATTGAGGTGGTGCTTACCAGATAGTACGCGGATACCCTGTGTGTTCTTAGGGGCGTACGTAAGGTCTAGGCTGGGAGATGCGTGACATAAGCCTAGAAGGGGACAAGCCCGATCCACTGCCCTGTTTGCCTCAACTGGGTACCTGAGTTGACACACTCGAACAGAGGGAACTACAAAAGGTCTGTACGTACAGAGTCGTGTGCGTGAGTTGCATCATTGCATTGCACATCATGGCATAACATACTTGCATAAAACAGAGATCTCATCGTATAAATTAGTATGAGCTCTTTTATACGATGAGTTTACTTCTTGTCAGATCTCTTAGCTTATGTGTGTAAGATCCCCCCTCCCAAATCGACGGTCCGACCGGGGGATCTTATCGCACACCACCCTTTAGCACGACGCCGAAGCGACTCCGAAGGGTGAAGGCCCAAGCTTCTCCAACCCTTTTCCTTGAACACTCCGAAGTCACGCCTAGGGGTGGTGTTAAGCGAAATTCACTACACACCAACAGAGTAAGGAAGCAATATTTTAGCGGAAGACATTATTAAAGAGTGCGCTTTGTTACCCTTAGCGGAAGATATTATCAAAGAGTGCGCTTTGTTACCCTTAGCGGAAGGTATTATTAAAGAGTGCGCTTTGTTACCCTTAGCGGAAGATATTATTAAAGAGTGCGCTTTGTTAAATATCACAGAAACCATAATTTCAAAACCTGTATGAGTAATATTGATTTCGCCGCCGCAATGAATCCTATCCATCAAGGCTTCATTGCATCATATATGTATACCCTGAGATAGGGCACAACAAGGGGAGATGCGGCTTAATAACGTATACCTGAAGTAGCCTGCTCGGTGGCCTTCTCCACCCATGAGTGTTGTCCCTCATCTGCACCTGTCACCTGTGCTAAAGACAAGTTATTAGAACTACAAACAGAATCCAACTCCTACTATCACACAAACATAATATAACAATTATAAGGAAGGGGATATCTGGGCTTTTATTGGGCCGAGGCGGTCTTCCCACGACCACCGCCTACGTACTCCGTATCATCCTGCATACGGCCTCAGACCCACGTAGTTCTATTAGTTTCGCACGGGTTGCCCTCCCAGACCATCCATCGCGCGGGTTGCCTTAGAGTAAAACTCATAGGCCATCCGATTTTATCCCAAGGCACGATATATTCCCGTAGGAATTACTTTCTCGAAGGCAACATTTCATTCCCGTAGGAATTACTTTCTCGAAGGCAACATTTCATTCCCGTAGGAATTACTTTCTCGAAGGCAACATTTCATTCCCGTAGGAATTACTTTCTCGAAGGCAACATTTCATTCCCGTAGGAATTACTTTCTCGAAGGCAACATTTCATTCCCGTAGGAATTACTTTCTCGAAGGCAACATTTCATTCCCGTAGGAATTACTTTCTCGAAGGCAACATTTCATTCCCGTAGGAATTACTTTCTCGAAGGCAACATTTCATTCCCGTAGGAATTACTTTCTCGAAGGCAACATTTCATTCCCGTAGGAATTACTTTCTCGAAGGCAACATTTCATTCCCGTAGGAATTACGGAAACTCTCTTAAAGCTTAACCAAATATCCACCCGTAGTCTTGTAGAAGGAGAGAAGACGAACTCTTTATAAGCTTAGCATATCTCTATCCGGGAAGGTACCACTAATTTAACTCGGCTGGCAATCAAATCCAACCTGCCCACATAGGGCACAATTGCATTCATGTAGACCTTCGTCGATCATTTCGGTGCTTGGCGATCAATCCCAAGTCATCCACATAAGACCCGCTTGTATTTATGTAAACTTCCGTCAATCACTTGAATGCTTGGTAATCAAGCCCAAGACACCCATAAGCTTTATAGGCACAAGAAGTAGCACAGTAGTGTGAAAGAGAGAAATAAGATGAAGAGTAGACGAAACTAGATAAGGTCTAGAGTCTACCATTTTTCGGAGGAGGAAGAGATGAAGCTCCCTCAATCGGATACCAAACCAGATGAAGATAGGCTCAAGTAAGAGGCGGAGAAGGGGTTCCTCTTGGGTGATGCTTATGGTGTGAGAGTCCCCCATAAATTTCATGCCTAGGCATGTGATCGCATTCCAAATCTCCTACCAATTCGGAGTAGCACGACTCCATTCCTCACCAAATCGAAACGACAAGGAAAACTAATAAGTGGCAGATTCCTGCCATGGGAGGGAGAATTGAGGTAGGAGGAGGAGGAAGAGAGAGTGAAGCTACCATACCTTATCGTGAGCTATGAAGGGCAACCCCCTTATTAACACAACAGGAAAGTAAGCAGCCCCCATTAACAGCTCACAAGGCAGCCCCCAATTCAACAAGGAGCAGCCCCCAACATCAGCTCACAAGGCAGCCCCCTACTAACAAGGAGCAGCCCCCAACATCAGCTCACAAGGCAGCCCCCAATTCAACAAGGAGCAGCCCCCAACATCAGCTCACAAGGCAGCCCCCTACTAACAAGGAGCAGCCCCCAACATCAGCTCACAAGGCAGCCCCCTACTAACAAGGAGCAGCCCCCAACATCAGCTCACAAGGCAGCCCCCAATTCAACAAGGAGCAGCCCCCAACATCAGCTCACAAGGCAGCCCCCTACTAACAAGGAGCAGCCCCCAACATCAGCTCACAAGGCAGCCCCCTACTAACAAGGAGCAGCCCCCAACATCAGCTCACAAGGCAGCCCCCTACTAACAAGGAGCAGCCCCCAACATCAGCTCACAAGGCAGCCCCCAATTCAACAAGGAGCAGCCCCCAACATCAGCTCACAAGGCAGCCCCCTACTAACAAGGAGCAGCCCCCAACATCAACTCACAAGGCAGCCCCCTACTAACAAGGAGCAGCCCCCAACATCAGCTCACAAGGCAGCCCCCTACTAACAAGGAGCAGCCCCCAACATCAGCTCACAAGGCAGCCCCCAATTCAACAAGGAGCAGCCCCCAACATCAGCTCACAAGGCAGCCCCCAATTCAACAAGGAGCAGCCCCCAACATCAGCTCACAAGGCAGCCCCCAATTCAACAAGGAGCAGCCCCCAACATCAGCTCACAAGGCAGCCCCCTACTAACAAGGAGCAGCCCCCAACATCAGCTCACAAGGCAGCCCCCTACTAACAAGGAGCAGCCCCCAACATCAGCTCACAAGGCAGCCCCCAATTCAACAAGGAGCAGCCCCCAACATCAGCTCACAAGGCAGCCCCCAATTCAACAAGGAGCAGCCCCCAACATCAGCTCACAAGGCAGCCCCCAATTCAACAAGGAGCAGCCCCCAACATCAGCTCACAAGGCAGCCCCCTACTAACAAGGAGCAGCCCCCAACATCAACTCACAAGGCAGCCCCCTACTAACAAGGAGCAGCCCCCAACATCAGCTCACAAGGCAGCCCCCTACTAACAAGGAGCAGCCCCCAACATCAGCTCACAAGGCAGCCCCCAATTCAACAAGGAGCAGCCCTATTTCAACAAACCTGCAGTCCAAGTTAACAAGAAGCAGCCCCCAAACCAACGAGGAAAGGAGCAGCCCCAACAATTAAACCTGCAGTCCAAGTTAACAAGAAGCAGCCCCCAAACCAACAAGGAAAGGGGCAGCCCCATCTCAACAAACCTGCAGTCCAAGTTACCAAGAAGCAGCCCCCAAACCAACAAGGAAAGGAGTAGCCCCAACAATTAAACCTGCAGTCCAAGTTAACAAGAAGCAGCCCCCAAACCAACAAGGAAAGGAGCAGCCCCAACAATTAAACCTGCAGTCCAAGTTAACAAGAAGCAGCCCCCAAACCAACAAGGAAAGGAGCAGCCCCAACAATTAAACCTGCAGTCCAAGTTAACAAGAAGCAGCCCCCAAACCAACAAGGAAAGGGGCAGCCCCATCTCAACAAACCTGCAGTCCAAGTTACCAAGAAGCAGCCCCCAAACCAACAAGGAAAGGAGCAGCCCCAACAATTAAACCTGCAGTCCAAGTTAACAAGAAGCAGCCCCCAAACCAACAAGGAAAGGAGCAGCCCCAACAATTAAACCTGCAGTCCAAGTTAACAAGAAGCAGCCCCCAATAATAGGTGAGCCAAAAGAGACATGCATTTAATTATATATGTACCAATAGCTGGACCCTTCGCCACCGACCATAGAATACTTCACATAGCAACAGGATAATCAAAGGAATTAAATGAATCTAGCCCAAAACAGTAGGATCACTTGCATAGCAGCCGAAATAGGAAACCCCACAAGAAATTATGTGCAAACAGCCCCCCTGAGAGAGAACCCCAAGGGCAGCCCCCTTGATTTACAAATTTATTTTGAGACTACTAATTAATCAAACATAGCAAGTATACTAGGGGAGAGGGGTCTCAGAAGAAAACTTTGCATAGCACCCTAGCAATTCAGCCGGGGCAACATCAGGATATCCAAGGAAGAAATAATTTCAGCATAGAACTTAGGAAATTCCAAACAAACAGGGAGGTGAAACCCCCAGCATAACCCGATAGCATCAGGATAAGGAGTAAGCATTCCAGCATAAATAAGAGGTAGTAAAACATCAGGAAAATAGCAACTAAACCAAGGGAAAAAATGGATCCAGGTCCCTTTTTTTTGAAACCAAAACCAGAGAAAGAAAACAACTGGGCATAACCCTAATCGGCCAGGATAAGTAAGCGAGAAGGAGGAGATGGAGGGAGAACATGTTTTCTTGCCATACCTTGCCGTGAATCCCTCTGCCAGGACAGAGCTTCGAAGAGGAGGAAGAGGGAGAGAGGAGGGCGTTCTTACCGTCCACCATCGCCCTTGGAAGAGGAGAAGAAAGATCGAGGGGTGCCACCAGGACGCACTGCGGTCTGCCCTTTCATAGCCGACGAGCTCCAATCCCGTGCCCCCACGATCGCCCATGGTTTTGCTCCAGTGCCTGGATCGCTCCTCCCTGGTTTCCCGTTCCCAGCCATCTGTTTTATATATATATATATATATATGTATATATATATGTATATATATATGTATATATATATATATGTATATATATATGTATATATATATATATATGTATATATATATATATGCATAAATTTCTAAATTTTTTATGTACATATGCTCATGACTACCGAAATAGGCACGAGACAATTTCGCGGAGGGCGCCGTCGTGTTCGTGTCAACCATACGAAGCTAACGGAATTATCCGAAGTTGATTCCGAGTCCGTTCATTCATAATTATTCACTCAAATCAGTACGTAGCTCAAAATAGGTTATTTTGGCTAACTTTCTCCAATTTCATCGGATTTGGTTGAAACGAATTTCATCACGCTCGTGTTGATCGTGCGGGTCTAATGTAACTGATTGAACTTAATTCGGAACACGAATGCTCAATATACTTAAAATGGCGTCGTTGCGGCACTTGATATTTAAAATAGTCGTTTTCTCCAAACGACCTCGGATTGGAACGAAACGAATTCCGTTGCACTCGTATTGGCCATACGAGTCTAACGCAACTGACGGAAGTCGATTCGGAGCACGTATGCTCCATGTTCTAAAATTGCATCGTCGTGACGCGCTACTATACTCAAAACGGTCACTTTTATCAAATGACCTCGGATCGAAACGAAACGAGTTCCGTTGCACTCGTATCAACTATACGAGTCTAATGCAACTGACGGAAGTCGATTCGGAGCACGTACGCTCCATATTCTAAAACTGCATCGTCGTGACGCGCTGCGATACTCAAAACGGTCACTTTTACCAAATGACCTCTGATTGAAACGAAACGAGTTCCGTTGCACTCGTGTCAACTATACGAGTCTAACGTAACTGACGGAAGTCGATTCGGAGCACGTATGCTCCATATTCTAAAACTGCGTCGTCGTGACGCGCTGCGATACTCAAAACGGTCACTTTCACCAAATGACCTCTGATTGAAACGAAACGAGTTCCGTTGCACTCGTGTCAACTATACGAGTCTAACGTAACTGACGGAAGTCGATTCGGAGCACGTATGCTCAATAAACAGCTTTGGCGTCGTGGCGAAGCACGATGCTACCCAAAACAGTCAATTCTCTAAATGACCACCTCTATGTGGTGAAGGTCAGGTCGTGATTGCCTGATGACCCGGCCTAGATTCCTCCAAGGGTTCAACTGAACCGGCTAGACCCCTTTTTCGAAGTCGGGATGTTACAATCCAATAAAACAAAGAAAATTTTCGTCCCCGAAAATACGAGTGGGTCATGGAGATTCAAAACAGGACGTATTGCAGACCACTAGAGGTGTCGAATGATCCCAAATTTTAAGGGTCTCTAGGTTTGGTTTTACCTAACGAGCTATGTAGACGGCTCCCGCCGTGTACTATACAAGTAGCTTACGTGAACTACGGGGTAGCTTGAACGATTCAAATTGATCTAATCGTGAGAAACAAGAAACCCTTCATCACTTGATACCCCTCCCGTGAACCGAGCTTAACGGGAGACGAAGGCACTCAATCACCTTCCAGGAGCCGAGCTCAACTGGAAGTGGGGGCAACTTAACATCTTCCAAGGTTTGCATATCTGAAACGCAACATTTTTGAGTGGTGTCCGAAAGTAAAAATCCATCAACATATAGCTAATTCTCTTACGGGGCTACGTGTCAGTGGAACATATAAAAGTTTTAACTTGCATAAGCTTTTGTAACACCTATCAACATATGACTGACTTCCATACGAAGGTTATATGTTGGTGGGACAGATGAAAATTGTAAATAAGCAGAGTAATCCATAAACATATAACCAACTCTCATACGAAGGTTATATGTTAATGGTATATGCGGATATGAATGTTTTGATGCAAATGATGCATATGCAAATATGTAATATGAGTACTCATGACTCAATCACAACACACAATGTTGAAACAGTTTGACCGCTTTTCTTCCAGCAGGGTTGCGACCCCCGCGGGCCTCACCGATGTGGCCGTCGGTGACAGTGGCCGGTCCTGCCACTTCTGGGTGTGGACGTACCGCACTACCCAGGCCCTAATGTACAACCCAGTGTACTCCTGGATGTGAGCAACATCCGTCACTTACAAAATTCGGCTATCCAGCGGAGGGACCCTGCGGGGAAATAATCTCCCGGGGTTCACACACTCCCTAGTACCTCATGAGTCGTCAACCTTCCCATTCCTGTATGAACGGTCCTTGGGCACGACTGACCCGCCACGGTAATCACATATAATGTTTTACCAGTTTGCTCTTTACGTTGAAATATTTTGACCGCTTCTTTTTGCAGGGTAGCGAACCCCGCGGGCCTCACCGATGTGGCCGTCGGTGACAGTGGCCGGTCCTGCCACTTCTGGGTGTGGATGTACCGCACTACCCAGGCCCCAGCGTACAACCCCGTGTACCCTCGGACGTAGGAGACATCCGGCAATAACTGAACTTGGCCAACCAGCGGAGGGACCCAGCGGGGCATATAAGATACAACCGAGCTCCCGGGGTGCACACCTCCCTGTCGCCTAGAGTCGTCAACCTTCCCGCACCGGTACGTACGGTCTACGGGCATGACCGACCCGCCACTTTTCCCAATGCAAGCAAGCAACAAAAGGTAACCATCACCTTCGGGTCCTCAGTGGCTTACCCTTTTTAACGAGGCTTCCCGGCTGGCTGAGAATGCAAACATCGCAAGTCAAATCATACTTCATATTTGCAATCGCCGGAGCAATTCTCCATATACCCACAAAATTTCATTTGATTAGCATACCTCAAATGAAATTTTGGAAAACGAGAATTTTTTTTTTCCCAATAAAACAAAGAGGCTTAAACCTGGGATTAGAAATTATTAGTGAAGTTCTTACATTTGTACACAAAATTTCATTTGATTAGTTCACCTTAAATGAAATTTTGAAAACGAGCATCTACTCCCAATAAAACAAAGAGGCTTGAACCTAGAGTTCCAAATTTGAAATGATCATTTGTGGGGTTTAAAGAGAGTGTTTTATGGAAATAAGATAGATGATTGTTCGAGATCAGATGTAGTAAAAGACATTTAAGTGTCGATCTGAGTTATAAAAATATTTTGCACGACTAAAACTGAATTTGATAAGTTCGAGTGAAAATGTTCATATATATGCCAAGTTTGTTGCCAACTTTTACCTTTTAGGTCCACCACCGCTTCCGCTGCAGTGGTTCGTCCCGAACCACGCTACAGCGATTAGCGGAGCAATAAGTGTTTCTGTGATCATGAATAGGTCGAAAGATCGGTTACGCTCTGATCCATTTGTAAGACCCCCCCTCCCAAATCGAAACGACAAGGAAAACTAATAAGTGGCAGATTCCTGCCATGGGAGGGAGAATTGAGGTAGGAGGAGGAGGAAGAGAGAGTGAAGCTACCATACCTTATCGTGAGCTATGAAGGGCAACCCCCTTATTAACACAACAGGAAAGTAAGCAGCCCCCATTAACAGCTCACAAGGCAGCCCCCAATTCAACAAGGAGCAGCCCCCAACATCAGCTCACAAGGCAGCCCCCTACTAACAAGGAGCAGCCCCCAACATCAGCTCACAAGGCAGCCCCCAATTCAACAAGGAGCAGCCCCCAACATCAGCTCACAAGGCAGCCCCTACTAACAAGGAGCAGCCCCCAACATCAGCTCACAAGGCAGCCCCCTACTAACAAGGAGCAGCCCCCAACATCAGCTCACAAGGCAGCCCCCAATTCAACAAGGAGCAGCCCCCAACATCAGCTCACAAGGCAGCCCCCTACTAACAAGGAGCAGCCCCCAACATCAGCTCACAAGGCAGCCCCCTACTAACAAGGAGCAGCCCCCAACATCAGCTCACAAGGCAGCCCCCTACTAACAAGGAGCAGCCCCCAACATCAGCTCACAAGGCAGCCCCCAATTCAACAAGGAGCAGCCCCCAACATCAGCTCACAAGGCAGCCCCCTACTAACAAGGAGCAGCCCCCAACATCAACTCACAAGGCAGCCCCCTACTAACAAGGAGCAGCCCCCAACATCAGCTCACAAGGCAGCCCCCTACTAACAAGGAGCAGCCCCCAACATCAGCTCACAAGGCAGCCCCCAATTCAACAAGGAGCAGCCCCCAACATCAGCTCACAAGGCAGCCCCCAATTCAACAAGGAGCAGCCCCCAACATCAGCTCACAAGGCAGCCCCCAATTCAACAAGGAGCAGCCCCCAACATCAGCTCACAAGGCAGCCCCCTACTAACAAGGAGCAGCCCCCAACATCAGCTCACAAGGCAGCCCCCTACTAACAAGGAGCAGCCCCCAACATCAGCTCACAAGGCAGCCCCCAATTCAACAAGGAGCAGCCCCCAACATCAGCTCACAAGGCAGCCCCCAATTCAACAAGGAGCAGCCCCCAACATCAGCTCACAAGGCAGCCCCCAATTCAACAAGGAGCAGCCCCCAACATCAGCTCACAAGGCAGCCCCCTACTAACAAGGAGCAGCCCCCAACATCAACTCACAAGGCAGCCCCCTACTAACAAGGAGCAGCCCCCAACATCAGCTCACAAGGCAGCCCCCTACTAACAAGGAGCAGCCCCCAACATCAGCTCACAAGGCAGCCCCCAATTCAACAAGGAGCAGCCCTATTTCAACAAACCTGCAGTCCAAGTTAACAAGAAGCAGCCCCCAAACCAACGAGGAAAGGAGCAGCCCCAACAATTAAACCTGCAGTCCAAGTTAACAAGAAGCAGCCCCCAAACCAACAAGGAAAGGGGCAGCCCCATCTCAACAAACCTGCAGTCCAAGTTACCAAGAAGCAGCCCCCAAACCAACAAGGAAAGGAGCAGCCCCAACAATTAAACCTGCAGTCCAAGTTAACAAGAAGCAGCCCCCAAACCAACAAGGAAAGGAGCAGCCCCAACAATTAAACCTGCAGTCCAAGTTAACAAGAAGCAGCCCCCAAACCAACAAGGAAAGGAGCAGCCCCAACAATTAAACCTGCAGTCCAAGTTAACAAGAAGCAGCCCCCAAACCAACAAGGAAAGGGGCAGCCCCATCTCAACAAACCTGCAGTCCAAGTTACCAAGAAGCAGCCCCCAAACCAACAAGGAAAGGAGCAGCCCCAACAATTAAACCTGCAGTCCAAGTTAACAAGAAGCAGCCCCCAAACCAACAAGGAAAGGAGCAGCCCCAACAATTAAACCTGCAGTCCAAGTTAACAAGAAGCAGCCCCCAATAATAGGTGAGCCAAAAGAGACATGCATTTAATTATATATGTACCAATAGCTGGACCCTTCGCCACCGACCATAGAATACTTCACATAGCAACAGGATAATCAAAGGAATTAAATGAATCTAGCCCAAAACAGTAGGATCACTTGCATAGCAGCCGAAATAGGAAACCCCACAAGAAATTATGTGCAAACAGCCCCCCTGAGAGAGAACCCCAAGGGCAGCCCCCTTGATTTACAAATTTATTTTGAGACTACTAATTAATCAAACATAGCAAGTATACTAGGGGAGAGGGGTCTCAGAAGAAAACTTTGCATAGCACCCTAGCAATTCAGCCGGGGCAACATCAGGATATCCAAGGAAGAAATAATTTCAGCATAGAACTTAGGAAATTCCAAACAAACAGGGAGGTGAAACCCCCAGCATAACCCGATAGCATCAGGATAAGGAGTAAGCATTCCAGCATAAATAAGAGGTAGTAAAACATCAGGAAAATAGCAACTAAACCAAGGGAAAAAATGGATCCAGGTCCCTTTTTTTTGAAACCAAAATCAGAGAAAGAAAACAACTGGGCATAACCCTAATCGGCCAGGATAAGTAAGCGAGAAGGAGGAGATGGAGGGAGAACATGTTTTCTTGCCATACCTTGCCGTGAATCCCTCTGCCAGGACAGAGCTTCGAAGAGGAGGAAGAGGGAGAGAGGAGGGCGTTCTTACCGTCCACCATCGCCCTTGGAAGAGGAGAAGAAAGATCGAGGGGTGCCACCAGGACGCACTGCGGTCTGCCCTTTCATAGCCGACGAGCTCCAATCCCGTGCCCCCACGATCGCCCATGGTTTTGCTCCAGTGCCTGGATCGCTCCTCCCTGGTTTCCCGTTCCCAGCCATCTGTTTTTTATATATATATATATATATATATATGTATATATATATGTATATATATATATATGTATATATATATGTATATATATATATATGTATATATATATATGCATAAATTTCTAAATTTTTTATGTACATATGCTCATGACTACCGAAATAGGCACGAGACAATTTCGCGGAGGGCGCCGTCGTGTTCGTGTCAACCATACGAAGCTAACGGAATTATCCGAAGTTGATTCCGAGTCCGTTCATTCATAATTATTCACTCAAATCAGTACGTAGCTCAAAATAGGTTATTTTGGCTAACTTTCTCCAATTTCATCGGATTTGGTTGAAACGAATTTCATCACGCTCGTGTTGATCGTGCGGGTCTAATGTAACTGATTGAACTTAATTCGGAACACGAATGCTCAATATACTTAAAATGGCGTCGTTGCGGCACTTGATATTTAAAATAGTCGTTTTCTCCAAACGACCTCGGATTGGAACGAAACGAATTCCGTTGCACTCGTATTGGCCATACGAGTCTAACGCAACTGACGGAAGTCGATTCGGAGCACGTATGCTCCATGTTCTAAAATTGCATCGTCGTGACGCGCTACTATACTCAAAACGGTCACTTTTATCAAATGACCTCGGATCGAAACGAAACGAGTTCCGTTGCACTCGTATCAACTATACGAGTCTAATGCAACTGACGGAAGTCGATTCGGAGCACGTACGCTCCATATTCTAAAACTGCATCGTCGTGACGCGCTGCGATACTCAAAACGGTCACTTTTACCAAATGACCTCTGATTGAAACGAAACGAGTTCCGTTGCACTCGTGTCAACTATACGAGTCTAACGTAACTGACGGAAGTCGATTCGGAGCACGTATGCTCCATATTCTAAAACTGTGTCGTCGTGACGCGCTGCGATACTCAAAACGGTCACTTTCACCAAATGACCTCTGATTGAAACGAAACGAGTTCCGTTGCACTCGTGTCAACTATACGAGTCTAACGTAACTGACGGAAGTCGATTCGGAGCACGTATGCTCAATAAACAGCTTTGGCGTCGTGGCGAAGCACGATGCTACCCAAAACAGTCAATTCTCTAAATGACCACCTCTATGTGGTGAAGGTCAGGTCGTGATTGCCTGATGACCCGGCCTAGATTCCTCCAAGGGTTCAACTGAACCGGCTAGACCCCTTTTTCGAAGTCGGGATGTTACAATGTGTTTGTGTGTGTATACACATAAATTAAGTTTACTTTTCTAGCTGCTTAGACTCTTTTATAATTGCGTGTGTATACTCACTTTGACGCTCGTTTATATACTGCTCGGTTTCATAGTATCCCCTTGATTTATTATGATAGATTTGCTAGAAAGGTGCTTGATGTATATATATATACATGTTGTTAGCTATTGATATAATTGCTAGATGTAAATGTTTTTATATACATGTTGTTAGCTATTGAAATATACTGCTAGGTTAGTAATACCTCCTTGTCACCTGCATATTGTACTTACTGTTATATTGCAGCTTCTCTTTCTTTCCTTCCACACGGTTCCTAAGAGTCGCCGGGGTGAGAGGATGTGAAGCCACTTAGTCTTTATGACTAACGGTTGTTACACCACTATTTTTAGGAGCACACCCAGCTGGAGCAGTACCGGACAGATCAGAGTGATAGGACTTGGAGACATGTTGCAGCTTTTGCAACAACAGCTTCTGATACGGTTGTGAGGGATTGTAGTTCTTGTTGTAGACTTCCTCTATACCTTGTTCTTGTATATTTGGGAGCTCTTTTTGCTTCCAGTCATTTATATATTTTGTGGACATTTATACTTTGTGAATTATGGACTCTTGAAAATATTAAATTTATTGATGGGTTGGCAAATGATATTGGTAATAGCTGGCAGAATAGACGTCTTATGGTACAGGTTAGCCCGTGTGCTGACGCTACCGCAAGGCGGCTGTTCTGTGCATAAGACTTCCCTCGGTCGTGTTTTGTGTTCCGGGAGGAGGGGGTCTTACATATATCCGCTCGACGAAGATTCTGACCTCACCGATTGCTCCCCTCCCCCAGCCTCAGGATCTACGACCTCCTACACGGTGCCCGCGGCTTGCCCTGCGACCTCATCTTATGAGTCGGGGACATCCACACCCCAAATTCTTTGAAGAGAGTCGCGTAGTCAAGATCCGTGAACTCGTCCTTCAACGCTCCTTGCTCCTTCAGGAGATCAAGGGCGACTCCACTGAACGCTTCGAAATCCGGAGCGTAGCTCTCTAGAATTTTGGATTCTCCTCAGTCAAGCTCACCTGAAAGAAAGACAACGAATAGATTATTAAGCACGAACAGGTACGTGTAATCACCCTTAGTGAATTTTGTCTTACGCTTAGCTTTTCTCGCTGGCGGTTGTTCGCAGCCAGCGAATCGTCAAGAGCGCATAGAGCAACGTAATTATAGGTAACCGCCTTCAGGGTCGCCGCGGTTGATTTCTTTGAGATATCCTCCACGCGCACCTTCCTCATCTCCTCCAAGTCTAACCTCCAGAAATACCACGGAGGTGACCGCAAGAGCTTGAGGTAAGGTCAGTCTGAACTCCCTTCAGGAGGGAATTAAGGTGAGTGCTCAAGGTGCATGATGACCTCAGGGTCCCATAGCATCAGCGGGTTGCCCCAGAGATCAAGTAGGTCCTCCTCTAGGCCCGCAAAGGCAGGCGCCTTTCCGTCACCCGCAATAGTTCACCAGGGGGTGCGCCTTTTATTCGAAGAACTCGCCCCACCTTTGGTGAATATAATCTCCCTCAGGTTCTGAGTGTGGCGTCTTTCAGTGGCGGTCAGGACGTTCCCTAGAGGTTGGTATGGTTTGGACGCCGGTACCATCAGTACAACTACAAAAATAAAGAAATCGTCAAAACCGAAAGGTACGTGCGGTTACATGAATTTCTAACCGCATATACTTACATTCATTTGTGTGAAGGTCCTTGACCTCTTGCATGCGAAGAACATAATGAACAACTCGAGCGGGGTTCCATCGAGGAATTTTACTATCCGCTCCTCCGTCGCCGAGAGCTCAAGTAGTCTGAAAGTGTTCTCCGCCCATGGATCTGACACCGTCTGGAGACAGCCAAAGTCTCCTCTGAATATGGCGAACTGCGATTGCCAGTCGTGGATCTTATTCGCCAAATTTTAGAACTCAGAATTTCTTCGAGCCGAAGTACATCTGCCCGTGTTCCCGCGCCTGCACGCGGAACATGTAGCGGAAGACCTCTAAGTTGAAGCGGATGCTCTTGGTCTGCATGTAGACGATGTATGGCATTATGGAGGCGAAGACGTTTGGCGGGAGCTGCGCGGACACTGCCCTGTAAAAGTTCAGGATTTCCACCATCTCCGAGAAGTTGAAGAAGGTCCAGCCCGCATCAAAGTGATCGAAGGGGACTATTAGCTCATCCTCAAAGACGATGGTTAACCAATCCTCGCCCTGCGGTAACCGCACCTGGTGTTCTTCGTCAAGTGGATTTCATTACAGGAAAAGGGAAAAATCAAAGTCAGAGATCGATGGGTGGTTAGGTTCGTAACTTAGGAAGATAAACACGCACTCAGTTTGCATGGAGCCCGCTAGTTGAGTTCGCACCATCTCGCTCCAGTTCTATCGCGCAGGTCAAGAAATAAAATGAAGGTAAGACCGTCCCTATTTATAAAGGGCGCTGCTATAAGCACTGCGCTTTTATCTATTTGCACTCGCCGCTATTAGCAAACGTTGTTTTAAGTGATTGTTTATTCGCACTCAACCTGTCTATTAGCAAAGCACTATTACTATTAGCACTTTTTTGTCAATTTTTTTACATAATAAAAATATCATTTTCACTATCGTCGCCGCCGCCAACGCCATCGTCGCCGCCGCCAACGCCATCGTCGACGTCGCCAACTCCAACGCCATCGTCGCCTCCGCCAACGCCATCGTCGCCGCCGCCTACTCCAACGTTATCGTCGCCTCCGTCAACGCCATCGTCGTCGCCGCCAACTCCAACGCCATCGTCGTCGCCACCAACGCCATCGTCGTCGCCGCCAACTCCAACGCCATCGTCGTCGCCACCAACGCCATCGTCGTCGCCGCCAACTCCAACACCATCGTCGCTACCGCCAACGTCATCGCCGTCGCCGCCAACTCCAACGCCATCGTGGCTTCCGCCAACGCCATCGTCACCGCCGTCAACGCCATCGTCATCGCCGCCGACTCCAACAACGTCGTTTCTGCGAGAGGAGATGTGTAGGGGCATGCATCTAAGGTGAAAGGGTTGCTTGCAGCTATTAAAAATAACACCCTAAAATTTTAAAATTTTGAGTGCTAATAGACAAAAGTGAGTGCTAATAAGCCCTAAAATTTTAAAATTTTGAGTGCTAATAGACAAAAGCACAGTGCTAATAGCAGCGCCCTTTATAAAAAAGCGTAGTACTTTGCCTCGAAAGCCGAAATGCCGGCAGTCGCAAGTCTGGTTGGTTACCCCTGGTAACCTCTGATCTGGGCACTTGAATTGCCATTTTCCGCAAATATGATGAGAATTCTCGATATGGGGCACTTGAATTGCCATTTTCGTAAATATGATGATCTTGCCATTGGGCAGTTCAGGCAGGGCCGTCGGCGACGAGGGCTACAACGACGGTGAGCGCGGAGTCGGGAGGCGAGGGTGGCGTCGGGTGGCAAGGGAGGCGTCGGGTGGCGACGGCGGCGTCGGGTGGCGCACAACACTCCCCTAATTGAGGAGTGTTGGTGCGACACTTGCCGCGCGGCCTGTGCGGCAATTACTGGTGCGAGACTCTCCCATTCTCCCCAATGAGGGAGTGGGGCACGACACTCCTAATTAGGGAGTGCCATGCAACACTCCCAATTTGAGAGTGTCATGCACACTGTTTTGTGCGCGGCGCAGGGTCACACGTGAATCATGCAGCACTCGTGCGCATGACGGGCTGCGGCGTGATTTGCGTGCATGGGCGCACGAGCGTATCAACATGCGCTTTGGAGACCAAACGAGCTCGAATTTGTGCGAAAGTGAGCCCACTTAGCTTGTCTCGGCGATGAAAAATCTCTGATTTTAGAAAACCTAGTCAAATTTGAAAACCGCACAAAAAAGATTCCAGCAATAAATTGAGAAGGGCAAACTAAAATATTCATTGTTCTATGGAATCTAGTCCACCCAAAAGCATGAAATTTTAAGCGAGTTATGTAAAGGCATCGATTTTTTGAGCTCCCGAAACCCTAATGACCATCCTCGCCGTCAGCTCATGAATCAAATTCCCGACATCATTATACGACGAGCCGCCGTTCTCCACCGCCTTCCTCGCCTTCGCCCTCAACTCCGTCGCCCTCCTCCTCCTCTCATCCGCCTCCTCGTCTTTCCCCATCAACCTGCTCACTGCCGCCTCCAACATCCCCGCCGCCACCACCTTCCTTTGCTCCGTCACCATCCCGTACTCCACCGCACCCACCGCCACCCCAACACCAAGCAGATCTACCATCAGCTTCTCGTTATAGAATTGCTCCGCGAAGAGCGGCCACGTCGCCATAGCCAACCCCGCCGCGATTCCTTCCAAACACGAGTTCCAACCGCAGTGCGTCACAAACCCTCCGACAGAGGCATGGTTCAGTATAAGCGACTGCGGCGCCCATCCCCTGATCACGATCCCCCTCCCCTGTATCCTCTCCTCAAATCCTCGAGGAATCCAATCCTCGACCGTGCTCCGCACCGCCCAAACAAACGGATGTCCGGAACGCTCGAGCCCTAGAGCCATCTCCATCAGCTGCGCCGCTGAGAAATCGCTCATGGTCCCAAAGCACATGTACACTACAGAACCCCTCTTCTGGGAATCGAGCCATTTAAACAAATCGTCGGGATCGCTACTGTTCTTGTCGTTGCAGACGGCGACCGGGCCAACTCCCCAAACCTTCTCCCCCATCACATTCCGACAGTGATCGGCGTAATCGGGCTCCAGCTCATAGAAGCTGTTGACCACGACGCCGTAGCTTTTCCGATTGACCTCCGCCGCCTCGTTCCAGATCCGGCACAAGGTGGTGTTCTTGGCAAATTCGTCCGGGTCGGGGAACTGAGAGCAGAGGAACTCGATGCGGTCGGGGAGGCCATGGAGAACCAAGGTCCGGGCATCGGGCGCCAGGTTCTGCATGGGGTTTTGCTTCAGGTAGGCGTCCTCGAGGCATCGCGAGAAGAAGCTGAACCCGTCGAAGACCAGCCGGGGAACTCCGTGGGCGGCGGCGACGTGGTAGGTCCAGGGCATGAAGGAGTCGGTGACGACGCAATCGGGGCGGAGGTCTGTGAGGACATCGTCGAACGGGCGGCGGAGCGTCTCGGCGGCGTCGAGTAAGGATGCAAGGTCATCGGATAGGGTCTCGCGGATTTCGGGGAAGGGGATGAAGTGTAGGCGGATGGATGAATCTTGGATTGAGATGAGGGCGGCGTCGGACGGCGTGGTGAGGACGGTGACGACGGTGCCGCGGGCGGCGAAGAGCTTGGCTATCTCGACCATGGGGAGAATGTGTCCTTTCGTCATGAAGGGGAAGAAGAGCATGTGGAGGAGGTTGCCGGGTTTGGACTCCATTGCTCCGGCGTAGAGGCTGCAGGGGCGACTGCTGGTTTTAGAATTTATAGTCTTATTATAAGAGAAGCTCGGTACTTGAAAATCTGCTTTTAATTATGATTGGTGCCTTATTATTTTCCTATTATCCATTAAATAAGGTGATGATAATCATACCTCTACAACGGCTATTTCTTAACTTTTTTTTATAAAAGAAGCATTAATAAAGTCTCCTAAAACTCTAAATGTACCCACTCCTCCCTCGATAGTGATGGCGGAGGCGGCGGCGACGATGGCGTTGGCGGCGGCGACGACGGCGACAACGGCGACGGTTATGTCTCGTGTAGTTACGGCGTTAGCGGGGGATCTTTGGATAACCGCCTCCTCATGAATGGGGTGCGGTTAGCGTCTCTAAGGAGACCCCATCAATTTGGATGAATTAAATCGTAAGATACACACCGGTTAATATAAATAATTATGATTATTATTGAGTTGATGTTTGCTAATTGTTGTTTTCTTCTTATTTATGTTTTTTGGAAGACGACTTCAACAAACGACGACTATTTGATATTATAGATCGAAAATATATTTAAGTGTATTTTTGGAACTTTTTATTTTTTTGTGAAAGATCATAATATATGCCCACTTTTATCTTTAAATTCAAGTTTCAAAAGAATTCAGTTTGAGTACAAATAACGTTGTGGTGTACAATTATAATTCTGCGAAGTACGAATAAAAGTTGGTTACAAATAGTCAAATATGGTGTATGATTATCAACACCCTTAAATAAAGAGAAATACTTAGGTGCGCCCTCTCACTTAGTTCTAGGTGGGAGATAAATACAGCCGTATGATCACAGATTCTACGGCGGATCTACTATCTAAGAATACAGACCATATTTTTAATTCAGAAATAGGACAATATTTCGATCAATCATGGAGAACCAACAGCTTAGATGTGCTCCTCTCACCATGATTTTAGGTGAGAGAAACCTACCTAAATTTTTTCTTAAATGATGGCTACATTTGTCATGGCAAATGTACATCTATAGCAGTGACTGTTCTGCCCAAACTCATTGGAGCAAAAATATCGTGTCAAACGGAGTATAAAAATGCTTCAAACTTGTGCAAGTGGTAACAATAGTTCAAATTTTAAAAAAAATTTAACAGTATTAGCCACGGCAAAAAGCCGAGGGCTAATACCCTTTTTAACCTAATATTATTAGCCACGGCAAAAAGCCGTGGCTAATACCTTTTTTTTACTTAATAGTACAATGCCCTATTCTCAACCCCACCCCCACCCCCACCCACCCCGACAGCTTGCGACATGTCACAAGCCAGCGAAATCCCTCCCCCCTCTCTAGCCGACGGAAGCCCTCACCCTCTCAATTAGACCGACGAAGGCCCTCTTCCTCTCAATCCGACCGACGAAAGCCTTCCCCTCTCAATCCGACCGGCGGAATCCCTCCGACTCCGACCCTCCGGCCTCCTCTCAGTCCAATGCCTCAGAAGGTTTGATTTCATCAATTTTTTTGTAGATCTTGATTTTGTAGATGCGAATCTGTTTTATTTAGCTAATCATTATGTTATCCAAAAAGATCTATTTTGAAAATTTCTCTGAACGAACCCAGCAGATCTGATTTCATTAAGGATATTATCTTTTTGGAGCTGCTTTTTTCTGAGCATTTTTTTGTAGATCTGTTTTTTTAGCATTTTTTTAGCATTTTGTTCAAAATCATTTAGTTTATTTGGTAAGCTATCAATGCATGCATGTCTCCCAAAAGTCAGAACACATTTCTTTGAATTTTGAATTTTATTTGCTCCAGTTTTTCTTATTATGCCTCCGTCTACAAGAGGTTTTTTTGCTCCAGGAAACTGTTATTAGCTGCAGCCCGCAGCAATGTACAAGCTTAATAACTGATAGTGCTCCATTAGAAATTGATGAAGCTACTATTAGAAATTTATATAGTATAGTGAGTTGCCAGCCTGCCATTAGAAATTGTTATTAGCTCCAGTTTTATTAGGGATTGCAATTTGCAGCATAGTGAGTTATTGTTGGAGCCTATGTTCCGCATCTCTTGGTTTGAGAATAACAAATATCGTGTTGTATTTGATCTAGTCTTTTGTGTGTTTATAGTGTCCAGGTTGTACAGGTTCAATGAGGAGACAAGTCCTCGTTCATGGGCATGATCCAAGAGTGTGTACACATTAGAAAAAGCAAAAGGATGAGTTTTGTGTGCTGATCTTAAAATGGCCATAACTTTCAATCCAGGAAGATTTACAGAACTGTCCACCCCATTTCGGAGATGAGAACGACTCAATCTACAGTCTGGAGAAGTTTCGGACGGCAAAAATGAAGAGGAGCTGTCGGAATTCCGACAGCGATGTCGTCTAGGCGACAACGCAGAAGTTACAGCAACTGCCCGCACGACAGCACGACGAACAGTAGTTTGGGGATGTTGGAATTCCGACAGCGATGTCGCCCAGGCGACAGTGAAAATCTATAAATGGGTTCGTTTTGTTCGTGCATTCAGAGCTTTGAGAATTCCAAGTCCTTTCCTGAGTGCATACGACCAGAGAGATCCAAAACCTCAAGAACTCCCATTTGTGCTGAGAAGGTTTGAAATTGAAGACGAGATCGGACGCGCTTCTACATCAACGATCATCTCGAGGCTTCAACCTTCCTTTCAGAGATCTGAATTTCTAGGGAGTTCTTATTTTATTTTGTATTTTCATTTATATACATTTCACTTTGTATTGGTAGAGAAATCGTCTCCTTGTGCGTGACGTTTAAGTCCTTGTGTGGCTTATGGGAAAATCGCTTCCTTATGTGGAGCGTCCAAGTCCTTGCGTGGCTTGGTAGGAAATCGTGGCCTTGTGTACTACGTCTAGATCTTGGGAAGATCTAGAGGATAGGCTTGGGCTTGGTGTTGGGAGAGACAAGAGATAGCCTTCCGATCCTTGAGAGAAGGATTGGTAAACACAAATTGTTAAAAGTTTATTTTCATATTTGTGTCTTGATCTTAAGCATTGTTAAGATCATTTTTATTGTATGAGAATTTCATGATTAAAAATTATGCTTTTTATTTAATTGCAAATTTGGTTGCTTAATCTTTAACTTAGAAATTTGTGTTTGAATTAATTTAAAATTTTCAAAAAATTTGAAAACTTTTATAAGTGATTTTTAGAAAAAACAAAATTTGTTTTAAAAATTCTTAAGTAAAAATCATATTTAAAAAAGCCTTTATTCACCCCCCCCCCCCCCCCCCCCCCCCCCCTCTAAGGGCGCCACAAGATCCAACAATTATTAGCTTATGAGGACATTATGAAATGCTTTCAAAACATGAAAGCTCGAAGAGGAGTATTGTAAACAAGGTTATTTATATCTTTCACTATTGTATGTGCAACTTTTGTATAATTTTTGTCATATTAATGATTAATGTACTTGTTTCATATTTTTCAATTTTTTTTGCAATTTTTTAGTCCGCCCACACTGGAAAAAATTCTTGCGTCCGCCACTGGTCATAGCCGTTGACATGGCAAATGTACATCTATAGCAGTGAATGTTTTGCCCAAACTCATCGGAGCAAAAATATCGTGTCAAACGGAGCATAAAATTGCTTCAAACTTGTGCAAGTGGAAACGATAGTTCATAACCAACGCGTTTACGAACGATAGTTCATAACCAACGTGTTCACGCCAAAGTGAGCCTAAAGCTCTTTCTTTGAACTGTTGTGTGTTTTATAGATATCCAGGGTCAAAATTTCACACATTTTTTCAATGTAACCTGGTTGCTGTTTGCTTATAAAAAAGACTCTTAAATTTTAATCTATAATGTATATATGAATGTGAATTATCTTCGAGATATAGACTTCGTTTGGCAAGGCGGCAACGGTGGTGAACGGAGCGAACCTTAATCAAAACTAGATTTCTTTTCTTGGTGGCGGTCATAACCATTATCATGTCAAACATACTGCTAGAATATTTTCATATATTTCTATAATAATATATATTTTTTTCTTTTGAAAAATACTGATAAAATAATTACAGATCTTGAAAAATAGGATTCTAATGAAAACCTTCAGTTTTACAAAAATAAATTTTGACAAAGGTTTAAAACAGAGGGATGAGAAATAAAATAAATCAGAACTATATATATAAATATATATATATAGTTTAGAATCAAGCCTGGGTAAGGCGTGTGGTCACAACCCTAAAGAAGTTGCACCACCCTCTGACATTGCTTTCAACCGATGCTCACTCCTCCAAGGTACAACACCCGGCTAGATCCTGAAAACTCTGATATGCGCAGACACAAAAGAAGCACAAATCACTTGAACTCCCACTTGAAGAAGCAAATGTGAAGAAAAGGAATCATGGAAATGGTCGTAAGAACGAGAGAGAGAGAGAGAGAGATAACAGTTTTCCGAAAGCGTCAAAACGTCAAGAAACGATTCAGAAAAATCTCTTATATAGGAGTCTCGAAAAATAACACGTAATTAATTGCAACGGTTATAATTGGTAAGTGTTAATCGTGCAAAGAGACGTTGGAGATTTCCAACGTAAGTGAGTAGTGAAGAGAAAACGCGTAAAAGAAACGGTTAGAAAAATTACGCGTAATAACTGCGTCGTGTCGAAATCATATCGACGTAACTCGATGGTACGTTGAGTTCTTATTGAAGCAAGTTAAGTCGACAGACTGCTTGTCAACGCAAGCACATAGTTCTTATCGACGCAATGTGGTTGCTTCGAGTTTTCATCGACGCAACTCCAGTCGACGCAGTCGGGTGCGTCGAGTTCTATTCGATGTAACTCCAACTTCAGGCGAGCTTGTCGACGCCACTTCGAGTTCTACTCGACGCAACTCCGACTTCAATTCGACACAACTCTGAATAAAAAAAAATACTGAAACTATTATGTACAAAAATTACAATACAATTCAATTATTCCCTAAATCCAAATCCGGATCCGGATCTAGTGCGGTGCGGGGCTGAGCGTGAGAGCGCGTGTGTGTGATTCATAATTCCTCCTTATGTTCCTTTGAACAAATAAGAAAGAGTAAATACAATTATATACTTACTAACAAGAGTATAAATTGGCAAGGTGAGACTGATGGATTCATCGTTTCCTTCATGAAAGAATCATTCTAAACATTTGGATTCCCTTAATTTAGTTTTGGAGTTTTTCATCAATTATGAGGAGTCAAACACCAAACACCAAACATCATACTAGGCTCCAATAAAATATTATAAATTAAATGTTTTAATAACAACATTTCTAACAACCCCACAAAAGTGAAAAACCAAAATCGAACTTCATAAATTATGATATTAATAATGATAAATAAAATCAAATACAAATTTGCTTCATTAAGTTATATCTAATGCAATTGGTATAGGTGGAATGGTTATCTTGAACTTATACTTAGTACATATTTCCTCTACCGAAGAGTATAATGTGCCAGAGACTTTGAATTATAAATTTTAAACTGATAAATTAGATAAGCACACAAATGATTGATTGTTCATTGGGTTATGCGGTGGGCGCGTTAATAGCCGTGCACATTCCTTGATTTTCCATTGGGGTTATTAGGGTTCAACCCGGATCCCAAAGTCACGGTCTCATGACTACCCCCACATAGGTGGCGCCTCAAGAGATATTTCGTAACAAATATCTCGCAAAAAAATATGTCTTTGGCAACCAGTATGAATTTTAAAGTTCATCCTAATTAAACTGTTACGTAGAGCACAACATCATAGGAATGAGGAGAATGTTTTCTCAACCTTTAAATTTATGCTCCTAATTATGCTACATCAACGCTTCGTTTCTACCATATTAAAGCCAATTCATGAGATCTCCAATCACATGGGTTGGGTATCCGCCTTTGGCAGCAAATCATGTGAGATTAAGCCCTATTCCCCTCGATGGCAATAAAATCTCCCTTCGGGACAATCCCTTGGTAAGATTATCAGTCAAATTCAATTCTGACTTTACATAATTGAGTGATATCACATCTTTTCTTTTTTGCTTCACGGACTTGTACCTGATTCTCATAAACTTGTTCATTTTAGCATTAATACTGTTTGAAGTAGTTATATCAATTACAGATTTATTGTCACAATGCAAAAAATAGCAGGTATTGGTTTTCCTAATAAAGGAATTTCAGAAAGTAAATTTTTAAGCCATTCGGCTTCGACAGGTGTAGTGTCTAAAGCTATAAGCTCAAATTTCATGGTGCTTCTTGAAATCACAGTTTGTTTTGTAGAAGCCCATGAAATGATGGCTACTCAAAGGAGGAAAACATAACCGGTTGTTGATTTAACATTTAACGAATCAGTTACCCAATTGACATCTGAAAAACCTTCAAGTACTTTGGAAAAATCCGTATATAGTAGGATATAATCTAAGGTTCCACGAAGGTATTTAAAAATTCTAGTTAATGCTATCAAATGATCATCACTTGGATTACTAGTATATCTACTAAGCCTGCCTACAACATATGAAATATCGGGTCTAGTGTGATTAACAATGTAAAGCAGTGACCCTATTATTTGTGCATACCTATGTTGGTCAATAAGTTCACCAATTTTTTTACAATGTTTTATGATAACGTCATAAGGAGTAGAAGTAGGTGCATAATCATATAAATTAAATTTATGCAACATTTTCTCAATCGAGCGAGAAAGAGACAATGATACACTAGAATCAGATTTAGCTAATTTCATTCCCAAAATGACATTAGCTTCTCCTAAATCTTTCACATCAAATTTAGATGATAAATTATTTTTGATATTATTAATAATTTTAATTGAACTTCCAAAGATTAAAATGTCATCTACATAGAGATATAATTGTACAACCCGTATTCGCTGAGTTGGCCCCTCAAGCCCACCGACGAGATCTAGGTCAGCCAGACCATTCATCCAGGCTGAGGCAGGTGGAAGGACCCCCAGGTAAGTAGGTGGTGAACCATAGGGCGAGAAGAGGAAATCGGCGAGTGGTACCCTTCCGGACCACTCGCCCCTAGGCGTAAGCATCCGCCCAGTCACGCGAGAGCTCGGCGAGTGGTGCCCTCATGAACCACTCGCCCCCAAGGGATTTAAGGAGGAAATGATCATGTTGCCTCTTATGGGCTGCAAATAGCCCTTCAGAACAACGGAGTTGGGCTATTAGCAGACCAATCTGGGGTGCGGCTAGTAAAATTAAAAGGCGGATTCATGTTATTTGCAGACCAGCCTAGAAAAATCTATAAATAGACCCTTAAGGGCACCTTGGAGGAGACCGGATTTTTTGAGAGTTCTCTCCTCTAAGCTAGTCTTGGTTGGATGCTAGTGCCCTCCAAGGTGCCCGACTGAGCTTTGGTTTGGGAGGGGAAGCTCTCTAAGATCTTCCGGGTGTGTGGCGGGACCTCCTCGCTGCATCCTTGGGTCTGTTCCATTTTTCTCATCCACCAGTCAGATAGTTTAGGGAGGGAGAAGTAAGCGTCGGCTACAACCCCCAGTGGGTCCTATCTCAGGAGACCGGTTGCCGGTTTCAACATTTTTGGTGCGGTGAGCGTGGACCGTAGCCGGTGAAGGAAAATCTCAAGCTAGGTCGGATGACAGGAGATGGGGGAAATGGTTCTGACTCGGGCCACTCGCAGTCACCAGCGACAGGGGAGTGGCTGGAGATGTTCGAGAAGTTCAAGCGAGAAGTCCTGCAAACGGTTCTCGCAGGAAGAAGCGAGTGCGAGACGCCGACAGTTCCCGTGGTTCCGCCCCAGCAGATCGGCGAGAACGCTCCGGGGCAGCGACCTGGGAAGGAAGTGTCAGCAGAAGGAAGCGCGCGAGATCTCCCCGGGCGGCAGCTATTCAGCAGCCCGGCGAGTGCTGAGGTCTGCGAGCTGGTTCCGCGCGAGAGGACCACTAGCCGAGCAGGGGAAGGAAGCCCTTTTTGCGAGATGATCCTCTCGGCCCCAGTGACAGAGGGGTTCCGGGGCCGGAGATGTCCTATTATACTGGCAAGGACGACCCAGTCGTACACCTGCAATGGTTTGAGGACATGGTTTCAATTCTGCCCATGACGGATGCCTTTCAGTGCCGACTCTTCGCGACCACTTTGAAGGAGAAAGCTATGGACTGGTTCCACCAGCTCCCCGTAGGTTCCATCTACGCGTTCGACGATCTGCGCCGGAGCTTCCGGCTGCGCTTCTCGACGTCGAATAAGAGAAAGAAGGATGCGGAGGCTCTCTTCAAGATCAGGCAAAGGGAGGGGGAATCACTGGCACACTATGTGGACAGATTTCAAGAGGAGATACACCTCGTGCAGGAGGTGCCAGGGTTCTCCCTCAAGATGGCATTCATCGTGGGGTTGCGAGATGGGTTCTTCAAGATGGACCTGAAGAGAAGGGATCCTCTCTCCTTTGAGGAGTTGATGGAGCGGGCAGCGGAGGAGATAGAAGGGGAGGCGGCCAACCCAGAATTCTACAAAAGGTTGGCGAAGATGAGCGAGCCTGAGGTGAGACAGCAAGAAGGAAGAAGGCAAGAAGAACCCAGGGGTCAGGGGTTCGAAAGACCGCCTCGGAATTGGAGGAATCAAGAGCCCAACAATAGGTTGGGCTGGAGGCACCAGGAAGGACCAGCGAGAGGTCAGGAAGGGGGGTACCAAGGAAGAGAGACGGGGGGAATAAATCCGGGGTGGAGGCAAAGCCCCAGACCCCCTCACCCCCCAAGGGAGCAAGCTATGGCAGTAGGCCGAGGAAGAGGAGGTATAGGAGCCAGAGGAGGGAGAGGAAGAGCAGGAAGAGGGGACAGGGTGGCGTTGCCCTATTGTGACTTTCACCAGGAAGAAGGTCACGCGACCGCCACCTGCCCAGAATTCTTTGAGATGAGAGGGAGAGGTCAGCCACGGCGACAGCAGGCCAGGATTGAGGAAGTGCTCCCAGAGGCGGAAGAGGACCGATGCGAGGACAGGGCGGATACAGGAGCCAGGGGAGAATCGGGGTGATTCATGGTGGGGTTGGGTTAGAGGCCTCTCGCAAGAGGAGCTTCCAGGCAATGTTCTGGAGAGATGTCGCGTCAACTTCCCAGACCCCACCCTCACAGAAAAACTCACCTTTTCCTCGGAAGACATGCCCGATTATGAGGATCCGTTCTGTGACGCCCTGGTGATCCAGACGGCGATAGAAAACTTCACGGTCTCCCGGATCCTGGTGGACAATGGGAGCTCGGTGAATGTTATCTTCAAGATGGCTTTCGATGCGATGGAGGTGGAGAAGAAGAGGGTGCAGGCCTCTGATGGGTCGCTGTTTGGTTTCTCAGGAGAAAGGAAGGAGGTTGAGGGAGGTGTCGGCCTCCAGGTGACGTTAGGAGGGGTCCCAAGGAACTGTCGGTTCGTCATCGTTGACGCTCCAAGCAGCTACAACGCCATATTCGGACGCCCCCTCATCAGTGCCTTCCGATGTGTGCACTTATCATACCACCAGTGCTTAAAGTTCCATGGTGGAGGAGTCCAGATCCGAATCCGGGGAGATGCAAAGGTGGCAAGGCAGTGCTACGTGACCGCCGTCAACACCATCTCTTGGATGGCGGAGGCTGAGAAGATGGATGAAGAGATGAGGAGGCCGGAGGGGGCGGGAGAAGGAGTGGAGAAGAGGGGAGAAGAGGAAGAGGGCAGTGCCCGAGGAAAGGAGATGGAGGTAGCTCAGGAGGAGCAGTTCGAACCAATGGAGGAGGAAGGTGCGGCAGAGGAGAAGGCCAGGGTAGAGGGGCGAGAAGCGAGGGGCAGATGGGAAGAGCCGGCTCGGCTTGAGGCGACAGAGGAAGTAGTGGATATGGAGGTTATCACCCAGGGAGGAAGGGTGAGAAGGTGCGTGTCAGCGGGGGCCTCAGCCCGGAGGACAGGGTAAGGATGCTGGAGTGCATCCAGAAGAACGTGGACATCTTCGCATGGAGCGCGGCAGACATGCCAGGCATCGAGGCGGACGTGGCTTGCCATCGTTTCAACCTTGAGCCAGGATCCCGCCCCATCCGACAGAAAAGGAGGGCCTTCGCCGACATGCTCGAAGAACCGATCCACGAGGAGGTGGCCAAGCTCCTTGAAGCAGGTTTTGTATCGGAGATCCAGTATCCAGGCTGGGTCTCCAATGTCGTCGTGGTAAAAAAGGGCGATGGTCGCTGGCGTATGTGTATTGACTTTTTTTTATTAAACAAAGCCTGCACTAAGGATTGTTATCCCCTGCCTCGGATCGACGCGCTGGTTGACTCAACCGTCAGTTTTTCTGTGATGAGTTTTTTGGATGCTTTTTCAGGTTATCACCAGATCAGGATGCACCCCCGGATATCAAAGATGTCTCTTTCATCACCCGGGAGGGGTGCTACTGCTATAAGATGATGCCCTTTGGGCTGAAAAATGCAGGAGCAACCTACCAGAAAATGATGGACCGGTTTTTAAGGAGCAAAGAGGAAAAAATTTGGAGGTTTACGTAGATGACCTCATGGTGAAGAGCAAGAGCGTGAGCATTCATCTCTGAGACCTCGAGGAAACCTTTGCCACCCTACGCAAGTACAAGATGCGCCTGAACCCCCTGAAGTGTGTGTTCGGGGCCAGCAAGGGGAAGTTCCTGGGACACCTTCTCACCCCTTCGGGGGTAGAACCTAACCCGGACAAGGTCAAAGCCATCATGGAGTTGGGATCGCCTCGGAATGCCAAAGAGGTCCAGCGCTTGACGGGAAAACTTGCGGGGTTGAGCAGGTTTCTCTCCCGGGCCAGGGAGAAATGCTCCCCCTTCTTCAAAACATTACGAGGGAACCAGAAATTCGAGTGGACAAAGGAATGCGAGGAGGCCTTCCAGGCCTTGAAGAGGCAGCTCACCCAGGCTCCGCTGCTCCAGGGCCCCAAGGAGGGGGAGGACCTAGCCTTGTACCTCGGAGTCGGGACTGAGGCCGTAAGCTCCGTCCTGGTCCGGGAAGAAGGCAAGAAGCAGCTGCCCATCTACTACGTAAGTAGGGTCTTGAGGGAGGCGGAACTCAGGTACCCAATTTTAGAGAAGCTAGCCTTCGCTCTGGTCGTCGCGGCAAGAAAGCTCAGGCCTTACCTCCAGGCCCATTCAATCCAAGTGGTGATTGATCACCCCCTCCGCCAGATCTTCGAAGGAGTAGAGCACTCGGGGAGGCTCGCAAAGTGGTCAATAGAGTTAAGTGAGTTCAATATCACCTTCGTCCCTCGACTATCCATGAAGGCACAGGTAGTGGCAGATTTCATGGCAGACTATGTGGCCGAGATGGAGGGGGATCAAGCCCCTCGTCATGTTCCATGGAAGCTGCTGGTTAACGGGGCCTCGGGCAAAAATTCTCTCGGAGGAGGGGTGGTGCTGGAGAGCCCCCACGGGATGAAGATCGAACAAACGCTCGTAATACATTTCCCAATCACCAACAACCAGGCGGAGTATGAGGCGGTGATCGTCGGCCTGCTTCTGGCTCAGGAACTGGGAGTCCATGACGTGGAGGTCCTCACCGACTCGATGGTAATAGCCTCTCAGATCAAGGGAGAGTTCGAGGCAAGGGAACCTACACTCATAAGATACTTAGCCAAAGTGAGAAGCCTCATTGGAGCGTTCAAGACTTTCTCCATCAGGCACATCCCTCGGGAGGAGAGCACCCAGGCGGATCGCTTGGCCAAGGCCGGTCCCCGAGCCGGAGGAACCCTGACAGATTTGTTCCGTCCTTCGATCGAGGAAGGGGAACTCATGGAAATAGAGCAGCGGCCCTTTTGGAAGGATCCCTTCATTACCTTCCTTGCAACAGGGAAATTCCCGGAGGAGGTTCCGTACCAAAGGCGCTTCCGGTACAAGTCCGCCTACTACGTGCTCCATGAGGAGGATTTGTATCGGAAGACTCTCTCGGGTCTCCTGGCCCGATGCATCTCAGAAGATGAAGTCCCGAGGATCTTGGAAGAAGTTCACTCCGGCGAGTGTGGCAGTCACTCGGGGAGCAGGATGTTGGAGGCAAGGATAATGAGGCAGGGGTACTTTTGGCCGACCTTGAGTAGAGATGCGGCGGCCTTCGCTAAGAAATGCCAGAAGTGCCAGATGTTCGCCCCGCTTCAGCTCTTGCCTGCCCAGAGGCTAAGGAGTATCACGGCGCCCTGGCCATTCGCCATATGGGGGATGGATCTGGTAGGACCCTTCCCCCAGGCCAGTGGGCAGAGGAGATTCCTCTTGGTCATGATCGACTACTTCTCGAAGTGTTTGGAAGTCAAGGCGCTGGCCAAGGTCACCTCCCAGGTGGTCCGCAACTTCATATGGGGGGGGGGGGGGGGAGATCATCTGTCGACATGGGCTTCCGCAGGCCATCGTCACAGATAATGGCCCGCAATTTGTCAGTGAGGAGTTCATCAGTTTCTGTGGCCAGTTGGGGATAGACCTCAGGTTTGCATCCGTCCACCATCCCAGGAGCAACGGGCAGGTGGAGGCGGCAAACAAGATTATCATGAACTTGCTCAAGAAGAAGGTGGAAAATCTTAGGGGCAATTGGGTGGAGCAGCTCCCCTCGGTCCTGTGGGCTTTAAGGACTACCCCCAACACCGCAACGGGAGAGACCCCTTTCAAGCTAACTCACGGCTGCGAGGCCGTCATCCCCATAGAGTTCGAAGTCATGACGCAACGGGTAAAGGCCGCCACAAATGGAGAGGAAGGTTGGAGAGCTGGGAACGAAGAGGAGTTGCGGCTCTCCCCCGACCTCATCGAAGAAGCCCGTGATCTGGCATCCATTCGCCAAGAAGAGGTCAAGCGGAGGATGGCCAAGTACTTCGACAAGCACATCAGGGTCAAGCAATTCGAAAAGGGAGACCTAGTACTCAAAAAGGTCGACGCGGCTGGAAGGTCTGCCGCAGTGGGTAAGCTTAATCCCAACTGGGAAGGTCCCTATGTCGTGCAAGAGGCGCTCAAGTCTGGGGGATACCGCCTTCAGAATGTGGAGGGCCAACCCCTCAGTCACACATGGAGTGGTGACGATCTCAAACGCTTCTATCTTTAAAAACTATGTAATGCTAATGTTTTTGAAATGAGAATATTATGTTTAACCTGTATGTGTGAAAATGATGCTACAGCTTGTGAGGAAACCTCGAATGTTCCAGAAGATGGCCCCGAGCAGACCCGCTGACTAGGCTCTCACCTAGCTGGCAGGTCTGAAGGCTCACTCGGTGGTAGGTTCAACGTGTATGGGAAGATGGCCCCGAGCAGACCCGCTGTCTAGGATTTCATCTAGCTGGCAGGTTCGAAGGCTCACTCGGTGGCAGGCTCTAAGTTTTTGGGAAGATGGCCCCGAGCAGACCCGCTGTCCAGGCTTTCATCTAGCTGGCAGGTCCGAAGGCTCACTCGGTGGCAGGCTCTAAGTTTTTGGGAAGATGTCCCCGAGCAGACCCGCTGTCCAGGTTTTCATCTAGCTGGCAGGTCTGAAGGCTCACTCGGTGGCAGGCTCTAAGTTTATGGGAAGATGGCCCCGAGCAGACCCGCTGTCCAGGCTTTCAGCTAGCTGGCAGGTCTGAAGACTCACTCGGTGGCAGGTTCTAAGTTTATGGGAAGATGGCCCCGAGCAGACCCGCTGTCCAGGCTCTCATCTAGCTGGCAGGTCCGAAGGCTCACTCGGTGGCAGATTCTATGTTGTTGGAAAGATGGCCCCGAGCAGACCCGCTGTCCAGGCTTTCATCTAGCTGGCAGGTCCGAAGGCTCACTCGGTGGCAGGTTCTAAGTTTTTGGGAAGATGGCTCCGAGCAGACCCGCTGTCCAGGCTTTCATCCAGCTGGCAGGTCCGAAGGCTCACTCGGTGGCAGGCTCTAAGTTTTTGGGAAGATGGCCCCGAGCAGACCCGCTGTCCAGGCTTTCATCTAGCTGGCAGGTCTGAAGGCTCACTCGGTGGCAGGCTCTAAGTTTTTAGGAAGATGGCCCCGACCAGACCCGCTGTCCAGGCTTTCATCTAGCTGGCAGGTCCGAAGGCTCACTCGGTGGCAGGCTCTAAGTTTATGGGAAGATGGCCCCGAGCAGACCCGCTGTCCAGGTTTTCATCTAGCTGGCAGGTCCGAAGGCTCACTCGGTGGCAGGTTCTAAGTTTATGGGAAGATGGCCCCGAGCAGACCCGCTGTCCAGGCTCTCATCTAGCTGGCAGGTCCGAAGGCTCACTCGGTGGCAGATTCTATGTTGTTGGAAAGATGGCCTCGAGCAGACTCGTTGTCCAGGATTTCATCTAGCTGGCAGGTCCGAAGGCTCACTCGGTGGCAGGCTCTAAGTTTTTGGGAAGATGGCCCCGAGCAGACCCGCTGTCCAGGTTTTCATCTAGCTGGCAGGTCCGAAGGCTCACTCGGTGGCAGGTTCTAAGTTTATGGGAAGATGGCCCCGAGCAGACCCGCTGTCCAGGCTCTCATCTAGCTGGCAGGTCCGAAGGCTCACTCGGTGGCAGATTCTATGTTGTTGGAAAGATGGCCCCGAGCAGACTCGTTGTCCAGGATTTCATCTAGCTGGCAGGTCCGAAGGCTCACTCAGTGGCAAGCTCTAAGTTTTTGGGAAGATGGCCCCGAGCAGACCCGCTGTCCAGGCTTTCATCTAGCTGGAAGGTGCGAAGGCTCACTCGGTGGCAGGCTCTAAGTTTATGGGAAGATGGCCCCGAGCAGACCCGCTGTCCAGGCTTTCATCTAGCTGGCAGGTCCGAAGGCTCACTCGGTGGCAGGTTCTAAGTTTATGGGAAGATGACCCCGAGTAGACCCGCTGTCCAGGCTCTCATCTAGCTGGCAGGTCCGAAGGCTCACTCGGTGGCAGATTCTATGTTGTTGGAAAGATGGCCCCGAGCAGACCCGCTATCCAGGCTTTCATCTAGCTGGCAGGTCCGAAGGCTCACTCAGTGGCAGGCTCTAAGTTTTTGGGAAGATGGCCCCGAGCAGACCCGCTGTCCAGGCTCTCTTCTAGCTGGCAGGTCCGAAGGCTCACTCGGTGGCAGATTCTATGTTATTGGAAAGATGGCCCCGAGCAGACCCGATGTCCAGGCTTTCATCTAGCTGGCAGGTCCGAAGGCTCACTCGGTGGCAGGTTCTAAGTTTATGGGAAGATGGTCCGAAGGCTCACTCGGTGGCGAGTGGAGAGAATAGCAGGGTATCGAAAAGAGCAGGGCATCCTAGGTCACCTCCGAGCGCCCGGCGAGTGGCCAAGATAGTTACACTGCGACCTAGTTTCCTAATAAGCCTAGCGAGATACAGTAGCGAATGAGGAAAATTGAGAGCACAAAAATTGTAACCAATATATATATGTGCCAAGAGGACTCGCCCCAGTTCATGATTACATCCAAAAATGAAGAATAAAAAGAGAACAAAGAAAAATACAAAGGGCCCATCTCATGGGTCGGCAGGCTTCTCGCCAGAAGATCCATCACTTTCGCTCGAATCCGGTAGGAGGGCGTCTTCTCGCGGCTCGCCATCCTCATCTTCCGGAAAGGGGATCGGAATGTAGAGCTCAGGGACGACCTGTCGGGCAGAGAGGCATTCGGCCTCCTCCTTCAGGTACCCAGCCTGCCGCAGCACCTGCAGCGCGTGCTTCACAGCGCTTTGAGCATTCTCCTGCATTAGCTGCTCTAGCTCATGGTGGGGATAAAAGTGCCCCCTGCTTCCTGAGGCGAGTGCCAAGGCATCGGCATCTCGCGCCTGCTGGACCTCGGCCTTAGCCAGCCGGACTTCCTCCTCAAGGTTGCCCTCGCGCGCGAAGCATCTCGGCGATCATAGCGTCCTGAGAAAACGAAGATGGTGAGATGAAAATGCGGCAATCATCAACGGTCATTCGCGGGGAGGGGGGGATATACCTCTCTGACGGGGCGGCTGGCGAGGAGGGCCTCCGCAGCTTCCAGTTTCACCCTGAGGTCGCGCGCCTCGGCGGAAACAACAGCCCTGGTCTCCTCAACCTCCGCCAAACTCCACGCCAGATTGATGCTCCGACGCTAAGACATATGCGCAAGCTCAAGGGCCCGCAGCAGGGCTCGAGCGGTCTCGTGGGCGAGAACCTGAGTCTTCTCGGCATCGAAGACCTCGACATCTTCCCGACCATAGAGGGCATACGCAATGGCGTAAGCCTCACCACTGGCGAGGTCGCTCTCTACCCATGATGGATGAAGGGTAGAGAGCGAGACCCTATTCAAGTTCCTGTCTCATTTCACCAGGGGAGCGCCTGAAGGGTCCACATACTTCTCGCCCTGAGGGAAGTTCCGGTGGTTCCTGGGCAATGACGGTGGCGGCAACGACGATCCCGCCTGGAGAACACCCCCTTCCGACGCACCCGCCTCCAGGGTCTGGGCCGGAGCTTTCGCCCCTAGGGTCTCGTCCAAGGCCCCCTTCCCTTTGGCGGAGGGGGGGCATTTCGGCTTCTTAGAAGAGGAGGAAAGAAGCGCCCCGGTTTTTCGTTTCCGGCTACTGGGCTTGGAGGTGGAGGGTTCTTCCCGACAGGCATCCGCGGCGGCTTGCGCTAGAGACACGGAAACCCCAGAGGAGCGCGGCGGGTGAAGAGGGAAGTCTTGCATGCCTGTATTTGAACACGAACGGCTCAGCGAATGGTATGGAATCAAGAGAGCTAAACGAATGGAGAAGGTTTAGAAAACTCACCCTCACCCTGCGGAATAGGCGGAAGCGAGTTGACATTTCGCCGGAGGTAGACGAGGTCCATCCCGTGCTCCAGGATGTACAGGTGCAGCTTGGCCTCGTGCCCCCCCAGAGTCCGGGGCCGGAAGGTCGATTCCTCCTCCTGCACCGGGGCGAGAAGGGTGTTTCCGAGGCTCCCGCTGACGAAGATGAAGTGGCGAACCCAATCGTGGTTCTTGTTCGGGAGACCCTGGTGCTTGAGTGGGCTCTGACCCGAGAAGAAGGAGATGCCGTGTGAGCAGCGGAAGGTATAGAGCTTGCGAAAGACGGGCAGCGAAAACTCAATCCCCTCTTCTTGCAGGTAGCACGCGTACCCGACCAGCATAGCGATGAAGTTGGGGTTGCGCTGGGCGGGAACGACGCCGTAGTATCGGAAAGTCTGGCGGAGTTCCGGCTAGATGGGGAGGCGAAATCCCACCTCAAAGTGCTCTAGCGGGATCGCGAGAGCACACGGCGAGATGGAATTTAAGCGATCCTCCGGCCCGGGCTTTCGCGCTTCGAATCCCGGCGGGACATAATCCGCGACAGCGGTTAAGTAAGCTTCCTCGGAGAGATCACAAGAATCAAAGATGTGGTTGACGAATGCACTGGCGCACCTGGCCCTGCCTTCGGTCTCGCCACCCATCTTGCGGATACCAAAGAAGACGGGAATCGCAGAGAAGAGAGAAGTGCGAGTGCTAGCGCAAGGAGAGAGAGGGAGCGGATGGTGAGGTAATCAATACGGTAGTTGAGCGGGCTATTTATAGAGGAAATAAAAAATGCTTGGGCTTTCGAGGCGACGGTTGTGCGGATAGCCATCGTGCCTTCCCGGCGCCTCGGAATCCGGGCCGGCCCCTCTCGCCCATTAAAGACGAATGCCCTATGGCTACTCATTCGACGGCTACGCAACAAGGTTGGAAAGGCATTCTGCTGTAAGACATCATTCGGCATACCCAAGCAAGTTGCGAGAAATATAAGCGGAAAACGCACTCGCAAAGCACAGAGTAAATTATTACAAACATAAAATAAGTCCAACCTCCACAGCACCATAAACTGAATAAGAAAAAAGAAAATGCAAAGAGAGGCGAATGATGACCAGACTAGCGCTCCTCCCAATACCACCGACCATGCCCTCGCGGCCCAGCCTCCGGGGATATTCGCGGGCGATAATACGCGAGCATGGAGGTGATCTCCTGAGATGCCAGCTGAAGCTTGTCCCGGGCTCGCGCAGCATGCCTCCCGGGAGACAGCTCCCCTCCTTCACCTCCCAGACGCTCCACCACTGCAAGGAGGCGCGAATAGTCCTTCCGAAGGTCCTTCAGCTCGCGCATGACCTCCATCCGCACATCATCCACCTGGTCGGCGATGTTTCACTGAATATGGATAAGCTTCCCCAAGACCTCCGTGAGTCGCTCCTTCAGGGTCGCATGATCTGAGGGATCGCCAAGAAAGTCTGAGAGGTCCCCGGGAGAGGGGAGAGGCGAGAGCATCCCGTCTCCCCCCTCGTGGTAGGACCCAAAGGGAGAGGCTTCCCGATAGCCTGTGAGATCACGGACAGGTTAGTCGCGTTAAACAAAGCGAATGCGCTAAATGCGGATGAGGACACTGACCTAGTGTGGGGTCCCCATGACCTGGGGGACGCGATGAATGGGGGTGCGATTTAAACAATCTGGCGGGAGGTAGTACTTTTCCTTTCCCTGGGCGGTAGGGCTGTGAAGAAGGAACCGAAGCATTCGCGTGGTCATCTACACGGTCTTGCTGACCGAGTTCCCTTTCAGGGGAGATCCTCTGTTCATTCGCGGGCACGGAGGGGTTCTGTTGAAAAAGGGAACCCGGAGGAACGGTATCCCGCGGCGGAAGGTCAGGGTTGAGGGCTAGAAAAGAGAAAACAATGGTCAGTAATGCACAACATGCAGGACAAGGATTCATAACTTACCAGATTGCTGTGTGGTCTCGCCCGGAGGGGGTGGAGGAGCAAGATCCAGATTTGGAGGAGGCCTCGCATCTGCAAGAGGTGGCACCACAACACTGTTCGGAATGGCCCCAAGGCCATCCTCAATCACCGAGATCCCCTGCGAATGGTCGGAATAATTGCAGGATGAGGGGGCAGGAACTAAACAGAGAGACGGGAAGAATTCCCATACCTGCGTTCCGGGGTCCGGAGGAGCGTTCGCCGGAGACTCCGAGGCAGTCTCTCCTCCCCGACGATTCAGCCGAATCGCCTTGGCTCGACGCGAGACGAAAGGGACACTCGGGTCACGCTTGGACGTAAGCCAGGGAGCAGTTGCGCTCTGGGCCGCAGCCAGGCGCTCAATCATTCCCTGCGAGAGGGGTCTCGCAGAAGGCTTGTGAAGGGACATTGAAATCGGCGAAAGGTCAAGGGAGAGAAGGATCTCCAAACCGAGGAATGGAAGCGTTCCAGAGAAATCTAACACTGAGAAGTATATATATAGGGTGACAGTGGGACCCACCGAATCTTATGGGTCCAGTCAGCAAGCACTCACCGAATACCAGGTTGGACTGTTCTTTCCGAGTGTAGGAACCACTTGCAAAGAGCGGGGATTGTGTACAACCCGTATTCGCTGAGTTGGCCCCTCAAGCCCACCGGCGAGATCTAGGTCAGCCAGACCATTCATCCAGGCTGAGGCAGGTGGAAGGACCCCCAGGTAAGTAGGTGGTGAACCATAAGGCGAGAAGAGGAAATCGGCGAGTGGTACCCTTCCGGACCACTCGCCCCTAGGCGTAAGCATCCGCCCAGTCACGCGAGAGCTCGGCGAGTGGTGCCCTCATGAACCACTCGCCCCCAAGGGCTTTAAGGAGGAAATGACCATGTTTCCCCTTATGGGCTGCAAATAGCCCTTCAGAACAGCGGAGTTGGGCTATTAGCAGACCAATCTGGGGTGCGGCTAGTAAAATTAAAAGACGGATTCATGTTATTTGCAGACCAGCCTAGAAAAATCTATAAATAGACCCTTAAGGGCACCTTGGAGGAGACCGAATTTTTTGAGAGTTCTCTCCTCTAGGCTAGTCTTGGTTGGCTGCTAGTGCCCTCCAAGGTGCCCGGCTGAGCTTTGGTTTGGGAGGGGAAGCTCTCTAAGATCTTCCGGGTGTGTGGCGGGACCTCCTCGCTGCAGCCTTGGATCTGTTCCATTTTTCTCATCCACCAGTAAGATAGTTTAGGGAGGGAAAAGTAAGCATCGGCTACAACCCCCAGTGGGTCCTATCTCAGGAGACCGGTTGCCGGTTTCAACAATAATATCACAGATTCATTTCTTTCTTGTTTTGCATAAATGCATTTATCCTATTCATTAGATATAAATCAAAAAGATAATAATACAGAATCAAATTTTTGATGTCATTGTTTAGGGGCTTGTTTTAATTCATAAAGAGATTTAACAAGTTTACATACTTTGATTTCTTGTCCTTTAACTATAAAACCTTCCGGTTGAGTCATATAGACTTCTTCATCTAAGTCTCCATGTAAGAAAGCGATTTTTACGTCCATTTGATGAAAAATCAATTTATGGAGCGAAACTAAGGCTACTAAAAGACGAAGAGATGTAATCCCAGCTACGGGAGCATATGTATCCAAATAGTTTATCCCTTGTTTTTGCGCATAGCCTTTTAGCAACAAGGCTAGCCTTATATTTTTCTATGGAATCGTTCGGATTTAATTTCTTCCTAAAGATCCATCTGCAACCTATGACTGACACCAGAAGGAAGATCGGTTAGAATCTAAGTTTTATTTTCTAGAATAAAATTAATTTTTGAATTTATACCTATTTTTCAAAAAGGACAATCAGATGAGGTCATTGCTTCCTCATATGAATTAAGATCTCCTTCAACTACATAGGTAAAGTAGTCCTCTCCAAAAGTTCTTTCGGTTCTAACTCTTTTACTTCTTCTAGGTTCATCAATTTCTAATGGATCTGTATTAGAGGAGGGTTAAAATGAGCTAGAACATGGTTTAGATGAGTTGTCTAATTTATATGAGAATTTATCTTCAAAATAAGCGGCATCTCTAGCTTCTATAATAATGTTATTTGATATTTTATTAATTAGATAATTGGTAATAATATACCTATTAGCACTACTATCGGAAGCATAACCTATAAAAATAGAGTCTAATGTTTTAAGTTCTAATTTTTTCTTTTATGTTCAGGGATTGCTACCTTAGTCAAACACCCCCACATTCAAAGGATTTGGAGATTGAGTTTCCTCAATTTAAATAATTCAAAAGGAGTTTTATCATCATTGAAAGAAATCGTTGTCTTCCTAAATCACCTAGAGGGGGTGAATAGGTGATCTCTACTGCGATTGCGGAATAAAAAAATTTGCACAAACACAAAAAAAAATCACAGCACAGAGACACAAGATTTATAGAGGTTCCCCAAGGGTGGGTACTCCTCTCTCCCGCTCCGCCTATCTAGCACTTCGGGCTAGCGTCGGCAACTTCACCAAAACTCGGATTTATCAACAAATCCTACACTCGGAGACAACGACTCCTACAAACTCGGAGAACAACCTCTCCTACAAACTCAGAGTAAGCAACTCCTACAACTCGGAGTAAACAACTCCTACAAAAATAACTCGGAGTAAAAACTCCTACAGAAATTAAATAAAGTTTGAAATGAAACTTCTCTTGAATCTCAATAAAGATTAACTTCAGATCTGGAGAGACTGAATCTTCTTCTTCCTTTAGAGTGAAAGCTTGAATCTTCAAGGATTAGGAAGAATAAAGAATCGGCAAACCTGATCTGAGTAGGCCCTTTGATTAATTTGAAAAGATCTTCAATATAGAGAGCAGCAACTAGATCAAATGCCTTCTTATCTGAGATATCTCTAGCAACACTGAAGAACGAATCTTGAGCGGCGCACTGTAGATTTCAGAAACTTGTTCAGCAAGCAAGAAAGAAAACGGCTAGCTTCTTTTTTTTTTCAATCGGGTTATATCTTGTATTTGCCCTAAAATAAAAGACTATTTATAGGGACACCTCCAACGGCTCGGGCGACAAACAAGGAGAGGTCGCCACGTGTACTGTACATGGCGGCCAACCCTAAATTTCAAAAACGAAACGCAAATTTGAAATCCGTCTGTCCGTCATTCGTCGAGACTTTACGTGAACATTCGACGAATTGACTTAGCCATTGAAAAATACTGATCAAAGCTTGAAAACTGTCTTCTGCTTTCATTCGTCGGAATTCGTCGGGAGTTCTCGAGAACATACGACGAATTGACTTAGCCGCACATTTTCCTTCACAAGTCTGCCTTTTTGACTTCTGTCTGCGTTCGTCGATATTTGTCGGGAGTTCATGAGAACATTCGACGAATAGACTTAGCCGCAGAAATTTCTTCTTCAAACTAGAAATTTGGCTTCTGTCTGGCTTCGTCGAGATTCATCGGAAGTTCACGAGACATCTCGACGAATTGACTCAGCAAAAATTTCTTTTCTTCTGAAAACCTGCTCCACTCCTCAAACTTGAAAACCTTCAGTTATGAGTATATGAAGTACACCCCAATAGAGAGATTACACATGGACCAACACTTTGTTCTACACAATGAGGGATTACATTGTCTAGAACTGTATTTGGTGATCCATTGCAACCTGACTTTGGTGTGCACTTAGCATAAAGACCTGTCATAATATATCTAAACAGAAATCATCAAATACATACTCAATTCAATTTAGTTCACTAGGGGACATCTTCAAATTCAGGTAATTGTGGATACAATACCCAACAATCTCCCCCTATTTGAAGATGTCATAACCCTATGCACTAAGTTGAATTGTTCAGAAAATATAATGAATAAGAAGAGCACTAATCAGACAGTAATATTTAAAGCAAAACTCAATGTTTATTTTAACACATATATATATATATAAACAAAGAAAACAACATGATTCCAGAACAGCTCAGCTCATGCTTGATCCTTGCCTTTCTGCTTTCCAAAAATTCTTTCCATTGCTTCAGCTCTCTTTTCCTGTTCAAATTTCATTCTTTCAAAAAATGTCTTTGGCTTACGCCAATATTTATCAGGAGCAGTTTCTTTAGATCCACCTGTCTTGAAATGAATTCTCCTTTCAGTTGTTCTCTTTTTGAACTTGTCCCATTCACCCTGACTGTAATGATCACTGACACTTTCATGGTACTTACTGACAAGGTTGAAAGATGTAAGAATGATATTCTTTGAAGTGGGACTCCAGCTTTCTTGGAAATTTCTTGGAGGAGGCCTATCATAGAATTCTCTGATCTTCTTATGAGGATTGGACCTTTTAGCAGAAGGTTTATCACCAAAAATCTTCCTTTTTAAAGACTTTTCAGAAGATTCAGGAGCCTTGGAGCTTTCAAGCACTGGATCATCCCAGAACTCTTGGTAGGAGGAGGCTGGGATATCTTCTTCAGCAAAATCAAAATCCTCAACAGGAATTGGAGAAGAACTTGGAGCACTTGGACCTGGAGCATCTGGCATTTTGTCCACAATAGTGAATCTAAGCATGCTTGCAACTTCCTTGAACAGACAACTTGTTGATTCATGGGTATACCTATTTACATCTTTAACATTTTGCAAGATGTTCTCCTGAAGCTCTTGCATTTTGAAAATACATTTCCATCCAAATCATTCACTTTACCATCCAAATCATTCACTTTACTAGCACTCTCCTCTATCTTAGACAAAATACTCTCCTCCCCCTTTATGACATCTTCATGTAGGAGGGTATAGAGTTTGGCCAGTTGCCTTTCAACTTGATCATCCAGAAAATTAAGCCCTTGATCATGAGAAATTCTGAGAGCTGTTTGAGCAGTATTCAGATGAAGAACATCTTCAGCAACCTGATGCAAGTTATTTAGAACATGCCCAACTCCCTTGTTGGTGTGGTCCAATGCCTTTCCTTCCTTTGTCATCCAGGTTTCTTGATCACTTTTGAATTTGCCCATTTCATGCCTCATTTCAGTCATTTCCTGCCTCAAGGCACTATCAACAGTATCAATCTTCTGGTAGACTTTCTTGATAGACTTATCAAAATGCTCAGTCTGAGCTTGCAGCAAACCTGCAATAGACTTCAGCAGAGAAGATTGAGAGCTCTCTCCAGATTCAAAATCTTCAGGAAAGGCTCTATCAGCTACAAAACTGGTAGACTGTGCTTGCTTATCAAGCACAGTTACTCTTGGAGATTTTCTAACAAGACTTTCTGGTGGGGGCAAGAGCAACACAGAAAGAAGAACCTGAGGAACTGCAGATTCTCCCATGAATATGTCTTCTTGTTCTTTCTCCCCCTCAGTCAAAGACATCCTCTTGGCAAACTCCAACTGATCACCAAAACTGCCCTTCTCCATTGAATCAGATTTCTCAGAATGAACATATGCAGGATCTGGCAAGTCTTCATTATCTTCTGAATTAGAAACAAACACTGCAGGTGATCTCCTTGATTCTTCTAGCATAGCAGCTTCATCTATATCAGCAAATTTCCCTTGACTCTCCAGGTCATGAACAACATCAAGGACAGCAGTACTAACTGGATCAACAGGAACTTGATCAGCTTCACTGGGAGGAATTTCTTTTGTAGCAGCACCACTTTCAACATTGTCTCTTGGGGTTGGAAACTCCCCCTCAACATGTTCACCTCTTCCCTGATCAGGAGCTGGACTAGGTCCACTACCCCTTGAGGGTTGTCCTACTTCAAGAGTTCTATCATCATTCAGCAAAGATGCCTCATCAACACCAGCAACATTTTTTACTCCACCCTTTGAAATAACTCTTTCCCATTTTGAGAAAATAGAATAGGTGATTTTCTTGGTGTGATGGAGTGGGGTACCTCTTCCGAGATTGAACAAATCTGGATTACATCCATGCAGAAGCAAACTGATAATCCTTCCAAAATTTGGAGTCTGAAAGCTTTCCTTGATCTTCTCAAAAATAACTTCACCAAAGTTGAAGTTCTTTCTATAGATGATGGCTGTATGAATCTTAAAAGCTTCCTCAGAGAAGTAGTCATGAGAACCTACTTTACAAAGTAATACCTTTCCTATAATATCACAAAGCAGCTTGCCTCCAACATTCATAAACTTTCTCCTTTTTTTGAACCTTCATCATTAATGCCACGGAACCTTTTGGCTCTTAGGATATCTTCAACATACAGTTCTTCATATTCTACTTCGGGCATCTTCAAAATTCTATTGATGCTACTAGCCTTCAGAATAATCTTGCATGACCTAATGGATCTTTTGATCTTCTTACCTTGACTGGAGATCCTTGCATTTCTGAAGAATTCCAGAACATCCTGTTCGAGAATCCTGGCTGGCTCTTCCAAGACAAAACTCAGCCCGGCCACATCAAGCATCAAAATGATGTTTCGAAATTCATCAGAAGCAGTTCGGAATGCGCCTCTCACCAGCTCTCCGCCTGAGTGCAAACCTCCAGAAGCTTTGGGCGCCATTGAATTTGACGAAATCGGGAAGAAGAACAGTAATTGCTCGAGAGAGCCGAAGAGACGAATAGGGTTTTCTCGGAATGATCGCGTGGAATCACGTGTTTTCAATATTTATATATATATATATAATTGGGCGCATACCTGATTTCACGGATGGCTCTTCGGATCCAATAAATTGTATTTAGTAATAAGATTTCACGGGAGACGTGTCCGAGAAGAGAAATATTTTGACATGTGAAATCCTGTGAAACTTCATGAAATTTTCTAATTTATCCAGTGAAATCCCGTGCAATTTCGTGAAATTCCAACAGTCCTGTCTTCAAGTTTCCTTGTTAAGCATTCCAAGTTCCATTTTGAAGAAATTGAACTTGGTCTCGTCCAGAGGCTTTGTAAGAATATCTGCAATTTGCTTGTCAGTATTAACATATAACAAATTTATATCCTTACTCTCAACATGTTTCCGGATGAAGTGGTAGCGAAGCTCGATATGCTTTGTTCTGCTGTGAGAGACTGTATTATTTGCTATGGCAATAGCACTTGAGGAGTCACAGAACATGGGGATTTCTGTGAGCTTTAAGTTATAGTCCTCAAGCTGATTCTTTATCCACAAGAGTTGTGCACAGCAACTGCCGGCAGATATATACTCTGATTCAGCAGTTGATATTGCAACACAATTTTGCTTCTTGCTACTCCATGAAACAAGCCTTTTTCCCAAGAATTGGCAAGTTCCTGAAGTACTCTTTCTATCATCTTTGCTACCTGCAAAATCAGCATCTGAAAAACTAATTAGTTCAAAGTCATTGCTTCTCGGGTACCATAAGCCGAGATTTGGTGTACCCTTAAGGTATCTCAAAATCCTTTTTGCAGCGACATAATGAGATTCCTTACAGTTCACCTGATACCTGACACAAACACATGTTGAAAACATTATATCAGGCATACTAGCAATAAGGTAGAGCAATGACCCAATTATGCTTCTGTACTTTGTTTCATCAAAAGGTTTCCCTTTCTCATCCTTGTCCAGAGACATACTTGAGCCCATTGGAGTCCTCATAGAGGTTGCACTCTCCATTCCAAATTTCTTAAGGAGCTCTTTGGTGAACTTCGTCTTAGAGATGAAAATTCCATCTTCAGATTGGTGCACCGGGAGTCCTAAGAAATATTTCAGCTCTCCCATACTACTCATTTCAAACTTACCTTGCATCAAGTTAGAAAACTTTTTGCAAAGTTTGTCATCTGTAGAGCCAAAAATAATATCATCGACATAGATTTGCACAAGCAAAATCTCGCTTTTCACTTCCCTAAGAAACAATGTCTTATCTATTGTTCCTCTTGTAAATTTGTTCTCAAGAAGGAACCTAGACAATGTCTCATACCAGGCTCGGGGTGCCTGTTTGAGACCATACAAAGCTTTATGTAAATAATATACATGATCAGGAAAGTTAGGATCTGCAAAACCTGGAGGCTGAGCTACATATACTTCCTCTTTAAGGTCTCCATTCAGGAAGGCTGACTTCACATCCATCTGGAAAACCTTAAAGCCCTTATATGCAGCATAAGCCAGAAATAATCTGATGGCTTCAAGTCTTACTACTGGTGCAAAGGTCTGATCAAAATCAATCCCTTCTTCTTGCCTGTATCCTTGTGCAACTAGTCTTGCTTTGTTCTTTGTAATGATGCCCTTTTCATCAAGCTTGTTCCGGTAGACCCATTTGGTTCCAATCACATTTTGTCCTTTGGGTCTTGGTACTAACTCCCAAACTTTACATCTCTTGAATTCGTTGAGCTCTTCTTGCATAGCAAGGATCCAAGATGGATCGGTGTTTGCTTCTTCAAACTTCTTCGGCTCAATCTGTGAAAGAAAACTTAAATGTAAAACTTCGTTAGTTGTACCTCTTCTCGTTAGAACTCTGATTGAAGGATCTCCGATAATCTGATCACCTGGATGATCTCTTGAATATCTGACTCCCAAGTTACTTGCATTTTCAGGAGCAACTTGAGGTTCAGCCACCTTTGGAACATCTTCTTCTTCATGAACTTCTTGTTCATCTTCAGAGTGATCTGAGATCTCTTCTGTCAACTTTGGTGCATCATCTGTGGTATTTACTCCATCTTTCATATTGAGTTCCTTTAGCTTTTCACTTGCATCTTCAATGAACACACTAGACGAGTTGCTATGCAGCAGGCTCGTCTCATCAAATACAACATGGACTGTTTCTTCTACCACCATAGTTTTCTTATTAAAAATCCTATATGTCTTACTATGGCTACTATATCCTACGAAAGTACCTTCAAAACATTTTTCACTAAACTTGGTTGTAGGATGTTTTCCATTGTTAAGTACATAGCATTTACTGCCAAAAATTCTAAAATATGAAATCTTTGGTTTTCTGCCCTTTAGAATCTCATATGGGGTCTTATGATGATTCTTGTTGATGAGTGCTTTGTTTTGCACATGGCAATCTGTGTTGATAGCTTCTGCCCAGGAGTATTCTGGAAGAGCAGAATCACTCAACATAGACCTGCCAGCTTCTATGAGAGTTCTATTCTTTCTCTCGGCTACTCCATTTTGCTGTGGAGTACGTGGAGAGGAAAACTCATGGGAGATACGTTGACTTTCACAAAACTCTGTCATGACCCCAGACTGAAATTTTGTTCCATGGTCACTTCTGATTTTGACCACTGAACAGTCAAGTTCATTCTGAATAAGCTTGACAAATGTAGTGAATATGCCAAAGGTTTCTGACTTAAGTTTTAGAAAGAACACCCATGCAAATCGGGAATAGTCATCAACAATAACCAAGGTGTAAGCTTTCCCACCTAAGCTTCTAACTGACATTGGACCAAATAAATCCATATGCAGCAGATGAAGACTTCTGGTAGAATTATTGTCAATTATGCTCTTAAAGCTAGCCTGTGTTTGCTTACCCATTTGGCAAGCATGGCAAGGGCTTTCTTTAATGCATTTAACTTTGGGGGCATCTCTTACCAAGTTGTGAGAAAATAATATAGATATAGTTTTGAAATTAATATGTGCTAGTCTCTTGTGCCATTGGTCACAAAGAGATGCACTATCTTTGGCAACAAAACACACTGGGGTAGAAGACTGTAAACATATAAAATCAAAACAGTATATACCACTACTTCTAGAGCCTGTTAAAATAGTTTTCGCAGACATGGACATCCTTATCAGGCATCTATCTCTAAAGAACTCAACGGTATAGCCTTTGTCACACAATTGGCTTATGCTAATCAGATTGTATTTCAATCCTTTCACATGAGCTACACGTGTGAAAATGACTGAGCCGTTGGTTATTGAACCATAGCCTATAATAATACCTCGTTCAGATCCGCCAAACTTTACTTTAGGCCCGTTCTCAACTGGAACATAATCCTGAAGTAATCTTCTTCTCCCGATCATATGTCGAGAGCAACCACTGTCCAAATACCAGATAGGAATTTCGTTGGCCTTTGGACATTCCTGCAAACATGATCAATACCCCTTAGGAACCCAAACATTCTTGGGCCCTTGGTTCCTTGTTAGTGGAACACCACTTGGAACATTAACTCTGCAAGTGGTCGGTCTTGCATTGTTAACTCGTGGAGTTCTTGGCACAGTATGATTGAACCAACAATCTATGGCAAAATGACCAATTTTGCCACAACACCAGCATTCAAATCTATTGTATCTCCTCTTTGTGTTCTGCTGAGCCTTTTGAACGGGTGGCTTTGCAGGAGGAGCAACCTTGGAGGTAGAAGCCTCGTTGGTGCAACATACACAATTCTTAGGCACAATAGGCTTGACATGCGGTGTCTTCTTAGCATTTGATCCATGAACGAATGGTCCATGATGCTTCAATTGAACTTCCTCATAAGGAGCCATGAGGGAGCTAGATCCAAAGTTTCTGGGTCTGGTCCACACTGAGTTCACCTTGGCAGTCTCAACATGGGTTGGTCTGCTGAAGTCACCATAAATGCTCTCAAAATCATAGGTGTTTGTAGGAAAAATCACCTTCTTGAAAGTTGGAGCACACTGTGGACCCTTACCCTTTGCTTTAGCAGCTCTTCTTTTGGCTGACTTACTTAGGCTCTTTTCAACAACATGGCCCAAACCACTACTACCAGAACCAGCAGTGAAAGTGTCTATGATAGGCAAAACTGTCTTGGGCTTAGAGAAGTTCATTGTGATCTTCTTTTCAGCCTCAAGCTGTTTCGTCAAATCATTGATAATTTCACTCTTCTGAATGCCTGCTGAAGTGGCCTCCGAGAGTGCAATCTTCAAGGATAAGATTTCTTCCCTGAGTAGGTTAGATTCTTCAATCTCCTTTCTCAGGTTTGATTCTTGATCCTTTAGGGATTGAATCTCCTTTGATTGAGTTTTAACAAGCTTTCGACACTTATTAAACCCCTTCAACATTTCCTCATACTTAGCAGTCAACTCAGAATCCTCTTCCGAATAGTAGTTTTCATTCGCATCAGATGTCGTTTCAGAACATGAAAGATGTGTAGAAAGGAACAATATCTTTGTCATCATCTGACATGGCCATTAGACTGTAGAAGCAGTCTTTTGTGAGACCTTTTCCTCTATATTGACCAAATTGGTCTTCTGTAACAGGTTGAGCCATCAATCCAAGAAAGGCCTCTTCATCTAAGTTAGACTCATTTGTGTCACTATCACTCAGAGTCTTGGACTTCTTGGCAACAAAACTCTTCTCCTCTTTCTTCTTTCCTTTGAAGGACTTCTTTTCTTCTTTTCATGAAGATTCCTTCTTCTTGTGTGGGCAATCAGCTATCATGTGCCCTGACTTTTTACAACAATAACAGACAGGTTCAGTATAATCGTGTTTGTTCGGTTTAGAACCATACCTATCGTTTCTATCACGATGTGATCTCCTGTGATCTCTTGAGGAAGATGAGTCTTTTCTCATTTGCCTCCTCTTGCTAAGCAGCTTTTTGAATTGCTTGGAGAGGAGGGAAAATTCTCCTTCAGATAGTTCTGAATCTGCAGAACTGCTTTCAGCTTTATCCTCAGAAGACTCATCCCTCACAGGGGATAGAGCCCTGCTTCTCCGGGAGCTTTCAGCCTTTAGAGCAATGGTATTCTCCTTGCCAGAGCTCCTACTGCTTTCCTCTTCTGACTTCCTGATATTCAACTTCAGCTCATGGGAAAGCAGCTTCCCATACAGAATTTGTGGCTCCGTAGTGGCCAACTTACCATATTCTCTGATAGCTATCACTTTGGGGTCCCATTCCTTAGACATGGATCTAAGGAATTTATCGTTTAGTTCACCCATGTTGAATTCCCTTCCATAGTTTCTCAAACCATTTACAATCTTGAAGAATTTCTCGTAGGTGTCAGAAATTGTGTCTTTGCCTTGTTGCTTGAAGGCTTCATATTCTTGGTTCAGCAAAGACTTCCTGTCATCTCGAACTTCTTCAGTACCTTCCATCAGAACCACAATAGAATCCCACATCTCTTTTGCATACTTGCAGTGTAAGGTCTCTTTTTCCTAAACCCGCTCGGGTACTTGAAAACTCGAACCTCTCCCGTATCGCACGGTTGAGGTGGACCTTCGCCCAGAATCGCTGCCTTGCGGTGTCACCAACACTCGGGTTGGCTAACACCGCTCAGCACCAACCCTGCCGGCTATACGATCACAAGTAAAATATGCCAAAAAGTAAGTACATAAAAGAAGGCATGTCCACAATCACAGCATCATATAAATATATATAATGAAAACAGAAAGTCCAAACGAGATGTACAACTAAAGGGGCTTAAGCCCGATACATAAGCAAAGCAATGTACTATCTCTCTCTCTCTACATCATGCGGAAGTCTACAACAAAAGATCTCAAAAGCGGAAGTCTAACTATCTAATCATAAACCTGTGGCGTCGTGGTAGTGCGCTGCATCTGCTTCTCAGGTCCTGCCATCTCGTCCTGCTGCGCGCGGGACAACTCCGTCTCCTCGGACTCCTGCGGTCACACCGACCGTTAGTCATAAAGACTAAGTCGTTTTGTCCTCGCCTCCCTCCACGACTCCTAGGCACCGAGCGGGAGGAAGAAGCGGAGGACAAACAAGGGGTAAACAAGAAGGTGGTGATATGGCACTACTCTAGCAGGTATAAGTAAAGCAGTAAAATCTAGCTAGCAGTATAGTGCAGGTATAAGGCAGTAAAGTAGAGCAATGAAGTAAGCAGTAAGTAGAAAGGAAATGCAGTGCAGTAAGTAAATCTAAACTACCATCACAGATTCGTACCTTAATTTATATGAACGCCTATACGACATATAAGTTAAGATGTCCAGGTAACCCATCATATAAAAGAGCTCATACTAATTTATATGATGGGGGTATGCTATGTGTATGTTATGTTATGCCATGGTTATGATATTTTAATGAATTTATGCAATGTGACGCACCCACACGACTCTATGCGCACAGACCTTTATAGTTCCCATTTTGTTTGAAAGGAAGCCAACCTTTCGGGTACCGACCGTCGTGGCTCACGGTGGTAGTGGATCGGGCACTCCACATCCTAGGCGGGTATAGTCACTGCCAAGCCTAGACCTCATGTACGCCTCAACGCTAAGAACACAACATCGGAGCTCCTGCGTACTCTTGCTGGAATCCACCAGACTTTAAGGTCGGGATGGGTTAATAGGGATTGTCCTCCAGACCGCGGTACTCAAACTTACCGGCCCTCTAAACCATACCCTCACCTGAGTCAACGTACTACCGTCGGTGACACGACTAGCCTAGTACCGAAAACTCGCCACTGTTTGAATAAGAAACAGGTGTTAACAATGTCCACCCGAGCTTCCGGCTCGGGGACCATCACACAAGCTGATCCAACCCATCTCCTTCCCGGAGGAGATCCACACCAGTTTGCATATCCACTTAGGCTACTCTTGCCTACTATTTAGTTAGTGTTATATTTAAGGTGAGTCTTGGACTTCCCGTGGTGTACTCCATAAGGGGCCCCTAACGGTACTACGGATCAATGGTCTCAACCCCACCATCCTCTTCAAGACAATTACTTTAGTTGGTAGTTAACATTCGGTTCACCCTCATTATTCCATAGATTTAAAGTGACTTAGCTCATCTCCCGTCCCACCCAATCGGGTTGGACGTACTTTCATTCCTTCTACATTAACTCTAGCACAACCCTACAACTATCCCTAGGATTGACCCTCCTTGAATCATGGTGTGCTACATCTCATTTACTGATTGGATATAACTCCCAAACACTACTTAGGGGTCTGAATTGTCTAAAACTCGAAATTCCGTTTTTACTAAACGCAGACCACCAAGTTGAACTATCCATCAACCCCATAAGGGAACCCTTCTAAATACTCATCACCAAGGTGTCTAATAATTATCCAAGGTTCTCACTGACCTTAATAGAGTATGTTCCAATTTCCATAATTTTCCATATTAAATTGGTATTTAATATAATTTAAAGTAGTTAAGGCCTTAAGTCACATTACACATGAACTACCCTTAAATGATTCTTCATGCTACTTGAGAATTATCAGTAAGAAAATATTCCCTATCAAGGTTGTTCACTGAGTATCATGACCCTAGGATGTCATTTGGCCTACTATATCATCATAATTGTATAATTACCAAAATGCCACTTTAATTAGGAAAAATAGTATTTCACTTCTGAAAATTCTCCAAAATTTACCAAGTGTCCAAATGGGTACCTAGAGTCCTCTGCCAAATTATTGTATCATTACCATGTGATTTGATATTTTACAATGATTAAACATTCAAAGGTAGCAATTACCAATTTCTATATGAGGTACTTGAAATATAATTCAACCAGCCTCCACATAATTATCATGAGCATATATTAACCTAAAACTACAGATAACCAAGTATCACATCATTGCCCTATGATTTGTTATTTTAAAAAGATTAAATACTCATAAGGGTGTAAAATCCACTTTCTACATGAGGTACATGAAATATAATTCTACAAGCCTCCAAATAATTACCATGGGCATATATTAACATACAACTACAGATAACCAAGTATCACATCATTTCCCCGTGATTTGATATTTTAAAAAGATAAAATATTCATAAGGATGTAAAATCCACTTTCTACATGTGGTACATGAAATATAATTTTACAAGCCTCCAAATAATTATCATGGGCATATATTAACCTAAAACTATAGATAACCAAGTATCACATCATTTCCCCATGATTTGATATTTTAAAAAGATTAAATACTCATAAGGATGTAAAATCTACTTTCTACATGAGGTACATGAAATATAATTCTAAAAGCCTCCAAATAATTATCATGGGCATAAAATAGCATTAAATGACAGATAACCATGTTTCACAATTTATCCCCATGATTTGACATTTATCAAAATTAATTTCCCTTAAGCTAGCAAGTACTTAGAATTTCCTACACAAGGAATAATACCCCAATAAATCATAACAAAATTACTATAGTCCATTTTCATCCCTAATCAGCCACTGATGGAGTTTCAACACCATACAAGGTCCTATGACCATGCATTTCATTTTATTAAGGAAAAGGTGACAATTTCATTTATTAGGAAGAAAATACTTAAACACCTCTAAAATTTCTCATTTAATTAACTAGGTCATTTTATGCACCTACAAACTTATCCACAAAGTTCTGATCCAAGGCTAGAACATTTGTTCCTATGTCCTTCACAAATCCCCACTTTGCACCCTTAAGGATTCACCCTTAGGGTTTTAGGTCACACCACCCTAATGGCTCCAAATGGATCATTAGGGTGTGACGCAAGCATTTGTATATCCATACCCACATATCCACCATGATGGGAGGAGGCTAACACACTCCACTCCTCAAAATGATCTAAACCCTAATTTGACCCTTAAAGGCCCTCATTAGGGTTTCCTATTTTCCATAGCAAATCAACTCCAAATGGAGTGAAATTTTAGGCAAGCACTACTCATGTACTAAAGAGTATGCCACCAAATTTTGGTGTCATTTGGACAACATATTCTCCAAAAATCAACTTAATTTAAATATCATAACTACCACAAAAAACCTAGGTAAAACTGTCCACCAAGGGCTGTCCCTTTGGAAGGGGGTGCCCCTAGGGTATACTAACTCATGGTTAAAAGGACAGCTCCAAAGATTGAAGGGTTTGACCTAGATAATTTTTCTAATGGACTGACCTAGTGTAGGACCAGTCCTAGTAAAACAGCTCCCTAGGGAGCTGTAGGTCACCAAATGACCTAAACTCAAGGCCAAATGAAAGTTAAGACCAAGGCCTACAACTTTCATGTTGGGCACTGTTTCTAAATCGGCCATGAAGAGGCCTTAATTTCTATTGGAATTTGACTGATCAAATGAAGAAGAATAGGTAATATAGAGCATTAATTAAATGCAGGAAATAAAGATCTGCACGGATCTTGACGCAGATCAGAGGGCAGCGCGTCGTCTTCCTCCTTGAGCCGACGGCCAGGATTCAACAGTGCTGGGCCGACTTCCTCCCCCATTTCCCGGCCACCTGGTGGCCACCACGGCCGGCCACCACCGCCACCACCTTCGTGGTGGTCGGGGCTACAACTCCCGGCGACATGGCGGCCGGAGGGGGGTTTTCCGGCGATTGGAGCATGGATGAAAACCATGGATTTTCATGGTTTTGAAAATGTGATTCCAGCTCAATTGAGCATGGAACTTCATCCTAATGACCTAAGAAGCTAGCACAGAGGGAGGGGAGGAGAAACGAACCTCGAGTGGGGCGTGGCGGCGGCTCCGGCGGCGGTTCACCATGGAAGTACCTCTCTCCGGCGAGCTTGCCCAAATCCTCCATTCTCCACCTTTTCCTTAGCTCCAGGTGTCGTTCCCGACTGCTTTCCTACCTCTGAAGCTGATGGCAGAGTTGTTTTGAGGTGGGGTGGCTTGTATAGGGAGTATTCAAAAGGAGGCTCGCGGATTTCTCTTGGGCTGCCACCCCCTTGCTGCCACCTCTGCTTTTCAGCCCTTTCCAGGTGTTCCCAGCAATCATCTAAGTCCCTAGGTGGCTGAGGTGGAGTGTGCTAGGGAGAAATTCACCTTTTGCTTTCTCTTTTCTCTTTTTGTCCCCTCTTTAGCCACTTCCAACTTGGTTCAAGCCCAAGTTAGCTTGAGCTATCTCAAACCCATCCTACCTGGTTTTCACCTAAGTCCAATTAATTATTTAGACTTATGATTGAGGTTCACTTTGATTGAAATTAGGCTTGAAATTCACTCTTAATGGGCTATGTTGACCATGGTTGACTTTGGTCAACCAAGGTGAGTGGGTTGACCCCACTTGGGGGTCATGGGTCCCTTAACATCACCCAACATAGGTTGGTCCATGGTGGGGCTCCAATTGATTCAATTTAATCAAAGGGTGTAGATTTGACCAAAATTGGGTAAAGTTTGACTTTGGTCAATTGTGGTCAATTGGTCCCACCATGATGGGGCTTTTGGGTCCAATGAGTTCCTCAAAGTGTTTAGAGTGTGGTGGTAAGGTCAATTTGAACATTTGAGGGTCAATTGAACACTAATTGACTTAGTTTGGTTAATGTTGACCTATTGTTGACTTTGGTCAATTTCATGCAATTGGGTCCCTCCTAAGTGCACTTCTCATCCTATAGGGCTCCCTTGGTGGTTAGGGCATCATAAGTGAGGTCAACTTGGACAATTGAGGGTCAATTGACCTAGTTGAGGGGCTTATGGTTAGGTTAGTTTTTGAGCTTTGGTGTGCACTTAGCAATTTCTTCCCTAGCCTAAGGCCCTTGTGGCCACTCACCTCACCCCTATGCCCTAACATTTCCAATGGGTCTAGAAGGATTGGGGATGTTACATGCAGTGAATCAGATTTTGTAGCATTGAATCATCAACTGCACCTGCTATGATGTGCTTCGCTTTCTTGTCCAGAGTGACAAGTGCAATTTCGTCCTTTGTCATATCCATTAGTTTCTTTGGCACCTTTTTGGTGGGATCAATGGTAGAAGCAACCGTAGGAATGACGGGACCTTCCTTAACTATCTGGGAGATTCGAGGATCATTTGCTTCTACGTAGAAGATAACTCTTTCTTTCCACATTGGGAAGTTCTCCTTAGTGCAAACTGGGAGCTTGGAGGAAAACCTTTCCATGCCTCTGTCCAAAGATAGAGATCTTGACAACGTTGAAGGATCTTTAATCTAGGTGTTAACCTCTTAAAGATAACCTAGATTTGATACCAATTGAAAGAAATCGTTGTCTACCTAAATCACCTAGAGGGGGTGAATAGGTGATCTCTACTGCGATTGCGGAATAAAAAAATTTGCACAAACACACAAAAAAAAATCACAGCACAGAGACACAAGATTTATAGAGGTTCCCCAAGGGTGGGTACTCCTCTCTCCCGCTCCGCCTATCTAGCACTTCGGGCCAGCGTCAGCAACTTCACCAAAACTCCGATTTATCATCAAATCCTACACTCGGAGACAACGGCTCCTATAAACTCGGAGAACAACCTCTCCTACAAACTCAGAGTAAACAACTCCTACAACTCGGAGTAAACAACTCCTACAAAAATAACTCGGAGTAAAAACTCCTACAGAAATTAAATAAAGCTTGAAATAAAACTTCTCTTGAATCTCAATAAAGATTAACTTCAGATCTGGAGAGACTGAATCTTCTTCTTCCTTTAGAGTGAAAGCTTGAATCTTCAAGGATTAGGAAGAATAAAAAATCAGCAAACCTGATCTTAGTAGGCCCTTTGATTAATTTGAAAAGATCTTCAATATAGAGAGCATCAACTAGATCAAAGGCCTTCTTATCTGAGAAATCTCTAGCAACACTGAAGAATGAATCTTGTGCGGCGCACTGTAGATTTCAGAAACTTGTTCATCAAGCAAGAAAGAAAACGACTAGCTTCTTTTTTTCAATCGGGTTATATCTTGTATTTGCCCTAAAATAAAAGACTATTTATAGGGACACCTCCAACGACTCGGGCGACAAACAAGGAGAGGTCGCCACATGTACTGTATGTAACATCCCCAATCCTTATAGACCTATTGGAAATGTTAGGGCATATGGGTGAGGTGAGTGGCCACAAGGGCCTTAGGCTAGGGTTGAAATTGCTAAGTGCACACCAAATCTCAAAAACTAACCTAACCCTAAGCCCCTCAACTAGGTCAATTGACCCTCAATTGTCCAAGTTGACCTCACTTATGATGCCCTAACCACCAAGGGAGACCTATAGGATGAGAAATGCACTTGGGTGGGACCCAATTGCATGAAATTGACCAAAGTCAACAATAGGCCAACAATAACCAAACTAAGTCAATTAGAGTTCAATTGACTCCACATGTTCAAATTGACCTTACCACCACACTCTAAACACTTTAAGGAACCCATTGGACCCAAAAGCCCCATCACTTGGTAAACCAATTGACCAATTTAACCAAAGTCAACTTTAGCTTAATTTAGGTCAAAATCACACCTTAAGGCTAAATTAGCCCAATTGGGGCTCCACCATGGACCAACCAATGTTGGTGAGGTTAAGGTACCCATGACCCCCCAAGTGGAGTCAACCCCCTCACCATGGTTGACCAAAGTCAACCATGGTCAACATATCCTATTAAAGGGGATTTCAAGCCTAAATTGAATGGGACCCCAACACCAATTAATTGACCATTATTCATGGACTTAGGCCTTGCCCATATCAGCCCTAGACTGAACCCTAGCTTGGAGTTTGATTAGCCAAATGAGAGGGGGGACAAAATGGTTTAAAAAGCAAAAGGCATAAAGCAAAAGCAAACAATCCCCCCCTCTACACCCCTCCTCCAATCAGCCTTGGGCCCTCCCCTGATTGCTATGGGTCTGAGCTTGACCCAGGTGGAAGCAATGGACCAGCTGGTGCAGGAGGGTGGTAGCCATGAGAGAACCGAGGAGGTCCAAGTTCAAAACCAACCAAAGAGACCTCCTCACTTGATTCCAGCCACGCCACTAGCTTCAGGAGGTCGAGAGCAGACGGGAACAACCCTTGGAGTGGAGCTTTAGCCGAGGAAACGAGATCGGGAGCGGGATCGCCGGAGCTAAGCTTTTCCATGGCAAACCGCCGCGGAGCCGCCGCCACGCGCCAGTAGTGGTTCGTTTCTCCTCCCCTCCCCCCATGCTAGCTTCTCATCACAAAACATTGAAGGATCGGGCTCAATTGAGCCCGAATCCACACATCGATTTCATGAAAATCGGCTCAAATCAAGCCACCCAGGCTCGCCGGAAAATGCCTCCTCCGGCTGCCATGTCGCCGAGAGTTGTAGCCCCGACCACCACGAAGGTGGTGGCGGTGGTGGCCGGCGGTGGTGGCCAGCGGTGGTGGCCACCAGGTGGCCGGGAAACGGAGGTGAAAGTTGGCCCAGCGCGGTTGAATCCCAGCCGTTGGCTGAGGAAGAAGACGAAGGCGCCGCCGTCTGATATGCGCCAAGATTCGTGCAGAATCATTTCTTATGTATTTAATTAATTTATTGTATATGAATTTCTGGCTATATTATTCAGTCAACTTCAACATTTAACTAAGGCCTCTTAATGGCCGATTTAGAAAAAGTGCCCAACATAAAAGTTGTAGGCCTTGGTCTTAACTTTCATTTGGCCTTGAGTTTAGGTCATTTGGTGACATACAGCTCCCTAGGGAGCTGTTTTACTAGAACTGGTCCTACACTAGGTCAGTCCATTAGAAAAATTACCTAGGTCAAACCCTTCAAGCTTTGGAGATGTGCTTTTAACCATGGATTGGTATACCCTAGGGGCACCCCCTGCCAAAGGGACAGCCTTTGGTGGACACGTTTACTTAGGGTTTTTGTGGTAGTTAGGATATTTAAATTAAGTTGATTTTTGGAGCATATGCGGTCCAAATGACACCAAACTTTGGTGGCATACTATTTTGTACATGAGTAGTGCCTACCTAAAATTTCACTCAATTTGGAGTTGATTTGATATGGAAAATTGGAAACCCTAATGAGGGCCTTTAAGGGTCAAATTAGGGTTCAGGTCATTTTGAGGAGTAGAGTGTATTAGCCTCCTCCCATCATGATGGTATGAAGGTATGGATATACAAATGCTTGTGTCACACCCTAATGATCCATTTGGAGCCTTTAGGGTGGTGTGACCTAAAACCCTAAGGGTAAACCCTTAAGGGTGCAAGTTGGGATTTGTGAAGGACATGGGACCAAATGTTCTAGCCTTGGCTCAGAACTTTGTGAATACGTTTGTAAGGGCATAAAATGTCTTAGGTAATTTAATGGGAGTTTTTAGAGGCATCTAAGTACTCTTCTTCCTAATAAATGAAATTGCCACCTTTTCCTTAATAAAATAAAATGCAAGGTCTTATGACCTTGTATGACTTTGATATACTATCAATGGCTATATTAGGGTGAAATAAGGCTATGGTAATTTTGTTATGAGTTATGGAAGCATTATTCCTTGTGTAGGAAGTTGTAAGTACTTGCTAGCTTAAGGGAATTTAATCTTTTTAAAATATCAAATCATGGGGAAATGATGTGATACTAAGTTATCTGTAATTTTAGGTTAATATATGCCCATGATAATTGTTTGGAAGCTTGTTGAATTATATTTCTTGTACCTCATGTAGAAATTGGAATTTACACCACTTGAGTATTAAATCTTTTTAAAATATCAAATCATGGGGCAATGTTGTGATACTTGGTTAAATGTAGTTTTATGTTAATATATGCCCATGACAACAGTTTGGAAGCTTGTGGATTTATGATTCATGTACTTCATGTAGAAATTGGTAATTGCTACCTTTGGATGTTTAATCATTTTAAAATATCAGATCACATGGTAATGACACAATAATTTGGCAGAGGACTCTAGGTCCCCATATGGACACTTGGTAATTTTTGTAGAATTTGCAAAAGTGAAATACTATTTTTCCTAATTATAGTGACATTTTGGTAATTATACAATTATGATGATATAGTAGGCCAAATGACATTCTAGGGTCATGATACTCAGTGAACCACAATGATATGGAATGTTGTTTTACTGATAATTCTCTTGTAACATGAAGAAAAATTTTGAGGGTAGTTCATGTGTAATGTGACTTAAGGCCTTAACTACTTAAAATTATATTAAATACCAATTTAATATGGAAAATTATGGAAATTGGAACATACTTTAATAAGATCAGTGGGAGCCTAGTATAATTATTAGAGACCTTGGTGATGAGTTTTTATAAGGGTTCCCTTATAGGGTTGAAGGATCGTTCAACTTAGTGGTCTGTGTTTAGTAAAAATAGAATTTTGATCTTTAGACAACTCAGACCCCTAAGTAGTGTTTAGGAGTTATATCCAATCAATAAATTAGTTGTAGCACACCATTATTCAAGGAGGGTCAATCCTAGGGTTAGTTGTGAGGTTGTGCTAGCGATAATGTAGAAGGAATGGAGGTACGTCCAACCCGAGTGGGTGGGACGGGAGCTGAGCTAAGTCACATTAACTGTATGAAATGATAAGGGGTGAACCAAACGCTAATCACCAACTAAAGTAATTGTCTTGAGGAGGATGGTGGGGTTGAGCCCATTGATCCGTAGTACCGTTAGGGGCCCCTTACGGAGTACACCGCGGGAAGTCCAAGATTCACCCTAAATGCATCGCTAACTAAATTGTAGGCAAGAGTAGCCTAATTAGATCAGCAAACAAGTATGGATCTCCTCCGGGAAGGAGATGGGTTGGATTAGCTTGTGTGTTAGTCCCTGAGCCGGAAGCTCGGGTGGACATGTTAAACACCTGTTACTTAATCAAATAGTGGCGAGTCTTCGGTACTAGGCTAGTCGTGTCACCGACGGTAGTACGTTGACTCAGGTGAGGGTGAGGTTTAGAGGGCCGGTAAGTTTGAGTACCGCGGTCTGGAAGACAATCCCTAATAACCCACCCCGACCTTAAAGACTGGTGGATTCAGCAAGAGTACGCAAGAGCTCCGTTGTTGTGTTCTTAGCGTTGAGGCGTACATGAGGTCTGGGCTTGGTAGTGACCATACCCGCAAAGGATGTGGAGCGCCCGATCCACTGCCACCGTGAGCCACGACGGTCGGTACCCGAAAGGATGGCTTCCTTTCATACAAATTGGGAACTATAATGGTCTGTGCGCATAGAGTCGTGTGGGTGAGTCTCATTGCATAATCACATTAAAACATCATAAACATAGCATAGCATAACATTCACATTAGCATACCCCCATCATATAAATTAGTATGGGCTCTTTTATATGATGGGTTACCTGGATATCTTAACTTATATGTCGTATGGGCGTTCATATAAGTTAAGGTACGAATCTGTGATGGTAGATTAGTTTTACTTACTGCACCGCATTTCCTTTCTATTACTACTTTACTTTATGCTCTACTTTACTGTCATTTACTTGCACTATACTGCTAGCTAGTTTTACTGTTTTATATATATACCTTCTAGATTAGTGCCATGTCACCTCTATTTTGTATACCCCTTGTTTGTCCTCCACTTCTTCCTCCCACTCGGTGCCTAGGAGTCGTGGAAGGAGGCGAGCACAAAACGACTTAGTCTTTATGACTAACGGTCGGTGTGACCGCAGGAGTCCGAGGAGACGGAGTTGTTCCGTGCGCAGCTGGACGAGATAGCAGGACTTGAGCAGTGGATGCAGCGTACTACCACGACGCAACAGGTTGATGATTAGATAGTTAGACTTCCGCATTTTGAGAGTTTTGATGTAGTTTCCGCATGTTATAGAGAAAGAGAGACAGTACATTATTTTGGATATGTATCGGGCATAATCCCCCTTTTTGCTTGTACTCCTCTTTTGGACTTTCTGTTTTCATTATATATATATATATATGATGCTGTGATTGTGGACATGCCTTCTTTTATGTACTTCGTCTTTTGGCATATTTTACTTATGATCGTATAGCCGGCAGGGTTGGTGCTGAATGGTGTTAGCCAACCCGAGTGTTGGTGACACCGCAAGGCATCGATTCTGGGCGAAGATCCACCTCAACCGTGCGATTCGGGAGAGGTTCGAGTTGTCAAGTACCCGAACGGGATTTGGAAAAAGAGATCTTACAAATGGTATCACTGAACGAACGATCATAAGAGAACAGTCCACAACATACTGGGTCACCCCGCTCGAGTGTAGTTTGCGGACAAACTATGCAGCGGAAGCTGTGGTGTGCCCATGTATGAAATCACATAAAACAGTCCACTAAGCAGCAAGTTATGTCAAATTCTGACTTACTTAGACAATTTAGTGATGTATCCTAGTCTAAAGAGCGACCTCGGGTCTAAATTTGGTTGAAGGTTAAGGATACCCAACGTAGTTAAGGGAAGAAGTTAGTTTAATTCTTGACGTTGAGACTTTCACGCTGAGGGTTACGCTTTACTATCAAAGGGTAGGACCATCTAGAGGAGATCGAGTGTGTGTAGTCTTCTTTAGAGAAATAGAAGACCCATTAGCATAACCCCTTGCCATAACTTGATACTTCCCATTACAGTACGTTCAGACAACCACCATAAAATACCAGAGGTCGAATTGGAATTTGAATATTTTTTGGTTTTAAAAAGGCCCCTTTCCTAGTTAATCATATAGGGAACTCGGAAAAGTTAGCATAATTTATAACATTGGGAGCCTAAGTCTTATCATAACAATATGTCTCAGGGTGGATCACCAAGTCAGAGATTATATGCCATAAAGTTTATGTACGTATGTAAGATGAATATACCGTAAAAGTACTGAAAAGACTTAGCCCAAATCGGTATGGGCTTATCCTTTTGTTTATTGAGACAATAAAATACCGACTTGGATTGCCCCCTAGACTTTGTTTAGAAAAGATTTTGACTTTTTCGTAGTAATCTCGAGGTTTGGAGTATTCAATGATACTCAGGTGATGACGAGATCTTATTCATATACTTTTGAATTGTGGACCAACCCTCCTTAGAAGTTTGAGACCCCTGGAGAATTACTTCACCTTAAATAGCAGGGATTGTTTATACCAAGTTGTGATCGCTATAGTTATACTGGCAAGTTAAGTGAATGGTACACTTCAAGAGTGAGCGTGTACTCATCTTATTGCTCCAAGGCTGATTCTAAGTCGATAAAAGTGATCAACTTGTTAATCATTTGAGTATACGTAAAGGGTTGTCCAGTGTATGGGCATAAGACTCTCGGAATCAAGAAAGTCAGGTTAAGAATTTAGGGAATCTCACTAACTTCCTGATCCAAGCAATGTTGTCTTGTCTTTTATAAGGACGTTTGGTCATCAAGCTCTTACCGGTCACAAGGGAAGGATGTCATAAGCGACAAATTCAGTGCAGGACCAAGTGAGATTTAGATTGGATAGAAGTAAGACTGAGCTATAAGTTCTCATGACCATAAGAAATAATCAGTTTATCGTAACAAGCTTGCTAGTGTGTTGTTGTAAATACACCTTCTTAACCTCGAGACATCGATTTGTAGAGTTATCGGAATCAATTAATAAACATTGACGTCCGATCAAATGCCTTGTTTCAATCAAGTGCTGAGAATAGGAAGATTACCAGGTTTAGTAGCTTGGGATAAATGTGTCACATCGTGAAATTTCTGAGGATTGGAATCAAGTTTTCGCAAGTAAAATTATAACTAGGGTTGCTTACACTTCAGGGCTCTCAAAGGTAATTATCAGATAGTATTTTTTTAATTAAAATTCAAGCCCTCTCCTTGGTGAAAATTTAGTTAAGATCTTTTTACTCTTAGATTTGGTTTATGCACAACCAGAGAGCTTAGGAAAGTGACTCTTTGGATCTTGTAATATGATGGTATAAACTACTTAGGGCTAAGATGGAGAATCTTACTATGTTCGGATCTCGGGAAAAATGGCAACGACCATCATGTACTAAAATGTTGAGGATTAGAGAGTTAAATAAACGGTTAGTTGTTGTTTCTATCAACTCCCACTTGAAATTATTAAGATTACTTAATGAGATTTATCGATGTAACTTTGGACGACACAACTAAGAGAAGGGTCATTATGATGAATCCTTTAATTCATAATTTATAGCTTAAGTGAGATGAGACTACTTGGCTTTGAAAGTTTAGCCCACTCGATATTGGGAATCTAAAGTGAAATTTGATGAATGATATATTGAAGATATATAATTTACATACGATCCTCCGATCTTAAGAGCCGGAACTTACAATTTCTCCCAAAACATTATAATCCCAGTTAGGAAGATTCAAGAATAAGGGAGACAGGTTTGAATTCCAGATATAAATGGTGAAACTTCTTGAGGATTAATGGGTTTTAATGAGACACCCTTCATGTTGAAATCAATTTGTGTCAATTCATGTCATGATAAAAAGGGTTTTACCCTCGTGAGTTATGAACCAAATGGATATGGAAAGTAGATGGGAGTCATTTCACGAACATCTTTTTAAACTGCAGTCGTTATGTTCCTCAAGGAAAGCATGGAGGTTATTTACATCTATCTAGAAGCGTTAAACTCATATGACATTCGTAGGTCATAAGAGACTCTGGTCCAAATGTAATCAAGGTTTATGTTAATGTTTTGTAGCTGATAAACTTAACCTTGAATCCGCTGAGTCGGAAACGGTTTATCAGCAGGGACCTCGTAGGTTAAGGGATAAGGTCTCTTAGTGTAAGTGGTGGTGAACACCTACGTGTGAGGGAATCATATAGTGAAGAATCAGAATAGCCAATGTCGGTTGGCTAAATGATCACGTCTTGGCCAATCGGTTTATGAGCAGAATATTATGTAATCATGGTTCGTGAATATAACCTTATGAAGTTAAGTTGAACTAGAAGAACTTCGGTGCCATCTAGCACGACATGATAGTATAAATTAACTATGTAGGACCTTATGTATTACAGATAGATCCTCCTCCAGGGGGTGTAGTAATTTTGTTAACACCCACACCTGGTTAGTCTGTTTTGATTTTGTAGTGTATATTTCCTATTTATTACCGGGATGGAGCAAGTAGAACCCGCGTTGTGACTAATGGCACGATGGTCTGAGCGGCGGGTTAAAACTTCAATTAACCCCTAGTGGGAATATTGCCGACAATCTTAGCGAGGAATGGTAGAAGTGTCATGATAAGTCTTGGTAAAGAATGTTGCTTCAGTTTAAGTTCTCCTATAGTAGAGGTCTGAGTTCTTCCGTGGAAGGAGGCTCTGATGACCGATTATTACAGTTCAATCATGGGCAAGAGGATCACAGCTAGGTTCCCTTGGACTTCATGCAACAGCGTTTCCCGGAACTCATCACCTCAATTTAAACGTCTTTGAAATCCTTACTCTTATAAGTACTTGCAACCCGTAGACCCGAACCTAAATTTCGAGGATGAAATATTTCTTTTGTTTATTAGGATTTGTAACATCCCCAATCCTTTTAGACCCATTGGAAATGTTAGGGCATAGAGGTGAGGTGAGTGGCCACAAGGGCCTTATGCTAGGGTTGAAATTGCTAAGTGCACACCAAAGCTCAAAAACTAACCTAACCCTAAGCCCCTCAACTAGGTCAATTGGCCCTCAATTGTCCAAGTTGACCTCACTTATGATGCCCTAACCACCAAGGGAGACCTATAGGATGAGAAATGCACTTGGGTGGGACCCAATTGCATGAAATTGACCAAAGTCAACAATAGGTCAACATTAACCAAACTAAGTCAATTAGAGTTCAATTGACTCCACATATTCAAATTGACCTTACCACCATACTCTAAACACTTTAAGGAACCCATTGGACCCAAAAGCCCCATCACTTGGTCAACCAATTGACCAATTTGACCAAAGTCAACTTTAGCTTAATTTAGGTCAAAATCAGACCTTAAGGCTAAATTAGCCCAATTGGGGCCCCACCATGGACCAACCAATGTTGGGTGAGGTTAAGGGACACATGACCCCCAAGTGGGGTCAACCCCCTCACCATGGTTGACCAAAGTCAACCATGGTCAACATATCCTATTAAAGGGGATTTCAAGCCTAAATTGAATGGGACCCCAACACCAATCAATTGACCATTATTCATGGACTTAGGCCTTGCCCATATCAGCCCTAGACTGAACCCTAGCTTGGAGTTTGATTAGCCAAATGAGAGGGGGACAAAATGGTTTAAAAAGCAAAAGGCATAAAGCAAAAGCAAACAATCCCCCCCTCTACACCCCTCCTCCAATCAGCCTTGGGCCCTCCCCTGATTGTTGTGGGTCTGAGCTTGACCCAGGTGGAAGCAATGGACCAGCTGGTGCAGGAGGGTGGCAGCCATGAGAGAACCGAGGAGGTCCAAGTTCAAAACCAACCAAAGAGACCTCCTCACTTGATTCCAGCCACGTCACTAGCTTCAGGAGGTCGAGAGCAGACAGGAACAACCCTTGGAGTGGAGCTTTAACCGAGGAAATGAGATCGGGAGCGGGATCGCCGGAGCTAAGCTTTTCCATGGCAAACCGCCGCCGGAGCCGCCGCCACGCGCCAGTAGTGGTTCGTTTCTCCTCCCCTCCCCCCATGCTAGCTTCTCATCACAAAACATTGAAGGATCGGGCTCAATTGAGCCCGAATCCACATGTCGATTTCATGAAAATCGGCTCAAATCAAGCCACCCAGGCTCGCCGGAAAACGCCTCCCCGGCCGCCATGTCGCCGAGAGTTGTAGCCCCGACCACCACGAAGGTGGTGGCGGTGGTGGCCGGCCGTGGTGGCCACCAGGTGGCCGGGAAACGGAGGTGAAAGTCGGCCCAGCGCGGTTGAATCCCAGCCGTTGGCTGAGGAAGAAGACGAAGGCGCCGCCGTCTGATATGAGCCAAGATTCGTGCAGAATCATTTCTTATGTATTTATTTAATTCATTGTATATGAATTTCTGGCTATATTATTCAGTCAACTTCAACATTTAACTAAGGCCTCTTAATGGCCGATTTAGAAAAAGTGCCCAACATAAAAGTTGTAGGCATTGGTCTTAACTTTCATTTGGCCTTGAGTTTAGGTCATTTGGTGACATACAGCTCCCTAGGGAGCTGTTTTACTAGGACTGGTACTACACTAGGTCAGTCCATTAGAAAAATTACTTAGGTCAAACCCTTCAAGCTTTGGAGCTGTGCTTTTAACCATGGGTTGATATACCCTAGAAGCAACCCTGCCAAAGGGACAGCCCTTGGTGGACACTTTTACCTAGGGTTTTTGTGGTAGTTAGGATATTTAAATTAAGTTAATTTTTGGAGCATATGCTGTCCAAATGACACCAAACTTTGGTGGCATACTCTTTTGTACATGAGTAGTGCCCACCTAAAATTTCACTCTATTTGGAGTTGATTTGATATGGAAAATTGGAAACCCTAATGAGGGCATTTAAGGGTCAAATTAGGGTTTAGGTCATTTTGAGGAGTATAGTGTATTAGCCTCCTCCCATCATGATGGTATGAAGGTATGGATATACAAATGCTTGTGTCACACCCTAATGGTCCATTTGGAGCCTTTAGGGTGGTGTGACCTAAAACCCTAAGGGTAAACCCTTAAGGGTGCAAGTTGGGATTTGTGAAGGACATGGGACCAAATGTTCTAGCCTTGGTTCAGAACTTTGTGGATATGTTTGTAAGGGCATAAAATGTCTTAGGTAATTTAATGGGAGTTTTTAGAGGCATCTAAGTACTCTTCTTCCTAATAAATGAAATTGCCACCTTTTCCTTAATAAAATAAAATGCAAGGTCTTATGACCTTGTATGACTTTGATATACTATCAGTGGTTGTATTAGGGTGAAATAAGGCTATGGTAAATTTTTTATGAGTTATGGAAGCATTATTTCTTGTGTAGGAAGTTTTAAGTACTTGCTAGCTTAAGGGAATTTAATCTTTTTAAATATCAAATCATGGGGCAATGATGTGATACTTAGTTATCTGTAGTTTTAGGTTAATATATGTCCATGATAATTGTTTGGAAGCTTGTTGAATTATATTTCTTGTACCTCATGTAGAAATTGGAATTTACACCACTTGAGTATTAAATCTTTTTAAAATATCAAATCATCGGGCAATGTTGTGATACTTGGTTAACTGTAGTTTTAAGTTAATATATGCCCATGACAACAGTTTGGAAGCTTGTGGATTTATGATTCATGTACTTCATGTAGAAATTGGTAATTGCTACCTTTGAATGTTTAATCATTTTAAAATATCATATCACATGGTAATCACACAATAATTTGGCAGAGGACTCTAGGTCCCCATATGGACACTTGGTAATTTTTGTAGAATTTTAAGAAGTGAAATACTATTTTTCCTAATTATAGTGGCATTTTGGTAATTATACAATTATGATGATATAGTAGTCCAAATGACATCCTAGGGTCATGATACTCAGTGAACCACCATGATATGGAATGTTGTCTTACTGATAATTCTCATGTAACATGAAGAATCATTTTGAGGGTAGTTCATGTGTAATGTGACTTAAGGCCTTAACTACTTAAAATTATATTAAATACCAATTTAATATGGAAAATTATGGAAATTGTAACATACCTTAAAAAGGTCAGTGGGAGCCTAGGATAATTATTAGAGACCTTGGTGATGAGTTTTTAGAAGGGTTCCCTTATAGGGTTGAAGGATAGTTCAACTTAGTGGTCTGCATTTAGTAAAAAAAGAATTTTGATCTTTAGACAACTCAGACCCCTAAGTAGTGTTTAGGAGTTATATCCAATAAATAAATGAGTTGTAGCACACCATGATTCAAGGAGGGTCAATCCTAGGGTTAGTTGTGAGGTTGTGCTAGCGATAATGTAGAAGGAATGGAGGTACGTCCAACCCGAGTGGGTGGGACGGGAGCTGAGCTAAGTCACATTAACTGTATGAAATGATGAGGGGTGAACCAAACGTTAATCACCAACTAAAGTAATTGTCTTGAGGAGGATGGTGGGGTTGAGCTCATTGATCCGTAGTACCGTTAGGGGCCCCTTACGGAGTACACCGCGGGAAGTCCAAGATTCACCCTAAATGCATCGCTAACTAAATTGTAGGCAAGAGTAGCCTAATTAGATCAGCAAACAGGTATGGATCTCCTCCGGGAAGGAGATGGGTTGGATTAGCTTGTGTGTTAGTCCCTGAGCCGGAAGCTCGGGTGGACATGTTAAACACCTGTTACTTAATCAAATAGTGGCAAGTCTTCGGTACTAGGCTAGTCGTGTCACCGATGGTAGTACGTTGACTCAGGTGAGGGTGAGGTTTAGAGGGCCGGTAAGTTTGAGTACCGCGGTCTGGAAGAAAATCCCTAATAACCCACCCCGACCTTAAAGACTGGTGGATTCCAACAAGAGTACGCAGGAGCTCCGCTGTTGTGTTCTTAGCGTTGAGGCATACATGAGGTCTATGCTTGGTAGTGACCATACCCGCCTAGGATGTGGAGTGCCCGATCCACTGCCACCGTGAGCCACGACGGTCGGTACCCGAAAGGTTGGCTTCCTTTCAAACAAATTGGGAACTATAAAGGTCTGTGCGCATAGAGTCGTGTGGGTGAGTCTCATTGCATAATCACATTAAAACATCATAAACATAACATAGCATAACATTCACATTAGCATACCCCCATCATATAAATTAGTATGGGCTCTTTTATATGATGGGTTACCTGGACATCTTAACTTATATGTCGTATGGGCGTTCATATAAGTTAAGGTACGAATCTGTGATGGTAGATTAGTTTTACTTACTGCACTACATTTCCTTTCTATTACTACTTTACTTTATGCTCTACTTTACTGTCATTTACTTGCACTATACTGCTAGCTAGTTTTACTGTTTTATATATATACCTGCTAGATTAGTGCCATGTCACCTCTATTTTGTATACCCCTTGTTTGTCCTCCGCTTCTTCCTCCCACTCGGTGCCTAGGAGTCGTGGAAGGAGGCGAGCACAAAACGACTTAGTCTTTATGACTAACGGTCGGTGTGACCGCAGGAGTCCGAGGAGACGGAGTTGTTCTGTGCGCAGCTGGACGAGATAGCAGGACTTGAGCAGCGGATGCAGCGTACTACCACGACGTACGCCACAGGTTGATGATTAGATAGTTAGACTTCCGCATTTTGAGAGTTTTGATGTAGTTTCCGCATGTTGTAGGGAGAGAGAGAGAGAGACAGTACATTATTTTGGATATGTATCGGGCATAAGCCCCCTTTTTGCTTGTACTCCTCTTTTGGACTTTCTGTTTTCATTATATATATATATATGATGCTGTGATTGTGGACATGCCTTCTTTTATGTACTTCTTCTTTTGGCATATTTTACTTATGATCGTATAGCCGGCAGGGTTGGTGCTGAACGGTGTTAGCCAACCTGAGTGTTGGTGACACCGCAAGGCAGCGATTCTGGGCGAAGATCCACCTCAACCGTGCGATTCGGGAGAGGTTCGAGTTTTCAAGTACCCGAACGGGATTTGGAAAAAGAGATCTTACACTGTACATGGCGGCCAACCCTAAATTTCAAAAACGAAACACAAATTTAAAATCCGTCTGTCCGTCATTCGTCGAGACTTTACGTGAACATTCGACGAATTGACTTAGCCATTGAAAAATACTGATCAAAGCTTGAAAACTGTCTTCTGTTTTCATTCGTCGGAATTCGTCGGGAGTTCTCGAGAACATTCGACAAATTGACTTAGCCGCACATTTTCCTTCACAAGTCTGCCTTTTTGACTTCTGTCTGCGTTCGTCGATATTCGTCGGGAGTTCATGAGAACATTCGACGAATAGACTTAGCCGCAGAAATTTCTTCTTCAAACTAGAAATTTGGTTTCTGTCTGGATTCGTCGAGATTCATCGGAACTTCACGAGACATCTCGACGAATTGACTCAGCAAAAATTTCTTTTCTTCTGAAAACCTGCTCCACTCCTCAAACTTGAAAACCTTCAGTTATGAGTATATGAAGTACACCCCAATAGAGAGATTACACATGGACCAACACTTTGTTCTACACAATGAGGGATTACATTGTCTAGAACTGTGTTTAGTGATCCATTGCAACCTGACTTTGGTGTACACTTAGCATTAAGACCTGTCATAACATATCTAAACAGAAATCACCAAATACATACTCAATTCAATTTAGTTCACTAGGGGACATCTTCAAATCCAGGTAATTGTGGATACAATACCCAACAATCATGTTTTAAAGGAATTCTATTTAGGATGAAAGAGGAGGTGAGCAACGCTTCACCCCAAAGATTTTCTGGAGCACCGAACTCGGCTAATATGTCATTGACCATGTTCATCAAGGTCCGATTTTTGCGTCCAGCTACACCATTTGATTGAGGAGAATATGGAGCAGTCACTTAATGAATAATCTCATGTTCTTGGCAAAACTGGGTTAATTCATTCGAAGTGTATTCTCCACCTCGGTCGGATCTAAGAATTTTAATTGATGATCCTAATTGATTTTCTACTTTTGCTTTGAAAATTCTAAAGTATGAAAATACTTTATATTTAGTTTTTAATAATATATGTAACAATATTTAGTGAAATCATCAATAAAAGATACAAAATATTTATTTCTACCTCTAATAGGTTGGCGGTTCGAGTCACACACATCCGAGTGAATTAACTCTAATAGTTTTGAAGTTCTTTCAACTGATTTAAAATGTTTTCTAGAAAATTTAGATTGCACGCATATTTCACATATAACACTTAATGCAATATTAAATTTAAAGACATCATTCTTTTCATACAATCAGAATTCACATGGCCTAATCTAGCATGCCAAAAAACAGAAGATGAGCTTGAAGCACTAGAAGATGAAATTTGATTTACTTCTAAATCAGCAACATTCAATTTGAATAAACCATCACAAATATATCATTTTCCAATAAAAACATCATTAAAAGTTATTACAACTTTATTTAATTCTAAAATAATTTTATAGCCTTCTTAACTAATAAGGATCCGCTCACAAGATTCTTACTAACTCTCGGCACATTGAGCCTATCATGCAAGGCTAGTGTCTTCTCGGATGTCAATCTAAGATCCACTCGCCCGCGAACAAGAATTTATGCCGAAGAAACATCTCATAAGATCACACTTTCTCCCCTGATGTCCTGAAAGATGGCAAAGAAAGAACGATCAAAACAAGTATGAACATTTGCTCTGGAATCAAGCCACCAATCTGATGAACACGTGAGAAGAAGACTAAGAGAATAATCTAACCCGAAGATGGGTTGATCTGGTGCTTGGATCATGTTGGCCTGAGCCTTTTCACCACGGGACTTTCCAATCACGGGTCCTGTCTTCTTGTAGAAGCAATTGGTAGACAGATGATTTGTGCGGCCACAGATGAAGCACCATTTCCCTTTACCAGGGTTTTGGTTTGAAAGGCCAGCCTTAGGATGATTAGGTATCTGATGACGGAAACCTGGACGGAAAAGTTTCTTATGGATCTTGCCCTTGTCTTTAAATGGATGGTGAGAGGAATGGTTACGTTGTCATGAGATTCAGTGAGATTTACTTTAGGAGCATGGTCTTTGGGGGTCTTGGAAATTTTAGACTTATGTTCCTCATCTATGCAGATAGAATTTTGGATTTGAACATAAGTAAGGTTGGATTGGTCATGCCTTAGTCTAGTGCTAAAGCCGGACAAAGAATCCGGAAGAGCATCAATAAGACATGCTACTAAATAATTTTTGGATAGAATTGAGTCATCGGCTCGGATCTTGGACAACATCTCATCAAGTTGATGGAGTTGATTATTGATAGGCTTGGAAGCATCAATCTTGAATTTGTGGAGATTTGAAACGTTGTAACGTTCTATACCCGCATTATCAAGGTTATAGCGTGCTTTAAGGGCATACCACAAATCCTTAGTCATACGATATTGAAGGATTCATCCTTTCCTTCATGAAATGTTCCCTCCAAATATTTGGATTCCCTCCATTTAGTTTTTGAGCTTTTCATCAATTATGAGGAGCCAAACACCAAACACCATACTAGACTCTAATAAAACATTATAAATTAAATGTTTTAATTACAAAATTTCTAACACATATATTCTACGGTAGTTATGTTTTTAAATAGAATAATTAGCGCACTGTGTTAAAAAAATTAAAATAAATAATGTCATTAATAGATAACTGATTGAGATCCTCTTCATTTGGGACTTCAAATGGAGGTTCATTTCACGGTGATGATTGATTCTCATTTTATCCAAAGGTGCACAAATTTTTTATTAAAGAAAAAATACGAAAAAATTAGATTAGTGAACCCGTCGGATCAACCACGAATTAATTTGGACCGTGAAATGAATACTATCCATTTGGACTCATATGGAGAGGATCCTGATCATACATAACTAAAACACTTTAGTTGAAAACCAGTTCAAAGGAAGATCGCGAGGCCTGTATTAAAGCTTTAAAACCAGGAATGAGAAAAAGAGAAAAAAAATCTGAAATACTGGCGTAAACTTGGATCATCTTTGCTTTAAATCTAGGGCTCTGTTTGGGAGGTTGGCGGCCTTCCGGCGGACGAGCGAGCAAACACCGCCGGCGGAGTGTATTGGTCGGAGGGATTCGGGTTCGCGAACGGAGAGATTTCTCCATTTTACTAGGGAAAATGGGAGCAAATTCCACCGGTGGAAGAAAAACACGCGTCCCGCCCCGTCGCGCTGGTGTTTGCTCCCTCACCGGAAGGCCGCCGGCCTCCCAAACAAAGCGTAGGTTAAGAAAATGAAAAAGAGGCGGGCAGAGCTGAGAAAACCCAAGATTAGGGAAATGAGAAAGTATGAGATAACTTACCTAAACTTGGATAATCATCTTCGCTTTAAATAATATTGATTACAAAATGAAGGTGGTGGACTGAACTGAGAAAAATCAAGATTGGGGAATAAGTGCAGAGTTTCGCCTAGGAAGGTTAGGCGAAGTAAAAAAAATGCTAAGGCTGCTTTCGTTTTGATTGTTTTTGAGGGATGGTTTTCATTTTGGGTTTCTGAAAACCAAATAAAAGCGTTCGTTTGGCTTTTTTTCCATTTGTTTTGGTTTTGAGTTGAAAACCGAGCATTTTCAATCATTCTAAAAAAAAGTCTCGCACAAAACAGTCCCCACGGGTCTGTTTTCGCTGTTTTGAGAGCACGCTTCTGCATCTCCTCACGATACCTCCTCTCGATACCTTGTTCCTATCTTCCTCGCTTCTTCCTTCTTCCTCCGTCGAATCGTTGATTAGGAGGACTCCCAATCCACGGAGGACGATCGTGCCGTCGGGGAGGTGAAGACGAACGAGTATGACGATGGGGAGGAAGTGAGATGCGAATGGATAGCGAAAATAGTTTTTTTTTCCAGTCTGTTTACTTTTCTATTGCAAGGTTTTTAAGCGAGCATCTAGGTTTCCCAGTGGTGTATGCTTTTCTTTGTTTAGAGGTTTCTCATGTACTATATTTTAGTCTTTTGTGTTTTGATGCTCCACACTTAAGACTCATTTAATACTACAATAGTTTATTTTTATTTCTTTTCCTTTTAACTCTCCCTGACCATTTCATTGCATTCCTGCATAAACTGTATTACATTTTTAGGAGATAAAATAGTATATGTTTTATCTCTTTTTTTGTTCCAAATGATTTATAAAATTTTCAAAGTATATGTTGTTGAATTTAATTAAATTATCTGGGGTTTTCAGACCTACTTCAAAGAAAAAAAAAATCAGGCGATGTTAATTAGCATCTCAGAATGCTGCCATCGAAGCCGGCATGGTATGTCAAGATCATAATTTGCAAACGAACATAACTTTTCTTTTTGGCCCAAAACGGACCTGAAAACATTAGCTAACGAACAAAAAACTGCGTATGATTTTTTAATTTTGGATTAAAACGAAAACCTTCCAATGAAAACGGTGCAAAAGAACTCAGCCTAATTGATTTCGCAGTAAGGTTACGCTAAGGAAGGGGAAGGGTTTCTACGAAAATGAGGATCTCGGCTAGGAATAATGAAGCTAAAAGGGTGGTGTTAAAGGCAAACCAGAATTGGCTATTGGCAAACCAATTTCTATGAGTTATTACGCGCCTTTTGAAAATACGTTTTGTACATGTATTTTTAGGAAAAGTGCTTAACACGGAAATTGTAGATCTCGTCGAGATCTACAACTTTCGTGTTGAAGAATTTTCCTAAAAATGCATGTACAAGACGTATTTTCAAAAAATTCGCAATAGTTACGATCAGGGCAACAATACGTCTTGTGCGTGCATTTTTAGGAAAAGTGTTCAACACAAAATTGTAGATCTCTGAACACTTTTCCTAAAAATGCATGTGCAAAGCGTATTTTCAAAAGGCGTATAATAACTCATAGAAATTGGCTTGCCAATAGCCAATTCTGGTTTGCCTTTAACACCACCCTAAAATGGAGGGAGTGATTTGATATATTTAATGAAATAGAGACCAAAATCTTCCAAAAAAAAATTATTGTGACTCATTTCTTAAAAGGTGTAAGATTTAAGGACTAAAACAATATTTTTGTCTAGTTTAGAATTTAGATTAAGAGATAAAATGGACAAAATTAATGTTTATCAAATATTTTTTATTTTATTATTATATAGAATAGAACATTTGTATAGAATAGACACAAGTTGCTTGCAGACAGAAGTTGCTTGTAGGTTTTATTTGTTACTTATGCAATGCTTTGGTCATTGTACATAAGCATGTTATTCGAAATTTGGAAGTCGCTCGAATATTGAGTCGAATCGGAATCAGTTACAATTGATTCGACTCAATTTGAGTCGATTCAATTTGACGTACTCGAATTTGATTTCGAGTCGATTTTGAGTCAGCCTTGAATCACTCGAAATATGATTTGAATCAGCTCGAATTAGTTAAAAATATTATGTATTTATTAATATACTATTATTTTAAAATTAAAAACACTAAATTTTAAACCTAAATAAAAATATTGAAAGATACTAAGTGTTTCATTTGCTAAATTTATATGTTTCCCAATTTAATTTTGAGTCAGCTATGAATAAAGATAAAAATTGCTCTATTTCGAGCTAGCTTGATTCGATTTTGAGTCAACTCAATTCGATTTCGAGTCAGCTCGGAATCGAGTCATTTCGAGTCGAGACGACTCGACTCGAAATTGATTTCGATTTCGACTCGAAAATTTCGATTTCGACTCGAAATTTTCGATTTCGAGCCGAGCCAAAATCGCTCAAACTCGACTCGATATCAGTCCTAATTATACATATCCCTTATGTTATTATTATTATAATTATTATTATTTATTATTATATAGCATTTTATTTATTTGTCATGCACATGTTATAGTATACTGTAATAATGTGGAGCACGGGAATTTTTTTGCTTACGTTGAACGCACCTATTAATATGTGCGATTATAAATACACGTTTTTTTTCTCGCGGGACCCCCTCTCTCCGCCAAAAAATTCGACTTTCCCTCTCAAACACACGACTTTCCCTCCCGTGATCCCCCCATTCACACTACCTTCTCTCTCAAACTCGGCCATCGAACCCGACCATTGCTGAGCAAGCCTTCTCTCTCAAACTCGCCTCCCGTCGGCAGTTCTTCCGCCGGGGAATCGCTGAGCAGGTGCTGCTTTCTTAGATAACAGCGAGTAAATCTGCAAGGTTGAAGAGGAGCAGATACTACCTTATTTATTATTAGTCTCAGAGTACAGATACGACCTTATTTTCATTTAATCTGAGAGCACTGAACGGCTATAACACCGTATTTGTAAGAAATGATTATTCAACTTCAAACTTAAAATCAAATAAACTAGGTCTGTATCTGGATTCAATACGACCGTATTGAACATTAGTACGGTCGTATTTCTTCAAGCCGAGAGTACAACTACACATCAAAAATTAAAATGCCTACAAGGGGATATGTCTTCAATACGACTGTACAGTTCTTACATACGATCGTGCCCTATCCAAAATTGAAAGAACCTCCTCTCTTATACGACATCAAATCCTAAAATCAAATTAACAAGGGTCGTATCTGTATTCAACACGACCGTACTCAACCTTCATACGGTCGTATTTCTTATAAATGATACTACCAGTACTCATCAAAAATAAAAACCGCCTACATGGGGATATGACTTCAATACGACTGTACAGTGCTTAGATACGATCATGCTCTTCCTAAAATTGAAAGAACCTCCTCTCTAATACGACCGTATTATACATTGTTTCACCTTCAAAGCACTGAACTAATCTCGCCAGAAAGGTAAGCGACACATTGCACTGAACTAATCTCGCGAGAAACCTTACTATGTCTGCCGGCTTGGAAGGTTCTCTTCGGACAAATGCAGAGGTTAAGCCTGCTGGTATTAAATCGAAGGGGCTAGGGTTTCTTCAACAGTCGCTCCACTTCAATGCCATCTACACGCGCGCGCGGAGGAGAAGCCGTAAAACCCTAGAAAGGCGTTTCAAATGAGGTGGCCCACGCGTGATGGGGGGTATTTAATATCGCACCTATTATTATATGCGTTGAACACACCAAATTCGGACCCGTGGGTGGAGGAAAAGGTTTGGAAGAATATTATAATATTAGATGAATTTTTTGAAAGGAAAGATAGAGTTGTTAGAGATATTAAATAAAGAAAAATATTTTTGTGCGCGAGCAGATCCGATTGTAGGATCTCGCGATCAACGGTCAAGATCCTCTAATACTTCTGTAATACTCCTGTAATAAAGTGCGAATTTTAATTTGCACCGTTGGATCTCGCGATCCTACGGTCACAGTTCATGCGCACCTCTGGGAGGTGCGCATACGTACCCAAAATATTTGCTTAAATAAACGAGTAGTCGCTGGCGTGGGAGACAAACAAGATAAGAGGATGTAGTTTGAGATATTTAAAAATGAGCAGTTTCAAAAGGTTGTAAGATCAAGCGCATACTCAACTAGCTCATAAACTCAAACTTATGAGAATGATAATACTATTTCTTTTAAACATGCAGTACATTGCGCTCATGGGCTGAGAGAAGATGATGACACACAACAATCCCTTCAATTACTCCCTGTGTCTCGCCAGACCATGCCTATCTTGATCAGGCCCGAGTCTTTTAAGATGAAGTCTCTTAGAATCAACATTATGAGTCTTTTACACCTAGAGATTCTCAGAACCACATTGTGTCTTCTACACAGAGACTCTCAGAACCAAACTAGTTTTTTTTTTACGTTGGACGTACTTAGAACTAGCCAAAGTCTTTTTATAATAGAGACTTTTAGAACCAGCGGCCCGCAATGCAACTAGAACCCACACAGTTTAAGGGAAGAATGATTTATAGGCATTTTTGCAACTAGTGAGGTCCCCTTGTCTCAAAGCCATTATCTAATATGATACTAACTGTAGGATTAAGCACATACTCAATTGACTTATAAGCACGAACTTATGAGAAGAGTGCTTCTATTTTCTTTAAACAAGTAGTATAATGCGCTCATGGTCCCCAAGTGCCTGTCAGTGACAATACCTCCTTCACCCATCGTGTGCAGTGTGCGATGAAAACATTTTGTAAATGTCGAGATCAGTGTGTTCACTACGTACACAGCTCACGAAGACAATTAGTGGTGGAGGTATTATCGTTGTTAGGAAAGAGGAACCCGTTACCAGATGGGCCAAATTAAATGTCAAAAATGCAAACATGCTTTTTTTTAAAGCATGTTGGACTGTGAGCTGCCCGTGATTGGAGAAGGGCTTACTGTCGACTGAGAACGATGGAGGCAGAGGAAATTCCCGAAGGTCCCACCATACACTCAAGAGATTTTTAAAGAGCCCCTCCCGAAGATACTAAAATCTCCTAGTTAGCTAACACAAGATGTTCAATGTTAAGTCCTCTCCCAATATTGTTCTTAGTGAGGTCTTAAATAGGAAAGTATGATGAGATCATGATACTAACAAAGTAACCCACCATCTGTACTTGAAATGCTAGAGAGTGAACCCTAAGGCAAGTAATGCAGAAGGAGAGGTGTACATGTACCACCATGCCAAAATAAGGTAATTATTTCACTTAAGAAGGTAAGGGTTTTTGTCTGGAGGGTCGTCTGGATAGGCGAGAGCCATCTTGCTAAGGAGGGTCAGATGGGAGGCGAGAGGAAGGTTTCTGCGAGAAGGTGGACCGTTTAAATGAAGATCGTCACATGATAGTCAATTTGTTGGCGAAAACAAATGAACGCTGAATGAGTGAAACTAGAGATGGAGAGAGCTTTGAGAAAGACTTCTAGAAAATAAATAGGTTAACAACACATGTAAATGTACACAGATAAAATCAAAAAGTTGAATATTTATTCTCTTCCAATATATTACAAGATCAAAAAGTCTTCACGGCAGATTCCAATTAATTCGCTGTCTTCTTGCCGAACCCAAGCCGCCCGGCGATCGAGGCAATGGAGTCCAAACCCGTCAACCTCCTCCACATGCTCTTCTTCCCCTTCATGACGAAAGGACACATTCTCCCCATGGTCGAGATAGCCAAGCTCTTCGCCGCCCGCGGCACCGTCGTCACCGTCCTCACCACGCCGTCCGACGCCGCCCTCATCTCAATCCAAGATTCATCCATCCGCCTACACTTCATCCCCTTCCCCGAAATCCGCGAGACCCTATCCGATGACCTTGCATCCTTACTCGACGCCGCCGAGACGCTCCGCCGCCCGTTCGACGATGTCCTCACAGACCTCTGCCCCGATTGCGTCGTCACCGGCTCCTTCATGCCCTGGACCTACCACGTCGTCGCCGCCCACGGAGTTCCCCGGCTGGTCTTCGACGGGTTCAGCTTCTTCTCGCGATGCCTCGAGGACGCCTACCTGAAGCAAAACCCCATGCAGAACCTGGCGCCCGATGCCCGGACCTTGGTTCTCCATGGCCTCCCCAACCGCATCGAGTTCCTCTGCTCTCAGTTCCCCGACCCGGACGAATTTGCCAAGAACACCACCTTGTGCCAGATCTGGAACGAGGCGGCGGAGGTCAGTCGGAAAAGCTACGGCGTCGTGGTCAACAGCTTCTATGAGTTGGGGCCCGATTACGCCGATCACTGTCGGAATGTGATGAGGGAGAGGGTTTGGGGAGTTGGCCCTGTGAGATTTTCTAGATCGATTGAACACTGAGACAAGCACACCAAGGATGAACAAAAAACACTTCTTTATTTCTTGACAAATTTGTTACAACAATTACAACAGAAGCAGACTGAATACAAGTCGCATACAACTTGATTCACAACAGCCGAGAATAAGAAATAACAACTGGTCGCAGACAGAGTCTGCTTCTCCACAGCTCGCTAACGCCCCACGTTGTCGCTAACGTCGGTGTTGACTCAGCCCGCACGAGCTCACTGCGAGCACACCCTCTTGACGAGACCGCAGATGCAGACCGCCACCTCACACAAGTCGTTAACGCCGCGCGTTGTCACTAACGCCGGCGTTGACTCGCGATCTTGCACAGCTCGCAACTCTTGCTCCAAGTCGCCCAGAACTCACTCCGAGTTCACTCCCACTTGAGACCGCCCGGTCAGACCGCCCAAGCTCTCCTCTGAACTCACTCCAAGTTCGCTCTCACTTGAGACCGCCTATTCAGACCGCACAAGTCTCCTCTTGTCTCTGATATTCTCTGTGGGGGCATTGCCCCCCTATTTATAGATTTCGGAGCCGCCACCAAAAGGCAGGGCTAACGCCAGCGTTAGCTCTAACGCCAGCGTTAGTTCACTTCACCAAATTCAACACCCCCCCTTGAAGTGAGCTCCGTCAACCACTCCGAGCAGCGAGCGAAGCCTCCTGAATGGCCCCGCAGAAAGGGGTTTTGTGAAGATATCCGCTATGTTGTCTTCGCTCCGCACATGCTCCACCGCAATCAAGCCACCCAACACCTTCTCTCTGATGAAGTGATGCTCGATCTCTATATGCTTTGTTCTCGCGTGACAGACTGGATTGATTACTAGTTTCAGGGCGCTCTCGTTGTCACCGCGAAGAACAGTAGGTCTGCTGACCTTCTCGTCCACATCTTCCACCAGCCTCCTCAGCCAGACACATTCCTGGGTTGCTAAGCGCGACGCCTTGTACTCAGCCTCTGTGGTGGATAGGGAGATAGAGTCATGCTTCTTGCTAGACCACGAGATAGCAGCTGCTCCATATAGAAACACATGACCTGAGGTCGACTTGCGATCATCAGCGTCACCACCGTAGTCTGCATCCGTGTACCCATGCAGCTTGAAGTCAGACTTCTCTCCATAGGTCAACCTCATCTCAAGGGTCCCTTTCACGTACTTTAGAATTCCTTTAGCTGCCTCCAGATGAGGCTTCCGCGGCTCCTGCATGTACCGACTAACTCAGCCGATGACAAAAGCTATGTCCGGCCTCGTGATAGTCAGGTAGATTAAACTCTCCATCAGTGCCCGGAAGACCTTCAGATCAGAAAGAATCCTCCCTTCTTCCTTCCGAAGCTTCATCCCAACCTCCAGTGGAACAGAGCTGCTCTTCCCCTCCTTCATGCCGAATCTTTCGACGATCTTCTCAGCGTAAGCCCTCTGGGAGACGAACCGTCCGCCACTTCTCTTCTCTACCTGAAGTCCGAGGAAATGGTGCAGTTCACCAAGATCGATCATCTCAAAACGGATAGATAACTATTGTCTCAGCGCCGCGACCTCTTCACTGTTTTTCCCGGTCACGATCATGTCGTCGACGTACAGCAGCACCAACACATGAAGATCTCCACTCTTCTTCACGAACATGCTAGAGTCCGAGTCTGAGGCATCATAACCACAGAACTGCAAATACTCTGCAATCTTCCCATGCCAGGCTCTCGGTGCCTGTTTCAACTCGTAGAGGGCCTTCTTCAGCTTGCACACATGATGCGGGTGTGACTTGGACACGTATCCAGGTGGTTGCACCATGAATATGTCTTTGTCAATCTCTCCGTACAAAAATGCGTTCTTCACATCAAGCTGCCACAACTTCCACCATCGGCACGCCGCAAGAGCTATGACTGTCCTCACCGACGTCATCTTCGCCACAAGACTAAATGTCTCCTCATAGTCCTCACCATAGGTTTGCGAAAACCCTCAAGCGACAAGCCTAGCCTTGTACCTCCTCACCATAGGTTTGCGAAAACCCTCAAGCGACAAGCCTAGTCTTGTACCGCTCTACTCCTCCGTCAACTCTCTTCTTCACCTTATACACCCACTTGCAGGTGACAGGTTTGATGCCCTCCACCATGAGAACAAGGTCCCATGTCTCATTTTTCTTCAAGGCCTGCATCTCCTCATCCATGGTCACGTCCCACTCCTTCATGCCTACGACATCTTCAAAGCGGGCAGATTCCCTCTCGTCAAGTGGTCCTGCGAAGAAGCAAGAGACCAAACTCACGAAATTCCCCTCCTTATAGCGAAAAGGCGGGACGATGGTCCGCTTCGACCTTCTCAAGGCTTGGACACTATCTACCGCTCTAGTAGACTCCTCCTCTACAACTCTTCTCTCTTCATCTCTTGGAGCACTGCTCCCCCTGCTTCTCGAACTCGAAGCTCCCCCTGAGCCAGATGGCAATGGGGCGCTGGGAGATAGCTCCAACTCCATAGTAGAGTCCTCAGTGACTCTCTCTTCACACATGCTAGAAACTCCACTCTCCGGTAGTACCACGGAAGAGACTCCCTGATACGAGATCAGTTCGCCAAACACCACGTCGCGCGAGACGACGAACTTGTGGGTCTGCCGATTCATGCACTTCCACCCCTTCTTCCGCTCGTCGTAGCCGATGAAGACACACTTCCTTGATTTCGGCTCCAACTTGGTTCTCTCAGCCTCCGGAACGTGCACGAAGCAGGCAGAGCCAAACACCCTCATGTGACTCACATTTGGCTTCTCCCCGAACTGAGTTGGTGTGTAGACACCATCCTGTTAGGACTCAGAGGTAGCCGGTTGATCACATACGTGGCACACGTTATTCCCTCCGCCCACAAGGCCTTGGGAATCCCCTTGACATGCAGCCAACTCCTGGTAGTCTCCACCAGATGGCAGATCTTCCTCTCTACGACCCCGTTTTGTTGAGGGGTGTGGGCGCGGGAGAGCTCTCGTTGTATACCGTTTTTCTTGCAGAAAGAAGCAAACGAGTTAGAGGTAAACTCCCCCCATTATCACTTCGCAGCTTCTTCACCCTCAGGTTCAGCCTCCCCTCCACAAGTTCCTTCCACTCTTGGAACTTCTCAAACACCTCCGTCTTCTCTCTTAAGAAGTAAACCCACGAGTAGCGGGTATAGTCATCCATCAAGACCAGTGTTTACTTAATTATTTCCTCCATAAGTAAGGGTGGCGCACGGTCCCATCACATCAGCGTGTACGCACTCAAGGGGTGCCCTACACCTTGTCTCCAACTTGTCAAACGGAATTCGATGTGACTTTCCATATTGACAGCCCTCGCAAATATGGCCGTCGCCGCAAGAAGATAGATTAGGCAGGCCGCTCACCAAACCCTTTGCAGCCATCATCTTCAACTTGTCCATCCCCACATGACCTAGTCTCTCATGCCAGATCGCAGCGCTATCATTCATCTTCAGCTTGTCCACATAGGCATTTGCCGACAGGACATACAAATCCTTCACCCTTCTCCCGGTGAGTGTGATGTCAGCATCAACAGACGACAAGTTCTTCAAAAACTTCACCTCCTTCTGTCCAAACAGCACGTGGTATCCTGCATCCACTGCATTTGCAACTGAGAAGAGATTCTTCTTCATGCCCGGCACATGATACACGCTCTTCAGTGTCACGGTCTTCTCTTCACTTCCCAGGGATACCATCCCTTCTTGCTCCACAAGATGCACCGTATCATCCGCAGTGATGATAACATCTGATCCTCTGTATGCCTTCAAGGAGGCAAACTTAGACACATCTCCAGTGAGATGGTGCCCGCAACCAGAATCCACTATCCAGCCATTCTCAAAGTTCACGGAGGCTAAGGCATCAACAGACGTTGTTGTCATCTCAGCCAGAAAGTAGTTGTCTCCACCTTCACCACCCTGGTGACCTCCACCTCCCGGTCCACCTCGTTGGTGGCCTCCTTCTCTCTCAGCAACATGACCGGCCTTCAGATTAGACTGACACTCCTTTTCCATGTGCCCGTACTTCTTGCAGGCAAAGCAAAGAGGTCTCCCTCTCTTATCGTGCGCAGGGAGAAAGTTCTCCCTATCTCCCTGAGAGGACGTTGAAGGTCCATCTCCAGAGCTCTTCTTCTTCTTGTCCCAAGTCTTCCTCTTGCCTGAGAACAATGCCTCACTATCTTCTCCTGAGATAGACACACCTGCCATCTGCTTAGCCAGGCTCTCCTATGACGATAGCAGGTTCTCCAGCTCCAGTAAGGAGGGATGAGTAGCCCATCCTTGCACAGACGTGACAAACGAAACATACTCCTTCCGCAAGCCTCTGAGTATGTGTCTATTCAACTTCGCCTCCGAGATCGGCTCGTCAGGATCCAAAGCCGAGATCTCCGCACACAGATTCTTCACCTTCAGGAAGAAGGTGGATATCGACAACTCTCCTTGAGTGGACTTCGCCAACTCATTCTCCAGGAACTGTAGCCGCGCTACATTCTTCTTGTTAAACAGCCCATCAAGGGCTCTCCAGATCTCTGACGTTGACTTGCACCCCATAATGTGGTCAAACAAGTCAGGAGCAATCGTCCACTTCAGATTGAACTCTGCTTTGGCGTTGGTCTTCCTCCAAGCTCTCACAGCTGGACCATTGTCTCCGGCAGCTTCAACTTCCTCTTGCGCATCTCCTCCAACGACCTCCCATAGGTCATCTCCAAGCAGGTAACTCTCCATACAAAACTTCCACTTCTTGTAATTCGTCTGAGTGAGTAACTCAATTCCAAGACCTCTCGCATAGCCTCCTCCGCCGTCCATCTTGGTTGCTCAGTACTTGTAACTCAGTGCTTGTTCCAACCTCTCTCTAATACCATGTGAGATTTTCTAGATCGATGGAACACTGAGACAAGCACACCAAGGATGAACAAAAAACACTTCTTTATTGCTTGACAAATTTGTTACAACAATTACAACAAAAGCATGCTGAATACAAGTCGCATACAACTTGATTCACAACAGCCGAGAATAAGAAATAACAACTGGTCGCAGATAGAGTCTGCTTCTCCACAGCTCGCTAACGCCCCGCGTTGTCGCTAACACCGGCGTTGACTCAGACCGCACAAGCTCACTGCGAGCACACCCTCTTGACGAGACCGCATATGCAGACCGCCACCTCACACAAGTCGATAATGTCGCGCGTTGTCACTAACGCCGGCGTTGACTCGCGATCATGCACAGCTCGCAACTCTTGCTCCAAGTCACCCAGAACTCACTCCGAGTTCACTCCCACTTGAGACCGCCCGGTCAGACCGCCCAAGCTCTCCTCCGAACTCACTCCAAGTTCGCTCCCACTTGAGACCGCCTATTCAGACCGCACAAGTCTCCTCTTGTCTCTGATATTCTCTGTGGGGGGATTGCCCCCCTATTTATAAACTCCGGAGCCGCCACCAAAAGGCGGGGCTAACGCCGACGTTAGCTCTAACGCCAGCGTTAGCTCACTTCACCAAATTCAACAGGCCCGGTCGCCCTCTGTAATGACAAGAACAGTAGTGATCCCGACGATTTGTTTAAATGGCTCGATTCCCAGAAGGAGGGTTCTGTAGTGTACATGTGCTTTGGGACCATGAGCGATTTCTCAGCGGCGCAGCTGATGGAGATGGCTCCAGGGCTCGAGCGTTCCGGGCATCCGTTTGTTTGGGCGGTGCGGAGTGCGGGCGAGGATTGGATTCCTCGAGGATTTGAGGAGAGGATACATGGGAGTGGGCTCGTGATCAGGGGATGGGCGCCGCAGTCGCTTATACTGAACCATGCCTCTGTCGGAGGGTTTGTGACGCACTGCGGGTGGAACTCGTGTTTGGAAGGAATCGCGGCGGGGTTGGCTATGGCGACGTGGCTGCTCTTCGCAGAGCAATTCTATAACGAGAAGCTGATGGTAGATTTGCTTGGTGTTGGGGTGGCGGTGGAGTACGGGATGGTGACGGAGCAAAGGAAGGTGGCGGCGGCGGGGATGTTGGAGGCGGCGGTGAGCAGGTTGATGGGGGAAGACGAGGAGGCGGATGAGAGGAGGAGGAGGACGACGGAGTTTAGGGCGATGGCGAGAAGGCGGTGGAGAACGGCGGCTCGTCGTATAATGATGTCGGGAATTTGATTCATGAGCTGATGGAGAGGAAGGACGCAGTAACAAAAAGTTAGGATTTCAGGAGCTCAAATTGATTCCATTACAGGTTGATGTAGGCATGGTTGATTTTGAATTGGTGATTTGTTTTCTTTAAGTTTGATCTCCCGTTAGTTTCGCTTGCTAATGCTCTCAATTTTAAGATTTTGTTTTAAGATGGAAATGAATTTTTGAGATTTTTCCGGCCGCATTTGAGATTCTTTTCTTGAATTATTTTAGGTTCCATTTATGAACGTCTGATCTCACTTAGGGTCCGTTCGTTTGCATGGAATTGAAGACTTGGAATTTTCATTTCTGTCTATTGGCTATGCACAACCAAGCCCGATAGGCGGATACTCCAATTTTCCTCGTCGCGCCTCTGGGTTTTCCCACCGTTCCGCTTAGCACTTCTTTCCTCGCTGTCGGCCGACTGAAATCGACCCCCCAACGCCGATTTCTCCAACCGCGACGGGCGGAGTTCCCTTCCACGATCAGATATCTACATTGCAGTCCGGTAAAGCTCAAAGTGCGATGTTGCCTTCTCCGGCTTCATCTTCCAAGACTGGAAAGCCGATGACCGCTCTTCCCCCGCTTCCTCGGAAAGAGGAAGAAGCTTCTTCTCCACCGAGAAAGTCATCTTCATATAAGTCTGAGCAGATACCTCCACCTTCAGCAGCTTGAATTTGTTGGGATTTGCACAATTTTCAACTGCACAGCGTTAGTTTGTTTGCTCTTTTATTTCTATCACAAAAATAGTTTTTGATCTTTAACTCCATTTTTTCAACAACAACAAAAAACTGGTTTTGTCTCTTGATCATTTCGATGAGTTCGATGCAAGAAGAATAGCACATTTACGATGAAAGCTCGGATGATAATCGAATTCCAGGATATAATATCTCTACAAACATTCTGTCAAACACCTTCCGTGCGGAATTCAGATCGTTGTTGCGCAAGCATGCAATGATGAGGCCATTGAAAACAAACGGGTGGGATGTTACTCAAACCGAATGAAAATCTAGAATGAAAAAAAGAATAAAAACGAAAGAATGCATGGCAATTTTCGTTGATTCATAATTCCTCTTCTTCAACATTCATTTCGGTGTGCTCATAGCTTGACAGTGTGCCCATAGTGAAATTGGGTTGTACTTAGTCGTTGGCTGCCCATAGCCATTCTTGGTGTGCCCGTAACACTCCTTAACTACACTTCTCGTTCCTCCTCGACATTCTGACTTGCTAGGGCTCATCCTCCACTTTCCAGCAGTGACTCACGATCTTCCGATGATCCAGCAGTGGCGCATATTTTCGCCCTGGCGAGTGTTTTTTCACCTGACAGGCGTTTTTCATCCCGACGGGTGTTTTTATCACCCGGGCGGGCATTTTTTCGTCCTGGCGTGCGTTTTTCGCACAAAGGCGCATTTTTCGCGGACCCCATTTTTCGCCCGGGCCCACGTTTTTCACCCGGGCGCACGTACTGTCGCTCGGGCGCACGTATTGTTGCTCGGGCCCACGTATTATCGCCCGAGTGCGCTTTTTTTGCCCGGGCGCCCGTTTTTCGCCCGGGCGCGCTTTTTTTGCCCAGGCGTGTGTTTTTCGCCCGGATGCGCTTTTTCGCCCGGGTGCCCGTTTTTCGACCAAGCGCTATTTTTTCCCCCGGGCGTGTGTTTTCGTCCGGGCACCCATTTTCTAACTAGTAGCTCGTTTTCCCACGGGCGTGCGTTTTTTCCATGGCGCCCGTTTTCCGCACGAGAGCACGTTTTCCCCCGGTCGCACGTTTTTTCTCCTAGGAGCGCATTTTTTCGCCCGAGCGCGCGTTTTTTCGTCCTGGCGCACGTTTTGTGGCCCGGGCGGGCATGTTTTGCTTGGGCGTGCGTTTTTCACCCAGGCGCGTGTATTTTGCCCAGACCCTGTTTTTCGCCCGAGCGCGCGTATTGTCCCCCGAAAACATTTTTTGCCCGGGAGCTCTTTTTTCGCCTGGGCGTGCAGTTTTTCGCTAGTGCATGCATGTTTCGCCCGGGCGCGCGCGAGTTTTTCGCCCAGACCTGCGTTTTTAGCCCGGGCCCGCGTTTTTCGCCCGAGCGCGCGTTTTTTACCCGGACGGACTTTTTGTCTCCCGGGCGCCCGTTTTTCGCCCAGGCGCGCGTTTTTTACCCGAGCGGCCTTATTTCGCCGGGGTGCGCGTTTTGTCGCTTGAGCGATCGTTTTCCCCCGGGCGTGCATATTGTGGCCTGAGGGCACGTTTTTCACCCTGGCACACGTTTTCCGCCCGAACGCGCGTATTGTCGCCGGTGTGCGCGATTTGTGCCCAGGCGTTAGTTTTTGTCATGGCGCGCTTTTTGCGCCCGAGCGCGTGTTTTTTATCCGGACATGCATTTTGTTCCCGGACACGCATTTTTTTAAGCAAACACATTTTTATTATATATGTAAAATAATATTAATTTTTTGTAATATTTTTCAATTTTTTAGATTGAATTTTATTAAATAAGCGAACAAAAGATTTGTTTAATTCCACAATATTCACCAATATGATTTATTAGGCGAACGCTGGAATTGGAATTAGAACAATTCCAATTCTGAATATCGAATCCCAATAACGAATTCAAATATCAAATTTCAATTCTGTCCAAACGAACGGGCCCTTAAGGAACCTCAACCACTTTTATGTTCAAAACTATGTTTCATTTCTCTGCGGTGGTCATAATCGTTGTCGTCGTTGGTGTTAGATATTTCCCCGTTTGGTGGACTTGATTTCATCGAGACGTCCTGGTGGAGTCGTACGCGAATATTTGAGTCTATTCGGACTCCTGCGAGCGCGTGTTAGTTCAGTCGCGCGAACGATCGAAACCTGTGATAGGTGGGCTAGATCGTCTCGTAACTTTATGCGAACTCGGTCTCACCCTTGGCACAAATTTTGGCTTAATTATGAATTTAGTTAATTATATGGGGAATTAAGTTTTCATTGAATTTTGGAGATCAATGGAATTGATTGTGTCCATTAATTTTGGTAACTCCAAAATTTGAGGGTTTGCCCTATTAGAGCCTGTTTTTAAAAACCCCTCTATTATTCATTCCAAGCCATCGTGAACAAGGGGTGAAATCCCGAGCGTCTCTTTCATTTTTCTGAAACCGCTGCTGCCTTAGCCTTCTTTGGAATCACCGGCTAGGGTGATTTTTCCGCTCCTCCTTCTAGACCGAAAAGGAGGACTGTAGATCTCTTGATTCAGCGGCACCACCATTGGAGTTTCACTGCTTCTTCCTCATTTTCTCGATTTCTGCAAAGTCGAGGAAGACGAGACGTTTGATCGGCGTTCTTCATCCCAGCAGCCGGCGAGAGGGCTCGACTCTTCAGATCTGTTCTGATCTACTCATTGGAAGGGATTTTCAGTTCAAGGTTGGGGTCTTAGATCGATTAAAGAGGCTTTGCTAAAACCATAAATCTCCATCACCGTCAACAGGCGATCTAAATTAGAGAGATTTCAAAGCAGATAATTTTGTATGCTAACGGGTGCCGCTAGCGCCGCGGGGTTCATAAGGAACAACACATCGCAACTGTTGCGAATCTCCGCCATCATGAAACACGAGCAAGATTCCAATAACGGTATAAATTACATTTCCGCACTTCAGTAAATACACCGCTTGCTCAATCTTCAGTTTATTTGTGTGTGTTGTTGATTATTAGAAAAATAAATTTTATACATAAACCCCAATTAGAGATCCATAGCATTTGGTTAAGAACGATCTTGTATTGTATCGTTGCCACTTTAGTTTTATTTTGTGACGTCCTTGATTTTTGATTGCACAATTATTGGTGACGCACATACAAATTGTCTAACAGTTGGTATCAGAGGGAGGTTAACTCAAATCTATTGATCTCATTCATAATTTTGAAGTGAATTATTTTTCTAATTAATTCTATTAAAGAACACAATTTTCAAAACCCATTAAGAAAATTAGAGAGAAATAAAATTTGGGATTGAAAACCAAAGTGCATTAATTAATCAATCCCCGACAAATTCGTTGTGTTTTCTTTGGACGATTAAGTGCTCAAACGTCATTAAGCAAAAGAAACACGATATTAATTTAGGGCAATATTCAGATATCCCGGTGTGAAAGAGTCTCGTGGATTGATAAGAACTGTAGCCACCAAAGTGGCCCTTTCGAGTCGATTTGTGAGATTACGGTTTCACATGTTTTAGGGAGTTCTCTGAGACTAGTGCGCAATCATTCTCCCAAAGGAGGTGCTTGCGCAATAGGTTCAGAGGGATACACACGAACATTTGGACGGTAGTGCGGGGCTCTAGCAATCTATTCGCCCAAAGGTGGTAGAACCGCGAAAAGCTCAAGTGTAACTGTTGCTCGTTCTTGTGTGGAGAATCACTAATTGTGTGGCGCGTAGTCTGCTCAAAGGTGTTGCGCGCTGACATGCCAGGATTCTCTGTCTAGTGTGCTATTTAGGGTTTTATAGCCATTGTTGCCCTATTTGTCTCTGATATTTCTTTTCTCTCTTTACAGTCACCTTTACAGTTCACAATAATATGACGACCATTGAGAAACTCACTGGATTGAATTTCAAGAAGTGGAAATCCGACATCATGTTTGCGTTAGAGATGGCGGATATAGAGATGGCCATGAATACCGACCAGCCTGCAGTCCTCACAACGACCAGCACTCAAACTGAAAAGGATCTTTACGGTGCATGGAACAAGTCCAACAAGATCTGCTTGTTGACTATGGAGCGTTCCATTCCATAGCACCTATTGAGTGGTCTTCCAGACACGACCGTCGCTAGGGACTTTCTGACTGCCGTTGGGCAGAGGTACAAGGTGTCTTCAAATGCTGAAATTGGGACTCTGATTCAGGACCTCTTCTCCATGAGGTATTCGGGAGGAGGCGGAGTCCGCGATTACATACTGAAGATGGTCTATTTCCAGACCAAACTGCAGGAGATGGAGATTACTCTCCCTGAAGCGTTGATTGTGTACCAGGCACTCAACACCCTCCCTGTAGAGTTCAGCATCTTGAAGACTACCTACAATTCCCAGGATGAGGTGTGGAAGATAAATGATCTGATTACGCGCTGTGTAGCTGAGGAGGAGAAGCTGAAGAATGAGAAGACGAACACTGCACTGCTTGTAGTCAAGTCTCCCTTCAAGAAGAAGAAGAAGTTCAAAGCTCCTACTAAAGTGCACCCTGCAGAAACTTCAGGGATTAAAGATGTCGCTGGTGTGAAGAAGCCTCTTGGCTGCTTCTTTTGCAGAAAGAAGGGGCATGTGAAGAGCGAGTGCCTCAAATTCAAATCTTGGATGGAGAAGCGTGGATTCACACCTAAAGGTAACCCTTTAGCTTTTGTCCTTTGTGAATCCAATTTAATTGAAGCCCCATCAAGTTCTTGGTGGCTCGATAGTGGAGCAACTAATCATGTTGCTTACACACTACAGGGATTCATCAAAAGGAGGAGGCCAAGCAAGGGTGAGTGCAGACTCACGGTCGGCAACAATGCTGAGGTGGAGGTGGAGTTCATCGGGGACATTTGTTTAGTCCTTGATTCTGGATATGAACTTTTATTGAGAGACATATTTTATATTCCTTCGTTTAGAAGGAATTTGATTTCAGTTTCTGCATTAGATAGACTTGGTTATGGTTTTAATATTTCTGCTGGTTTGATTAAGCTATTTTATGAATCATGGTTTATTGGCCAATGTTCTCTATCTAATGGTTTATATAGAATATGTCTTGCACCTATTAATTATTATGCTACCTCTGATAGTGTTGAAAACATTGCCACCAAAAGACCTCTAATTAAGGAACAGTCCTTCATGCTGTGGCATAAAAGATTAGGTCATATCTCTAGGGAAAGAGTAGAGAGACTAATTAAGCAAAATATTCTTCCTACTCTAGACTTCAGTGACTTAGAGACATGCGTGGACTGTTGTAGAGGTAAAATGACCAAGATTAAAAAGAAAGGCTCAACTCGTAGCTCAGATTTATTAGAGGTTATTCATACGGACATCAGCGGTCCTTATTCCACTACCCTCTATAAGAACACCTATTTCATTACTTTCATAGATGACTACTCCCGTTTCGTATATTTGTATTTAATTAAAGAAAAATCTGAATCTCTTGACAAGTTCAAGATTTTCAAGACTGAAGTAGAAAAGCAAATAGGGAAAGTCATCAAGATTGTTAGGTCTGACAGAGGTGGCGAGTATTTTGGTAGACATGATGCCTCCGGGCAACATAAAGGTCCGTTTGCCAGATACTTGGAAAGCTGCGGCATTGTTGCCCAGTACTCCATGCCGGGTAGTCCAGAGCAAAATGGTGTGGCAGAAAGGCGTAATCGCACCCTTAAGGAGATGATGAGGAGTATGATGAGTAGGACAAATCTTCCTGAGTTTTTGTGGGGTGAGGCGCTTAAGACTGCAGTGTATATCCTTAATAGAGTCCCGTCTAAATCAGTACCTAAAACACCTTTTGAGTTGTGGACTGGTAGACGACCCAGCCTTAATCATTTACGTGTTTGGGGTTGTCCTGCAGAAGTCCGTTTATACAACCCATCTGAAAGTAAGATTACCCCTAGGTCTTGTCGTTGCTACTTCATAGGCTACCCAGATCACTCTAAGGGATTTAAGTTCTATTCCCCTTCAGGAGGCCCCAGAATTGTGGAGTCTTAGACAGCCAAATTTTTAGAGTTTGATGTTGCTGATGAACCGAGTTGCTCTCGCACTATTAATGAAGTCGAGGAAATCGTACCTATTAATTTATCTGTGCCCTTGGTGGGAAATCCTGTGGTGCCTGAACCCGTGATAGAGCACGTGGAGGCTGTGGATCCGGTTTTACCACCGATCCCTGTTGAGGTTCCTCCGCAAGTTCAGGAGGTTCATCCACCCATTAGGAGATCCATTAGGGAGAGAAGGCCTGCAATTTCCTCAGACTATGAAGTCTATCTGGGCGAGAGTGATTTTGACATAGGTCATGTGGTTGACCCAGTGACTTTTCAGGAGGCTGTGTCTGGACCTCAAATTGATCTGTGGTGGGATTCGATGAAAGACGAGATGGAGTCTATGAAGCTGAATAAAGTATGAGAGTTAGTTGAGTTACCCAAAGGCTGTAGACCCATTGGTTCTAAATGGGTGTTTAAGACCAAGAAAGACTCCAAAGGAAAGGTCGAGCGGTTTAAGGCAAGACTGGTTGCCAAAGGATTTACGCAGAGAGAGGGAATCGATTATAACGAAACATTTTCCCCTGTTTCCTCTAAAGACTCTTTCAGAGTAATAATGGCGCTTGTAGCTCATTATGATTTGGAGTTACACCAGATGGATGTTAAGACCGCATTCTTGAATGGCGATCTTGCCGAAGAAGTCTATATGGTGCAGCCTGAGGGATTCAAGTCTGGTCTTTCCGACCAGCTTGTGTGTAAACTTAACAAATCCATATACGGTCTAAAGCAGGCTTCTAGACAATGGCATCTGAAATTCGATGAGGTGGTTACCTCTTTTGGTTTTGTAGAAAATAAGGTAGACCGTTGCATATATCTCAAGATCAGTGGGAGTAGATACATCTTCTTAATTCTTTATGTAGATGATATCTTGCTTGCGAGTAGTGCTTTGTCGTTATTGCATGAATCTAAGCAATTTCTGTCAAAGCACTTCGATATGAAAGATCTTGGAGAAGCATCCTTCGTTCTAGGAATTGAGATCATTAGAGACCGATCTCACCATTCTTTAGCACTCTCTCAGAAAGCATACATCGAGCGTGTACTTGAGAGATTTAGCATGCTTGATTGTAAGCCTGGTGACGTACCTGTGCTTAAGGGTGATAAGCTTAGCTTAGCACAATGCCCCAGGAACGATACAGAAAGAGAGTGCATGAAAGATATACCTTACGCTAGTGCGGTTGGCAGCTTAATGTATGCCCAAGTCTGTACCAGACCGGACATTGCCTTCGCAGTAGGACTTTTAGGCAGATATCAGTCGAACCCAGGACCTGCTCATTGGGTGGCTGCCAAGAAAGTCTTAAGGTATTTGAAAAGAACTAAGGATGTGAAATTGGTCTACCATAGAGTGCAGAACCTTGAGTTAGTGGGGTATAGTGATTCTGATTTTGCGGGGTGTGAGGATGATAGAAAGTCTACCTCAGGTTTCTTTTTTAAGTTTGCTGGCGGGGCCATTTCGTGGAAGAGTGTCAAACAGACACTCATCACTTCATCCACAATGCATGCGGAGTTTGTTGCTCTTTTTGGAGCTTCTACTCACGCGGTGTGGCTTAAGAATTTCATTACTGAGTTGAAGGTCGTCGACTCTATAGCTGGACCCATTCAGATGTATTGTGATAATATTTCTGCAGTTATGTTCTCGATGAACAATAAAAGTATCACAGGGTCTAAGCATATGGAAATTAATTTTTTGACCGTTAAGGAATTGGTCAAAAAGGGTGACATTTCAGTGGAGCATATAGGGACAGATGACATGTTAGCCGATCCACTTACCAAAGGACTTCGCCCCAATGTGTTTCAGAAGCATGTCTTCAATATGGGACTTAAGGAGTCATTTGATGTGCTAGATTAGTGGGAGGCTGCATGGAGCTCCATTTCATTTATCTGTCAATTTTGCACTTTAATTATTTCATCAATAATAAAGAATATTCATTTAGGAATATCATTAGGTTTAGATATTCATGGAATTTCTATGACACGTCACACTTCATATAAAAGTCTCATGACTTGTGTCAGTCAGAGCATAAGGCCCAGGGCACTACTTTTGATTAGGGTCTGTTTGTATGTCTTTTGACACGTGAATCTAAAATCTTAAGATTGGACATACATGTTCTTTTATGAACACTTAAGAACTTCTCGTAGCACGGTTTAGTGCATTCATTTGAGAAGTTTGGTTGACCACCAAATTAGAACAACCTTCATGTGCACAATTTCATTATGTTGTTCTAAATTTTTATATAACCGCGCTTTGTCCATGTCGATTGAATCCGTAAGCTGCTGTGACCATGGAAGGTCCCGTGTCGCTCAATGATGTGGTTGCCGCCATGATTCGGAGTGAAGGTTTTGATTGGACCGGATTGACGTGGGAGTAGACTCTATATCGCGTTCGCTAATTGGTACCCTTAAGTTTAGTGAAGATTTTGTCGGAACGTCATAAATTACGATGAATAAAGTCCAAGTGGGAGAATGTTAGATATTTCCCCGTTTGGTGGACTTGATTTCATCTAGACGTCCTGGTGGAGTCGTACGCGAATATTTGAGTCTATTCGGACTCCTGCGAGCGCGCGTTAGTTCAGTCGCGCGAACGATCGAAACCTGTGATAGGTGGGCTAGATCGTCTCGTAACTTTATGCGAACTCGGTCTCACCCTTGACACAAATTTTGGCTTAATTATGAATTTAGTTAATTATATGGGGAATTAAGTTTTCATTGAATTTTGGAGATTAATGGAATTGATTGTGTCCATTAATTTTGGTAACTCCAAAATTTGAGGGTTTGCCCTATTAGAGCCTGTTTTTAAAACCCCTCTATTATTCATTCCAAGCCATCGTGAATAAGGGGTGAAATCCCGAGCGTCTCTTTCATTTTTCTGAAACCGCTGCTGCCTTAGCCTTCTTTGGAATCGCCGGCTAGGGTGATATTTCCGCTCCTCCTTCTAGACCGAAAAGGAGGACTGTAGATCTCTTGATTCAGCGGCACCACCATTGGAGTTTCACTGCTTCTTCCTCATTTTCTCGATTTCTGCAAAGTCGAGGAAGACGATACGTTTGATCGGCGTTCTTCATCCCAGCAGCCGGCGAGAGGGCTCGACTCTTCAGATCTGTTCCGATCTACTCATTGGAAGGGATTTTCAGTTCAAGGTTGGGATCTTAGATCGATTAGAGAGGCTTTGCTAAAACCATAAATCTCCATCACCGTGAACAGGCGATCTAAATTAGAGAGATTTCAAAGCAGATAATTTTGTATGCTAACGGGTGCCGCTAGCGCCGCGGGGTTCATAAGGAACAACACATCGCAACTGTTGCGAATCTCCGCCATCATGAAACACGAGCAAGATTCCAATAACGGTATAAATTACATTTCCGCACTTCAGTAAATACACCGCTTGCTCAATCTTCAGTTTATTTGTGTGTTGTTGATTATTAGAAAAATAAATTTTATACATAAACCCCAATTAGAGATCCATAGCATTTGGTTAAGAACGATCTTGTATTGTATCGTTGCCACTTTAGTTTTATTTTGTGACGTCCTTGATTTTTGATTGCACAATTATTGGTGACGCACATACAAATTGTCTAACAGTTGGGTTTTTGTCCAAACTCACCGGAGCAAAAAATGTTGCGAGTCTTAATGGCAAAAAACAAATGGTTTATTTTGGAGATTGTTCTACCTAATTTACTAAAAAAAAATTGTGTCCGACACATAGAGATCTATGCGCGAGAGCCAATCCGAACGTAATAAAACAAGGATCCAACGGTTAAAATCCAAACTGAAAATTACAACCGTAATTTTACGATCGGCAAAATACGATTGTAATTACCAATTTTGATTTCAACTGTTGGATCATTGATTTTTACGGTCGAATTTGTTCTCGCACACAAGGATTTACTCTCGCACACATAGCTGTGTGTGTCAAGACACACAATATTATTTCTCCATATGCACAGCATATGTACATATATTCTATTGGGTTCATAACAAACATACATTAATGATGATTTATCAAATCTCTCTTTCTTCACATGATAGTAGCAAATGATCATGGAAACAAAAAATTGATCATGCGTATTTTAACTTAAAATACGCATGATCATGTATGTTAACAAACATACATTAATGATCAAGTATAATACGCATAAGTGTTAACTTAAAATACGCATGATCATGCGTATTTTAAGTGCTTATCGTTCGTTTTTCACTAAACATGCATAATCATGGGCATGCCAGGAAGAAGATAAATGAGCGTGATCGGCATGCAATCAGCATAGTGGAGCGTACATATAAAGATCATGCAAACAAAAAATTGCATTCAATTAACACTCGATGGGGACAAGTCGTGGATGTTAGGCTAATTTGAGGGGAATTTTTTTTGTTACTCAGCTTCACAAGTAGAAAAGCAATCGTTGTCTGCTTCTTCGAACTCCATGAGAACACAGCTGTTCCCACATGAAATGCATTCCCGGAAGTGCTTTTCCAGTCATTCACATCTCCTTCATAATCACTGTCGGTGTAACCGACCAGCTTCAACTTTTGTGCAGTATAGTACAATAGACCATGATCTCTCGTCCCATTCACATACCTCAAGATCCTCTCTTGCTGCTGTGAAATGATCTTGTTTCGGCTCCTCCATGTATCTGCTGACCACTCCAACAACATACATGAAATCAGGTCTAGTAAAAGTCAGGTAGCATAGACTTCCAACTAGACTCTTGAACATCGTAATTGAACCGCAATATCCTTCGAGTCCTTCCTCAGCTTTACTCCAGGATCTGCAGAAGTGGAGATAGCCTTGTTATTCTCCATCTGGAACTTCTTCAGTATCTCCTCTGCATACTTTTTCTGTGAGATGAAGATCTCATCCTTCTTCTGTTGCACCTCTATGGCCAAGAAGTAAGTGAGTTCGCCCAAATCAGTCATCTCGAACTCCTTCATTGTCTTCTTGAACTCTTCAAACATCAGATGATTGTTGTCAGTGAATATCATGTCGTCCACGTACAGACACACGACCATGATATCTCCATTCTTCTCCGCCTTCATGTAGAGTGCATATTCATACGAGCTCTTCATATACCCGTTCTTCTGAAAGTATGCATCAATTCTTTCATTCCACACACGAGGCGCTTGCTTCAATCCGTACAATGTCTTCTTCAGCTTGTACACCTTCTTCTCTTGACCAATCACTTCATATCCAGGCGGCTGCTGGACATAGACTTCTTCTTCTTCCAGGTAACTATTCAGAAAAGCGGACTTAACGTCCATCTGACAGATCTTCCACTTATACTTAGTTGTTAGTGTGATGATCAGCCTGATGTGTCAATCTGAGCTACTGGAGCAAAGACCTTATCGTAGTTCACACCTTGGACTTGTTTATAGCCTTTTGTGACGAGTCTTGCCTTGTGCTTCTCCACATCTCCTTCCTTGTTTGTCTTCACTCGATACACTCATTTCACACCAATGGGCTTGTGACCTGCTGGCAGAGTGACCAACTCCCAAGTATCATTCTTCTTAATGGATGTTATCTCTTCATCAATTTCCTTCCTCCAGGTATTTTCCTGAGCACTTCTTCATATGAATATGGCTCGCAATTTGCTAAGAGACAATGTAAACAAAAGATAGCATTTGTCGGCTCTGTCTCCTCGTAGATCTACTCCAACGTCCTTCTCATCCTAGGTTGAAGTCACTCATAATTGCTCCTGTTAGTGCTTGCTCCACTAGAACTGCTCATGTTAGTGCTTACTCCACTAGAGGAAGGGGTAGAAACTCCCCATGAATTTCTGTTTGGTGGTGATGGTGGTTCAGCTCCACCATTCTCTGCTTCAGCTTCGTGACCACCTTCATCTTCCTCATCATCAAAGAACATTCCTTTGACACTTTTCTCCTTCTCATCCCAACTCCAGCTACTGTCTTCTTCGAACAATACATCTCTTGAGATGATTTCCTTCTTTGTCACTAGATTGTATAACTTGTAAGCCTTGCTCATCGGAGCATAGACCACAAGTATACACTTCTCACTTTTATCATCCAGCTTCTTCCTTCTCTGGTCAGGGATGTGAGCATATGCTACACACCCCAAAACTCTCAAGTGTTGCACACTTGGCTTCCATCCACTCCATGCCTCATATGAAGTCTTGAACTTCACACTCTCAGTAGGGCACATGCTCAACAAGTACACATCACATTGTACTGCTTTAGCCCAGAAGATCTTTGGCAACTTCTTTTCCTTTACCATACTCCTTGCCATGTTCAAAATTGTTAGATTCTTTCTTTTTGCTACTCCGTTCTGCTGAGGAAAGTAAGCATCAGTTAACTGATGAGCAATCTCATGCTCTTTGTAGAAAGCATCAAATAACTTAGAGGTGTACTCCCCACCTCTATCCGTTCTGAGCACCTTCAGATACTGCCCACTTTCTTTCTCAGCCATCACCTTGAACTCCTTGAACCTGTCAAGGGCCTCTGACTTCTCTTTCAAGAAGTATACCCAACACTTTCGACTGAAGTCGTCAGTGAATGTGATGTAATATTTTCTTCGGCCAACTGAGGCAATATCAAATGGACCAGCAATGTCTGAGTAAACCAGTTCAAGTTGTCTCCTTGCTCTTCGAGACTCTCCACCTTAAAACGTCTGTCGCTTCTGCTTCCCCTTTGTACTTGCTTCACAGATCTTCTGTGGTGGTAAGATCTTCGGCAGACCTTCCACCATCTTAGCATGTGATAAGAGCTTCAGACCACTGAAGCCTAAGTGTCCCATCCTGTGATGCCACATCCAAGCTTCTTCTTCATCGGTCGTTGCAAGACATGTTGTTGCCTCAGCATCCATCTTCAACGTGACGAGATGATTCATCGTCATCTTCATCTTCACAACTTCTCTTCCTTTTTGGTTCTGCATAACCAACGTTCCATCCTTCAGTTGGATGCAGTAGCTTTTCTCCACCAATTGTCCAAGGCTTAAGATGTTACTCTTCAAGCCAGGAATATAAAATACATCTCCGATGTGCAGCTTCTCACCATTCAAAGTGACCATTATCACTCATTTTCCTTCCACAGAGATCTTTGAAGCTCCTTCTCACCACACATGTGGTTGCTAGCTCATGTATCCAAGTACCAAACTTCATTCATGTAACATCCCTAATCATACTAGACCCTATGGAGGTGTTAGGGCATAACATGAGGAAAGAAGGGTGAGTGGAGGCAAGAAGATGACCTTAGAGTTCACTAAGTTGGGGTAAACTCACATAGTGCTCACAAGTGAGCACAAGACAACTTAGGTCAAATTAGCCAAATTGAACTCACAAACACTAATTGACCTCACCATTATGTTCCTAACCCTAATAGAGACTCACTTGAATAAGAACCCCAGCAATTGGTCAACCAAATATATCAAATTGACCAAAGTCAACCTTAGGTCAATTTAGGCATATTCAACACAATGAGACTCAGTTGGCCTTCAATACCTCAAATTGACCTTACCTATTTTCCCCTAACCATTAAGGAAGGTCATGAGGTCAATTATCACTAATTGGTTTCACCCAATTTCAAGGTATTGACCAAAGTCAACTTTTGGTCAACATAACCCAAATCAACCCAATCAAGGACCAATTGGCCTTCAATTGGTCAAATTGACTTCAACAATAACCTTTTAACCTCATTAGGGATCTAGTGGAACCAAAGCCCCATTAAGTGGTCAACCAATCCATCCAATTTGACCAAAGTCAAACTTAGGCTTATTTGGGTCAAACTCACACCATATGGATTAATTAACTAAATTGGAGCCACGCCATGGTCCAATGGACTTTGGGTAAAGTCATATGACTCATGATCATCTAGCGGGGATAACCCACCCACCAATTTAACCAAGTCAACCTAAAAGTCAATCATGATCAACATAAAGCCTTAAGAAAGAAATTGAAAGACCAAATGGAGTCCAAGTGCACCAAGGCCCCATCCCATGCCTAACCAGCATGCCACAAGTCTATTGGCACACCACATCTTAAATTGGAGAGAGAAAATGTGCTTGGGGGCAAAATTATCAATTTTCCCCTTAAGGTGAAAAGCACCTTCGAGTAAGGGAGATTCCTTGGCCCTTACCTCCTTGCTCATGGCTATAGTCGCCCCCTCAGGCCGTGAACAGTCCTTTCAGAGCATGACAACTGCTCAGCAGCTAAGGGAAGGTTGTACAAGCCATGGCCGAAACACTCCATTCTCCATCCTCCCTATACAGCCATCACCACCTTCATTTGACCATTCCATCATATTCAGAGGGTTCTTAGGAGTCGAGCCAGCCTCTTAGATCAGAGATTTTGGTGAAGAATCAACAGATCAAGCAAGCTCGCAGGGGACAGAGAAATCCATGACCACCCGTCGGAGCACCCGTCCCCGAGCCACAATTGAGGTTCGTTTCTCCTCATCTCCCTCTGTGCTAGCTTTCTAGCTCATTAGGCTGAGAAATCGGGCTCAATTGAGTCACGATCCATGTGAAGTAGGTGAGACTTTGCCGAGTTTTCTACCCCGCTCGGGTTTGCCGGAGACACCTCCTCCGGTGGTCGTGTCGCCACCAATCGATAGCCACCACCTCAATGGAGGTGATGGTGGTGGTGGCCGGCAATGGTGGCCCTCAGGTGGTCGACAATTGCAAGAGGAAGAGCTTCAGGAAGTTTGAATCTTGCCTGATGGTTACCCGCATACCACATTAATATAAAGAAATCATTTTTGTCACACTATATACTGAAGTTTAGATTAATTATTTAGACCACTTAGAGGCCCTTTTAGGCAAAAATGCCTCATACAACTTTTGTATCCCTTGAGGTCTACTGCTTATAGGGTTTTAAATCACCAAGTTTGGTGGCTTACAACTCTTTGTAGGGCCATTCTACTGAGGTGTGTCCTTAAGGGTGACCGGTCATTATTTTGTAGATCTAACTCACATAGATGCTTAGATTGACATAATATTTTGGGCATAAGTTTATATGACATAAATACATCCCCTGCCTAAAAATCATAATTTTTGGGCAATATTTTTCTAAGATTTAATGGTAAATATGTTTTTTCATATTAATGAAATAAATGAGGTCGGATAAATGCAAAATGACCCAAATCTTGGATGACATAATTGTTAGGTCATAATTAGTCACATGTAAAAAGTTGAAGTCCTTTGGACCTCTGTATAACATTGTATTCCACATCCATAGGAATGAGATGTATGGAAGGGTAGTGTGCATATAACACATTTGGATATTTTGTGAATTTAACACAAATGGCTTGTTGCATGCTCATGATATTAGGAAAATACACATATTATGATGGAGGGTATTATCTCTAGAAAAATTAGGATTTTTGGAATGAAAAATCCTAAGTATTTAAGTAATAACATTAATGTCACATAAGTGTATTAGTCAAATAAAAGTGATCAAATGATTTAGGATAAATCTGATTTCCTTCCACATGATGGTTTAGAGTAACACATGTAAGACCCCTTTTTTTTTTTGCAAAAATCACCGGGTCTTAGGCCCAGAACCGCCGCTTTGCGGTGACACCTTCGCTCGGGAAGATCATCACCACAAAACGCCGATCCTGCCGGCCAATTCGGTCACGAAGAAAAGTACATTAAAGAGAAGACAAGTCCACCGAATCACATGAATTATAAATGTCCACATATATTAACTGAATAGGAGATAACAAGGGTTACAATAAAAAGGGCTCTTGCCCTGTACATCATTTCCTCACTACAAGATCACCCGCGGAAGCTAACTCCTAGGTAAAACTAAGGCTAATCGTCACCGACACTGAAACCGGAGTACTCAGACTAGTCTGACCCATCCCTGCAGACTTTGCACTCCACTGGTGCTGCAACACTGGATGCTTCTTCTCTTTTGGCCTGCGGTCGCTGCCTCGCAATCCACGTCTACGTCTTTGCCTTCGGCCTCCTGGTCGCTGTGCTGGAGGGGTCCCACCTCTCATGGGGCATCTGACCCGAGTGTGTCCCGGCTGGTGATAATGGTAGCATGGTCGTGGGGTCCACCATGTCCGATCCTGCTGTACCTGTTTCTCGGAGGTTGCTGCGTCTCCTCGAACTCCTAAAACGATAAGGTCCACTGACCGTCAGTCAAAATGACTCAGCCAATTCCCCACCCCTCCCCCAATGGCTCCTAGGCACCGTATGGGGAGGAGGAAGCGGAGGACATTCAAGGGGTAAAAACAAAAGCAGGTGGCGGCGAATCTACAACTACACAGGTGTATATATATATGAAGCAGTAAGTAAGCACAGTAAAGTGCTTGTAAAGAACAGTAAGCAGTATACATAATGGCAAGTAAAGTAATATAAAAGTAACCATTGATTTATAGGAATGCCCATACAAACCTATAGACCAAGGGGTTGTTTAGCAGGGCCTACCGTATAAGAAGTCCCATAACCGACTTATACGTTAGGGGTAGGTTGAATGCAATGTTTATGCTATGACATGCAAAGTATGTTGTTATGCTATGATCATACAAGTGCAACTCACCCACTTCGACTCTATGCGCATAGACTTTTAGTTCCCCCTTTTCGGAGCGAGCTAGACTCCCAGGATACTCCGGTAGTGGCAAACGGAAGAGGTGGGTTGGGCCTCGCCCACCTCTAGGTTGGTATTCACACTACCTAACCTAGACCTCTCGTACGCCTCCACAAAACCCGCGGAGCGTCTGCGTACTCTTGCTGACTGGACCGCCAGACTATCAAGGCTAAGTGTAAAACCACACTTGCCGAGTCAACGTATTGACGTCGGTGTGAACGACCGTCCAATACCGAAGACCCACCACCTTCATTGCACATGCAACATGTTCCACTTCCTACTTCCGAGCCCTAAGCTCCCCGGGCTAACCTGCCCGCCATCGATAACCTTCCGAGCCATCGGCTCGCCGAACCAACCCGTCCGTACCACAAAACACCACTGAGTCACAAGCTCTCCTAACTCAGCAATCCGCACCTTTAACCACCGAGCCAACGCTCGTAAGACCAAACCAACTAACTTCTCGTAACCACGGGTTGAGGGTGAGTATGTTATTAGTTAATTTTGAACAAGATCTTACTCCTATACTTTTAGGGTTAATCTTGGTCTTCCCGAGGGTTACCCTGTAAGGGGCTCGCTACGGTACTAGGGACTACAAAGGGATGACACCCCAAAGTTCCCTTTCCCAAGACACTTAGTATAATTGGTTACTACCCATAACTAACCCTCTTAATGCTTTACCTGGTTCAAACCTAAGTGCTTTAAGACACTAAAGGGAAGGGACGATCTTTCATCAATCCCAAGATGACCTACCCCAAGGGTGGCACCCCACCATCCTAGGCCTCACCAAACCCTAAATAACTCCAGGGATTCTCCCATAGTCAAATGATCACCATTAAACTCTCACATCTCCAATCAATATAATCCAATTTGGCCTATAACCCAAAAATTGCCAATTTGCTAAACGCAGACCATCATCAACGCTTTGATGCTCATGAAGGGGAGTACACTAAATACTCAATCCTATGATTCAACAATTTTATTGGAGGTCCATACTACATTTTTAAGACCAAATTCAGAGTTTCATAATTTTCCAAATAATAATAATATTTAAATCATTTTTCCCAAAATACCACTTCCTAAGGTTTGAACTGCAAGTATGCTTTCCTGACATCCAATGCCTGCCTAAATTTTTACATAAATCAAGGGTACCTAATAATCAGTGGGTATGAATTTGTAGGAAAAATCAGCAAGATTTACTATTTTTAAAAATTCCAAAACTCACTTATTACCAATAAATTCCAAAGGAGGTACCCTCATATGATCTCCAAACCTTATTCAAATTAGTACAGAGGTGATTTATACTAAAATATTCAGTCCTACAAAGTTTGACCATGTTCCACAGAGGGTACATTTGTAATTTCCATAGTGGATATAGTTGCAATTAATTCCAAATTGAACTAGAGGTACCAAAAATATTAATCCAAAAATTATGAGAAAAATACAGTGGGTACATATTGGTATGAAATGGCATCCAGCAAAGTTTCATGCAAATAAAGTAAACTAACACCCTACAATCCATCATCCCAAAAATTGCCAACAATACGAATAATTATAATTTGGACCTCCAAATGTTTTCTAATGGTCCTAACAGAATCTTCCAAGGATTAATAACATTTAGACTAAGTTGGTGACAGAAGATGGTTAATCATAAAGTATTATTTCTTCCTAAAACCCAAAACCCTAATTATTTACAAATCTACCCAAGGGTTTATTACCTAGGGTTGGCAACTCCAAATCCCTCCAATTTCTCATAGTAGCATTCTCTGGTCACCAAGATTATCTCCCCAAAATTTCAAGTCAAATCATTAAGGTTTGACCCCTCTTCCTTCATTGGCCTCTAATTGTACCCCATTAGGGTTTAGCCTAGGGTTAGGGTCTAAACTTTTCCAAATCCACCCAAACCTCTTGTGAGGGTATTATAACACTCTTAGAACTCAGAGAGGGCTATTTCACTTCTCTCCATGGACATATACTCCTATGTCCTTCACAAACCCTAAAGGGCACCATACACTTAACCACTAGGGTTTAAGGGCACACTAGGCCCTAACTCATCTAAAGTTGCTCCTTGGGGGTGTCTCATACCTCCCAAGTTAGTGACCAAGGTCACCCCATCAATCAGTGGGAGGAAACCCCTCCACACCCCAAAATTTGCTTAAGATCACTTTGTGCCCTAAACAAACCCTTAAGCAAACACAAGGCCAAGGGGAACTCCCTACTTGCCCAAGTCCAACCTACTCACTATACTGGCCAGGGGTCAGTGAATGACCACCCATGATCCTACCAACACTTGGTGAGGAGTGGGGTTCTATTGGGTACCTATTTGGAGTGCTAATAGCAATTTAGCCCCTTTTTGATTTACTAGGGCAAACCTCCTCCAATGGCTACCAAATTTGGACCAGAGGTTGGCATGGGGGAGGGTGATGTGCACCCCAAATATGAAGCCAATTGGATTTGTGGAAGTGTGGGGGCACTCACCCAAAGTTTTGCCTAAACCTAGGGAGCCTAAGGTTGTCTTGGTGAATTACCCCACCAAATCAACTCCAAAAATTATGATACTTTAACCAGGGCCTATACTTACTCCCTAGCACCACCCATCCAAATTTGGAAGGGTTTTGAGGTGTTTAGAGCACCTAATTGGGTTACACCAGGATTATTGAACTTTCCCAAAATTATGAGGAAAACTTCTCCAATCAATCTGGTCTTTGGACATGACCTAAATATGCCTAAGACTAGCCTACACCCCAAATATCAAGTCATTTGGAGTTCTAGATTGGTGTGGGCATCAAAAATAAGTCCTGGATAGCCTTATGGACAGTCCCCACTAAAATGAGTGTTGTGCCCTAACCAGGACTCCAAATCGAGTGATCTTAATTTTGGATTAAACGACCTCAAGCGCTCCAACTTTGATGTTGGGCAAAAATTCCCTAGAGGCCTCTAAGTATTTTTACCAGAATTAACTAAACACTGCATTTTAATCACAGAAAATAAGGATTTGAACTAAGGGCCGCACGAATCTTGGCGCAAATCTAACGGCGCCTGTTCATCATCCCCGATAAACAACGGCCGAGATCTACCGCGCCTGAGCCGAAAGAGCTTGGATTTCCTGGCCACCTGAGCGCCGCCCCGGCCGACCAACGCCACCACCACCTCCGTTGAGGTGGGGGCCGGCGATGAGCGGTGTTTGCTCGGCCGGAGGTGGCCGGAATCACGATCTGGAAGAGGAAGCCCAACCCGATCGACGGGAGGCATGGCTGGCTTGATTCCCAGCCAATTGGCCACGAAACGAGCCGCCGGTGATTGGGATCTAATCCTTTGGGGTCAGGGAAGAGAATCGGACCTGCTGTAGAGCTTGTCGGCGAGTTATCCTGGAGTACACCATGGGAGCTTGGGTTGGTTGCGATGCCATGCTGATTCACGCCTACAGCACACGAAATCCTCTGAAAGGTTGGGGGTTTCACTCCTCTCTGGCTTCTGAAGGTGATGGGGGTTTCGAATGAGGGTGATGGTGGCTTTAACCCCCATTGCCATTAATGGCCTCTTCGAATTCCTCCAATGTCGGACCCCATTCATCTCCCCTGCTTTAATCCTTCTTGGTAACTGCTGAAAACTCCTCCTAATCGGCTGAGGAGTTGAATGGGAGAGTTAATTTGGGAGGCCAAGGGGTGGAACTCCTTAATGGCCATGAATGGCCTCTTTCTCTCTCCTTAAAATTGGGTTTTTCTCTCTCCTACTCACCATGGCCGATTTTCTACCCCACTCTGAGTTTAATGCTAGTCTACTAGGCTGGTCAAGTGATCAATTTGGGCTTAGCCCAAAGGGATTGGGCTAGGTTTAAGAGATTTGACCTAATTTGGGCAAGTTTGACTTTTGGTCAAATTGACCAATTGGGTGACCCTAGGTGGGGCTTTTGTGTCCATTGGACTCCAAATTAGGCTTAGAAACTACCGGTGGGGTCAATTTGGTCACATGAGCCTTAGTTGACCCAATCTAAGTTGATTTGACAAAAATAGGCTAAATTGACTTTGGTCAAATTGAGCCCTAGGGTTGACTTGGTCATGGGGCTTTTTGGTCCACTGGGTCCCCTATGACATGATAACACTATGGGTATGGTCAATTTAATATGGTGATGATCAATTTGGGCATTTAATGAAGAATTGTCATTTTGACCTAACAAGGGCATTTTGGTCAATTTGCACCACTGGGGGTCCCATGATGGGGCTTTTAGGTCTACTAGGTCCCTTATGGTATTCTAGACCTAGGTGAGTGATCAATTTGTCATGGTGAAGGTTAATTTGCTCTAAATATGCTACTTTGACCAATTTAGGGTTAGGGTTGACTTTGGTCAATTTGGCCTCTTTGGTTGACCCCAATGTGCCCTTGGTGCCCTAAGGGGGCCCCTAAAGGGTTAGGGATACTATGGTGGGGTCAATTGATCAAGTTGAGGCCCTAAAGTCCAACCCTAAGCTTGGTCACTGGAAATTGCTATTTGCAGTCCAAGGCACTTTCAACCCTAATCTTGCCTAAGCTAAAGGGATTTCCACACTACCAAGGCCTTGTCATGACCTTGTCAAGACAGATTCACCTGGGGGGTCTAGCTGTCTGGGGGATGTTACAAATCCTAATAAACAAAAAAAATAATTTCATCCTCGAAATTCAGGTTAGGCTTGCGGGGTTTTCACCGCGAGTGACTGAACGTAACATCCCCTAAGAATTGAAGTTATTCCTGGCTCGGAGAGCACCGACTATCTATGCCACACCAACTCTAGTGGCTCCAAGTTATGCTCCTCCTGACCCTAATTTTACCACATGTCTTACCTCTGGAATCTTCTTGCGCCGCAAGACTCGCACCGTCGTATCATCTATCCTGACCGGGGTGACCCAGCTAGCTTGGTCGATCTATCCTCAAACTTCCACTCTAACCTGGGCAGACCCTTATGCCTCTAAAGTTTTCTTCTCACATTCAAATTCTTACTCCTTCAGGTACGTCTGAGTAATCAAACATCTCCAATCTACAACTTTTCTAGTTCTTACTATTGATGGAACTTAATCAAATCGTCTAGCGTCCCTACCATCCTTAAAATCTTAATAGGGGTGCATTTGTGAACCTTTCTGAGTACATGCTAACCAACCATAATAGTAAGATGACTCCCGATCATTTTCTACGTGAAATTCTATTCATAACGGCAAGATTTTGATACCCTAGGGTTTTTCACAATTTGATTCATCAAGGAAATATCATCATGTTTATTTCTCCAAAATCCTGTCACTTCCACTTATGCTAGTCTTGATCACTCTCAAATGGTCTTAAGCAAGATAAACTCAGATCATTCTTGCCATAATGAAATCAAACACTATATTCCAAATCTAACAAGTCATCGTCTAAGATCTCTGGTTATTTATCATCCAAGTTCACAAGGTATAAAGCTATTAATGTGGACAAAATTTTCAACCATGACGGGGCATGATTTTTATCAAAACATAAGTTGATCACTTCCAAATGCCCGAAGTCACAAGAGTTTTCAAATTTAACTACAACTTGTAAGATCTAATTTCCACCCTTAACTTCTATACTAGGACATCAACATCCTTAAATGATTAATCCTAGCGACTTTACATTTCCCAAGACTCAACTAAGGGCAAGTTGTTGTCCGACCCAAATGATGTCCATCCATTGCTCTGCTACTTCTACCGGTCATCATTCCAAACATACTGTTACACCGTCTCCTCTTCTTTTAAGTAACATTGAGTAAGATCAACTTCGAAATCATTTTGTTCACGACACCAAAATTCTCTAATTTAGGTCTAAGGGAAATCTAAGTCCGCCAATAATTTGCCCAATAAACAAAAGGTTCGCCCCAATAAACAAAAGATAAGCCACTATCTATTTTGGGCTGAGTACATTCAATATCACCAAGTTACATTCATCCCAAGTATGCAAACAATTCTTAGGGCATACAACCTTAGACTTGGGGTTCTATCTTGGGGCTCATTGGTATACTCCACACTTTAGACTCTTCTAGGTACCTTCTATGACAACCTTATCAGGGTCACTATGTCACCCAATCCCAAACGGGTCCCTTCTGAACTTCAATTCTTATCCGACCCTTGGTGTTTGTTATGGTGGTTGTCTTAATGTAATCATGCCACCGATACGAGGGTTGAGTCTAACTCATTGACTAAAAGACTATCTAGAGAGTTCTTTTGCAGCCGGAGGTATTCCTTGTTGGGGGCAGGGTTCGCCGCAGGCTACAAAAGAAAAATTGACGCTCATAGGGAAAATAACTAAGAAGATTCAGTTAAAAGTGGACTTTTTTTTCATGTGATTTCCCCATATGGGCACACCACTGCTTCCGCTGCTTAGTTTGTCCTCAAACTAAACTCGCGCGGGGTGGCCCAGGGTTGGTGGACTTCTTTTCTTCGGATCGAGGTTTCCTCTTATACCACTTGTAAGACCCCTTTTTTTTGCAAAAACCACCGGGTCTTAGGCCCAGAACCGCCGCTTTGCGGTGACACCTTCGCTCGGGAAGATCGTCACCACAAAACGCCGATCCTGCCGGCCAATTCGGTCACGAAGAAAAGTACATTAAAGAGAAGACAAGTCCACCGAATCACATGAATTATAAATGTCCACATATATTAACTGAATAGGAGATAACAAGGGTTACAATAAAAAGGGCTCTTGCCCCGTACATCATTTCCTCACTACAAGATCACCCGCGGAAGCTAACTCCTAGGTAAAACTAAGGCTAATCGTCACCGACACTGAAACCGGAGTACTCAGACTAGTCTGACCCATCCCTGCAGACTTTGTACTCCACTGGTGCTGCAACACTGGATGCTTCTTCTCTTTTGGCCTGCGGTCGCTGCCTCGCAATCCACGTCTACGTCTTCGCCTTCGGCCTCCTGGTCGCTGTGCTGGAGGGGTCCCACATCTCATGGGGCATCTGACCCGAGTGTGTCCCGGCTGGTGACAATGGTAGCATGGCCGTGGGGTCCACCATGTCCGATCCTGCTGTACCTGTTTCTCGGAGGTTGCTGCGTCTCCTCGAACTCCTAAAATGATAAGGTCCACCGACCGTCAGTCAAAATGACTCAGCCAATTCCCCACCCCTCCCTCAATGGCTCCTAGGCACCGTATGGGGAGGAGGAAGCGGAGGACATTCAAGGGGTAAAAACAAAAGCAGGTGGCGGCGAATCTACAACTACACAGGTGTATATATATATGAAGCAGTAAGTAAGCATAGTAAAGTGCATGTAAAGAACAGTAAGCAGTATACATAATGGCAAGTAAAGTAATATAAAAGTAACCATTGATTTATAGGAATGCCCATACAAACCTATAGACCAAGGGGTCGTTTAGCAGGGCCTACCGTATAAGAAGTCCCATAACCGACTTATACATTAGGGGTAGGTTGAATGCAATGTTTATGCTATGACATGCAAAGTATGCTGTGTAACATCCCGACTTCGAAAAAGGGGTCTAGCCGGTTCAGCTGAACCCTTGGAGGAATCTAGGCCGGGTCATCAGGCAATCACGACCCGACCTTCACCACATAGAGGTGGTCATTTAGAGAAATGACTGCTTTAGGTAGCATTGTGCTTCGCCATAACACCGAAGTGGTATATTAAGCATACGTGCTCAGAATCGACTTCCGTCAGTTGCATTAGACTCGTATAATTGATACGAGTGCAACGGAACTCGTTTCGTTTCAATCCGAGGTCATTTGGTGAAAGTGACCATTTTGAGTATAGTAGCACGTCACGACGATGCAATTTTAGAATATGGAGCATACGTGCTCCGAATCGACTTCCGTCAGTTACGTTAGACTCGTATGGTCAATATGAGTACAACGGAATTCGTTTCGTCCCGATCTGAGGTCGTTTGGAGAAAACGACTATTTTGAGTAATACCGAACGCCGCAACAACGCCATTTTAGAATATTGGGTAAACAAGCCCCAATTTCACCCTAGTCAGTTGCAATAGACTCGCGTGATCAATTCTAACACAATGCAATTCGTTTCGTTCAAATTCGATGAGATTTGCGAAAGGTAGCCAAAATAATCTATTTTGAGTTGCGTACTGGTTTGAGCGAGTAATTATGAATAACGGACTCGGAATCAACTTCAAATAATTTCGTTAACTTCATGTGATTATTACGAACACAGCGACACCCTCTGCGCATTTATTTCGCGAGCACTTTTGCATTCTTTGATATATATAAACGTGTATAAATAGGTGTGTGTGTAATGTGTATATATATACATATATAAGCTTATATATATATATAAACAAGAGAGTGAGGTGCCCTGTTCAAAAACCGGAAATCAGCGGAGAAACCATGGGCGAAAACCAGGCGAGCTCGCTGGGGGCGTCGGATTGGTCGACCATGGCTATACAAGGGCTTCGCGGCAAGGTAACTGGACACGCGCTCTTCCTCTTCCTCTCCCCCTCCTCGAAACTCTGTCCTGGCAGAGGGTTTTACGGCAAGGTAGGTAAGAAAACTCGTTCTCCCTCTTCTTCCTCTTCTCCTTCGTTTCTTCTCTCTCGTTTAACCGAAATTGGTCCTGATTAGAGAGGTATAATTGCCTATCTGGTGGATTCCTCCTGGTTTGATTTAGCTAATTCCTGTTCCAGATTTATTTGGAGTTATATGCTAAGTTTCCTGGTTTGATTTAGCTAATTCTTGATCCAGATGTATTGGGAATTATATGCTAAAAATCTGGATGAGCTGGGGTTTTTACTAAATCATATGCTAAAATCATATACTGGGGATTTTACTTAATTATGCTGGGGATTTTGTTTCTTATGCTTGCTGTCTGTGAAGCTCTTGACTAAGCCTTGATGGTTTTTCTTCACTTCCTGATTATAATTATACGGCTAAAAATCTGGATTCATTTAAGCTTGGTTTAATTGGCTAGTTCATTTATGCGTGGCTAATCCTGCATAATTCATTAGCAGGAAGATTGGTTGGGTCTCTTTTTTTGTTGTTGTTGTTGTTGTGGCTAAATTCTGCACTCGTCCCCTTCTGCTCTATAACCTGTTGGGTGTTTCAAATATTTTAATTAGAGGGGCTGCCTTGTTCCTTTTGTTGGGGCTGCTCTGTCTTTGTTAAATTGGGGCTGTTATTATTAAACCTGCTTCTATAATACCTTGATTTGGGGGTGCTGCTGCGACATCTGATTGGGGCTGCAGTATTGTATCATGCTGTCTTTTCATGGGGCTGTGCTTGTTTGATTTCAGTTGGGGCTGCCCTTTTTGCTTTCTTTCTTTTGGGCTGCTGTTGTTTCTTGGTTGGGGCTGCTGTCTTTAGCTTGGACTGCTGCTGTCCATGGTTGGGCTGCTGCAGTCTTGTGTGGGCTGCTGCTGTCTTTGATTGGTGCCATCCTTGTTGGGTTAATTAGGGGCTGCTGCTTGGGGTATGCTACATTGGCCTTGGGTAGCATAAATTCCGATCTTTGTTAAATTGGGGCTGCTTATTATACTTGCTAATTAGGGGCTGCTGCTTGGGGTATGCTACATTGGCCTTGGGTAGCATAAATTCCGATCTTTGTTAAATTGGGGGCTGCTCCTTGCTAACTTGGACTGCAGGTTTGATGAAATGGGGCTGCTCCTTTCCTTGTTGGTTTGGGGGCTGCTTCTTGTTAACTTGGACTGCAGGTTTGTTGAAATGGGGCTGCTCCTTTCCTTGTTGGTTTGGGGGCTGCTTCTTGCTAACTTGGACTGCAGGTTTGATGAAATGGGGCTGCTCCTTTCCTGGTTGGTTTGGGGGCTGCTCCTTGCTAACTTGGACTGCAGGTTTGATGAAATGGGGCTGCTCCTTTCCTTGTTGGTTTGGGGGCTGCTTCTTGTTAACTTGGACTGCAGGTTTGTTGAAATGGGGCTGCTCCTTTCCTTGTTGGTTTGGGGGCTGCTTCTTGCTAACTTGGACTGCAGGTTTGATGAAATGGGGCTGCTCCTTTCCTTGTTGGTTTGGGGGCTGCTTCTTGTTAACTTGGACTGCAGGTTTGTTGAAATGGGGCTGCTCCTTTCCTTGTTGGTTTGGGGGCTGCTTCTTGCTAACTTGGACTGCAGGTTTGATGAAATGGGGCTGCTCCTTTCCTGGTTGGTTTGGGGGCTGCTCCTTGCTAACTTGGACTGCAGGTTTGATGAAATGGGGCTGCTCCTTTCCTTGTTGGTTTGGGGGCTGCTTCTTGTTAACTTGGACTGCAGGTTTGTTGAAATGGGGCTGCTCCTTTCCTTGTTGGTTTGGGGGCTGCTTCTTGCTAACTTGGACTGCAGGTTTGATGAAATGGGGCTGCTCCTTTCCTGGTTGGTTTGGGGGCTGCTCCTTGCTAACTTGGACTGCAGGTTTGATGAAATGGGGCTGCTCCTTTCCTTGTTGGTTTGGGGGCTGCTTCTTGTTAACTTGGACTGCAGGTTTGTTGAAATGGGGCTGCTCCTTTCCTTGTTGGTTTGGGGGCTGCTTCTTGTTAACTTGGACTGCAGGTTTGTTGAAATGGGCTGCTCCTTTCCTTGTTGGTTTGGGGGCTGCTTCTTGTTAACTTGGACTGCAGGTTTGTTGAAATGGGGCTGCTCCTTTCCTTGTTGGTTTGGGGGCTGCTCCTTGCTAACTTGGACTGCAGGTTTGATGAAATGGGGCTGCCCCTTTCCTTGTTGGTTTGGGGGCTGCTCCTTGCTAACTTGGACTGCAGGTCTGATGAAATGGGGCTGCTCCTTTCCTTGTTGGTTTGGGGGCTGCTTCTTGTTGAATTGGACTGCAGGTTTGTTGAAATGGGGGCTGCTGCTTTTGTGCTTAGCTTGGGGCTGGTTTGCTATTATCCCACTTTAGAGGTTGCTGTTTGTTTTTCTACTTGGGGGCTACTTTACACTAATCTTGCTTGGATTACGTTGGGGTTGGTTATATAATCCCAGCTAGGGGCTGCTATATAGTTATATATCCTTCCTACTTGGGTTTATGTTGGGGGGCTGCCTCTTATCCTTGATAAATTGGGGGCTGTGATGTTTGTTGAATTGGGGGCTGCCTTGTGAGCTGTTAATGGGGGCTGTTTACTTTCCTATTGGGTTAGTAGGGGGCTGCCTTGTGAGCTGATTTTGGGGGCTGCTCCTTGTTAAGTTGAACTGCTCTTTACCTTGATGATTTGGGGCTGTTTGCTTTGAGCTGCTCTTTACCTTATTGATTTGGGGCTGTTTTGCTGGGGCTGCTCTTACCTTGATGATTTGGGGCTGTTTGCTTTGAGCTGCTCTTTACCTTATTGATTTGGGGCTGTTTTGCTGGGGCTGCTCTTACCTTGTTGATTTGGGGCTGTTTGCTTTGAGCTGCTCTTTACCTTGTTGATTTGGGGCTGTTTGCTTTGAGCTGCCCCTTTACCTTATTGATTTGGGGCTGCTCTTGTTCCCTCTTGGTCTAATGGGGGCTGCTGCTGTATTTTTAATAAGGGGGTTGCCCTTCATAGCTCACGACAAGGTATGATAGCTTCACTCTCTCTTCCTCCTCCTCCTACCTCAATTCTCCCTCCCATGGCAGGAATCTGCCACTTATTAGTTTTCCTTGTCGTTCCGATTTGGTGAGGAATGGAGTCGTGCTACTCCGAATTGGTAGAGATTAGGAATGCGATCATATGCCTAGGCATGAAATTTATGGGGGACTCTCACACCATAAGCATCACCCAAGAGGAACCCCTTCTCCGCCTCTTACTTGAGCCTATCTTCATCTGGTTTGGTATCCGATTGAGGGAGCTTCATCTCTTCCTCCTCCGACAAATGGTAGACTCTAAACCTTATCTATTTTCGTCTACTCTTCATCTTATTTCTCTCTTTCACACTACTGTGCTACTTCTTGTGCCTATAAAGCTTATGGGTGTCTTGGGCTTGATTACCAAGCATTCAAGTGATTGACGGAAGTTTACATAAATACAAGCGGGTCTTATGTGGATGACTGGGGATTGATCGCCAAGCACCGAAATGATCGACGAAGGTCTACATGAATGCAATTGTGCCCTATGTGGGCAGGTTGGATTTGATTGCCAGCCGAGTTAAATTAGTGGTACCTTCTCGGATAGAGATATGCTAAGCTTATAAAGAGTTCGTCTTCTCTCCTTCTACAAGACTACGGGTGGATATTTGGTTAAGCTTTAAGAGAGTTTCCGTAATTCCTACGGGAATGAAATGTTGCCTTCGAGAAAGTAATTCATACGGGAATGAAATGTTGCCTTCGAGAAAGTAATTCCTACGGGAATGAAATGTTGCCTTCGAGAAAGTAATTCCTACGGGAATGAAATGTTGCCTTCGAGAAAGTAATTCCTACGGGAATGAAATGTTGCCTTCGAGAAAGTAATTCCTACGGGAATGAAATGTTGCCTTCGAGAAAGTAATTCCTACGGGAATGAAATGTTGCCTTCGAGAAAGTAATTCCTACGGGAATGAAATGTTGCCTTCGAGAAAGTAATTCCTACGGGAATGAAATGTTGCCTTCGAGAAAGTAATTCCTACGGGAATGAAATGTTGCCTTCGAGAAAGTAATTCCTACGGGAATGAAATGTTGCCTTCGAGAAAGTAATTCCTACGGGAATATATCGTGCCTTGGGATAAAATCGGATGGCCTATGAGTTTTACTCTAAGGCAACCCGCGCGATGGATGGTCTGGGAGGGCAACCCGTGCGAAACTAATAGAACTACGTGGGTCTGAGGCCGTATGCAGGATGATACGGAGTACGTAGGCGGTGGTCGTGGGAAGACCGCCTCGGCCCAATAAAAGCCCAGATATCCCCTTCCTTATAATTGTTATATTATGTTTGTGTGATAGTAGGAGTTGGATTCTGTTTGTAGTTCTAATAACTTGTCTTTAGCACAGGTGACAGGTGCAGATGAGGGACAACACTCATGGGTGGAGAAGGCCACCGAGCAGGCTACTTCAGGTATACGTTATTAAGCCGCATCTCCCCTTGTTGTGCCCTATCTCAGGGTATACATATATGATGCAATGAAGCCTTGATGGATAGGATTCATTGCGGCGGCGAAATCAATATTACTCATACAGGTTTTGAAATTATGGTTTCTGTGATATTTAACAAAGCGCACTCTTTAATAATATCTTCCGCTAAGGGTAACAAAGCGCACTCTTTAATAATACCTTCCGCTAAGGGTAACAAAGCGCACTCTTTGATAATATCTTCCGCTAAGGGTAACAAAGCGCACTCTTTAATAATGTCTTCCGCTAAAATACTGCTTCCTTACTCTGTTGGTGTGTAGTGAATTTCGCTTAACACCACCCCTAGGCGTGACTTCGGAGTGTTCAAGGAAAAGGGTTGGAGAAGCTTGGGCCTTCACCCTTCGGAGTCGCTTCGGCGTCGTGCTAAAGGGTGGTGTGCGATAAGATCCCCCGGTCGGACCGTCGATTTGGGAGGGGGGATCTTACAAATGGATCAGAGCGTAACCGATCTTTCGACCTATTCATGATCACAGAAACACTTATTGCTCCGCTAATCGCTGTAGCGTGGTTCGGGACGAACCACTGCAGCGGAAGCGGTGGTGGACCTAAAAGATAAAAGTTGGCAACAAACTTAGCATATATATGAACATTTTCACTCGAACTTATCAAATTCAGTTTTGGTCATGCAAAATATTTTTGATAACTCAGATCGACACTTAAATGTCTTTTACTACATCTGATCTCGAACAATCATCTATCTTATTTCCATAAAACACTCCCGTAAAACCCTACAAACATCCATTTCAAATTTTGAACCCCGGGTTTAAGCCTCTTTGTTTTATTGGGGTTAAATTTTCGTTTTCAAAATTCCATTCGAGGTAAACTAATCGTATGAAATTATGTGTGCAATGTAAGGATTCTATTACGAATTTCAATCCCAAGTTTAAGCCTATTTGTTTTATTGGGATTAAAATTCTCGTTTTCAAAATTTCATTTGAGGTGAGCTAATCAAATGAAATTTTGCGTGTATATGGAGAATTGCTCTAACAATTGCAAATATGAAGTATGATTTGACTTGATCAATTTGACGATCTGTTGAAAATAAAGTCGTGCAATCGTAAAAGAGCTATGATAAAATGTTAGTCTTTTCAATAACGTTAATATTTCAGGAAATGACTACTGAGGCGACGTGCTGGAATGAAGTAAATGTGTGGCAAATTTATAAAAGCTTGTACACAAACAATCCAAAAAGTACATTGTTAACATTCTCAGGACTTGCGATGGTTGCATACTCAGCCAGCCGGGAAGCCTCGGGTAAGCCACTGAGGACCCGAAGGTGATGGTTACCTATTTTATTGCTTGCTTGCTTTGGGAAACGTGGCGGGTCGGTCATGCCCGTAGACCGTACGTACCGGTGCGGGAAGGTTGACGACTCTAGGCGACAGGGAGGTGTGCACCCCGGGAGCTCGGTTGTATCTTACATGCCCCGTTGGGTCCCTCCGCTGGTTGACCAAATTCAGTTATTACCGGATGTCTCCTACGTCCGAGGGTACACGGGGTTGTACGTTGGGGCCTGGGTAGTGCGGTACATCCACACCCAGAAGTGGCAGGACCGGCCACTGTCACCGACGGCCACATCGGTGAGGCCCGCGGGGTTCGCTACCCTGCAAAAAGAAGCGGTCAAAATATTTCAACGTAAAGAGCAAACTGGTAAAACATTATATGTGATTACCGTGGCGGGTCAGTCGTGCCCAAGGACCGTTCATACAGGAATGGGAAGGTTGACGACTCATGAGGTACTAGGGAGTGTGTGAACCCCGGGAGGTTATTTATTATTTCCCCGCAGGGTCCCTCTGCTGGATAGCCGAATTTTGTAATTGACGGATGTTGCTCACATCCAAGAGTACACTGGGTTGTACATTAGGGCCTGGGTAGTGCGGTACGTCCACACCCAGAAGTGGCAGGACCGGCCACTGTCACCGACGGCCACATCGGTGAGGCCCGTGGGGGTCGCAACCCTGCTGGAAGAAAAGCGGTCAAACTGTTTCAACATTGTGTGTTGTGATTGAGTCGTGAGTACTCGTTATGCATGGCTTGCATATGCATCAAAACATACATATTTGCATACGCATCATTTGCATCAAAACATACATATCTGCATATACCATTAACATATAACCTTCGTATGGGAGTTGGTTATATGTTTATGGATTTTTACTGCTTATTTGCAATTTTATCTGTACCATTAACATATAACCTTCGTATGGGAGTTGGTTATATGTTCATGGATTTACTCTGCTTATTTACAATTTTCATCTGTTCCACCAACATATAACCTTCGTATGGGAGTCGGTCATATGTTGATAGGTGTTACAAAAGCTTATGCAAGTTATAACTTTTATATGTTCCACTGACACGTAGCCCCATAAGAGAATTAACTATATGTTGATGGATTTTTACTATATGCCTTTCAAACATAACTCATAAATTTTGCAAGGTGTTGAGTTGCCTCTACTTTCAGTTGAGCTCGGCTCCCTGGAAGGTGTTAAGTTGACTCCGCTTCCAGCTGAGCTCGGCTCCTGGAAGGTGTTGAGTTGCCTTCGTCTCCCGTTAAGCTCGGTTCACGGGAGGGGTATCAAGCGATGAAGGGTTTCTTGTTTCTCACGATTAGATCAGTTTGAATCGTTCAAGCTACCCCGTAGTTCACGTAAGCTACTTGTATAGTACACGGCGGGAGCCGTCTACATAGCTCGTTAGGTAAAACCAAACCTAGAGACACTTAAAATTTGGGATCATTCGATACCTCTAGTGGTCTGCAATACGTCCTGTTTTGAATCTCCATGACCCACTCGTATTTTCGGGGATGAAAATTTTCTTTGTTTTATTGGATTGTAACATCCCGACTTCGAAAAAGGGGTCTAGCCGGTTCAGCTGAACCCTTGGAGGAATCTAGGCCGGGTCATCAGGCAATCACGACCCGACCTTCACCACATAGAGGTGGTCATTTAGAGAAATGACTGCTTTAGGTAGCATTGTGCTTCGCCATAACACCGAAGTGGTATATTAAGCATACGTGCTCAGAATCGACTTCCGTCAGTTGCATTAGACTCGTATAATTGATACGAGTGCAACGGAACTCGTTTCGTTTCAATCCGAGGTCATTTGGTGAAAGTGACCATTTTGAGTATAGTAGCACGTCACGACGATGCAATTTTAGAATATGGAGCATACGTGCTCCGAATCGACTTCCGTCAGTTACGTTAGACTCGTATGGTCAATATGAGTACAACGGAATTCGTTTCGTCCCGATCTGAGGTCGTTTGGAGAAAACGACTATTTTGAGTAATACCGAACGCCGCAACAACGCCATTTTAGAATATTGGGTAAACAAGCCCCAATTTCACCCTAGTCAGTTGCAATAGACTCGCGTGATCAATTCTAACACAATGCAATTCGTTTCGTTCAAATTCGATGAGATTTGCGAAAGGTAGCCAAAATAATCTATTTTGAGTTGCGTACTGGTTTGAGCGAGTAATTATGAATAACGGACTCGGAATCAACTTCAAATAATTTCGTTAACTTCATGTGATTATTACGAACACAGCGACACCCTCTGCGCATTTATTTCGCGAGCACTTTTGCATTCTTTGATATATATAAACGTGTATAAATAGGTGTGTGTGTAATGTGTATATATATACATATATAAGCTTATATATATATAAAAACAAGAGAGTGAGGTGCCCTGTTCAAAAACCGGAAATCAGCGGAGAAACCATGGGCGAAAACCAGGCGAGCTCGCTGGGGGCGTCGGATTGGTCGACCATGGCTATACAAGGGCTTCGCGGCAAGGTAACTGGACACGCGCTCTTCCTCTTCCTCTCCCCCTCCTCGAAACTCTGTCCTGGCAGAGGGTTTTACGGCAAGGTAGGTAAGAAAACTCGTTCTCCCTCTTCTTCCTCTTCTCCTTCGTTTCTTCTCTCTCGTTTAACCGAAATTGGTCCTGATTAGAGAGGTATAATTGCCTATCTGGTGGATTCCTCCTGGTTTGATTTAGCTAATTCCTGTTCCAGATTTATTTGGAGTTATATGCTAAGTTTCCTGGTTTGATTTAGCTAATTCTTGATCCAGATGTATTGGGAATTATATGCTAAAAATCTGGATGAGCTGGGGTTTTTACTAAATCATATGCTAAAATCATATACTGGGGATTTTACTTAATTATGCTGGGGATTTTGTTTCTTATGCTTGCTGTCTGTGAAGCTCTTGACTAAGCCTTGATGGTTTTTCTTCACTTCCTGATTATAATTATACGGCTAAAAATCTGGATTCATTTAAGCTTGGTTTAATTGGCTAGTTCATTTATGCGTGGCTAATCCTGCATAATTCATTAGCAGGAAGATTGGTTGGGTCTCTTTTTTTGTTGTTGTTGTTGTTGTGGCTAAATTCTGCACTCGTCCCCTTCTGCTCTATAACCTGTTGGGTGTTTCAAATATTTTAATTAGAGGGGCTGCCTTGTTCCTTTTGTTGGGGCTGCTCTGTCTTTGTTAAATTGGGGCTGTTATTATTAAACCTGCTTCTATAATACCTTGATTTGGGGGTGCTGCTGCGACATCTGATTGGGGCTGCAGTATTGTATCATGCTGTCTTTTCATGGGGCTGTGCTTGTTTGATTTCAGTTGGGGCTGCCCTTTTTGCTTTCTTTCTTTTGGGCTGCTGTTGTTTCTTGGTTGGGGCTGCTGTCTTTAGCTTGGACTGCTGCTGTCCATGGTTGGGCTGCTGCAGTCTTGTGTGGGCTGCTGCTGTCTTTGATTGGTGCCATCCTTGTTGGGTTAATTAGGGGCTGCTGCTTGGGGTATGCTACATTGGCCTTGGGTAGCATAAATTCCGATCTTTGTTAAATTGGGGCTGCTTATTATACTTGCTAATTAGGGGCTGCTGCTTGGGGTATGCTACATTGGCCTTGGGTAGCATAAATTCCGATCTTTGTTAAATTGGGGGCTGCTCCTTGCTAACTTGGACTGCAGGTTTGATGAAATGGGGCTGCTCCTTTCCTTGTTGGTTTGGGGGCTGCTTCTTGTTAACTTGGACTGCAGGTTTGTTGAAATGGGGCTGCTCCTTTCCTTGTTGGTTTGGGGGCTGCTTCTTGCTAACTTGGACTGCAGGTTTGATGAAATGGGGCTGCTCCTTTCCTGGTTGGTTTGGGGGCTGCTCCTTGCTAACTTGGACTGCAGGTTTGATGAAATGGGGCTGCTCCTTTCCTTGTTGGTTTGGGGGCTGCTTCTTGTTAACTTGGACTGCAGGTTTGTTGAAATGGGGCTGCTCCTTTCCTTGTTGGTTTGGGGGCTGCTTCTTGCTAACTTGGACTGCAGGTTTGATGAAATGGGGCTGCTCCTTTCCTTGTTGGTTTGGGGGCTGCTTCTTGTTAACTTGGACTGCAGGTTTGTTGAAATGGGGCTGCTCCTTTCCTTGTTGGTTTGGGGGCTGCTTCTTGCTAACTTGGACTGCAGGTTTGATGAAATGGGGCTGCTCCTTTCCTGGTTGGTTTGGGGGCTGCTCCTTGCTAACTTGGACTGCAGGTTTGATGAAATGGGGCTGCTCCTTTCCTTGTTGGTTTGGGGGCTGCTTCTTGTTAACTTGGACTGCAGGTTTGTTGAAATGGGGCTGCTCCTTTCCTTGTTGGTTTGGCGGCTGCTTCTTGCTAACTTGGACTGCAGGTTTGATGAAATGGGGCTGCTCCTTTCCTGGTTGGTTTGGGGGCTGCTCCTTGCTAACTTGGACTGCAGGTTTGATGAAATGGGGCTGCTCCTTTCCTTGTTGGTTTGGGGGCTGCTTCTTGTTAACTTGGACTGCAGGTTTGTTGAAATGGGGCTGCTCCTTTCCTTGTTGGTTTGGGGGCTGCTTCTTGTTAACTTGGACTGCAGGTTTGTTGAAATGGGCTGCTCCTTTCCTTGTTGGTTTGGGGGCTGCTTCTTGTTAACTTGGACTGCAGGTTTGTTGAAATGGGGCTGCTCCTTTCCTTGTTGGTTTGGGGGCTGCTCCTTGCTAACTTGGACTGCAGGTTTGATGAAATGGGGCTGCCCCTTTCCTTGTTGGTTTGGGGGCTGCTCCTTGCTAACTTGGACTGCAGGTCTGATGAAATGGGGCTGCTCCTTTCCTTGTTGGTTTGGGGGCTGCTTCTTGTTGAATTGGACTGCAGGTTTGTTGAAATGGGGGCTGCTGCTTTTGTGCTTAGCTTGGGGCTGGTTTGCTATTATCCCACTTTAGAGGTTGCTGTTTGTTTTTCTACTTGGGGGCTACTTTACACTAATCTTGCTTGGATTACGTTGGGGTTGGTTATATAATCCCAGCTAGGGGCTGCTATATAGTTATATATCCTTCCTACTTGGGTTTATGTTGGGGGGCTGCCTCTTATCCTTGATAAATTGGGGGCTGTGATGTTTGTTGAATTGGGGGCTGCCTTGTGAGCTGTTAATGGGGGCTGTTTACTTTCCTGTTGGGTTAGTAGGGGGCTGCCTTGTGAGCTGATTTTGGGGGCTGCTCCTTGTTAAGTTGAACTGCTCTTTACCTTGATGATTTGGGGCTGTTTGCTTTGAGCTGCTCTTTACCTTATTGATTTGGGGCTGTTTTGCTGGGGCTGCTCTTACCTTGATGATTTGGGGCTGTTTGCTTTGAGCTGCTCTTTACCTTATTGATTTGGGGCTGTTTTGCTGGGGCTGCTCTTACCTTGTTGATTTGGGGCTGTTTGCTTTGAGCTGCTCTTTACCTTGTTGATTTGGGGCTGTTTGCTTTGAGCTGCCCCTTTACCTTATTGATTTGGGGCTGCTCTTGTTCCCTCTTGGTCTAATGGGGGCTGCTGCTGTATTTTTAATAAGGGGGTTGCCCTTCATAGCTCACGACAAGGTATGATAGCTTCACTCTCTCTTCCTCCTCCTCCTACCTCAATTCTCCCTCCCATGGCAGGAATCTGCCACTTATTAGTTTTCCTTGTCGTTCCGATTTGGTGAGGAATGGAGTCATGCTACTCCGAATTGGTAGAGATTAGGAATGCGATCATATGCCTAGGCATGAAATTTATGGGGGACTCTCACACCATAAGCATCACCCAAGAGGAACCCCTTCTCCGCCTCTTACTTGAGCCTATCTTCATCTGGTTTGGTATCCGATTGAGGGAGCTTCATCTCTTCCTCCTCCGACAAATGGTAGACTCTAAACCTTATCTATTTTCGTCTACTCTTCATCTTATTTCTCTCTTTCACACTACTGTGCTACTTCTTGTGCCTATAAAGCTTATGGGTGTCTTGGGCTTGATTACCAAGCATTCAAGTGATTGACGGAAGTTTACATAAATACAAGCGGGTCTTATGTGGATGACTGGGGATTGATCGCCAAGCACCGAAATGATCGACGAAGGTCTACATGAATGCAATTGTGCCCTATGTGGGCAGGTTGGATTTGATTGCCAGCCGAGTTAAATTAGTGGTACCTTCTCGGATAGAGATATGCTAAGCTTATAAAGAGTTCGTCTTCTCTCCTTCTACAAGACTACGGGTGGATATTTGGTTAAGCTTTAAGAGAGTTTCCGTAATTCCTACGGGAATGAAATGTTGCCTTCGAGAAAGTAATTCCTACGGGAATGAAATGTTGCCTTCGAGAAAGTAATTCCTACGGGAATGAAATGTTGCCTTCGAGAAAGTAATTCCTACGGGAATGAAATGTTGCCTTCGAGAAAGTAATTCCTACGGGAATGAAATGTTGCCTTCGAGAAAGTAATTCCTACGGGAATGAAATGTTGCCTTCGAGAAAGTAATTCCTACGGGAATGAAATGTTGCCTTCGAGAAAGTAATTCCTACGGGAATGAAATGTTGCCTTCGAGAAAGTAATTCCTACGGGAATGAAATGTTGCCTTCGAGAAAGTAATTCCTACGGGAATGAAATGTTGCCTTCGAGAAAGTAATTCCTACGGGAATGAAATGTTGCCTTCGAGAAAGTAATTCCTACGGGAATATATCGTGCCTTGGGATAAAATCGGATGGCCTATGAGTTTTACTCTAAGGCAACCCGCGCGATGGATGGTCTGGGAGGGCAACCCGTGCGAAACTAATAGAACTACGTGGGTCTGAGGCCGTATGCAGGATGATACGGAGTACGTAGGCGGTGGTCGTGGGAAGACCGCCTCGGCCCAATAAAAGCCCAGATATCCCCTTCCTTATAATTGTTATATTATGTTTGTGTGATAGTAGGAGTTGGATTCTGTTTGTAGTTCTAATAACTTGTCTTTAGCACAGGTGACAGGTGCAGATGAGGGACAACACTCATGGGTGGAGAAGGCCACCGAGCAGGCTACTTCAGGTATACGTTATTAAGCCGCATCTCCCCTTGTTGTGCCCTATCTCAGGGTATACATATATGATGCAATGAAGCCTTGATGGATAGGATTCATTGCGGCGGCGAAATCAATATTACTCATACAGGTTTTGAAATTATGGTTTCTGTGATATTTAACAAAGCGCACTCTTTAATAATATCTTCCGCTAAGGGTAACAAAGCGCACTCTTTAATAATACCTTCCGCTAAGGGTAACAAAGCGCACTCTTTGATAATATCTTCCGCTAAGGGTAACAAAGCGCACTCTTTAATAATGTCTTCCGCTAAAATACTGCTTCCTTACTCTGTTGGTGTGTAGTGAATTTCGCTTAACACCACCCCTAGGCGTGACTTCGGAGTGTTCAAGGAAAAGGGTTGGAGAAGCTTGGGCCTTCACCCTTCGGAGTCGCTTCGGCGTCGTGCTAAAGGGTGGTGTGCGATAAGATCCCCCGGTCGGACCGTCGATTTGGGAGGGGGGATCTTACATGCTGTTATGCTATGTTCATACAAGTGCAACTCACCCACTTCGACTCTATGCGCATAGACCTTTAGTTCCCCCTTTTTGGAGCGAGCTAGACTCCCAGGATACTCCCGTAGTGGCAAACGGAAGCGGTGGGTTGGGCCTCGCCCACCTCTAGGTTGGTATTCACACTACCCAACCTAGACCTCTCGTACGCCTCCACAAAACCCGCGGAGCGTCTGCGTACTCTTGCTGACTGGACCGCCAGACTATCAAGGCTAAGTGTAAAACCACACTTGCCGAGTCAACGTACTGACGTCGGTGTGAACGACCGTCCAATACCGAAGACCCACCACCTTCATTGCACATGCAACATGTTCCACTTCCTACTTCCGAGCCCTAAGCTCCCCGGGCTAACCTGCCCGCCATCAATAACCTTCCGAGCCATCGGCTCGCCGAACCAACCCGTCCGTACCACAAAACACCACTGAGTCACAAGCTCTCCTGACTCAGCAATCCGCACCTTTAACCACAGAGCCTACCGCTCGTAAGACCAAACCAACTAACTTCTCGTAACCACGGGTTGAGGGTGAGTATGTTATTAGTTAATTTTGAACAAGATCTTACTCCTATACTTTTAGGGTTAATCTTGGTCTTCCCGAGGGTTACCCTGTAAGGGGCTCGCTATGGTACTAGGGACTACAATGGGATGACACCCCAAAGTTCCCTTTCCCAAGACACTTAGTATTATTGGTTACTACCCATAACTAATCCTCTTAATGCTTTACCTGGTTCAAACCTAAGTGCTTTAAGACACTAAAGGGAAGGGACGATCTTTCGTCAATCCCAAGATGACCTACCCCAAGGGTGGCACCCCACCATCCTAGGCCTCACCAAACCTTAAATAACTCCAGGGATTCTCCCATAGTCAAATGATCACCATTAAACTCTCACATCTCCAATCAATATAATCCAATTTGGCCTGAAACCCCAAAATTGCCAATTTGCTAAACGCAGACCATCCTCAACGCTTTGATGCTCATGAAGGGGAGTACACTAAATACTCAATCATAAGATTCAACAATTTTATTGGAGGTCCATACTACATTTTTAAGACCAAATCCAGAGTTTCATAATTTTCCAAATAATAATAATATTTAAATCATTTTTCCCAAAATACCACTTCCTAAGGTTTGAACTGCAAGTATGCATTCCTGACATTCAATGCCTGCCTAAATTTTTACATAAATCAAGGGTACCTAATAATCAGTGTGTATGAATTTGTAAGAAAAACCAGCAAGATTTACTATTTTTAAAAATTCTAAAACTCACTTATTACCAATAAATTCCAAATGAGGTACCCTCATATGATCGCCAAACCTTATTCAAATTAGTACAGAGGTGATTCATACTAAAATATTCAGTCCTACAAAGTTTGACCATGTTCCACAGAGGGTACATTTGTAATTTCCACAGTGGATATAGTTGCAATTAATTCCAAATTGAACTAGAGGTACCAAAAATATTAATCCAAAAATTATGAGAAAAATACAGTGGGTACATATTGGTATGAAATGGCATCCAGCAAAGTTTCATGCAAATAAAGTAATCTAACACCCTACAATCCATCATCCCAACAATTGCCAACAATACGAATAATTACAATTTGGACCTCCAAATGTTTTCTAATGGTCCTAACAGAATCTTCCAAGGATTAATAACATTTAGACTAAGTTGGTGACAGAAGATGGTTAATCATAAAGTATTATTTCTTCCTAAAACCCAAAACCCTAATTATTTACAAATCTACCAAAGGGTTTATTACCTAGGGTTGGCAACTCCAAATCCCTCCAATTTCTCACAGTAGCATTCTCTGGTCACCAAGACCATCTCCCCAAAATTTCAAGTCAAATCATTAAGGTTTGACCCCTCTTCCTTCATTGGCCTCTAATTGTACCCCATTAGGGTTTAGCCTAGGGTTAGGGTCTAAACTTTTCCAAATCCACCCAAACCTCTTGTGAGGGTATTATAACACTCTTAGAACTCAGAGAGGGCTATTGCACTTCTCTCCATGGACATATACTCCTATGTCCTTCACAAACCCTAAAGGGCACCATACACTTAACCACTAGGGTTTAAGGGCACACTAGGCCCTAACTCATCTAAAGTTGCTCCTTGGGGGTGTCTCATACCTCCCAAGTTAGTGACCAAGGTCACCCCATCAATCAGTGGGAGGAAACCCCTCCACACCCCAAAATTTGCTTAAGATCACTTTGTGCCCTAAACAAACCCTTAAGCAAACACAAGGCCAAGGGGAACTCCCTACTTGCCCAAGTCCAACCTACTCACTATACTGGCCAGGGGTCAGTGAATGACCACCCATGATCCTACCAACACTTGGTGAGGAGTGGGGTTCTATTGGGTACCTATTTGGAGTGATAATAGCAATTTAGCCCCTTTTTGATTTACTAGGGCAAACCTCCTCCAATGGCCACCAAATTTGGACCAGAGGTTGGCATGGGGGAGGGTGATGTGCACCCCAAATATGAAGCCAATTGGCTTTGTGGAAGTGTGGGGGCACTCACCCAAAGTTTTGCCTAAACCTAGGGAGCCTAAGGTTGTCTTGGTGAATTACCCCACCAAATCAACTCCAAAAATTATGATACTTTAACCAGGGCCTATACTTACTCCCTAGGACCACACATCCAAGTTTGGAAGGGTTTTGAGGTGTTTAGGGCACCTAATTAGGTTACACCAGGATTATTGAACTTTCCCAAAAATTATGGGGAAAACTTCTCCAATCAATCTGGTCTTTGGACATGACCTAAATATGCCTAAGACTAGCCTACACCCCAAATATCAAGTCATTTGGAGTTCTAGATTGGTGTGGGCATCAAAAATAAGTTCTGGATAGCCTTATGGACAGTCCCCACTAAAATGAGTGATGTGCCCTAACCAAGACTCCAAATTGAGTGATCTCAATTTTAGATTAAACTAGACCTCAAGGGCTCCAACTTTGATGTTGGGCAAAAATTCCCTAGAGGCCTTTAAGTATTTTTACCAGAATTAACTAAACACTGCATTTTAATCACAGAAAATAAGGATTTGAACTAAGGGCCGCACGAATCTTGGCGCAAATCTAACGGCGCCTGTTCATCGTCCCCGATAAACAACGACCGAGATCTACCGCGCCTGAGCCGAAAGAGCTTGGATTTCCCGGCAACCTGAGCGCCGCCCCGGCCGACCAACGCCACCACCACCTCCGTTGAGGTGGGGGCCGGCGATGAGCGGTGTTTGCTCGGCCGGAGGTGGCCGGAATCACGATTTGGAAGAGGAAGCCCAACCCGATCGACGGGAGGCATGACTGGCTTGATTCCCGGACAATTGGCCACGAAACGAGCCGCCGGTGATTGGGATCTAATCCTTAGGGGTCAGGGAAGAGAATCGGACCTGCTGTAGAGCTTGCCGGCGAGTTATCCTGGAGTACACCATGGGAGCTTGGGTTGGTTGCGATGTCATGCCGATTCACGCCTACAGCACACGAAATCCTCTGAAAGGTTGGGGGTTTCACTCCTCTCTGGCTTCTGAAGGTGATGGGGGTTTCGAATGAGGGTGATGGTGGCTTTAACCCCCATTGCCATTAATGGCCTCTTCGAATTCCTCCAATGCCGGCCCCCATTCATCTCCCCTGCTTTAATCCTTCTTGGTAACTGCTGAAAACTCCTCCTAATCGGCTGAGGAGTTGAATGGGAGAGTTAATTTGGGAGGCCAAGGGGTGGAACTCCTTAATGGCCATGAATGGCCTCTTTCTCTCTCCTTAAAATTGGGTTTTCTCTCTCCTACTCACCATGGCCGATTTTCTACCCCACTCTGAGTTTAATGCTAGTCTACTAGGCTGGTCAAGTGATCAATTTGGGCTTAGCCCAAAGGGATTGGGCTAGGTTTAAGAGATTTGACCTAATTTGGGCAAGTTTGACTTTTGGTCAAATTGACCAATTGGGTGACCCTAGGATGGGGCTTTTGGGTCCATTGGACTCCAAATTAGGTTTAGAAACTACTGGTGGGGTCAATTTGGTCACATGAGCCTTAGTTGACCCAATCTAAGTTGATTTGACCAAAATAGGCTAAATTGACTTTGGTCAAATTGAGCCCTAGGGTTGACTTGGTCATGGGGCTTTTTGGTCCACTGGGTCCCCTATGACATGATAACACTATGGGTATGGTCAATTTAATATGGTGATGATCAATTTGGGCATTTAATGAAGAACTGCCATTTTGACCTAACAAGGGCATTTTGGTCAATTTGCACCACTGGGGGTCCCATGATGGGGCTTTTAGGTCTACTAGGTCCCTTATGGTATTCTAGACCTAGGTGAGTGATCAATTTGTCATGGTGAAGGTTAATTGGCTCTAAATAGGCTACTTTGACCAATTTAGGGTTAGGGTTGACTTTGGTCAATTTGGCCTCTTTGGTTGACCCCAATGTGCCCTTGGTGCCCTAAGGGGGCCCCTAAAGGGTTAGGGATACTATGGTGGGGTCAATTGATCAAGTTGAGGCCCTAAAGTCCAACCCTAAGCTTGGTCACTAGAAATTGCTATTTGCAGTCCAATGCACTTTCAACCCTAATCTTGCCTAAGCTAAAGGGATTTCCACACTACCAAGGCCTTGTCATGACCTTGTCAAGACTGATTCACCTGGGGGGTCTAGCTGTCTGGGGGATGTTACAACACACACCTATGAAAAATTTATCGGAATTTTTTGTGTTGATTTCCCTAGTTATTTGAGCATAATTGACTTTGTCACCTAAGTGTATAAATGAAATAAACATCATCTAATGTCTGTAGAAAAATCATATTTTCTGTCATATGGTATTTTATATTGAAATATACCTCTCGAAAGTTTGGTAGGATTTTTGGAAGTCATTCACACTGTAAATTACCAAAAATATCTTGTCACACTTATGTATTAATAAAATTTATATGATTGATATCACCTGCAAAATTCTGAAAGTTTGGCTAGACTGTTTTATGATCATTATAAATCTATGGTAATTTTTCCAGAATTTTTTATTGAGTTATTTTTGTAGTTACTGTGCAATGTGGTCAATTGACCCTAATATTCAAATATTAATAGAGTGGTCATAAAAGCTTTGAAAAATTACTCAATTCAGTCAGTCATGATATTTCACGATTACATTCCATTGAAAAAATATTGGAAATACTTTGACTTCTGAAATTAGTACTTCATGTGTAAAGAGAGGTGTGCATTATCTTTAAAAAAAAGTATTCATGACCAAAATAATTAGGAAAATTATGAATTTCTGATCGTCATTCCTTAATTTAGTCATGATGAACCTATAGTAAAATTTTTACGGCATTTGGTCAAGTAATAGTGAAGTTCACATCTTAGAAATCAATCCAGTTCAATTCTAGGGCTCGTCTGCGAATAGCAAAAATTTAAGGTAATGTTTAGACTAGCCATAACACATGGAAATGAATAAAACTTAGAACACAAATTAGGGCATACATAACATCAACCATATAAGTTGTAGTCTTACTGGAGGACTCCCGCCCTATGGAGAATAGTAAACTAGAAGTACGTTACGATGAATAGTTGAAAGCATTTTGGGAATTTTCTACCCTAGGCAATTATGGTAATATTTAGAATGATAAAATGACCATGGTGCATTTCAAAGGTAGAGTTGAACACATAGATGAATATTTAAGAGTTTGCACCACGCACTGTAAATAAGTCATCAAGTTGCCTAAAGGAGTTATAAGTCGCCCTTAAGTAATTTAGAGCAACCCTGGAGATAACCTTAACAATGGCTAGCTGCCAATAAAAGTAAATATTCTGAGAAAGGAAGGTATGGGGTGTCACTCCAGAACACCTTCTAGTACCGCTGCGAGCCCTTCAGCGGGTAAACCTCGGGAAGTCCAGAATTCACCTTAAATCATTATGATCACTTAAATAACAAACAAGAGTAACCTTAAATAATGATAGTTGAGAAAGGTAAACCTCATCCAATGTATGGGACGGAACGGTTCAGGAGTATTTGGTCTTGCGAGCTGGAAGCTCGGGTGATGTGTTAAACTTTGCATGTGCATAAACATGTTGGTCTTCGGTACGGGACAATTTGTCACACCAATGACATTACGTTGACTTTGGCGGGGTGTGGTGAGTTAGAGGGCCAGTAGGTCATTTTATTGTGATCTGGCAGCCAATCCCTAGTAACCCACCCCCGACCATAAAAAACTGGCGTGATGTCTTCAAGAGTACGCAAGAGCTCACGGAAGTGCACCTAGGATGTGTACAACAACGTACGTAAGGTCTAGGTCTGGTAGTGTGTATACCCACCTAGAAATGGAGTGCTCGATCCACTGTTTCCGTAGCCACGATGGAAGACCAGAGAGGCTTGCTACCTCCGAAAAGCGGATAAGGTCTGTGCACGCAGAGTCGTGTGAGTGAGTTGCAATGTATGAACATATCATAACATGCATACATACTTTAGTCATATACATTTGCAGACCCTTATCATATTATTTAGTATGGGCTCTTTTATATGATAAGTTACGATTCTGGAAGACTAACGGTCGGATGTGGCCGTAACACCGGGAGATTGAGGAGCATGAGCCACAGTACGTCAGGCAGGACGTGACGACAAACCCTGAGGAGTAGATGTCGCACATCACTACTACCACATGATGATAGGTTGGAGAGTATTTTGTGTTGCTTTCACATAGTGTAGAGAGAGAGAGTGTGTGTGTGTGTGTGTTACTAGCGTTAGTTTCCTTTTGGATCTGTATCAGGCTTAAGCCATTACACTCATTTATTTTTGTTCTCATTGTGGGCTATTTGCACTCCTCATATATTTATACATATGTGCATATGGATGTGGACTTGTCATATTTGTTGTATTCTTTCATGCAAAATTGGCCTATGATATGGTCAAACTAGCCGGTAGGATCGATGTTGAGCGGTGACAACTAACCTGTGAGTTGGGGTCGCCGTAAGTCTGTGATTCTGGGCATAAGGTCCGGGAACTCTCCGGTAAGGAGGAGGGCGATCTTACAATTCCTGCCTCCTTCATTTCCCTTGTAAGTCAAGAACATCATTGGATCATAACTAGTGTTGTTTGCTTTAACATAATGGTTGGTCTCCTCTGTCCTCCTCGGTCTTCTGCAGTCATAGCTCATGTGCCCAAAACGATTACAGTTGTAACTTTGGACTTGGGATATTCCACCACGACATCTTCCACGACCTCTTCCTCTTCCTTCATGCTCCCTTGCTTGAGGGTTCTCCACCTCTCTCTGGTTCTGATTTCTTTCTTGATCTCTTCCTCCTCTTCTTCCTCTACATCTTCCTTAATAACCTCGGTCGCGCTGGCCGCCTCCTCTTCCAGAGTTCTCTCCAAAATTTAGCTGAGTCTTCAATGCTTGCTCCAAGCCACTTAACCTTTCATCTTGTAGCCTGCGATATTCATGAGCTTGCAGAGAGCCCACGAGTTCATCAATAGACATCTGAGTCAAATCCTTCGACACTTCTATCGCCACTACTACATAGTTGAATCTTTTTGCCATCGATCGCAGAAGTTTCTCCATGAGTTTTACGTCATCAAACATCTCTCCATTGCGTTTCATCTCATTTGCAATCGTCCACCGACGAGTTACATAGTCACCCACCTTCTCAGAGTTCTACATCTTCATAACTTCGTATTCTGCTCTGAGAGATTACAGCTTCACCTTCTTTGCTTTGTCAACGCCTTGCATGGAGCGTTGCAAGGTCACCCATGCTTCTTTCAAGGTCCGGGCATCTGAGATCTTCTCAAAGGTTGTTTCATCAACCCCTTGGTATAACAAGAAGAGAGCTTTCTTGTCTCCCTTCCTTGCTTCTCTAAGTGCCGCCCTCTGGGCGTTAGTCAACGCCGCCTCTTATTCAATGGTTTATTCCGTATAGCCATCTTTCACTATATCCCACAGCTCTTTTGGTGCTAGAAGCACTCTCATTTGAATGCTCCAGTTCCCATAGTTAGTTTTCGTTAACATGAGAACTTGACCCGTCAGAGCATTTACCATCTTCATCCCTTCAATTCTTCAACTTTTCGGAGTGACTTCCAAGGTTCGGAACCTCGCTCTGATACTACTGTTGGAAGCGTAAAACCAATGGACACAAACACAAAGAAATACAAGATAGCTTATACTAGTTCTTCTATTAGAAATTTACAACTTCAAAATACATGCAAAAAATCCAAAAGGTATTACAAATTCACACACAAACGCTTAACCACGAGATCACACATTTGCTGATAGTCGCAGAAAGCTAACCACACTTCCTTGCCGGTCTCGCGCACTTGAGCTCGCCACTTCAAGTTGAGCTTCTTGTGGTCTTGCACCTCCCTGGCGATCTCACCTCTCTGTCGGTTTTACACTTCATTGCGGTCTCGAGCTCTTAAGCTTGCCGGTACGAGATCGCCAACCAGCTAGTGGAGATCGCCACTTGAGGGTGTTCACACCCTTTTCTGATCGCAGGGAGATCATATAAGGGAGATCGCAAATAGGAGATCGCTATTCACACTCTTCTTTTTTCCTGGTCGCAACTTTCAAACCGCAGACATTCAAAGATAACCTTTTTGCTGAACTGTAGTTTTTTTCATGCAAATCGAAAATGTCAATTTATAGGCTCTGTCATCCAAAAAGGAGAGAGACATGTGGTAAAGAGAGAAAGTTTCACTCTACTAGATTCTTACCAATCAAGTGATAAATGGCTGCCACCTTTATGCCATAATATCAATAATATAGATATATTATATATATATATATATATATATAGCCTCCCATTAATGCATGTCATTTCTCCAATGCCATTGACTTCGATCAAACTGCAACAGAAACGCCGTCAATGCAGTCATCAACACAGTAGCCAAAGATAGCTTGTGTTGTTGAAAAGTGGAAAGAACGCTAAGGCGTGTCTTCAAGAACGGTGAGTCAGGAGTGAGAACATCAACGAGAGCACCATTGTAACGATCCTAAATCGTTACAAGTTCACCGACGGGATCGCCGACGCTAGAATTGTAGAGATGAAGGCCGGAGACGAGGTGGACGGAGACGAGAGACGAAGCTAGGGGTAGAGACAAAGGGAAAAGTGAAAGGGAGAAGAAACTTAAAAGAAATTAAACTTTCATTAATCTTTGCATATCTCATTACAATGTATTAGGCTATATTAATTTTTTCATATCTCATTACGACGAAATTGAAATTTTCGATATTCTAAAATGGTGGAAAGGTAGATTAACACATATCCTATTATGACATATATGACCTTTGATTTACTAACAATCCAAGTTAACACAGTAGCTTTAGAGTCTGTCTTTTCTATTAGTGACAGAATTTTGACCGAGCAGAGGAGTCGTCTCAGTGAAGAATTGCTGGAAATCTGCACATGCTACAATAACCACTTGGATGCTATTAAGAAGAAGCAATACATTTCACCGATCGATGGTAACTCGACAGAGTAGAAGACGTGATGGACGTACTAAATTTAGGAGATAGTTAAGTGCGTCGCACACGAGCACCGAACCATTTTTTTAATTTTTTAATTAAAAGAAAAAAATTAAGGACCGTTTTGAGGCTGAATTATAACCAGAAATTGAATCTTAGCCATTCAATTACGATGATCTGGGCTGCAAATAGCCAAATCGGGGCTGCAAATAACGGTTTTCGGAAATTCAGACTCTTCCCTCCCGATACCTCCCCCGATAGACCACTATTCACTCCGCCTTCCCCGCCGTTTCACTTCCCCGCCGCCATCGGCCTGACCGGACACCACTGGCGAGGTCGCCGGACCCCGGCGAACCTGCCGGGGTTAGTCCGGCGGCGCTCCGGCAACGCCACCGCCGGCGGCGGCGCTGACCGTGAGGCCCAGATCTGGGCCTCACGGTCAGGGCCGCCGCCGGCGGTGGCCCTGCCGGAGCGCCGCCGGACTGACCCCGGCAGGTTCCCCGGGATCTGGAGACCTCGTCGGTTGTCTCCGGTCAGGCGGCGGTGGCTCCGGCGGCGGCGGGGAAGGGAGACGGGAGGGGGGCGGCGGACATCGTTCTTTAAAAAAAAATCGTAAAAAATATAAATTAAATATAATATATATATATTAGTATATATACTGTAATATATATATTAAATATAATATATATATATTATTATATATACTGTAATATATATATATATCTATATTATTATATATAATGTATATATATTATTATATATTATACATTATATAATATATAATGTTTTTTTTTTAATTTCTAAAAAAAGAAAAACAAAAATATATATAACTGCGTGCGTGCCGGGGGCGGGCGAAGCCTGCAGGGGGCGTGCATGGTACTGTCGCGCGGGGCACGGGGGGGCAGGTGAAGCCCACCGGAGGCGGGCAAAGTACTGTCGCGCGGGGCACGGGGGGCCCCCGTTATATATATATATATATATATATATATATATATATATATATATATATATATATATATATATATATATATATATAATCAGGCTTTCAGTGCCCGACCCGGCCTTGGGGGCCTTATCAAGCTCCCCCTTGGGGAGATGCCAGAGTCAAGCCTGAGCCCGAGCCCAAGCCCGGGTATGAAAAGCTGGGGCTTTTTGGACACGACCAAATTTTGGGTGTTGTTATTTGTATCTCATATCTGGATATTCAAACTCAATATATAATTCAAAATATTCTATTAATTTATATTATTTTGAATCTTACTATTTGTACCCACCTCCCTTTCACGTCGGTGTCTCTTCCATGTTGCGCTTGAGCTCGCCCGACTAATAGAGTTGTCGGATTTCTTCCAATGTTTTGGCCATAGTATCAGATCGAGGAGAGCATGTACAATGCCATTCGGTGGTTCAGAAAAGTGCAATACGATACGTTACAGCTCAAACAGATCCGAGCTTCGGTGCTTCTCACTTTTCTCCGGCAGTCATCATTTATAAAGTATAATCATCATATATTGTACATGATCGAAGAATACTTGTGATCAGGAAGAGAACTCAATCCGAAGCCCGCCAACTTTCACTTTCTTCCCCTTCTGAGTCTTGGGCACCAATGTCACAAAGCTTCTTCACCATAGCACACACCAATTTTGATCAAAAGCATCTCCTCGTCTTTCTCCCTCTTCACTGTAGCGCGCACTGATTTCTCAAGCATCTTAGGAAACACCGGTTCCGCGGATGGCGCCGGCGCCTTCTTTTTCTTCAACAAGCTCTTTGCCGGAGTGGGCCGCACTCGTCTCCTACAATCATACTCACTGGGGAGAACCTTTGATTTATGTACGAGGACGACAGAGTTGTGGAGACTGATTCGAGGTCGGAGGATGAGAAGTCGCCGTAGCTGGATAGGTCAGAGGACCTCGAGGTACTGCGGTGGTGGCAAGATTGTTCGCGCCGCCGACGTTCTTCTTCTTGGCTGAGGTGGGGTCCGATGCACCGTTGAGGCGTTGACGGCGGCGATCTCCGTATTCCGTCTTACACCGGAGGTAGAGATGGAGGCGACAACGACGTAGGAGCCGACTGATTGGAAGGAAGGTCCATGAGTTTGGCGTGAAAGGAAGGTGGGTACAAATATTAAATTTTAGGACATTATAAATTAATTGAACAAATTAATTTTTGAGTACGAATATCGATATATGAGGTACAAAAAACAACACCCCAAATTTACAAGGTCGAAACAGTTATTTGGTGTGACTTTTTTTAGTAATGTTATAAGCACACCAAAATAGGCTAAGCGCACACCAATTTTAAGTCTACAAAAACGAAAACGCTAACTCCTCCCCCCCCCCCCCCCCCCCCCCCCCCCTCCCCCCATTAAGCGCACACCGGTCTTTTCTGCCGTTCTCGCAAGCCACGCAGTCGTCTTCCTCGCCTGTCGCTGCCATTGGAGGAGATCACCGGTAGGTGTAGCTTCGCCGGAAGAAAGTCGTTGTTGGGGGAAGTCAAGCTTTCTTCTGCCAACGCTGACCATCCATCGATGGAGAGTTGTGCCGTCCTATTGTCTCCGACCTGGAGAAAATGGTGTAGAGGAGAAGAGCATTGCCGAGTTTCCCATGCTACTGTGAAGTCTTGGACGAGATCCCATGCCGCATGGGTTGATGTGGGCCCTTTTTTGCATCGGTGACTGAGAAGAAGAAGGGTATGTGTAGCGATAGTTACTGTAGCGATAATGTAACAGATGAATGCCAAAGGATGGAAAGAGAGAGAGAGAGAGACGAAGGAGGCAAGACAAGAGGGAATTTCTCATTAAATCTTCTTAAACATTACAATCCAGTGATAACATACTTATAGATGTCTAATTACAATCTTTACAATAGTCATTATTCTAACCTAGCCGTTACTAATAATCCTTCCTTGATTTACTGTTGCGCTGAACACGTGTAAGTTGGATATCGAAGTATGGTACTGGCATTGTGCTGTTGGCAGAACGGCTATTAATTGTTAACACTGTTATATCACGACGTTACTCCTTGAAATAATAAATGTTGACTTGTATTTCTGACCGTTGAATGATGTTTTGAATCCTGGCAAATATTCTCCTCCGTTGGATCTATGTATTGCTACAATACTCCGGTTCTTAAGGAGCACTGACCTCAGTGCTAATTCATTTTCTCGTTGTCTTCTCCTTCAAACCCTAGCTGAGGAAGAGGGAAAGTTCCGCCGCTGCGCTGTGAATCTCCTTGGGTAGAATGGCATTTGAGGGCAGAAAAATGACGATGACGGTCGAGGAAGGTGATATATTGAGGCTGGTATCTGATTTCTGCAACAGACTTGTAGCCTTGCGAGATTCTCAGCTCTGCTGGTAATTTTTTCCTCTTTTCAGCACATTTCTGCTATCTGTTTGTTATTTGGTGGTTGACGAAGCTTTTGTCGGTGATTTCTCCTTGAGATTCCTTTTACTGCGTCCTTTTTTCTGTAGCCAAGTGGTTTGATTTTGTAGATCTGGAAGTAGTTGTAGGTTCTCGAACTCTTTGAGGTAACTGTAGTCTTCCCAAGTGCTTTCTTCTGGTCGTAGTCCTTCCCGCTGCACTAGTCCCTGCTTGATTTCTTGGCCTTGTCGAATGATTGTTCTCGTATTAAGTAGAGCGAGCGGCTTATGTAGGGGATTTTTCTTCCACTGATGTATTGGAAGAGCAGTCACCTGTAGCCCTGGTTTCCCTACGTACGGTTTCAGTAAGGAGATGTGGAAAACTGGGTGTATTTTTGCCCCTGGAGGAAGGGCAAGGCGATATGCGGTCTTCTGGATGATCTCCAGAACTTGGAATCGTCCATAGAATTTGAGGTTTAATTTTTTGTTGATTGTTCTGGTAAGGGAAACTTGCCGATATGGATGCAGTTTCAGCAAGACCCAATCTCCTTGCTTAAGATGCAGGTCCTTTCTATTTTTATCGGCATAGGTCTTCATACGTTGCTGTGATTTTTCCAGATTGTCTTTCAGTTGATGTAGTATCTTCTCCCTTTTCTGTATTGTTGAATCTACTGCCTCGTTGTTGGTCCCCTCTGTGCAATAAGACAATAAGCCAGGAGGGGGTCGACCGAACATGACTTGATAAGGAGTCATGTCGATCGAAGAGTTATAAGTCGTATTAAAGTAGTATTCTGCTAGGCTTAAGAAAAAGGACCATTTTTTTGGGTTTCGATTAGTGAATAGACGCAAATATTATTCTAATGATCAGTTAACTCTTTCAGTTAACCCATCTGTTTGTGGATGGTATGTTGAACTATATTTTAATTGAGTACCCTGCATTCTGAACAGCTCTTTCCAGAATTGGCTTAGAAATATGGCATCCCTATATGTGATAATAGATTCTGGGATACCATGTATCTTTGCTATATTCTCCCAGAATAGGTTAGCTACTACTGGGCCTGTAAGAGTTTTAATTGGTACAAAATGTGCTGCTTTTGAAAACCTATCTACTACTACCATAATAGTTGTGTAATTTTGTGATATTGGTAGATGAGTGATGAAGTCCATTGTTAGGTCAGCCCATAATTTTTCTGGTGTGCCTAAAGGTTGGAGTAATCCATATGGTAGATGGTTACTTGGTTTAGCCTTTTGGCAAAGATCACATTCTTGTATATATTGTTGTATGTCTTTAATCATATTGGGCCAGTAGAATTGTTGTTGTAGCCTATATGCAGTCCCCTTAATCCCTGAATGGCCACCCCAGTAGCTATCATGGGCCTCCCTTACTAGTGTTTTTCGTAATTGGGAGTTTTCTGGAATGTATAATCGATGATTGTTGTAAATGTATGTTGTTTTTATTGTCCATTCTGGGACTTCCTGTGGTGAGTTTGTAATTTACTGTATAATATGTTGTGAGTAAGGATCCATTTTATAGTCGTGTTCTAAGCCATCTAGCAGGGTGGATATTGGTACAGTTATGGTCTGGAGGCTCATTTGTGGTGGCTGTTCAGGGCTGATGGTGGTGCGTGATAGTGTATCGGTTACAATGTTTTGTTTTCCTGCTTTATATTTAATAGTATAGTCATAACCTAATAATTTAGAGAAGAATATCTGTTTCTCAGGTGTGTGTAGGTCTTGTGTGAGTAGATGATGCAAGCTTTGGTGGTCTGTTAGTATCGTAAAATGGTGCCCGAGTAGGCATTGGCGCCATTTTGCGACTGCCGTCGTGATATCATACATTTCTCTAACGTATGTTGATTTCTGTTGCATTGCTGGATTGAGTTTCTTGCTGAAATATGTTATTGATTGATGTTGTTGGAGTAGTACTGCTCCTATACCTCTGCCTGAGGCATCGGTTTTGATTTCAAATGGTATTTTAAAATTAGGTAATGTTAAAACCGGGGGTGTTATTAATTTAGCTTTTAATACTTCAAAGGCGTTTTGTGTGTCTTGGGTCCAAATAAATGAGTTCTTTTTTAACAAATATGTTAAAGGAAAGGCTATAGAGGCATAATTTTTGATAAACTTTCTATAATATCCTGTCAAACCTAAAAAGGCTCTAACAACTTTTTGTTTCTTTGGGACTGGAAAATGTTGTACTGCCTCTAGGTTGGTCCTACCTTCCCTGCCGATATTTGGTGTCCTAAAAATTCGATGGATTTTGTTAAAAATGAACATTTACTCTGTTTAATAAAGAGTTTATTTTGTTGTAAAATTTCTAATGTGGCCTGGAGGTGTGTTAAGTGATCTTTTTCAGTAGGGCTGTAGACAAGAATATCATCGAAAAAGACAACTAAAAACTTGCGTAAATATGGTTGAAAAATGTTGTTCATCAATGATTGAAAAGTGGATGGTGCATTTGATAGACCAAAGGGCATTACGGTGAATTCGTAATGTCCTTGGTGTGTCTGAAATGTTGTTTTGTGTATATCACAGTCTTTCATTCGAATTTGGTGATATCCCGAGCGTAAATCAAGTTTTGAAAAATAACGGGCATCATTTAGTTCATCTAATAACTCCTCCACTGTTGGAATTGGGAATCTGTTTTTAATGATGATTTTATTGAGGGTGCGGTAATCCACGCAGAATCGCCAATTCCCATCTTTCTTTTTGACTAATATAACTGGGGAGGAAAAACTTGATATACTCGGTCTAATATGTTCTTTTTGTAACATCTCAGAAATCAGCTTTTCTATCTCATTTTTTTGAAAATATGGGTGTCGATAAGGTTTGATGTTTGGGGGGTGTGTGCCTGGTATTAATTCAATTTAGTGGTCCGTATCTCGTGCTGGTGGAAGTGTGGTTGGTTCACTAAATAACTGTGAGTATTGTTGGAGGAGTGTGGTGAATGTGGTTGGTAGTTGCGGTTGTAATGATTCGGTTATAGACACATCGGCTGTTAGTAAAAAACATGTGGCTAGGGGCTTTAAGGCTAACATTCTCGATAGTTGTGATGATGAAACTTGGCTATCCTGATGTATATGATGTCTGTATAATGTTGTGAGTCCTTCTGAATCGGTGTAGGACATGGTTAGGTTCGAGTAATCGGTGGTGATTGGTCCTAGTGGCTTTAACCATCGTACTCCCAGAACTATGTCCGACCCCTTGATGTCCAGGACATATAAATGTACTCTGAAGGGTTTAGCCTGAATGAACAACTGAAAGTCCTTACACAGCCCTTTACACGCCACAGAGGAGTCGTTACCCATGTACACCGGAAATTCTGGAATACTATGAATTGGTAGGTCTAGATAACGTGCGACACGTGGGGAGATAAAATTGTGTGAGCTGCCGCTATCTATAAGTAATTCTATTGGTCGTTGACAAATATACCCTGTGAACCGAAGGAAGTGTGCAGAGGGTGAGCCCGACAGAGCATGGTTGCTAACGGCGGATTGAGGAATTTCCTCCTCCGCCTCAAGAGAGTCATCTATGGGTTCTATAATATCGTCATCGTCTGTTCCCTGGAAATAGCAGAGAACACCTTTCCCACGACATTTGTGTCCTGGGTGGTATTGTTCGTCGCAGTTATAGCAAAGGCCTTTTTCGCGCCTTGCTTGAAGTTCAGATGGGGTGAGTCGTTTCACTGGCCTGGGTACTGGTGGTATAGGTGGTTTGGTTGGTTGTTGCCATGAGTTATATTTATGTGTATTGGATGTTATTGATTTGGTGAGTGTGTGTTGGTATCGTTGGTCCGTCGCAGCTTGCACCTCAAACATTCGTGCTAAGGCGTAGGCATCATGTAACTTAGTGGGGCGGTGAATGAGGACTTGACCTTGGATGTGTGGCTGTAATCCTGAGATGAACATATTAGTGAGGAATACGAGGTCCAATCCTGGTACTCGTGTAGTGAGTTCTTCAAATTCTTTTTTGAATTGTAAAACGATTGTTTTTTGTTGTAGCTTAGTCAGTGCACCAGCTGGGTTTTCAAATTCGGATGGCCCAAATCGTTTCATAATAGCATGAGTAAATAAAGGAAAGGAAAGGGCTGGGTGGTCTCTAAGTGTGGCTTGGTACCAACGTGAAGCTGGTTGATCTAGATGTAGGGCTGCATAAATCATGTATTCTTGTGGTTTAATTGAATTATATTGAAAAAAAATTTAGATCATAGAGCCAATCCATAGGGTCTCCCTCCGAAAATCGTGGACAAGGTATTGGAATTAAAGTGGGTTGTAAAGAAACGACCTGAGATGGAGTCGTTAGCAGCGGTGGTGCTCCAAGAATCCCCGTTTGCTTCTGGTTTGGTGGATATGTTTGTGGAATAGTATTCGACGAATGTCCTAATGAGTTGTCCGCCTGTCTTTGCGAATCCGTTCTGTTCGTCTCCCTGATTTGTTGCCATCCCGCGAACAATTGTCTCATTTCTTGCCGGAGAAGTTCCAGTTGATCTGAGGGTTGTTCACGGGTCACTAACAGTTGACGCATTTCTTGGCGTAGGCTTTCGATTTGATCGGATGATTGCTCGCGAGTGGCAAGAATCTGTTGGGTTAACAGATTTTCTTTTGTTTGGAGTTCCTCACGAACTAAATCGATTTGTAGTTGGCGTGCCCGCTATTCTTCCTGGGTGGCTTGTTGAATTTCCGCCCAGCATTCATCTTGGGCCTGTTTCCCGCCCGCCATGGAGTTCAGACGAGAGCACCAATGTAGCGATAGTTACTGTAGCGATAATGTAACAGATGAATGCCAGAGGATGGCAAGAGAGAGAGAGAGACGAAGGAGGCAAGACAAGAGGGAATTTCTCATTAAAACTTCTTAAACATTACAGCCAGTGATAACATACTTGTAGATATCTAATTACAATCTTTACAATAGCCATTATTCTAAACTAGCCGTTACTTGATTTACTGTTGCGCTGGACACGTGTAAGTTGGATATCGAAGTATGGTACTGGCATTGTGATGTTGGCAGAACGGCTATTAATTGTTAACGTTGTTATATCACGGCGTTACTCCTTGAAATAATAAATATTGACTTGTATTTCTGACCGTTGAATGATGTTTTGAATCCTGGCAAATATTCTCCTCCGTTGGATCTATGTATTGCTACAGTATGACCGTCCATTTGTGCGACGCTGCTGACTGACCTTGCTGCTCTCATGTTTGTGTGTTCCATCGACGGAGAAGGAGTGAGGGTCGTGAATGCTACACCATCGAAGGAGGAGGAAGAACCTTAAGGTTTTTCTGATTGTCAAATTGGAGGAGAGACCTTGCCGACATTGATGTTCCTTTTCCCATCGCCATGAACACCCACACCGAGATCCACCCTTGCTGAAATTGAAAGTGTTTGTTAGAAATGAACCAGGCATGAGCCTTGTATATATTCACTTGAACCATAAAATGGTGACCAATGGGTCTTACATATAGGAGAGAAGAGGAGGGAGGAAACCACAATAAGCAATGTGGGACTAAACATGCAAAATAATAAATACAAATAAATACATTGTTTAACACGCCCTCTCAAACTCAAGGTGGATCATGAACCGAGAGTTTGCTAATGAGATATCTGAATCTTGCAGCAGTGAGTGACTTGGTGAGAAAGTCCGCAACTTGTTCTTCAGATGCAATGAAGGGTAGAGAGATAGTGTTGGCGAGGAATTCCTGGCGAGTGAAGTGACAATCAATCTCAATGTGTTTTGTCCGTTCATGGAACACCGGATTGTAGGCAATTTGAAAGGCACTTCGATTGTCACAAAATAGAGGAGTGGGTCTTGTTATCTGCACACAAAGACCGTGTAGAAGACGGCGGAGCCAGATGATTTCAGCAGTGGTGGAGGCCATGGCACGATACTCAGCCTCCGTGCTGGAGCGTGCAATGGATTCTTGTTTCTTACTACGCCAGGAGATCAGGGATTCGCCCAGGAAAATGCAAAAACCGGTAGTTGAGCGACGAGTCGTAATATCCCCCGCCCAACCAGCATCCGAAAATGCTCGGAGGGCGAGTGGAGAAGTTGCAGAGAAAAATAGCGAGCGGTTGACGGAGGTGCGAAGATAGCGGAGAATCCGGAGGACCGCGGTGTAGTGAGCGGAGCGAGGAGCTTGAACAAACTGACTGACAAAGCTAACAGCGTAGGCAATGTCAGGTCTAGTCATAGTGAGATAGACCAGCATCCCGACAAGGCGCCGATAGCGGGAGACATCTGAAAGCGATTCGCCGTCTGTAGGGAGGAGTTTCAGATTGAGCTCTATGGGGGTGTCAACAGTGCGGTCGTCAGTGAGAGCGACGACTGAGAGAATATCAGAGATGTATTTTGTAAGATCCCCCTCCCGGAACACACAACACGGCCGAGGGGAGTCTTATGCCCAGGACAGCCGCCTTGCGGAAGCGCCAGCACACGAGCTAGCCTCCCCCACAAGACGCCTATCCTGCCGGCCAAATCAACTAAACAGCGCCAACCCATCAATGAAAGAAAGTATTAAAAGTCAAGGATTCACAATAAGTAATAATGTCCAAATTAGAGTATAAGAAAGACAGAAAGCTACACAAGCTCCTGCAAATCATCAGAGTAATCAGCTAAATGCCCCCAAGTGCTACATCTCAAAACACTCACCCGCCTCTGTCACTAACAGCAGCTAAGGTACCATAAACCCCAGCCCTGCACACCTGACCCGGCTGGCCTCCGGTGCTGAACACTGCTACACATCTGAATGTGCTCCTAAAAAGAGGGAGGTAGCAACCGTTAGTCATAAAGACTAAGTGGCTTCCCATCCGCTCCCCCAGCGACTCCAAGGCACCGGGCGGAAGAAAAGGAAGAAAAACTGCAATATAACAGTAATATATACAAAGCAGGTGACGGGGAAAGTAAGTTAGTATATACACAAGTTCTAAGCTACACAAGTGTAAAAGGGTTAATCTAATCATGTATAAGCAGGAGTATAAGCAGGAGTATAATAAAAGTGTACAACAGTAATTAAACAGTAAGTAAAGCAGGTAAAGCAAGGCGGTAAGAACAGTAGCGACAAGTAATCAATCTCGTACCCTAACTTATATGAATGCCCATACAAACTTATAAGTTAGGATTTCCAGGAATTATAACTCATCATATAAAGAGCCCATACTAATTTATATGATGAGGATCTGCAAGTGCGTATGTTATGCTTATGCTATGAATGATTTATGCAATGGACTCACACACACGACTCTATGCGCATAGACCTTTGTAGTTCCCTCTGTTTGAAAGGAAGCCAACCTCTCGGGTACCAACCGCTGTGACACACGATGGTAGCGGACCGGGCTGTACACTCCTAGGCAGGTATACACTCTACCAGGCCTAGACCGCACGTACGCCTCGACGCTAAACAACCGCGAAGCTCTGCGTACTCTTTGCTGGAGTCCACCAGACTGTGAGCCAAGTGAGAGGTGTCTTCGGGGAACTGTCGTCCCGACACGCAGCCAAGCTGGCCCCTTAGACCCCTACACACCCGCTAAGTCAACGTACCGCGGTCGGAGTGACGACCTGCCTAGTACCGAAGACCTGCCACATTTATCCAAGAACTAACGGGGCTATCCTCCCCTCGAGCCTCCAGCTCGTCCAACCCAGTATACCACACACCTGTCACTCCCACACTGGGAGGAGATACATAAATCCAATCTTACCCTACAATGGCTTCTCTTGCCTACTTTAGATGTTATTGTAATTTAGGGTTAATCTTGGACTTCCCGAGGGTTACCCTGTAAGGGGCTCGCTACGGTACTAGGAACTACAATGGGATGACACCCCAAAGTTCCCTTTCTCAAGACACTTAGTATTATTGGTATCTACCCATAAGATTACCCTCTTATCATTTCGCTTGAATTAAACCTCAGTGCTTTATGTCCCTCTAAGGGGAAAGACGATCTTCCGTCAATCCCGAGCACAGCCTTACCCATAGCTCACCAAGCACTCTCATCACCTAAACTCCTTTTTAGACTACTCTTATTTAGTTATTATCCAACTTGGAAGTTTAGGGTGGATCCTGGACTTCCCGAGGGCTACCCGGTGAAGGGTTCGCAAGGTACTAGGGTATATGATGGGATGATGCCCAACCCCTTTCCAGGATATTTAACAATCTTGGCGGCTACCCTGACCTAACCTTCCACCCCCTCATTACTATTTATAACCTACGCCTTATGTTTCACCCCGCTCCTATGCAGTCAATCTTTTGGACTCAACTCTAATAACTCTTAGTCCTCCAAGTGGTCTAAACTCATCTCTTATTGTAATCCAATTCTCCCCGATTTCCTTATGATTATATTGACCTATTCATCATAATGAGTTTTTACTATCCGCAGACCACGACACACAGCTAACTTAGATTCCTAAGGTGGAACCTTGATCAAATTACTTCCAAATGACTTTTAATTATTATCATAGGTTCATAATGGGCATAAATGAGGAATAATCAAAATCCAAACATGTTTCATATAATTTTGCCCTCTAAAAATATTTATTAATTACTAACCTGAATCTAAAGTGTGAAGGAGGTATCATGCTAATGAATTCAAAGTTGTTAAATATCCTTCCAGAGATGAAGTGGGACATGATAAAAAGATTTCCAAGTTTTCATATTTTTCCAGCAATCATATAACCATAATCCCTAATTTTCAATGAATGAATGGAAAAATAATTTTACACATCAAGAACAAGATTTTGGCTTCCTAAAATTCTGGGAAAATTACAGTAGCTTCATATGAACATAAAATCACTATTTCCAGAAGATCATATTACTTGTTATATCACATTTGAGTACGATGAATACTCGTTTAGGGAACTCATAACCTCAACTCCGCCCATGACTGCTTGTGCATTCATCCTAATCTCACACATGATTCCGAGGATCTTGCACGTGATCCCTTCGATATACTACAATCATTACCGATGTCTTCTTATTCAATTACGGATGATAAATCACCTTAAATCCGTACGAGAATACCCACTAAATTTATTGTAATCATAAACAATCATCATTAGTGACAAATACCTTCAATGATTATCACAGCATCGGTTCAACTACATTTCTTGCGATCCTAAGGATTAAGCATTTATAACAATACTTTAATTTGTTATCGCATCATCGATGTGCACATTCGATCATCATCCGCGAAGTGTTAAATCTATGATCTGTCCGCTAACATTTTATTAATAAATCACAATTTCAGAATGATGTACCCAAACAGGACAGCCCTCGAGAATTGGATTTCGGGGAGCTACACTCCTCCGAAAATATCGTGTCGCCCTATTTTGGAAAGGTCTCTCCGATAGCTACAACTTTCATGTTCGCTCCAAGAACTGAGAAACCGGCCACTAGTAATCCCACCGTATGCAATCATGAACATCAACTCACCCAAGCAATACCATGTAATTATCTTGTGCTATCAAGCACCCTTGAACATCAACTTAGTCCCTTCTTATCATGCTTCGCAAAACATCTCAAGGCATCCCTGGCCTTAGCATAAACATTTCAAAGCACCACCGGCCTGCACATAACGTTCAACAACGTTCCAACAAGAGTAGGGCGATAGCGTGTTCATACATGGTAATTCTCTATCATGATTCTACGGGACTACTAGTGCGCATTTCCAATCATACACATTCCCTTAAGAATTTATCCCAACATCAATATCTCTAAAATCACTGTCACCGTGCCTCATCATCTATAACATGATTCGTATATGACTTTAATTTATCCGAGCTTCCGACTTAGCATTTACACCACCGTTAAGACATTCAACGGAAGATTAATAACTTTAAAAACGACGCACCCAAAAATTACAAAACTTCACAAGGATGATTATAATCTTGATAATAATCACTCCACCAATTTTAATGAGCGTCGAAGCAATATTTTGGGAGATATTCATAAATTACCGTAATCGAGTGTGATACGACACTGTTCAGTAACCAAGTGCAAGTTATGAATACATTTATCACATATAATTATCAGTCCTAATGACAGAGAATTATTCATCACATTTATGCAAGTTGTAATTAACAAATCCTATAACAGGAGGCTATTCCTCAATTCTCAAGCCTTTAATGATCATATATATATGTATATCTATATTGAATTTCCCCCTGACAAGGGACTTAAAATTGAAATCCATAAGGAATCTAGGCAGCCACCTTTCTCCTCCCATACACCCTCACGAGGCCACCGCGTCTCACGAAACCAACGTCCCACGTTCGTATTGAAGCGGGGAGTTGAATGAGGGCGTTTTCGCGGCGATCGACGCCCTACAACGAAAAACTCTAACGCGGCCTCAACCTACGGAACTTCATTTCGCTCCCAAATCGACTCAATTGAGTCGATGCCTCGCCTAATGGATCTAAAAAAACTAGCACCAAGGGAGAGGGGAGGAAGTCACCTGAGTGTCCATGCATGCAACCCAATAGCCGCGAATGCGGCATTTGTCCGTCGTTCACATCCATAGTCACATCTCGCCGATCCGGATCTCGTCGAACGTCGCCAAAGTAGAGTCAAACTCTTTGAGTGGGCTGTCTTGGCTTGGAGAGCGCGATCGCTCTCTATTTTGGGGAGGTGGATGTCGGGTTGCAGAATGGCGAAGGGGCAACAACGGTTTTTTTTGCTAGAAATCTGAGCATGGAGGCAGCGGCTTGAAGAGAGCTCGCCTAAAAAGAGGAATCGAGGAGGGAAGCCCCGATTTGCCGGAGATAACGCCGGAAAGTGCAGAGAGGGTTGTATGGCCCCGATTTGCTGGAGAAAACAAGCCATGGGAGAGCTTGGAGATCGTGGAGGCAACTCGATTTGGTGTTGCCGAGAGAGAGAGATCTGGAGGGAGATGGGGTCGGGGTTGACGGAAGGAGGAAGCTCGGCCATGGTGGAGAGGAGCTCGGTGGAGGCTCGTTGGAGCTTGGATCAGCCATGGCTGTAGAGAGAGAGGAGAGCTTGCGCCCGAGCCAAGACGGTGTCGGAGAGGAGATCGCCGGAGGTGGCGCCGGCCGGAGGGGAGAAGGATCGGAGAGAGAGAATGGAGAGAGAGCTGTCGTGCGACGCAGCTGAGAGGAGAGGGCTCGGTGATCTTTTTAACCTAAGGATTTAGTTACGATTATATATATGTATAAATTTATAATAATAATATTATTACTAATAATAATAGTAATATTATTAATATTAGAGTTTAAATGCTCGTACTCTGCCCTAGAGAGCTCGGAATTCATCCCGGATGAGCTCGTTACGACCGTCTCGTCGACACGCATCCAACGAAACGATCCAAAATTAATTCCGAGTTCGTTTGCTCATTTTATGCTTGTCGGAGCGTGTACGGCCTAATTTTGTGTCGCGTCAAAACTCGCCGAACGACGTCGGAATTTCAAACGGACGACTCTATTGGATTCGTATCATCATTACGAGTCCAACAAAACTGACTGGGGTCCATTCCGGGGTCGTTTGTTCGATTGCACATTTTTGATAAATATGCTATTCGCAGACCACAATAATAAATTCGCCGATTCTCATCAGAATCGAGCGCGGACAGTTTTGTTGAACTCGTATAGGCTTCACGAGTCTAACAAAACTGACTGGGGTGAAAACTGAGACCGTCTGCTGCATATCGCCTTTTGGATAAATCTGCTATTCGCAGACCACGTTATTTAAGCTAACGTACGTACTATAAATCCTTCGAGGCGGTACGCCTTCTTCGAGTTTTATCGCTCAAGTTATGCTCTCCGGACGGCTCGGATCCCGATACAGCAAACATCGGGACAAAGAATAGAACTGGTACTCGCCGCATTCGTCGAGTGCACTTCCCCGGCTCAGTTGCAAGCCTGGCCCTCAGTACACCCCGAGCCCGAGTCAACTCGCGTGACTCAAAAACGCGCACAAGGGGTCTAGCTCGAATCGGGATGTTACAAATCCAATAAACGAAGAAATAATTTCGTCCCCGAAATTTTAGGTTGAGGCTATGAGGATTTTCTGAACGAGAGTAAAATATACTCATCATATTCATTCATGGTCACTTCATCCATAATAATTTCAAGCTTATATATGCATTCTCAATTGTTGTGATTTATACATAGGGACTAGATTGCATGCGCACTCTTGCCCTGTGAAGTCATACGAACTAATAATGACACACACTATTTCAAAAACCACTACATCAGTCTAACTGATTATGTTGTGATTTAATATCAAGCACACATCATACAAGGGAACATTTAGCAAGGGCTTGGTGTGAACGGCATCAAGCAGGTTATTTATATATAAAAGCACGATGCAACAGGCTACCACTACCAACATCTATATCGCTGTACAGGTTCTGCAAACCAACAAGACTGCCGAGCCACCAGCTCGTTTACACCTTGCAGGACTAGATCTCAAAACACTATATCTCTATAGCAGGTGTCATCAACAGTCGTCTTGCATCAATATCATACTGGTTTTTTCAAGAGTCTCCAACACGCATCCTTGGAAATTTTATTTAGTTTACAATATCATTATATATGTACGCAAACCAGTGCATAGACACCACTGTTGTGAATTTGTTAACTTAACAACCACGTTGTAAAACCTTAGCACTATGAGTGCTACGATTTAAACCAATTATCCTAAATATGTCACTTATAAACACACCTCATTGATCAACAATCAAATGCAACTCCAACTCAACAAATTTCAAGGCGTCCCCCAAAATTTGCCGCGCGGTCATCGGACCGACCATTGATCACTGAGAGGCACTACAATACTATCAAGAGGATTCAAGATTTCACTTACTACACCCATAAGGTTCTAATGATGGAACTCATGCTATTAAAATCCAAGGACTACCACCAAGTCCTTACCATCACATCAGGATGTCATCGCATCCTTCATATAGCATTGACATCCATCTAAAACCGTGCTAAATTTTACTCAACGTCACCCACAAAGGTCCTAATTGGCACTCAGCAGGGTGTATTCATATCCTCAATTACCCAGCTATATGATTTATCTAGGCGTGCATGTATGAAAACTCGACAACCTCGGTGTATTTCCCAAAAGGTTTTAGATCGTCATTTCTCCTTGATCTACGTCTCTGCATAACCTTCGATCAGAGCAACGACATAACCATCCTTTAGGTACTCACATCTGTCATTCTGGTAGGGGACTCAATGTAATCCAAAACTTGGTGTTTAACCATCCACCTTGCTTAAAATGACCCATTCATCAAGGTGTACCTAATTCTAATATCGTCGACTTGTAACGACTTAGATGAGAAAACACCATTATAGCAAGGCTAAGCGAAGCAGTCTGCAAAGATTTTTTTTTTTAACCCCCGGTGAAACCTCAGTTGGTCCATTAGCTAGGCCAATAAACGAAGAAATAGGATTAGCCCCCACACGTTTATGGACTAAATTTCTTCCACCGCCCATATGGTACATTCTCCTCACGTATGGGCACAAACCTTAGGGGTATACCTTCCTCAACTTAGAGTTCTTACTCTATAGATCCCCGCAACGACGCACTCATATACCAACCGAGATGATTTTCCCTTCGACACGAGTTATGCAGACTACCAAAAGTAGGGCATACTTCACGATATGATAAACTAAATCAAATCCATTACAAACGCCCCACCATCCCTGCCAACGATCATCCATGGCATGCATGTTTATTTTATAAAAACTTTTTGGATTTTTGATCATCAATCAAGTCATAATAATCTTGTTGACTCCACCGCCGAATACTTATTAATTTCCCAACATCAAATAATTACAACACTAAGGGAATGTTCACCGCGAATTTTCCAAACTCAGGGGTAGTGTATCATCATACCCGCAATGCATGCACAAAATTTCATTAACTTCCCAGTTATAATGTTATCACAACATAGCTGCATATCCCCAAAGTGTAGATTTACTACTCTCCTCATTACCTATCCACATAATCTTAGAACACTATAAAGAAAATGATCATCTTCAAAAATGTTTTTCCTCTCTTATTCCGCTAATAAAATTCCTATCAACCCAAACATGACCTTAGCAGTCTGCTTTGCTTAAGGTGAATTAACTCTCAGGGGTCAAAACTTCCAATGTCAAAAAATACAAAGATTTTAAATCCTCAAGGTACACAAGACGGTACATAACTAGCCCAATAAATGAAGAGATTAGCCTCAATATCTCTTCGACTGAGTTTCTTCAGCCACCAATATAACACATTCGTCCCAACATGAGCCTTCTTTGGATCCGAATTCTTATCGTATCTTCTCCATATGAAACCTTCTGCATAAATAGAAGTGTGAGGTATCCACGTAGAGTATAAAAGACATGCTTGGTGGTCTCTCACTAAGCTGGTAATAGACTACAAGCACCACTCTCATTGAAATTGACCTAATTTTGTGTAAGGTGATAATATTACTCCATATCTAGGGTAGAAATCTCAGGGTGTGAGTCTCCAGCATTTACACTTACGCTAAACTCTTCCTTTAGTCACTCAAGGTCACTTATTGCTTGGCCCAATCATTCCCGAGATCGGTATAAGGTTAGGGTATGTCCCGATATATCCTGCTAAGTCGACCAAAACGGTATCCTAGTTAGGTTGGCATCAATCTTATGCCAAACCAACTCTAATTGTTGGAATGGGAATACCAATTACTGTCTCGGAGTGAGCCAGCATTTGTTTGTAAGGGTACGAGTTTGGCTTAGGTTGGCACTATCTATAGGAAAAAGCGGACATACTTATTGTGAATTACACATGGGCACACCACCGCTTCCGCTGCATCAGTTTGTCCTCAAACTGATCTAGCTAGCAGGGGTGACCTAGTGTTCTAATGGACTTCTTTATCTCAGGATCGTTGCAAGCTGATACCATTTGTAAGATCCCCCTCCCGGAACACACAACACGGCCGAGGGGAGTCTTATGCCCAGGACAGCCGCCTTGCGGAAGCGCCAGCGCACGAGCTAGCCTCCCCCACAAGACGCCTATCCTGCCGACCAAATCAACTAAACAGCGCCAACCCATCAATGAAAGAAAGTATTAAAAGTCAAGGATTCACAATAAGTAATAATGTCCAAATTAGAGTATAAGAAAGACAGAAAGCTACACAAGCTCTTGCAAATCGTCAGAGTAATCAGCTAAATGCCCCAAGGGCTACATCTCAAAACACTCACCCGCCTCTGTCACTAACGGCAGCTAAGGTACCATAAACCCCAGCCCTGCACACCTGACCCGGCTGGCCTCCGGTGCTGAACGCTGCTACACATCTGAATGTGCTCCTAAAAAGAGGGAGGCAGCAACCGTTAGTCATTAAGACTAAGTGGCTTCCCATCCGCTCCCCCGGCGACTCCAAGGCACCGGGCGGAAGAAAAGGAAGAAAAGCTGCAATATAACAGTAATATATACAAAGCAGGTGACGGGGAAAGTAAGCTAGTATATACACAAGTTCTAAGCTACACAAGTGTAAAAGGGTTAATCTAATCATGTATAAGCAGGAGTATAAGCAGGAGTATAATAAAAGTGTACAGCAGTAATTAAACAGTAAGTAAAGCAGGTAAAGCAAGGCAGTAAGAACAGTAGCGACAAGTAATCAATCTCGTACCCTAACTTATATGAATGCCCATACAAACTTATAAGTTAGGATTTCCAGGAATTATAACTCATCATATAAAAGAGCTCATACTAATTTATATGATGAGGATCTGCAAGTGTGTATGCTATGCTTATGCTATGAATGATTTATGCAGTGGACTCACACACACGACTCTATGCGCATAGACCTTTGTAGTTCCCTCTGTTTGAAAGGAAGCCAACCTCTCGGGTACCAACCGCTGTGACACACGGTGGTAGCGGACCGGGCTGTCCACTCCTAGGCAGGTATACACTCTACCAGGCCTAGACCGCACGTACGCCTCGACGCTAAACAACCGCGGAGCTCTGCGTACTCTTTGCTGGAGTCCACCAGACTGTGAGTCAAGTGAGAGGTGTCTTCGGGAAACTGTCGTCCCGACACGCAGCCAAGCTGGCCCCTTAGACCCCTACACACCCGCTAAGTCAACGTACCGCGGTCGGAGTGACGACCTGCCTAGTACCGAAGACCTGCCACATTTATCCAAGAACTAACGGGGCTATCCTCCCCTCGAGCCTCCAGCTCGTCCAACCCAGTATACCACACACCTGTCACTCCCACACTGGGAGGAGATACATAAATCCAATCTTACCCTACAATGGCTTCTCTTGCCTACTTTAGATGTTATTGCAATTTAGGGTTAATCTTGGACTTCCCGAGGGTTACCCTGTAAGGGGCTCGCTACGGTACTAGGAACTACAATGGGATGACACCCCAAAGTTCCCTTTCTCAAGACACTTAGTATTATTGGTATCTACCCATAAGATTACCCTCTTATCATTTCGCTTGAATTAAACCTCAATGCTTTATGTCCCTCTAAGGGGAAAGACGATCTTCCGTCAATCCCAAGCACAGCCTTACCATAGCTCACCAAGCACTCTCATCACCCAAACTCCTTTTTAGACTACTCTTGTTTAGTTATTATCCTACTTGGAAGTTTAGGGTGGATCCTGGACTTCCCGAGGGCTACCCGGTGAAGGGTTCGCAAGGTACTAGGGTATATGATGGGATGATGCCCAACCCCTTTCCAGGATATTTAACAATCTTGGCGGCTACCCTGACCTAACCTTCCACCCCCTCATTATTATTTATAACCTACGCCTTATGTTTCACCCCGCTCCTATGCAGTCAATCTTTTGGACTCAACTCTAATAACTCTTAGTCCTCCAAGTGGTCTAAACTCATCTCTTATTGTAATCCAATTCTCCCCGATTTCCTTATGATTATATTGACCTATTCATCATAATGAGTTTTTACTATCCGCAGACCACGACACACAGCTAACTTAGATTCCTAAGGTGGAACCTTGATCAAATTACTTCCAAATGACTTTTAATTATTATCATAGGTTCATAATGGGCATAAATGAGGAATAATCAAAATCCAAACATGTTTCATATAATTTTGCCCTCTAAAAATATTTATTAATTACTAACCTGAATCTAAAGTGTGAAGGAGGTATCATGCTAATGAATTCAAAGTTGTTAAATATCCTTCCAGAGATGAAGTGGGACATGATAAAAAGATTTCCAAGTTTTCATATTTTTCCAGCAATCATATAACCATAATCCCTAATTTTCAATGAATGAATGGAAAAATAATTTTACACATCAAGAACAAGATTTTGGCTTCCTAAAATTCTGGGAAAATTACAGTAGCTTCATATGAACATAAAATCACTATTTCCAGAAGATCATATTACTTGTTATATCACATTTGAGTACGATGCCTACTCGTTTAGGGAACTCATAACCTCAACTCCGCCCATGACTGTTTGTGCATTCATCCTAATCTCACACATGATTCCGAGGATCTTGCACGTGATCCCTTCGATATACTACAATCATTACCGACGTCTTCTTATTCAATTACGGATGATAAATCACCTTAAATCCGTATGAGAATACCCACTAAATTTATTGTAATCATAAACAATCATCATTAGTGACAAATACCTTCAATGATTATCACAGCATCGGTTCAACTACATTTCTTGCGATCCTAAGGATTAAGCATTTATAACAATACTTTAATTTGTTATCGCATCATCGAGGTGCACATTCGATCATCATCCGCGAAGTGTTAAATCTATGATCTGTCCGCTAACATTTTATTAATAAATCACAATTTCAGAATGATGTACCCAAACAGGACAGCCCTCGAGAATTGGATTTCGGGGAGCTACACTCCTCCGAAAATATCGTGTCGCCCTATTTTGGAAAGGTCTCTCCGATAGCTACAACTTTCATGTTCGCTCCAAGAACTGAGAAACCGGCCACTAGTAATCCCACCGTATGCAATCATGAACATCAACTCACCCAAGCAATACCATGTAATTACCTTGTGCTATCAAGCACCCTTGGACATCAACTTAGGCCCTTCTTATCATGCTTCGCAAAACATCTCAAGGCATCCCTGGCCTTAGCATAAACATTTCAAAGCACCACCGGCCTGCACATAACGTTCAACAACGTTCCAACAAGAGTAGGGCGATAGCGTGTTCATACATGGTAATTCTCTATCATGATTCTACGGGACTACTAGTGCGCATTTCCAATCATACACATTCCCTTAAGAATTTATCCCAACATCAATATCTCTAAAATCACTGTCACCGTGCCTCATCATCTATAACATGATTCGTATATGACTTTAATTTATCCGAGCTTCCGACTTAGCATTTACACCACCGTTAAGACATTCAACGGAAGATTAATAACTTTAAAAACGACGCACCCAAAAATTACAAAACTTCACAAGGATGATTATAATCTTGATAATAATCACTCCACCAATTTTCATGAGCGTCGAAGCAATATTTTGGGAGATATTCATAAATTACCGTAATCGAGTGTGATACGACACTGTTCAGTAAAACAGACATTCAGAAAGCTCTACTCAACCAAAAATTATGATTAACCCCAATCTGGAAAGCTAAGAAGAAGAGCTACAACTTTTATGTTTACCTAAAAACCCATAACTTAGTGTTTCATACCCAAAATCCTTATTGAAGTCAACAGCCCAAATCTGGACAGAAAACAGAGCACAAAATCCTGATTTAATTCTCTAGACAGTCCACTCGACTGGACATCTAGAGAGCTACAGGTCACCCTAGAAAACGTGTAACCTATCGTTGGAAAGCTCTCTCCGAGGGCTACAACTTTTATGTTGAGCCCGAAGTCTAATTCCAGCGGTGTCAAGCCTAAAAATTGGCTTGAACCCGGCTGCGCACAATTCTCCTTAATAACCAAGTGCAAGTTATGAATACATTTATCACATATAATTATCAGTCCTAATGACAGAGAATTATTCATCACATTTATGCAAGTTGTAATTAACAAATCCTATAACAGGAGGCTATTCCTCAATTCTCAAGCCTTTAATGATCATATATATATGTATATCTATATTGAATTTCCCCCTGACAAGGGACTTAAAATTGAAATCCATAAGGAATCTAGGCAGCCACCTTTCTCCTCCCATACACCCTCACGAGGCCACCGCGTCTCACGAAACCAACGTCCCACGTTCGTATTGAAGCGGGGAGTTGAATGAGGGCGTTTTCGCGGCGATCGACGCCCTACAACGAAAAACCCTAACGCGGCCTCAACCTACGGAACTTCATTTCGCTCCCAAATCGACTCAATTGAGTCGATGCCTCGCCTAATGGATCTAAAAAAACTAGCACCAAGGGAGAGGGGAGGAAGTCACCTGAGTGTCCATGCATGCAACCCAATAGCCGCGAATGCGGCATTTGTCCGTCGTTCACATCCATAGTCACATCTCGCCGATCCGGATCTCGTCGAACGTCGCCAAAGTAGAGTCAAACTCTTTGAGTGGGCTGTCTTGGCTTGGAGAGCACGATCGCTCTCTATTTTGGGGAGGTGGATGTCGGGTTGCAGAATGGCGAAGGGGCAACAACGGTTTTTTTGCTAGAAATCTGAGCATGGAGGCAGCGGCTTGAAGAGAGCTCGCCGAAAAAGAGGAATCGAGGAGGGAAGCCCCGATTTGCCGGAGATAACGCCGGAAAGTGCAGAGAGGGTTGTATGGCCCCGATTTGCTGGAGAAAACAAGCCATGGGAGAGCTTGGAGATCGTGGAGGCAACTCGATTTGGTGTTGCCGAGAGAGAGAGATCTGGAGGGAGATGGGGTCGGGGTTGACGGAAGGAGGAAGCTCGGCCATGGTGGAGAGGAGCTCGGTGGAGGCTCGTTGGAGCTTGGATCAGCCATGGCTGTAGAGAGAGAGGAGAGCTTGCGCCCGAGCCAAGACGGTGTCGGAGAGGAGATCGCCGGAGGTGGCGCCGGCCGGAGGGGAGAAGGATCGGAGAGAGAGAATGGAGAGAGAGCTGTCGTGCGGCGCAGCTGAGAGGAGAGGGCTCGGTGATCTTTTTAACCTAAGGATTTAGTTACGATTATATATATGTATAAATTTATAATAATATTATTATTACTAATAATAATAGTAATATTATTAATATTAGAGTTTAAATGCTCGTACTCTGCCCTAGAGAGCTCGGAATTCATCCCGGATGAGCTCGTTACGACCGTCTCATCGACACGCATCCAACGAAACGATCCAGAATTAATTCCGAGTTCGTTTGCTCATTTTATGCATGTCGGAGCGTGTATGGCCTAATTTTGCGTCGCGTCAAAACTCGCCGAACGACGTCGGAATTACAAACGGACGACTCTATTGGATTCGTATCATCATTACGAGTCCAACAAAACTGACTGGGGTCCATTCCGGGGTCGTTTGTTCGATTGCACATTTTGGATAAATATGCTATTCGCAGACCACAATAATAAATTCGCCGATTCTCATCAGAATCGAGCGCGGACAGTTTTGTTGAACTCGTATAGGCTTCACGAGTCTAACAAAACTGACTGGGGTGAAAACCGAGACCGTCTGCTGCATATCGCCTTTTGGATAAATCTGTTATTCGCAGACCACGTTATTTAAGCTAACGTACGTACTATAAATCCTTCGAGGCGGTACGCCTCCTTCGAGTTTTATCGCTCAAGTTATGCTCTCCGGACGGCTCGGATCCCGATACAGCAAACATCGGGACAAAGAATAGAACTGGTACTCGCCGCATTCGTCGAGTGCACTTCCCCGGCTCAGTTGCAAGCCTGGCCCTCAGTACACCCCGAGCCCGAGTCAACTCGCGTGACTCAAAAACGCGCACAAGGGGTCTAGCTCGAATCGGGATGTTACATATTTCTGCTGAGAAACCAGGATGCCGCGTTGGGAGCGGGAGATCTCTAACCCAAGGAAGTATCGAAGGGGGCCCATGTCCTTCATCTCGAACTAACTGCGGAGATGTTGTTGAAGGGAAGCAATGGTGACATGGTCATCGCCAGTGATAATCATATCGTCCACATATAAGAGAAGTATGGCGCATCCCTGAGCGGAGGTGCGAGTAAACATGGCATGATCCGTTTGTCGTTCAATGAAGCCAGCCTTTAGAACAGCAGTGCGGAAACGCTCAAACCAAGCACGAGGGGCCTGTTTGAGACCATAGATGGCCCAACGGAGGTGTCAGACGTGGCCTGGGGGAACGGAGAGACCCGAAGGAGGAGCCATGTACACCACTTCTGTGAGATCGCCATGCAGAAAGGCATTGGTGACATCCATCTGATGGAGGGGCCAGTTTTGGGCAGCAGCTACTGCAAGTAGGGTGCGGACGGTTGTCATCCGGGCAACTAGTGCAAAGGTTTCATCGTAGTCGATCCCATGTTCCTGAGAAAACCCGCGAGCAACTAAACGGGCTTTGTGTCGCTCAATGGAGCCGTCCGGGCGAGTCTTAATTTTGAATATCCATTTGCTGCTGACAGGGGTGACGCCAGGAGGACAGGGGACGAGGTCCCAGGTGTGAGTTCTGCGGAAGGCTGAAGTTCAACAGCCATGGTCTGCTGCCATTCGGGTTTTCCAACTGCCTCTTGGTATGACTGGGGCTCCCGGTGGGAGTGGAGAGCCGTGAGGAAGGCTTGAAAAGCCGGGGAATAGGAGGTAGCAGTGATGAGAGCAGAAGAGGTAGACTTGTCAGGGCTTTGGTCGTAGCGAGCAGGCGGGTTGCGATTACGAGCAGGGTTGCGCCGAGGAAGAGCAGGATACACGGGTACAGAGGCGGACGGAGCGTCAGACGTAGCCATAGCAGAGGGAGCATGGGAGGGAGGGGGAGCAGGATCCACGGGTGCAGAGGCGGACGGAGCGTCAGACGTAGCCGTATCAGAGGGAGCAGGAGCGGGAGGAGGGACTGTGGGTAGCGGAGGAGGAGACGAGGGTGAGGGAGGATCTTCGGTCGGAGGACGGGATGGTAACAATATAGGATGGATAATGGGAGTCCTGGGACGAGTTGGAATAGGAGGGAGTAGCGGAAGAGAAATGGGTGGCGAAACGGAGGGTTGGGTGGGAAGAGTTGGTGGTGTGGAGGAGAAAAACATCTCATGTTCAACGAAAGAGACATGGCGAGAGATGCGAATACGACGAGTCACCGGATCGTAGCACCGATAGCCCTTGTGGTGAGGGCTAAGGCCTAGGTGAACACAGCGGGACGAGCGAGCAGAGAGTTTATTGCGTTCAGGGGCGGGAAGGAGAACAAAACAGGTGCACCCAAATGTACGGAGAGGGGCATAGGTTGGTGGACGGTAGTATAGTCGTTCATATGGAGTTACTCCAGATATGGCCGAGGAGGGAGTGATGTTGATGAGGTGAACATCGGTGAGGACAGCTTCGTCCTAGAAAGAATGAGGAGCGGATGCGGAGATGAGAAGTGCACGAGCAGTTTCGATGATGTGACGATGTTTTCGTTCAGCGACCCCATTTTGTTCATGGGTGTGCGGGCAAGACTGTTGATGGATGGTGCCATGGGATTGGAGGATGTCGCGCATGGTGGAGGAGAGAAACTCCTGAGCACAGTCGGATCGAAAAATTTTAATCTGACGCTCAAACTGAGTGTGAAGCATTGCTGTGAACGAGCGGTACACATCAGGTATGTCAGAGCGATTGCGAAGGAGATAAACCCAAACACAACGAGAGAAATCATCAATAAAACTAACATAGTACAAATATACAGAATGTGAAGCAATTGGGGCAGGTCCCCAAATATCAGAGTGAACTAAGTCAAAAGGGGTTGTGGTTTGAGAAGCACTGCTTGAGAATGGTAGAGCAAGGTGCTTGGACAAACGACAGCCAGTACATATAGAAAGGGGGGAAAAAGAGGCACGACCCAAAGATCCAGAGCGGATAACACTTCGAAGTCGATCAGTTGACAAATGTCCTAAATGTTTGTGCCACAAGTCGACATCAGATATAACAGAAAGGGCAGAAGCTGATGAAGATGATGATGGGGGAACGTAGATACTCCATCTGATACAGGCCACCAGTCCTACGGCCCTGTCCAATCCTCTGAGCTGTCCGTGAATCCTGCACAACACAATCAGAAGAGGAGAATGTGACAGTTAGTCCGAGATCAGCTAACAGAGATAAGGTTCATGTGTAGCCAAGGAGCATGGTGAACGTAGGAGAGGGTAGGGCGACTAGTAGGGGCAGAGGTCGGGGTGATGGAGCCAGATCGCAGAATAGGGACAGAGCCCCCATCAGCAGTGGTGACTTGAAGGGTAGTGGGGGTGGAAGTGTAGTTGGTTAGGATGTTGGAATCGGAGGTGAGATGGCAGGAGGCCCCGGAGTCGAAATACCAAGGTGCAGTTGAAGTAACCCGAACAACAATAGTGCCAGAAGCGGCTGACATGATGTGGGCTGCAGAGGTGGCAGGTTGAAGCAGAGGTGACCGAAGAAGTGACTTCTCTAGACGTTGTATTCGATCTTCGACAGCAGTTGCAGCAGGTATAGGATGAGAAGGCGGGACAACCATGGATCTGGGCTGACTGGCGGACTGGGAGCAGACGGGCGCGAGCAGAGTAGTCGCAGGCAGACTGGCGATCTCGCGAGCTGGCGGTCTGGCTGTCTTCGCAAAAAAGGCAGGACGAGGGCTCGGGAGGCCGGAAGTGGGCAGATATGAGAGCGCGGGCAGAAGGCTGGCGCGGATTGGAGCAGGAGAGGACTGATCGCGTGATCAGGTGCGCGAGCAGATCGCGCGGGCAGACTGTCCAGAGGCTTGAGGTCGAGCGGACGAACTGGGCTTGAGGTCGCAGACAGCGCGCGCGGTCAGGGTACTGGCTGGGTGATCGCAAGGGCGAAAACTGGTCGCGCGATCAGATTGGGAGGAAGCTGGCGGACAGGCGCGGGAGAGCTCGCGCGGGCAGGAGGCGGACAGGCAGAGGTCGCCGGAGGTCGGCGAACGGGCGGTCAGGGCAAATCGAGCAGGCAGCTGGCGGACAGGGCAGATCGAGCAGGAGAATAGCGGACAGGCAGAGATCACTGGAGGTCGGCGAGCGGGGCGGTCTGGCGAATAGTGAGCTGGCGGTCTGGTCGAACGGCGAGCGGGCTATCGGACTGGCAGAGGTCGCTCGAGCAAGGGTCGCGAGGTAGCAATTGTGGCAGATTGCGCAATGCGCGGGCAATAGGCCGCGCGAGCAGGGCTGGACGGGTAGCGCTGCGGTCAGGGCAGATCGACAAGCAGGCGGACTGAGCTTGGCGAACAGGAGGTCGCGAGATCGCTGGCGGACTGGAGCTGGGAAGATCGAGCGAGATCGCTGGCGGACTGAGCTTGGTGAACAGATCGCTGGAGATCGGGGAAGCCGGCAGTCTGGGGAAGCTTGGCGAACAGGAGATCGGGGAAGCTGGAGATCGCGGCTGAAGCGGACAGATTTCTGTGGAGAGCGGACAGCGGGCAGCATGCATAGCGGGCAGCGGGCAGAGCGGGCAGCGTGCGGCGAGCCGAGCGAGCAGAAAAATTTATTCAGAACCTAGCTCTGATACCATGTTAGAAATGAACCAGGCATGAGCCTTGTATATATTCACTTGAACCATAAAATGGTGACCAATGGGTCTTACATATAGGAGAGAAGAGGAGGGAGAAAATCACAATAAGCAATGTGGGACTAAACATGCAAAAAAATAAATACAAATAAATACATTGTTTAAATGTTTTGTTATCAATCAGCCCTTGCTTAGTGAAGATCATGTCGAGGATCGCTGCGGGAAACTGTTTGGAAGCTCAAACAGTTTCCCGACATTGATGGAAGCTCAAACTATTTGGAAGCTCAAACTGTTTGGAAGCTCAAACATTGATGGTAAACTACCGCCTCTACTGCCTTCTGGTTCCCTGTTTCCCGACTCCTGAATAAACGAAGAACAGGGCTTGCAAAACCGCCAATACTCTCTTCCTTCTCGGTTCTGGGAAAGATCGGCAGCCCTCTTATTTCGATCTGTAAAACAGTCAACGCTGGCTGTGGCATTCTTCCTCCATCAACGTCGGTTTGTTTTTCTCGATCACCGTTGTCTTTTCCTGGAGGTGCCATCTTCATTTTTGAAGTAGAGGAAGTTCAGATTTGAGAGCTGTTTTACTCCTCTGATATTTTCTTCTGAAGAAGGAGAATTTCTGTTTGATCAATACATGGGCTTCAAGTATTCCCCTTGATGTGCACCCGTAAAGATGATACGTGATGTGGTCTCACAAAATGTTCAGGCAGTGCATTCAGGCAGTGCGCTAATGAATATCACTCGCCTCATTTGGTGGAGGAAATGAGGTTGACCAAGATAAACCCCACTATCTCCGTAACCACCCATCATGGGGTGCAAATAGTAAAATCCCTCATCATGGGGTGCAAAAATCCCCCATCATGGGGTGCAATTAGTAAAATCTCACATCATGGGGTGCAAATAGTAAAATCCCCCATCATGGAGTGCAAATAGTAAAATCCCCCATCATGGGGTGCAAATAGTAAAATCCTCCAACATGGGGGTGCAAATAGTAAAATCCTTCAATACGGTCTGCGTATAACAAATAATATGGTTATGGCGTGCGCATAACCATATCCGTCATATGAATACATATCACCGCAAAACTATACAAACTGGTGTGTTCTTAGCTATATTCATGATAAGTGTGTGTATAACACATAAATTGGTTATGGTGTGCGGGTAGCCGCATAACCACCATAACCACCCTAACCACCCATTTAATTACGAAAGTGTCACCCTCAAAAACTATAAATAGAACCCCAAGGCTTCTCTTTTTTCCATCTTCTCCTCCTCCATCTCTCCCCCCTTTTGAGACTTTCTCTCTCTCCGGCCGGGAAAATCCTCCTACGGATTTTCTCTCTCCTCCTTCTTCCTTGCGCGCTCACAAGCGCGCCACCTCCTTGCGCGCTCACAACCGCGCCTCCTCCTTGCGCGCTCACAAGCGCGCCTCCTCCTTGCGCGCTCACAAGCGCGCCACCTCATTGCGCGCTCACAACCGCGCCTCCTCCTTGCGCGCTCACAAGCGCGCCTCCTCCTTGCGCGCTCACAAGCGCGCCACCTCCTTGCGCGCTCACAAGCGCGCCACCTCCTTGCGCGCTCACAAGCGCGCCTCCTCCTTGCGCGCTCACAAGCGCGCCTCCTCCTTGCGAGCTCACAAGCGCGCGTCCTCCTTGCGCGCTCACAAGCGCGCGTCCTCCTTGCGCGCTCACAAGCGCGCCTCCTCCTTGCGCGCTCACAAGCGCGCCACCTCCTTGCGCGCTCACAAGCGCGCCTCCTCCTTGCGCGCTCACAGGCACCCCGCCTGCTTGTGCGCTCACAGACGCGCCGCCTCCTTGCGCGCTCACAGGCGCGCCGCCTCCTTGCGCGCTCACAGGCGCGCTGCCTCCTTGCGCGCTCACACGCGCGTCGCCTCCTTGCGCGCTCACTAGCGCGCCGCCTCCTTGCGCGCTCAGAAGCGCGCCGCCTCCTTGCGCGCTCACAAGCCCGCCTCCTCCTTGCGCGCTCACAAGCGCCTCCGTGCGCTCCGCTCAAAGCGCGCCCCAGTGCGCTCAGCTCCAAGCGCGCCCCCGTGGGCTCCGCTCCAAGCGCGCCTTCGTGCGCTCCGCTCCAAGCGCGCCTTCGTGCTCTCCGCTTCAAGCACGCCTCTATGCGCTCAAGAACAAGCACGCCTATGTGCGCTCAAGAACAAACGTGACAACCACCGTCAAGACCAGCACTCCAAACTACTCTCGCGCAGCAGGAGACAAGCCACAGAGACAAAGACACCCAGAGCGCATCGATCCAACCTTCGAGCAGCATTCAAAGCCTCAAAAGCACGTAGAGCGCAGCATTCCCCTCTGCAGCAGCCAGAAGACTTAGCTCCGTGAGCGGCGGCCTGTCACCCTCCGAACACCCCTCTCTCTCTCTCTCAACAATTGTAACGAGAGGCGGCCTGTCGCCCTCGAGTTCTTCAAAAAAGCTCTGTACAACCAACAAATAGTGGAAGTTTTGGTCGGCACAGATCCGACCACGTGGTTTTTCACCCAGTTTACGGGTTTTCCACGTTAAAAAAATTGTCTTGTCAGCTTTCGCTTTTTCTGTGACTGTTTGCGTGCTCGAACGCTCCCTGGCTAAGGCGATCCAATTTAGTCCGGTCTACCGGAACCTTGAGTGATCCGCAACACCCCTCTATTGGGATCGGATCTGCAGCAAATAGAGGAGACAAAACCTCCTTTCTCAGCCTTGATTGCCTTGGCATGAAGATCATGTGATTCAAAGGAGCAACAACCATCTACATATTTGTAAGAACCTTCTTGATCCACTAGGAAAAGATAAAATGTGTTCAATCCTTGGTTCGAAAGCTGCCACTTTTATTCGCAAAAATACATCTGCATTGTTCGAAGCGAAGAATGGTACGATTTAATTTTTCCGCTCTTAATTTGCATTACCAATTCGCTTGCGTTCATTAAAATCGTGTATTCTTTACTGCATAAAATTGATTAGAGAATTATTTTATATATCACTCCATAAGAGATTCTTAGAATTGATTAAGACGACCCTAAATATTTTATCGTCACTACATTCAGTGTCATGTTATCTTTAATTTTTCGATAACATAATTTCATTATGATCCATCAATCACTCCAATAAGTCGTATAAACATGCGCGAGTGAGATGCGTAATAAAATGCATAACTGAGAATAAAAGAGGCAAGCGTGTGCGAAAACATATGCTCAAAATATAATATAAAGGTGAAACAAAATCAAAAAGATGCTATGTAAATCGCATTAATTCTCTCAGGGATGAAAAATCTCGACCCCGTAGGGAATTTAATGTGGCCCATTGCTATGAATTCCAAAGGTCGGTCTGAAACAGCTCTTGCCACGGTTAGTTCTGTCCAAAAAGCCCGGCAGGCCCAGGCCGGGACCGAGCCTGCCGGGTCCAGGCTCGGGCTCGGGCCCGATTATTTAATAGGTGGGATTTCCTGCCTATAGGTAAATCTCGTCTATAGTCGGGATTTCCAATCGATAAATCCTGCCTATAGGCGGGATTTCATTTAACCCACTAGCTGGTGCCTGGCTTGGGTGCCAGGCCCAGGCCAGGCCTGCTCCAGGCCCAGCCTGGTGCCCAGGCTTATCCTGGGCCTGGCCAGGGTCGGGCACCAAGCCAGGCTTTGAGCCTATATGGGGGCTCTGTTAGGCCACTAGAGTCCGGCCTTGGCCCGGGGCGGGCTAGCCCGAGATCGGGCCTAGTCGGGCTTTTTCCGGTCCGGACCCGATTTTTATGAACACGACTAGCTACAGTCATGCTGCTGAATATCCAAGAATTGAGCAGATTCCTCCAAGTCTGAAAGGTAAATGAGGCATGGGAAACTCGGGGATGTGGTAGGTTGTGCCGTTGTGGTACAAAAGACAGATCCTTCACTACATCATGACCTGTAAATAAACCTCTTTTTTCCAAAAGATACACAAAATTCATCTTCTTCAGAAAATTATAACCCCATGGGATATAATCCATCATGAAATTATAATTTTTCGAAGATGCTCGCAGACTGTTAGTTACCATTTCTGGCATATCATTTAATTGTTCAATAAATTTCGGAGCATCAAAGAGATAAGGGTCCGTTCGTTTCACAGACATTGATATTGAAGTATTGACACTGAGAATATGAAAGTCATTTCTGTTATTCGTACCAACAATTGTAGAGTGGAATTGGCTTTCTGGTGGAAAGTCAACGATATTCACCCTAAACTAAAAACCTATCGATCCAATGTTTACCTCCAGGGGTGGATATTGAGATCGCCAACTCCGACTTTCAAAAGAATATCAATTTTTTTTGCTCGAATGCGCATTTTTTTCCCGTACGTGATTTTTTGCCAGTACGCTATTTTTCGGCTCCATACGTGATTTTTTTGCGAGGACGCGAAAATTTCGCCCGAACGTAATTTTTTCGCCCGGACACAATTTTTCCGTCTGGATGCGATTTTTCCAGCCGAACACGATTTTTCACGAAGAGCGCAATTTTTTCGCCCGGGCGTGTTTTTTTCGCCTCAACGCGATTTTTTCGCCCCGATGCGTTTTTTCGACCGAGCGCGCTTTTTTCCGCCCGGACGCATTTTTTTCGCCCACGAGCGTTTTTTTTTACGGACGAGTTTTTTTCGCCGGGGCGTGTTTTTTTCACCCGGGCGCAATTTTTTCGCCCGAGCGTGTTTTTTTTGCCCGGGCTCGTTTTTTTCGCCATGGCGCGATGTTTTTGCCCGGGCGCGATTTTTTTGCCCGGGCAGGTTTTTGTTCGCTCGGACGCGTTTTTTTCGCCTAAACGCAATTTTTTCGACCGGACGCACTTTTTTCCACCAACGGCGTTTTTTTCGCCCGGGCGCGTTTTTTTCACACGGGCATGTTTTTTTTTTCGCCCGGGCGGGATTTTTTTGCCTGGGCGCGATTTTTGCGGGTTTTTTTGCCCGGATTCGTTTTTTCACCCGGGCACGCTTTTTTCGCCAGAGCGCGTTTTTGTCTGCCGGGCGCGTTTTTTTCCCCGGGCGCATTTTTTTGCCCTAGCGCGTTTTTTCCGAGAAAAATCGCGACTTTTTCACCGGGCATGTTTATTTCGCCCGGACGCGATTTTTTCGTGAAAAAATCGAGCTTTTTTGGCCAGGCGTAATTTTCTCACGCTCGGGCGAAAAAAATGCGCTCGGGCGAAAAAAACGTGCGCGGGCGAAAAAACCTTGTCCAGGCGAAAAAAACCCCGGCCGGCCAAAAAAAAACGCGGCCAAGCGAAAAAATCTCGATCGGGCGAAAAAAACGCGCCCGGGCAAAAAAAAAACACGGCCGGGGGAAAAATCGCGCCCAATCGAAAAAAAACGCGGCCGGGCGAAAAAATTGCGCCCGGACGAAAAAAAAACACGGCCGGGCGAAAAAAATCGCGGTCGGGCGAAAAAAAATGCGCCCGGGCGAAAAAAAAAAACGTGCGCGGGCGAAAAAAACCCCGTCCAGGCGAAAAAAACGCGCCCCGGCGAAAAAAAAACACGCCCGGGCGAAAAATACGCACCAGTGCGAAAAAATCGCGCACGGGCGAAAAAAAACATGGTCGGGCGAAAAAATCGCGCCCGGGCGTAAAAAAAACGCGGTCGGGCGAAAAAAACCGCGCCTGGGCGAAAAAAATCGCGCCCGGGCGAAAAAAAACACGGTCGGGCAAAAAAAACCGCGCCCGGGCGAAAAAAAAACCCAAACGGGCGAAAAAAAATCGCGCCCGGGCGAAAAAAATGTGCGCGGGCGAAAAAACTGCGTCCCGGCGAATAAAGCGCGGCCGGCCGAAAAAAAACACGCCCGGGCGAAAAAATCTCGCCTGGGCGAAAAAAACGCGCTCGGGCGAAAAAATCGCGCTCGGGCGAAAAATACGCGCCCAGGCGAAAAAATCGCGCCCGGGGGAAAAAAACACGGCCGTGCGAAAAAATCGCGCCCGAGCGAAAAAAAAACGCGGTCTAGCGAAAAAATCGCGCTCGTGCGAAAAAATCGAGCTCGGGCGAAAATAATCGCGTCCGGGCGAAAATAATCTCGCCCACGCGAAAAAATCGCGCCCGGGCTAAAAAATCGCACCCGGGCGTAAAAATCGCGCCCGGGCAAAAAAAATGCGCTGGGGCGAAAAAGTCGCACGCCGGGTTAAAAAATGATTTATTGGTTATGATAATTTGCAGGAAGAAGCTTTGATGCTCAAAATTGATCAATGTTAATTGTTATGAAAGAAAGACTTTTTGCAAACGAACACTAAAAATTAATGAATATCAATTCCTATGACAGAAAATCATAATACAGACGAACAAAAGAATTGGATTTAAACTCAATGTCATTTCCCGTGTGTATTGATAGTGGATTGAAAGTCAATACTTTAATATCAATGTCTGTGAAACGAAATGACCCTAAGGGAAACCAAGTGGAAGACATCGGAGATTAAATATTAAGTAAGCATGCTCAAGGAGATAGATATTACAACTTGAGAAACAAATGGTAGCAAATAAGCAAGACATCTAGATAGATTACTAATATAATGATGAAACTCAACGGGTTCTCTTATAATCAGTTGATAATGAGGTACACAAAACACGCTATCCCCAAATATAAAATTGATGTAATGAGATGCATGTGATAATTGATCAATCTGATAAAACGCGAGCGAACTCATAAACACAAGGTGATGCATCAACAACCGATAAAAGTGATATCGAGTCTGATCCATTTGGCACATTAGAGTCACATTTTCCTTCTTGGAGTGGAGGTTCATGCAGGAGTGTGGCGGTGAATGACAAGAACGCAATGGGGTCAACATGGGGTGGGTTAGATGATGGTGAGGTCCTCTCGGGTGCCCATGGAACAAAACAGTTATTCTGGAGAAGAAGAACAATCTTGCATCCATGGTGCTCGAAGGAATGAGAGTTTCTCGTTCTATCGTATATGACATGGATGTTGTACTGCTAAGATCGTCCTAATAGGATGTGACAGACATCAATGACAACGTCATGACATAAGTAATATGCTGTTACGTGTTCCCAATAGAAAACTCTACTAAACAGTGGTGGGTATATGAGACGTGTATTTCTTTTAGTGTTTTCATTTATTTTAGTACCCGATGCGTGCATTTATTATTCAATATACGATATATGGCTGCTTGAGACTATTTGGATGATTGTTTGCAACAGGTGTGGATTTTCAGTGTTTTACAAGAGAGGTGCTGTCAAAATGACCTGCGCACGCACGTACGTAATTTTCGCACGCGCGTGCGCCCCTTTCCCTCTTGTAAGGCCGTCAATCGAGCTATCTGAATTTGTGCGTGCGTTTTTCATGCTTGCGCGTGCGCATGCACAAACATGCACACCTTTGTGTATGCACCCTCATTTTGTGCGTGCGTTTTGAACGCACGCGCGTGCGCGCACATGCATTTGTGTGTGCGCCCCTTTTCTGCTCATTTCTCCAGCTTGGGGTCGATCCGAATTTGTGTGTGCGTCCCCACGCACGCGCGTGCGCCCTGTTTTCCCTGCAAGTTGACTTACGCACATGTTGCGTGCGTTTTGCACCGCACGCGTGTGCGCCCTGTTTTTCCTATAAAAGTGTTGCTCGCGATTTTGACGGGATCCGACTTTTCCAGCGCCGTATTCACTTCTCCTTCTCCCAAATCTCTAGGGTTTCATCTCTAGAGTCTTCTCCAACATCCCCAAGCATTCCAAAGGTGTAGAAGGAAGATTCCAAGGTGCCATTGGAGCTCTATTGCCGGAGCCCTTGACGTGGATGTGACAGACCCGAGAGAAGACATGATTAAGGGAAGGTGACAACTTCTCCTGTATCGTGGACGACAACCACAATGGAGTTTGTAGAGCCGGTGGACCAAGCTATGCTGTTCTATGAAGCCAAGGAAGTGTCTCTCGTCTCCTCCGTATCTCGGAGTGATAACTTGTAGTTTTACCCTCTCATTTGGATTGTTTGTAATCGTATAGTGATACTCTCTAAAACATCTACACGTCATGACCATTGGGTGTAGATGTTCATAGGTTTATCTTCTATTGTGGATGCTTTTGTGAAGCTTGTGTTATTGTGATTCTCGTCGTTGTGTTGTGGTTGTGTTGTGATTGTGTTTTGGTTTTGTGCGAGTGGTCGGGGCTGCGTTATCGTTGAGCTAGACACGAGCACGGTGAGGCGTTAGGTTGGCCGTTGCATTTGCATTTGCACGGTGCAACGAGTGAGGCGGAGGTTTGCGACCAATATTGTTGACCTTTGCAATTGCAAAGGTGCAACGGGCGATACGGTGCTTATGACCCGTGGTGGTGCGATACAGTGCTTACGACCCGTGGTGGTGCGATACGGTGTTGACATCCCGTCTAGTTAGTTTAGTCTAGTTTATTTTCTATCTGTTACGAAATCCAAACCAAAACCCTCAGTTAACTCCGACTTAAGACTTTGATCTCAAGTCTTTCTCCGAAGAATACTCCACCCTATCATGTTCCGCGTGATTCAATACTCGGAGATTTATTCCCGTTTTATTATTACTTGACAACGACCGGTTCTCTACCGCGCGTGTGCTTTCGCACCCATCAGTATAGTCAAATGAGTATTAACTCCGCATAAGCTGTAACATCCCATATACCCTTTCTTTTATCAATTGAGCCACAGGTGCCCTTATGTGGCTCAATTGATTGACACAGTAGCTCTACGGGACACCTGACCCGTTTATGACCAAACTAGTTCGGAATTGACCCCAATCAGTTGCATTTGACTCGTGGAATCAATACGAACTCAACACACTAATTTGGCCCAGATCCGATGAGTATTGAAGTTGGTAAAATCGGGATGTTCTGACTTTTACGGTGACTTAGGAGTGCGGCGTTGACCAAACAAACTCGAAATTGATCTCAGTCAGTTGCGTTTGACTCGTGGAGTCAACACGAACACAACACCACTAATTTGGCCGCATTCCAACATGCGTAGGAGAAGTTGCCAACACCACTAATTTGGCCGCATTCCAACATGCATAGGAGAGTCAATTCAAATAATACGACGACAAAAAATGCGATCGTGAGCTAGCAACCACTTATTTGACTCTGAACAGTTGCATTGGACTCGCGGAGTCAATACGAACAAAACAAGACCTCTCAAGATCAATTCAGAGCACATTTGACTGATTCGATCGAAATGGGCGCGAAAAAAATAGTAATGCGAAGTTGATTTTATTAAGAATGACATTATAGTAATTAGGAAGATCAAGGGATGTGATCCAATGCTATCATGTGGGCTGGTCAACTTAGATGTGATGACCATCACACCCCTCTTCATCACTCACCCACTCCCTCTCCATCGCACACACTCTCTCTCCCTCCCTTTCCATGAAGTGGATGAAAATCATGCCCATCTCCATTATTCCCTTTCCCTCCCCCATCCTCTCATTAATTAGATGGAGAGGAAGAGACAAAGACAACCCAGCTTTCTCAGCCGAGCCTTTCCCTCCCCCCTCTCTCCCTACCTCTCTTTCTCCTTCTTTCTCTATTCGAGCACAAGGAGAAGAGACACCAAGGTGAGTCTTTCATGGAGGATGCAAATCAACCCTCTTCTCACCTCTTCTGCCGCTGTCGGAGCTAAGAAGGACGAAACCGCCTGAAAATGGAACTCCGGCGAACTCATGCTGGCCAAACAGTGAGATACAAGCTTGGATCCATGCTTTCCAGTCGCCTCCACCTCCTTCCGACGAGCCAAGGTGACTCCATTCTTTTCCCCGGGCTTAGATCTAGGGTTCCCTAACATTAGAAATCCCTCTCCGACCATTCCTGAGGCAGCGCTGCCAGTCTGCCACCTGGAACGAGATCCGGGTCGTGTGTCGTTCTATTATATACGAGTAACATTAGAAATCTCCCTCTCCTCCCCTACGACCAACCGCGACAGTACCTCAACCGTGATAGGCATTGGGCTCTGCCCCTATCAATTAATTAATGCAACTTAAAATAAACACACTATAAATTAATTAATATGAAAAATAGTTATATACAACTTTTCTATTTTTGTTAAAAATGCATATATCATTATTTTTTCCATTTTTTACTTTTTCAAATCAATTTGATGGTTTTCATTGTTACTTTTCTAAATCAACTTTAATAAAGTTGACATGCCTAATAACAACCTATCATATTAGGTATATGAGCTATACTAAAAACATTTTTGATTTTTTGGATTTATATCATTACTTTTAATCTCAGGATAGTGTGTAATTACTTTAATCTACAGACACTGTTGAAATTATTGAAGTGGAAGTGGAGGAGGCTTTTGGACCTGGGCGGTCTGGGAATTGACCGGGCGGTCTGGCGTGACCGCACGGTCTGGCGGTCTGACAATGGCGGTCTGTTCTATTGGTCAGCTGCAGCTTCCAGGGTTGACCGCTGGTCTGGTCCAAGGGCTGCTGGAGGAGGTCGTGCGGTCTGGCTGTGACCGCATGACGGCTGATCATCCTCAGGGTCGCGCGGTCTGTCTCTGACCGCGTGACAAGTTCTCTTCAAGGACGTGCCGGTCTGGCGTGACCGCACGGGTTGGCTCTTGAATCCGGTCTGGTGGCTTTCCAGAGGGTTCTGAAGGAGTTCGCGGACTAAGTCATTCTTAGTCGCGCGGTCTCAGTTCGCGGTCTCAGGAGGAGACCAGGAGGGCGAGCTGGCTGTGTTTGCGGTCTCAGGCGAACACAGGTGGTGGGTGACTTCTAGGCGGTCTGGCGATCTCCGTGTGGAGTCGTGTTCAGACCAAGGGAGTAGCGATCTCCCGCGGTCTGGAGTGAAGTCGGCGCTCACCAAAATGAAGCAGGAGGGTTGCGGTGATCGCGCGGGTTGACCGGTAAGGTCGCGCGGTCTGATGGGTGGTGACTCTATCTCATAGGGTGGTGACTGGATCAGGTCTCACGCCTATAAATAGGGAGCCACTGTAGCAACAAGTAGAACACACCAAGTGTAAGCTGAGTTCGCGTCTTTCTTGCGGTCTGTGTTTTCTGACCGGGCGGTCTCTGATCGAATTCTTCTTGTGCAGCTTCTGCGGATAGTGCGGGCAGCAGCGATCACCTCTTCCTCTGAAAGTGTTCGGGCGGTCTGCGGCTTGGAGTTGTGTTGCTGGAGTTTGGGAAGATCAGGAGGTCGAAAGAAGGGAGCGGTCTGTGCAGCGGTTTGGTGGTGGTCTGAGGTCGGCAGGGTGTTGCGGTCTAGCAACAGGAGGAGGTCGCAAGGGAGTTCGCGCGGTCTGTGCAAGAGAGGTCGCGCGAGTTGTGCGGTCTGAAGTCCTTCAGTATTCTTCTCTGTATTGGTTCTGGAGTGTTGTGCTGACGAAATCATGTCTCGTCAAGCATGTCTTGCCCTGTAACTGAAGTTAGAAAATCAATAAAGATCAATTGTTTGCCCCAAATTGTTTCTGGTTGTTTTGGCTTGTAACTCTAGTTGTTATTCCTGCTTGCTCTCACAAGGTCCGGAAAAAATTTCACATGGTATCAGAGGGAGGTTGGAGTGGTTAGAGCAGTGAATAACTTAGAGTAGCCATCGCCTTTGTGAAGAAGGAACCAGAGGGAAAACAATGGAAGGCGGATTTGCAAGAGGTCTTGGGATTGATATGCTTACTTCGACCAACTTTAAGAAGTGGAGGTCATGTATGCAGAGCTATCTTCTAGGGGAGGACCTCTGGGAGGTTGTTGGAGGAGATGCAACTGAAGAGGTGAAGGCAACGGAAGCAGGTGATAATGGTCCGGCTGTGAGGGCGTGGAGAAAGACCAATGCTAAAGCCGAGTTCACCTTGAAGCGTGCCATTTCACCGGAACTATTTGATCACATCTTAGGGTGTGGATCAGCTGCCGAAATCTGGAGAGCCCTGGATGGGCTGTTTAACAAGAAGAATGTGGCGAGGCTGCAGTTCTTGGAGAATGAGCTGGCAAGGTCGGCTCAGGGTGATCTTTCTATCTCAAACTTCTTTCTGAAGATGAAGAACCTCTGCGCTGAGATATCAGCACTGGATCCTGATGAGCCTATCTCTGAGGCGAAGCTGAAGAGGCACATCATCCGCGGCCTGCGGAAGGAATATGTTGCCTTTGTGACGTCAGTGCAGGGATGGGCAAATCAGCCGTCTCTGCTAGAGCTGGAGAATCTGCTAGCTTCGCAGGAAAGTCTGGCAAGGCAGATGGCGGGAGTGTCAGTGACTGGGGAAGACGGCGAGGTGCTCTTCTCAGGGAAAAAGAAGAAGTGGGAGAAGAAGAAAAAGATCGCGGGAGGCTATGGGCCTTCAACTTCTGGGCAGCAGGAAAGGGGTATGCTCCCAAGGCTGACGGGAAGAAGAAGGGGGAAGGTCCGAGATGCTTCAAGTGCGGGAAGGTTGGGCACTTCAAGAAGGAATGCCCAGTTGTCACTCAATCGGGGCATGTTGCTGGAAAGGTGGAAGTGGAGGCCAGGCACATTGATGGAGGATGGGGAGGAGCCTTCTCGGCTTCGGTTGAAGCCTCGGCTACTATCAACTATCAAGAGGACTGGATCGTGGACTCGGGGTGTGGTCATCACCTCACCGGAGATGAGTCGAAGCTTTCATCAGCACAACCCTATACAGGTAACAATGCTATCATCACCGCTGATAATACTGTGCATCCAGTCGAGAAGGTGGGGGTTGTTTCTTTGGGCAGTGATAGAGGGCCACTTACCTTGAAGAGTGTCTATCATGTGCCCGGGATGAAGAAAAACCTCTTCTCAGTAACCAACGCTGTTGACGCTGGGTATCACGTTCTGTTCGGCCCAACAGAAGTGAAATTTCTACGAAATGTAGAGGCCGTGAAGGCGGAGGTTGTTCATGTTGGGAGACGGGCAAAGGACTTGTTCGTTTTGTCGACAAGTTCCTACGTCGACAAGATGAAGACGAATGATGGTGCCGTGATATGGCATGAGAGGTTGGGGCATGTAGGGATGGACAAGCTGAAAGCTATGGCGGTAAGAGGTCTGGTCAAGGGCCTGCCAAGTCTATCTTCCTACGGAGAAGGTCATGTTTGCGCAGGATGTCAGTTCGGCAAGTCTCATCGACTACCGTTTGACAAGTCGCAGACAAGGAGTAGTGTGCCGTTGGAGTGCATCCACGGTGACTTGATGGGACCTACTGCTACCCCAAGCCTCGGAGGCAGCAGGTATATGCTGGTGCTGATCGATGATTACACCAGATATGTCTGGGTATATTTCCTGAAGGAGAAGGCGGAAGCGTTTGCCAAGTTTGTGGAGTTCAAGGAGCTCGTGGAAGGTCGGCTGAATCTGCGGATCAAGAAGCTGAGGACGGACAACGGAGGAGAGTTCACCTCTGCTGAGTTCTCCAGTTTTTGCAGGAAGGCAGGCATCCGGAGGGAGCTTACTTGTGCACATACTCCACAGCAGAACGGTGTTGCAGAGCGGAAGATCCGTCATCTGACGGAGACTTGCAAGTGTTGGCTGCATGCCAAGAGTATCCCAAAGTCCTTCTGGGCGGAGGGAATGTCTTGTGCTGCTTACGTCATCAACAGGATGCCTCTGAGCCCCATCAACATGTTGACCCCGCATGAGATGATGTTCAAGGAGAAGCCAAGCGTGGCACACCTTCGGGTGTTCGGTTCCACCTGTTACGTGCACATCCCTGATGCTCTTCGGACAAAGCTAGAAGCGAAGGCTAGGAAGCTAGTCTTTGTGGGATACGATGAGAGGAAGAAAGGGTGGAAGTGCATGGACCCGGAGACGCGGAGATTTGTTGTATCTCGCGACGTCGTGTTCGATGAGGTGACATCTTACAGGGGGTCCTCTGGAGTGGAGTTACCAGAGAGCAGGGTGGAGGAGCCGGAGCAAGCTGTGGAAAATCTTCAGGTGGAGCTACCTGTGTCACCAGGTGGTCCATCGCCTTCTAGTTCTGAGACGGGAGCTTCTGGTTCAGGGAGCAGGGGGAGCAATGCTCCTAGCACGTCTGGAAGGGGAGCTAGGGAAGAAGCAGCTGAAGATGATGCGGTTCAGGGGAAGGAGCTGAGGAGATCGAAGCGAGCGATCATCGCCCCTGATCGCTATACAGGAGGAAACACCGTGAGCTTTGTCTCATGTTTCTTCGCTGGTCCCTTAGATGAGAGGGAACCGTCGAGCTTTGAGAAGGCCAGAGGCGTGAAGGAGTGGGATGTTGCAATGCAAGAAGAGATGTCAGCTCTTGAGAAGAATGAGACCTGGTCTCTTGTGCCCAAGCCTAAGGGCATCGCTCCTGTGACATGCAAGTGGGTCTACAAGCTTAAGAAGAAAGCTGACGGCAGTATCGAGCGTTACAAAGCTCGCCTTGTAGCTCGGGGGTTCTCGCAGCAATACGGTGAAGACTACGAGGAGACTTTCAGTCCGGTGGCAAAAATGACTTCAGTTCGTTTTATTATTGCCTTGGCGACGTTCAGTGGATGGAAGATTTGGCAGCTCGACGTCAAGAACGCCTTCTTGTACGGAGAGATTGACAAGGATATCTTCATGGTCCAGCCTCCAGGCTTTGTGTCTGAAGATTTTCCGGAGCATGTCTGCAAGCTGAAGAAGGCCCTGTATGGGTTGAAGCAAGCGCCGAGGGCGTGGTACGGGAAGATCGCAGAATATCTCCTATTCTGTGGATTTGTTGCTTCAGACTCAGACTCAAGCTTGTTCGTCAAGAAGAGCGGGGAGCTTCAAGTCATCGTGCTGCTTTACGTCGACGATATGATCGTGACGGGGAACTCGAAGGAGGAAGTAGCACAGCTTCGGGCCGAGCTGGCTATCAGGTTTGAGATGAAGGATCTTGGTGAGCTTCACCATTTTCTTGGACTTGAGGTGCAGAGGAAGGAAGGTGGAGTGCTGGTGACCCAAGCCGGATATGCGGAGCGGATCGTGGAGCGGTTCGGCATGAAGGAAGGGAAGTGCACTTCCACACCTCTGGAGAAGGCTATGAAGCTTCGGAAGGATGAGGGAAGGATCATGCAAGATCCGTTGGTGTTCCGAGCTCTGGTTGGGAGCTTAATCTATCTGACGATCACGAGGCCGGACATTGCATATGCAGTGGGCAGGGTGAGTCGGTTTATGGCGGAACCACGAGTACCTCATCTGCTAGCGGCCAAGAACATTCTGAAGTATGTCAAGGCGACCTCGGACATGGGTCTCTTATACAGGAAGGATGCGGGCTTCGAGGTGCATGGATACATGGATGCCGATTACGGGGGAGATTCGGATGATCGAAAGTCGATATCTGGATTCGTCTTCATGGCGGGCCCTACGGCTATATCATGGTGCAGCAAGAAGCAGGATTCCGTGTCAGTCTCTACTACGGAAGCGGAATACAAGGCTTCGGCCTTGGCAGCTCAGGAAGCCATCTGGCTTAGGAGGTTGGTAGGAGACGTCCACAAGGAGGTTCGGGAGCCGACTCTGCTACGCGGTGACAACGAGAGTGCTCTCAAACTGGTAACCAATCCAGTTTGTCACGCGAGGACCAAGCATATTGAGATCGAGCATCACTTCATACGGGAGAAGGTGCTGGAGGGATCTCTTTCGGTCGAGCATGTGCGGAGTGCGGACAATGTCGCAGACATCTTCACAAAGGCGCTGGCAAAGGGGCCGTTCACACGGCTAAGGGAGCTACTTGGGCTAGTTTCCACTTCCCACTTCAAGGGGGAGTGTTGAAATTATTGAAGTGGAAGTGGAGGAGGCTTTTGGACCTGGGCGGTCTGGGAATTGACCGGGCGGTCTGGCGTGACCGCACGGTCTGGCGGTCTGACAATGGCGGTCTGTTCTATTGGTCAGCTGCAGCTTCCAGGGTTGACCGCTGGTCTGGTCCAAGGGCTGCTGGAGGAGGTCGTGCGGTCTGGCTGTGACCGCATGACGGCTGATCATCCTCAGGGTCGCGCGGTCTGTCTCTGACCGCGTGACAAGTTCTCTTCAAGGACGTGCCGGTCTGGCGTGACCGCACGGGTTGGCTCTTGAATCCGGTCTGGTGGCTTTCCAGAGGGTTCTGAAGGAGTTCGCGGACTAAGTCATTCTTAGTCGCGCGGTCTCAGTTCGCGGTCTCAGGAGGAGACCAGGAGGGCGAGCTGGCTGTGTTTGCGGTCTCAGGCGAACACAGGTGGTGGGTGACTTCTAGGCGGTCTGGCGATCTCCGTGTGGAGTCGTGTTCAGACCAAGGGAGTAGCGATCTCCCGCGGTCTGGAGTGAAGTCGGCGCTCACCAAAATGAAGCAGGAGGGTTGCGGTGATCGCGCGGGTTGACCGGTAAGGTCGCGCGGTCTGATGGGTGGTGACTCTATCTCATAGGGTGGTGACTGGATCAGGTCTCACGCCTATAAATAGGGAGCCACTGTAGCAACAAGTAGAACACACCAAGTGTAAGCTGAGTTCGCGTCTTTCTTGCGGTCTGTGTTTTCTGACCGGGCGGTCTCTGATCGAATTCTTCTTGTGCAGCTTCTGCGGATAGTGCGGGCAGCAGCGATCACCTCTTCCTCTGAAAGTGTTCGGGCGGTCTGCGGCTTGGAGTTGTGTTGCTGGAGTTTGGGAAGATCAGGAGGTCGAAAGAAGGGAGCGGTCTGTGCAGCGGTTTGGTGGTGGTCTGAGGTCGGCAGGGTGTTGCGGTCTAGCAACAGGAGGAGGTCGCAAGGGAGTTCGCGCGGTCTGTGCAAGAGAGGTCGCGCGAGTTGTGCGGTCTGAAGTCCTTCAGTATTCTTCTCTGTATTGGTTCTGGAGTGTTGTGCTGACGAAATCATGTCTCGTCAAGCATGTCTTGCCCTGTAACTGAAGTTAGAAAATCAATAAAGATCAATTGTTTGCCCCAAATTGTTTCTGGTTGTTTTGGCTTGTAACTCTAGTTGTTATTCCTGCTTGCTCTCACAAGGTCCGGAAAAAATTTCACAGACACACACACACATATATATATAGATATATACATACACATATACATATATGTATACACATATACATATATGTATACACATACACATATATGTATACACATACACATATACATATATGTATATATCTATACTATATTAAAAAGAAATATGGAGGTCTGCGATTAACATGAGATCAAAATTACCAAAAATATTCGGACCGTCAGATTTGGCTTCATAATGCAACAACCGTCAGATCTAGGAGACACCTAATTCATTCTACCCGTCGAATCAAGCATTATATTCAGTTTTTTAATTTACAAAATTTAAAACCCGCTTCCCAGGTCTCTCCCCTTCTCCTCCAAAACCCGTTAGCCTTAGAGCAAATCCAATGGGGATCTCTATATTTAGAGATCCCCATTGTACTATGTTCTCTAAATATAGAGAACATGGTTAGAGCAACTCCAACCATGTTCTCTATATTTAGAGAACATGATATAAATATAAATATTATAAGTATTTTGTATGTATATTATATTTATATGATATGTATATATTTATATGTAAATTATATTTATGTATTTATATGTATAAATATATGTATATATATAATATTTATAATTATAATTTATTATTATTATTATTGTATTATATACTATTTATTTTTTTAAGTTTTTTTATTTTAAATTTGATTGCATAACAAAAACACACTAACATTAGATAATTCGAATGAAAATATTACATTTAGAATTAAAATTAAAATTCTGGGAGGTCATCACTGGGTTCGCTACGACTTCCGCGCGCGCTTTCCCTGTGTTGTTCTCCTCCATACCCTGGTATGCCATAGCCGCTTCCTCCATATTGACTTCCTCCGTGCTCGATGTCGTACTGGCTTTCTCGGCATTTCGTATGTTAGCATACGAAACATCAGCTGATAATTGCGATGAATACATTCGAATTGGTGAGTCAACTGTGATTCAATGCTTGAAAAGATTTTGCAGGGCAATTGTACAATTGTACAAAGATGAATATTTGAGATATCCCAATGCAAATGATGTAACAAGATTACTACAGAAAAAGGAAGAACGAGGGTTTCCGGGGATGTTGGGAAGCCTAGATTGTATGCATTGGCAATGGAAGAATTGCCCAACAGCATGGGCAGGCCAATATTCAGGACGTCACGGTGGACCCACAATCATTCTCGAGGCAGTAACATCATATGACCTATGGATATGGCATGCATATTTTGGCTTACCGGGCTCTAACAATGATATCAATGTTCTGCAGTCATCTAATTTATTTGCAAACTTAGCACAAGGTATTACGACTCCTACCAATTATACAATCTTGGGAAAAAATTATGATGTTGGTTATTACTTAGCCGACAGTATCTATCCGAAATGGTCAACACTAGTTCAAACTATTTCTCATACACAAGATAAAAAAACAACACTTCGCAATGATGCAAGAAGCATGCCGAAAAGATGTAGAACGAGCGTTTGGCATTCTTCAATCACGCTTTGCAATTATTAAGGGGCCATGTCGTTTTTGGGATAAACATGTGTTGCACGACATCATGACTGCTTGCATTATAATGCACAATATGATTATTGAAGACGAGCGAGATGAAAATGAAGATGTCGATATTTCTCCGCCACCGCCAACTCAGAATGTTGAAGAGATGGACACAAGTGAAGCCGAAAGATTCCGTCAATTCCTAAATCGGCATAAAAAAATCAGAGACAAAAATGCACATTTCGCACTTCGAGATGCCCTGATTGAACATTTATGGGCACGACATGGTAATGAAACAATGTAATTTGGAAAATTATATGCATTTTAATTTGAATGTATTTTGATTTATGTGCAAATTTATTTAGTAAAACGTATTCTCTTGCTCTTTGTATGAATAATAATAATTATAAAGTATTCAATATTAGTCTCGTTTTGTAGGTCTCGAAAAAATGAATTTATTGATATATTATATGTCATATTTGAAAAAATATATTGACAATTACGAGCAAAATATTAAAATGATCGAGTTTTATAAATACACAAACTAAATTATTAAAAAAAAAATACATATATACAAAATAGCGTCGGCTGCATTTCCTCTCTCCTTCCTCTAAATTTAGAGGAGGAGAGAGAGGATCTCTAAATATAGCGGGGCTTTTAGCGATCGGTTGGAGGGATTTCGTCCGACAAAATTAGAGTTTACAGTTGCGTTGGAGATGCTCTTAGGGCTCCGTTTGTTTTGGTTGTTGCTGATGAAAAGCTGCTGATCAGAGATGACTGTTGGAAAAGCAGCTATTTCTGAAAAATGGAGTTTGCAGGAAAAAACTGTTTGTGTAAAATGGAGTTTACAGAGTTGTTCGAAATGCAGTGCATAAATACCGTTTGTTAAAAACGAAGTTTTGTGAAATATTAATTTTTTTTAAGCTACAAAAATACCTAAAAAAAATTGAAAATATATCTGCAAAATTGAAAAAATTTCTACAAATTGCAAACATGATCTGGAGATGCAAATAGAGGCTCGAAAATGTGCAAATATCGGTGAAAAACAGGGAAGAATATCTGCAAACAAGATCTGGAAATTTTGTAAATTTATGTAAATACCGGGTAGGAAGATCTGCAATAAGATCTGCAAGAAAAAGCAGAAAAAAATGCTGTAAAATCTGGAAGAAAACTGGAAGAAAAAAATGCTATAGATCCGATGTCTTGCCGGAGAAGAAGGTGCCGGGGAAGACGATACGCGAGAAGAAGATCTGCGAGGGAGTTACCTTGCCGGAGAAGATGATCCTGTGAGGAAGCCTCGGCGAGAAGAACCCTAGGCGAGATGATCCTATGCAGAAGACGACGATGTCGTTTGAGGAAAGAAGATCAGCGATGCTGCGAGAAGACGACTATAGGGAGAGAAGACGACGATGCTGCGAAGACGAGGATGTCTTTGAGGAAGACGACGTTGCTGCGCGAGAAGATCGGAGATGTCGAACGCATCCGATGTCGGGAGGTCTCAGGTTTTTCGAAACCCTCGCGATAAGCCGCTACCGCCGGATCGAAAAAGCTCCTCTCAACTGCGGTTGAAATATACACTAGGCGCAGATTATTTTAGAAACGGGTATTTGAAAATAAGCTGCCGCAAACGATCAAAAAATAAAGCTTCTCCCCTCCAGCGCTTCTCCCCGCGACCCCTTCTTATCTGCTACAATCGTTGCGATCTCTCTTCTCATGCTCGCAATGGTTCCCCTTGATGGCTTCTCCACGGTGGCGGCTTCTCCCCCTCGACGGCTTATCCACGGAGACGGCTCCTCCACGGCTGCATCAGCCGCTCGCGATACCCGAGTTAACACAGTTCTAAATCTTCCATGCAAGGGTTCACGGGAACGAAAGGGCGCGGCATATTCTTCATCTCTGTTCTCCCCCTGCGATCTACACCGAACGGTACTACATCTCTACTTCCCCTGCCTCCTTTTCATTTCCACTTCTTCACCTTCAAAGTGAAATCCATAAATAAAGCTTCTATGACTCTGATTCAGGCGGCGTCTTCCTCCCGCAAACTCTTCAGGCAGCGTCTGTCTCCTCCTCCAGTCCTGCATTTTTCACCCGACTCCCATGGCAAGGTATATGTTCAGGTAAGGTTCAAATTTAATTTTGTTAATGTGATTTTGAGTGAGTTTATATTGTTATAACATCATCATAGCTTTATTCAATTCAGAAACTACTTTCTGTTTTTAATGCACTGTTGTTGTTGTGGATTCCAGGGGTCAGTTTCGTCGATTTCTTCCTTTTCCTTTTCTTCTGTTGCACGGAAAGTGTTTGTTTGATTGCCTCATTGGTGGATTAATATTATCTTTTGTGAAGTGTTTGTTTGAAGTTTGATTGCCTCATTTATTATGTCAGATAAATTCACCTGCAGCCTTTACAGTAATGTCTTTGTTGGCTTAAACATAATTAAACAATTTTTATTTTATTTTTGCAGCCATGGGTGACCCACTTGGTGGTTGTTGCTTCACTCCATATGGTTACTTATGTTAAAAAAGGTGATCACGTACTTCATAACATATCTCCTTGTATTGTTATTTTAAATAATTTTACCTATTTTTCATTGTCATATCACCTTTCATTGTACCATACTCAACGATCCAAATTGAATTCAACAACGGAAATGATAACTTGAATTTCTGGTGAAGTTCAAACTGCAAGTTTGAAGAACTAAATGAGAACAAATGCTGGAGTATATATAATTTTGTAACAGATCACAGTTTATATGAGAATTACAAGGTGAAAAGTGGAAACAACAATGCAAAGCATAGAATTAATATTATATCGCTGTAGCCAAAAGTAACGTGGTTAGGACTCCTAAATTTGTGCAGAACTTACATTAAGGAGAACTAAAATCAAAATTTTATGGCCTCCCGTTTGAGACCGGGTGAGCGGCTGCGAGAAGGTGAAGTTGCGGAGAAGATCCTTTTGGCCGTTCTTGGACCTATGATTCCCATTGGTGGAAGGAGGAGAGGGGTACTAAAGGTGTGTAGCCAACACATGCACTTAAATGGGCTATACGATAAAAGGTTTGCGCAATCGACATCCTCATTGGTTTCTCATCTTCCGGCTTTGATTCGATCTCTCCCGACAATTTCAAGTTAGTTAAGAAAATATCTGTCTTTTATGTCTAGAAGTTTCTTCCTGACACTAACCCTCAATTGTTATTCCCTTCAATTGATAGATGCATGAGAAGGATCAAAAAGTTGTTCCTAACAAGAATGCTCTTCCAACACAAAACAACTGATGACACTTCAGAGAGTGATTCTGATGATGGGCTCAGAGACTGAGGTTAGGAAAATGCCTGAATTTAGAAATATCTTAAGAGTTTTATTCTCAGGAATTTCATTTTAATCTTCTCATTTTTTCCTATTAAGCCATTTTATGATATTTTGATACGTAGTTACATAATTTTCATTATAATCACATTGGGATATAATAATTTGACTCCTGTTAATGGCGTACCCTAGACATTTTTTTAATGTTTCAATCCTTAGTTCCTTACCAAATTATGTCGTCTCCTTCCAATTTAATGTCTCGATCCTTAGTTCCTATGCGGGGGTACCTTCGTGATCAGGGTACTGTCGCTACTTAAACAATGCTTTGAGGAAAGAATAATGTCTCCTCTAACCCGAGGCTCAAGTTTTTCAATGTTATATCCTACTTTTCATGTTTGGGATACTATTATTTTGAAATGAATTTTTTCATGTAAGTAGAGTGATGAGTTAATCAAAGGTATATTTAAGATTCAGAATATTCATGTTGGAGTGTGACAGCATAAATGTTGTTTTCTATATGGCTATAGAAACTTCCTATTTACATCAATTATCATGTCACATACTGTTTACTGACTAAAAGATGACATTACCTTTTGACTGCTTCCAGTTTGGACTGATTTAGAAGATTCAAGGCTTAGACATTTACCAATTTGATCTAATAAATTAATTACTATGTTGAGCGCTGCTTAATAGTTGCATAGTAGGTTTATATTCAAATGGCAATGTTCACACATATGTACTATGATTTGTTAGAAACACTCACAGCCGCAAGATAGGAGGTGTTTTAAATTTGTTAGAAATACTCAAAGGACAATGCTCCTGATTGCAACGTTGATCTAACAAAGATACTCTCATTACTAATCATAGGATCAAAACTTCACACCCAACTAACAACTCCCGCTCTCTCTCCCTTCCATGCGCCGTCTTCCCCTCCCGATATTTCTTCCACTCCGCTCCTCTCACGCACACAAAGCCTCTCTTATCCAGTCTCATCTTAACCCCGTCCCTCCAGCCCGAGCTTTCTTCCATCCCATCCTGACCCCGTCCCTCCTACCTCTTACGCACACAAATGTTGCCGCCCACGATCAATATCGCAGCTCACGACCAATGTCGCCGCCTACGACCAATGTCGCCCCCACGACCAATGTCGCCCCCCCACGACCAATGTCGCCGCCCACGACTAAGGTCACCTACCATGACCAATGTCCCTGTCCACGACAAATGTTGCCGCCCACGACAATGGTCACCCCCCACGACAAATGTCGCCCCCCACGACAAATGTCGCCTTGGATCGGGCCGGAGGCCCGTGCCTGTCACTCGTGTGTGTATATATATGTATACCGTATAGCAGGCAACCCCCCCCCCCCCCCCCCCCCCCCCCCGCGTTTTCGTTTGCCGCCGCCTGACCGGAGCCCACCGGCGAGGTCGCCGGACCCCGGCGAACATGCCAGGGGTACTCCGGCAGGGCCACCGCTGACGGTGGCCCCTGACCTCTATGACTAGGTTAGAAAAGTAGAGCTCCTATACCTCTTTAAGTAGGTATAGGAGCTCTACTATATACATTTTTGGCTTCGGCAGGGGGAGGTGACACCTATACCGCCTCCGGAGGTGGTCACTGACCTCTGGTGACCCTGCCGAAGGTGTCACCTCCCCCTTCCGAAGCCCTAGTTGGCGGTGGCGGTGACCCAAACCCTTCCCGGTGCGGAAGATGAAGCTATATCGAGATCAACTATCGACCGCCGGATCTTTCAAATAAAGATTGGACAGTCCTGATAAACTTAACAACATCAGCCAATGATTGGCCCCGTCGATCCGCTGTTGGGCCGAAACTTCTCCCCCCTAAAGAGAGATCTTGACAGCCTGTTTCATGCCAAGATCTGTGCCAACATAAAAATTTGTTAACATAACCTATTTTATTTAATTCCTGCCTATCTGTCGATCTGATAGGAAAATGTTGAACATGAAAAATATTGCAAATAATATGTTTAATCTACAGTAAAAAATCATAATTGTTTTAAATAAATTAAAAAGTGTCAATTTATCTGTAGTTAATTAGTTTGAAGCTCATTTCGGTGTTTAAATGCCATGATAAAATAATAGATGATTAATAAGAACTGAACTGACCTATGAGGCTGTGATAGAAGTTTTGTAATATTTGTAAACAATTAGTATTTAACTAAGATATAAAGTAATAAAATCTCTTTTTAAAATTAATTTATGGGTTTTATTTAGGGCTTTTGTTGTGGTGATTAACATGAAAAAGTTGGCGAGTAATGTGATGGATCTATTGTAAAAATATAAGATTTATTGGGATTAATATAATATTTTAATTAAATTAAGAAGCAATAAAGTGACTGGATAATTAACTAGAAAATTCCTCTTAGGCTCCGTTCGTTTAGTAGGTTTTGAGAGATAGGAATTGGTTTTGGCCGATAACCTATGGCGCAACGGTTTTAGAAATGGGCAAAAAACAAATTCTTGTGTTCGTTTGGAGAAGGTTTTGAGAGAAAATGATGATGAACAGTATCAAAATGATGATGAACTCCGGCCAAAATGATGATGAACTCTGGCCACAATGATGATGAACAGTGTCAAAACTATCCCAAAATTCATCTAAATAGGTAAGTTTTGGGCATAGAAGGATTTTTCAAAAAGCAAAACCCATGGGTTTTGGGTCAAAACCAATCCCCTCTTTTAAAATAAGCAAACGAACATTAAAATTAGTTTTGGTCAAACACCTTCCTCCAAAACCCATAGGTTTTCTGTGAATGTCAATTCCTTCCTAAAAAACGTCAAACGAACAAAAAATTGATTTTGATATACCCAAAACCAATTCCTTCCTCTCAAAACCCGCGAAACGAACGCAGCCTTAGGGTTTTCCACTATGGTGATCAGCAGGAAAATGACTTGAGATAATGAGGAGGGTTTACTGTTAGAATATCAAAATTTTGAAATTGATTTAATATGATGATCATATTATAATTAATAAGGTGATTTTGAGCGAACCCTAATGAGGAGAGATGATGCTAATTATCACGACGATTTATGTCCCAAATTGGAATTTAAGAATCTTGGTTTAATCGTTTGAGCGAACATATGTGACATTAATTATGATGTTCAAAACAATTATCAAGTTGACTGTAATCTTAGGTTTGGAGCTCATATAGTGATTACTATATGCATGAGTTAATCATCATTTGGGAGATTCAATAGCAAATGTACCAACAGGATTATGAAGAAGACATTGATGCATTGATACAAAATGTTGTAATCTTTGGGGAGATCGGTTCTTGATGAAACGTTGAGTCCGTACCGTGCTTATTAAGGTTAAATATTAACATTGATCTAATATGATCTTAGAAGATTAAGGCTCACCTTGATGATGATTGTATAATAATAGTTGTGTAAACACATGCATAAAGAGAATTGTTGGTGATACCGCGATGGTGAGTATAACAATTTTCTAGCATGATTGTACTTTCATGTAACCATGATTGTAGAATTGATGATCACAAATACCTTGTCGATTTATAAGTGTGATTGAGTAGTGATGAGGACTTAAATGATGAATATGAAACAATATGAATTTGCGGGTTAGGTTGTTACATATATGCACGACGAGGCGCGACCATGGCGAGTCTACAAGTGGTGGGAACCGGCGTCGGTGGAGAAGGTGGGCCTGATCGGTGTCAATGGGGATAAGCCGGCTATGGCAAGCACCTAGGATATTTAATATTTAATATGATGCTATATTTGTTTTTTGCACTTTAGTAATTCTCGTTATTTCCTATTCTCGCTATTTCCTTTTGTATTCACTCCTCGTCACTATAAAAGGACATGTGGACCTTGTATTGGTTTTTTCTTGGATGTGAATCAGAAAAGGGCTGCTCCCTTATTTCTTCCCTCTCAACCCTAGCATCTTTCTTCTCTCCTCCACGCCACCGGCCCTTCCCTTGTCGGATCTTCCTCGTACGGTAATATAGGTCCTGATAATTATAATTGAATTATTAATTCGATAAATTATGATGAAGGGAGAACGATCTTCTGATCGGGTGACCTTAAATGATTATGGGGGACGTCTCGATCGATTTGTTTAGGTGACATGAAATCATATTTAATTTGTAACTCCAATTGATGACTTGATTGTGATCTTAAGTAAAGATGATTTGGGAGACCCTTAGCTTTACGAATTTATGACTCGATGATAACGAATGTAATGATTATGATTGGTGGCGGGCTGTGCGGCTCTACCGAATTCACACTGATGAAGAGCTTAGAGGCCAACCCTTAGTGTTGAGAGGCTATGTATACTGTCCGAACTGACCGTAATAGTATAGTACATGCTACGAGTTGTACTTTGGGGCTTAGGATTGCCTGTGTGAGAGCATGCCTAGAAGTGGACACACCACTCCATTGCCACCGCCTAGCCACGACGTGTGTGTGTGTGTGTTGGGGGGGGGGGGGGGCGTGAGGTTAGCTGCTCACAAAATGCGGTGAACTACCGTTTTATGTGGACATAGAGTGTTAATTAATGTAATGATTGTGATTGGTGGTGAGTTGTGCGGCTATACCAGATTCACACTAATAGAGAGTTTAGAGGCCAACCCTGAATGTCGAGAGGTTATATATATAGTCCTGACTGACTGAGAGAGTTTAGTACATGCCATGATTGTACGTTGGGGCATATGTTTGCCTGTGTGAGAGCAACCCTAGAAGTGGAGACGCACCGCTCCACTGCCACCGTCTGGCCATGATGCGTGGGGCCTGTGAGGTTAGCTACCCACAAAAAATGATGAACTGTCGTCCTATGTCGACATAGAGCATTTGTAATTTGTTCACAAGCATTCTTATCTTGGCGTCAAGGCGTACCAAGGCGAGCCCCGACCGCCTTGACGCTTTGGCGACAAGGCGGACGCCTATGCGACAATAAGGCGAGCAAATGCTAGGCGACATTTTTTTTTTAAAACAAATGAAGAATATAGACAACGGTTATTTCAATAACCGCTGTCTATAGTCCCCTGCCAGTGACTATAGACAGCGGTTATTGAAATAACCGCTGTCTATAGTCACTTGACAGTGAATATAGACAGCGGTTATTTTAATAACCGCTGCCTATAATCACATCGGTTATTAAAATAACCGCTGTCTATAGTCCCTTTTTTTTTTAAAAGACTGAAAAAGAATTTTCAACACTCCCAGAACTCCAGAAGTCATTCAGCATTCAGATACACAGTTTTTTTTCATTCAGCATCATAACATTCAGAATCAAATAGAAATAACATTCCGATTTTAGAATCAATATATATAATGTCAAATTGACAATCACAAGATTCACAACCATTTCACTCAATACCAAAATGTTATCATCATACACTGATACACAGTAGCAATGTAGCATTAATAATTTTTTAGATCAAATAGAATCATCATCTAGTAAATCGTCATTGGCATTGCATGAGCTTAGTTGGTTTGAGGTACTCGTCATTTGCCCGTAATTATCAACAAGATCTTCATCATCATTTGCAACGCTAAAATGATCTAGATCTTCATCCCCTTCAAATATTTGTTCAAGATTAGCTTGAGCACCACTTCGTAAATTTCGAGCTCCAGTCTCAATAGCTCTCTCTACAGCTTCCCATGTGAGATCATCATCATCATAAACTAAAGCTTCCTCCGGTTTGTTCATCATCCACTCACTACTCCAATCTAGCTCATCAAACACTAAAGGGTTGTAATTTCTTCCTTTTTCACTTCTTTCTTGGAATCGTGCTTGTAGACGACGATTGTATTGGATGTATACAAGATCATTTAGCCTTTGATGCTCCAATCTATTTCTTTTCTTTGTGTGAATCTGAATCAAGATAGTTGCAAACTTGTTATTTGTTAGTGCCTTAGTGGATAAAACAAGTTCAATTTTAAATTAAATTTTTGTATACTTACAAACTCAAAAGTACTCTAGTTGCGCTCACAACTAGAAGAAGAACAACATAAGCCAAGTATGCGCAATGCTACCTTTGTAAGGTCAACATTCGGTCCTCCATGTGCACCCCACCAATCCACTATTTATTTAAGACAAAAATAAATTAATATAACATATAAGTAGTTTAAGAAAAAATAAAAACATAATTAATACTCACTTGGATTTAAGGTGGTTCGTTGCCTAATAGCCATAGACTTTCCAAAACTATTTCGAGATGCTTTATAGTTAGTGCCTTGCTCTGCAATCTTATCTTGCAATTGTTGATCGGCCACTAGTCTTGCAATAACATCATTGAAAGCATCTTGAAATTTCCAAGTATCATCGGGATATTTTTCCTCATATTCAAAATATTTGTTTGGATTTAGAAACAAAGCCGCCCTATACAAATGTTGCTCCATTTGATTTGTCAACCTATTTTGAACAATGTCAATAATTTTTTTTATATAATCTTTCTTTATTATCAAAATGATCTTTGATCTTTTGTTTGACTTCTTCCATTGCCACGTATACTTCAGGCATAGCTGGCCTTTCATCACCATCTACTAATCGCAACACGGCTATTAGTGGCGTTCCTCCTTTTAGGCAATCTCTTACTCCATTCCAAAAAATAGTTGAAAGTATTGATTCAACAACTTGTTTTCCGGTTTCGGTTTTTGCCAGATTAGCAGCATTCCATGAAGACGACACAAAGAATAATTTCAACTTCTCCTCATGCTTAAGCACACTTTGTAGAGTAAGGAATGATGTTGCAAATCTAGTCATTGAATGGCGGACTAGATCACCACCAATAGTAGTCCTTACTGCATCAAGTAAACGAGCGTGCTTGTAGATGAAATTTGTAATCATCCTTGCCTTTCTTATCACCATTTTGTTTTGTTGCAGCTTGCCTATATCTTCTAGCATGAGATCCCATCATTTTAGTGAAGCCTCTTGTTGACTTTGATGAGGATCCTTTATCAGTCATTTTCCTGTAATAAGAAAGCCCTAAAAAAAATCTAAACCATCCAAAAAACCTAAACAAAATTCATACAAAACCGCAATGATATTGAGGTAATACTAGTCTACCACACATTAAGTCAATCACACATATATATACAGAACTATAGAAGCAGTAAGAACTAGGAACTAGGAAGTAGGAAAAATGAATTATGAAATTATCATTCAACTTAGAAATTATACCATTCAACTTAGAAATTATACCATTCCAACTTAGAAATTAGAAGAGCAAGAAAAAAATCGTAAAAACAAACCTAAGGAAGATGTCGACTTGTCGAGGAGAAATCGCCTTTAGGGTTTTCGCACAGAGCAGCAAACGATCCAGCGACGGTAGAAAGTAAAAAGACGGGGTAAATTCTTTCGTTTATATCCCTATTCGACAGCGGTTTATAAATAAACCGCTGTCTATTGTAACATTACGTGTACAATAGACAGCGTTTTATATATAAACCGCTGTCTATGAGAGTATAGACAACTGTTTATATATAAACCGCTGTCTATACCCCTAATTTAAAAAAAAAAATGTGCGGCCTTCGCCTTGTTTTCAATCGGCCGACTGGACGCCTAGGCGTCACCTAGGCGACGCCTAGGCGACGCCTAGGCGACGCCTAGGCGACGCCTAGGCGACGCCATGATAAGAATGTTCACAAGGTTTTAATTATTATGATCATCCTGAAAAGTAAGAGGGACTGAGATGGACTAAAGGTAGGAATCTCAGAACTGTTTTGGAATTAGTTTAATATTTGTTAGAATTACAAGAAGGTTATTCTATTATAATTAAGATGGTGATTTGGGCGAATCATCAACAACAATAAGGGAACACATTTCAGATGGAATTCATTAATAATAATGATTATTGGGATGATGTATGGATGAGTCTTAGGTGATATCGATTTAAGGAGGAAGATCCTAATAGTGCCTATTCTATGAAACACTATTAAATAGCTAGGCTTATTTAGAGATTGGGTGGGTGCAATTATGAGATGTACTTATACGTCGTTAAGATATTAGTCGAAGATATGACCCTAAAGTTAAGATATTGGACTACGACTCGGAAGAATACTAAAATATTGGCATAAATCATATGAGTATAATCGCTATTTTGGAAGATTTATGATTAATGGTTTGGGACATCTGAATAGTGGATTCGAGTAATGAGGATAAATCTATTTTGAGTTGCACTCTCTAGGTCTTGGTTTAGACATGATGTTGACCATCATGCATAATTCTAGTATAGCATATATAAAGGATTTTTGGGAGAGTAATCATAATGTGTGATGATCCTAATCGTGGTTTGAGCGACGTTGAATTGGGAGACTGGACAAGTATGGTTAATTACGTTATAATGGTAATACTACGATTGATGCACCTTTATTAATTCGTGACTTGGAAGATACAATGAATGGTAGTTTTAGGGTTATAAACGTATAAATGGTTTCCACCCGCTTCTGAATTAACCTGACAACCCTAGCTTGTTGAGACGTAGTATATCTCCACGCCTGAAAATTCATAGGTAAATGATAATACCTTATGATCCTAATTCACTCAGTAATATCACAATTAAATGATTATTAATATTAACCTAAAGTGTGCATAAGATGTATGCAACCTTTCGAGCCGCATGGGTTGGGGTTGACCTACAAATACTCATTCACAATCTCTTGAGCCGTGGAGGCTAGTGATGGCATATGGAGACGAGTTATGGAATGATGTGATGTGAGTGTTTAGTGAATGTAATGATCATGATTGGTGGAGGGTTGTGCGGCTCTACCAGATTTACACTGATGGAGAGCTTAAAGGCCAACCCTGAGTGTTGAAAGGTTATATATATAATCCCGACTGACTGAGAGAGTATAGTACAGGCCATAGCTGTACGTTGGGCCCTAGGATTCCTGTGTGAGAGAATGCCTAGAAGTGGAGACGCACTACACCACTGCCACTGTCTGGCCACGACGTGTGGGCCCGTGAGGTTAGCTTCCCCCGAAAAGCGACAAACTACCATTTTATGTTGACATAGAGTGTTAATAAATGTAATGATTGTGATTGGTGGCGGGTTGTGCGGCTCTACCAGATTCACACTGATGGACCAACTCTGAGTGTTGAGAGGTTATATATACAGTCCTATTTGACTGAGAGAGTGTAGTACATGCCACGACTGTACGTTGGGGCCTATGATTACCTGTGTGAGAGCATGCCTAGAAGCGGAGATGCACCGCCCCACTGCCACCTTTTGGCCACGCGTGTAAAACCCCAAAAACCTCTTTTGAGAAAGGGGGTTGAGATCTGTAGAGCCTAAGGACGTCGGGAGTGCTGTTCGGTGACTACTTTGGCGCCCCATTGATGGCGTTGGTGTCCCCTCCTTGCTAGGTGCGGCTTTTGCCGACGCGGCCTAATAGTCGTTGCCCCCCCCCCCCCCCCCCCCCCCCCATTTCCTTCCAATGCAAACATTGTTTCCTCTTGCTCGACTTGTGCTCGCTCCCTCTTCCGGATCGGCCCATGATTTACGCATAGGGTGATCTCATTGTGGTATTTACGGAGGAAGAAATGCTCTCTGCTGCGGCGTCGCTAGAGTTCTGTTTGAGTGCCAAATGTGAATATGGCAGACCTTCTAGACTGGCATTCAAAACTTTTATGACTCAACATTTAGTGCTTTCTCATGACTATAAGGTTGGCCCTATCGACCATAGACATTTGATACTCACTTTTGACGCGGAGGCGGACTTCAAGATAGTACGTCTTAAGGAGTTCATTGTATTTAAAAATTTCATGTTTTGATTCTAAGATGGTCTCCGTATTATTCTCCAACTCTGGAACCTGTTGTTGGATAAATATTTGGGGTCTTTCATTCCATTTTTTTATGAAGACATCTTACGCATCACTGTTAAACCTCTTGGCCTGCTCCTATCTTTGGATGCTCACACACTGCACGGTACATGTGCAGACCGTGCCCGGGTTTGTATTGAGTTCAACCTCACGTCTTTTCCACCCTCACATATATTTGTGGGGGTGATTGGGGCTAACCAAAATCAGGTTACTCACTCCTTTCTAGTTACATTTGAGATAAATTTACTCTCAGAAGTAGGCTCATACTATTGTTGATTGTTAAACCTCTTGGCCTGCTCCTATCCGAAGGATATGCAAGTTGATTGTGGTACCTCTACAATGTACCCCCCCTAGGAACTGGGGTGGTGATTCCATCAATGGAGATTCCTCCTGTGGTGGTGGGTCAGGTGCCGACGTCTCCTCTCTATGGTGAGCTCAGTAGTAAATTGGGATGACCCCTCTCTCTCAAACATAAGAGTCAAGGACCACATATCTGGTATATAGTAAGCGATCTTCCACGACCTCTCGCATGTATCAGCTGGCTCGGTCGGGTCGTGTGGTTCTCGAGCCCATGTGGTTCCCCTGACTGATTTCCTATGACCTATCTGATTATAAAGCGCATGATCATGGATGATTCAAAGACATTGGTTCAGATGATCCGCATGTGCAGATCACCAATCTTGAAGATCTTCCAGAGCATCCGAAAGAAATTACTGATGATCAAAAGGTTAACTCTGATGATGGGGAGCATAATTTCAAACATGAGTACGTTGGGGGATGACAAACCCAAAGTAGGAAGAAGTGTAACAAAAAAACCTACACCAAGAGAACATCGCCTAAGCCCAACCGTCACAAACCAAAGCGGGGGAAGCCTCTGGATAGCTTAGCATCCGAAGAATTTTAAGTTTGCGCTCTGGCTTTTTCATACATATTATAGTAGTTTTAGATGATGTTTTTGTAGCCTAGGTGGCCTAATTATTTTTATTGTGCTTTTATCTTTATTTAAAATTTTAAAACATCCAACCTTTATTAAAAAAGAATCACACGGCGAGAACGAAATATGATGATTACGACAGAGATCTCCGGGGTTGGCAGATTATTAAGAATTCCGATCTCTTTCATTCTCTCCAGGTATGAATGTTGCATATTATTTTGTAGATTTGTTTGGTCAGAAGCATGTTGCATTTAACCCTGCGGCTCATTAATATCACTTTATAGTTTAATAAATGGGCAATGTTATAAGCAGTCCTATAATCGCTAAACACAGTCCAATGAATTTAAGTGCTTTTAGGACTGCGAATAGACGTTTTAAGTGTTTTTAGGACTGTGAATAACCAACCATCTTAGGACTGCTAGTAACATCGCCCTTAATAAATGTATGTGTCAGCATTTGATCCGCTTACCGTCTATAAACGGAACGTTAGGGTTGAGTTTGTGCTTCTCTCTGTTCTTTAGCTTGTAGAAAATGGTAGGCATATCGGGCCAGGATTTAGTGCCGAGAGCTACGTAGAGAAAACAAGTGTCGTTTATATGAATGTTGTAGAGTGATTCCAGAACTCACTGCTGGGTTACACGTAAGGCTCATGATTAATTATTATGATGACGAGGAATAAATTTATTATTATTGAGTAGGAATATTTGTATTCTTTGTAGGTTAATATTTTAATGAAAGAACCATAGTTTATTTATCTATTATTACATTTAAAAGGAGGGTGCTCACAAGCGGCACACAGAGCCGCGTAATGCCACACTGTGCGACAATCTGTGTTGTTAATCGGGCTCAAGGCTCACCAGACTCAGAGGTTTGCGCCTCCGTGCGCCTTTTTTTGTCCCTTTGGAGCATAAAAAGCGCGTCTGGGTGCGATTTCTATTGCAATTTTTTTTCAAAATAAAGAAAGAAATAATGTAAGAACTCAATAATTTTTGCATGGTTTAGTTTTGTGAAATATAATCGAGTGTTGAGACTTAGATATGATGCAAGTTGTTATGAACGCGGAAGGGAGAGAGCGAGAATGAAAGAGATCTAGAGAAGAATGAAAGATTAGGGTTAGGGTTGAGAGGGAAGGAGGGAGAATACCTGAATAATAATCTTCATAGCCCATCCAAGAGAGTCCCGGGGTTATAAATACCCCGGGACTAGAGGGGGCCGACCGACCCCCTCAATAGGGGCTGAACCGTGTGGTTCAGCCCCGCAGGCTTCCCTTTAGTGATTGGGGCCGGTTCAGCCTCATTGCACCCTGTGGCCTCCTTTGGTCGTCGAGCGTAATGATGCCCCGTGAATCGCAGCGTGTTCGGTGGCATAACATTCCCCTCCCCATCAAGCACCAACTTGTCCCCAAGGTGGAAGTCCGGAAACAAGTCACGGAACTCTAGCAGATCAACCCAGGTGTTGTGTGCAGATGTCAAGTTCTTCCATTTAACCAGGATCTCGGGATGGTATTCAGTGCCCCGCTTTTTCCACTTGGTCAGCAAGATTTCCTCCGGCGAGGGCCGCAGTTCCCCTGTCGTAGTAGCTTCAGGTAATAAGGGCTCGCCTGAACCGCGTCGTCAATTTTCTTTTTGAGAAGGGAGACATGAAAGGTTGGGTGAATACGGGAGCCTTCGGGAAGCGCTAAGGTGTAGTCCACCGGTCCTACCCGATGAGTAATGCGGAATGGCCCGTAGTACCGTGGTGCCAATTTCTGATTTGCCCGGCTGGAGACGAAGAGTTGTCTGTAAGGTTGGAGTTTGAGGAAGACTTCGCCTCCGACCACGAACTCCCGCTCTGTCCGATGTTTGTCTGCCTGTGTTTTCATCCTGTCCTGAGCCGCTCTGAGGTTGTCCCGTAAGAGGGCCAAGGCACAATCCCGGTCGCGCAGTGTACCGTCGACAGCTGGAAGAGCTGTGCTGCCTGGCTCGTAAGAACCAAAGGATGGCGGAGGGCGGCCATAGACGACTTCGAACGGGGTAAGCTTGTTGGCTTTATGATAGGAGGTGTTGTAGCAGTACTCTGCCCAATGTAACCAACGGGTCCAAGTGCGTGGCTCGTCCATCACGAAGCATCGGAGGTATGTCTCCACCCCCTGATTGAGAACCTCCGTCTGTCCGTCCGTCTGTTCGGGGATGGTTGGTCGTGCTTAGGCGCAACCGCGTACCTTGTAACCGAAAAAAGCTCCCGCCAGAAGTTGTTGACGAACACCGGATCGCGATCCGAAATGATAGACCGGGGTATGCCATGCAATCGAACGATCTCTCGTCAAAAAGATCGGCTACTGATTCCCCGGTGTAGGGATAGCTCTTGGCGAGGAAGTGCCCGTACTTCAAGAGTTTGTCGACCACGACCAAGATGATGGACTTGCCCTGAGATTTGGGTAGGCCGTCTATGAAGTCCATGGAGATCGTGTCCCAGATATGGTGCGAAATTTCTAGCGGAGTGAGCAAGCTCGCTAGGGAGGTTGTTTCATATTTCTGTCGTTCGCAAACCTCACACTGCTGCACAAACTGCTGCACGTCCTGCCGTAAACCCTTCCAAAAGACATTCGCCCTCAGCCGCTGGAGAGTTCGGAGCACGCCTGCATGTCCCCCCATCAGAGAATAATGAAACTCGTGCATCATAACTGTCTTCCAGGCTGAGGTAGGTGGAAGAACGACTCGTCCCTGATAATATAGGTGTCCTCCCTGTAACTGGTACCCCGGTGTGGTCGTTTGTCCCTGTCGTAGTGTATCCACGATGATCCGGAGCTCGGGATCCCGTTGTACCTCTTCCTGTATGTCATCGAGGGAGTCAATCAGGGGACCCGAAATGTGGGAGAGTGAGCTCTCCGGGAGTCGTGATAGAGCATCGGCGGACACATTCTCCTTCCCTTGCTTGTAGACAATCTCATAATCATAGCCCAACAACTTGGTCACCCATTTCTGCTGAAGAGGGGAGGCTACTCGTTGTTCCAGAAAGTGTTTCAAACTCTGGTGGTCTGTGCGAACCTTGAAGTGGTGTCCCAACAAGTACGACCTCCATAAGGCCACCGCGTGTATGATGGCTAGCATCTCCTTCTCATAGGTCGATAACCCTAGGGTCCTCGGAGCCAGGGCCTTGCTGAAATAGGCTAGGGGTCTTCCGTCCTGCATCAACACGACACCAATTCCGACCCCGGATGCGTCGGTATCCAACACAAACTCCTTACTGAAATCCTGAAGAGCCAGGACCGACGTAGTCGTCATGGCCCGTTTTAGAGCCTGAAAAGCCGCCTCTGCGTCTTCCTGCCACACGAAGGCCTCCTTCTGTAGTAGCTGAGTGAGTGGTCTCGCGATTTTGCCGTTGTCCTTCACGAACCGACGATAGTAGCCCGTGAGCCCGAGGAATCCCCGCAAAGCCCGGAACGTCGTAGGACGGGGCTAGGTTATCATGCTCTCGATTTTGTGTGGGTCGGCCCGAACGCCCTGTGTCGAAACTAGATGTCCCAGATACTCGACCTCCGCTTGGCCGAAAGAGCACTTGGACTGCTTGGCATATAGCTGATGCTGGCGCAGAATGGTGAGGACTTGCTTCATATGCTCCAGATGCTCCTCCCAACTGCTACTGTAGATCAGGATGTCGTCGAAGAAGATTAACACTGAACGGCGCAGAAGTGGCCGAAAGATCTCGTTCATCACGGACTGAAATGTGGACGGGGCGTTGGTTAGCCCGAAAGGCATCACGAGAAACTCGTAATCTCCGTCATGGGTCCTGAAAGCAGTCTTGTGGATGTCCCCCTCCCGCATCCGAATCTGATGGTAGCCGGAACACAGGTCCAGCTTGGTGAATAGGCATGCTCCGCGTAGCTCGTCCAACAGCTCCTCAATCATGGGTATGGGAAATTTGTCTTTGACTGTAGAACTATTCAGGCCTCGGTAATCAACGCAGAACCTCCATGAGCCGTCTTTCTTCTTAACGAGAATGATGGGCGAAGAGAAGGAACTTGTACTAGGACGGATGATCCCGGTAGCAAGCATCTCTCTAACGCTACGCTCGATCTCTGCCTTCTGTATGTGCGGGTAGCGGTACGGTCTGGTAATGGTGGGTTCCGACCCCACCTCGAGCTGAATCGCGTGGTCTCTGAACCTCTGTGGAGGAAGTGCGTGCGGCTCATGAAAGACATCTTCGTACTGGGTCAACACGGGTCACATCTGCTCCGGAATCTCTGATGGGATATAAGTGGCTGATGTTATCCCCATGATCATCGCCATCGAGCTGCCCTGCTCGCCTAGATGCTCCAAGCTCCTGACAGAGATCTCCTTCAGCGGAGATGATTTGTAGCCGTGAAGGCAGTAATCCTTCCCAATCTGTGTGAACTACATTGTCATCTGGTCCCAGTCAAAGGTGACTCTCTTCAATTGTCTTAGCCACTGGACTCCTAGTACCACATCAGATCCTCGGATGGGTAAAAGGTAGACGTCGGTGCGGCAAGTGTACCCCTGCATCCACAGTTCGACTCCCCTCATCACCCCTTCAAACCTTAGTTTGCTCCCATCGGCCACCATGACCTGGAAAGCGGCGACACGGTCTACTGTGTGTCCCAATTTCAGTGCTACGGTAGGGTTGATGAAATTGTGGGTGCTCCCACTATCGATCAGAATTGTAACCCTCTCCTGGGTCACTTTCCCCGCTATGCGCATAGTGAGGGGGGCCTTATAAGCCTCCATTGCCTATATGGATACCTCAAATTCTGTCAGGTCTAATTCCTCCTCTAGTTCCAACACGGTGGTTTCTTCTTCCTCTCCCTCCTCTCGCAGCAAGAAAACTTGGATCTTCTGGCACTTGTGCCCAGACTCGTTCTTTTCATCACAGTTGAAGCATAAGCCTTTCTCCTTCCTCGCCTGCAGCTCAAGCTAGGTCAGTCTGGTCACCGTCGGGCGGCCGGCCGCTGGAAGATCTCTCCTAGCAGGTGTGGTAGCCGTGGCTGCTCTGCCCATGGTGCGGCTCCTCTGTCTGTTGAAACGCTCCTCCTGTATCCGTGCGAGACTGATGGCGTGACTCAAGCTACGGGGCATATAGGCATGGACTTCGTCCCTCAGATGCTCCTTCAACCCCGAAATGAAACAACTCACTAGTGTTTTCTCTTCCCAGCGAACCCTGTTGGCCAACCTCTCAAACTCAGTGCGGTACTCCATCATCGTTCCCTTCTGCCGAAGCTTCTGTAGCATGGCCTCAACGTCTTCATACTCCAGAGGGCCAAATCGAGCTGCAAATTCCTCTACGAACTCAGTCCAAGGTGCGTAATCACGGCCCCTCAAGAACCACTGCGTCCATTGGTAGGCGTCCCCCTCTAGGTGAAAAGCTGCCAGCTGCACCCATTGCTCCTCGGGAATTTCTTGGTAATTTAAAAAAAGTTCTGCTTTTTGCACCCACTCCAACGCATCTCCTCCCATGAATTTGGGAAAATTTATTCGAGTCCTCTTCGGTGCCATGTGCGCTCTCTGATTTGCCTGCTCGTATCCCCCTGGTTCCTGGTCGTACCCTCCCGGCCTCCGTTGTTCCATAGGGTGATTTGGTGGCCCTTGGGGTCCCTGCAAGTACGTGCCCCCCTGTTGAGCGGTTGCTGGAGGTCGTTCGTATCCTTGGTTTTCGTTGTTGTAGCCTCTAGGTGGTCCGAAGGCCTGTGGCAGCGGTAGGAGTCCAACAACACCTCCAAACGAAGCGCCCGATGCTCCGTTAGGTTGAAAACCCCCCAGCGTATGCTCTGGAGGTCGCCAATTAGGCGTACGGCCCATCCCGGCTTCATTCCAGGCTGCCGATGCTGTCCCGGCTCCATTCCAGGTTGCCGACGCTGTCCCCAGGGCGGACGACCCAGCCAGAGCCTCCGCAGGCCTCCACGCTCCTGGACGGCCTCCTCCGGCCCCGCTCCACCCACCGACGCCAGCTCCCATCTCTGGCGGCTGAGTCGATGTCTCCCTGATCCTTCCCGCTTGAATTCCGGCGGGTCTGGGCGGATCGGTCCTCATCCAGACACTCGACGGTCTGTCCGTCGCGTGAATCGGCGCGACCGGCTGCTGTCGGGTGTATTCCCCCATTCCGTGAGGTATCGACTGGTGATGCGAGTCCTCTGCCTCCGATCCATCGTTGACCGTCGTTTTTCTTTTCAGATTTTGAGCGAGGGATTTGATCTCCTCCATGCGAGTATCTAAGCGTTCTTCGAACTGTTTCGTGGATGTCTTCATCCTTTCTTCCATAGCCGTCACCGTATCCGTCAACCCTACGTAATTTCCTCTAGGGTTGCCAATCTTGCGATTTCTGCGTCCGAGCGTGTGGTCACCATGGCCGCATGAAGATGCTCTGATACCAAATGTTATGAACGCGGAAGGGAGAGAGCGAGAATGAAAGAGATCTAGAGAAGAAGTGGAGATTAGAGTTGAGGTTGAGAGGGAAGGAGGGAGAATACCTGAATAATAATCTTCATAGCCCATCCAAAAGAGTCCCGGGGTTATAAATACCCTGGGACTATAGGGGGCCGGTCGGCCCCTCAATAGGGGCTGAACCGTGTGGTTCAGCCCCGCAGGCTTCCTTTTAGTGATTTGGAGTGTATTTTGAAATCAATAGTTTCTATTCTAATAGATCATTAATTTTATATGATAATTCTTTATGATAATCTAAAAGTTTAAACATAATATAAATAAATTATATTTCACATGATAAATTATTCATATTCATTCTTTTTAAAATAATTATGATGAAAGCTTTCAAGGTGAATATTAAATATAAATATATTTTGGTGATTTTTGAAATGTTTTGTAAAAAAAATTCTTTATTTTTATTTTTTGAAAAATGAGCCAAAACATATCTAAATTTTTTGAAAGCAGAAAAAAACAATCAGTAAAATAGTAGTATTATTGTCGGAAAGTAAAATTAAGAGAAACAAAACCTTTTGGAAAATAGAGCTACCATCGGCGGTAAGACATAGCGATGGGCGGTAGTAGACATAGTTTTGATTTTTCATGTAAAACACATGGTTTTTGTGATTCTTTGATTCCAAATTTTCTTGATTATGATTTTTTTCATTATAGGAGTAATCTATTGCAGTAATGAAATCAAGAAAAATAGGCAAAAAATGCAGATTTTAATTTTTAGCCTATGGCCTCTAATAAACCATTTAAGTCCAAATTTTTGTATAACTAATTTTGCACATATCACATTACTTATAAAACTGAAAGCAACTTTTGAATAGTCAATTTAGAAAGTTGTGAATTTTAACTTCTTACCTGAGGAGTTTAAAATAAGGTTATTTTTCAAAAGGTATAGGATTTCAAAAACACAGAACGGTGAATGTGCAATAATTGTAATATTTTAAAATATATCAAATGTTTAACATGAAATATCTTTAGCTCAATAAAATAATGACAAAACACACAAAATTACATAAAGAAAAAAGAAAAGAAAAAAGAAAAGAAAACGTTGTTTTTATTTTTATAAGTTTTCAATTGACTATGGAGCAAAAATAGGTTTGATAATAATCTTTTTAATGAAAACTAACCATAGCATGATATGCATCTCCCTAGATAATCAATAGTCTCATGGTACATGAAGACATGATTTGGGAACCCATATAGATCCAAAGGTTTTGGATAGTGAATTTTTGGGAACCCAAATTTGGTGAGATGTGCAAGGTTTAGATTTATCCTTACAACAAGATAAATCTATTGTAAGGATAAATAGACCCATTGCTCCCTGTGGCCTCCTTTGGTCGTCGAATGATGCCTCGTGTATCGCAGCGCGTTCGGGGGCATAACTCAAGTGACCACATTGATTCTATTTTTTAATAGATATAAATGATGGTAATGAATAATTAATGAGTAAAATAGATGAAGAAGTTGATTAAGAAGATCAAGTGATGTTTGATGTTGATTATTTAAAATGGCTGTGTTTGCGCATTGCCTTCGTCAGGCGCGCGCTTGCGCCTAGGCTCCAAGACCCCTTTGAGCCTTGGTTCGCCTTGCGCCTTTAATAACTAAGGCGACAATGCCAAACACTACGAGCATGTGTTGGTTATATCATTTATGATCAACTTATTCCTGACCTTGTAACGGGGAGAACTAGGCCTTTTCTTATGCACTTGAAGTACCAATACTGTTTGCTATTAGAGGTGTCGAGACAGTTGTACAAGTGTTACTGGGAAAATTATAGTTGGAAAATGATGTCGTTGGAACTATTAATTTGTTATTTGAAAAATTCTATTGGTCGGGTGCCTGTAAATATTTTAAATACTATGCAAAAAATCCACATTTGAAGCGTTGTTGATGATGAAAAGTTAATTAAGCAAATCTAAATTCTGATAGGGTTTGTTTGTTTAGATGGAATTGGATTTATAAATTGCGGCTCGAATGGACTTTCTTTTAAGAAACACATTGTAACCTCCATGTTTTAGGCAGGGGTGGACCTATTATAGGCCAAGTGTGGGCAGCCGCCCACGCTCAAATTTTTTCCGCAAATCTAGGGTTCGGCATTCTCGCTTCTGCGCTCCTGCTGGGCTCGACGAAAAGTAGGCGTGATTCCTCCTTTGTGATCGATGAACGAACGTCGGAAGCAAGTCCTCCGCTGGGCTCGACGAACGCTGGAAGCTCCCCATATCTGCCTCTGCAAACCCCCTTCGGCGACGGCGAACTGCAGAATTCATTCCTCCGGTCCTCCCCTATTCTGCACCTCTGCCTCTGCAGAACTCATCATTCCTCTGTGAATGTGAGTTTTGGACCTAATTTCTGATTTCTGAATGCAAGTTTACTGATTGTGTTATTGTGTATCCGGTCCTCCCCTAATTTTTTATTTTTGAATACCATTTCGGATTTTGAGTTTCCTTATTGTGTATGGTGTTCCTGTATTGAACTAGGCAGGATTATGTGAATGTGTATGGTGAAGAATATTGATGATTGATGAAGCAATTTCCTGCAAGAGTTTTGATGACTCGAGAATATTGATTTCTTTTTTTTTCTTCTCAGGACCAGATGCGATCACTTATCTCAAAAGGTATCTGATGATCGCAAGTCGCAACTAGTGGCGGATTAAACCAACAGTGAACCAAGGTAAGAACATTCTTCTTAGTTTTCAGATCATACATTAGTTTATTATCATGTATTTCTGTTGTTGCGGGTCGTTCAACGCTCTCCTAGACCGGTCGAGCTGAACCGTCTTAGCTCGAGAGCGAGCCAAACATGCAAACAGTCAAAAGTGAGAACCAACAGTAGTCAGCGAGATTTTTACGTGGAAAAATCGAAAAGGGAAAAAACCATGGGGCCTAGCCCAATTCTGAACGATCCACTAGTTTTTGTGAGTTACAGTGAGAATTGTTTTTCGAGGGTGACAGGTCACCGCTCATTACAAAGAGTTTTCTAAGTCCTTTCCGCCCTTTGGAGTCGTTCTCGGCGAAGCGCGCTCGTGGACCACCTTCCACGCGGAACTTGGTACAGCTATCCCAAACAGAGCGCTGCGTAGCAGCCTGGAGCAGAGCGCGGGGATGCAGCCTGGAGCCGAATGTTCTGGAGTAGTCTAGTTCCAAGCCACCGAGGTTCTTCCCAAGTCCCTGAAGTAAACTGAAAAGCTGAGGGAGATCTCTAAGAGGAGCTTGAAGGCCGATAAAGATCTTCCAACAATCCTCTCCGAAAAACTCAAGAGCTCCTTCTTCTCCCAATGCCAAAAAGTGTCTTCAAATGGAGGCTTGCCCCCCCCCCCCCCTTTATAGTTTTTGAGGGGGGCGTTCTGGTAACTGTGTCATGTCGATTCCTGGATGGGCGAATGATAATGCTTGATTTAGGGCACACTGATCGCCAATTACGAAGTTATGATGAGTTTGCCCCCCGGTCACGCTGGGCAGCTTCCCTGGTGGTGGTGGTGGTGGCCGCCGATCGCCACCGGCGATGGATGATAGTGGCGCGCTCCGTGGAGCAGGGATGAGCAGAAGCGCCTCTTGCGGACCATACGAGAGCTGAAGAGCTTCCCGTGGAGCAGGAGCGAGCGGAAGTGCAGGAGCGCTTCCCGCGGAGCAGGAGTGAGCAGAAGCGCTCTTGTGGAGCAGGCGGGAGCGGAAGCGCTCTGCGGAGCGAGAGCGCTTCCTGCGGAGGAGCGAGTGGGAGTGCAAGAGCACTTTCTGTGGAACAGGAGCGAGCGGAAGCGCTCTTACGGAGCAGGCAAGAGCGGAAATGCTAACTCATCGGGGCGGGAGCGCTTCCTGCGGAGTAGGAGCGAGCGGGAGCGCAATGGCACTTTCTGTGGAGCAGAAGCGAGCGGGAGCACGAGAGCGCCTCCTGCGGAGGAGGAGCGGGCGGAAGCGCTCTTATGGATCAGGCGGGAGCGGGAGCGCTTCCTGCGGAGCAGGAGCGTGTGGGAGCGCAAGAGCACTTTCCGTTGCGCAGAATCGAGCGGGAGCACGAGAACGCCTCCAGCGGAGCGGGAGCGAGCGGAAGTATGGAGCAGGAATGCTTCCTGCGGAGCAGGAGCGAGCGGGAGCACAAGAGCACTTTACGTGGAGCAGGATTGAGCGTGAGCGATTTCTGAGGAACAAAGGGGAGCGGTGGCGCAAAATTGCATAGCTGCGGGATTAAGACCAGGCGTAAGAGCTTGAGCCGCATTACGGGTCCGGGCGAGGCTGGGTTGAGAAACACTTGGTCCGACTCAACCCGAACCCTTTTAGGGGAACCCCATCACCTCTACATACAATTTTTTTAACAAGGCTTTCTCATAATAGTTCAGCAGAGCTTAATAGCATTTGGCAAGTCTGATAATGATCCCAAATTCTTCTTAATTAGTTTTCTTTGGCTTAATCCACATCCCTTATTAATTATTTAATAAGTTTGTTTCTGTTTATTAGACACTAAGCTTTAGGATTATCCTGCTCTTAGCAGTTGGCAGATTGAAGATTGGAGACCTTCTCAAGGCTATCTGGAGTAACATAAAGATTTGGCATTGCTGATTGAAGACCTTGGCATTTGACAGATTGAAGGCCTTGACATACCTCATACTGATGCATCATGTATAGTAATTTTTCTTATATTTGTCAAATATTTTTGTCGTTATTTTATTGAACGCCCACACAGAAAAATGCTTATGGGTCCTCCACTGGTTTCAATCTTTCAGCACAATCTCTTTCATAAAATATTGCAAATTGTAATGTCCTGTGAAAAATTGAAACTGCTCCCAAGGACTTGTAAAAAGAAAAAAAAATTGCACGGACTTCAAAACACGTTGCGGTCCTGGAGACCTACCTTGAGAGACGAAGAGGAAGGAGGAGCTCGAAGAATGCCAGCACGGGCAGAGCGATCAAAGCCGCAATCAGGGTTGAGAGAACGGCGACGATCTTCATCCCCTAAGACCATACTGAAGACTTCTCGAAGAGAAAGAAAGGGCCGCCGGTTCAAAACATAAGTTCGCACCATGTCTGTAACACCTCATTTCCCATTGGTAAAGAATTGTTAGAAACCTGTAGCGGATAGCTAGCGTTGCGCGGTAGGGCTAGCGCTGCGCGGTAGGGGTAACACTGGCGGTAGCTTGTCGTCGAGATAAGCCGATATCGGCAGACAATATCGTCTTGTCGGCGAGAAGTCTTACGTATCATCAAGAGCTAGCGCCGCGCAATATTGGCACCGCCGACGGTAGACATATCGACTAGAAGAGTCGTTTTGTCGGCGAGAAGTGTTGAGAATAAGTATATCGTCGAGAGCTAGCGCGGAGCGGTAGTCCTACCGCTGGTGATAGCCTTACTTACTGCATATCATCGTGAGCTGTATCGACGTGAGCTGTATCGTCGAGAGATACCGCGGGCGGTACCGCTACCGCGAGCGGTAGCTGACGGAAACAGATCCGCGAATCAACCTGCGTAGCCATCTATTTCACTTGGGCTTTTGATCTAACGGCTGAGATTTGTTCAAGAACTTATAAGGTCGGCAACAGAGGATGTTTACCCTCATTTACCCTAGTATTTTCTCTCTCCAAGCTTGAGAAAGAAAGTCAAATAGGAAGAAGAAGACTCAGTCTCCCATTGGTGGAGGTTCAGAGCTCCAAATTGCGAGCCATTTCCAGATCTACGAAGAGGAACCCGCAGCGGTTGTTTCCATTCGAATCAAATCTTAGATTCCTGGCGCCAAAGAAATCGGCAAGGGTAATGATTTTTTCTCCTGGTCTAAGGACGTTTGGTCCTTCATACACTTTTTATATGCTTGCATAGGGTTGTCTCTTTCACTAATTAGTGAAGTGTAAGACTCCCTTTGGTTTTTCGGAATTCCGAGTAGATTGTGTCCGTCCCCGACATATTTTACATGTAGAAATCTGGTAGACATGCGGATTTAGGCATTTTGTGTGAAACCTACCCGTGGTCGTTGGCCCTGTTGAAACCAGTTTCCCGGTTTCAGCGTTCGAAAAGGAGTTGCGACTAACCCTTACTTGACCCGTGACTGGTTGCTAGGAACTAAGGGACTCGGACTTGATGACAACTAGAGTCTAGGGACAGACCCCTTAAGCTTCAGCGTGGAGGTCCCACCACACACCCGGAAGCCCACTCGGAACTTTCCCTCCCAAGCCAATGCTGAGCCTGGGCACCTTGGAGGGCACTAAGAACCACCTCACTGTCAGCTGAAGGATGACAAGAGAGGGGGGGGGGGGGGGGGGGGGGGGGTGCTTGCTCACAAGACACACGCGAGGGGGGGGGGGGGGGGGGGGGGGGGGGGGTAGTGACCAACCCTTCCCAAGGTGCCCATGAGGGTCTATTTATAGACTTTCCCAAAAATGAGATGCGGATAGCAAAAATCCAGCTATCCGCAGTCCAACCATGACCGACATCGATCACACATGAGGGGGGGCGAGTGGGACTCGAGGTGTCCACTCCCCCCCTCCCGGGAGGTCATACTGACCTCCCCACCTATGTCGGGCGAGTGGGAGGACCTCTCCCACTTGCTGGGCGAGTGGGAGAGCCACTCCCATTCGCCTCCAAGATGGCCGGCGAGTGGGAGGGTCCCTCCCACTCGCTCGGCGAGTGGGAGGGCCCCTCCCACTCGCTCGGCAAGTGGGAGGACTCCTCCCACTCGACCGGCGAGTGGGAGGGCCCCTCCCACTCGCTCGGCGAGTGGGAGGGCTCCTCCCACTCGCTCGGCGAGTGGCGAGCGAGTGGGAGGGCCTCCCCCACTCGCTCGGCGAGTGGGAGTGCCTCCCCCACTCGCTCGGCGAGTGGGAGTGCCTCTCCCACTCGCCCGGGTGAGTGGGAGAGATCCTCCCACTCTCCCCCCAAAGGGTTGGTGAGTGGGAAGGTCCTTCCCACTCACGCGAAGGGAGTCGGGGGAGCGGATGCTCCCTCCACCTCTCCCGCGGCCTCTTTTTACCTTGAGCGGTTTCGACCGTCTCCACGCGATCGTATTGCCCGTCTCGGTCGCCTTCGTAATCTTGGCCTCATCCGGGTCGGGTCACACCGACTCGGGAAATATGAGGGTTGTACACAATCCCCGCTCTTTGCGAGCTTGACTCAAGCTCGGAAAGAAAGTCCAACCCACCTATTTGACGAGTAGGTGGGACCTCAGGGGAACCCACGAAGGGATCTACCAACAGGACATCTCTGCCGAGATTTTCGGCTGAAGTTACCTTGAGACGAGAGGGGCAAACCCTTTTCCAACACATACTCCCCCATGAGTCGAGCTCAATCGGAGGTGGAGAAAGCTCAACACCTTAAGTCGAGCTAAACTCGACCGAAGGTGGAGGGAGACTCAACACCTCTAGTTGAGCTGAACTCGACCCGAGGTGGAAGACGAACCTTTCTCCACTAGACACCCCTTCTGTGAGCCAAGATCAACTGGAGGTGGAGAAAGCTCAACGCCTTAGGTCGAGCTAGACTCGACCGAAGGTAGAGGAAGACTCAACACCTCTAGTCGAGCTGAACTCGACCCGAGGTGGAGAACGAACCTTTCTCCACTAGACACCCCTCCTGTGAGCCAAGCTCAACTGGAGGTGGAGAAAGCTCAACACCTTAGGTCGGATTAACCTCGACCTGTGGTGGAGGAAAAACTCAGCATCTCTAGTCTAGTCGAACTCAACCTGAGATGGAGGGAACTCAACATCCCTAGTTGAGTCGAACTCAACCTGGGATGGAGGGAACTCAACATCTCTAGTTGAGTCGAACTCAACCTGAGATGGAGGGAACTCAACATCCCTAGTTGAGTCGAACTCAACCTGGGATGGAGGGAACTCAACATCTCTAGTTGAGTCGAACTCAACCTGAGATGGAGGGAACTCAACATCTCTCGGCGAGTCGAACTCAACCTGAGATGGAGGGACCTCAACATCTTCCAGGGAGCAGAGCTCAACTGGAAGTGGAGGCAGCTTGTAAGAGCCCGCGCACCGGTCTCTCTTCTCGCTTGTCGAAGCCCAAAGATAGTTAAAGGTGACAGGAAGAGACAGAGGCGAACCTTCGAAGGAAGCGATGTCTGCCCCACCCGGCCCTGCTGAAGCCGAGAGTATTCGGAGGAAGATTGTGATGTCAACGACCCAAGCCCTGGTGAGCCGCCTTCATGAGGCGGATGCTCTCCGAGACAGCTGGGGGGGGGGGGGGGGGGGTCTCTGCCGGCGACATCCTGCACGAGTTCTTCCCCTCTCCCGGGCGGCCTGACTCGTCCCCTTGCAGCGGTGGCTATTCCCTATGAACGTGAGGGTTGCCAGGGACTTCTTCCTTCCCTTTGCTTCTCGTGGGGACCATGTACCTTCTGCACACATTTGTTTTTTAATCCTGCATGTACTAGTAAGGGTGAAGCAACAACTCAAGTAATACATGTTATCAATGAATCAGCAATCATTGTAATGGATGTCTTAGCTTACTCTTCCCTTTTATTGCTTGAGGATGTGATACCTTACATGAATCGATCGGCGATCGGAGGCGGAAGCACCCATCCATGTCCTGGGAGTCTTAGCTCAGCCGGGGGTGGAGGGGCTCGCCGCATTCCCAATCTGACTGGAGGTGGTAGTACCTATCCACGTCCTGGGAGTCTTAGCTCAACCGGGGGTGGAGGAACTCAACGCCCTCCTAATCCAACTGGAGGTGGTAGTACCCATCCACGCCCTAGGAGTCTTAGCTCAACCGGGGGTGGAGGAACTCAACGCCCTCCTAATCCAACTGGAGGTGATAGTACCCATCCACGCCCTAGGAGTCTTAGCTCAACCGGGGGTGGAGGAACTCAACGCCCTCCTAATCCAACTGGAGGTGGTAGTACCCATCCACGCCCTAGGAGTCTTAGCTCAACCGGGGGTGGAGGAACTCAACGCCCTCCTAATCCAACTGGAGGTGGTAGTACCCATCCACGCCCTAGGAGTCTTAGCTCAACCGGGGGTGGAGGAACTCAATGCCCTCCTAATCCAACTGGAGGTGGTAGTACCCATCCACGCCCTAGGAGTCTTAGCTCAACCGGGGGTGGAGGAACTCAACGCCCTCCTAATCCAACTGGAGGTGGTAGTACCCATCCACGCCCTAGGAGTCTTAGCTCAACCGGGGGTGGAGGAACTCAACGCCCTCCTAATCCAACTGGAGGTGGTAGTACCCATCCACGCCCTAGGAGTCTTAGCTCAACCGGGGGTGGAGGAACTCAACGCCCTCCTAATCCAACTGGAGGTGGTAGTACCCATCCACACCCTAGGAGTCTTAGCTCAACCGGGGGTGGAGGAATTCAACGCCCTCCTAATCCAACTAGAGGTGGTAGTACCCATCCACGCCCTAGGAGTCTTAGCTCAACCGGGGGTGGAGGAACTCAACGCCCTCCTAATCCAACTGGAGGTGGTAGTACCCATCCACGCCCTAGGAGTCTTAGCTCAACCGGGGGTGGAGGAACTCAACGCCCTCCTAATCCAACTGGAGGTGGTAGTACCCATCCACGCCCTAGGAGTCTTAGCTCAACCGGGGGTGGAGGAACTCAACGCCCTCCTAATCCAACTGGAGGTGATAGTACCCATCCACGCCCTAGGAGTCTTAGCTCAACCGGGGGTGGAGGAACTCAACGCCCTCCTAATCCAACTGGAGGTGGTAGTACCCATCCACGCCCTAGGAGTCTTAGCTCAACCGGGGGTGGAGGAACTCAACGCCCTCCTAATCCAACTGGAGGTGGTAGTGCCCATCCACGCCCTAGGAGTCTTAGCTCAACCGGGGGTGGAGGAACTCAACGCCCTCCTAATCCAACTGGAGGTGATAGTACCCATCCACGCCCTAGGAGTCTTAGCTCAACCGGGGGTGGAGGAACTCAATGCCCTCCTAATCCAACTGGAGGTGGTAGTACCCATCCACGCCCTAGGAGTCTTAGCTCAACCGGGGGTGGAGGAACTCAACGCCCTCCTAATCCAACTGGAGGTGGTAGTGCCCATCCACGCCCTAGGAGTCTTAGCTCAACCGGGGGTGGAGGAACTCAACGCCCTCCTAATCCAACTGGAGGTGGTAGTACCCATCCACGCCCTAGGAGTCTTAGCTCAACCGGGGGTGGAGGAACTCAACGCCCTCCTAATCCAACTGGAGGTGGTAGTACCCATCCACGCCCTAGGAGTCTTAGCTCAACCGGGGGTGGAGGAACTCAACGCCCTCCTAATCCAACTGGAGGTGGTAGTACCCATCCACGCCCTAGGAGTCTTAGCTCAACCGGGGGAGGAGGAACTCAACGCCCTCCTAATCCAACTGGAGGTGGTAGTACCCATCCACGCCCTAGGAGTCTTAGCTCAACCGGGGGTGGAGGAACTCAACGCCCTCCTAATCCAACTGGAGGTGGTAGTACCCATCCACGCCCTAGGAGTCTTAGCTCAACCGGGGGTGGAGGAACTCAACGCCCTCCTAATCCAACTGGAGGTGGTAGTACCCATCCACGCCCTAGGAGTCTTAGCTCAACCGGGGGTGGAGGAACTCAACGCCCTCCTAATCCAACTGGAGGTGGTAGTACCCATCCACGCCCTAGGAGTCTTAGCTCAACCGGGGGTGGAGGAACTCAACGCCCTCCTAATCCAACTGGAGGTGGTAGGGCTTGATGCTTTCGCGATACCGTTCTCCCTCTTGGGACCCTGCCAACTTGTGCCCCCGTCGGTTAGAGTAACTATCATTAGCTGGAGTAAGAGACATGATCACAAGGAAAATTAACATATTTATTAAGGATAAAAACGTTTAAGATCATCGCCACTCCAAGTGTTACCAAGGGGACTTCCCTCAACATTTTGAAGGCGATACCCCCTGACTTCAGGGCCTCTAAGATTACATAGGGCCCCTCCCAATTGGGCTGGAGCTTTCCTACGTTTGCCGACCTTCCCGCGGCGTCAACCTTTTTGAGGACTAGATCTCCTGGGATGAATTGTTTGATTCGAATGTTCTTATCGAAGTACCTGGCCATCCGGCGCTTCACCTCTTCTTGTCGAATCGTTGCGAGGTCTCGGAGCTCCTCAACCACATCCAGCGAGAGTCGTTGTTCCTCTTCGTTGCCCACTCTCCAGTCCTCGTCCCCCTCCTCGGCAGCCACGACCCGGGGGGATCTGATTTCAAACTCTACTGGGAGTACGGCTTTCGACCCATGGGAGAGTTTGAATGGCGTTTCTCCCGTTGCCGTGTTTGGAGTCGTTCTCAAGGCCCACAAGACCGAGGGAAGCTGCTCCACCCAGTTCCCCTTTAGGTTCTCCACCTTCTTCTTTAGCAAGTTGACTATTACTTTGTTGGCGGCCTCCACCTGCCCATTGCTTCGAGGATGATGGACAGACGCGAAACGGAGGTCGATGCCTGTAACATCCCAAAATTCATGGTCTGGCCGATTGAACCCATAGGGGACCTAACTGGTTCAATCGACCCCTTTTGGTGAGTCTATTCAGGGCAAGTGTGACCTTATTGATCTGGTGAACCGATTACAGTTGGTTTTATCTGAATTTCGAGCTATAAAGACTCAAATAAGCTTTTTAAGCAATTGAGTTCAGAATAGACTCCCGCCAGTGATGTTACACTCGTAAGACCAATATCGATCCAACGACGTTTGTTTCATCGCATTTCGATGCTTATATATGAAGTCGACCAAAACAGTCGCCTCGAGCTACGCGACGCCTCAAATATGATTATTGTGCAAATGACCTCATAATTGACCTTAGTTGATCTTGTTAGACTCGTAAAGTTGGTACCAGTCCAACGGAGTCGACTGCACTCAATTCCGATGAGTATCGGAGAATCTGTAGTGTCGACGCGACTTTAAGTAACGAAATTATCTAAAAGGTGATATCGAACAAACGGCTTCGAAATTCACCTCAGTCAGTTTTGTTAGACTCGTGAAGCCTATACGAGTTCAACAAAACTGTCCGCGCTTGATTCTGATGATAATCGGCGAAATAATAATACGGTCTGCGAATAGCGTATTTATCCACGTTTGTGAAATCGAGCAAACAATCTCGCAATTGACCTCAGTCAGTCTTGTTAGACTCGTAATAATAGTACGAGTTCAACGAATCTGTCCGTTTGCGATTCCGACGTCATTTGGACAGTTTTGCCGTTTAAGTCAAATTAGGCCGTAAACGCTCCGGAGAGCGTAAAATGAGCAAACGAACTCGAAATTGATCTCGGATTGTTTCGGTGGGTGCGTGTCAGCGAGACGGTTGTAACGAGCCTTTCCGAGACAAATTCCGAGTCCTCTAGGTCGTTGAATATATGCTTATACAATATTAATAATAACATTTCAATTATTATTATTATTATTATTATTATTATTATTATTATTATTATCTTATGTATATATATTAAAACTTAGGTTAGAGATCTCACTTACCCGATCCCTCCCACCTTGCGCCGTCACCCAGCACAGGGAACCCCCGATCCCTCTTCCTCTCCTTCGGCGCCGCTCCTCACGGCGAGCCTTCTCCGGCGCATCCTCCTCCGGCGAGTCCGACTCCGGCGCTCTTTCTTTTTCGGCAAGCTCCACCTCTCCCATGGCAGCCCGCTGCTCTCCTCCATGGCCGAGCTCCTCCTCTTCCATCTCCGGCAACACTCCCTCCGGTGGTAGATCCAATCTCCTCTACCCTCCTAGTTTTCTCTCCTCTTCCAGATCTGACCATGGACGAAGCTAACCCCTCCAGAACTTCTTTTATCCATTATTATTTCTCTCACAAAAATCCTCCGGCCACTCCCCTTTCTCCATTTATCCATTTCTCCCTCTATGTTTTCTCTCACAGATCCACTCCCTCAAGATCTCTCTCTCTCTCACTTCCATCTCCAACCACTCAAACCGAGCAGCCCCCTTTCTCTCCCGGCTCCGGCAAACTCCAAGGCCACCGACCTTGCCGATCTTCTCCATTTCAGATCCGGCAAACCAGTGAGCTCCACGTCCGAAAGCCAAAACAGCCCACTCAACAAGGCCGGCGCCTCTTCGACAACGTTTGACGGGGTTCGGATCGGAGAGAACCGACCAGACCGGGAACGACACGCAAATGCCGCATACGCGGCTATTAGGTAACATGCACGGACAACAGGTGCATTCTTCCTCGACTCCTCCCTCCCGCATAGATCTTAAGTATCAATTGTAGAAACCTTCTCGCAAAGACCCCGTTTTTTCCGGCGACCCGCGGACACCCGAGCGTAGTCGTGCTCGGCGTGGTCGCGGATCATTTTGAGTGGGTCCTTGCGACCCCTCTCCGCGAGTCTCAGGGTGCGATACGACGATGAATAAATATTATTGCGCGCGCGGTCGAAACAACGACGATCGCGCGACGGTAAATAATGTCGATGCGCGCGGTAAAAATAACAACGCTCGCACGTCCGGAATTAATATTAAATTGTGCGGTGAGATCGGCGGTAGATCTCGCGATGAACTCGTGTTGATCGTGCGGCGGAAATCAACGAAGAAGCGTGCGTCGAAAATTAATAATGGATCCCGCAACGAAGATCAACAATACTTGCGGCAGAGACCGACGGTGGATCGCGCGACGGAAATCAACGAAGAAGCATGCGACGAAAGTCAATAATGGATTCCGCAATGAAGATCAACAATACTTGTGGCAGAGACCGACGGTGGATCATGCGACGAACTCAACGGAGAACCGCGCAATGGAAATAAATGGTGAAGCATTCGGAGGGGACTGATGTCGAAGATGAGATCAAGTATGTTGTCATGTGATTCAGATTTAGGGTAGAATCGTCGAACCAAGGGAGCATCGTCGATTGCAATATTATTTAGCCAACGACATAATACCTTCCAAGGGTATTATCGTAACTGCTGATATTTGATGTCTATGAGCGGATAGTCCAAATCCTGGTTTATGATTGAGGTTATTGATCCTTGGAATGCTTATACGAGTCTGATGACAAGAACATATAATGAACTTAGACTTGAAGAATTAGGAGGTTTAAGCCTATTATGATGAAACCAGGACCGAGGATGAAATGATGATCGCAGTCTCGATGCTATGAATCTATAAGATGATTTCAGTGGGAGTAGACGAGAGTACGTCACGAGCCCTAAATGTAGGATGTGATTAATGGCCTAGACTAGATCTCGTGGGTTGATCCAGTCTTGAAGAGTATAACCTTATATTGGAAAGGAATCAGATTTTTGAATCCTCAATAAGTATGTTTGAAGTCAATAGTGACAATCCTGACCTGATGAATGCAAGATGAACTATGTGATTGATTGAGAATATAAATTGAGGAGCGACTCATGTTGTATTACATTATAGGTTATTAATCTAAAGTATAAAAGCTGATGAATTATAACTGTTGGTGACCTTTGATATGATAGGGTGTTCATTTCCCCTAAGTGATGAGGAGTGGTTTGAGACTCTCATCAAGCAGATCTATAACGTCCACCAGTAATGCAGAGAGTGCTAGGGTGGGACGATACACTAGTTGGGTGCCTTTTACCTCATGTGTGATGATTAGTAGGGTGTTCTTTCCCCTAAGTGGTTGTTTGTATGTTTGCATGTGTTTGATGTGGCGGGTCGCTGGCTCTGCCGGTGGCACACTCCGGAGGGTTCGTACAGTGACTCTAGGATAGCCCCACGGTCGAACAACAACGTGCGCCCTAGCCTAGTTTGTTGTTTGTGTAGGTGTTAGCCACCTGGAGTTTGACCTGAGCTATGCCTCGGTTCTTTTGTTTGTTCCTCCAGTATGGGCGAAGACTGAGTACGGGCCCGAATTGCCGTACGTAAGGCCTATGGATGATTGTGCTTAAATACTCTAGAAGTGGTCAGGACGTGCCACTGCCACCGTTTGGCCACGACGGTGGTGCCTGTGGGCTTAGCTACCCCACGAATAAGTGTCCCAGTCGTTAGTTGGTACTTCGGTTTCGATCGAGTGCTTACGTCTCGACACTGTTTGAATTGTTAGTGTGATGCTGACATAGATTTCACGTGCACCTGTGATGATGATGTTAATCCCAGTTGGGTTTATTCTTTTACTAGCACTGCTCTTAGATGATAGCTCGTTTCATACTGTTTTAGCTTAGCCATCGTTGGGTGTGTGAGTGTGGACACTGCTAGGTTCGAAACAGTAGGTTTTAATCACTGTTCAATTTATTATGCATCTATATATGATAACCTGCTAGTTGTACTTATAATTATTACTATACTATACTCGTCTGTTATACTTGCATATTATATCGCCTGTCACTTACTGCAGCGTGGTATTTCCCTCCCTTGAGCGTTAGGGCTTGGGGGGGGGGGGGGGGGGAGCGGGAAGAACCACTCGGTCTAGTTTGACTGACGCGTTCGCGCTTATCATTTTAGGCGGAGACTCCGCCGATGGCGATGCAACCAAAACCGTGGGTGTTTCCGAAGCTATGACGTGAACTCGACGTGGACTTGGCGTGGAGACAGAAGGCATGATGATGATCGTTGCTACCCTTGGCAACATCATCAGTCATATAGTTAGCTTATTAGATTTACATATTTACTGCACTTATATATCATCTTTCATCCGGTTTGGCATGTTACTTGTGAGCCCCCGGATTTTCTATAGACTGTTGTACTTGGACTGTGGGGCCATCGTGCCGTTGTTGTGGCTATTTCTGTCTTGTTCTATATACTCTCATATATTTCTGTGCTCTACTACGTGGCTGCTAGTCTTCCGCTACTGTTACTTCCGCTACTGCTCATAGTGAACCCTGGTTGGGGTGTGATGGTGGTTCGCTTAACACCATCGTCGGTTCGTAGTTTAGAAGAGAATGATGGGAGATGGTTGAGACGTTCATACCTCTACTCTACCGTTATTCCCTTCCTTGTTGCGGATTGGCGGTGGTGTGCGATAAGATCCCCTATTCGTGCCAGTTTCCGAAGGGGGGTCTTACAATGCCCACTTGGCCGCAGAAGGTGATGAGTTCATCGCTGACGAATTGTGGCCCGTTGTCTGTCACTATGGCAAGGGGGAGTCCGTGTCTGCAAATTATTCCCCCCCCCAGATGAAATTCTTTATCACCTGCGAGGTCGTCTTTGCCAGGGCCTTGACTTCCACCCACTTGGAGAAATAGTCGATCATAACCAACAAGAACCTCCTCTGACCGCTAGCTTGAGGGAACGGGCCGACCAAGTCCATCCCCCAGATGGCGAAAGGCCAAGGCGCAGTGATTGTTCTGAGCCTCTGCGCGGGTTGAAGTTGGAGTGGCGCGAAGAGCTGACACTTCTGACATTTCCTTGCAAATTCCATGGCATCCTTCCGCAGAGTCGGCCAGAAATACCCTTGCCTCAGCACCCTTTTTTCTAGGGTCTGACTCCCCGAATGGCTCCCGCATTCTCCGGAGTGGATCTCCTCCAGGACCCTTGGAACTTCGTCTTCCGTCACGCACCTTGCCAGGAGCCCGACCAAAGTCTTCCTGTACAAACTTCCCCCGCGCATCACGTAATATGCTGACTTGTACCTGAACCGCCTCTTATCTAGGTCTCCTTCCGGGAACTTGCCCGAAGTCAGAAAGGTGAGGATCAGGTCTATCCACGAGGCCCCTTGATCAATCTCCATCAGCTCGCCTTCCTCGATAGATGGGCGGAACAGCTCGGTCACCGTCCCTCCTGCGCGAGGACCGTGCTTCGCCAACTGGTCCGCTCGTGTGTTCTCTTCTCTCGGGATGTGCTGAATAGAGAAGGTGTGAAACCATAAGATGAGCTCCCTAACCTTCGCCAGATATCTCTGGAGGGTTGGCTCCTTTGCTTCGAACTCCCCTCGAACCTGGGAGGCCACTACCATTGAATCTGTGAAAACCTTCACGTCCCGGATTTCCAACTCCTTTGCCAGACGGAGCCCTGCCACCACTGCTTCATACTCGGCCTGGTTGTTAGTCACAGGGAACCGAATGTGGATTTCCTGTTCGATCCTGGTCCCATGTGGGCTGACCAGGATCACCCCTGCGCCGAGGGAACTTCTTCCTGATGCTCCATCCGCGAACAAATCCCATGCTACCGAACCGACGGGCTCCGGCCCATCCACCTCTTTGACGTATTCTGCCAGGAAGTCTGCTATCGCCTGCGCCTTCATTGACAACCGGGGGACGAAGCTGACATCAAACTCGCTGAGCTCGACCGACCACTTTGCCAACCTGCCCGAATGCTCTACTCCCTCCATAATGTTGCGAAGGGGATGGTCGGTCACCACCCTGATCGAGTGAGCCTGGAAATACGGACGCAGTTTCCGGGCTGAGATGATTAAAGCAAACACCAGCTTTTCCAGGACAGGGTATCTGAGTTCTGCCTTCTTCAGGACTCTGCTAACATAGTAGATCGGCAACTGCTTCTTCCCCTCTTCCCGGACCAGGACTGAGCTCACTGCCTCGACCCCTACCCCCAGGTATAGAAAAAGGTCCTCCCCTTCCCTTGGCCCCTGGAGCAAGGGGGCTCGCGTCAGTTGTTCCTTCAAGGCCTGAAAAGCCTTCTCGCACTCTGGTGTCCATTCGAATCTCTGACCCTGGCGTAGGGCTCTGAAGAAAGGAGAGCACTTCTCTCCCGCCCTGGAGAGGAACCGACTCAGCCCTGCTAACTTCCCCGTCAGTCTCTGAATTTCTTTCGCGTTCTTCGGCGATTCCAACTCCAAGATGGCCTTCACCTTATCTGGATTGGGCTCGACCCCCTCCGGGGTGAGGAGGTGTCCCAAGAATTTTCCTCGGCTTGCTCCAAAAACACACTTAGATGGGTTCAGCCTCATTTTGAACCTCCGAAGGGTAGCGAAGGTCTCCACTAGGTCTTGTAGGTGGGACTCCACATCCTTGCTTTTAATCATTAAGTCATCCACGTAGACTTCGAAGTTGCGCCCCTTCTGCTCTCTGAATACTCGATCCATAATCCTTTGATAGGTCGCCCCCGCATTCCTCAACCCGAACGGCATCATCTTATAACAGTAACACCCATCGTCTGTGATGAACGAGACATCCTTGACGTCGGGCGAGTGCATTCGAATTTGATGATAGCCGGAGAACGCATCCAAGAAGCTCATCACCGGGAAGCCGACCGCTGAATCTACCAACGCATCGATCCGGGGCAACGGATAGCAGTCTTTAGGGCATGCTTTGTTTAGCATAGTGAAGTCTACGCACATTCTCCACTTCCCCTCTCCCTTCTTTACCATCACTACGTTTGAAACCCACCCTGGGTATTGGATCTCTTCCACGAACCCGGCCTCTAACAGTTTTCTCACCTCCTCTCTGATCGGCCCAGCGAGAGTGGGTGACGCCTTCCTCTTCTTCTGGCGAATGGGGCGAACGCTCGGGTCGAGGTTGAGGCGATGACATGCCACATCCGCATCAATACCTGGCATCTCCGCAGCACTCCATGCGAAGACGTCTATGTTCTGTTGGACACACCTTCGGATCCTTTCCTGATCCTGCCCGCTCAGCCTCCCGCTAATCCGTATCTTCTCCGGCCTTCCACTGCCGCTAATGACTTCTTTCTCATTCACTTCCTCCACCACCTCCAACTTGGTCAGATCATCCAATGCATGACTTGCCTCCTCTGCCTCCTCCTCCCCCGTCAATGGCCGCAACTTGTTGGAAGGAGGCGAGCTCCCTGATTCTTTGCTTCCCGCCATGAGACTCGGCCCAGAGCTTTCCGAATTAGTCGCGCCCACGCTCACCGCACCAGAATGTTGAAACCAGTTTCCCGGTTTCAGCGTTCGAAAGGGGGTTGCGACTAACCCTTACTTGACCTAAGCCTTGACCCGTGACCGGTTGCTAGGAACTAAGGGACTCGGACTTGATGACAACTAGAGTCTAGGGACAGACCCCTTAAGCTTCAGCGTGGAGGTCCCACCACACACCCGGAAGCCCACTCGGAACTTCCCCTCCCAAGCCAATGCTGAGCCTGGGCACCTTGGAGGGCACTAAGAACCACCTCACTGTCAGCTGAAGGATGACAAGAGAGGGGGGGGGGGTGCTTGCTCACAAGACACACGCGAGGGGGGGGGGGGGGGTAGTGACCAACCCTTCCCAAGGTGCCCATGGGGGTCTATTTATAGACTAAAATGAGCTGCGGATAGCAAAAATCCAGCTATCCGCAGTCCAACCATGACCGCCATCGATCACACATGAGGGGGGGCGAGTGGGACTCGAGGTGTCCACTCCCCCCCTCCCGGGAGGTCATACTGACCTCCCCACCTATGTCGGGCGAGTGGGAGGACCTCTCCCACTTGCTGGGCGAGTGGGAGAGCCACTCCCATTCGCCTCCAAGATGGCCGGCGAGTGGGAGGGTCCCTCCCACTCGGCCGGCGAGTGGGAGGGCCCCTCCCACTCGGCCGGCGAGTGGGAGGGCCCCTCCCACTCGGCCGGCGAGTGGGAGGGCCCCTCCCACTCGGCCGGCGAGTGGGAGGGGCCCTCCCACTCGGCCGGCGAGTGGGAGGGCTCCTCCCACTCGCTCGGCGAGTGGAGAGCGAGTGGGAGGGCCTCCCCCACTCGCTCGGCGATTGGGAGTGCCTCTCCCACTCGCCCGGGTGAGTGGGAGAGATCCTCCCACTCTCCCCCCAAAGGGTTGGTGAGTGGGAAGGTCCTTCCCACTCACCCGAAGGGAGTCGGGGGAGCGGATGCTCCCTCCACCTCTCCCGCGGCCTCTTTTTACCTTGAGCGGTTTCGACCGTCTCCACGCGATCGTATTGCCCGTCTCGGTCGCCTTCGTAATCTTGGCCTCATCCGGGTCGGGTCACACCGACTCGGGAAATATGAGGGTTGTACAGGCCCGGATGGTGATGCTTGTTTGTGACGTTGCATTTAAGTTAAGCTTAGAATGCGTGCCGAATAATTACTCTGTGAAATATGTCATATTGTTACGGGACTTGAGATTTATGTGTCTCTTGGAGTACCAAACGGAAGCCCATGATTATGATGTGGTTGAGTGCAAACCTTCACCACAGATTCATAGTGGAGTTGACTTGGACCTCCTACATTGGTTGTGCTTGCGAAGCCTACGTTCTCTTGTATGGATTAGATGCGTAGCTTGTTATTTTGGTAGCACTTGTATGTGTTGAACGTGCATGGGACGAGGTAAAGCCGCACCCGCATCGTGCTGTTTGACGATGATTTGGGCAACGGGCACAAGCTTAACTGAACCTGCACCATGCAGTTCAGCTCGAGGTTAACCCTCTGGTATGGTGACACATGGGAGTGACACATGGGAGAGACTGGTGTAGGAGGGTTTTCTCCGATCAGTAAATGCTCAAGCGATAACTAAGTTTCATAGCTTAGTTTGGAAGTAGTACTTGTTGAAGGTACATTGGAAACATGTCTTGTGCATAAAACGTGAGGTCATGAGTACCCACATTTGTGATGTGATGAATTGATGTTATGTTAGCATCATGTGGTTGCTTAGGCGGTTGTGTGGATCCTCCGTGTGAACCCAACTAACATCATTTGCATTCCTAGGTTCTCCTTTCGTTGATCTCAACCTAGAAGATTGCTTGTGCTCGAAACCTCACATTGTTTAGAGTAGATGTGCTTTCTTTATTATATTATATGTTGCATGTACGGCTTGCTTGTATGTGTGCGATGTCCTTCCCCGAGGCCAGCTAGAATGGTCGGGAGGGGGAGGGGGTCGTTACGCGGTTTGTGGTCAGCTCACGGTACCGTATAGTAGTAATGATGGGATTTCGACGAGAGAATTGTCTTCAAGTGCAAGATCTTCAAAATATAGTTATGAGTTAGCTCATAGGCAAGAGTCCATAGTTTAGAATTGTTCATGCATTGGCTACCTCTCATGTATCTGAAGACACTACTTGTGTGGGTATTCATTTGGATGTTCATTATACACTCATCTAGTTCTATGACACCCGCCAGATGAGCTTCTCGATGAGTTGCCCCTTCTGGTATAGGTTCTACACAGTCACATTCTAGTGTGTCTGAGGTGTTAATTGATCATCATTTGCATGACTTGCTTGATTCAAATGATTTGTCTATTTTTATCCGACATAACACTAAATTAAATAAGGGAATAAGGGTGCAAATGACGGTGTCGAGAAATGTTATTTTTTATTTTATGCCCGGCGATGTATCGTGAATATTTCAATTAGCAATAATTAATTATATATACAACTGTATATAAAATAATCAATTTTATAATTTATATATTGATATATTAACAATTTTATACTTAATGACTTGCGGAATTGAAGACACTACATTATTTAGACCATGAGTTTGAGACGACATTAGGCTCATCGCAATATCTTTTTCATTGGATAGAATAATCATTTACCTTTGATATTTTGGTGGCATCCGAGTAACTACATCGATTTTCACCTTTCTATTCATCAGGGATGAATACTTCCAAGCCAGTGACAATTGATGGGGATCACTTGTGTCACTTAGCGCACGCACATCAGAACTAGCTTAGGATCGATTGTAGCCATCGAAAGTTATTGGATCTTCATTTAAACGATTAGAGCCCACTGATGCGATGAACTCGTTTTTTTTTCGAATTATTTGAGTTGTATTTTAAAATTATTTTTCATGGTGACGATGTTATATGGCCTCACATTTGAGACTGGGTGAGCAGCCGCAAAAGGGAGAACTCAAAGAGAAGATTCTTACGGCCGTTCTTGTTCATAGGGTTCCCAATAGTGGAGATGCAGTGGATGGTTCATCCGATGAGTAGCCGAGCTCAACTCACACGATGCGATGAGGGAGCCGAACTCAACCTCACACTTAACCTAGATATAGAGGCTTATGTATAGGTATGTGAGTATTTACTGTTATTGCGATTTTCTTTTCGGGAACGTATCTCAAAATCTCTTGTCCAAGCAGACGCCGAAGCTCGTCTTCTCCTCTTAGTGCCAAAGTAAATATGCATCTCTTGGTGTGAAGACACCAATGTAGTTGTTTCATCACTCCCTATGGCCATCAACAAGCAGCCCACTAGGCTTTGCTTGCATCCCATACTGTTTTCGGTTGGCCAACTCCAACCATGCCCAAGCTACCAACGCAACTCCTACTGCGCACCATCTCGACACTGACATTTTCTCGTCCCACCATCGCTTGTTTCAATCATTGTCACAACGCTCCCCCACTCCCACCGCCAACTCGTTATTCGCCTCCAGCCTGCAATGGACTCCTTCCTTTACAACCTCTAGCACCAAGTTATTTCCCTCTACGCCCATTTGATCACCCGAACAACAAACCTCCATTTATTCCCACAGTCCGACAACCGCTCGCAACTGCCTACAACCACTCCCTAGCCATTTCGCCACTCTCCACTCTTCGAAAATAAACCCAAGCGACTTGTAGCTCTAATTGCATATCCCACCTACATGTAGGATGAAGCTCTTATTACCCCCCAAATCTATTTACTACACTCCATTGTGCACGCGCCCGTTTTTTTTACCCTTCGTCCGGCGGCATTTGCTCCAAACGGAGGAGGCAAAACGCCCAACCAAACGAAGCCTTATTCGTGTAAGATATTTGCATATTATTTCATACAATTGCATCGGATTAGTGCTAGGTTAGTCGTTATTTTGTTCATCGATTGCTTGGCTGCATGCATCTCTCATATAGTTAGGTTAGTCTCACTCCTTGTACCGATGGGCCTGTTTGGATGCACGGAGGCTTGCTGGAACATATAGCTGGAGCTTGGGTCTCCAGCCCGGAACACCGCTCTCAACAGCGGATTTGGCCGTGCAGAATGTCGCCGCTCTAGAAGCTCCATTTGGCTGGTCAGGGCTCCTGTCCGCCTTGATCAGATCGCTGCTGCAACGAGAGAAACAAACATGATATTCTGAATACAAACATTTGTCTTCAAAATTGTCGCCGAAAATAAGTGATAAAGCTCTTCCTACTTGGATTCTCCGGAACCACAATAATCCTGTGAATGATATTCCAACTTACATTCTTCAAATGTGTTGCTCCGAGCATCTCTTTATTATAAATTAAACTAAATTAAATATTAATGTATAAAATAGGGATAAAAATAAAGTGAGAGTTGATATTAGCAGTCCTGAACTGGCTATTCACAGTCCATCGCTATTCGTAGTCCATAAATTTATTTGTATTCCAAAATTATATTTGCACCCCACTCCCAACCCAAATAAGCGAAACACTTGTGAAATATTTTGAAGTCGGAAGAACACGTCAACCAACCGGAGAATAAGGACACCAAAGATGAACACAAGCTTTCACAATACTAATTTTGGTAGCTAGTTACAACTGAACACGGCTGAATACAAGTTGCATCCAACTTGAATCACAACAGCCAATAGAAGGAAAGAACTTGGTCACGGACAAGGTCCGCTTCTCCTCCGGAGCACACCGCGCAGGTGATACTCGCTCCGATACTAGCTCCTCGCTACAGAAGCTCGCTCCTCGCTACCCCCGGCGGTATCGCTAGCGCCGGGCGTTAGCTCTGCTTCTCGCAAGCTCGCTGCTCGCACTCCAAGCTTCTCGCACGCTCGCCACGCGCCGCTTCCTCCAATACTCGCTAGCGCGAGCGCTATCACTAGCGCCGGGCGCTATCTCCCGAGTAGGTACTCGCACTCCCAGCTACTCGCAAGCTCGCTGCTCGCCTCTTCGCCTCTTGTCGCTACCGCGCGCGCTAGCACTAGCGCCGGCGGTATCTCCACTACTCGCTACTCGCTCAAGGGAGCTGGCCGAACTTACTCCAAGTTCGATGCTCGCCTGCCAAACTTACTCCAAGTCCGATGCTCGCCTGGTGGCGCTCTGGTATCTCTAACTCGCTCAAAGTTGATGATACTTGCCAGATCCAGAATCGATTTCTCTTTAGAGGGGGGTACCCCTCTATTTATAGGCAAAACAAGGGGGTGGCGAGTATGAGCTAGCGCTGGCGCTAGCGCTAGCGCTGGCGCTAGCTCACTTCAATTCTAACACTCCCCCTTGAAGTGAGCTCCGGGAACAACTCCAAGCAATGAGCGAAGCCTCCGGAACGGCCCCGCAGATAGGGGATTCGTGAATATATCCGCAAGGTTCTCTTCACTCCGCACATACTCCACAGCGATCAAGCCACCCAGCACCTTCTCTCTGATGAAGTAATGCTCGATCTCTATGTGCTTGGTCCTTGCATGACAAACTGGATTGGTTACCAGTTTCAATGCACTCTCGTTGTCCCCACGTAGCACAGTAGGTCCGCTGACCTCCTCGTCCACATCCTCCACTAGTCTCCTTAGCCAGACACACTCCTGAGCTGCTAAGGACGATGCCTTGTACTCAGCCTCTGTGGTAGAAAGGGAAATAGAGTCCTGCTTCTTGCTACACCACGAGATAGCAGCTGCTCCACACAAGAACACGTAACCTGATGTCGACTTGCGATCATCAACGTCACCTCCGTAGTCTGCATCCGTGTACCCATGCAGCTTGAAGTCAGACTTCTCTTCATAGGACAACCCCATCTCAAGGGTGCCCTTCACGTACTTCAGTATCCCTTTGGCTGCCTCCAGATGAGGCTTCCGCGGCTCCTTCATATACCGATTAACTCGGCCGACAGCAAAGGCGATGTCCGACCTCGTGATAGTCAGGTAGATAAGACTCCCCATCAGTGCCCGAAAGATCTTCGGATCAGGAAGAATCCTCCCTTCTTCCTTCCGAAGCTTCAGCCCAGCCTCCAGAGGAACGGAGCTGCTCTTCCCCTCCTTCATGCCGAATCTTTCGACGATCCTCTCGGCATACGCCCTCTGGGAAACATACAGCCCGCCTCTTCTCTTCTCAACTTGGAGGCCAAGGAAATGGTGCAGTTCACCAAGATCCTTCATCTCGAATTGTATGGAAAGCTGCTGTCTCAACGCCGCGACCTCCTCAGGGTTGTTCCCTGTCACGATCATGTCGTCGATGTACAGCAGCACCAGCACGTGAAGACCTCCACTCTTCTTCACGAACATGCTGGAGTCCGAGTCTGAGGCATCGTAGCCGCAGAACTGCAAGTACTCCGCAATCTTCCCATACCAGGCTCTCGGCGCCTGTTTCAACCCGTAGAGGGCCTTCTTCAGCTTGCAAACATGATGTGGCTGAGACTTGGACACGTATCCAGGCGTTTGCACCATGAATATGTCTTTGTCAATCTCTCCATACAGGAACGCATTCTTCACATCAAGCTGCCACAGCTTCCAACCTCGGCACGCCGCCAGAGCGATGATCGTCCTCACCGACATCATCTTTGCGACAGGACTAAATGCCTCCTCGTAGTCCTCTCCGTAGGTTTGAGAGAAGCCTCGAGCGACAAGCCTCGCCTTGTACCACTCCACTTCTCCATCATCTCTCTTCTTAACCTTGTACACTCATTTGCAGGTGACAGGTTTGATGCCCTCCACTATGGGAACCAGGTCCCATGTCTCATTCTTCTCTAGGGCCTCCATCTCCTCGATCATGGCCGCGTCCCACTCCTTGATGCCAGCTGCATCCTCAAAGCAGGCAGGTTCCCTCTCATCGAGTGGTCCTGCGAAGAAGCAGGAAACCAAACTCACGAAGTTCCCCTCCTTATAGCAAGCAGGCGGGACGATGGTCCTCTTCGACCTCCTCAAGGCTTGGCCACTATCTACCACTCTGATAGACTCCTCTGCTTGAGCTCCTCTCTGAGCTCCTCTCTGAACTCCTCCTGAAGCGGTGCTCTCCCTGCTTCTTGAGTTCGTAGCTCCCCCTGAGCCAGATGGCGATGGAGCACTTAGAGATAACTCCAACTCCACAGTAGGGTCCTCAGTGACCCACTCCTCTTCGCTGCTAGCTTCTCCACTCTCCGGCAGCTCCACTGAAGAGACTCCCTGGTATGAGACCAGTTCGTCAAACACTACGTCGCGCGAGACAACGAACTTGTGGGTCTGCGGATCCATGCACTTCCACCCCTTCTTCCGCTCATCGTAGCCGATGAAGATACACTTCCTCGCTGTCGGCTCCAACTTTGTTCTCTGAGCGTCCGGGACGTGCACGAAGCAGGTAGAACCGAACACCTTCATGTGACCCACATTAGGCTTCTCCCCGAACATGAGCTGGTGTGGAGACACCATCCTGTTAGGACTCAGAGGTAGCCTGTTGATCACATGAGTAGCACACGCCATTCCCTCCGCCCATAAGGCCTTGGGAATGCTCTTGGCATGTAGCCAACTCCTGGTAGTCTCCACCAGGTGGCGGATCTTCCTCTCTGCCACCCCATTCTGCTGAGGGGTGTGAGCGCAGGAGAGCTCCCGCCGAATGTCGAACCTCCTGCAGAAAGAAGCAAACTCATTGGAGGTAAACTCCCCTCCATTGTCGCTTCTCAGCTTCTTCACTCTGCGGTTCAGCCTCCCCTCCACAAGCTCCTTCCACTCGAGGAACTTGCTGAATACTTCTGATTTCTCTCTCAGAAAGTATACCCACGTATAGCGGGTGTAGTCATCCACCAGAACCAGCGCATACTTATTGCCTCCATAAGTAAGGGTGGCGCATGGCCCCATCACGTCAGCATGTACGCACTCAAGAGGTGGGTTACACCTGGTCTCCGACTTGTCAAATGGAAGTCGATGTAACTTTCCATATTGGCATCCGTCGCACATATGGCCGTCGCCGTAGGAAGAGAGATGAGGCGGACCACTCACTAGGCCCTTTGCCGCCATCATCTTCAGCTTGTCCATCCTCACATGACCCAGCCTCTCATGCCAGATCACAGCGCTGTCGTTTGTCTTCAGCTTGTCCACGTAGGCATTTGCAGACAAAACATACAAATCCTTCACCCTTCTCCCGGTGAGCGTGACGTCAGCATCGACAGACGAAAGGTTCTTCAAGAACTTCACCTCCTTTGGTCCAAACAGCACGTAGTATCCAGCATCCACGGCGTTCGCCACTGAGAAGAGGTTCTTCTTCATGCCAGGCACGTGATACACACTCTTCAGTGTCACTGGCTTCTCTCTACTCCCAAGGGACACCTTCCCTTCTCGCTCCACGAGATGTATCGTATCATCCGCCGTGATGATAGCATCCGTTCCTTCATATGCTTCCAAGGAGTCGAACTTGGACATATCTCCTGTGAGATGATGCCCGCAACCGGAATCCACTATCCAGTCGTTCTCGAGGTTGATGGAGGCTAAGACATTGACTGACGTTGCCGTCATCTCTGCCAGGAAACAATTGTCCCCCCTCTTACCGCCCTGGTGACCTCCACCTCTTCCTCCACCTCTCTGGTGATCTCCCTCCTTGTTAGCAGCATGACCGACCTTCAGATTAGACCGGCAGTCCTTTGCCATATGCCCATACTTCTTACAGACAAAGCAAAGGGTTCTCCCCTTCTCATCGCGCGCAGGGAGGAACTTCCCCCCATCTCCCTGAGAGGACGTTGAAGGTCCATCTCCGGAGTTCTTCTTTCTCTTGTCCCAGGATCTCCTCTTTCCTGAGAACAAGGCCTCGCCATCTCCTCCTGAGATGGATACTCCCGCCATCTGCTTCACTAAGCTCTCCTGTGACGATAGCAGGTTCTCTAGCTCCAAAAGGGAGGGCTGAGTAGCTCATCCTTGCACGGAAGTAACGAAGGGGACATACTCCCTCCTCAAGCCTCGGAGTATGTGTCGCTTCAACTTCGCCTCTGAGATTGGCTCTTCAGGATCCAAGGCCGAGATCTCCCCATATAGGTTCTTCACCTTCAGGAAGAAGGTGGATATCGCCATCTCGCCTTGAGTCGACTTCGCCAACTCATTCTCCAGGAATTGTAGCCGCGCCACATTCTTCTTGTTGAATAACCCATCGAGGGCTATCCAGATCGCAGACGCTGACTTGCAACCTATGATGTGGTCGAACAAGTCAGGTGATATGGCTCTCTTCAAGGTGAACTCCGCCTTGGCGTTGGTCTTCCTCCAAGCTCTCACAGCTGGACCATTATCTCCGGCAGCTACAACTTCCTCTTGCTCCCCACCACCAACAACCTCCCAGAGATCCTCTCCAAGAAGGTAGCTCTCCATACAAGACATCCACTTCTTGTAGTTGGTTTGAGTAAGCAGCTCAATGCCAAGTCCCCTAGCATACCCTCCTCCGCCGTCCATCTTGGTTGCTTCGTCCTTGTTCCCACTATCCCTCTGATACCATGTGAAATATTTTGAAGTCGGAAGAACACGTCAACCAACCAGAGAATAAGGACACCAAAGATGAACACAAGCTTTCACAATACTAATTTTGGTAGCTAGTTACAACTGAACACGGCTGAATACAAGTTGCATCCAACTTTAATCACAACAGCCAATAGAAGGAAAGAACTTGGTCACGGACAAGGTCCGCTTCTCCTCCGGAGCGCACCGCGCAGGTGATACTCGCTCCGATACTCGCTCCTCGTTACAGAAGCTCGCTCCTCGCTACCGTCGGCGGTATCGCTAGCGCCGGGCGTTAGCTATGCTACTCGCAAGCTCGCTGCTCGCACTCCAAGCTTCTCGCACACTCGCCACGCGCCGCTTCCTCCAATACTCGCTAGCGCGAGCGCTATCACTAGCGCCGGGCGCTATATCCCGAGTAGGTACTCGCACTCCCAGCTACTCGCAAGCTCGCTGCTCGCCTCTTCGCCTCTTGTCGCTACCGCGCGCGCTAGCACTAGCGCCGGCGGTATCTCCACTACTCGCTACTCGCTCAAGGGAGCTGGCCGAACTTACTCCAAGTTCGATGCTCACCTGCCGAACTTACTCCAAGTCCGATGCTCGCCTGGTGGCGCTCTGGTATCTCTAACTCGCTCAAAGTTGATGATACTCGCCAGATCCAGAATCGATTTCTCTTTAGAGGGGGGTACCCCTCTATTTATAGGCAAAACAAAGGGGGTGACGAGTATGAGCTAGCGCTGACGCTAGCGCGAGCGCTGGCGCTAGCTCACTTCAATTCTAACAACACTTTGCTGATTTATTAAGTACTAGAAGCTTAAAAAACATCTTAAAGATTAAAACAATTTAAAAACTTAGCAGGAAAACAAGTTAAATGACATGCATAGATGAATTAACTCTAAACCAACTTAAATGACATGCAGGCCTTCCTTTAACTAGAAAACTAACTAATTTTTTGAGATTTTTGCTGGATAATTTCCTTTTTTAAGGTGAATCTAAGAGGGGAAAAAACGACGCGACCGATAGAACTACGGCTAGGGTTTAGGCAACGGGAGAGAGATGGAGAGGAGATTATTTGATGGGGTGCGATTAGCGAGAATTGGACTGCGAATATAATTAAGATTTTTTCAATTTTGAGGTGCGAATAGCAAGAATTGGACTACTAATATTAACTCTCAAATAAAATAGTAAAAATAAGTAACATAGAAATATGAAAATATTTGCACATGTTGCGCGGCTGTTATGCTGACTAAAACATAAAGCAATGAAGATTTTTAAGTCTTTTTCAATTACTTTGTATTGCGAAGAGAACATAGTCTAGACCCAACCGTCACAGAGCAAAGCAGCGCAAATCTCTCGATAGCTTGCGATCCGAGAATTTTTAAATTTGCGCTCTGATTTTTCACACCACGGAGTAGTTTTAGATGATGTTTTTTGTAGCCTAGGCGTCCGCCCGGGAGTTCGCAAATCGCCGAGCGGAAAGAGTTTCGCGAATCGCAATGAGGAAGGGGTACGAATGTAAGATTTTAAGGTTATAAAAATGCTATTTTAGAGGGAGTCATGGTGTGTGAATAGCTAAAAATGATGTACAAATACACCACCCTGATGTTTATGCTGCTTTTATCTCTATTTAAAATTTTGCGAGAGCGAAATATGTTGATTATGATGGAGAACTGCGGGGTTCGCAGATTATTAAGAATTCCGATCTCTTTCCTTCTCTCCATGTATGAATGCTGCATATTGTTTTGTAGATATGTTTGCTCAAAAGCATGTTGCATTTAACCCTGCGGCTTATAATATCAGCGTCTCATCATTAATATCACTTTATAGTTTAATAAATGTATGTGTCAACATTTGATCCTCTGGCAGTCTATAAACCAAACGTTAGGGTTGAATTTGTGCTTCTCTCAGTTCTTTAGCTTGTAGAAAATGGTGGCCATATCGGGCCGGGATTTAATGCCGAGAGCTACGTAGAGGAAACAGGTGTCGTTTATGGCTCTGTTTGGCGCGGAGGTTGGAGGAGCGGAGGTTGGAGGAGCTGATCCGCAACCACGGGTACGTACCCGCGGTTTTCCGCTGGTTTCAGCGGAGGCGCTGCAAACCGCGTCCGCTGTAATCTGCGCCAAACAAAAAAATAACTACGACTGCGGATCAGAAATCGCTCTTTGATCTACAGCCGCTCCGCAAAACAGAGCCATATATGAATGATGTAGAGTGATTCCAGAACTCACCGCTGGGTTCCACGTAAGTCTGATGATTAATTATGGGCAATGTTATAAGCAGTTCAACTTTGGCTATTCGCGGTTTATTAATGCCCGCAGTCCAAAAAGATATTCGGAGTTCACGGTGGACTATGAGTTCTGACTCACGTTGTCATGGTGTCAAATCGCCACCAGCCGGCATTCTTCCTAGAGAGCATCGTTGTCAAAAGTTTCCCTTCCGACGCCGTCCAATGTGTCTGCAACTCATGGGTGAAGTCAACCAAGGATCATAAAGTCAACAGCTTCTTCTCCGGTCACCACCAAGGTTACCTCTCTTTTCTCTTCCCAAGTTTCAAAGTTTTGTCAAGCTGTCACGACAAGCAAATGATTGTACATAAAAAATACCTATGCACTCCAAAAATAGAGCATCATTGGTGGAAAAATAGAGCGTCTGCCATGACAAAATACCTTTCCAGGCCGATCCTCAGAGGTGAGAAGAAGTCGTATACTCATCGGTGTCGTACCGACCGGCCACCAATTGATGATACAAGTGTGTTTCCTCTTCCCTACCTTTTCTCACTGTGAAACAAGAAATGTGATAGCTTTTTTTAACTCAGGGTCTATAAATTGGGCGCAGATTTACAGTGCGGGAGCAAAATTAAGAAGCCTCATCCAGTTTATGTGTCAAGAGATGAAGCGTTTGAAGGGTTAAATTAAAACAAGACGTATTTCAAATGCAGAGGAGTTTCATGGAGAGGCTCGTATGTGATTCTCATATTTTTGGAATGCGAATAAAATGAGAAATTTTAGGTTATGTTTGGGTTGCGAATAGCCATTTTTGAACTGCTTATAACATTGTCCTTAATTGTTATGATGATGAGGAATAGATTTACTATTGATGTAAATAAATCCCCATATACTTTAGAAATAGGTGGATAACCTCCCTTAACTTTACTTTCTCACCATAATCACCCTAAATCTTCATAAAAATCATGTTTTAAGTTAATTAAGCGATACAATGAAATTTATAATTAAAATACTTCAATTTTTTAATATATTGTCTAAATTAAATTTGTAAATGCAACTAGTATAAACTATAATTAAGGATAAAATAAAATTCCAGAGAATAATATCCTAAAATTTTGCTTTTTAAAATAATGAAAATTATTATTTTCATTAAAAAATAATCTTTCATCATTTTTATACATTTTACTATATGAAATATGACCCAAAAGAAAACCTTTATTTATTTAAAATGTTGTTTGAATTAGAAATTTTATATTTGGCGGGACAAAAATAATTATGAGAATAACCAACGACAAATACACTGTCACGACGAGAGACCAAAGAAAACTTTTGAATGTATTAAAAAAATTTATTCGTTTTAATTAGAAATTTATTTCAGGTATTTTGAGTTTTTTAATTTATTTTAGGTATTTTATTTCAGGCGACCATACAATATATTAACATTTTATTTCAGGTATTTTAATTAGAATTTTTGTTTTATCCTTTAATTAACTTATACATGGTGAAAAAATAAAGTTAAGGAAAGTTATCTACCTTGATGGGGTTCCCCCAAGACGGCTCAATCGAACCGCAAGTCCGCACGAGTTAACGCGCTCGCCCGTGCTCGAGGTCGCGCGCCCCCGCAAGCACGCACGCTCAGGCGCGCATAGCGCGCCTGATTGAGCGCGCATTCCCACGCGCACATGCGCGCATGAAATTACGCGCCCTGCGCGTAATTTCACGCGCAGCAGGCGCGCATGGAAGCGCGCGCCATGCAGGATTGAATTCCTGCATGGCGCACAGCGCGCAGGCCGCCGGCTCCGCCCGGCCTCCGACTCCGCCCGGCCTCCGGCACCGCCCGGCCTCCGGCCGCCCGGCCTCCCGCCTAGCTGCGCGCATGCGCGCAGCAGCGCGCGGCGCGAGCCGCCGCCCCGATCGTGGGCGGCGGTTATTCCGCCGCTAACCGCCCACGATCGTGGGGCGGTTTCTCCCCCGGGCTCCGGCGCCGCCTGTAGCAGCGGGCGGCGCCCCCGTCTTCTCCCTTGGCAGCCGCCGGCCTCCCCTCACAAGGGAGGCCGGCCTCCTCCCTCGGCCGCCGCCGGCCTCCCCTCACAAGGGAGGTCGGCCTCCTCCCTCGGCCGCCGCCGGCCTCCCCTCACAAGGGAGGTCGGCCTCCTCCCTCGGCCGCCGCCGGCCTCCCCTCACAAGGGAGGCCGGCCTCCTCCCTCGGCCGGCCTCCTCCCTCGGCCGCCGCCGGCCTCCCCTCACAAGGGAGGCCGGCCTCCTCCCTTGGCCGCCGCCGGCCTCCCCTCACAAGGGAGGCCGACCTCCTCCCTCGGCCGCCGCCGGCCTCCCCTCACAAGGGAGGCCGGCCTCCTCCCTCGGCCGCCGCCGGCCTCCCCTCACAAGGGAGGTCGGCCTCCTCCCTTGGCCGCCGCCGGCCTCCCCTCACAAGGGAGGCCGGCCTCCTCCCTTGGCCGTCGCCGGCCTCCCCTCACAAGGGAGGCCGACCTCCTCCCTTGGCCGCCGCCGGCGAGGGTCGGCCACCCTCCAAACCGCCCACTTAGTGGGAGGTTGGGGTAGTTACGGGGAGTAACCACCCCCGCTAGAACTTCCGGGTCGGCTCCAAGCGGATCGGGTTCAATTTGGGCCTAGGGGTATTCTCGGCATTATCTTAAAAATGGTGATCCGTGTGCCCCGATCCGGTCAATCCTATTGGCCGGACCGATGGTTACTCAATGCAATTACCGGACCGCCCCTCGTCAAGCCTATAAATAGACCCCCAATGGTCTTCATTAAGGGGGGATCTCTCATTCTCTCCCAGATTCTCTCTCTCTTCATTTCCTCCTCTCCTCAGAGCTTCTCTCTCTACACTCCGCCATCCCTTTTTACTAACTGACAGGTTCTTCCTGCGAACGCCGCTCACCTGAGAAGAAGTGATGCGCCATCTCTCAGGCGAGCACCCCAAGCCCGAACAGCAAAGTCAAAGTGCTCCGCGAAGTGCACTCCTAGCAAGCGCGCAGCCGTACCAGCCACGCAGCAAGGCGATCGACTCCTAAGTGGTGGCCTGTCACCCACGGAGCTCTCTCTCTCTCTCTCTCTCTCTCTCTCTCTCCCACAATTGTAACGAGGCGCGGCCTGTCGCCCTCGCATTCTCCAAAAAGGCATTGTAACAGTCTGAGATAGTGGATTTCGGCCAGCACCGCCCTGGCCACGTGGTTTTTCACCCTTTGGAGGGTTTTCCACGCTAAAGTTCTGTGTGTATCATTTTCAGCATTTACTCTCTGCAACATTCTGACTGTGTGCGCGCTCGACCGCCCGGGCTAAGACGGACCGAGTTGAAACCGGTCTACCGAGGTCGTTGAGATGCCGCAACAGTTTGGCGCCGTCTGTGGGAAGGTGTTCCCCAAAAGTTCTCTGAAGACAGTATTCGCCTCACGGCAATACTCGTGCTCGGCAGCAATGGCAAGAAGAAGTGCCCGCACCACTAATGGCTCCATTCCTGAAGGACGCGTTGAGCCCGCTCCATCCCACTCACTCATCAACGCACCTCCCGTCGAAGAGGTCCCTTTGGCACCCGTCGTCACACTGGAAGGACGCATGCGTCAGATAGAGGAACAGCAAGCCGAAATACTGGCTCTTCTCAGAAACCGTGAAGCACCTGCTCCACCAGCCGCTCCGGTCTTCGCACCCCTCCTGGTCCCTAATCGCGCCCCCCTCAGGGAAGCCGCTCGCGAAGAAGAAGTGTACGAAGAAGACTACTCGGATGCAGCCAGTTCCGCGCGCCCGGCCCGTCCCGGCAGGGGATCTAGGGAGGAACCCGAGCACCATCAGCAAGGAGCCGCGGCCAACCAAGCCATAAGAGGGCCCACCCGCGAGGAGATTCGCGATGTGATCGCTGAAGAGTATGGACAAGTCGGGCGCCAGGGCATCTTCGCCCGCCGCCCTCTGCGTCACGGCTCCCCCTTGTCGCAATAACTCCTGGCCCATCCGGTTCCGCACGGCTTCAAGCTTCCTAGCATCGAGTCGTTTGACGGGACGGAGGATCCACTGGAGCATATCAATCATTTCACCACCATCATGAGGATCTACAACGCTGCCGATCAACTCCTGTGTCAGGTGTTCCCAGCAACACTCAAGGGGTAGGCTCGCACCTGGTTCCACTCCCTGCAAGAAGGATCCATCAACAACTTCACCGAGCTGACCCGGCGGTTCACAGATCAGTTCGTCGCCAACCGAAGAATCGTCCGAGATCCCTCTCATCTCTCGGGGATCCGCCAGAACGAGGGAGAGACCCTTAAAGAATTCTTCCGCCGCTTCACCACTGAGGCGCGACAAATCCCAGGGGTCGACCCCGAGCTTCTACGCGGTGTCTTCCTTGGAGGGCTCCGCCCCGGTGGCTTCTACTCCGCACTGATGCGGGAAACTGTGTCTAGCTACCCAGACCTCGTCCACCGAGTTGAAGCTCAGATTGCAGCTGATGAGGCGATTGAAGCGCACCGCCAGCAGTTCGAGGGGAGACCCAAGAGGAAGAGAGAGGAACCGTCGCCGCAGATGGTCCCCGATAAAAACAATAAGCAACACGACACCCTCAGCCGAGACCAAGGTTCTCGCCATCATCAAGACTACACTCCCCTGAACACAACCAGGACTAACGTCCTCCTTGCCATCTGCGATCATCCATCTCTGCAGAGGCCTAGGGCTCTTGCACCAAATTCTGGAGACCAATCCAAATACTGCGACTACCATCGAGGTCACGGGCACAAAACAGAAGATTGTTCGCGACTAAAATCAGAAATTGAACGATTCGTCCGTCTGGGACTCCTTGAAAAATTTCTCCAAACCAAGGACCCTGAACCAGCATGTCAAGAATGACCCAGCGGAGGGGAAATCCCCAGAACGACCATCCCGGACAATGGCCCGTTCATTGCCCATGAAACGCCCAGGGCACCCGACGTATTTACCTGTATCTTATGTTTTCAGCATTCATGTAACAAACAAGTATCATTCTATTACTTTTTATCATGCGCACAAACCAAAAGCGTCATTTTCAGCTGTACTGTTTCTCCCAGAACAGAGTGTTCAGGTCGTCCGCAATGGACTCTGGCCTCTCCCAGAACAGAGTGTTCAGGTCGTCCGCAACGGACTCTGGCCTCTCCCAGAACAGAGTGTTCAGGTCGTCCGACAACGGACTCTGACCTCTCCCAGAGCAGAGTGTTCAGGTCGTCCGACAACAGACTCTGACCTCTCCCAGAACAGAGTGTTCAGGTCGTCCGCAATGGACTCTGGCCTCTCCCAGAATAGAGTGTTCAGGTCGTCCGCAACGGACTCTGGCCTCTCCCAGAGCAGAGTGTTCAGGTCGTCCGCAACGGACTCTGGCCTCTCCCAGAACAGAGTGTTCAGGTCGTCCGCAACGGACTCTGGCCTCTCCCAGAACAGAGTGTTCAGGTCGTCCGACAACGGACTCTGACCTCTCCCAGAACAGAGTGTTCAGGTCGTCCGACAACGGACTCTGACCTCTCCAAGAACAGAGTGTTCAGGTCGTCCGCAACGGACTCTGGCCTCTCCCAGAACAGAGTGTTCAGGTCGTCCGCAACGGACTCTGGCCTCTCCCAGAACAGAGTGTTCAGGTCGTCCGCAACGGACTCTGGCCTCTCCCAGAACAGAGTGTTCAGGTCGTCCGACAACGGACTCTGACCTCTCCCAGAACAGAGTGTTCAGGTCGTCTGACAACGGACTCTGACCTCTCCCAGAGCAGAGTGTTCAGGTCGTCCGCAACGGACTCTGGCCTCTCCCAGAACAGAGTGTTCAGGTCGTCCGCAACGGACTCTGACCTCTCCCAGAACAGAGTGTTCAGGTCGTCCGACAACGGACTCTGACCTCTCCCAGAGCAGAGTGTTCAGGTCGTCCGCAACGGACTCTGGCCTCTCCCAGAACAGAGTGTTCAGGTCGTCCGCAACGGACTCTGGCCTCTCCCAGAACAGAGTGTTCAGGTCGTCCGACAACGGACTCTGACCTCTCCCAGAGCAGAGTGTTCAGGTCGTCCGACAACGGACTCTGGCCTCTCCCAGAACAGAGTGTTCAGGTCGTCCGCAATGGACTCTGGCCTCTCCCAGAACAAAGTGCTTATATATGTCATACAGAAATAAAGCATACTCAGGATCTGCCCAGGCATAAAAGACATCCCCCGGTGGAAAGGGGCCTCGTCAATTTGCTACGCAGCATCCCTGGAGACAGCACAAGCATACTCAAGACTTGCTAGTAGCGCCAAAGATATTCCCCGATAAACTCAGGCCATGTCTAGCAATTGGAAACATCTCTCAGGATATTAAGCACCTAAGCCCCAGCCTACTCGGGCCTAGCCCCGGCCAAAGGAAACATTTCTCAATCAATTCAAGACTAGACTAATCGCTACGCGACGTCCCCTGAGACAGCGCGAGCATACTCGGGACCTGTCCATATGTCAAAAACTCCCCCCGATAAACTCGGGTCTCGTCCTTCGACTGGCGGCAAATCCCCGAGCGAGCAAACGACCTCGGGATTTTACCCCTAAGCAGCCTACCCAGCAAAGCAGTTACAAAACTCAGCGCACTCCCCCTTTGGAGATCATCAAGGCGGAAATGTGCAGCAGTGTGCTCACGCGTCTGGCCTCGCTTCCTAGCATAAGTCCTCGCCCTTCAACTGCTTCGGTGCGAAGATGCGAGGACTTGGGGGGCAAATGATGGGGTTCCCCCAAGACGGCTCAATCGAACCGCAAGTCCGCACGAGTTAACGCGCTCGCCCGTGCTCGAGGTCGCGCGCCCCCGCAAGCACGCATGCTCAGGCGCGCATAGCGCGCCTGATTGAGCGCGCATTTCCACGCACACATGCGCGCATGAAATTACGCGCCCTGCGCGTAATTTCACGTGCAGCAGGCGCGCATGGAAGCGCGCGCCATGCAGGATTGAATTCCTGCATGGCGCACAGCGCGCAGGCCGCCGGCTCCGCCCGGCCTCCGACTCCGCCCGGCCTCCGGCACCGCCCGGCCTCCGGCCGCCCGGCCTCCGGCCGCCCGGCCTCCGGCCGCCCGGCCTCCCGCCTAGCTGCGCGCAGCAGCGCGCGGCGCGAGCTGCCGCCCCGATCGTGGGCGGCGGTTATTCCGCCGCTAACCGCCCACGATCGTGGGGCGGTTTCTCCCCCGGGCTCCGGCTGCGCCTGTAGCAGCGGGCGGCGCCCCCGTCTTCTCCCTTGGCCGCCGCCGGCCTCCCCTCACAAGGGAGGCCGGCCTCCTCCCTCGGCCGCCGCCGGCCTCCCCTCACAAGGGAGGCCGGCCTCCTCCCTCGGTCGCCGCCGGCCTCCCCTCACAAGGGAGGTCGGCCTCCTCCCTCGGCCGCCGCCGGCCTCCCCTCACAAGGGAGGTCGGCCTCCTCCCTTGGCCGCCGCCGGCCTCCCCTCACAAGGGAGGCCGGCCTCCTCCCTCGGTCGCCGCCGGCCTCCCCTCACAAGGGAGGCCGGCCTCCTCCCTCGGCCGCCGCCGGCCTCCCCTCACAAGGGAGGTCGGCCTCCTCCCTCGGCCGCCGCCAGCCTCCCCTCACAAGGGAGGCCGGCCTCCTCCCTTGGCCGCCGCCGGCCTCCCCTCACAAGGGAGGCCGGCCTCCTCCCTCGGCCGCCGCCGGCCTCCCCTCACAAGGGAGGCCGGCCTCCTCCCTCGGCCGCCGCCGGCCTCCCCTCACAAGGGAGGTCGGCCTCCTCCCTTGGCCGCCGCCGGCCTCCCCTCACAAGGGAGGTCGGCCTCCTCCCTTGGCCGCCGCCGGCCTCCCCTCACCAGGGAGGCCGGCCTCCTCCCTTGGCCGCCGCCGGCGAGGGTCGGCCACCCTCCAAACCGCCCACTTAGTGGGAGGTTGGGGTAGTTACGGGGAGTAACCACCCCCGCTAGAACTTCCGGGTCGGCTCCAAGCGGATCGGGTTCAATTTGGGCCTAGGGGTATTCTCGACATTATCTTAAAAATGGTGATCCGTGTGCCCCGACCGGACCGGTGGTTACTCAATGCAATTACCGGACCGCCCCTCGTCAAGCCTATAAATAGACCCCCAAGGGTCTTCATTAAGGGGGGATCTCTCATTCTCTCCCAGACTCTCTCTCTCTTCATTTCCTCCTCTCCTCAGAGCTTCTCTCTCTACACTCCGCCATCCCTTTTTACTAACTGACAGGTTCTTCCTGCGAACGCCGCTCACCTTAGAAGAAGTGCTGCGCCATCTCTCAGGCGAGCACCCCAAGCCCGAACAGCAAAGTCAAAGTGCTCCGCGAAGTGCACTCCTAGCAAGCGCGCAGCCGTACCAGCCACGCAGCAAGGCGATCGACTCCTAAGTGGTGGCCTGTCACCCACGGAGCTCTCTCTCTCTCTCTCTCTCCCACAATTGTAATGAGGCGCGGCCTGTCGCCCTCGCATTCTCCAAAAAGGCATTGTAACAGTCTGAGATAGTGGATTTCGGCCAGCACCGCCCTGGCCACGTGGTTTTTCACCCTTTGGAGGGTTTTCCACGCTAAAGTTCTGTGTGTATCATTTTCAGCATTTACTCTCTGCAACATTCTGACTGTGTGCGCGCTCGACCGCCCGGGCAAAGACGGACCGAGTTGAAACCGGTCTACCGAGGTCGTTGAGAAGCCGCAACATACCTATTTCTAAAGTTTATGTGAGTTATTTACAATGATGAAAAACTTGAGAGGGAGGTTATCAACAATTTTCTCTACATTTAAAAGGGAGGCCTCTCTGTAATGTACCATTGATGTTGGGTTTGTTGGGCTAGAGAGCACTCAAGCCCGACCAGAGCACCTGCAAATTAGTTCGAGCAAGTACCTGCACGACCGCTTAGCGGTATGCCGATACATAACCAAAAATACAGCACAAAATAATAACAATAAATGTGACACACAGATATAACGTGGAAACCCAATAGGGTGAAAACCACGGGACGATCGGAGTCCAACCCGGAAAGCCGCCACTAAAAATGTGTAAAACAGATAGGCAATTACAAGGCTTTCCCTCCTCGATCCACACAGGATCTTCACCAACTTCGCACCACACAATAATACACAATAAACAGTAGCAAAAAGTTGCAAGTTACCGACAGTGGCGGACGAGACGGATTACACAAATCCTCTCCAAGATGCCTCTTCGAATCCTTGCCCAAGTCCGCTCCAGATCCAATCTGTGGTATTCCTCGTCAACGTCGCAGAGACGTCCGAAAGCTCTCCCCAAACTAAGACACTTGCCACAAAGGCCTCTCTAGAAACTCTTTCAATGCTTGAGATGGGAGAGAAGTGGATGCCTTAGCCCTCCTCCTTCATGCCTATTTATAAGGCCAAAACCAAGGGGTAGATGGTGGTAGATAGCATGTGCATGAAGCTTCCATGAAGCTTCCCTCGGTCAAAAGCACATGTCATGAAGCTTCCTCTGGGCACTTTCTTAGAAGCTTCTTTCAAGAGCACATGTTGATTTCTTAGTCAAAGGCGGCTACCCCTTTTCACACTTGCATGAAACACATGCTTGAAAAGCATGGTCAAAAGGTGGCTAGCCCCTTTCACACTTAGGAGAAAATACCTCATCAAATCTCCCCCTTTTCGACTAAGTGAAAAATGTGTCCTTCTAATTATCTTCATTTGGTAAGACCTTCATGTCTCCTCCATATGTCGATAGATCCAGCACCACCAAGTTCGAGTTAGTAAAACTCATTTCCACAGTTTTCTCCACAAAAGACGGGAACTGTACCCAACAATTTATCCCCTTTGCATTTATGTGGAAGAGATCGTCATGCCAGTGATCCTCACACAATGTTCGAACTTCCCCCTCGACACAGTCTTCGTAAGCATATCCGCTCCATTGTCATCTGTGTGCACCTTCTACAAATCCATCTCTCTCTGCTCTAGAGTATCGCGTATCCAATGATACCGCGTATCAATATGTTTGGATCTCGAGTGGAAGGTGGGGTTCTTCCCTAAATGAATCGCACTCTGACTGTCAAATAAGAGTGTGTAGCGCTCCTGAGTGAAACCCAGCTCTTTGATGAAACGCTTCATCCAAAGAAGCTCTTTTCCTGCCTCAGTGACTGCAATAAACTCTGCCTCCGTAGTCGACAGTGCAACGCACTTCTGTAGTCTCGACTGCCATGACACAGCTCCCCCTGCAAATAGGATCAGGTACCCAGAGGTCGATCTTCTGGAGTCCAAATCTCCAGCCATATCAGCATCAGTGTAGCCCAGTAGCTCTGGCTCACTATCTTCAAACCTTAACGTCAAGTCTGACGTCCCATGCAAGTACCTCAGAATCCATTTCACAGCGCTCCAATGTTCTCTTCCGGGATTGGAGAGAAACCTGCTCACAGTGCCTACGACATGCGCTATATCAGGGCGAGTGCATACCATGGCATACATAAGACTACCAACTGCAAAAGCATAGGGGACCTTCTGCATCTCCTCTTTCTCCTCAGGTGTGCTCGGGCACTGGTCAGCGGTAAGTCTGAAGTGAGCTGCAAGCGGCGTGCTCACCTTCTTCGTCTGATCCAAACTAAATCTCTGTAGCACCTTCCTGATATATCTTTCCTGCGACAACCAAAGTAACTTGGAGCCTCTGTCTCTCCGAATATGCATCCCTAGGATGGTCTTCGCAGCTCCCAAGTCCTTCATCGCAAATGTGGAGCTCAACTGCCGCTTCAGCTTGGCAATGCGCGCAGTGCTCCTCCCGACTATCAACATGTCGTCAACATAAAGGAGTAAAATAATGAAATCCTCTGGAGCGTACTGCTTCACAAACACGCAGTGATCAAGGGTGGTCCTCCTGAAGTCGATCTCCCACATAAAAACATCGAACTTCTTGTACCACTGTCGCGGGGCCTGCTTTAGGCCATATAAGCTCTTCTTCAGGCGACAGACCAGGCTCTCCTTCCCTTTCACCTTGAAACCTTCAGACTGCTCCATATAAAGCTCCTCCTCAAGATCGCCATGCAGAAAGGCGGTCTTGACATCCATCTGCTCAATCTCCAGGTCTAGCCTTGCAGCAAGGCCAAAAACAACCCGGATAGACGACATTTTCACAACAGGAGAGAAGATCTCATCAAAATCAACTCCTTGTTTCTGACTGAAACCCTTCACCACTAATCTTGCCTTGTATCTGAGTGGTGTCGAGGGGTCTCCCTGCTTTACTCTGAAAATCCATCGATTCTTCAGAGTCTTCTTGCCCTTAGGCAATCGTACCAGCTCATAAGTATGGTTCTCATGTAGAGACTGCATCTCCTCCTGCATAGCAACCATCCACTCTTTCTTCTCTGAGCTCTGCACTGCTTCATCAAAGCACTCGGGCTCCCCCGCATCAGTCAACAAAATATACTCAGTAGCAGAGTATCTCGAAGATGGTTGTCTGACTCGATCAGACCTCCGCGGAGCGAGCTCTACTGCTGGTATGGGCACATCATCAATGATGTCCTCTGTAGGCTCGCCATCATTCATATCCTCATGGCATGAAAGTGGCTCAACGCCCTGCACTGGATCAGGCTCTGCGGCCTCCTCAGTATCATCACCTCCAGTCATAGGAGACTCTTCATCAGTGCGAGAGCCAGCCTTCTCAGTCTTTTCAGGATCAAGCATATTCTGATCTTCACAAAATATGGCGTCGCGACTGCGTACCAGCTTCTTCTCAACCAGGTCAAAGAACCTGTAGCCAAACTCGCCGCTGCGTCCATATCCCAAAAATATGCACTGACGGGTCTTGGAATCCAACTTCGATCTTTCATCCCGGGGGATGTGCACAAAGGCTTTGCAGCCGAAGACCCTCAAGTGACTATATGAAGGGTCCTTCCCGTACCAAACCCTATCAGGAACATACTCCTGTAATGCATAACTGGGAGATAGGTTGATGACGTGTGCAGCTGTGTATAAAGCCTCACCCCAAAACATGCCAGGTAGCTTTGACTCAGATAGCATGCACCTCACCCTCTCCATCAAGGTCATGTTTATCCTTTCAGCTACGCCATTCAGCTGCGGCGTCTTGGGTGGAGTCTTTTCATGTCTGATCCCTTGCTCTCTGCAATACTCATCAAAATGACCAATATACTCTCCCCCATTGTCGGACCTGATGCACTTTAACTTCTTCCCAGATTGCCTCTCCACCTCAGCGTGGAATCTCCGAAAAGTGTCGAGAATCTCACCTTTGGTCTTAATAGCATAGACCCAAAGTTTTCTCGAATAGTCATCAATGAACGTCACGAAGTAAGACGCTCCTCCTCTCGTCTGGACCTTCAGTGGCCCGCAGACATCAGTATGTACGAGCTCTAGTGGCTCTGATCTCCTGGTGGAGCTGTGGCTGAATGAAACTCTATTCTGCTTTCCAGCCATACAATGATCGCATCTCTCCAACTGATCCTCAGATAGATCAGTGATCATCTGCTTCTTGGAGAGACATCCTAGCCCTTTCTGGCTGATGTGACACAATCTCCTGTGCCATAAAGAGGTGGATGCTCCATCTCTGACAGTGTTGACCTGAGCAGCTTCAGGCCTCCCCTCCATGTAGTATAAATCAGTCTCTCTATAACCTCTGGCCACTACTAGCGACCCCTTGATCAGCTTCCAAAAATTTCCACCAAAGACACTTAAGTGTCCCTCATCACCTAGTTGTCCAACTGAAACTAGGTTGAAGCGAATGTCAGGAACATGTCGCACATCTCTTAGGATTAGCAATCCTCCAGTGCTCGTCTTCAGGTGCATGTCTCCCCTCCCGATGACTTTTGACGTGTCGCCATTGCCCATTCTAAGTACTCCACAGTCGTGAGTTGTGTAGGTGGCAAACAACGCTCTATTGTGGGAGACATGTGCAGAAGCACCTGAGTCCACAATCCAGCTCCTATCATCGCACGATAGTGCAGCAGTGACGTCATCTCCTACAATGATGACATCGTCCTCCTCTGCTGAAGCGATGGCCGCCGTGTAAGTGTCCGTCTTCTCAGTTGAGGACTCTCCCTTCTTCTTCTGGTCATTCTTCAGAGTGTAACAAAACTTTTGAATATGACCTTTCTTGTGGCAGTAATGACACTCCACATTTTGGTAGCGAGACTTAGATTTCTCTCTACTTTGGCTCCTCTCGCTCTTCCTTTCTCTACTCTTGCTCCCGCCTCTCCCCCTGGGCTCAGTGTAGAGGATGTCAGCTCGTGAAGAAGAGCCTGATATCCCTTGAGACTTTCTTCTCACTTCTTCGTTCAGGATGCCACTCTTGGCAATCTCCATAGTAATGATGCCCCCGGGAGAGGAGTTGATTAGAGAAACTCTAACCATCTCCCAAGATTCTGGAAGAGACTTCAGCAGCCATAATGCGTTGACCTCGTCCTCGAAGGTCACCTTCATAGCAGTAAGTTGATCAATAATACCTTGGAACTCATTCACATGATCCAGGATAGGGGATCCTTCCCTGTATCTGAACTCACCCAGCTTCTTCAGTAGATATAGCTTGTTGATGCCAGTACTCTTGGCATACAACGTCTCGAGAGTCTTCCAAAGTATCTTTGCATCAATGATACTCGCGACATGATTGTAGACGTTCGGTTCCACGAACCGTCTGATGAATCCGCATAACTTTCGGTGCTCTACCTTCCATTTCGTCGGATTCGTGTCCTTTGGCATCTCTTCAAAGACAGGAGCATGTCAACCCTTCACGTAGATGAGATCTTCCATCAGTAAGTGCCACTGATGGTAATTTGTGCCGTTTAATTTTACCATTTGCTCAGAACCTGAACCCGAAGTAGACTCCATCGTGCTCTGTCAATTGATCAGACTGACCTCGGTTCTCTGAGCCGATTATTTCCAAGAAGAAAATCAAAGAGGATAGGGAGCGGACCAATAGTCGTCACCTACCGCACCCGATCACCAACCCGAAATATTCGATTGGCTCGTCTCAAATCTTAAATAGGTCAGCATGATAACAGCTCTAATAATGAACCTAGCTCTGATACCACTTGTTGGGCTAGAGAGCACGCAAGCCCGACCAGAGCACCTGCAAATTAGTTCGAGCAAGTACCTGCACGACCGCTTAGCGGTATGCCGATACACAACCAAAAATATAGCACAAAATAACAACAATAAAGGTGACACACAGATATAACGTGGAAACCCAATAGGGTGAAAACCACGGGACGATCGGAGTCCAACCCGGAAAGCCGCCACTAAAAATGTGTAAAACAGATAGGTAATTATAAGGTTTTCCCTCCTCGATCCACACAGGATCTTCACCAACTTCGCACCACACAATAATACACAATAAACAGTAGCAAAAAGTTGCAAGTTACCGACAGTGGCGGACGAGACGGATTACACAAATCCTCTCCAAGATGCCTCTTCGAATCCTTGCCCAAGTCCGCTCCAGATCCAATCTGTGTAGGCGAAGTATTCCTCGTCAACGTCGCAGAGACGTCCGAAAGCTCTCCCCAAACTAAGACACTTGCCACAAAGGCCTCTCTAGAAACTCTTTCAATGCTTGAGATGGGAGAGAAGTGGATGCCTTACCCCTCCTCCTTCATGCCTATTTATAAGGCCAAAACCAAGGGGTAGATGGTGGTAGATAGCATGTGCATGAAGCTTCCATGAAGCTTCCCTCGGTCAAAAGCACATGTCATGAAGCTTCCTCTGGGCACTTTCCTAGAAGCTTCCTTCAAGAGCACATGTTGATTTCTTAGTCAAAGGCGGCTACCCCTTTTCACACTTGCATGAAACACTTGCTTGAAAAGTATGGTCAAAAGGTGGCTAGCCCCTTTCACACTTAGGAGAAAATACCTCATCAGGGTTTTGATTTGGTGAGTCAGCCGGTTCGTTCCAAACCCCGCTATTAAGCACCGATAAGACAAGCTGAGGACATATATTCTGAAAAACCCTAGCATCCTCTCTCTGACCTTAGTGTTTTTCGGCGTCATTGATTAGTAATTGGAATCGGGGGGAGTAAGTGCACTCGCTGCACTTTACGGTGCAATGCAGTATCCAACGGATCCGAGCGCTTCTCAGCTCGCGCGCACACATCTGAAAGCGAGATGTGATGTGCATGCATCTCCGCGCGAGCTGAGATGTGCTCCCAATAGTCTGTTGTGAAAGGATAATTTTTGGTCCCAACAAAAAAAAACGTTTTTTTATAAAATAAATTATAAAATATTAATGGTGATTTTTCAACGTTATTTTAAAATCCAAATTTCATATAATTTTTTTTTTAATTTGACCGGATATCGCGCCCTTTAAAATCTATCCGAAAATCATTTTTTAGGGTGGTTATATGGGCAAACCTACTTTGGCTAATGAGTGTTAATGTCAGACCGAGACTTTTAATGTCAAACCAAATTAACGTTGGCGGCGGAGACGATGGCGTCGGCGGAGGTGACGATGACGTTGGAGTTGGCGGCGACGACGATGGCCTCGGCGGCGGCGGCGATGGCGTTGGTGGCGACAATAATGGTGGCGGCGGCGGCGGTGGTGGCGGCGGTGGCGGCGGTGGCGCTGCTGGTGGCGGCTAAGGTGGTATAGCGAGCGGGAGCGTGTCGATCTTTTGGTACAGGATGTCGAATGACTTATCGAGACAATCTAAGGCCTCTAGGATTAGGGTGATGCAACGGTCCCAAAGCATCGACATGAAATCAGTGGCGGACGGAGGAACAAATTCTCTGATACCAGTTGGTACGTTCATTTTTGGAACGAGGTGGCGATGGAATGTGAGTCCCCTAAGGCTGCGCCTGAATAGGGAATGAAGGGTTGAATCTCTGCTAAGCGGAAGAATAACTTGAAAAGCTCGTCACCGGCAGCATATTCCATCGGTTCCAGCAGGACAAATGATCGGGCTGCCCATAGTGGAAATGAGGCGGACAAAAATGCTTAGATTTTCAAAACATTGATTTGCCAATAGCCAAAAACGGTCTGCCAATATAATTTCGCTTGGTCCTAAGCGGAACATTAGCGGTGAGTTAAGGTTTGAGCCCTACTTTATAGGCTTTGGAACCTAGCAATAAATAAGGGCCAACTTTCACTCCTCCTTTCCAACCCGTTGACCAACTGGTTCCAACGCTGGACACGTGTCCACTCCTGTCACATGTATAAGCAATCCAATGTCAACGGCCTTGGATTTTTTTCTCATTTATATAATGATGGTTGCGGCAATGATATCAAGTGAAATTTTTTTGTAGGGAATCACTTTTATTTACTTAAGAGAGTTGCTATTCGCACCTCAAAAAATTGTAAAAATTCTAATTATATTCGCAGTCTAATTCTCACTAACTGCAACCCATCGAATAACCTCATCTTCCTTTCCATTTGTCTCCTCCCGTTGCCTAAACCCTAGTCGTAGTTACATCAGTCGCGTCCACTTTCCCCCTCTTAGATTCACCGTCAAAAAAAACAAAAAATTATCCAGCGAAAATTTAAAAAAATAGTCTGTTTTCTGGTTAGAGGAAGGTTTGCATGATATTTAACTTGTTTTTGAGTTGATTCTGCTAGGTTTTTAAATTGTTTTAGAGTCTTTAATTAAGATGTTTATCTAGGCTTCTAGTGGTTAATAAATCAGCAAAGTGTTTCGCTTATTTGGGTTGGGAGTGAGGTGCAAATAAAATTTATGGACTACGAATAGCGATGGACTGTGAATAGCCGGTTCTGAAGTGCTAATATTCTTGGTCTCAGGTTCAAAGTTTATAATCTTTTTTAAATTATTATATATCTATTAAAGACTGTTTGTTTGGACGGAATTGAGCTCCTGAAATTAGAATTGAAAGTCTTGTTGTACACCCGTAAAGGCCTCAGGATGCGCCTAAAGAAAGCCTCGCAGAAGAGAGGTGGGGGGAACGATCGAAGCACGCACGAACCCCAGGTATGTACGTAACCGCGCGCACAAAGGCGCGCGGGCTACACCCCTCGCCGCAAGGAGATAGCCCGAACGCGTCCCAACCGCGCCACTTTGGGGGGCCCGGCTCACTCGCACCCCCCAAGGGAGAGCGGTCGGCCGAGTCGCACCCCCCAAGGGGGTGCGGGCCGGCCGAGTAGCACCCCCCAAGGGGGTGCGGGCCGGCCGCACCCCCCAAGGGGGTGCGGCCAGGCCGCACCCCCAAAAAGGGGTGCGGCCAGGCCGCACCCCCCAGGGGGGTGCGGCCAAGCCGCACCCCCCCCCCCCCAAGGGGGTGCGGCCAAGCCGCACCCCCCCCCCAAGGGGGTGCGGCCCTGCCGCACCCATCATGGGGTGCGGCCGAGCCGCACCCCCCCCCCCCCTTGGGGTGCGGCCGGGCTGCACCCCCCCTTTGGGGCGCGGCCAAGCCGCACCCCCTTGGGGTGCGGCCAGTCCGCACCCCCCCTTTGGGGCGCGGCCAAGCCGCACCCCCCTTGGGGTGCGGCCAGTCCGCACCCCCCTTGGGGTGCGGCCAGTCCGCACCCTCCCTGCTCGGGGGTGCGCGGCCGTACCCACTCCTCCTAGGGGTGCGGTCCGGCGCCCTCTCCCCGCCGGAAGACTTCAACCGCTCGCTAGGGAGCGGCTCCTCGATTCACCGTCCGCCCGAGGCATCCCCTGTGGCCCGTCGCGCATTCGGGTAGCTTCAGCGCTAACCCGCGCTCAGAATGTTTTTGAGCACAGTCGGGAAGCCTTCTCACTTTTTATCTTTCCGGCTTCTCACTTTTTATCTTTCCGGCTTCTCACTTTTTGTCTTTCCGGCTTCTCACATTTTGGGTTTCAGGCTTCTCACTTTTCAGGAACAGTTAGTCGCCTTTTTCACCTCCAACGGAACTGCCCGAACTGCCCAAACTGCCCGAGCTGCCCAAGCTGCCCGAGGGGCAAGATGGTCATTTACGAAAAATGGCGATCCGAGGGCCCCAAACCGGAGAGTATGATTCGTCCACTGAGCATTTATGGAAACGGCAAACGGCGAGATTACCGGACTACCCCCGGCCAAAGCTATAAAAAGGGGCCTGGGGCTTCATTTGAGAGGACCTTGACTTCGAGACCCGGGGAGAGCTCCTTGCAGACTTCTGCGGAATTCTCCTTCAGCACTTGAAGATCTCCTTCGGGACTTGAAGATCTTCATCTTCCGAAAGGCGACCAACAATCTCAGAAGGGAAAGGCGACTGGCTTTCTCACTTCCGAAAGGCGACTAGCAATCCCAGGAGGGAAAGGCGACTGACTTTCTCACTTCCGAAAGGCGACTAGCAATCTCAGAAGGGAAAGGCGACTGACTTTCTCATCTTCCGAAAGGCGACTAGCAATCTCAGAAGGGAAAGGCGACTGGCTTTCTCACTTCCGAAAGGCGATTAGCAATCTCAGAAGGAAAAGGCGACTGGCCTTCTCACTTCCGAAAGGCGACCAGCAATCTCAGAAGGGAAAGGCGACTGGCCTTCTCACTTCCTAAAGGCGACCGACATTCACAGAAGGGAAAATGACTTAGTTTTTCCGAGAGGTGGCCTGTCACTCTCGGAGCTCTCTCGCTCTCCGAATATTGTAACGAGCGGCGGTTTGTCGCGCTCGAGTTCTAGTTTTCAAGTTGTAACCTCCCAGAAGATAGTGGAATTTGGTCGGCACAGCTCCGACCACGTGGTTTTTTACCCTTTCCGGGTTTTCCACGCTAAAAAGTCCCAGTGCAACCAACGAATCTCTAATTGACTGTTTGCGCGCTTAGTTCGCTCACGAGCTAAGGCGGTTCAAGTAAACCGGTCTACCAAGAGCCCTAAGCGTTCCGCAACAGTTTGGCGGTCTGTGGGAACATTCCCAGAACTTTTTGAAGGGCAACTGCTATGGCAAGGAAGAGTGCTCGCACTGCGGAGGGATCAGTGCTGGAGGAACGCGTCGACCCAGCTCCCTCCCCCTCGCAAATCGATGCACCACCCGCAGAGCTGGCACCGCCTGCACCAGCAGCTGGGCTGGAGGTGCGCATGCAGCGAATCGAAGAACACCAAGCCGAGATGTTGGCTCTCGTAAGGGATCTCGGGGCTCCTCAAGCTCCGAACGCACCGCCGCCCCCAGTTCTAAACCTTGTCCCGAACCAAGAAGCCGTCCAGGAAGACGAGGCTTCAGAAGGATTCTCCAACGCGGCGAGTTCCGCTCACCTTGCCCCGCCGGCTGGAGGCCCGGAAGCTGACCACCGTCGCCATCACCCCAGAAGAGCTGCCCCTGAGCGGGCAACGGAAAGGACCACGCGCGAAGAAATACGTGATATGATCGAAGAAGAGTATGCCCAGGCAGGACGACGCGCCGCGCTCGCTCGCCGCCCCGCGCATCAGGGCTCCCCCCTGTCACCTCAAGTCCTAGCTCATGCAATCCCGAATGGCTTCAAGCTTCCTAACATCGAGACATTCGACGGGACGGACGACCCTTTGGAACACGTCAATCACTTCACCACCGTCATGAGGATTTACAGCGCTCCTGATCAGCTCCTCTGCCAGGTGTTCCCGGCAACCTTGAAAGGACAAGCGCGCACTTGGTTCCATTCTCTACGAAATGGGGCCATCAACAACTTCACGGAAATGGCGCAGCAGTTCGTGGATCAGTTCATCGCCAACCGCCGAATTGTCCGGGATCCCTCCCATCTCTCGGGGATCCGCCAGAACGACGGAGAGACACTCAAGGACTTCTTCCGACGCTTCACTACCGAGGCACGGCAGATCCCAGGGGTTGACCCCGAACTCTTGCGAGGGGTTTTCTTGGGAGGACTCCTCCCAAGTGGATTCTATTCGGCTCTCATGAGAGAAACCGTACCAAGCTATCCCGACCTTGTTCATCGGGTTGAAGCGCAAATAGCTGCAGATGAAGCCATCGAAGCGCACCGTCGGCAGTTCGAAGGAAGCCAAGGCAAGAAAAGGGGAACAGACCAAGCCCCTCGCGAACGAGAAGATCGTCGCAGCGAGGAGCGCCGCGGCGACGGACATCGGCGTGACCCCCGAAGGGATCTGGGACCGCAGCCGCCCAGGACCTACACCCCGCTGAACACCACCAGAACGAACGTGCTCTACGCCATTCAGAACAACCCCGAACTTCGCATGCCCTGGGTACCCCCGCCAAATCCGAGGGGTGACCAGTCCAGATACTGCGAGTTTCATCGGGGAACCGGACATACCACCGAAGAGTGCACCAGGCTCAAAGACGAAATCGAGCGCCTCATCCGCCAGGGACTCCTGGGAAGATTCTTACAAGGCCAGATTCCCAATCAGCCCCAACAGCCCAGGGAGGCAGGGGAGCAGCCCCCCGCCCCCCCGAGGCGCAGGAGGAGGAAGGCCGATGGTGGGAGAAATCGAGAAGATCGCCGGACCGCCAGTCCTGGCGTCGCAAATCCTCTCGATCGCCCAGCCCATGAGAGACCACGAAGACAAAAAACTCAAGCAGGATATTACGATAGCTTTCGGAGATGAAGACTTGCAAGGGTTGCGGCTTCCGCACCAGGATCCACTCGTGATTAGCGCAGGGATCGGGGATCCCTGCTTCAAGGTAAAGAGAATACTGGTCGACAACGGAAGCTCAGTCGACGTCTTGTTCCTCTCCACTTTGCAGAGTATGAAGCTCACGAAAGACCAGCTTAGTCCTGCAGCCGGGCCCGTCTATGGCTTCGACAACAGACCTGTCCCGGTGCAGGGCATGATCGTTCTCCCAGTCACATTGGGCGAATTTCCAAGACAGTCAACGCACAACATCCAGTTCATGGTGGTAGAGTCCACCTCCGCCTACAATGCCATCTTCGGGAGACCGCTCCAGTCAATCTTCGGGGCAATCCCCTCCATTCCACACCTAGCTATGAAGTTCCCCACTGCCGCAGGAATAGGAGTCGTAAGAGGAGACCAAGAGTCAGCCAGGACCTGCTACCTGAAGCAGGCTCAGCCAGCAAGGGCGACCGCTCTCAACATCAATAACTTCGACCTGCGAGACGAAGCAACTCTGCAGCGAGGAGCGCCCGTTGAAGGGCTAGTAGAAGTACCGCTCTCCCGACGAGACCCGACTCGAACTGTTCAGGTCGGGTCACTCTTAACACCACAAGAGCAAGAGAAGTTCACCTCCTTCCTGCAGGAGAACGAGGACATTTTCGCATGGAGCCCGGAGGACATGCCCGGGGTAGATCCCAACGTCATCTATCACTCGCTAAACATCAACCCCGCCCGCAGACCCGTGATTCAGAAAAAGAGGAACTTCACCCCCGAACGCTTAAAAGCAATCGAGGAAGAGGTAGCTAAGCTCCTGGAGGCACGATTCATTCGCCAAGCAGAATATCCCACGTGGCTTGCCAACGTGGTCATGGTCAAGAAGGCCTCGGGGAAGTGGCGAATGTGCGTCGACTACAGCAACCTGAACCAAGCCTGCCCGAAGGATAGTTTCCCCCTACCATGGATTGACCAGCTCGTCGGCGCTACAGCAGGCCATGAGCTGCTCAGCTTTATGGATGCTTATTCAGGTTACAACCAGATAAGGATGAACCCCGCAGACGAAGAGCATACTGCCTTCCGCACCGACCGGGGAGTCTACTGTTACAAGGTGATGCCTTTCGGCCTTAAAAATGCCGGAGCCACCTACCAAAGGCTGATGAACAAGGTCTTCAAGGACCTCATCGGAGAAACGATGGAGGTTTACGTGGACGATATGCTAGTAAAGAGCGTCCACCGGCGCGACCACTTGGAAGACTTGGGAAAGTGCTTCCAGCTTCTCCGTCGCTTCCAGATGCGGCTCAATCCCAGCAAGTGTGCGTTTGGTGTAACGGCGGGGAAGTTTCTAGGTTTCATGGTAACCCATCGGGGAATTGAGGCCAACCCCGAGAAGATCAAGGCGTTGGAGGATATGTCGCCACCTCGCTCAATTAAGGAAGTACAACGCCTAAACGGGAGGATCGCTGCTTTGTCCCGTTTCCTATCACGAACGGGAGACAAGTACCTCCCCTTCTTCAAAATCCTCCGGGGAGCGCGCCACTCAGTTTTCCAGTGGACGGACGAGTGCCAAGTGGCTTTCGAGCTTCTCAAACAGTACCTGGCTTCGCCACCGCTTCTGTCAAAGCCCACCCCCGGGGAAACTTTGTTCTTGTACCTGGCCGTGTCGCCTACGGCTCTCAGCTCAGTGCTCGTGAAAGACGAAGGAGGGGTGCAGCGACCGATCTATTACCTCAGCAAAGTCCTCACCGACACCGAAACCAGATATCCGGCAGCAGACAAGACAGCCTTGGCTCTTGTTTTCTCGGCTAGAAAACTCAGGCCCTACTTCCAGGCTCACGCAGTCAAGGTATTGACGCAACTCCCATTGCGGGCAATCCTCCAGAAGCCGAAAGTCTCGGGGAGACTCGTAAAGTGGGTCGTAGAACTCGGCGAGTTCGACATCCAATTCCTGCCTCGCCCCGACATCAAGTCACAGGTGCTCGCCGACTTCGTGGTAGAATACACCATCCCGCCAGAAACAACCCTCATCAAAGACACCACTAGCACCCGGTGGACCCTCTACGTCGACGGCGCCTCGGGAGCTGAAGGGGCCGGAGCAGGATTACTCCTCATAAGCCCCGAAGAGATCACCCTGGATTACGGACTCCGGCTGAAGTTCCCCGCAACAAATAACATCGCGGAATACGAAGCACTGATCGCCGGTCTCCGGCTCGCCATCGATTGCAAAGCCGAGAACCTCACGATCTATACAGACTCCCAACTCGTGGTCTCACAGATTGAAGGAGATTACGAGGCTAAGAGCGAGCAGATGGCAAAGTACCTCGCATTCGCGAAGTCACTTCTCCAAAAGATCTCATCATATCAGATTCTACACATCCCCCGAGAGCAGAATTCCAAGGCGGACGCCCTATCCAAGCTCGCCACCTCACCCTCCAGCTACCAGGCTCGAAGACGCCGAATTGAAGAAGTTGTAGTCCCAAGCATTCAAGGGCCATGGGAGATCACAACCATCTACCAGGAAGAGTCATCTTGGATGACCCCATTGCGAGTTTACCTCGAACAAGGGCACCTTCCCGAAGATCGTCTAGAGGCGCGAAGGCTGCGTATGCGGGCAGCATCGTTCACCATTATTAACGGGGAGCTTTACAAACGGGCATTCTCAGGACCATATCTGAAATGCCTGCCGGCAGGCGAGGCGGACTACGTACTCAGGGAAGTACACGGAGGAGTCTGCGGAGAGCACCTAGGCGGAAAGGCATTAGCACGGAAAATACTGCGTCAAGGCTTCTATTGGCCAACGATGAGGAAGGACGCAGCCGACTTTGTCCAGAGGTGCAAAAGCTGTCAGCTGCACGCCAACATGTCTCATCAACCCCTGGTTTCACTTTCCGCGCTGCAAAGTGCGTGGCCATTCGCGCAGTGGGGGATCGACCTCCTCGGTCCCCTACCCCTAGCATCCGGACAAAGGAAGTTCATCATCCTAGCCATCGACTACTTCACCAAATGGGTGGAGGCGGAGCCCCTAGCCAAAATCACAGAAGAAAACGCCAAGCAATTCATCTGGAAGAACATCGTCTTCCGCTTCGGCATTCCGGCTACGATCATTGCCGACAACGGCACTCAATTCACTGGGAAGTCCTTCACCAAGATGTGCGAGGATCTGAAGATCAACCTACGTCACACAGTCGTAGCGCATCCGCAAACCAACGGACAGGTAGAAGTCACAAATCGCACCATCCTCAAAGGACTGAAAACACGCTTGGAAGAAGCCGGGGGACAATGGGTAGACGCGCTCCCAAATGTGTTGTGGGCATATCGCACAACAGAGAGGACTCCTACAAGGGAGACACCTTACAACCTCTGTTACGGAACCGAAGCTATCATCCCCGTCGACATCGACGTTCCGAGTGCTCGAGTACTAACCTTCGACCCCAACAAGAATGATGGACTGCTCCGAGAAAACCTCGATCTAATCCCCGAAGTCCGGGACAGCGCTGCTTACCGTGCTGCACTCTACCAAATGTGTGTAGCCCGGACCTACGACAGGAGGGTGAAGCCCAGACCAATCAACGTAGGAGATCTCGTCCTACGCAGCATCGAGGCCGCCGGTAAAGGCCCCCAAGGAGACAAGCTCTCAGCGGCCTGGGAAGGCCCGTACGTAGTCACCGCAGTCGTGAAACCCGGAACATACAGACTCAGGACGGCGGAAGGGAAGACTTTGCCACGCACCTGGAACGCTCAAAACCTGCGCCGCTTTTACCAGTGATCCCGGGACCTCTACCATTTACTAAGCCACGAGCTCAAACTCGTGCAAACTTATCTTCAATTTCTGTACCAAGCCGCGAGCTCCGACTCGTGCAAATTTATCTTATAATTTATGTAAAAGCCGCGAGCTCAGACTCGCGCACCTATCTTATCTTACATAAAGTTATGCACCAAATGATTTCTTATTGAAAAGCTATATTTTGACACCTTCACACACTTAAGATAAACTTTACAACGAGGCCCTGCCTCGGGGGCTTTGCACCGCCGTCGATTGAAGGTTCGCCCTTCTCCTCCACCGTCGAGTCCCAGCGTCGTAGGGGCCTGCCCCCCTTACGTACGCCCCCGGTTTGAATACACCAGCTATTCACCGGCCACTTCGGGGCCCTGCCCCGGGGACTTTGCACCGCCGTCGATTGAAGGTTCACCCTTCTCCTCCGCCGTCGAGTCTCGGTGACGTCGGGGCCTGCCCCCCTGCGTTCACCCACGGTTTGAATACAAATGCTATTCACCGGCCAAGCCGCGAGCCCGACTCGTGCAAGAAAGCCGCGAGCACAAACTCGTGCGAGAAAGCCGCAAGCACAGACTTGCGCAAACTAATTTTCTATTGTGAAAAAGCCGCGGGCTCAGAACCGCGCAAGCTAATCTGTCATTTTGCAGAAACCCCACAACCCACACGGATATCAGAGCCTGGCAGCAAGCCCACGACAACCTCAGAGAACCAACACCCTCCGACATCAACTCCTATCCAAAAAGCGCCACACAGAGGACACGGGATAAAGCCGCCGAAGAAAAATCAAAACCTTCGAACTCCTTGCTCAGGAACTCGGACTCCGAAGGTTTGGGGGGCTTATGTTGTACACCCGTAAAGGCCTCAGGATGCGCCTAAAGAAAGCCTCGCAGAACAGAGGTGGGGGGAACGATCGAAGCACGCACGAACCCCAGGTATGTACGTAACCGCGCGGGCTACACCCCTCGCCGCAAGGAGATAGCCCGAACGCGTCCCGACCGCGCCACCTTGGGGGGCCCGGCTCACTCGCACCCCCCAAGGGAGAGCGGTCGGCCGAGTCGCACCCCCCAAGGGGCTGCGGGCCGGCCGAGTAGCACCCCCCAAGGGGGTGCGGGCCGGCCGCCCCCCCAAGGGGGTGCGGCCCAGCCGCACCCATCATGGGGTGCGGCCGAGCCGCACCCCCCCCTTGGGGTGCGGCCGGGCCGCACCCCCCCCCCTTTGGGGCGCGGCCAAGCCGCACCCCCCTTGGGGTGCGGCCAGTCCGCACCCCCCCTTTGGGGCGCGGCCAAGCCGCACCCCCCTTGGGGTGCGGCCAGTTCGCACCCTCCCTGCTCGAGGGTGCGCGGCCGTACCCACTCCTCCTAGGGGTGCGGTCCGGCGCCCTCTCCCCGCCGGAAGACTTCAACCGCTCGCTAGGGAGCGGCTCCTCGATTCACCGTCCGCCCGAGGCATCCCCTGTGGCCCGTCGTGCATTCGGGGAGCTTCAGCGCTAACCCGCGCTCAGAACGTTTCTGAGCACAGTCGGGAAGCCTTCTCACTTTTTGTCTTTCCGGCTTCTCACATTTTGGGTTTCAGGCTTCTCACTTTTCAGGAACAGTTAGTCGCCTTTTTCACCTCCAACGGAACTGCCCGAACTGCCCAAACTGCCCGAGCTGCCCAAGCTGCCCGAGGGGCAAGATGGTCATTTACGAAAAATGGCGATCCGAGGGCCCCAAACCGGAGAGTATGATTCGTCCACTGAGCATTTATGGAAACGGCAAACGGCGAGATTACCGGACTACCCCCGGCCAAAGCTATAAAAAGGGGCCTGGGGCTTCATTTGAGAGGACCTTGACTTCGAGACCCGGGGAGAGCTCCTTGCAGACTTCTGCGGAATTCTCCTTCAGCACTTGAAGATCTCCTTCGGGACTTGAAGATCTTCATCTTCCGAAAGGCGACCAGCAATCTCAGAAGGGAAAGGCGACTGACTTTCTCACTTCCGAAAGGCGACTAGCAATCCCAGAAGGGAAAGGCGACTGGCTTTCTCACTTCCGAAAGGCGACTAGCAATCTCAGAAGGGAAAGGCGACTGGCTTTCTCATCTTCCGAAAGGCGACTAGCAATCTCAGAAGGGAAAGGCGACTGGCTTTCTCACTTCCGAAAGGCGATTAGCAATCTCAGAAGGAAAAGGCGACTGGCCTTCTCACTTCCGAAAGGCGACCAGCAATCTCAGAAGGGAAAGGCGACTGACCTTCTCACTTCCGAAAGGCGACCGGCATTCACAGAAGGGAAAAGGACTTAGTTTTTCCGAGAGGTGGCCTGTCACTCTCGGAGCTCTCTCACTCTCCGAATATTGTAACGAGCGGCGGTTTGTCGCGCTCGAGTTCTAGTTTTCAAGTTGTAACCTCCCAGAAGATAGTGGAATTTGGTCGGCACAGCTCCGACCACGTGGTTTTTTACCCTTTCCGGGTTTTCCACGCTAAAAAGTCCCAGTGCAACCAACGAATCTCTAATTGACTGTTTGCGCGCTTAGTTCGCTCACGAGCTAAGGCGGTTCAAGTAAACCGGTCTACCAAGAGCCCTAAGCGTTCCGCAACAAGTCTAATTCCAATTTTGCCCTTCATTTGCGCGCTTGAGCATTGTAATTGAAATTTTAATAAATTTCATGAATTCATTTTTAAAACTAAAGCCAATTCTTTTTAATATATATAAGAATCGGTTCATTCTGGCTTAGGCACATTTTTTCGTCCGAGCGAGTATTTTTCGCACAGAAGCATTTTTCATTCGAACGCGCGTTTTCGCCCGTGCTTGCGTTTTTTTCGCATGAACAAACTTTTTTCGCCCAGGCACGCTTTTTTTGTTAGGGCGCATTTTTTCGCCCACGCGCGCTTTTCTCGCCAGGGCGCATTTTTTTTGCTCAAACGCATGTTTTTCGCCAGGCGCGCATTTTTTCTCTCAGGCGCACATTTTTCACCCGTGCGTGCTTTTCACCTTGAGTTACAGTTTTCCGCTTGGGCTTGCATTTTCGCCCGTGGCGCGTATTTTAGCCCTGCCGAGTATTTTTAGCATGTAAGAGCATTTTTCGCCCAAGCACGCTTTTTTTGTCAGGGCGCATTTTTCGCCCATGCAAGCTTTTCTCGCCAGGGCGCATTTTTTTCGCTCAGACGCACGTTTTTCGCCAGACGCGCATTTTTTCTCTCAGGCGCACATTTTTCACCCGTGCGTGCATTTCGCCTTGACTTACAGTTTTTCGCTTGGGCGTGCATTTTCGCCCGTGGCGCGTATTTTAGCCCAGCCGAGTATTTTTAGCATGTAAGAGCATTTTTCGCCCAAGTACGCTTTTTTTGTCAGGGCGCATTTTTCGCCCATGATGATAATCCGCTCCCCTATCCGTGACTGAAGTATTGCTGGTCTTCTAATTTGTTACTATTATATATTGTAGCTTTTAAATTGCTATAAAGATCTCAACCGTCAAATTGTATGCATTTAGTGATGGGCCCACACGAGCCCATAGGTCTAGTGGGCCACCCGTGCAGGTTTAACAGTATGGGCCCGTGTGTCTTTCGTAGCTTTGCTTACACAACATTCATTGCCCGTCCACGTGGTCGGTCCTCATTTTTTATCGGTGCCACGTGGGGAGAGATGATGATTAGAAGGATAGCCGTCGTAATTATGTTTAGGGTTCATGGCTTAAGGAATGTATGTATTATTGCCCGCTATTATCTCCATTTAATTCGGTTTTATCTTGATTTAAGTCAAAACTTTGACTTTTTTATTTTTATTTAAACTCAAGTGGTGACTTTTCTCTGGCTTTTCGTTAGTCAAATCCATAAGTACGGATTATTTTTTGGCGTCCCCTGAACCGTACGGGTGAAATTGCCCGCGTCATTTTGGCAAAAAAAGATCTTAAAATATTTGTAAAATAATTCCTAACTAATATTCTATAAAATTTGTGTAAAAACCTTACATTTTATATTAAAAATTATGTTTTTCTTTTTTTACGGCGATTGTTATCCCCACTGCAGATTTGGCTATCTGTACTTTTTTTTGTAAGAGTTATTACGCCCATTTTAGAAATACGTCTTGAACATACAATTTTAGGAAAAGTGTTCAACACGAAAGTTGTAGATCTCGACGAGATCTACAACTTTTGTGTTGAACACTTTTCCTAAAAATACATGTACAAGGCGTATTTCCAAAAATTCGCTATAGTTACGCACATGTTTCAATTAGGGCTGCAATACGTCTTGTGAGTGCATTTTTAGGAAAAATGTTCAACACGAAAATTGTAGATCTCGATGAGCACTTTTCCTAAAAATGCACGCATAAGATGTATTTCCAAAAGACATGTAATAACTCATAAAAAAGAGTGCGGATAACAATCGTTTTTTTTTAACTGTATGTACGCTGTATGAAAAATTTAGGCTGTGGAACTATCCTTATGTTCAGGGGAGAATGTTGTGTACGTATAGCGTACAACTTTATGGTCCTTAAATAAATAGTGTGGGGCTCTCTTATTTCTGCTTTACGATTCAAGCTTAACGATTCCGCCTTTTCACCTCCCCTCTCTCCCGCTGCAGTTTCGCTACCCGTTTATTTTTCTCTCCCTTTCCCCTTCTTCGGCGTTTCGCTACCCGCTGCAGGTGGAGTCGCCATTTCGCCGCTGCTTTCGCTCCTCCTTACTTCTCCGGCGTTTGTAGGTGTAACGACATTGGCGATTCGCTCCTCCACCGACCTTCGCCTTTCGCTTCTCCACCGTAAACCTAGCTTGCCGCTGGATTAGATTCATCGCCGGAAATAGAAACGAAACGGCAAGGTCGGTAGCTTTTTTATTGTCTAATGACTGTACGCTCCCACCTTTTCCGGCGACATTAATCATCACCTACATTATCTCCTATTGCAGCTCCAACTCCGTGCGGAACTCAAGCTTGTTTCTCCGCCAGTTAATGTTTCAGTTGTAAGTTCTTCTTCCAGCTGCTATAAATGTTTTTTAAAAGCTCATTTTTGTACCATATTGGAAGTTCTAACTAGGTTAGTGTGAAACAAAATTTTAGCTAGTTTTTTTTATAACAACTCAATTAAACGTTCCAGTTGTAACTTATCTGTTTGTTATGGTTCATTTTCAAGTAATGTTGTAAGTTTTCTCCTCCAGTTAATGTTCCAGTTGTAAGTTCTTCTTACAACTGCTATAAATGTTTTTTAAAGCTCATTTTTGTACCATATTTGAAGTTCTAAATAGGTTAGTGTGAAACAAAATTTTAGCTAGTTTTTTTTTATAGCCACTCATTTAAACGTTCCAGTTGTAACTTATCTGTTTGTTATGGTTCATGTTCAAGTAATGTTATTACTTGTAATTCATTGAATGTAAATGTTTGTGCTTGGTCATTTATATATGCTTACATTTAGAATTATGGTTGGATTACTTTAGAATTACAATTGTAAATGTTTGTGTTTGGGCTTACATTTAGAATTAGAGTTGGAATTTAATTTGTGGAGAAATTAACTGATCAACTTAATTGATGAACATAACAGTTTGAATATATAAAGTTAAGTTCATCAGTTCATCAGTAAACAAATACAGGTGGATTAAAATTACCTTAACAAAATTACAGTTCATAACACCCTTATAATTACAGTTGTGCTTACAGTTGGACTGTAATTTCTTACTTTGTTAAATGATGAACTGTACTGATGAATTACAGTTGGATTCAGATGCCCTAATTACAGTACAAAATACACTTATAATTACTGTTGGGCTTGCAGTTCAACACTTATAAATGTTTGTGTTTCGTCATTTATATATGCTTACATTTACAATTACATACAATTGAACACTTATAATTACAGTTTGACTTACAGTTTTACTTACAGTTGGACTGTAATTGCTTAATTTGTTAAATGATGAACTATACTGATGAATTACAGTTGATTGTTTATCCTTTGTTATGATTTGTAAGTCATTTAATGTACATCTTTTTGTTTGCTTTTTTGTATATGCTGACTGTTGTGTATTTATGTATAATTTTAGTTGTATTTAAATTAGTTACTACTAGTGAAAATATCTTTTTAATTACAACCAGAATTTTAGGTTTAATTACAGTTGTAATTACAAATATATGTAATTACAGTTGTAATTACATTTTTGTTTGCAGTTGTAATTACAACTAATCTTTTTTTAACTTTTATGTTTAGTGTGGTTTATTGTTTGCTAATGTTATCATTTGTTTCTTATGGTTATCTGCTTCTTAGGGTTGTATTTAGGTAAAATATTTTCCCAATAGGTGACATCACAGCTAAGGTTATAAATATTCCAAGTTGTTCTTTGCTCCAAGGACGAAAAGTAAGTTTAATTACACATTGTATGTGGTTTTATTTGGATTTATATATGCTAATTCTTAAATTTTGTTGTAGTGCCTGGGAGCAACTATTTGAACTCTAGATGTGCAGTTTCCACTTTCAAAATTAATGCCCGTCAATTGGAGCAACTATTTGTTCTTTGCGTCCAATACATAATGTGTTATTTGCGCACACTAAAACCAATTCGGTGTGCATAATCACAATACATTTTATAAGCTTCATCCTCCGAATGCACGACAGGGAACACAACGGGATCCTTTTAAAGAAATAAAACAAATTAAATAAAAAGTACAATTAATATTACAGGTACATCACTAATTAAGTTAAAGTTAAAATATGCATTATAGTTACACCAATTACAGTTGTAGTATTATAGTTTAAATATGAATTATAGTTACAGTTGAACTTCTAGGTAAATTATGAATTATAGTTAAAGTTACAGTTGGACGTACAGTTGTATTTACAGTTGTACTTCCACATATAATTACAGTTGCGCATTTGGACATTGCAGTTGGAATTTGGTAATTTGTTAACTGATCAACTTAGTTGAATTTAACAGTTGGAATGTGTGAAGATCAGTTCATCAGTAGACAAATTACAGTTGCCTTAAAATGCCCTTAACAATATTACAGTTCAAAACAAAGTTATAATTACAGTTGGACTTACAGTTGAACACTTATAATTAAAATTTGACTTACAGTTCGAGAAAGCATACACTTGGACTTACAATTGAACACTTATAACTACAACAAGTCTAAACATATTCACAATTACACTTGGAATTAAACTTGGAATTACATTTGGACTTACAGTGGTACTTACAGTTGTACTTACAGTTGTACTTACAGTTGTACTTACAGTTGTACTTACACTTAGAATTACACTTGGAGTTACAGTTGCACTTACAGTTGTACTTACAGTGGCATTTACAGTTGGACTGTAATTTCTTACTTTGTTAAATGATGAACTGTACTGTTGAATTTCAGTTGGTTTCACAGCCCTTATTACAGTGCAAAAGACACTTATAATTACAGTTATAAGGGCAAGACTTATAATTAAAGTTGGTTTTACTGTTGGCCTCACATTTGCACTTCCAGTTTCAAAATACAGTATATATAATTGGTTAAATACTGTTTTTACAGTTACAAAATGCTCACACTTGATTCTGAAGCCATATGGCCAGCGAAACTTCCCGTCGGAGATAATTCTGCACCAGACAACGGACACCTTCAGACTGGTTTTCTGCTGATAAAGCTAATAGGAACTGGAAGCTTAAGGTCCCGGTAGAAAGCGACCGCCGGTTGGAACGACGTCGACTACTTTTCCGGTGGCCAATTGCAGCGGGGAGGCGCCAAACTGGAATCGTTAGACCGCCGGTAGGAACGACGTCGACTGCTTTTCCGGTGGCCAATTACAGCGGGGAGGAGAAAGGCGGAATCGCAAGACCGCCGGTAGGAACGCCACTGGTTTTCCGGTGAAGAAGCCAACTGTAGCGGGAGAGAGGGGAGGTGAAAAGGCGGAATCGTTAAGCTTGAATCGTAAAGCAAAAATAAGAGGGCCCCACACTATTTATTTAAGGACCATAAAGTTGTACGATATACGTACACAACATTTTCTCTGTTCAGAGCAGAAAATGTATGTACGGATAACTCGTAGTTCTTTTCGGTATGTTACTCATCCGACCATTCATTTGAAAATCGCATGGTCCAAAGTATTCTCAAAATTTTGGCTGACGTTTTCAATAAACTAGCCTGCATCAAAAATCGGAAATCCAAAAATGAAGGCCCGATTTTCACCCGCATTTCATACGTCGGACGCACGAAAAAAATTCTCAGTTCAGAGAGCCTTTTTTTCGCTCTGGATCAAATCTTTGGGGTCTAATAAAATTACGAAATATGAACCATCATATTTTCACATTCTTTATGAAACATCATAATTCAAATGTCGTATGATTTTTACGCAAACATGGATCGAATTTTAAGATGATTTTGACTTACTCCCAAATATGCGATCTAGAGTGGAAAAACGAGTCTCCGAGATGCGCATCAAAAAGTTGAGGTGTTTTTTGTTCCGGACTCTATTTTCAAATCTAAGTCCGGGTTCTAATAGGACCGCTCGTCAGATTCGGGAAAAGTGAAATACATTTTTGCGTCGAGATTCAAGCTGGTCACATGACCTGATACGAGTGGCCCCGAATATTCTCTCTCCTCCAGATTGAATAACTTTCCCAAAAAGTTACCCCATAACTACACCCTTAATCTATATATTTTTGTTCTTTCTATGAAGTCAAATCCACATGCTTTCTTATAACTACACCTTCAACCTACAACCATATATCTAGGGTACATTCTCCTTCGACACACATTATTTGGCTGCCATAAAATTTTCAATGTACAATGTTATCACAGTGAAAATGCCCCACCATTGAGCTACGAAATCTTAATCATCGCCGCATCTTAGAGCGAACACATCTCAAAGTGTTTTGAGATGTGTGCGAGCATTCACACGGACTGTTGGATGCCCACATTTACGATAAATTGTATCACCCCCACTTTACCGCCCGATAAGGGGGGAAACAAAGAAAAACGTAGAAAGAAGGAGTTCGGAAAAAAACTCAATGGGACGAGCTCCGTAAAGGAGATGAAATTGCAAAACATAGAAAAAAAATGGAGAAAGCATATTCAAAGACAAGGGAAGAAATTAACTACTAAATTAGAGATGAAGAATACAGACTTTCAAGCGGCAAGCAGAAAGAAGGAGTTCGGTGACTTGACGTCGACGCTTTGAGCTTCCTGATTCCCTTGGGGCAAGCACACAATTGCATGGGGGAGATGATTAGAGGAGCATACCCAAGAACTAGAGGGAGATTGAGACTTTCGAGTTTCGACTGTTCGAGGCTTCGAGGAAATGAAAGAAGATTGATTCAAGTGCAAAGAAGGATGCCTAGTGGAAACTCCGCTTTTGCCAAGGATCTAGGTCACTGATCTTTGCACTATATGTAGTGATTTTACAAAAACGAGCCCAAGCATGTGCCTGGGCATGTCTCAACATGGGTCTGCTCATGGTTGCATGCCAAGCTTTACAAAAAATCTAAAGGAAAAATAGACTACTGCACATATAATGGTTGCCCCCCCCCCCCCCCCCCCCCCCCCGACTATCGCATCCCTTTGAGCCCATATGCGACGCAAACAATCTAACGGTTGGTCCTGTTCTAAAGAACAAAGTTTTTCACACCCCCTATTATGCCAGTCGTACCCTCAATGAAGCGCAAAAAAAATTATACCACTATAGAAAATGAACTTCTTAATGTAATTTTTTGTTGTTGACAAATTTCATTCTTATTTAATCATGTCAAAAGTTATTGTTTACATTTATCTAGCTTTGAAGTGCCTCATTTCTAAGAAAGACGTCAAATGAAGACTGATTCGATGGATGCTTTTGCTCTAAGAGTTTGATATTGAAATTAGGGATAAAAGAGAATACAAATATGACTGTTGATGACAATGATAAAGAGGAGACATCATACACTCGAGAGATTCAGGACAACTTTTTTGATGAAAAGCTTTTTTGTCATCTCGTTGTCCCTTCCCGTCCCTTGCATGGTATGCAAATTTTGTAGCCAATGGTAAACTCCTCTCTGATTTATCTTTTCAACAAAGAGGAATTTTTTCGCGGATGTAAACATTACTTTTGGGATGATCCACTACTCTTCCATAACTGCTTTGATAATATATACACAGGTGCATCCCAGATGAGGAAGTTTCTTCCATTTTATACCACTATCATGATGGAATGGCCGAAGGGCATTTGGGGCCTAATAGAACCACAAGAAAATTCCTTCAATCTGGCTTTCTAGTCTACTTTGTTAGAGATGCTCATGCATTTGTCGTGAAGTCTTGCCGATGCCAATGATTTAGAAACATTTCCCAAAGGGATGAAATTCCACTAAACAACATGCTAGTATGTGAGTTTTTTGACATTTGGAGCATTGACTTTATGGGTCCATTCCCCCAACTCACACACAAAGTAATACAGTCTTGTAGTCATCGGCTATCTTTCCAAATGGGTCGAGGAAGAAACTTTCCCCACCAATGATGTCAACATTGTGCTAAAATTAAAAAAACAAAACATTTTCATACATTTTGGCATGCTGAGGGCTATCATTAGCGATGGGAGAGTCACTTCTACAATAAACCATTTAAAAAGCTCTTGAGTAAGTATGGTGTACACCACAAAGTCGTGTTGGCTTACCACCCACAAATCAGTGGTCGGGTAGAAGTTTTGAATCACAAACTTAAGCGTATCATTGAAAATATGTACACATCAACCAGAAGGATTAGCTTCTTAAGCTCGACAATGCTTTGTTGGCCTACATGGAAGCTCGATAATGCTTTGTTGGCCTACTTGGCCACTTTTAAAATTCCTATCGGTATGCTTCTATTTCATTTGGTGTTCAATAAGGCATGTCACCTCCCTGTCAAACTTGAACATAAGGTTTATTGGGCTACTAACCTTCTAAAGTTTGATATATGAGGCACAGATTAGAGGCAACTGCTCCAGTTAAATGAGATTGAAGCATCTTAGGTTCATGCTTGCGAAAATGTACGCATCTACAAAGAACTGACCAAGTGATGGCATGATAGGCGCATCCTGGTGAAGGAATTTAAAGTGGGAGGACAATGCCTCCATTATAACTCTCCATTTCGCCTATTCCCTGGAACGCTCAAATCCCGGTGGTATGACCCCTACACAATCACTCATGTATATTCTTATGGCACTGTGGAACTCCGCGGAGAAAAGAAGGCACCTTCAAGTTTAATGGACATAGACTAAAGCATTATGACGGGAGCACTGAGATCCTTCAAGCACTTCCCAACCATTAAAGCAAAACGTACGATGAATTTTTATATTAAGGATGTTGCAACATCCCGCCTTTGTATCAAATCAGCTTATAACTGATTTGAAGATTGAATTTTTATAATTCTTATATTGTTTTTTTTTTACTTTTATGTTATACATTTTTTATTTAGTTAATGTTTTAAAACATATATACATTGTTAATACAAGTATTTGGTCTAGCTCAAAGATGTTAACAAAGTACTTATTGCTATTTTATGCTTATGTTTGCTCTTTATTTTTACCATATGCAATGTCACTTTTGCTTTGTTTCTTTTTGTATTCATTTGATTTCAGGTTTTTGGAATAAACACTGCACATTTTTAAAGCCGGGAAATTGTCATCTACGGGACAAGTCTATGAATGCAAACTCCAATCCGGTAACTTCGCTTCCACCCTCCTGCACTTGAATTTTTATTTAACGCATGTAATCTCTTAAGCACTCTTTAAACTTCTCACTTGTGATAAATTGATTTTAATCAGTCATTCTACAACATAGTCTAGTGGTAGTTCCTCTATTATTTACTATGTTTACTTTGAAAAGTTAGTTAAACTTATTAAATCCTTATTGCATGATTTTATCTTTTAGTATTTAAGATGTTTATTTCTTTCATTTTCTTGTTATATATGATTATGATATTCTTGGAACTGTGTAGTAGCATGCTAATATTTTTTAGTGATGAATTCTAGCTTATTATGAATGAGTTATTTTACCTAGTGGTTAAAACTTATCTCAAGCGATTCTTAAAGCATTCACATTGATTACCATATATAGTGTCTGGGACATGATTTAGGTCTTTTATTGATTAGTTTGAGTTTGTGCACCCTATCATTCATAATTGACCATTGCTTACACACTTTGGGCCTTACACCCTTGTCTTGACTACTCATACTTCAAATTTCACCATTGCCAAAAAACCTTACCATTTATCACACATAAATTATTGAGTTGCATATAAAGTATTGTGATGATTGGTGTTACTGATTGTGAATTGTGGTAAAAAGTAAAAATTTGATTAGATAAGAGGATAAAATTCATCATCTCATTTTATATGGTAGAAGAGAAAAAAATGAAATGAAAAAAAATTAGAGAAAAGAAAAAGGAAAGAAAGAGGTAGAATGTAATGTAGAGCTCTATTTTTTAAAAGCAACTCCATATGCTTGAAAATAAGTTTAGTGATTTGTTATTTGTATTGTTATTTGTATGACTTAACATGTTTTGTTTAAGTATGATTAGCCTTTCATATTTATCTTTGAAATCTCACCTTAAAATCTAAGCATAAATGTTTCATCTTATTCAAAGTCTTATTAATCTCAACGATGATGACAAAATATATGTAATGGAGAGAGTGCAAAAGAGCAAGCCTACGAGCACTATCAATGATGAATTTCATTGTAAGCTTCTTTGATGTAATTTGGTTTATAATCTTGTCTATTAGATATGCAAATTTCTTAATGCACTTTTCACTTCAATTCATTTTCCATTTTTACTTTAAACTTGCAGAAATTTACAATTCTTATTCATGCAAAGAATTTCTAAACTCATAGCTTTGTAGATTTGATTTTTTTTATAAGAGTTTTTCATTATCTCACTGTATTAGAATTGATTTCTTACTCATTGTTATGCCATGATTACTATTTGAGCTCTCTAGTCCCTTTGTGCTGAGTTTGGTTTGCTTGGGGACAAGAAAGCATTTAAGTTTAAGGATATTTGATGAATGCATTTTGTATATTTACTTTTGCATACATTTTGCTCCATTTGGATAGTGTTTTTCCCCTAATTATTTGTTAATCTTGGAACATTACTTGTTTTATCCTATTTTTGATACAAGAGTGCTTTTGGAGCAAAATGGATGAATTACTATGCAATTGAGAGTTTTGGGGAGAAGTTATAGAATTTTCCTTAAGGTGCACGGTCGTACTCTTTGCTGATCAGCACGATCGTGCCCCCTAATATCCTTTGTGTTTTCTGATTTCACTAGCCGATCGTCGATCGCTGACCGGAGCTTACGATCGCCGACCGGAGATCACCAAGTGGAATATTCCTGACTTCCTTTAGCGGTCACCGATCGCTGACCAGAGTTTACGATCAAGCACCAGTGGAAATGGGTTATTAATTTCTAAGGTTTTGTTTTCTGCATGTGTGCCTTCTTCGTGCATGATTGTGCGCCTGCGCATGGATAAGCTCCAGAAGTACATTTCAGGCACCTAGTGGTGTGCGTATAGTTGAATGACCATGCGCCGCACGACACATGATTGTGTGTTTTTTCTGACACCCAGACGTCTCCTCCTCTCTTTGTTGCCAAGTTTTCCCGCCAATTTTTTCAGTAGTTGTGCACAATCAGGAGCACAACTGTGCTCCCGACCGTGCACAGTAATTTTCTGCTTCGGCCAACACTTAGGTCATTTAATAAAAATAATCCAAATCCGATTTTAGTCTTCTTCCCATCAATTTTTAGAGTTCTAGGGCTTCAAACAGAGATTTCTAAAGACTCCAAGGAGGCAAGACGGATGAAGAAATGAAGTGTGGAGGCAATATCATATAAAGAGGAGATGAGTAAATTTGGGAGCGGCGGTGACAGTCCCTCCTCTACCCCAGACGAGGCCAAGGATTAGAGAAAGTCGGATTAACGACCAAGGACTATTTTCTCATACCCTAGGAGAAGTTTCTCTCTTCCTTGTATTTCTTTGCCTACCGATCAAAGCCTTGGAGGTTTGTGGATTCCCTATTTATTTTGTAAGGATTTAATCATTCTCTTATACTAGATAATCATATATTTTCATGTCCTTTAAAACTATTGTTAATATATATATTGTGCTTTACTTGAGATGATGTAGTGTGATGCAAAACTCTCTTTAATTTTGTTTTTCTCCATGCTTTTACATTCTTGCAATATTCAAGTTCACGATAGCATAAATAGCCAATGATATTGTAGTCTTGAGAATTTCCGTGTTGTTTTCCCTGCGGATACGACCTAACTCACCCATCACTATATTACTTGTGATTGGTACATACACTATTGTAGCACTTTCTTCGGGATTTGCAACACGTGTTAGCCTTGCGTCATCCATGCGCACGAGTGTGCCTCCATCGCGCACGGGCGTAGGGCAGAGCGCCCGCAACCCAGTTTCGCTACAAACCCTCAATTTCACATCAACTTTCTATCAGATAAACCTATAACCTCAAGAGTAGGTTTAGGGTGTGTAACCAAAGGTTAAATTGTGCACGGGGCTATACCACTGCAAGGCTGTTTTTGGTTGTGAATGGGCTCTGTTCGGCCATAGAAGCTTTTGGGCTCCGCATGTGTGCGTCCATAATAACGGCGAATGAAAGTCAACTAAACACAAGTAACCTCATGACTACAATCCAAACAACCTAAAAATAACGGTGTCGATGGGAACAAAGCTTTTACCACCTCCACCTCTGTCCCAAACAGTGCCTTATTTTACTCCCTCTTCCCCGTCTCTCTTCATGGGAATATGCGTGATACGAACTTTTTTATTTTTTAACATAAAATTGTGAAATATATTTGTACAAAATCACCCCCCTCTTAAGCCTACTCGATGGCTTAATGTCTTCAATAATTCGAGCCGAACCGAGCTAGCTTGAAATTTTCAACTTACGATTAAACCTTTCCCTTTCTAGGGTTAAACCAATTTCAATTGATCTACTTCCATCTTCAGGTAAAATCAACAACAGTTCAACCATGGCCTGTTCAAGTTGCTTCTCTTGGCTCGGTTCAAGCTGGTTCAACCGAAATTAAGGCAATATAATTGTCCAAAAGCTTATAAATAAGATTTTAAGAGTTATAGGAATAAAGAGCAAATCAATAAATCTTATCTAGAGTTCGTTTGGCACCGCTACCGCGGTCGTGAATGCGGTGGTTATGAATCGTCGTTCGTGAATGCCCGTGTTGGATTTGTGACACCTCACGAATCTGTGTGCCCGGATTATTGAGATCGCGACACCTCATCAATCCGCGTGCCTATTGGTTTCCATATTCAGGCGTATTCATCTTATGGAAATATATCATGAGGAGAATAATCCTCTTGCTATTTTGGGTTGAGCCAAATTTGGCTTGTGATATTCTCTCATAATTGAGAGATTTCGTTTTCTCTCATATAAATAGGAGGCAACCCCCCCATCCGGAGATAAGACAAGCAATTATTGAGATCTACAATCTGGGAGGTGCAGTAGCAGTTTTCTTTCGGCAATCAGAAGTTATTTGGCTAGTGCTTCCTCCGACCGGCCTTCGTCTTCGGCAAGCAGTTTTCCGGGCCGGATCTCATTCGGTTTCTCTCTGTAGCCGATCCCTAGACCTCTTGTCGGAGTTCGTATTTCTTCTCGCATCAAGCCGCCAACTTCGTCTTCCGCCGCCGATTTGTTTCTTGTCACAACGCGTATGACCAGATCTTGGAGAGTTCGAGATTTTTCATCTCTTTATCTCGATTTAATTTTCCCCTTGCATATTAGTCGTATTGTATGTTTGAGAAACTATTAAATAATTGATCTCTGTCTGCACAGTGGACGTACCCATTTTCAATTTTTCGGGGAACCACTTAAATTTCTGTGTTCTTGCTTGTGGTGCTTGATCTTTATTTTTTTGCGTTGTTATTTTTTTTTTGTAACCGCTCTTTTGCCGTTAGAAAATTTATTTTGAACAGGAGAATTTTATCTGCACTCGACGACTGATTTTGCATAACACGCCCGATCTCACCTAAAGAACTTCATGACTTTTATGTTCAAAATATATATATATTTTTCTTGGCTACGTTCATAACCGCAATCATATTAAACACAATATTTAATTACTGTGACTTTTTTGCCCAAACTCGCCGGAGCAAAAACATCGCGCCAAACCCTCTAAAATCAGAGTCTCTCTTTTCTTTTCCAATCTCTCTCTAAACCCCTGCTTCTCGTATTATATACCCGCAAAAAGCGCGTAGCATTCATTTGTTTTCATCCATAAAATCAAGGCAATTGTTAATCGCACCCCAGTTTTGGCTATCCGCAACTCTTTTATATGAAGAATTATGCGTTTTTTTTAAATACGCCTTCTACAAGCATTTTTAGAAAAAGTGTTCAACACGAAAGTTGTAGATATCGTCGAGATCTATAACTTTCGTGTTGAACATTTTTCCTAAAAATGCATGCACAATGCGTATTTCTAAAAATTCGTTATAGTTATGCCCATGTTTCAATTCGGGCAGTAACACGTCTTGTGCGTGCATTTTTAGCAAAAGTGTTCAACACGAAAGTTGTAGATCTCGACGATATCTACAACTTTTGTGTTGGACACTTTTCCTAAAAATGCTTATACAATGCGTATTTCTAAAAAAATATGTAATATTTCATATAACTGGGTTCCGGATAGCCAAAACTGAGGTGCGGTTAACAATTGCCAAAATCAATACCCCAACAATGCGAAGCCCGCAAAATAAACTCGGGTATTTAGACTTTTCCTACACTTTAAATTTAAAAATAATATTTGAATTTCCCTCCAAATAGCTCTCATTTATTGGAATTTATGAAGAATGGGGCATCATCTCAATGAAGTAATTAATTAATGAAAAATAAATTTTAAAGTAATGAGTAATTAAGATGGAATTAAATGAATGAAGAGCAAAATTTGTACCCGGAGAGTTATCATTGGCTGTCATTTATTGGTGATATTGGAGAAGGCCAAGTTAATCACGACTCAAAATAAATTATATATTTACCGGCTAATAATTTGGCATGTCGGTTGATTCCGTCCGATCACATCATCTTAACTGTAGTTATTAATTTTTGTCGGGATTAGTCAAAATTAAGATTTAATTAGTCCATATAATTCAAGGTGATTGTTATCCGCACTACAGTTTTGGCTATCCGCACTTTTTTGTATGAGTTATTACGCGCCTTTTAAAAATACGTCTTGTACGAGCATTTTTAGGAAAAATGATCAACACGAAAGTTGTAGATCTCATCGAGAGCTACAACTTTCGTGTTCAACACTTTTCCTAAAAATGCACGCACAAGACGTATTGCCGCCCTGATTGAAATATGTGCGTAACTATAGCGAATTTTTGGTTGTACATGCATTTTTAGGAAAAGTGTTCAACACGAAAGTTGTAGATCTCGACGAAAACTACAACTTTCATGTTGAACATTTTTCCTAAACATGCTCGTACAAGATGTATTTCTAAAAGGCGCGTAATAACTCATACAAAAAAAGTGCGGATAGCCAAAACTGTAGTGCGGATAACAATCACCTAATTCAACTTCTAAACACATTTGAAGATATTAGTCCCTCTACTTATTAAGCCCATAATAAATGGCGATTGTTATCCGCACTACAGTTTTGGCTATCCGCACTCTTTTTGTATGAGTTATTACGCGTCTTTTAGAAATACGCTTTGTACATGCATTTTTAGGAAAAGTGTTCAACACGAAAGTTGTAAATCAGTGCATTTTTAGTCCCTCTACTTATTTCCAAAAATTCGTTATAGTTACGCGCATGTTTCAATCAGTGCGACAATACGTCTTGTGCGTGCATTTTTAGAAAAAATGTTTAACACGAAAGTTGTGATTATTTTCTAGTGGCACATAGATGTTATAAATTCTTTATGTAGATTAAATGAGTTTGAAAAATATGAAATTATTGACATGTAGAGAACCGTCCAAACCAACACAAATTGATGTTCGAACTCATTTCGTCACGGCACTGTGTTTTGAATCTAAAGAGGAGTTAGTGTCTCGGGCTCAAAAAATGACGAAGAGATTGAGATTTGTTGTGACAATCCAAAGTGCCGAAAAACTTACAAGTAGACCGAAGCCTAGAGTTAAGCTGGGATTGAGATTGAGATTTGTTGTGACAATCCAAAGGGCGTATAACTGCCGATACGCTCTTTGCACACTCATTCTAACAACTCATTCTAACAAAAGGAATCCACATAGGAGTGCTAGCTCTTTAGTGCTACGAACTAGGAACTTCAACCGCGTTCGATCTCTTACACTCTATCCACTACAGACCACATTACTTTGCGAACAATGGAGGAATACGTGTTGACAAAGAACGTGCTCTAACGCATACGACGGAGGACACGCCGACAAAGAACTACTCCAATCTTATTCTTGGAATATTACTTGTAAATTTTTTTGAACTTGGCTGCGGCTCATGATTTTTCATGTAAAAGTTTTGTTGTTGACTCTCTTTTTGATTGTTTGCATGTTCAAATCAGCTTGAAGCAATATGACTAAAGCTGATATCGAGTCGAGTTCGAGCGATTTTGGCTCGGCTCGAAATCGAAATTTTCGAGTCGAACTCGGCTCGAAATCGGCTCGAAATCGTAATCGATTTCGACTCGACTCGAAATGACTCGATTCCGATTTCGACTCGACTCGAAATGACTCGAAATGGCTCGGCTCGAAATCGAATTGAGGTGATTCAAAATTAAATTAACCTGGCTCGAAATTGAGCAATTTTTCTCTTTATTCGCAATTGGCTCGAAACTAAATTGGGAAACATCTAAATTTAGCAAATGAAATACTTAAAGCCTTCAATATTTTTATTTAGGTTTAAAATTTAGTGTTTTTAATTTTAAAATAATAACATATTAATAAATACATAATCTTTTTAATCAATTCGAGTTGATTCAAATCATATTTCGAGCGATTCAGGGCTGACTCGAAATCAAATTCGAGTCAAATTGAATCGACTCAAATTGAGTCGAATCAATTGTAACCGATTCCGATTCGGCTCAATATTCGAGCGATTTTCGAGCGACTTTCGAGTAACGGTTCGTGAGAAACCTTATTGACCCGCTACAAATATTGTATTAATTGTTTAATATTTAATTTAATTATCATATTATTTTATTTAAAATATTGTGGGCAAACTTGTAATTATGAAAGGATAAAAACAAAATGTAGTATAAATATATTTAATTTATATGATAATATTCCAATCATATTATATATAGTATAATTTTTTGCATTATATTATAGATAATAATGTTTGATAAAATGTCTAATTAAGGAAAAATGAAATGGGCAAAATTGGAGAAAATACAGTATAAATTTATTCATTTCTTTATAGTGTACACATAATCACATATATGCTTGTAAATTCAAGTAAAAAATAACATAAATTTAAGTAGAAAAATAAATACAGTGAAAATATAATATAGTCATTTTTCTATAATTAATAATATACTTTATGTGCACATGGCTAACCAAATTTTTGTGTCGGTCTTGTTTCTTCAAAAAATATTTATTTTGAGATTTAATATTTTTATCATATATAAATTGCTTTGTTTCAAATTCAAGGTGCTATATTCTCATATATATCTTTAGGGATATCATACTATTTTGACATTGATATAGAACTAAGTTAATATATAAAGTTGGTTTTATTACTCAACTAAAATGTTATGTATGTTTTTAAAGCAAAGTAGAAAGTTTGAAGATGAATAATAAAGATGGGATTACTTAAGGTTCGTTTGGCTCGGCTTATTTGCTCCGGTGAGTTTGGACAAAATCGTCATTGTCATAGAATGTATGTTTGGTATGACAAATGTTACTGTTAGAATTGAAGTGAGCTAGCGCCAGCGCTAGCTCCTACTCGCCCCCCCTTGTTTTGCCTATAAATAGAGGGGTACCCCCCTCTAAAGAGCATCCATTCTGATAGCGGCGAGTATATACTTCAGAGTGGCGAGTATATCATCAGAAGTGGCGAGTATCATCAACTCTGAGCGAGTTAGAGATACCAGAGTGCTACCAGGCGAGCATCGGACTTGGAGTAAGTTCGGCTAGCTCCCTAGAGCGAGTAGCGAGCAGTGGAGATACCGCCGGCGCTAGTGCTAGCGCGCGCGGTAGCGACAAGAGGCGAAGCGGCGAGAAGCGAGAAGTGCGAGTATCTACTCGGGAGATAGCGCCCGACGCTAGTGATAGCGCTCGCGCTAGCGAGTATTGGAGGAATCGTCGCACGGCGAGTGTGCGAGTAGCCTGGAGTGCGAGCAGCGAGCTTGCAAGTTGGAGAGCTAGCGCCTGCGCTAGCGATACCGCCGGCGATAGCGAGGAGCGAGTATCACCTACGCGGTGTGCTCCGAAGGAGAAGCGGACCTTGTCCGTGACCAGAGTTTTACTTTCTATTGGCTGTTGTGATTCAAGTTGGATGCAACTTGTATTCAGCCGTGTGAATTTGTAATTGATTGCCTAGTTGAGATATAAAACCTTCTTTGTCCATCGTTGGTTCTCTTGATCGATAGCAGACCCAAAAAATTCAACATGGTATCAGAGGGAGGTTGCTGAAGCAGCGCCTGCTATCATAGTTCAAGGTTGTTATCCAAGATGGACGGTGGAGGAGGTTTTGCGAGAGGACTAGGCATTGAGCTGCTTACTCAAACCAACTACAAGAAGTGGATGTCTTGTATGGAGAGCTACCTTCTTGGAGAGGATCTCTGGGAGGTTGTTGGTGGTGGGGAGCAAGAGGAAGTTGTAGCTGCAGGCGATAATGGTCCAGCTGTGAGAGCTTGGAGGAAGACCAACGCCAAGGCGGAGTTCACCTTGAAGAGAGTCATATCACCTGACTTGTTCGACCACATCATTGGTTGCAAGTCAGCGTCTGCGATCTGGATAGCCCTCGATGGGTTATTCAATAAGAAGAATGTGGCGCGGCTACAATTCCTGGAGAATGAGTTGGCGAAGTCGACTCAAGGCGAGATGGCGATATCCACCTTCTTCCTGAAGGTGAAGAACCTATGTGGGGAGATCTCGGCCTTGGATCCTGAAGAGCCAATCTCAGAGGCGAAGTTGAAGCGGCACATACTCCGAGGCTTAAGGAGGGAGTATGTCCCCTTCGTTACTTCCGTACAAGGATGGGCTATTCAGCCCTCCCTTCTGGTGCTAGAGAACCTGCTATCGTCACAGGAGAGCTTGGCGAAGCAGATGGCGGGAGTATCCATCTCAGGAGGAGATGGCGAGGCCTTGTTCTCAGGAAAGAGGAGATCCTGGGACAAGAGGAAGAAGAACCCCCGAGAGGGACCTTCAACGTCATCTCAGGGAGATGGGGGGAAGTTCCTTCCTGCCCGTGACGAGAAGGGGAGATACCTTTGCTTTGCCTGTAAGAAGTACGGGCATATGGCAAATGATTGTCGGTCTAATCTCCAGGCCGGTCATGTTGCTGAGAAAGGTGGAGACCATCAGAGAGGTGGAGACCATCGAAGAGGTGGAGGAAGAGGTGGAGGTCACCAGGGCGGTGAGAGTGGGGACAATTGTTTCCTGGATGAGATGACGGCAACGTCAGTCGATGTCTTAGCCTCCATCAACCTCGAGGACGACTGGATAGTGGATTCCGGTTGCGGGCATCATCTCACTGGAGATATGTCGAAGTTTGCCTCCTCGGCAGCATATGAAGGATCGGATGCTATCATCACTGCGGATGATACGGTGCATCCAGTGGAGCGAGAAGGGAAGGTGTCCCTTGGGAGTAGAGAGAAGCCAGTGACACTGAAGAGTGTCTATCACGTATCTGGCATGAAGAAGAACCTCTTCTCAGTGGCGAACGCCGTGGATGCTGGATACCACGTGCTGTTTGGACCAAAGGAGGTGAAGTTCTTGAAGAACCTATCGTCTGTCGATGCTGACGTCACGCTCACCGGGAGAAGGGTGAAGGACTTGTATGTTCTGTCTGCAAGTGCCTATGTGGACAAGCTGAAGACAAACGACAACGCTGTGATCTGGCATGAGAGGCTGGGTCATGTGGGGATGGACAAGTTGAAGATGATGGCGGCAAAGGGCCTAGTGAGTGGTCTGCCTCATCTCTCTTCCTACGGCGACGGCCATGTGTGCGACGGGTGCCAATATGGAAAGTCACATCGACTTCCATTTGACAAGTCGGAGACCAGGTGTAGGGCACCTCTTGAGTGCATACATGCTGATGTTATGGGGCCGTGCGCCACCCTTACTTATGGAGGCAATAAGTATGCGCTGGTTCTGGTGGATGACTACACCCGCTATACGTGGGTATACTTTCTGAGAGAGAAGTCAGAAGTATTCAGCAAGTTCCTCGAGTGGAAGGAACTTGTGGAGGGGAGGCTGGACCGCAGAGTGAAGAAGCTGAGAAGCGACAATGGAGGGGAGTTTACCTCCAATGAGTTTGCTTCCCTCTGCAGGAGGTTCGGCATTCGGCGGGAGCTCTCCTGCGCTCACACCCCTCAGCAGAATGGGGTGGCAGAGAGGAAGATCCGCCATCTGGTGGAGACTACCAGGAGTTGGCTACATGCCAAGAGCATTCCCAAGGCCTTGTGGGCGGAGGGAATGGCGTGCGCTACTCATGTGATCAACAGGCTGCCTCTGAGTCCTAACAGGATGGTGTCTCTACACCAGCTCATGTTCGGGGAGAAGCCCAATGTGGGTCACATGAAGGTGTTCGGTTCTACCTGCTTCGTGCACGTCCCGGACGCTCAGAGAACAAAGTTGGAGTCGAAGGCGAGGAAGTGTATCTTCATCGGCTACGATGAGCGGAAGAAGGGGTGGAAGTGCATGGATCCGCAGACTCACAGGTTCGTCGTCTCGCGCGACGTTGTGTTTGACGAACTGGTCTCATACCAGGGAGTCTCTTCTGTGGAGCTGCCGGAGAGTGGAGAAGCTAGCAGGGAAGAGGAGTGGGTCGCTGAGGACCCTACTGTGGAGTTGGAGTTATCTCCAAGTGCTCCATTGCCATCTGGCTCAGGAGGAGCTTCTGGCTCAGGGGGAGATACGAACTCAAGTAGCAGGGAGAGCACCGCTACAGGAGGAGTTCTGAGAGGAGCTCAGAGAGGAGCTCAAGCAGAGGAGTCTACCGGAGTGGTAGATAGTGGCCAAGCCTTGAGGAGGTCGAAGAGGACCATCGTCCCGCCTGCTCGCTATAAGGAGGGGAACTTCGTGAGTCTGGTTTCCTGCTTCTTCGCGGGACCACTCGATGAGAGGGAACCTTCCTGCTTTGAGGATGCAGCTGGCATCAAGGAGTGGGACGAGGCCATGGAGGAAGAGATGGAGGCCCTGAAGAAGAACGAGACATGGGACCTGGTTCCCATGGTGGAGGGCATCAAACCTGTCACCTGGAAGTGGGTGTACAAGGTGAAGAAGAGGGCTGATGGAGAAGTGGAGCGGTACAAGGCGAGGCTTGTCGCTCGAGGCTTCTCACAGACCTACGGAGAGGACTACGAGGAGACCTTCAGTCCTGTAGCGAAGATGACGTCGGTGAGGACGATCATTGCTTTGGCAGCGTGCCGAGGTTGGAAGCTATGGCAGCTGGACGTGAAGAACGCGTTCTTATATGGAGAGATCGACCAAGACATATTCATGGTGCAACCACCTGGATACGTGTCCAAGTCCCATCTGCGTCACGTCTGCAAGCTGAAGAAGGCCCTCTATGGTCTGAAACAGGCGCCGAGAGCCTGGTATGGGAAGATTGCGGAGTACTTGCAGTTCTGCGGCTACGATGCCTCAGACTCGGACTCCAGCATGTTCGTGAAGAAGGATGAAGGTCTTCACGTGCTAGTGCTGCTATACGTCGACGACATGATCGTGACAGGGAACAACCCTGAGGAGGTCGCGGCGCTGAGAGAGCAGCTTTCCATACGCTTCGAGATGAAGGATCTTGGTGAACTGCACCATTTCCTTGGTCTCCAAGTAGAGAAGAGAAGCGGCGGACTGGATGTTTCCCAGAGGGCATATGCCGAGAGGATCGTCGAAAGATTCGGCATGAAGGAGGGGAAGAGCAGTTCCGTTCCTCTGGAGGCGGGGCTGAAGCTTCGGAAGGAAGAAGGGAGAATTCTTCCTGATCCGAAGATCTTTCGGGCACTGGTGGGGAGTCTTATATACTTGACTATCACGAGGCCGGACATCGCCTTTGCTGTCGGCCGAGTTAGTCGGTATATGCAGGAGCCGCGGAAGCCTCATCTGGAGGCAGCTAAGGGGATTCCGAAGTATGTGAAGGGCACCCTTGAGATGGGGTTGTCCTATAAGGAGAAGTCTAACTTCAAGCTGCACGGATACACGGATGCAGACTATGGAGGTGACGCTGATGATCGCAAGTCGACATCAGGGTATGTGTTCTTGTGTGGAGCAGCTGCTATCTCGTGGTGTAGAAAGAAGCAGGACTCCATTTCCCTTTCTACCACGGAGGCCGAGTACAAGGCGTCGTCCTTAGCAGCTCAGGAGTGTGTCTGGCTAAGGAGACTAGTGGAGGATGTGGACGAGGAGGTCAGCGGACCTACTGTGTTACGCGGGGACAACGAGAGCGCATTGAAACTGGTAACCAATCCAGTTTGTCATGCAAGGACCAAGCACATAGAGATCGAGCATCACTTCATCAGAGAGAAGGTGCTGGGTGGCTTGATCGCTGTGGAGCATGTGCGAAGTGAAGAGAACCTGGCAGATATATTCACGAAGCCCCTATCTGCGGGGCCGTTTCGGAGGCTTCGCTCATTGCTTGGAGTTGTTCCTGGAGCTCACTTCAAGGGGGAGTGTTAGAATTGAAGTGAGCTAGCGCTAGCGCCAGCGCTAGCTCCTACTCGCCACCCCCCCTTGTTTTGCCTATAAATAGAGGGGTACCCCCCTCTAAAGAGCATCCATTCTGATAGCGGCGAGTATATACTTCAGAGTGGCGAGTATATCATCAGAAGTGGCGAGTATCATCAACTCTGAGCGAGTTAGAGATACCAGAGTGCTACCAGGCGAGCATCGGACTTGGAGTAAGTTCGGCTAGCTCCCTAGAGCGAGTAGCGAGCAGTGGAGATACCGCCGGCGCTAGTGTTAGCGCGCGCGGTAGCGACAAGAGGCGAAGCGGCGAGAAGCGAGAAGTGCGAGTATCTACTCGGGAGATAGCGCCCGACGCTAGTGATAGCGCTCGCGCTAGCGAGTATTGGAGGAATCGTCGCACGGCGAGTGTGCGAGTAGCCTGGAGTGCGAGCAGCGAGCTTGCAAGTTGGAGAGCTAGCGCCTGCGCTAGCGATACCGCCGGCGATAGCGAGGAGCGAGTATCACTTACGCGGTGTGCTCCGAAGGAGAAGCGGACCTTGTCCGTGACCAGAGTTTTACTTTCTATTGGCTGTTGTGATTCAAGTTGGATGCAACTTGTATTCAGCCGTGTGAATTTGTAATTGATTGCCTAGTTGAGATATAAAACCTTCTTTGTCCATCGTTGGTTCTCTTGATCGATAGCAGACCCAAAAAATTCAACAGTTACTATCATTACCAAGAAAAGAAACTAGTTATAAACATAAAATGTTTGGTATGACAATGACTTTTTTGTCCAAACTCACCGGAGCAAATAAGCCGAACCAAACGAAGCAATAGTTCATTGCTATGTTCGGGTGGGCGGTAGGGTTTGGCTAGGTTGCGATGGGAACGTGGAGATGGTGGAAAATGGAAGAATTTCATGTGGTGGAAAAGATAGTCGCACCGTAGATTTTTTCCCTTTTCCGTAGAAGGCGCAGATAACCACTATTAGGAAAGGGATTGTTTGCGTCACCTAGAGGTGTCACTTAGAACTGAAATCGTGAACCGAGCTGAAATCGTGAACCGAACTTGAACCACAAAAAACTGAACCGAACTGGAACCACAAAGAATTGAACCGAATCGTTCACAAATTATTTGGTTCCAGTTTAAATTTTGGAACCGTGAACAACACGGTCCGAGTAAGGTTCCTTCATTTTATTATCTGGACCGAAACTGGAACCGCAACATATAAGTCTCGAGCGGTTTCAGAATTTATCTATAGATCTGATCCGATCCGAACCGTACCGAAGCAGAACCGATCGAACCGCAACCCGTTGATTATTATTATTTTATTATAATATATTTTTATTATATAATATTGTAATATATTTTGATTATATAATATTAATATTTTTATTATAATATAAATGTATTATTATTCAAGTCAATTTTTCTAGGCTTTCCCACGAATAACTCATATGGTGTTAACATGGGTCTTAGTCATGCATTGAATTGAGAATAGAAACAAATTATGTGACTGATTATTATTTATTTATCACATTTTTTATCATCGCTTAATGCTCCATGAAAAATATATACGATGGATGAAATATTGTTATTGTCATCCAAATACTGTGTGCACGGATGTACATTGTGCCTCTATCGATAGTGTGTGTGCGTGTACCCACAATAGAATCAGGGATACAATGTCCCTCTGTGCACAACGTACATTCGACGTTGATAAATTCTTACATGATATAGGATAATGACAATACCAACAATGGACAGTTTCGACAATGTACATTGTGCCTCTATCGATTAGTGTTATGAGAGTTTAAATATTCTTAAATGATCACATTTTATGTGACCGAATTGAAATTGAACCGGAACTGCATCGAACCGGATCGAACAGCTAGTGAATAAATTAGTTTTGATTCTTGTTTAACCGAAATCGCAATCGGTCAAACCAAATAAGATTTTGATTCTAATTTAAAGAATTGTCATCATAATGATTCGGTTTATGGTCTTAATGATGTTTAGTTTTAATAAATGCTTGTATATTAAAATATTTGAAAATAATTATGTTATGTTTATACGTTGATGATATACTGATTTTTAGTACTTCTATGAATGCGTTAGAAATATGTTACAAATTATGTTAAATCATATTTATCTAATAATTTGATATGAAATATTTAAGTGTGGATTAATATATATTTGACATAAAAATAAATAGTGATACGTCCGCATATTTTGGACCGGATCGGCGGTTAGTGGACGGTTTCCCAAACCTCCACTAACCCCACTCCCTCCATGACCGGTCAAACCTTTGACCAGGCAAGCCTCTCTTTCCTATGTGGCGGTCAAACGGTCAACCCCACTACGGCGTAACCGCCCACTCCGCATAACCGCCACACGGCGTAACCGCTCACTACGCGTAACCGTCACTCCGCGTAACCGCCCACTATGGGCAAACCGCCGAGCCCAATCCGGGCTAACCGCCGCCCCCTCTCTCTCGAGAGGGGGCCGACCGCCGGCCACCGGACGCCGCCCCTCCTTCGAGGGGGGCCGGCCGGCCTTGGCCGACCCCTCCTTGGAGAGGGTCGGCCATGGCCGCCCCTCCTTCGAGGAGGCCGGCCGCCCCCTCTTTGAGGGGGCCGGCCTCGGCCGCCCCCTCTTTGGGGGGGGTCGGCCGCCCCCTCCCTCGAGGGGACCGGCCGCCCCCTCCATGGAGGGGTCCGGCCATGGCCGCCCCCTCCTTGGAGGGGGTCGGCCCGGCCGGCCGCTCCCTCTTTGATGGGGCCGGCCATGGCCGACCCCTTGGAGGGGGCGGCCCGGCCGGCCGCTCCCTCCTTGAGGAGGCCGACCCCGGTCGCCCCCTCCTTGGAAGGGGCCGGCCGCCCCTCCCTCTTCGAGGGAGGAGTCCGGCCGCCCCTCCCTCCTTGAGGGAAGGCGGCGGTCGGCCCTTCTTCCCCGCGAGGAAGAAGTCCGCCGCCACCGCCGCCCATTTTTGGGATTCCGGCGGTGGCCGGCGTCGCCGCTCCGGCAATGAAACCACCCGGCGGTTATTCTAACCGTCCGATCGCGGAAGGGTCGCTCGTAGACCGTCCGATCGTTTCCTTTTTCTATTTATTTAATTATTTATTTAATTAAAAGCGCTATCCGCACACCATAACCGCCATAACTACCCCGGAATCCTATAAATAGGACCCCAGGGGTCTTCATTTGGATCCGGACTCTCTCTCTCTGGAAAATCTCTCTCCCTCTCTTTCTCTCTCTACAGGAACTCTGCCACAGGGAAATCCTCCTACGTGCCTCCTCCGTTCCGCGGAAGTGAGCGTCGCTCGTTCCGCCGAAGTGAACACCGCCCACACTCCGCTCCAACGTACGCACACCCTCAACGTGTGCACTCTTCCCCAAGGCTCGCACTCTCCCAGTGCACCTCGAGACTCCCGCCCAAGGGAAAGCTTAGAGCGCAAGTGAAGCCTCGATCCTGGAGGAGTCCACCCCAGAAACCGAAGAACCCAGGACTTAGAGAATTTTCCAAAGCTGCTCAGCATCGCGAGAGGTGGCCTGTCACCCTCCGAACATCTCTCTCTCACCCAAGATTGTAAAGAGGCGCGGCCTGTCGCCCTCTATTTCTCTAAAGGTTGTAACCTCCCGCAAAATAGTGAAGTTTAGTCAGCACAGCTCCGACGACGTGGTTTTTCACCCCGCCTTGGGGTTTTCCACGGTAAAAAGTCTCCATGTCCATTGCCGTCCACATTGACTGTTTGCGCGCACCAGCTCGACTCCCGAGCTGAGGCGGTCGATCTAGACCGGACTGCGAAAGAGTCGTGTGCGACCCGCAACAGTTTGGCGCCGTTTGTGGGAAAGTGTTCCCAAAAGCTCTAGAATCCAGAAGACAGTATCCCTGCGTAGCGATACTCGTGACTGACGGCAATGGCACGGAGAGGTACGCGCATATGTTTGATGGAGGTACGCCAGGATGGGGTGCTCAGATTGCTAAAAGATATCGGGGCCACTTGTGCCCCTGACACTATCTTCGCATCAGGGGATCCACTGTCGTTGATCCCAAGCCCGGTGGTACCTGAAGACACTGCTCGTCCAAAGGATCTCAACACGCAAGGGTTACACCTCCTTTTGGCCGATCACCTTCCTAAGCATGTGCAAGACATCGATCAAGCTTCGACAAGAGCAGCCGCTCAAACCGATGAAAGACTCACGCGAGAGGAAGTGAGGCGCATGATCGAAGAAGAACGGAGTCTCGGGGGGCATCGTGACGCAACCGCACAGCGCCCTATTCACGAGATCTCCCCGCTAGCGCAAGAAGTCCTGGCGCATCCTGTTCCGCCCGGGTTTAGGCTTCCCAGTTTTGAGACATATGATGGGACAAACGACCCCGTGGATCACATTAAGCACTTTGCAACTATCATGCGCATCTACAGCGCTCCAGAACAGTTATTATGTCAAGTATTCCCAACAACTCTGCAAGGGTCAGCCAGCATCTGGTTCCATTCTCTGAAAGAAGGAGAAATTAGCAATTTTACGGAGCTAGCTCGCTTGTTCATAGAACAATTCGTCGCAAGCAAACAGATCATTCCAGACCCATCACACCTCTCAGGGATCCGACAGAACGAGGGGGAGACACTCAAAGATTTCTTCGGACGCTTCACTACGGAGGCACGTAAAATTCCAGGAGTCAACACCGAGCTCCTGCGCGGAGTTTTCCTCGGAGCGTTACGACCAGGAAGATTTCACTCCACGCTAATGAGGGAAACAACACCAACATATCTTGATCTTATCCGTCGGGTCGAGGCTCAAATTGCGGCAGACGAGGCAATCGAAACACACCAACAACAGTTTGGCGAAAGCTCCAAGAGGAAAAGAAACCAGAAACTGTCACAAGACTTTGAAAGAAACTGCGAGCATCGTAAAGGCCCCCGTCAGAATCGAGGAACTCTCTCGCGGCAGGAGTACACTCCCTTGAATACCACCCGGGCCAACATTCTCCTCGCCATCAACGACAATGACGATCTCCACAGGCCAAAGTTACTTACGTCGAATCGAGGAAATCAGTCGCAGTACTGTGACTTCCATCGCGGATACGGCCACAGAACCGAGGGATGCAACCAGCTGAAGGACGAAATTGAGCGCCTTATCCAGCGAGGACTTCTCAGACAATTCTTACAGTAACCGTCTCAGGGCCCAGTGATGACAACCAAGCGAAAGGTTGTGCATCAATCCAGCTCGGATGCACCAGAGATCCTCGACAACGAACTCCCCGCCAAAATGATCACGCAAAGTTTGCGCCTCACAGTTTCGCACTCACATTTTTTCATTAACACAATGAGCTGTATGACATCGTAATCCTGGGTTCTAACAATAATGAATCCTCAGGCTAAATTCCAAATCATGGAATCAATGACACAAGGAAATGTGTCACGTCTGACAGGACGACATCAATTGCTCCCACGCTGCTAGGGCCCATGGCCCCCGCGTCGCTAGAGCTCAATCGCTCCCACGCTGCTAGGGCCCATGGCCCCCGCGTCGCTAGAGCTCAATTGCTCCCACGCTGCTAGGGCCCATGGCCCCCGCGTCGCTAGAGCTCAATCGCTCCCACGCTGCTAGGGCCCATGGCCCCCGCGTCGCTAGAGCTCAATTGCTCCCACGCTGCTAGGGCCCATGGCCCCCGCGTCGCTAGAGCTCAATCGCTCCCACGCTGCTAGGGCCCATGGCCCCCGCGTCGCTAGAGCTCAATTGCTCCCACGCTGCTAGGGCCCATGGCCCCCGCGTTGCTAGAGCTCAATCGCTCCCACGCTGCTAGGGCCCATGGCCCCCGCGTCGCTAGAGCTCAATCGCTCCCACGCTGCTAGGGCCCATGGCCCCCGCGTTGCTAGAGCTCAATCGCCCCACGATGCAAGGGCCTTATGACCCCCACACTACTAGAGCTCAAGGCTCCCGCATTGCTAGGGCTCATTCGCTCCCACGCTGCTAGGGCCCATGGCTCCCGCGTTGCAGAGCTCAATTACACAAGCCGCCTCCAGGAAGCGCGCTCCATCATAGCATCGGCCCCACCATAGAGCACACTATCCCCTCATAACGATCTAAACAAAGGCAAGGTCGTGCGCCATCGGTTAAATGGGAGAGACCATTTACCGTAACGGCCGGACTACACCTCCATCATTGGAGCTCGTTCCCCTCGTGGCAAGCAAAGTGAAGGCAAGGTCGGTCAAAGGATCGCACCTACACCTATCGAAGACGGACGACCGGACCCACGGTCCTCGTCCGAATCAAGTGATAGGACCTCGCTCCTTCCTTGAAGGTAAGGTCGGTCAAAGGACCGCGCCTACACCTATCATAACGGATGATCGAACCCACGGTCCTCGCCCAAGACAAGTGATAGGACCTCGCTCCTTTCTTAAAGGCAAGGTCGTGCGCCAACGGTTCGAATGGGAGAGACCATTCGCCAATGCGGCCTGCGTACACCTCCAGCACCGGGGTTGTGTCCCTTTATGACGACCAAAGCAAAGGCTAGGTCACGCGCCATCGGATCGAGTGGGAGAAACTTGTCGCCACTACAATTGGCTTGTACCCTCGACCTTAAGGGTCAGTTTCCCCCATAGCAAATAGCGAACGAGCTCCGGTCTCGCCCATTGACAACAAGCAGCGACATCCCCCGAGCTACTAGGGTCTCGTCCTTCGCCAGCAAGAAGTGATATCCTCTGCGGCATTCGGCTAAGGCACTCTCCATTTGGCTCGAAGCATTCTCCCTTCGCCAATCGAGATCGAGCACTAAACTACTCGGGACTCGTCCGTCCAGGATCGACCCTGCAAAGCAATCCAGTATTGCCTCAGCGCAAGTATGATAGAGCACGAAATGTAGTTCGGAGCTGATGACTCAGAGTCAAATAAGTCAACAACTACGTCAAAAAGACTTCTCATGTTGCGCCCAGCGCGCACTTCGCACCTTGCGCTCAGTGCGCACTTCGTGCATTGCGCCCAACGCGCACCTCGCACCTTGCGCCCCGCGCGCACTTCGTGCATTGCGCCCAGCGCGCACCTCGCACCTTGCGCCCCGCGCGCACTTCGAACTTTGTGCCCAGCACGCACTTCGAGCATTACGTCCAGCACGCACTTCTCATGATGCGCTCCTCGAGCACTTCACATGTTGCTCTCCGCGCACACCACGCATCGCGCCGCAAGCACACTTCGCACTTTGCGCTCAACGTGCACCTCGAATAGTGCGTCCCACATGCACTTCGCACATTATGTCTCGGGCACACGCAACGCATTGCGTCTCACACGCCCATAACTCACGTTGCGCAAGTCGTGCACATTGCGCGCAAGCGTAACAAATCCCGCACGCATCTCGTAAGGGGCCACGCACGACGAACGGCGCGCACGCAAGCACCAAAGGAATCCACCCCAAGCACGCGCTTGGGGCACGCCTGCCCAGTGCGCACGCCCGTGCGCACGGGGGCGCACGAGCATGAGCTCGGGCGCGCCTGTCCAGCGCGCACGCCCGTGCGCGCGCGGGCGCACGAGCATGTGCTCGGGCGCGCCTCTCCAGCGCGCATGCCCGTGCGCACGCGGGCGCACGAGCGTGCGCTCGGGCGCGCCTGTCCAGCGTGCACGCTCGCGCGCAGGTGCGCGCCCAAGCGCGCTCGCCCAACGTGCGCGCCCGCGCGTGGGCGCGCACCCAAGCACGCGCGCTCAGACACGCTCACCCCGTACGCGCCCCATTTTCCTTACACTTCGCTCGGGGCAACCTCCAACTCCCGTCCGGGAATTCCGCCTCCTTCTCCACGCTCCCACCATGAGGAAACCAAGTGGCCGTAGATGGAAGACCTTCTCCTCCTTAGCCGAGCGTCCTTCCCGTCAAAGGTCTTGGGGGGCAACTGATACGTCCGCATATTTTGGACCGGACCGGCGGTTAGTGGACGGTTTCCCAAACCTCCACTAACCCCACTCCCTCCATGACCGGTCAAACCTTTGACCAGGCAAGCCTCTCTTTCCTATGTGGCGGTCAAACGGTCAACCCCACTACGGCGTAACCGCCCACTCCGCATAACCGCCACACGGCGTAACCGCTCACTACGCGTAACCGTCACTCCGCGTAACCGCCCACTATGGGCAAACCGCCGAGCCCAATCCGGGCTAACCGCCGCCCCCTCTCTCTCGAGAGGGGGCCGACCGCCGGCCACCGGACGCCGCCCCTCCTTCGAGGGGGGCCGGCCGGCCTTGGCCGACCCCTCCTTGGAGAGGGTCAGCCATGGCCGCCCCCTCCTTCGAGGAGGCCGGCCGCCCCCTCTTTGGGGGGGCCGGCCTCGGCCGCCCCCTCTTTGGGGGGGCCGGCCGCCCCCTCCCTCGAGGGGACCGGCCGCCCCCTCCATGGAGGGGTCCGGCCATGGCCGCCCCCTCCTTGGAGGGGGTCGGCCCGGCCGGCCGCTCCCTCTTTGAGGGGGCCGGCCATGGCCGACCCCTTGGAGGGGGCGGGCCGGCCGCTCCCTCCTTGAGGAGGCCGGCCCCGACCGCCCCCTCCTTGGAAGGGGCCGGCGGCCCCTCCCTCTTCGAGGGAGGAGTCCGGCCGCCCCTCCCTCCTTGAGGGAAGGCGGCGGTCGGCCCTTCTTCCCCGCGAGGAAGAAGTCCGCCGCCACCGCCGCCCATTTTTTGGATTCCGGTGGTGGCCGGCGTCGCCGCTCCGGCAAGGAAACCACCCGGCGGTTATTCTAACCGCCCGATCGCGGAAGGGTCGCTCGTAGACCGTCCAATCGTTTCCTTTTTCTATTTATTTAATTATTTATTTAATTAAAAGCGCTATCCGCACACCATAACCGCCATAACTACCCCGGAATCCTATAAATAGGACCTCAGGGGTCTTCATTTGGATCCAGACTCTCTCTCTCTGGAAAATCTCTCTCCCTCTCTTTCTCTCTCTACAGGAACTCTGCCACCGGGAAATCCTCCTACGTGCCTCCTTCGTTCCGCGGAAGTGAGCGTCGCTCGTTCCGCCGAAGTGAACACCGCCCACACTCCGCTCCAACGTACGCACACCCTCAACGTGTGCACTCTTCCCCAAGGCTCGCACTCTCCCAGTGCACCTCGAGACTCCCGCCCAAGGCAAAGCTTAGAGCGCAAGTGAAGCCTCGATCCTGGAGGAGTCCACCCCAGAAACCGAAGAACCCAGGACTTAGAGAATTTTCCAAAGCTGCTCAGCATCGCGAGAGGTGGCCTGTCACCCTCCGAACATCTCTCTCACCCAAGATTGTAAAGAGGCGCGGCCTGTCGCCCTCTATTTCTCTAAAGGCTGTAGCCTCCCGCAAAATAGTGAAGTTTAGTCGGCACAGCTCCGACGACGTGGTTTTTCACCCCGCCTTGGGGTTTTCCACGGTAAAAAGTCTTCATGTCCATTGCCGTCCACATTGACTGTTTGCGCGCACCGGCTCGACTCCCGAGCTGAGGCGGTCGATCTAGACCGGACTGCGGAAGAGCCGTGTGCGACCCGCAACAAATAGAATTAATAATTATTATTTCTTTACTTTATATCATGCTATAGAAATCTTTTTGAAAACAATTGAAGTGTTAGAAATATGTTTCCACTCTTTTTGATCATAATAATGAGCTTATTAGGAATAATGGTGAATATTTATTTTAAAATATATATCCATAATTAATATGATCACTTATTTATACATATATATTCAAACTATACCTGATATTTCTTATATAGTATCTATGCTTAATACATATGATAATAATCCTAATAAGGACCCGTACTGAGATGCTTTAGAACGAGTGTTCAAGTATTTGAAGGGTATTGTTACGGTTCACGCAGGATTTCATTTTTGAACAGGGTTGCAGGTCGTACATCCCAACTCATCTGCACACGGAGCACAGACGCCCATGTGCGACGGGTTGTTGAGGTGAGGTCTTGAACCAGCAACCTCCTAGATAGAGGGACTTAGCGCCGACCTCCATCACCAACTGAGCTGCAACTCAACTGGTGATGGAGGTCGGCGCTAAGTCTATCTATCTACGATGTCGCGAGTTCAAGACCCCATCTCAACAATCCGACACACATAGACGATCGTGCTCCGTGTGCGGAGATGATTTGGGATGTACGACCTGCAGACCTGTTAAAAAATGAAACCATGCATGAACTATAGCAATACTCTTAATGATGTCTCAACGACATTTTAGTTATTCATGCAACAAATTCACTGGTGTTTCCACTGACTTTCTAGTTATTCAGTGTCAACCATTTTTTGTTTATCATCACAGGTTTTCTTTTTAAATTACTCTAAAATCTTCACTGTAACTTATTATTCTCAACTTCTACGAATCAAACACTTCTAGAACACCACGAAGACTTATGCGATTCAAAGTTTTGAAAGTGTCGAGAAATGTTGTATCTTGGGATTAAATCTGTCGTTCTTGATCTGCACGGAAGAGAGACGATATTAAGTTAGGATAGCGGGAATGTTTCACGTGCCTCTTCTCCTCAAGCTCTCTTCAAACTTAATCTTTCAATTTTGATATAATATAAATTTCACTGAAATTAGGAGGAATCGGTGATTCGGTGCGCCCGAGAGAGCAGTCGGGTACGGGCAAAGCTACATAAACAACTAGTACACAAGAGGAGATTAATTTGTAGGCTAAGCTGGGGCTATTATGACCCAAATTATCATTGTAAGCTTTATAGGATTTAGATTTAGAAGATGTAAATTAAGTGTGGAGGATAATTCAACACAATGCAAGTCTTTGACGTGGCATCTTTACTTGGAAGTATTGATGCAATCCATACCTAACACAGGTCTATAAAATAAAATATATACCAATAAACGAAGCATTTATTAACTCCTTCTAGAATATGTCCCCTATATATCTATATATATATATATATATATATATTATGACCTTGCCAAGAGTCAATCAATGGATAGATTTCTATGTGAATGACAATGAGGTTTCAAAGAAATTAATTAGGCCGAGAGTAAGGAAGTTTAGCAATGACATAATATTGTGCTGTATTGCATGATTTCTGTGCACAGTATCCGATCACACAAGTTTAGAGATCTACAGACGGCGGTGCTCCGGCTTCGCATAGTTTGATAATGGCACCTTCATATATATCAAATAAAAAATTTATATATTTCAATCGCCAAGTAACAAAGGTATACATTTTCTTGATATTTTTGTTGTATTTATTTAGTCTCCAAAAGAGTGTATGATGTGGTCCCCTCAAATGAATATATAGATAAGGGGTGTGTATAGGGAAATCCGTCATCACGGGGAGTTGATAACCCCATTCCTTTAGTGGAGAGAACCTCACTCCCTTAGAGAGGGGGGTCCCCACTCCCCTAGTGAGGAGGGCGTCAATGTAACACCCACATCCGTTCGGGAGCATATGGCAGAAGGTCCGGCCGGGGCCCCACGCCATATACTACAAAACAAACGGGAACGTCACTTAATTGAAATATCGAACGACAATATACAACGATGCCTAACTCAGAGCATTCTATGCGGAAGCTGAAAAGAGACAAGATAAACCACCAAAACCCGAACCCGGGTATGTCCACTTCTATTAATAGGAATAAAAGGTTTTACACAATAAAAGAGGCACGACGGCCTTACAATTTACCAACATCGGCGCGCAGGCCGGCCATACATGAAAAGCAAAAGGAACATCAAAAAGGCCTTCAAGGGCCGCAGCAGCACAAGGGCTTCAGCCCGCTATGATCCCGCTATGTTCCCGCTCGGTCCAGCACCTGTACAACAAGCCCACCAAAAACGGTGGCAAAATAGGGCAACGGTCAGCTAAAGCCGACCAAATTATAACGACCTCACCCCTTCGAGGGGGTTGCGGTTCTAATCATCCCTGCAAAACAACCTCAGCAACATATATATATATATAAGAGTGCGACTAGCAAAGCCCACAACAGTTCATACATATGCAACAATCACAAACGTGGGAATGACCTCCACGTCTCGTGCTCTCAGGCACTCTTTGGTGTACTCCGCCTTCCACCACCATCCACTCTTGATGGCTTTTGCCCTTCGAGGCTAAAGTCGGTGGCCCGAATACCAGGGCTCTCCCGTGCTTTAATTGTGAACATTTCGTAGTCCGAAGACTCTTTCCCATTGCCTCCCGACATGTTGTACGAGACTCACTAATCAGGTGCTGCAATGGTGCGGTTTCAGGTTCGCCAAATGCCCGTTGTTCACAGCTCTCATTGTGCAACACGAAGAGCGGGTATGGCGTTCCCTCAGCCCAGGTATTCTCAATTAGCCGGCTCTACGGGCCGCTAAGTCATCCACCAGGACACCCTCACAGGTCGGGCACACAGGCCTCTGGTCCTCTCAACAGGTGGGCACGACAACATCACCAAAACCAAGCCTGGGAGCTGTCGCCTGGCGATATCCAATATCGCCAGTGACAGTGAACATAACTCCATTTTGGCTTCTAGCTGTGGGTGCTTCCCGGGGCAAACCCCCAGGCATTGCTGCACATGCAGTAGCACTCCCACTGCCTCAGAACGCACAAAATCACCAGAACCAAGTCTGGGATCTGTCGCCTGGCGATAGTCAATATCGCCAGCGACAGTGAACAGAACTCCTTTTCTGCTTCTAACTTCGGGTGCTTCCCGGGGCACACCCCTAGGCGTTGATGCGCATGCAGTAGCACTCTCTAGTCCTACGAAGCAGGATATCAACACGGAGTTTTCCCCCGGCACGCACAATATCAAAAAGCATCACCAATCCGGACGAACCGTCTCGGATGGGCTTCACACAGCGCGCCTATGTCCATTTCACGCATAGACTCTACATGTATGCAAGATTTGACGGGGATAACACAAATCGACCCATCGGAGGCCACGACCTCACCCTTTTGGGTAGGGGCCTCAACGATGCACGGAACGGACTAGAACATGTCCAAATGAGGGTAAAGAGGATCGTTACCCTTAGACGCCGCTTCGAAGCCATGGCTTGATTTTTGGCATGGTTAGAAAGGAGGGTCTATCCCTCCTCTACGCGTAGCCACCAACGTTGAGGGATTCCGATGAGTGTAGCTCCACCAAATCCAAGCTCTAGGGTTTAGAAACCCTATTCATCATCACTTTGGAGCTCTCCCTCTCTCCCAAAATAAAACCCTTAAGTGAATAAGGAAGCCAAGTGAGTTTCGACCACCTTATGCCAGCCACCGAGCCCCTCTGTCCAAAACAAGGCCCCAAAGTCAAAGTGCCATAAATGACCACCTTTTGAGCCTGATTTGACATTTTCTCGCTATCGCCGGGCGATAGCGATATCGCCGGGCGATAGCGTGAACCGACTTAAGACCAGTCAACGCCACCGTTATGAACAGTGCTTGCCACGTGTCTCGGTACCGCAGAACACTATCGCCAGCGATAGCACTATCGCCAACGATAGTGAACTTCCAGAAAACTCACCTTTTCTGTTTTGAGGTCTTACAGTCAACCACTCCCACTCAATCGACCATGCAGCTCCGGCGCGGAAGGCGACCATGCGCCCGCGCGATCGTGACGACCGAGAAGTTTTTGGTTTCACGGTAACCCACCGGGGGATCGAAGCAAACCCCAAGAAGATCAAGGTGATGGAGGACATGCATGTCGCTCCCTCGCTCCATCATGTAGATGCAGCGCCTGAATGGGAGGATCACATCGCTCTCTTGCTTCTTAGCATGGACGGGAGACAAGTACCTTCCCTTTTCAAGATCCTCTGAGGGCCACGCAACGCTGGGTTCCAGTGGACGAACGAATGTCAGACTACCTTCGAACTACTCAAGCAGTACCTGGTCTCGCCCCCGCTGCTCTCAAAACCTATCCCGGGAGGTTTTGTACCTGTATCGGGCGGTGTCTCCAACTGCCTTGAGCTCATTACTAGTCAAAGATGAAGGAGGAGTTCAACACCCAATCTACTACCTCAAAAAGGTCTAGATTGACATAGAGACCAAATATCCTGCAATAGACAAGACGACCCTGACCATCGTCTTCTCAGCATGAAATTAAGTTTTGATCATACTTCCAAGCTCACACCGTAAAAGTGCTAACATAGCTCCCGCTGCGAGCAATCCTCCAGAAGTCAGAGGTGTTAGGGAAATTAGTGAAGTGGGTGGTGGAGCTCGGCGAATTTGACATAAAGTTCTTGTCCAGGCAAGTCATCAATTCTTAAGTGTTGGCAACCTTTGTGGTGGAATGTACCATCCCTCCGGACGCATCATCTACCAACAATGAAACCTCGACACGCCGGACTCGATATGTCGATGGAGTATCAGGAGCAGGGTTGTTCCTAGTAAGCCCTGAAAAGGTCATTTTGGAGTATAGAATTAGACTGAAATTCCCGGCCACCAATAATATCACTCAGTACGAGAACTTGATCGTTGACCTCCGGCTCACCATCGACTGCATGGTGGAGAACCTGATGGTGCATACTGATTCATAGCTCGCGATCTCGCAGGTCGAGGGGGACGACTATGAGGCGAAGAATAAACAATTAGTGCAGTACCCTCCAGCTCGTGAGATCACTCCGATCCTCCAGAAGATCCCAGCACTTCCAATCTTGCACATCCCCAAGGAGCAAAACTCCAGAGTCGACGCACTCCCCATGCTTGCAACCTCCCCCCTCCAGCTACCAGTCAAGGAGGCACCGGGTGGAATAACTCATGATCCTCAACATTCAAGGGTCATGGGAGAGATCGCTACGATCAATAAAAAAGGGCCCTGCTGGATGACCGCCCTCCGCTCCTACCTCACGCCAATGTTCCTCACCAGCCACCCATCAGCCTCACAACGCTACAGAGCGCCTGGCCATTTGTGCAATGGAGAATCGACCTCCTCGGTCCCTTCCCCCCGGGCCTCTTGGCAAAGGAAGTTCATCATCGTGGTGGTCGACTATTTCACCAAGTGGATCGAGTCTGAGACCCTCACCAAAATTACAAAAGAGAATGTCAAACAATTTATCTGGAAGAATATCATTTGAAGCTTCGGTATCCCGACAGTAATCATTGTCGACAATGGCACACAGTTCACTGGGAAGGCGTTCACCAAAACCTGCAAATATTTGAAGATCAATCTCCACCATACGGTTGTGGCAGACCTGAAAGCAAATGGGCAGGTGGAAGTAACAAACCGCACCATCCTTAAGGGGATATAGACGCGCCTGTAGAAGGCAGGGGCAATGTGTCGATGTGCTCCATAACGTACTATGGGCTTATCGCACCACAAAGAGGACTCCGACATGGGAAAATCCATTCAACCTTTGCTACGACACAGAGGCTATCATCCTTATCGGCATCGGCGTCGGCGTCCCGCGCCCCCAGCGTGCAAACTTTTGATTCAGAGGGAAATGAAAAGCTGCTCCGGGAGGACCTCGACCTAGTATCAGAAGTCAGAAACAGAGCCGCACAATATCGCCGTCTACCAAAGTTGAGAACCTCGATCAACGTCTGGAACCTAATCCTCTGAAGCGTCGAAGCAGCCGGAAAAGGACCTCAAAAGGATAAGCTCTCGCCAGCATGGGAAGGCCCTTATGTTGTTACTACGGTCGTGAAGCCCGGACATTCAAGCTCAGATCAACAGAAGGAAATACTCTCCCCTATACTTGGAATGCGTAGAGCCCACACCGTTTCTATCAGTAACTCAATGTATCTTGCCATGTAACAAGGCGCGAGTTGCAACTTGCGCAACTATCTTTTAATGATTGTGACCATCTTATGATCCCAATTATTCTATTATAAAAAAAACAAATCATTAACGGGTAAGGCAGCACTTCAGTTAGACAGGGTGAATCATTCTTACACCGGCAGAGCAAGCAAATGCCTCGCCATCGCCAGGGACTTCCCCCCTCGCGGTCGGAACTGACAAATCATCAACGGGTAAGGCCTATCTCCCGGTTAGATATGGTGAAACATCCCAACACTAGCACAGTAAGCTCGCGCCCCGCCATCTCCAAGGCCTGCCCCCTCACGGTCGGCACCAACAAATCATCAGCTGGCAAGGTTGTGCCCCGGTTAGACAGGGTGAAACATCCCTACATTGGCGCAACAAGCACGCACGCCGCTAATGCAAGGGCATGCCCCCTCGCAATCAACACTGACAAATCATCAATGAATAAGGTCGCGTCTCCGATTAGACATGGTGAAACATCCCTACGCCGTCACAACAAGCTCGCGTTCTGCCATTACCAGGGTCTGCATTCTCGTTGTCGGCACCAACAAATTATCAACGGGTAAGGTCGCGCTCCCAGTTAGACATGCATGGTGAAACATCCTTACACTGGCATAGTAAGTCTGCGCCCCTCCATCGCCAGGGCCTATCCCCTCGCAATCAGCACCACAAATCATCAACGAGTAAGGCCGCACTCTCGGTTAGCATGGTGAAAAATCCCTACACTGGCACAGTAAGCCTGCGCCCCGCCATTGCCAGGGCCTGCCCCCTCGCGGTCGGCACCAAAACATTTTCAACGGGTAAGGTCGCACTCTCGGTTAGACAGGGTGAAACATCTATACACCGACACAGCAAGCTTGCGTCCCGCCATCACCAGGGCATGACCCCCTCATGGTCCGCACCAACAAATCATCAACGAGTAAGGTTGTGCTCCCGGTTAGATAGGGTGAAACATCCCTACATCGTCATAGCAAGCCCGCGCCCCGCCATCGCAAGGGGCTACTTCCCTCTCAATCGACACCAGCACATTGCTATAGAGGAAGATCACAATCCTCAGTCAAACAACACATCATAACGTTATCCGACAAACCTGCACCTCGTGATCGAACACATCAAATTGTATAAGAACCATAGCAAGAAATCATGCAAGAAGTGCATCCACTAAAAGCAAACACTGAAAATAAAAGCCAACTATAAATTCATTGGAACGCAACCATGTGCAACACAGAAAAAACGTACAAACATAAGAGCACAAACTACAATAATTTTAATGTGCCAGTGTAGCTCAGTTGGTGATGAGAACTGTTGAAGGTTTCTCATCAAGGGTGGCGGGGGATCGAGACCTGCCATCAACAACGCGCTGCGCCTGAGAAACATGGCCAGAGATGCGTTGGGGTGTATGGGCTGCAGCCCTTGTAAAAAAGCGGACCGGAAGTGCGGCCCACATCGAGTGAGGTGTGGGAGATGGCGCCGGCCCGTCAACCGCGGCAGCCGGCCCACCAGGGATGGGCATGGTCGTAGGCCTCTGGTGTGGTGGTCGGGTCGGGTTGTTACAAAAAGTGCACTTTTTTTGTAACAGCCCTGGCCCGACCACTACAGGGCTTTACTGGGACCCATTAGGAACTATTAGACGCCTGGCCCCATTGTCCAGGACGCCCGGGCTGCAGCCCGCTTAGCACACCCCAACCAATCTTTGAGCCTGTTTCTCAGCTACAGTAGGGTGTTGATGGCGGGTCTCGATCCCCGGCCCGCCACCCTTGATGAGAAACCCTCAACAGTTCTCATCACCAACTGAGTTGCAGCTCAGTTAGTGATGAGAACTGTTGAAGGTTTCTCATCAAGGGTGGCGGGGGATCGAGACCCGCCATCAACACCCTACTGTAGCTGAGAAACAGGCTCAGGGATTGGTTGGGGTGTGCTAAGCGGACTGCAGCCCGGGCGTCCTGGACAATGAGGCCAGGCGTCTAATAGTTCCTGATGGGTCCCAGTAAAGCCCTGTAGTGGTCGGGCCCGGGCTGTTACACTCGTCATGCCATGCGGTCGTAGGGCCGTGCGACCTCAATGTCGTGTCAGGCTGCATGACCACACGGCCGCGCCGTGAATACCGCGTGGCTGCACGGTCGTGCATGTCCACACAACTGCCTAACTGCGCTTTGCCGCAATGTCATCCAGTCGTGCGGGCCTGCACCAGACCCATGCGCCGCACCAATCCACGCGGCCTCCTCCTGTCGCCCGGCCATGCATGCTTCTGCATGTCCTCCGACGACTCCGTCTCCCTCGCGCGCTACGAATAACTCACCTTTGGCATGGTTAAGGCTTCGACGTCTCTATCGCCTCCGCAAGCTCTACTTAAACGACGCGGTGGAGGCAGAAATTCCATGACTCCACCTGCACAAGCCTCGAACTCTTGCAATTTATGGGGCAAATGATGGGGGTCCCCCAAATGAATATATACATATGAGATGCAGATATCGAAAGCCACCATCTTGGGGAGTGGATAACCCCACTCACTTAGTGGGGAGAATCCCACTCCCTTAGTGGGGGAATCCCACTCCCCTAGTGAGGAGGGCGTCAACCCCTACCACTCAACCGCTCGCTCACGTGTGGCACCAACAACGCTGATGCGCGACAAACGATCGCCCGCCCACGCGGCATATGACAACACGACACCAAAATTCTCGCCTCCCCGCTCAAGGAACATGTCGTCGTCATCACCTATGGACACTGTTGTAGCCTCCCGACGTTGTCATCCCCTCTCGTCGCCATTGTCGCCTCTTGACACCATCATCACCTCCGGACACTGACGTTGCCTCTCGACGCCATCGTTGTCTCCCGACACCATCGTCGCCTTCGGACAACTCCGGACACCGATGTTGAGTTCCCTCCATCTCAGGTTGAGTTCGACTCGACTAGAGATGATGAGTTCCCTCCATCTCAGGTCGAGTTTGACTCGACTAGAGATGTTGAGGTTCCTCCATCTCAGGTCGAGTTTGACTCGACTAGAGATGTTGAGTTCCCTTCATCTCAGGTCGAGTTCGACTCGACTAGAGATGTTGAGCTCCCTCCATCTCAGGTTGAGTTCGACTCGACTAGAGATGTTGATTTTCCCTCCATCTCAGGTCGAGTTTGACTCGACGAGAGATGTTGAGTTCCCTCCATCTCAGGTCGAGTTCGACTCGACTAGAGATGTTGAGTTCCCTCCATCTCAGGTTGAGTTCGACTCGACTAGAGATGTTGAGTTTCCCTCCATCTCAGGTCGAGTTCGACTCGACTAGAGATGTTGAGTTCCCTCCATCTCAGGTCGAGTTCGACTCGACTAGAGATGTTGAGTTTCCCTCCATCTCAGGTCGAGTTCGACTCTACTAGAGATGTTGAGTTCCCTCCATCTCAGGTCGAGTTCGACTCGACTAGAGATGTTGAGCTTCCTCCATCTCAGGTCGAGTTCGACTCGACTAGAGATGTTGAGTTACCTCCATCTTAGGTCGAGTTCGACTCAACTAGAGTGTTGAGTTCCCTCCATCTCAGGTCGAGTTCGACTCGACTAGAGATGTTGAGCTTCCTCCATCTCAGGTCGAGTTCGACTCGGCTAGAGATGTTGAGTTCCCTCCATCTCAGGTTGAGTTCGACTCGCCTAGAGATGTTGAGTTCCCTCCATCTCAGGTTGAGTTCGACTCGGCTAGAGATGTTGAGTTCCCTCCATCTAAGGTCGAGTTCGACTCGGCTAGAGATGTTGAGTTCCCTCCATCTCAGGTCGAGTTCGACTCGACTAGAGATGTTGAGTTTCCCTCCACCACACGTCGAGTTCGACTCGACTAGAGATGTTGAGTTCCCTCCATCATAGGTAGAGTTTGACTCGACTAGAGATGTTGAGTTCCCTCCATCTCAGGTCGAGTTCGACTCGACTAGAGATGTTTGTTGGAGCATGCGTTCCGCACTCGTCCGGTTTGAGAATAACAAATCCCGAATGTATTTGATCCTATTTTTGATTAATGGTGTGCAGATAACAGGTGCAAGAATAACATGTTTTCAATTGGAGCAAAATGACATTTTCCAGAAATTTGAGCTATCGGATTTCCGACAGCCCTATCGGATTTCCGACAGCGTGTTTATTTGATCTCTGCACAACGGTTAAGAGCTATCGGATTTCCGATATCGCTATCGGATTTCCGACAGCCCACGATCTTCCAATAACGGCAGGACGTGCAGCAGTTACCTTAGCTAACGGATATCCGACAGTGCTATCGGATATCCGATAGCCCACGTCTCAACCACGACCTCAACACCACGCAGAAACTTCATTTTAGTGGGACACGTGGCAGCCTCTGGAGATATCGGATTCCGGCGACAGTAGCTATCGGACGACGACAGCTCCTTTTTATTAAAAGAGCTCAAAACTTCGTGGAATTCAGTTCTTGAGATTTCCAGACCTTCTTCCAGAGTGCATTCGAACCAGAAAGCTCCAGAACTCCATCAACTCCCATTTGTGCTAGAAGGATTGAGATTGAAGACGAGATCGGACGCGTTTCTACATCAACGATCATCTCGAGGCTTCAACCCTCCTTTCAGAGATCTGATTTTCTAGGGAGTTCTTCACTTGACTTTGTATTTTCATTCATTTACATTCAACTTTGTATTGGTAAAGAAATCGTCGTCTTGCGTGCGACGTCTAAGTCCTTGCGCGGCTTAGGGGAAAATCGCTTCCTTGTGCGTAGCGTCCAAGTCCTTGCGTGGCTTGGCAGGAAATCGTGGCCTTGTGTGCTACGTCTAGATCTTGGGAAGATCTAGAGAGTAGGCTTGGGCTTGATCTAGGGAGAGACAAGTGATAGCCTTCCGATCCTTGGGAGAAGGATTGGTAAAATCAAAATTAGTGAAATTTATATTATCATGTTTGTGCATTGATCTTAAGCATTGTTAAGATCATTTTATTGTATGTAAATTTCATGATTAATATAATTATGCTTCTTTCATTAATTGCAAATTTGGTTGCTTAATCTTTAACTTAGAAATTTGTGTTTGGTTTAAAACAAAAATTACATTGGTTTGAAATTGTTTATAAGTAATTTTTTAGAAAAGTAAAATCTGTTTAAAAAATTATTAAGTAAAAATTATATTTTAAACACACCCTTATTCACCCCCCCACCCCCTCTCTAAGGGCGTCACACGATCCAACAAGTGGTATCAGAGGAAGGTTACTCCAAAACAGTTTTACCACCGGGAGTAATGACGCTCAACGATCATGCGTTCGTTGAGGGGCAAGGCATAAGTAGACCACCTTTATTCACGGGCACAGACTATAATTATTGGAAAACACGTATGCGTTATTTTCTAATTGCGCTAGATATAGAAGTCTGGAATATGGTAGAATCTAGTTACACTTCTCCAACATTTGTTGTAGGAGATGTAACTATGGATAAGCCCAAAGACAAGTGGGATGACAATGATAAATTAAAATGTAAGAACAATGCAAAAGCCATGAATGCTTTATTTTGCGCACTAGATCGCACTGAATTTAATAGAGTTTGTGCTTGTAATACTGCATTTGAAATTTGGAATCTATTAGAAATCACTCATTAAGGTACTTCGCAGGTAAAGGATTCAAAGCTATTTCAACTGGAGTCTGAATTTGAAAGGTTCAAAATGGAGGTAGATGCAGAGATTGATACGATGTACACACGATTCACAAAAATCGTGAACGACTCAAAGGTGCTAGGAAAGGTGTTCTCAAATGGAGACTTAGTAAGGAAAATCTTAAGATCACTTCCCCCGAAGTTCAATCCTAAAGTGACTGCAATTTCTGAGTCACATGATCTTAAGACCTTACAATTGGAGAGCCTCATTGGGAACTTGAAAACTCATGAAGTTGAATTGAAAATTCAACAACAAGAGTATATGGAGCCAAGGAAGAAGGGATTGGCTCTAAGATCTAAGAAGGAAGAAACTAGTGATTCTGAGGAGGAAGAAGAAGATGGGGAAAGTTTATTTGTTAGAAAATTTAGAAGATTTATGAAAAATCCAGAGAGGAGGAATTCGTTTAAGAAGTATTTTAAGAAGGAGAAGTTTAGGAAGAAAAAAGGAAAGGAAGGCGATGAGGAGGAAGAGAGACCGCCACCGGAGTGCTATCACTGCAAGAAAATAGGACACATCCGAAGCAAGTGTCCAAAGTACTTAAAAGAACTTAAAGAAAAGAAGCACAAAGGGTCGAAGAAGATGTTGAAGGCGGAAACATGGGATGATACTACTTCTGAGGATGCAAGCAGTTCAAGCTTAAGTAAAGAAGAGGAGGCCAACATGTGCTTAATGGGAAAGAGCGTCATATCTGATGACGAATGCAGTGTCCAAAGTGACACTGAGGTAACTCCTCCAACCTACGATGAATTATTTTCTGAATTTTTAAAGACTTGCAAATTTTTTGAAAAGAGTTTAAAAGATAATGATCTTCTTAAATATGAAAATGAAATTTTGCTTAAAGAAAACAAAAAATTATTAAATGAAATTAAGACTATTGAAAAAAGAGATATTTCTTGCCAAGAGTGTGATCACTTTTTGGGAAGAATTAAAGAACTTGAAGAATCTCTTTCCAAATTTCATTCTACAATAAAAATTCTTACTAAAAAGAATGAGATTTTAGAGAGAGATCTGAAATCTTCAATTTCCAAAGTCCATGAGGGAAAGAAATCTTTTGAACGTAGATGTGTAAATCTAGTATCCGAGAATACAGAAATGAGAAACCAGATTCATGACTTAACGCTAGCCATGAAAAAATTTGGAATGGGCCGAAGATCACTGGATATGATCTTAGGATACCAACGCCATGGATCTGGAAGGTTTGGACTCGAATACACGTCAGGAAGCTATCGCCCGGCGACAACCACTGTCGCCGGCGATAGCGAAAAATCCAGAAATTCTGTATTTAAAAATTCTGAAATTAATAAACTGTCTAATAAAGCATCCTCATCCAGTAAAAGTCCAGAAAAATTATACTCTTCTCAATACATTACTTGTTCCAAATGCAATAGATTTGGTCACACTACAGACTCTTGCTGGAGGAAAGGAAAAAGTAAAATTAAACAAATCTGAGTGCCTAAGTCTTCTACCTATACTATGGGTGGAACCACTTGGGTAACCAGATCTTTACTCACCTCTTCTTTCTAGGTGTGTTGGCAGGCTAAGGACAAAGAAGACGTGTGGTACTTAGACTCGGGTTGTTCAAAGCACATGACGGGCAATATAGAGAAGTTCCTTAGCCTGGAGATGAAGAAATGAGGAGTTGTTACATTCGGAGATGATGGAAAAGGAAAAATCATTGGCATCAGAGTTGTGGGTAACAAAATTTTTTCAATTTCAAATGTTTTATTTGTAGAAGGATTAAAGCATAATTTGATTTCTATTAGTCAATTATGTGATAAGAGTTTAGATGTTTTATTTGAATCTTCTACAAATTTGTTTAAAATTATTAATTCTAAAACAAAAGAAATTGTTTTTACCGCACCTAGATGTCATAATGTATATATGATTAAATTTCTTGATTTTTCAAATTCTACTTTAAAATGTTTTTTTATCAAAAAATGATGAATTAGAATTATGGCATAGGCGACTTGGACATACTAGTGCCAAGTTAATTACAAAACTTTCAAAAGATAAATTAATTAAAGGCTTACCATTGTTAAATGAAAATTTATCTTCTTCATTATGTGTGCCTTGCCAAAAGGGAAAATTTTCAAAATCATCTTTCAAAAGTAAAAATATTATTTCTACCACTAGGCCACTTCAATTAATACATATGGATTTATTTGGGCCAATTAGAATTCCTAGCTTAGGAGGTAGAAAATACACATTTGTATTGATTGATGATTATTCTCGTTGTTGTTGGACTTTATTCTAACCTCCAAATCCGATGCATTTTCAGAATTTTCAAAATTATGTTTGCGTATTCAAAATGAATTTGAGTTAAAAATTAAACGCATACGATCGGATCATGGAGGAGAATTTGAAAATGAAAAATTTATTTCTTTTTGTACGGAGTTAGGAATTAAACATGAATTTTCCGCTCCACGCACACCACAGCAAAATGGTGTGTAGTGGAGAGGAAAAATAGAACTCTTCAAGAGTTAGCCCGTACGATGCTATCTGAATTTAAATTATCAAAATCTTTTTGGGCTGAAGCGGTTAGTACGACATGTTATGTAATTAATAGAGTAATGTTTCGCCCTATTTTAAAATTAACTCCTTATGAATTAATTTTTAGTAAAAAACCAAATGTTTCTTATTTCAAAGTTTTTGGTTGTAAATGTTTTATTTTGAATTCTAAAGATTCCTTAGGAAAATTTGATGAAAAATGTGATGAAGGTATTTTTATTGGCTATTCTTCAACTAGTAAAGCTTATAGGATTTTTAATAAAAGAACAAAAATAGTTGAAGAATCTATTCATGTTAGGTTTGATGAGTTTGTTTCATGTGTAGAAAAAAAAATTACAGGAAAAGAAAATGAACCCCTTCCTTCGGTGGAATATGATGATGAAGAACTTGGAGAAAATGAAGAAGAAAGAGAAGAAGAAAGAGAAGGAGAAAGAGAAGAAGAAGATAGAGAAGAAGAAGAAAGAGAAGGATATGTGCCTCCAAGTAAATTGAAGATTTTCAAAGGATCATCCAAAGGAGCTTATCATTGGAGATCCGCAAAAAGGGGTTAGTACTCGTTCATCTTTACATGTTTTATTTTCAAACCTTTGCTTTGTCTCTGAAATAGAACCAAAAGATGTTTCCACTGCTTTAAATGATGAATTTTGGTTTTTAGCTATGAATGAAGAACTTAATCAATTTGAACGTAATAAGGTTTGGAATCTTGTAGAACGACCCCAAAATCATCCTGTAGTTGGAGTTAAGTGGATTTTTAAAAATAAACTGGATAGTGAGTCTAGAATTGTTAGAAATAAAGCCAGATTAGTTGCAAAAGGTTATGCACAAATTGAAGAGGTTGATTTTGATGAAACTTTTGCACCCGTAGCAAGATTAGAAGCGGTTAGGATATTTCTTGCATTTGCTTGTTTTAAAAGATTTAAATTATATCAAATGGATGTCAAATCCGCATTTTTAAATGGGTATATAAAAGAAGAGGTTTATGTAGAACAACCCCCTGGCTTTATAAAAGAGAAATATCCAAATTATGTTTATAAATTAGATAAAGCGCTTTATGGATTAAAACAAGCGCCTCGTGCTTGGTATGATCGACTAACTCAAGATTTGTTAAAACATGATTATAAAATAGGAAGTGTCGATTCTACACTCTTCATTAAGTAAATTGATCATGATTTAGTTATTTTGCAAATTTATGTTGATGATATTATTTTTGGAGCCACTAATGAAGAGTTGTGTAATGAAATAGTTCAAATTATGAAAAATGAATTTGAAATGAGCATGGTAGGAGAACTTTCATATTTTCTTGGTTTTCAAATTACACAAAAACATGATGGTATTTTTATATGTCAAACCAAATATATTCATGATATGTTAAAAAGATTTGGATTTGAAAATCTTAAGCATGCAAACACTCCTATGAGTACTTCACTAAAATTAGGAAAAGATGAAAGTGGTGTTTCAATTGAACAAACCCTTTATAGAAGTATGATAGGATCTTTATTGTATTTAACCGCATCTAGACCTGACATTATGTTTGTCGTTTGTTTATGTGCTAGATTTCAAGCTAATCCTAAAGAGTCACATTTAAAAGCGGTGAAACGCATCTTTAGATATCTTATAGGAACATCTAAATTAGGATTTTGGTATCCTCATAATGATTCCTTTATTTTGCATGGTTTTTCGGATTCAGATTATGTGGGATGTTCTTTAGATAGGAAAAGCACTAGTGGCACTTGTCATTTTATCGGCCCTTCACTTATTTCATGGTCGAGTAGGAAACAGAATTCTGTTGCCCTCTCTACTACCGAGGCCGAATATATTGCACTAGGTAGTTGTTGTGCCCAAGCTCTTTGGATGTCACAAACATTAGAAGACTTTGGCATGCAACAAAGTAGTGTAGAATTAAAGTGTGATAATAAAAGTGCTATAGACCTAACTAATAATCCCGTATTACACTCTAGATCTAAGCATATAGATGTCCGACATCATTTTATAAGGGATCATATTAAGAAGGGTAATATAAAAATCAACTTTATAGGCACGGAAAATCAACTAGCGGATATATTCATTAAACCGTTACCGGATTCCCGTTTTTCTATGCTTAGGCTAGAATTGGAAATCCTAGACATTTCACAATGATTATATCACTACTTAAAACCTATAAAAAATAGAAAACATCACAATAGCCTTACATTTTAAAAAGAAAAACTAAATGTTAACATAAACATTCACCACATCACATGTCCAAATCTTAAAAATTATTACAGAATTTTAATAAAATGGTACTTAAAAGTCTCAAAATAGAAGTTCACAAAATTAGGAAGAGATCTGGGCTGGGCAGCTGTCGGATGGCGACAGTGAGCTGTCGGATGGCGATATCCCCCAGAACTCTATTTCAATCCGACTCCTCCTCATTCCGACTACCTGCTCCACTGCTTTCAGGAATATCAAAATCTGATCTCCTTACTACTGTCTTCCTCCGTCGACCCCGACTGACTGATTGGCGACGAGGCTCCTCCTCTGTAGGAATTTCCCATTCCGCGGCTTCAGCAGGTGTAGGCTTTAATTTAAGTCCCTTAACAAGGAACTTCATAAATTTCTGCATCCGCGTCCGATCCTTTTTCACCTCCACCTTATGTTCTTCAAATGACCTTCTATGCTCTTGGAAGTCGTCTATATGTTTATCCAACTTTGTTTGGAACGTGTCGAGTGCCTCCCGCATTGACCCCCCGTGTGCAATAGGAGGCTCTCTCATTTCCATAGTAGGCGGCCTCCGTGGATTTTTCTTACCCATGGCCGCCGTTTGATATATCTCCGGGCAACAATCTCCAAGATAAAAATTTTGATCTATCCACGGGTATTTCTTGTATAGGATATGCTGGATAATTGCACCCAAAGGGAGAGTGTGTGCCTTTTTTCCACTCCGGATTTTTGAGGCGATATGTATAACGAATCATAGATAACAGAAGATCGACCACATCAAATAACTCCTTCTCCACTATAAAATAAGTCACAAGACTAAGTTGAGCCGTAATACTATGCGTATCACCGGACTTCAACATAATCGTGTGCCTTAGTATATCTTGTACAAGACGAGCATCGTCTGTCAATGTCGTCATAGTGGATATGAGGTTTTTGGTGGAATTTCCATGCAAAGACATGTTCATTATCGTCCAATCTCTCTCAAGTCTATAGTTTTCCACTATATCCAAGATATTCTCACTTTACATTAGACCAAACTCACTTCTTAAATCAAATGGAGTGATCTCCACATATTGCCCTTGAATTTTGGATCTCACTCATCCATTCAAATCGGTATATGCAGGATCCTCCAGATGATTATAAAATTCTCGGACTAAAAATGAGGAGAAAATATCTTGGATAATAACAGAAAGTATATCTGCCTCCGCAAGCATATAATATACTCGTTCATGTCTTGGGAGATCGAATTCTACAACCTTTGAAACTCCAATTTGGGCCTTTTCTATGCTCGGGAAACTTTGATAAGAGGAATGCGCATCTCCTGACTCACCCCTTCTCGATCTCCAGCTAGAAGTCATATCTGCATAAGAAATAAGGAAATTTTTTAAAAAAAAAAACAAAGATAAATTCTGGCACTGTCGGATTTCCGATACCACCTATCGAATATCCGATAGCTAAAAAATTTTTTTGCTTCCGAAAATTTTAATTTCACAAAAATCTTCATATCCCAAATCTTAAAAAAAAATTCACACAGCAAAAAATCTTCAACATCTCTAATATTTTTGAAAAATCAAAACTTTAGTGCAAAACACTATTCATCATCTTCTTCCTATAACACTTCAAATTTTTTTTGATCATCATCTTTTTCCTAAATCTGATAGCTATGAACTTCTAGATCTACACAAAAACAACGAGAAAGAAAGGAAACTCATGTTTCAAAACATAAAATAACAAAAATTTCTAATTTCACCTACAAAAAACAAGATCTACATCTCTTATACAACCCAAGATCTAAAATATCTAGATCTACTAAACCTTCTACATTTTATCTTCAAAAAACTCCATGAAAATCAAGAGGAATATGAGAATCACAAAACTATTGGAGAAATTTTAACCAAAACTTGAAAAACCAACAAATCTCACCTTAGATCTGAAGTTTTCCGGCACCTGGAGCTCTAGATCTTGAAATTTCTCCTCAAACTGAAGTGAAGTGTCGGTCAAAAGACGAAACACGTCTTTTTCTCCTTTCTGAGCTATCGGATGGCGACAACTAGCTATCGGAAATCCGACAGCTCTCAAAAATAATAATAAAAAATTTTATCTGTATAATTTTCTGAGAATTTTGGTATCTTGCATAAAGGATTCTTCTTGTGTTATTATTCAAAATAAAAGCTTACCACATGATTATGATGTTCAATCTTAACTTATCATTGTGATGACACATTCATCTAGTAATTACGAATTGTTTTCGCATGCCTCTAAGTATAAGAAATCTTTTATCTATGACAATGAGCAATCACAAACACTTACTTTGGTAATACATGTTAATGAAATTTATTTTATACTTACATCATGATTGATCGAACATAACAAAATACATTTCATAAATGTCACCTTCACCCTTGATACTTTGCACTTATTCAAATTTTACCATTTATGGCATGCAAGTGAATTCGGAGATCCTTCACATCTATGAATCCTCAAAAAAAAAGGAAAATTCAAATGCAAAACATTCATTTTGCCAAAAATGTTGAAAGACATAAAAAAATTGAAAAGGATCCTCCACCAAGCACTACTTAGCCTCCTGATAAGTCTTAATGAGCATTGTGAGGTTAAGCACCTTGGAAAGAATTGTAAAGTGTCTTGTAAAAACAAAATGGTGCTTTTATGTATATTTGCAAAGTTTCTGGTTCAAAAGTATGGGCTTTATGTATATTTATGTTATGTTTACCAATTCCATGGTCATGTATATTTTAAATATATTCATATGTATTCTTTCTCAAAGTATCACTCCTACACTTCATTGTTATTTATAAAATTTCTTCTTATGAGAATTGGACCGAAACGATTCAATATTCTATATTCTCATGTGTCTTTCTCTGATAATTGACATTTGAATCTCATCATGGTTAAGTATATTTGCTTCTATACATTATAACACATTACGAGAATGCTTAGCCTCATCTCTATGTTTACCTATCTCAACATCATATTACTTACACAGCTTCCGCTAGTGTACTCAAACTATTCCTTCAATTCTTACTCCTTTTCTACCATATCTCCTTAATACTCTATCCTCGTCTCTATTCCCTATATTCATTACTTTTGCTAATATCAAAGGGGGAGAAGATAATAAGAAATCAATTAAATCACTTAAAATACTAAATTAATTAAGTAAGCATACATGTAGGGGGAGTTTATATGTAGGGGAGAATATTTTTAGAAGGAGCTAATATTAAGGGGGAGATCATATTAAGGGGGAGATCTTAAGCTCACACTTGTACACACACAATGTACTTTTCACTATCTCAATAGGATTTATTCGATTTCTTTTTATAAGGATTTGTTATTATCAAAAGGGGGAGATTGTTGGAGCATGCGTTCCGCACTCGTCCGGTTTGAGAATAACAAATCCCGAATGTATTTGATCCTATTTTTGATTAATGGTGTGCAGATAACAGGTGCAAGAATAACATGTTTTCAATTGGAGAAAAATGACATTTTCCAGAAATTTGAGCTATCGGATTTCTGACAGCCCTATCGGATTTCCGACAGCGTGTTTATTTGATCTCTGCGCAACGGTTAAGAGCTATCGGATTTCCGATATCGCTATCGGATTTCCGACAGCCCACGATCTTCCAATAACGGCAGGACGTGTAGCAGTTACCTTAGCTAACGGATATCCGACAGTGCAATCGGATATCCGACAGCCCACGTCTCAACCACGACCTCAACACCACGCAGAAACATTATTTTAGTGGGACACGTGGCAGCCTCTGGAGATATCGGATTCCGGCGATAGTAGCTATCGGACGGCGACAGCTCCTTTTTATTAAAAGAGCTCAAAACTTCGTGGAATTCAGTTCTTGAGATTTCTAGACCTTCTTCCAGAGTGCATTCGAACCAGAAAGCTCCAAAACTCCATCAACTCCCATTTGTGCTAGAAGGATTGAGATTGAAGACGAGATCGGACGCGTTTCTACATCAACGATCATCTCGAGGCTTCAACCCTCTTTTCAGAGATCTGATTTTCTAGGGAGTTCTTCACTTGACTTTGTATTTTCATTCATTTACATTCAACTTTGTATTGGTAGAGAAATCGTCGTCTTGCGTGCGGCGTCTAAGTCTTTGTGCGGCTTAGGGGAAATCGCTTCCTTGTGCGGAGCGTCCAAGTCCTTGCATGGCTTGGTAGGAAATCGTGGCCTTGTGTGCTACGACTAGATCTTGGGAAGATCTAGAGAGTAGGCTTGGGCTTGATCTAGGGAGAGACAAGTGATAGCCTTCCGATCCTTGGGAGAAGGATTGGTAAAATCAAAATTAGTGAAATTTATATTATCATATTTGTGCATTGATCTTAAGCATTGTTAAGATCATTTTATTGTATGTAAATTTCATGATTAATATAATTATGCTTCTTTCATTAATTGCAAATTTGGTTGCTTAATCTTTAACTTAGAAATTTGTGTTTGGTTTAAAACAAAAATTACATTGGTTTGAAATTGTTTATAAGTAATTTTTTAGAAAAGTAAAATCTGTTTAAAAAATTATTTAAGTAAAAATTATATTTTAAACACACCCTTATTCACCCCCCCCCCCTCTAAGGACGTCACACGATCCAACAATGTTGAACTTCCTCCATCTCAGGTCGAGTTTGACTCGACTAGAGATGTTGAGTTCCCTCCATCTCAGGTTGAGTTCGACTCGGCTAGAGATGTTGAGCTTCCTCCATCTCTGGTCGAGTTCGACTCGGCTAGAGATGTTGAGTTCCCTCCATCTCAGGTTGAGTTCGACTCGACTAAAGATGTTGAGCTTCCTCCATCTCAGGTCGAGTTCGACTCGACTAGAGATGTTGAGTTCCCTCCATCTCAGGTGGAGTTCGACTCAACAAGAGATGTTGAGTTTCCCTCAATCTCAGGTCGAGTTTGACTCGAATAGAGATGTTGATCGAGTTCCCTCTATCTCAGGTCGAGTTCGACTCGACTACAGATGTTGAGCTTCCTCCATCTCAGGTCGAGTTCGACTTGACTAGAGATGTTGAGTTCCCTTCATCTCAGGTTGAGTTCGAATCGATTAGAGATGTTGAGTTCCCTCCATCTCAGGCCGAGGTCGACTCGACTAGAGATGTTGAGCTTCGTCCATCTCAGGTCGAGTTTGACTCGACTAGAGATGTTGAGTTCCCTCCATCTCAGGTCGAGTTCGACTCGACTAGAGATGTTGAGTTCCCTCCATCTTAGGTCGAGTTCAACTCGACTAGAGATGTTGAGTTTCCCTCCATCTCAGGTCGAGTTCGACTCGACTAGAGATGTTGAGTTCCCTCCATCTCAGGTCGAGATCGACTCGACTAGAGATGTTGAGTTCCCTCCATCTCAGGTGGAGTTCGACTCGACTAGAGATGTTGAGTTTACCTCCATCTCAGGTCGAGTTCGACTCGACTAGAGATGTTGAGTTCCCTCCATCTCAGATCGAATTCGACTCGACTATAGATGTTGAGTTTCCCTCCATCTCAGGTCGAGTTCGACTCGACTAGAGATGTTGAGTTCCCTCCATCTTAGGTCGAGTTTGACTCGACTGGAGATGTTGAGCTTCCTCCATCTCAGGTCGAGTTCGACTCGACTAGAGATGTTGAGGTCCCACCATCTCAGGTCGAGTTCGACTCGACTAGAGATGTTGAGCTTCCTCCATCTCAGGTCGAGTTCGACTCGACTAGAGATATTGAGTTCCCTCCATCTCAGGTTGAGTTCGACTCGACTAGAGATGTTGAGTTCCCTCCATCTCAGGTGGAGTTCGACTCGGCTAGAGATGTTGAGCTACCTCCATCTCAGGTCGAGTTCGACTCAGCTAGATATGTTGAGTTCCCTCCATCTCAGGTCGAGTTCGACTCGACTAGAGATGTTGAGTTCCCTCCATCTCAGGTCGAGTTCGACTCGACTAGAGATGTTGAGCTTCTTCCGTCTCAGGTCGAGTTTGACTCGATTAGAGATGTTGTTCCCTCCATCTTAGGTCGAGTTCGACTCGACTAGAGATGTTGAGTTACCTCCATCTTAGGTCGAGTTCGACTCGACTAGAGATGTTCAGCTTCCTCCATCTCAGGTCGAGTTCGACTCGACTAGAGATGTTGAGTTCCCTCCATCTCAGTTTGAGTTCGACTCGACTAGAGATGTTGAGTTCCATCCATCTCAGGTTGAGTTCGACTCGGCTAGAGATGTTGAGTTCCCTCCATCTAAGGTCGAGTTCGACTCGGCTAGAGATGTGAGTTCCCTCCATCTCAGGTCGAGTTCGACTCAACTAGAGATGTTGAGTTTTCCTCCATCTCAGGTCGAGTTCAACTCGACTAGAGATGTTGAGTTCCCTCCATCTCAGGTCGAGTTCGACTCGACTAGAGATGTTGAGTTCCCTCCATCTCAGGTCGAGTTCGACTCGACTAGAGATGTTGAGCTTCCTCCATCTCAGGTCGAGTTCGACTCGACTAGAGATGTTGAGTTCCCTCTATCTCTGGTCGAGTTCGACTCGACTAGAGATGTTGAGTTCCCTCTATCTCAGGTTGAGTTCGACTAGACTAGAGATGTTGAGTTCCCTCCATCTCACGTTGAGTTCGACTCGGCTAGAGATGTTGAGCTTCCTCCATCTCTGGTCGAGTTCGACTCGACGAGAGATGTTGAGTTCCCTCCATCTCAGGTTGAGTTCGACTCGACTATAATTGTTGAGCTTCCTCCATCTCAGGTCGAGTTCGACTCGACTAGAGATGTTGAGTTCCCTCCATCTCAGGTGGAGTTCGACTCGACTAGAGATGTTGAGTTTCCCTCCATCTCAGGTCGAGTTCGACTCGACTAAAGATATTGAGTTCCCTCCATCTCAGGTCGAGTTCGACTCGACTAGAGATGTTGAACTTCCTCCATCTCAGGTCGAGTTCGACTCGACTAGAGATGTTGAGTTCCCTCCATCTCAGTTTGAGTTCGACTCGACTAGAGATGTTGAGTTCCCTCCATCTCAGGTCGAGTTCGACTCGACTAGAGATGTTGAGCTTCCTCCATCTCAGGTCGAGTTTGACTCGACTAGAGATGTTGAGTTCCCTCTATCTCAGGTCGAGTTCGACTCGACTAGAGATGTTGAGTTCCCTCCATCTCAGGTCGAGTTCGACTCGCCTAGAGATGTTGAGTTTCCCTCCATCTCAGGTCGAGTTCGACTCGACTAGAGATGTTGAGTTCCCTCCATCTCAGGTCGAGATCGACTCGACAAGAGATGTTGAGTTCCCTCCATCTCAGGTTGAGTTCCCTCCATCTCAGGTTGAGTTCAACTTGACTAGAGATGCTGAGTTTCCCTCCATCTCAGGTCGAGTTCGACTCGATTAGAGATGTTGAGTTCCCTCCATCTCAGGTCAAATTCGACTCGACTAGAGATGTTGAGTTTCCCTCCATCTCAGGTCGAGTTCGACTCGACTAAAGATGTTGAGTTCCCTCCATCTCAGGTCGAGTTCGACTCGACTAGAGATGTTGAGCTTCCTCCATCCCAGGTCGAGTTCGACTCGACTAGAGATGTTGAAGTCCCTCCATCTCAGGTCGAGTTCGACTCGACTAGATATGTTGAGCTTCCTCCATCTCAGGTCGAGTTCGACTCGACTAGAGATGCTGAGCTTCCTCCATCTCAGGTCGAGTTCGACTTGACTAGAGATATTGAGTTCCCTCCATCTCAGGTGGAGTTCAACTCGACTAGAGATGTTGAGTTCCCTCCATCTCAGGTTGAGTTCGACTCCTCTAGAGATGTTGAGCTTCCTCCATCTCAGGTCGAGTTCGACTCGGCTAGATATGTTGAGTTCCCTCCATCTCAGGTCGAGTTCGACTCGACTAGAGATGTTGAGTTTCCCTCCATCTCAGGTCGAGTTCGACTCGACTAGAGATGTTGAGTTCCCTCCATCTCAGGTCGAGTTCGACTCGACTAGAGATGTTGAGTTTCCTCCATCTCAGGTCGAGTTTGACTCGACTAGAGATGTTGAGCTTCCTCCATCTCAGGTCGAGTTCGACTCGACTAGAGATGTTGAGTTTCCTCCATCTCTGGTTAGGCTGAACCCTTCCGGTGCCAGCTGGGTCCCGTGTTGGCGGGCCTGGGCCGGGAGGGTGTTGGCGGTCCAGCTGGGTCCCGTCTTGGCGGGCATGGATCGTTACAACACCTACCAGGGAGTTGAGCTCACCTGGAGGTGAGGGAACTCCACACCTACCAGGGAGTCGAGCTTACCTGGAGGGGGAGGGAACTAACAGTTTCTCGAACTATCTGGGGGCGGAGAACAAGCCCACGTCCCAGGTGTTTACCCTCACCTAGAGGCGGAGAGATTCCACCATCTCATCTGAGCAACTGAGGCTGAGATCCAACCCACGCCTTAGGTGCTTAGCTTACCTAGAGGTAGAGGAATTCAACATCTCCCCAAGTCACTTATTCAAACGACGAGTTGACCCGATGAGTCTCCCATCTGCCGGCATGACTGAGCCCGGAGAATGGTCTCTAGTCTGGGATTTTACCAATCAGTCGACACGATGAGTCTCCCATCTGCCGGCATGACTGAGCCTGGAGAATGGTCTCTAGTCGGGGATTTTACCAATCAGTCGACCCGATGAGTCTCCCATCTGCCGGCATGACTGAGCCTGGAGAATGGTCTCTAGTCGGGGATTTCACCAATCAGTCGGCCCGATGAGTCTCCCATCTGCCGGCATGACTGAGCCCGGAGAATGGTCTCTAGTCAGGGATTTTATCAATCAGTCGACCCGATGAGTCTCCCATCTGCCGGCATGACTGAGCCCGGAGAATGGTCTCTAGTCGGGGATTTTACCAATCAGTCGACCCGATGAGTGTCCCATCTGCCGACATGACTGAGCCCGGAGAATGCTTTCTAGTCAGGGATTTCACCAATCAGTCGACTCGATGAGTCTCCCATCTGCCGGCATGACTGAGCCCGGAGAATGGTCTCTAGTCGGGGATTTTACCAATCAGTTGACCCGATGAGTCTCCCATCTGCCGGCATGACTGAGCCCGGAGAATGGTCTCTAGTCGGGGATTTTATCAATCAGTCGACCTGATGAGTATCCCATCTGCCGGCATGACTGAGCCCGGAGAATGGTCTCTAGTCAGGGATTTTACCAGTTGGGGGTGGAGTACCCAGCTATACCCTAGGTGCTTACCTTCACCTGGAGGCGGAGGAACCCAACATCTTCCCAAGCCACTCCACATGTATTCTAACCTCTGCCCTTATGGGCTAAAGTAACTATCATGAGTTGAAATACAAGTTTCTTCCCAGGATAGAATGAACTTTCATTAAGGATAAAAATGTTTTAGATCGTCGCCACTCCAAGTGTTGCCGAGGGGAACTCCTTCAACATTCTGAAGGCGATATCCCCCTGACTTCAGGGCTTCCAGGATTACATAGGGTCCTTCCCAATTGGGTTGGAGCTTTCCTACGTTCGCCGATCTTCCTGCGGCGTCGACCTTCTTGAGGACCAGATCTCCTGGGACGAATTGTTTGATCCTAATGTTCTTATCGAAATACCTAGCCATCCGACGTTTCACTTCCTACTGCCGAATTGATGCGAGGTCCCGGAGCTCCTCAACCACATCCAGCGAGAGTCGTTGTTCCTCCTTGTTGTCCATCCTCCAGTCTTCGTCACCTTCCTGGGCGGCCACGACCCGGGGGCATCTGACCTCGAATTCTACAGGGAGTACAGCCTCGGACCCATGAGAGAGCTTGAATGGCGTTTCCCCCGTCGCCATGTTGGGTGTTGTTCTCAAGGCCCACAAGACCGAGGGAAGATGTTCCACCCAGTTCCCCTTCAGGTTCTCCACTTTTCTCTTCAGCAAGTTGACTATGAACTTGTTTGCCACCTCGACTTGTCCATTGCTCCGAGGATGATGAATGGAGGCGAAACGGAGGTCGATGCCCAACCCGCCGCAGAAGCTAGTGAGCTCCTCACTCGCAAACTGTGGCCCGTTGTCCGTCACTATGGCGAGAGGGAGTCCATGCCTGCAAATTATTTCTCCCCAAGTAAAATTTCTTATTACCTGCGAGGTTGTTTTTGCCAAAGCCTTGACCTCCACCCACTTGGAGAAGTAGTCTATCATGACCAGCAGGAACCTTCTTTGGCCGCTGGCCTGAGGGAATGGGCCGACCAAGTCCATCCCCCAGATGGCGAAGGGCCACGGTGTTGTGATGGTCCTGAGCCTTTGTGCTGGTTGGAGCTGGAGCGGCGCGAAGAGCTGACACTTCTGACACTTCTTTGCAAACTCCGTTGCATCCTTGCGAAGGGTCGGCCAGAAGTACCCTTGCCTTAATACCCTTTTATCTAAGGTTTAGCTTCCAGAGTGGCTCCCGCATTCTCCGGAGTGGATTTCCTCCAATACCTTTGGGACTTCATCTTCTACCACACACCTGGCTAGGAGCCCGGTTAAGGTCTTCCTATACAAGCTCCCATCTCGGATCAGGTAGTACACAGACTTATACCTGAACCGTCTCTTGTCCGGGACCCCCTCCAGGTGTAACATCCCCAATCCTTCTAGACCCCTAAATGTTGTTAGGGCATGGGTGGTGTGCAGAGTGGCCACTAGGGCCCTTGGGCCAAGTGGAGTGTGCTAAATGCACCCCAAGGGCACAAAATCAACGTAGCCCAATACCACTCCCTTAGGCCAATTGACCATCAATTCACCAAATTGACCTCCCCCATACCACCCTAACCACCAAGGGAGACCTATAGGATGAGAAGTGCACCTGCGTGGGACCCAATTGCATGAAATTGGCCAAAGTCAACAATAAGTCAACATTAACCAAACTAAGTGAATTAGGGTTCAATTGACTCCAAATGTTCAAATTAACCTTTCCACCACACTCTAAACACTTTAAGGAACCCATTGGACCAAAAAGCCCCATCATGGTGGGACCAGTTGACCCCAATTGACCAAAGTCAAACTTTACCCAATTTTGGTCAAATCTACACCCTTTGATTAAATTGAACCAATGGGGCCCCCACCATGGACCAACCAATGTTGGGTGATGATAAGGGACCCATGACCCCCAAGTGGGGTCAACCCACTCACCTTGGTTGACCAAAGTCAACCATGGTCAACCTTGCCCTTTAAAGTGAATTCTAAGCTTAAATTGAATGTGACCCCAACACCAATCAATTAACCCTACCCATGGACCTAAGTCAATCCATATCAGCCTTGGACTGAACCCTAAACTATGGCTTGATTAATCAAATGGAGGGGGGACCAAAAGGTTGATCAAAAAGCATAAAGTTAAAGCATAAAGCAATTTCCGCCTCTACACTCCTCCCCCAATCAGCCTTGGACCCTCCCCTGATTGCTGTGGGTCTGAGCTTGACCCAGGTGGAAGCAATGGACCAGCTGGTGCAGGGGGGTGGCAGCCATGGGAGAACCGAGGAGGCCAATGTTCAAAACAACATGTAGAGGCCTCCCCACTTCATTTCGACCACTCCATCAGCTTCAGGAGGGAGAAAGCAGACGGGAACGAGCCTTGGAACAGAGCTGTAGCTGGAGAATAGGGATCGGGAGCAGGATCGCCGGAGCTGAGCACTTCCATGGCCAGCCGCCGCCGGAGCCGCCGCCACGCGCCAACAAGAGTTCGTTTCTCCTCCCCTCCCCTCATGCTAGCTTCTCATCACATAATGTTGAAGGATTAGGCTCAATTGAGCCCTGATCCACCTCCGAAATCCATGGATTTTGGCTCGATTCGTGACACCCAGAACCGCCGGGAAACGCCTCCTCCGGCCGCCATGTCGCCGGGAGTTGTAGCCCCGACCACCACGAAGGTGGTGGAGGTGGTGGCCGGTCGTGGTGGCCACCATGTGGCCGGGAAAGGAGGAAGGAAGATGGCCCAGGTCGGTTCGATCCCAGCCGTCGGCTGAAGGAAGAAGATGAAGGAAGAGGGTTGGATGTGCTTTAAGATCCGTGCTGATCTCCTTTTCTTGCATTTAATTAATTCCCTATATTTGATATTCTGCCTCAAATATTCAGTCAAATTCAAACAGAAATTAGGGCCTCTTAAGGGCTGAACTAGAAAAAGTGCCCAACATAAAAGTTGTAGGCCTTGGTCTTAACTTTCATTTGGCCTTAAGTTTGGGTCATTTGGTGACCCACAGCTCCCTAGGGAGCTGTTTTACTAAGACTGGTCCTACACTAGGTCAGTCCATTATAAATATTACCTAGGTCAAACCCCTCCATCTTTGGAGCTGTTCTTTTAACCATGGGATGGTATACCCTAGGGGCACCCCCTGCCAAAGGGGCAGCCCTTGGTGGACACTTTTACATAGGGTTTTTGTGGTAACAAGAATATTTAAATTAAGTTAATTTTTGGAGCATATGATGTCCAAATGATACCAAACTTTGGTGGATGGCTCTTCTGTATATGTTTAGTGCCTACCTAAAATTTCATTCAATTTGGAGTTGATTTGATATGAAAAATTTGAAACCCTAATGAGGGCCTTTAAGGGTCAAATTAAGGTTTAGGTCATTTTGAGGAATGGAGTGGGTTAGCCTCTTCCCATCATGTTGGATATGTTGGCATGGATATGCAAATGCTTGTCACACACCCTAATGGTCCATTTGGAGCCAGTAGGGTGGTGTGATCTAAAACTCTAAGGGTGAATCCTTAAGGGTGCAAAATGAGATTTGTGAAGGACATAGGGCCAAATATTCTAGCCTTGACTCTGAACTTTGGGGATATGATTTTGAGGGCATAAAATGTCTTAAGAAATTTAAATGGGAATTTTAGAGGCATTTAAGTATTTTCTATCCAATAAATGAAATAGCCACCCCTTTCCTTAATAAATTGAAATGCATGGTCATAGGACCTTGTATGGTGTTGAAACTCCATCAGTGGCTGATTAGGGAGGAGATTGTACTTTAGTAATTTTGTTATGAATTATGGAATCATTATTCCTTGTAGGAAATTTCAAGTGCTTGCTAGCTTAAGGGATTTTAATTTTGAAAATATCAAATCATGGGGCAAAAATGTGATATTTGGTTAACTGTCATTCAATGCTATTATATATCCATGATGAATGTTTGGAAGCTTAGTGAATTTTATTTCTTGTACTTCATGTAGAAAATGGAATTCACATTACTTGAGTATTAAATCTTTTAAAAATACCAAATCATGGGGCTATGATGGGATACTTGGTTATCTGTAGTTTTAGGTCAATACATACCCATGATAAATGTTTGGAAGCTTAGTGAATTTTATTTCTTGTACTTCATGTAGAAATTGGAATTCACATCACTTGAGTATTAAATCTTTTAAAAATATCAAATCATGGGGCTATGATGGGATACTTGGTTATCTGTAGTTTTAGGTCAATACATACCCATGATAATTGTTTGGAAGCTATTGGAATTGTATTTCATATACTTCATGTAGAAATTGAGATTTACATCACTTGAGTATTTAATCCTTTTAAAATGTCAAATCATGGGGCTATGATGTGATACTTGGTTATCTGTAGTTTTAGGTCAATACATACCCATGATAAATGTTTGGAAGCTTAGTGAATTTTATTTCTTGTACTTCATGTAGAAAATGGAATTCACATCACTTGAGTATTAAATCTTCTAAAAATACCAAATCATGGGGCTATGATGTGATACTTAGTTATCTGTAGTTTTAGGTCAATACATACCCATGATAATTGTTTGGAAGCTATTGGAATTGTATTTCATATACTTCATGTAGAAATTGAGATTTACATCACTTGAGTATTTAATCCTTTTAAAATGTCAAATCACATGGTAATGACACAATAATTTGGCAGAGGCCTTTAGGTACCCATATGATCACTTAGTAATTTTTGTGGAATTTTCAGAAGTGAATTACTATTTTTCCTAATTATAGTGGCATTTTGGTAATCATACAAATATGATGATATGGTAGGCCAAATGGCATCCTAGGTACTTGATATTCAGTGAACCACCATGATATGGATTATTACCTTACTGATAATTTTCATGTACATGAAGAATCATTTTGAGGGTAGTTCATGTGCAATTTGCCTTAAGGCCTTAACTCCTTTAAGTTATATTAAATACTAATTTAATATGGAAAATTATGGAAATTGGAACATAACCTATTACGGTCAGTGGGAACCTTGGATAATTATTAGAGACCTTGGTAATGAGTATTTAGAAGGGTTCCCTTATGGGGTTGATGGATAGTTCAACTTGGTGGTCTGCGTTTAGTAAAAATAGAATTTTGAGTTTTAGACAATTCAGACCCCTAAGTAGTGTTTGAGAGTTATACCCAATCAGTGAATGAGATGTAGCACACCATGATTCAATGGGGGTCAATCCTAGGGATACTTGTGGGGTGGTGCTAGAGTTAACATAGAAGGAATGAAGGTACGTCCAACCCGATTGGGTGGGACGGGAGATGAGCTAAGTCAATTTAACTATATGTAATGATGAAGGGTGAACCAAATGCTAACCACCAACTAAAGTAATTTTCTTGAAGAGGACGATGGGGTTGAGCCCATTGATCTGTAGTACCGTTATGGGCCCCTTACGGAGTACACCGCGGGAAGTCCAAGATTCACCCTAAATATAACACTAACTAAATTGTAGGCAAGAGTAGCCTAAGTGGGAATGCAAACTGGTATGGATCTCCTCCGGGAAGGAGATGGGTTGGTTCAACTTGTGTGTTAGTCCCTGAGCCGGAAGCTCGGGTGGACATGTTAACACCTGTTATTTATTCAAATAGTGGCGAGTCTTCGGTACTAGGCTGGTCATGTCACCGACAGTAGTACGTTGACTCAGGTGAGGGTGAGGTTTAGAGGGCCGGTAAGTTTGAGTACCGCGGTCTGGAGGACGATCCCTAATGACCCACCCCGACCTTAAAGTCTGGTGGATTTCAGCAAGAGTACGCAGGAGATCCGCTGTTGTGTTCTTAGCGTTGAGGCGTACATGAGGTCTAGGCTTGGTAGTGACTATACCCGCCTAGGATGTGGAGTGCCCGATCCACTACCACCGTGAGCCACGACGATCGGTACCTGAAAGGTTGGCTTCCTTTCAAACAAAATGGGAACTATAAAGGTCTGTGCGCATAGAGTCGTGTGGGTGAGTCACATTGCATAAATTCATTAAAACATCATAACTATAGAATAACATAACATACACATAGCATACCCCCATCATATAAATTAGTATGAGCTCTTTTATATGATGGGTTACCTGGACATCTTAACTTATATGTCGTATGGGCGTTCATATAAGTTAAGGTACGAATCTGTGATGGTAGCTTAGATTTACTTACTGCACTGCATTTTCTTCCTATTTACTGCTTACCTCATTGCTCTACTTTACTGCCTTATACCTGCACTATACTGCTAGGAACTTGCCTGAGGTCAGAAAGGTGAGGATCGGGTCCACCCACGAGGCCCTTTGATCGATCTCCATGAGCTCCCCTTCCTCGATGGACGGTCGGAACAACTCAGTCACCGTCCCTCCTGCGCGAGGGCCGTACTTCGCCAACTGATCCGCTCGGGCATTTTCCTCCCTCGGAATATGCTGGATGGAGAAAGTGCGGAACCACCCAATGAGATCTTTAACCTTTGCCAGATACCTTTATAGGGTCGGCTCCTTCGCTTCGAACTCTCCCCGGACCTAGGAGGCCACCACCAACGAATCTGTGAAAACCTTCACATCCCGGATTCCTAACTCTTTCGCCTGCTCAATCCTTGTCCCTTGCGGACTGACTAGGACCACCCCTCCGCCGAGGGAATTTTTTTTCCTGACGCCCCATCTGTGAATAGCTCCCATGCCACCAACCCGGTGGTTTCCAAACCATCCACCTCAGTCACATACTCTGCTAGAAAATCCGCCACTGCCTGCGCCTTCATCGACAACCGAGGGATGAAAGTGACATCGAACTCGCTAAGCTCAACCGACCACTTTGCCAACCTCCCAGAGTGCTCCACTCCTTCCATAATGTTGCGAAGGGGGTGATCGGTCACCACCCTGATCGAATGAGCCTGGAAGTAAGGGCGAAGTTTTCGCGCTAAGATGAGTAAAGCGAATGCCAGCTTCTCCAGGATAGGATACTTGAGCTCCGCTTTTTTCAGGACTCGACTGACGTAATAGATTGACAGCTGCTTCTTCCCCTCCTCCCTGACTAGGACCGAGCTAACAACCTCGACTCCTACCCCTAGGTAGAGAAAAAGGTCTTCTCGTTCTCTCGGACCTTGGAGCAAAGGAGCTCGTGTCAGCTGTTCCTTCAATGCCTGGAAGGCCTTCTCGCATTCCGGCGTCCACTCAAACTTCTGACCCTGACGCAGGGCTCTGAAGAATGGAGAGCACTTCTCCCCTGCTCTTGAGAGAAATCGGCTCAGCCCTGCCAACTTCCCTATCAACTTTTGAATCTCCTTTGCACTCTTCGGCGACCCCAACTCTAGGATGGCTTTGACCTTGTCAGGGCTGGGCTCGACCCCTACTGGGGTGAGTAGGTGACCTAGAAACTTTCCCCGACTTGCCCCGAAGACGCACTTAGAAGGGTTTAGCCTCATCTTGAACCGTCGAAGGGTGGCAAAGGTCTCCTCCAAGTCTAGCAGATGAGATGCCACGTCCCTACTTTTGACCATCAAGTCATCAACGTAGACCTCCAGGTTGCGCCCCTTCTGCTCCTTGAAGACTCGGTCAATCATCCTTTGGTACGTTGCTCCTGTGTTCCTCAACCCGAAAGGCATCATCTTGTAACAGTAACATCCGTAATCCTTGATGAAAGAAACGTCCTTAACATCGGGCGGATGCATTCGGATTTGGTGGTAGCCGGAGAACGCATCCAAGAAGCTCATCACCGGGAAGCCGACAGCTGAATCCACCAATGCGTCAATCTGAAGCAGAGGATAACAATCCTTGGGACAAGCCTTGTTCAACAGAGAGAAGTCCACACACATCCTTCACTTCCGTTCTCCCTTCTTTACCATTACCACGTTAGAAACACATCCTGGGTATTGGATTTCTTCCACGAATCCTGCCTCTAGCAGCTTCCCTACCTCCTCCCTGATCGGCCCGGCGAGGGTAGACGATACATTTCTCTTCTTCTGGCGAATGGGACGGACTCCTGAGTCGAGGTTGAGGCGATGACATGCCACATTCGCATCGACACCTGGCATCTCTGCAGCACTCCACGCGAAGATGTCCACATTCTGTTGGACACACCTTCGGATCCTCTCATGATCCTGCCCGCTCAGCCTTCCGCTGATTCGTATCTTCTCCAGCTTTCCCCTGCCGCTAACGATATCCCTCTCCATCACCTCCTCTGCCACTTCCAATTTGGTCTGATCCTCTGGCACCTGATCTGCCTATCCCGCTTCACCTTCTCCTATCAACGGCCTCGACCTGTTGGGAGGAGATGAGTTCCTTGGCTCTTCGCTTCCAGTCATGGGACTTGCTCAGAGCTTTCCGAACTAGCCGCTTCCACGCTCACCGCACCAGAATGTTGAAACCAGAGAACTGGTCTCGACGTTCGAAAGGGATATGCAACTAATCCTTACTTAACCCGAGCGAGACCCTTGACTGGTCACTAAGAACTACGGAACCCAACCCTTGGAAAATCTCTAAGTCTACCAACTAACCCCGTAAGCTGCAGCGTGGAGGTCCCACCGCGTACCCAGAAGCTCTCAAGGAACTTCCCCTCCTAAGCCAATGCTGAGCCTAGGCACCTTGGAGGGCACTAAAGATCACCTCATCGTCCACCTTCAATGACAGGGGGAGGGGAGGGGTAGTGTTTGCTCTCAACACACGCGAGGGAGGGGGGTCCACCAACAACCCTTCCCAAGGTGCCCATGGGGGTCTATTTATAGATTTCCCAAAAATTGGACTGCGAATAGCCAAAAATATACTATTCGCAGTCCAAAAACTAACCCGAAGGTCCACTCGCCCCGGGGCCTTGGGCGAGTGGACCCAAGGTCCTCTCGCCCAAGAGTATTCCCCCCCCCCCCCTCCCCAGGCCTTCTGTTTCTCGGTCCTTAACAACCTCCGGTTGTTCAGTTTGCTGCGTCACGGTCATCTTTCACGTCACGACCTCACCCGTGTCGGGTCACACGGACTCGGAAAATATGAGGGTTGTACAGTCGTATTGAAAAGTGACCGTATTTAGATCAATCATACGCGAAAATATGCTAGCAAAAATATACTTGAAATTGAGAGTGGACAAACCTTGTTCTTTAAAACTGAAATTATGTTTTTACTCTTAGCTAATGTGTAGTAATTAAATTATTATATTACTAGAAATGAATATAATTATGAAATACTGACCGGCAGTCTAGTACGGCTCGTCCTTCGTATGATGGATCTGGATTATTTTCATTTGGGTGAAATTGATAGTATACATTTCGTGATGTGGATGCATTCTCATTTGTTCTAATGGTGAAGAATTTTTTGATTAAAAAGAAAATAAAAAAGGATGAGATTAGTGAACCCGTTGGATCAGCAAAAAATATATTTGGACCGTGAAATAGATACTATCCATTTCATGGATTCTTTCCATTTGGGTGAAATGGATAATATCCATTTCGTGATGTGGATGCATTCTCACTTGATCTAATGGGGGCGAATTTTTTGATTAAAAAGAAAATAAAAAAGAATGGGATTAGTGAACCCGTCGGATCAGGAAAAAATATATCTAGACCGTGAAATAGATACTATTCATTTCATGGATTATTTTCATTTGGGTGAAATGAATAATATCCATTTCGTGACGTGGATATGCATTCTCACTTGATCTAATGGTGGAGAATTTTTTGATTAAAAAGAAAATAAAAAAGGATGAGATTAGTGAACCCGTCGAATCAGCAAAAAATATATCTGAACCGTGAAATAGGTACTATCCAGTTCACTCCAAATGGATAGGATCCCCATGGTCGTATGATATGTGAGGAATGCTAAACTTCTAATATATGGTTAATTACCTGGACCTCCCCTCGGAGTTTGCATAATTGTAGGTTGCACCCCTCTATCTTTCGAAATTACATTTACCTCCCCCCCCTCTAAGTTTCTTCAGTTTACAAAAATGTCCCTCCTGTTAGAAGTACTGTTAGAAGTATGTATGGAAAATGATAGAATTAACCAAATTATTTTATGATACTCCAATTATATCATTTTATAATGATTCTGGGTAAAATGCAATACACCACTTTCAATATTGAATTATTTCAAAGGGTAAAATTGGAATATCATAAAATGATTTGGCATATTTTATCCCTTTCCATCAATGTAAAGTCATTACAAAGTGTAGAACTGGAATATCATAAAATAATTTTCCACGGAAAAGATACTTTTGTAAAATGGGAAAACTTAGAGAGAAGGTAAATGTAATTTTGAATGATAGATGGGTGCATCCTGTAATTATATAAACTCCCAGGAGAGCTCCATGTACTTACCCCTATATATATACTAGAAGTAGGAATTAAATAATTTATCTAGCTAAATTTGTTGCTAATTAGCAATAGATTATCTATTCTTTCTAATTATTTTTGCTAAATGAGATTTTTCTTGTATTGTTATTATATTACTAGAATTGAATATAATTATTAAATACTGACAGTCTGGTACGGGTCGTCCTTATTATATTACTAGATTGGGCCCGAGGAGCATGGCCGGGCCCGGCCCGGAGAAAGCCCGGCTAGGCCCGGCCCGGGCCAAGGACGGCCTGGGGGCCTTACAGGGCACCCATATTAGCCGGTTGCCCGGGCCGGGCCGTGCAAAGCCTGGGCGTCGGGGCTAGCTTGGGCTAGACACCCGGGCCGGCGGGAAATCACGCCTCCTGGCAGGATTTCCATTGAAATCCCGCCACTGGATTGATTTAGGCGGGGTTTTAATCCCTTCGATTAGGCGGGATTAAAATCCCCCCTTATTTAGGCGGGATTAAAATCCCGCCTATTGGGAAATCAGGCCCGGTTCAAGCTAGGCCCGGCCCGAGCCCAATCTGCCCGGTCCCAGCCCAGCCCGATCGGGCTTTTTGAACAGACTGTTCTTAAGGTATGTGAGGCATATGTTGAACTTCTAGTGTGTGTATATACAAATATATAAGAATTGTTATTAGCACTATATATTTGGCTATTCACACTCATATTTTAGTATTTTTAGGACTTTTCAAAGAGATTAACCGCACTCACTTTTTCCAAGCAGCGACATGTTTCGTTCCGTGCAGCGATTTTCGATGAAACATGTGTGAATGAAAGCATTCGATTTGCATCATCTGCACGTCTTCGTAGACCATCGTCATAGATTCGAACTAACCAGTTATGTAGAATGTGAATATTCTCAAACATTTGCTCATAAACTTTCCATGCGAGATTGTTCTGATTGCAACTGTTTATATGTTTTGTTGCAACCATTTCCTCCTCCGTTGATCACAAATCAAGTCTCTTGTTTTTATTTTAGTTTTTTCGCCTCCAAAAATTGCAACTAATTTTGTTTAGTTTTTATTTTTCCCATAAATTGCATCTGTTTTTTGTGCCTCTAACAAACTACATTTTGATGTTGTTCGTATAATGTAATTACAGTGCTCTAGATTATAATCCTTCAAGTTTTCATTGCTCAAAATTTTGTTTGCGGATAGTCATTTTGAATATTTATGATTTGCGAATATCAAATAATTGCACATAGTCAAAAGGGCGGTGCTAATAACAATCTCCATATTAATGGGTTGGGGGGGGGGGGGGGGTGCAAAGTGTCATATTAATGGGTTTGGGTGGTGCAAAGTGTCAGAACTAAATCTCTATGGTGCAAAATGCTAAACCCCCTTATTTGGATGGTGCTTAGTGCCAAAAATACGGTGCTAATAACATTCGCCATATTAATTGGTTTCGGGGGTGCCGAGTTTCATAGTAATGAGTTAGGGTGGTGCAAAATGCCAAAAAGAAATCTTTATGGCTCAAAGTGCTAAACCCCCCTATTTAGAGAGTGCTTAGAGCCAAAATTCCTATATATATATATCCTTATTATATAAGTGAATATAGCATTCTTCATGCTCTTATCGTGCTTTCATTTTCAACACGTTTTATCCCACATTTTAATATAAAATAAAAATGGGTAGATGGAAAGAGAGGAGAAAAAATAATCTTTTTAAGTATATACGTATTTTTTTTTACAAAATAAATATTGTAATATTGATGTATAGTTTTTAACGGTCATTTGGAGTACTCATATGTATATGTTGCGGGCGCAGCCCGCAGACGCATCGAGCACAAGCAAAGCCCGTGCTGAGGCGGCCGAAGCCCGCCTGGATGCGGCCGAACGCCGCCCGACAACATCGCGCCGGGGATGGGCGAAGCCCGCCGTCGCCGGCTGGGTAACGTTGCGCTACGACGGAGCCCCGTGTCACGCCCTCGTGTGTGTGTGTGTGTGTGCGCTACGACGGAGCCCCGTGTCACGCCCTCGTGTGTGTGTGTGTGTGTGTGTGTGTGTGTGTGTGTGTGTGTGTGTGTGTGTGTGTGTGTGTGTGTGTGTGTGTGTGTGTGTGTGTGTGTGTGTGTGTGTGTGTGTGTGTGTGTGTGTGTGTGTGTGTGTGTGTGTGTGTGTGTAAAATTATAAGTATAGAGTATGGATGCATGAGCAAGTTTTCAACGTGGTTGAAACTGGAGAGGATTAGGATGAATAAATGAAGTAAAGAAACCGAAGCAAACAACGCCGCCCTCCGGCCTGCAGCATTCATCATCTCGGAAACCAATCTACCATTAATTACTATTTACGGTTGACTTCCCTTGTCGCTGTGGTGGAGCCAGCATCCCCTGTTCCCACCGTCTTCTTCTTCCTCCTCGCTCATTCAATGCACGCGTCTCCCCTGCAGTCTCCCCTGCATCCTAGAGAGATAAAACCTGCAAGCGATACACTAGTAAATGCTCTCCTTTGACTCTTCTCTCTCATGCATCTCCCTCTCATGGCCGTATTCTCTGTATATAAATACAAGCAAAGAGAAATCATTCCCCTGGTGTCATGACTCTGAAGCAGAGATAGATAAGAGGCGGCGAAGAAGATGACGGGGAGACCGCCGTCCTGTGAGAATATGGGAGTGAAGAAAGGGCCGTGGACTCCTGAAGAAGACCTCATTCTCGTCTCTTACGTTCAACAACACGGCCCCTCCAACTGGAGATCCGTTCCCACTAATACTGGTACAGCTTTACTCACTGAACAAGCATTTTTTTCTTCATTATTGTCCACTTTCAATTCATTAATTTACAGCTTCATGATTTTTAAACGTCTGATTGCTTCTGATAATCAGGGCTGTCGAGATGCAGCAAGAGCTGCCGGCTGAGATGGACCAACTATCTCCGGCCGGGGATCAAGCGCGGCAGCTTCACCCGCCATGAGGAGAAGCTCATCATCCATCTCCAAGTTCTGCTCGGCAATAGGTACAAAAAAAACACTTTTTTGCATCTTCTTGCTGTATTTTTTATATCTTCTTACAGCTTTTTGGCACTTTGCAATACCGAAAATACTGAAATTTTAAGGGTATTTAAGTCTGAGCAACACCGAAAATATTTATTTTGCACTTTGACCCATAATTTTTTGGAGGTGCAAAGTGTCAGAAATCAGTAAAGTGCCTAAACCCTTCTTCATGGGTGCAAAGTGCCATAAATCGATGATTGGGGATGCAAAATGTCAACTTTAAAGATTTAACGTGCAAAATACAAAAATCTGTATTTCATGAGTGCAAAGTGCAAAAAAAAACATTTTTTACAAAATAACATCCCTTGGTTACCAATTTGCATCCCTTGGTTACCGATAATTTCAATGGTATTTAAATCTGACAGCACCGAAAATACTCATTTTGCACTTTGCACCCCTAATTTTTTATATGTGCAAAATGCCAGAAATCAGTAAAGTGCCAAAACCCCTCTTCATGAGTGCAAAGTGCCATAAATCAATGATCAGGGTGCAAAATGTCAACTTTAAAGATTCAATGTTCAAAATGCAAAAAATCTGTATTTGATGAGGGCAAAGTGCAAAAAAAAATCTTTTTTTTACACCGTAATTTTTATATTATTTTCAAACTACTAATCAGTTGCTATTAAAATGTATAATTAATTTTATTAGATGGGCAGCAATAGCTTCGTATCTCCCAGAACGAACTGATAACGACATCAAGAACTACTGGAACACCCATCTTAAGAAGAAGCTTTTCGGTAAGATGCATCAGGAATCTGGCGGCGGCGGCGCCGCCGCCGCCGGCTTTCCAGTTAATGAGAAGGGGCAGTGGGAGAGGAGGCTTCAGACAGACATCAACATGGCAAAAAAAGCTCTTCACGAGGCGCTCTACGTGGAGAAACCCACCTTCATATACGAATCAAATCCTTCCAGCTGCAGCAGCAGCAGCCACAGCTCCGGCGGGCCGCCGTCGACCTACGCGTCCAGCACCGAAAACATATCCAGGCTGCTTGAGAACTGGAGGCGAAAACCCGCCAAGCCGTCGCATGATCCCGCCGCCGGACCGTCCATCTCCGCCGAATCGACTCAGCTCTCCGTCGCCGGCGGCTCTTTGTCGAGCGAAGGGAGCGTGTTCCAGGTGGAGAGCAGGCTCAGCTTGGATCCAGATTTGCACTATTCGCTTATTGAGACATGGCTGCTGGATGACAACTACTCATGTGCATCTGATTAACTGTTTAAACAAGCGCAATGTTATAAGCAGTCCTATAACGGCTAAACGTAGTCCATTCATATTCGCAGTCCAATGAATTGAAATATTGTTAGTACTGCGAAGAGCCGTTTTAGGTGTTTTTTAGGACTGTGAAGAGCCGCTATAGGACTGCAAATAACGTCGCACTTAAACAATTACAACAAGTTTGGTGAGATTGGATCTATATTTGGCAATCCTCATGCAACTGTTCAGCTGTAACGTGATCTTTTATTTGGGCGATTGCTTTCCGCACTACAGTTTTGACTATCCGCACTTTTTTTGTATAAGTTAGTACGTGTCTTTTAAAAATACATGTCGAGATCTACAACTTTCGTGTTGAACACTTTTCCTAAAAATGCATGTACAAGGTGTATTTCTAAAAATTCGCTATAATTACGCATATGTTTCAATCAGGGAGGCAAAAACTGTAGTGCGGATAACAATCGCCTTTACTTATTATTAAGCTCTTTTTAATTAGCTGGGCCTGGAGGAACAGGAGAGATTATTTGGTGAGTTCTGCTAAAGAGTTTTCCTGCTCCAGTTTCATATTGAAATTCTGTTAATTTGGGCAGGAAAATAAAAATGGTAACTCACCTAATAATCTCTTTCTGGGTCCAGATGAGAAGGGGATGAAATATTTGTACAAGTTTCTATAAGAAAGAAGAAGAAAGAAATGGCATGAGTTATGTATGCTTATGCAGTTGGTTTCAATATATATGTCTGAATGGTTCTACTTGATGTGCGATTGCTTTTGTACAAGATGTTTTGTTTGTACGCTACAAGAAAATTGATTTTTAGTGATAAAAACTTAGTGACGAGCAGCTGGTTTGAACATATATGTCCGAATGGTTCAACTTGATCTGCGATTGCTTTTGTACAAGATGTTTTGTTTGTACGCTACAAGAAAAATAACTTTTAGTGATAAAAATTTAGTGACGAGCATTTGGTCACTAAAAACTTGCTTATTTAAATTGACTTTTAGTGATAAAAACTTAGGTTGCGTTTGGTTGGACTGTTGCTGATGAAAAGCTGCTGATCAGAAATGGAGTTTTGAAAAAGAGCTGTTTCTGAGAAATGAAGTATTGGCAAAAAACTGTTTGGGTCAAATTGAGTTTTCAGTGCTTATTGAAATAGAGTTTTGAAAATATTGTTTGGGAACAAAACGGAGTTTTTGATAAATTTTTTTCACACACATAAAATACATAATCTTGATATTAGTTACTACAATAGATAAAAATACCAGCATATCTTCCCACCCATCTAAGATCTAGAAGCGTACAACTGTTGCGCTATACTTTCACGCAACGTGATCATCTCTTCTACCCCTCCTGCAGTATCAGGACAAACAACTTGATGCCCTTGTGTGCTCACCCCCTCATCACCACCTCCCTGCTCGAACTCATTGAAATCAATGTCCCTTCGCGAAGGGTGCTGCCGAATAAAATTATGCAATGCCATAGTCGCCATCACAATATCGCTTTGTTTGACGAAGCTGTAGCTCCGCATATCACGCAATATGACCCACTTTTTCTTCCAAATGCCGAACGATCTTTCAATGACACTTCTAAGGGATGAGTGTGCGTGATTAAATATCTCTCGACGTCCTTCCAGTGCACGACCACCACGAGCAAAGTCCGGAAGATGATAACGTGTCTCTTGGTATGGTTTCAAGTATCTTCTTTGTAGCGGATACCCAGAATCCACCAAGTAATATTTTACTGAAAAACATAAGCAAAGTTGTTATGCTTTGAAGGTGTGAAGTATAAAAAAGGAATAGAAATCTTATTACCCGGTGGTGGATGCAGAAATTTGTAACGGGAATCCCGAAGCGCAAAATTGAAAATGCGGCTATCATGTGCAGAGTCTTCCCAACCTGGCATAACGAACGTGAAACACTTGTTGAAATCACAAGCAACCATCACATTTTGTGTTGGCATGCCATGTATCCCAATGTATGGTACTTGATCACGAACAGGTACGCATGCATGAACATGTGTTCCATCAATTGCACCGACACAATCTTAGAAGGATATGTAACGTGAGTCGTAAAGAATCTCTGGCGGTGTGCTACTGAAAAATCTATCTAATGGCTAAATCACTTCATCCGCCAGTAGTAGCAACACGCGAATGTCTTCTCCAAAAAACCTGCTAGCAGTCTCCGTCGAGTGTTGAAACCGCTAACATGTCTTTCTCATGACCTCGTTATGAGACAGTATGTCCAAGGTCAGTGCCAAAATCTCTCTAGATGCAGTCTGTCTCGTCCCATGAAATCTATACTTCTCCTCCAAGACATGCAATTGATCCATAAAAATTTCTTGGGACATCCGAAAAGAATTATGAAACCTGACTGTCGAAGATTGAAGCATTTCTCCAATCCATTTATCACTTGTTTGCTTCGACGTCATGCAGGGTACTGGTTGGTTGAAAAGAGAACTGCTTTCAGCCAAAATACTAACTGTTGCTACAACATTTTGATGATGTGCGATCGCATAACTTTTAATAGCCTCAAAGCTATCTTCTGAATCATCAGAGTCAGTGGTAGACATATTCTGATAAACAAAAGACATGAAATAAATAAGAATAACCGGCTAACCACAACCACAACAGCAACAACAGAAAAAACAGTAACAATCTAACATAAATACTGAATATCCAACAAAAATAATAATGTAACAGAAGTACTAATAATATCTCACCACAACAATAGAAATAACAATAAAAGTCTAGCAGTACATGACCATAAATACTAATAAGCCTACTCCCCACCATTGTAGCCGTTATAAATCCACTTTATGTTCATACCCTCGGGTAGGAACATAAATGCCTCTCTATGACCTTTGTCCAACAAAAAAGTGATAGCAAAGTCATAGAATTTCTCGTCCGCTACAACGTCGGGGTATCCACTTAACCGCTCTAATGCCTGCGTAATAGTATACGGATTGCTCTTCGGATGTCCTTGAATGCATCGACTGATTGTCCTTGAAGATTCTGTCAGATCTTCTAAGATGGAGCTGGTGGCACTTTTCTTTCCTTTCTTCCTCTTCCTCGCCGATGTGACCTCGGGGGGGGGGGGGGAGGTGGTGCAACATTATCCTCCTGGATGTCATGCTCCCCACCGGACAACTCTCTCTCTCGTCGGTAGACTCAGGTGGATTACTCCTTATGCTAGGAATGGTAGCATGACGTCCACATGCAACTACTGAATCGAACATCCTCCTCAATCGTTCCTCTAACTCGGGGGGGGGGGGGGGGGGGGGGGGGGATGCCAGCATATCTGAACTTTTTGGCCGCTGGGACAACCTACAATTAAAAAAAAATTAGGAAGGGCAAATAGTTCAACATAATGTTAAATGATCATTTTTTAATAAATGAATACCTTCAATCTCTCGGTCCACCACTCGTCCGAAGCTTCTATAGTCTTTGTAGTCGGATTCCAACCCAAACCAGTCGACTCATGTTTTAGCTCACTCCAAATTTTCCACTCCTTCTTCAAATGATCTCATTTGTTCTTCATTTGAACCTTATCATACTTTTTTCCAGTTTGTAGGTGGAATTTGGTTGTCACATTAACCCAGCCCTCTTTGCTAAAATGGGTTGTCGGTCGGTTACCAAGCTCTATCTCATGAATGCATATGTCGCAAAAAATCAGGACATCATTTGAATCTCATATAGCGGAGACACCACCGTCTTTCGGCTTACCCATCTTAAAAAAAAAATCAAACATATAAAAATAGGTAAACATATAAACATGTAAGCACACAATCATACATAAACACACACAAACATACACACTCACACACAAACACATTCAAACATATAGCACACACAAAACAAACACACACATACAAATACACACACACACACATTCAAACAAATACACATACACATACAACATATAACACACACATAAAAAAACATAATCACACATTCATATAAGAAAACACACATAAACACACACACACATAAACATACATAAACACACATATTTATAAACACACACAGACACACACACATGTCCTTATAAACACACACATATACTTATAAACACACACACACACACATATATGAACACACACACACACACATATATACATAAACATATATATATAAACACACACATATGAACATAAACACACACACACACACACATATACATAAACAAAAACATATATAAACACACATATACTTATAAACGCACATACACACACATACTTATCAACACACACACATATACTTATCAACACACACACACACACACATACAAACATAAACACACACATAAACATATATATATATAAACATACACATACACATAAAAACATAAACATATATAAACACACATATACTTATAAACACACATACACACATACTTATCAACACACACACATATACTTATCAACACACACCCACATATATAAACATAAACACACACACACATAAACATATATATATATATAAACATAAACACACACATACACATATAAACATATATAAACATAAACACACACACACATAAACACACATATATTTATAAACACACACACACACACATGTCCTTATAAACACACACATATACTTATAAACACACACACACACACATGAACATAAACATATATATATAAACATAAATATAAACACACACACACACACACACACACACACACACACACATAAATATAAACACACACACACATATGAACATAAACACACACACATATACATACACACACACATATGAACATAAACACACACACACACACACATAAACATATATAAACACACACACACACATAAACATATATAAACACACATATATTTATAAACACACATACACACACATACTTATCAAGACACACACATATACTTATCAACACACACACACACACACACACACATACACAACACAAACACACACCACACACACACACATATAAACATAAACACACACATACACACACACACAACACATACACACACACACACAACACATACAACAAAAACTCTCACGCACAACACATACAACAAAAACTCTCACACACACATAGAACACATCACACACACATACAACACAAACACACAAAAAACAACCTATGTTGAATGGAAAACACAAAAAATACTCTACATAAACATTCCAAAACAAAAAAAATATTCTAGGAGCAGCAATATACCAATCTAAAGTTGGAAGGTGGCTGATCTTGGACTGGAGATTGCAATGCAACCAGATCTGAAAATCTCGACTCGAAAATCGCCTGAAAAGGGGGGTGGTTCTGCAATTGAGGAATGGAGTTTTCAGTGAAGGGATGGATGTAATAAGGGAAATTAGGGCGTGGGAGGACTGCAAAACCGATCAAAGCTTGGCAGAGATTGTTACTTGGAACACGATGCGGTGGAGCGCGGCCAAACGACGAACTGGAGAAGAGTGCGGCCAAACGAAGAGGCGAAGTGCTGGAGAAAGAAGTTTTGCTTCCGTCGTCGCCGGAGAGGAAGGTATCAACCTGCAGCAGGCGGATTGGGAAGGATCACCGAAGGCCGGGGCCGTCGACGGGCGCGAGAGCGAGGAGAGAACCCTAGATGCGGGATGGATCGCGTCTGGACTGGTGCTCGAGACCGCGACAGGAGGTTATTAAGAAACGGCGGTTCATAAAAAACTGGGTTTGGGTCCAACAGCTGCGCCAAACATTGCTTTTGCTCCAAACGGAGTTTCGGCCCAGCCACACTGGAGCCGAACCGCCCAACCAAACGCGACCTTAATGACGAGATGCTGGTTTGAATATATATGTCTGAATGGTTCTACTTGATGTGCGATTGCTTCTGTACAAGATGTTTTGTTTGTACGCTAAAAGAAAATTGACTTTTAGTGATAAAAATTTAGTGACGAGCATTTGGTCACTAAAGACTTGTTTATTTAAATTGACTTTTAGTGATAAAAACTTAGTGACGAGCAGCTGGTTTGAATATATATGTCTGAATGGTTCAACTTGATGTGTGATTGCTTTTGTATAAGATGTTCTGTTTGTACGCTACAAGAAAATTGACTTTTAGTGATAAAAACTTAGTGACGAGCATTTGGTCACTAAAGACTTGCTTATTGTGAAGAATTTGATTTTTTAGTATTCTTTTGCGTTCATATATAAAATTTAGTCGCTAAAAATATAATAATTTGTGATAAAATAAATTTTTGGTCACACTGTTAATTCTTGTAGTGGTAGCAAGGTTAATGCAAGTCACTAGAGACTTGCAGTGTGAGGTGATAATTTTTCTGTTCGATTCAGACATTTATGACCGCTATCCCCAAAATAATTAATCATGTGTGCGTGTGTATATATGTATGTATAATTTATCTAATCTTGAAAACAAATTTGATAAAAATTATTGTGGGTCACTCAACACTCTTACAGATCGGTCGAGTAGGATCGTTTTAGCTCAAGAGCGAGCCGAATTTGCAAGTAGTAAAAAAAATAAACCTGGTTCACTACTTTTTTCCTTTTTTTTTCTCCCCTAAAGAAATCCTACTAGCAAACCAAAATATTAGGGCTTCCCACAGTAAACATCCTGAGATTAACATTATTCCGCTCGGCGAAGATTTCCAGCGTCCCCATTTTCTTCTCTCGACGGGCCGGTTCCAGCGTCTGGACGATTCCACGCACCAGCTTCTCATATCTGGCATTCTTGCCCTAAATTATCACAGTCCTTCTTCGCGCGTCCTCCTTTGTGCATCCTCCTTCGCCATTGCTACGTAATTTCTCCCTGTACGTTTGCCATTTTCTCCTTCGCCGACATTCAAAATTGCAACTTTCAGTTAAATGTTGGCTTTCCAGGAATAGATACCCAGGTACCCTAACTTCTCCATTTCTAAACGTTTTCTCTGCATCTGACATTCTTTCTCATTTGTTAATGGCAGAGGTGGTTTGATACTTTTCTCGCTCTCTGGATAATTTCAACTACAACCTGGAGCTAAAGCTGAGCTTTCTTTCATCGAACTTTATTCTACAGGTACTCATGCTTCTCCAAGTTATATTATTTCAACTTTAAGGCTTTCATAGAGCACGCTAAAAAGCTGACTCTATTATTCTCTGTACAGAAACATCAATCTTTCATTAGAAGCTGACTCTAATAGCAGATTTCTATGTTGTTTTGCTCCAAATTTACAGATGGATCTGCCTCCTCCTTCACAAGTTACGTCTATTGAATATGTTGTTGATTCCTCCATGGAGAATGCTATTTGTAATCCATCAACTGAAAGGTACCTTTTGCAACCCTAAGTAGTTGTGATAGTGTAATGTTGAGATTGCGTCGACATGTTTTATGGATTTCAATATTTTATTCATTTCATTGTTGAGTAGTGGATCAGATGTGAAGGTTGATGTTGGTAGTCATTTGAAATAAAAATTCAGTTTCCATCTCGGGAGGTGTTGATTGATTTGGCTCGTAATATTGACAAATCTTGTAGTTTTGCTGTCACGGTCAAAGGTTTAGATAAATTAGAAGGTGGTAGAGCGCGATCACGTGTAATTCTTTGGTGTGATAGAGGTGGAATTTACTGCGAGAAACAATGTAAAAAGGGTTGGACTAAACAAACTTTAAGAAAATATACTAGTTAGCGTTGCGGTTGCCCCTTTACTGTGATTGAGAAATAGAATGCCTTCTCAGATGAATGGACCGTGGAAGTAAAATGTGGGACACATAACCATGGAATGGTTCATTTAGAAGCACATGCCACCGTTGGAAGGTTGGATTGACTTAAGAAGAAGATAGTTCACGACATGTATGCCTCAAATATTAAGCTCAGATTTATACTATCAACCTTAAGAAAGAGGAATGCAGAGAATCATACAGTAGTGCGAACTATTTATAATGAGAGGTATGTGTTGAAGAAAAAAGAATTGAATGAAGCCACACCTATAGAATACCTATACAAATGTTTAACTGATACTGGGTATTTGAGTTTAATCGTGTCATGGAAGGGAACAAAAATCTGATTTGCTTATTCTTTGCTCTTCTCGTTGCTATTAAACTAAGTAAAATATTTTCAAACCTATTTTTAATTGATTGTACCTACAAGACAAATAGATATCGGTTGTCATTACTTTCTATAATCAGTGTTACATCAACTCAACTCACATTTTTCTCGGCTTTTGCTTTTCTACTGAGTCAAGTTATAGATGGGCTTTAGAGCACTTCAAGGCTTTTTTGGATGAAACTTCCTTGCCTAATGTAATCGTGACAGATAGAGACTTGACATCGATGAATGCGATAAAACATACTTTCCCAAATGTCAAGCATATCTTATGTCAAGTACATGTGCATATAAATATTTTATCCAATTGTAAGAAATATTTCAAAGATGGGAAAAAGTTCAAAAAATTTCCTGGCGTTTGACAACGTCTAGTAGATGCAAAAAATGAAAATGAGTTCAATATGAGATACAATAGTATTTTGAGTGTTTATTCTACTGCATATCCAGATGTTATCTCTTACATATGTACAACATGACTTGAACCTTTGAAGAAGTATTTTGTTTGTGATAATTATATGCATCTAGGCAACTCAACAACAAACAATGTTGAAGGGGGCATAGTAAGTTGAAGACAATTTTAGAAGTTTCAATTGTAAACTTGGCAACCATATGAAAAGTTTTCGATCAAATGTTAAGTCTCTAACATACTGAAATAAAAAAGGTCGTTTGGGCATAGCTCCATTCAAGTTAGTAATGATTTTATGGGGTCTTTGTACTCGGACCTTGTTGGCCGTGTGTCGATACAAGCTTTGCAATTGATCGATTAAAGTGGAAGAAGATAAGTACAAGAAATAAAAGTTAGTTGTTGGTGAGCATTGTCCACATACAAGTCGTTCAACACTTGAGTTACTATATAGTCATGAATTGACACCTTATATCTCACAAAACAAAGCATGTATGATGTGTTCGATGTCGTCGTGGATGGTCATTGTGGATTTTGTGTGATTAGTGAATCACTAGGCATGGGAAAAATTGGCAACAAGTTAGTGCCGATTTAATGAATGAGTTGGGGCGAAGAGATATGTATGGTGCAATTTATGGAAGCACAAAAAGAAAAGAATTAATCAACAAACTTGATTACAAAAGCTCACTGACACCATACGATAAGTGGATGTTCATGCCGGATATGTGGTTAATGATTTCAACTTGCTACAATATTGGCGTGACTCATATTTCAAGAAATCAAAGTTTAACATTTTTACCATTGGATTCACCGCTTCGTAGAGTCCCAAAAGTCATCTTCATCGGTTTAATTAATGACAATCATTTCGTGGGATTGTGTATGAATGAATGGAGCCCACTACCAACACTCTACTCTCCACGGAGGCGATATCATACAAAATTGGTAATTTCATGGGAATGAATACTCAATTTAAAGGAATGAAATGTAAGATTGTTTACTAATTGTTTTCAATTTTTTAAATTTATTCTTTAAAACACATTGCTTACTAATATCATTCTTTTCTGTTTATAGACTATGGTTATAAAAATTTTGGGGCGCTTAAAGATATTTTGTTGCATTTAAAGATATTTTGGTGCACTTAAGGAAAATTTGGAGCAGTTCAACAATTTTTAGGGCACTTGAAAATATTTTGGTGCACTTAAAAAAGATTTGGAGCACTTTTTGTTTACCTAAATTAAATGTAATGCTAACAAAAATGTCTACTGTAATGTTTATTTGAGAATGCTTGAATGCCACATACAATATGATTGATTTTTTTGTGGTGGTTTGCTAATAACAAAAAGGTTGTTTCCGAGTACTCATTTATCATCTCGGTTTTCAAATAGCCATTTTTAAAAGTAATGGTATGCTAGTAGTAATGATTTGCTAGCATCGAAAATAGGTTTGCTAATAACAACACTCAAAAAATTGACAATACGATTTTTACGTCGAAATCCGAAAGATAAAAAAAACATCGGGTCGGGCCAAGTTCAGACAAATCTACTAGATTATATTCGAGTAAACAATTGCTTTGGCGTGAGTGACATGCATGTCACCGCTCATTTTACCATCGTTATTCGAGTCTTCTAGGCAGGAAAAACATTCTAGGGAAATATGCGCAAGAGTGCGTTAGGAACTACGCGCATGGGCGCTCTTCGAAAATATGCGCGTAAGTGCACTCTTCGAAACTATGCATGTGGGTGTGCTCTTTGGAACTATGTGCTCTGCGCACTCAGGAGAGTGATGTGTGTAGGGGCAGCTCGAGAGTATAGAACCCAGGGGAATGCATCAGAGCTTGTAAGCACCCTCGGGAGAGGGTCAGATAAGGCCGTGTTTTAGTGGACTTAGCTTTCATCAGAGGTTTTTTGGTGTCGCAGCGCAAAAGTGAATGATCCATACTCTAAATTACTGGCCTCTTCCAATGAAGTGATAAACCCCTATTTTATTGTTTTCAAGAGAGACACAGGAAATTTTGTTTTATTAATTATTTGATGAATGAATAGAATCTCCTGAATCATGTCACTCGGATCACCAACTTTGGTAGTTCGACTATTTGCCCCCTATGCAAATTTGAGCAGCCCTGTGAGGTTCGTCGGAGTAATGGCGGCCGACGGCAGCGGCCGACTCACTTAAGAAATGGAAACTCTTAGAATGTGACAAATTTCATGAAAGGTTTGTCTCATCGCCATGAGTTTACTGATGATGATAACTTCTCGATCGTTGGTCTGAATTTTCGTTTGTCGCCAGCAAAAGAAGTGTCTTGGTGAAATGGTTACCTGCTAAAACTCCATCAAAACATTTGATTAAATAACCTATCTTGTAGCATTTTTCAAGTGCAATCCCGTGTCGTTTTTAGATTGAAATTTCATTGAACATTTGCATAGTTATAAATTCCCAAAGACCCGAACTCCAACCACCATTAATGATGGTTTGGAGGTGGTTGGAGGCAGGGATTGGAACAATACTATCTGATATTGTATTGTAATTTTGAGAATAAACAATACAGTATATTGATATTGTAAAGCTAACAATTCAATATATTTGTATTGCAATGCTAGCAATACAATATATTGTATTGTAAATGCTAAAAATGCAAATACAATATATTAACATTTCAAAAGTCCAACTATATTGACAGACAAAATAATATAGCATTTCAAAAGTCCAACTCCTCATCCTCGTCACTTTGGTTTTCATCATCAATTGTTTCTTCATTCACGGCAACAGACATCAAAGCCAAATTCCATAAATCTCGATTTGGTTTGAGGAAAACCAATGCTTCCAAAGTACGTTGTAGTAGCCTTCGACGTGTCTTCAAAAAATATTCGATTGCTCACGGAGAACAACTGCTCTACATGATTCGATATGGGCATCGGAAACCTAATATCAATGTAAGTTGTTATTTCATGTTGCTTTTGCTGCCTTTTGAGTGCACCTTCGTCAAATGACAAGCCAGAGTCATCATTATCATCAATACTCTTGACGTTGTTATGTTGCACCTTCAATGATTGAACATATGTCTTTTCATCTGAATCCAGTTGGACTTCGATTCCTGATTGGATTTTGATAATGGCTTTTTCAAATGATTTACTATGGCCTCAAAGTTGAATTCTGGAAATGCTTCAATCAGTGACCCGAAAAGCACATTCGAATCAGTCCTCTTTCTCCTAAGTCTTAGGACTTTATAGTTTATATGTTCTTTTTATTTGTATCAATTAAAAGTATATTAATAATATATATCATGTATGGAAACTAAAGCATCTAAATTTGCACATGAAACATGGAAGATTATCTTCGTTGTCCGGGTGGGGACATCTAATCTTGCACATCTAAACTTGCAACTAAAGTATATTAAACTCACCGATGAGGAAGGTGGAGGCCGGAAGGGGACTGGGGAGGAAGTAGGAAGAGATCAAGGCGGCAGAAGGCAGATACGCAGTTGACAAATCGCAGGAGATGGAGATAACTCAAGTTCAGCGAGCTTTCAGGCCGGGCTTCCCATTTCCGGCGAGGGACGCGATAGAACTTCGAAGAGGCCAAGAGAGCTCTGAAACTCCGCTCGATATCTGGAAGGGGAGGCCGATGAGCCGCTCGATATCCGCGCCTCCGCTCTGAGCGAGCGACTGAGCGAGAACGGAAGGCTAGGGCGAGCGACTGAGCGAGAACAGAAGGGGCGGATTAAAATCTCGTCAATGTGATAATGAAAGGGCACGCCGCACCCTTTGCCGAATGCCATTTAATTTCAGCGGGATTTCAGGTCTTTTCAGCGGGATTTCAGGAATCACAAATCTTTAGCAGGAATGAATGCGAGAAAAATAAAAAAATAATATACTATACCTATATATTATATATATTATATATGTTTTTAATTTTTTTGGGGCTCACAAATCTTATTTATATTTTTTTGTTATATATATTTTATATATTTTTAAAATTTTAAATGTATAATATTATTGCCAATAAATTGTTATTGTCAAAATAACAATACAGTATATTGTTATTGTCAAATAGACAATACAATATATTGCTTACAATATATTATAATATATTATCCCATAAATATATTATTTCCAATCATTGGTTGGAGGAAGTAGGAGAATGAGAGCCCACAGAACCAGTGGCCCGGGAGCCCCTCAAGTGCCTTTCCAGCGGTCGAAAGGCCCCCATAATGAGGGGTGGAGCCCCAGCTCTCGGTAAGGGAGAATGACCTATGTCGGGCCCGAGCCAATCCGAATCGGGCTGGGAACCACATGCCCTTGCGAAGTCCATTTCAGGGGCAAAACAAACTAGGAATTGTGCGAAATTGGAATCGTCTCGTCGAATCGGTCACAATCTTTGTCTCGTTTGTCAAATTCGATCAAATATGATGTTTTGGGGGAACCCATCATTTGTCCCGCATTTTTGGGTTGTGCTTGGAAAATATCTTGAATTTTTTTGTTGTTAGTGGGGTTAAACACCATGACCTCTCCCTTGACGTTGATGTGAACGCCCTCTCTGGATTATGAAATGGTTAGCCTGCAGGTTAGATGAAATATCTAGAAATTTTCATGTAAGAACTCTGTCATGCTTTCTGCATATAATAAGTGATATTCAGCTACACTCGGGCATAGAAGGGTCAGAAATCTTGTTTTCATCGAGAAGTTAAAGAAAAACTATGGTATCAAAAGTGCGCTTGTAGGGACTCATTGTAATATCCCGGCTTTTATTGGGTCACTAGACCCTAGTGGACCCAACAAAAGTAACCCAAAGGATAGGAAATAACCCGAGTTTAGGATATTGTGCTAAGGAACCTTGATTTGAGTCATATTAGTTCCTATTATTTTGTATGAACTTTACAAGTGCAATGGAACTCGTTCCACTCCAATCCGAGGTCGTTTAGAGAAAACGACCATTTTGAATACCGTAGCGCGTCACGACACTGCCGTTGTGGTATAATGGTCATACACACTCCAAATTGACTTCTGTTAGTTGCGTTAAACTCGTATAATCAATACGAGTGCTACAGAACTCTTTCCATTCCAATCTGAGGTCATTTAGAGAAAACGGTCATTTTGAGTATCATAGCGCGTCACGACAACGTCGTTGTGGTATAGTGACCATACGTACTCCGAATTGACTTCCGTCAGTTGCGTTAGACTCGTATAATCTATAACACCTCCCATGTAATGACTATATAATATAGGTCCGGTCGGGACCCCACAGCATATAACCGCCACAGTTTCAGTATTAAAAGATGATATAACTACCCAACTCAAAACTCAGATAACACATCGGAAACAAAAGTAAGAAACACAGAGATTGTCCACAACTACATATGAGTAAAACCGGCCTTAAGGCCTTACAAAACCAGTGTCCAAGTCATCAAACATCCAACACAAAAAGAAATCCCAACAAGGGAAAAACTAGCTTCCCTAAGCTACCTGGGCATGCAAGCCGGAAACAAGAAAAGACAAACACAGAAATGCAGGAAAGCAAAGTAAACACTTCATGAGGCTTTAGGACTTTTTGGTCGGCGAGCTAGGTCCAGCCTGCGATCCTTGGCCTGCATCCAAATCACAAATAGCGGTAAACGAGGGTCAGCTATGGCTGACCACAAATGGTGTAACAACACCCCTCCTCCCGGCCGTCTTAGCGGACCCCGGGGAACTACATCACCCTGCAAGTCAGCACTTCGTATGCACATGTATATAAAGAAAAGCAACATAAACAACAGCCATGAGTTTCACAACCATCATCCACATTTCTATGTTGAGCAAGTAATAAAAAGGGGCCTACAAATGCAAGTATGAATGCAACCCGGGTTTCACCCAAGGCACCCTAAAGCGTATAAATCTAACACATCATCACACATCAACGACACAACCAAGGGGTACTCGACATTTCCCCCAAAGGGCATCGTAGCCCAAGGCCAAAAACTCACGATGTGACCCACCACGCCTGGCCCACCATGCCATCGGGATTGTCAGACAGCTCACATGTTCTTGCCACCAAAACAACACAAAACCGATGCTAAGAACTCTGGCTTAGACTCCAAGCAAATGTCCTAAGGCCCTGTTCTTACAATCGGGACAACGTCCACCGACTGCCTCACCTGGCTACCGTTACCAGACTCGTCCGTAGCACAGACGTTCTCGTCAGTTAACACCGAAGGGACTTGTCTTGCCGGGACACTCTCCACACATGAATTCCATCATTCACGGGATAGCCAGCCGTCCACAAAGACCAAATCACATCTTCGCACATCACTAGGCGTCACATGCCCCAAAAATCCGCACATTATTTCCCCGCCCGAAAACCAACGTTCGTTACCATACGAAACTACAAGGGCATCACGACGACGAATTCGCTGTATTCGGATTTCTAACAAAACCCCTAAAATACGCGCCAATCAACATCACCGAACCGGACCAACGGTCGCGAAACTGGCTTCACCCACAATGCCTAATCCACTAACGGAGCGGATTTCTAGTGCAAGTCATGTCGGGGATGGACTCAATCAACCCGATGGTTCCTCTTGAACCAAGGCGACCCGGATCCCTCTCACTCGACGGATCCGGTGCCAAAATGCAGAAAATAAAGAGGAAAAAGGGATGTCATGCACGCATCCTAAAGACCGGGAGGAGAAATGTCGTTACCTTTTGAGATTTCCTCCTAGCCATGGGAAACTTGAAAAAAGAATGGAGGAGAAGAAGCGTCTCGACGTCCCCTACGCGCTGCCGGTCTCGGATCGGCGAACGGAGCTCCGAAGCTCCAACAATGGCGGAATCTAGCTCTCTTCCTCCTCCAAACCCCTTCTCTCTCTCAAACCCTCAAAACCCAAGATGGAAAGAAAAGAAAGGGAAAACCCTCTCAACCCTACTTAGGGTTCTCCCACGAACCCCTCACAGCCGTCCGATCAAGATCTAAACCAAACGGACGCCCAGATTTTGTTGTTTACAGATTTGGTTCCGTCAGTTAGCGAACGCACGGTCGAACGCACGACCGTGCGTAAAAATGCACGATCAAAGTCAGAACATCATTTTGCCAGCCGAAAAGCACGCACGGTCGGATCGATCATGCGTCAAGAAAAATCTAACACTACGGCGGTTCCCAGCGAAGAAGACCTAACGCGCGACGTTAACTCTCAGATCAGCAAAACTGGGGTGTTACAACTCCACCCCCCTTAAAAGAATTTCGTTCTCGAAATTTCAAAACTGAAACAGAAAACTGCGATGCATACCTGATGCAAAAAGTTCCGGGAAGTCCTTCCGCATCTCTTGCTCACGTTCCCAAGAGAATTCATCTCGCCTACAATTGTCCCATCGCACCTTTACAATCCTGACTTCCTTGCTACGCAACTGCCGGACTTCCAAGTCCTCCACGCAGATCGAACGAACCCTCGTCCTCAGATCCTCCATCACCGGCACCTCCGCCGCTTCAATCACGATGTTTGGCTCTACCAAAGCTTTCCTCAGCACAGAGACATAGAAAACATCATGTAGCCACTCAGCTCAGCGGACAGAGCCAAACGATAGGCTGCTTCGCCTATACGCTCTGTAACCTCGAACGGACCCAAATATCTCGGATTCAACTTCTTGATTTGCCGCACACGCGAAACGCCCTTGAACGGCTTGATCTTCAAGTAGACCATGTCGCCCACTGCAAACTCCACATTTCTTTGGCGCGCGTTAAAATACTTCGCTTGCCGATCCTGAGCAACCTTCATGCGCTCCTGAATCGTCCGCACGATCTAGCAAGCATCTGCCACCACTTGCTTTCCCAAAAGCTTAGTGTCTCCCACCTCTGCCCAAGACGGCGTTCGACACCTCCTTCCATACAATGCTTCGTATGACGCCATCTTGATACTCGCCTGGAAGCTATTATTATAAGCGAACTCCACCATGAAAAGGTGGTCTTCCCAACTCCTACCAAAGTCAAGAGCACACATCCTCAACATATCCTCCAAAGTACGGTTCGTTCGCTCCGTCTGACCATCGGTCTGCGGATGGAACGCGGTACTAAACTTGAGTTTGGTTCCTAAACTTTTATGCACTAACCTCCAATCCTTCGACGTGAACCGCTCATCGCGATCACTAAAAATGCTCTTAGGAATCCCGTACAACCGCACAATATTTCGAACATAAAGTTCCACGAGCTTCTCCACGCCATCGCCCTTCTGATTCAGAATGAAGTGAGCCACCTTGGTCAGGCGATCCACTATCACCCAAATCGCATCGTTACCCTGCTGCGATCGAGGCAAACCATGCACAAAATCCATGGAGATATCGTTGAATTTCCATTCGGGGATAGGAAGAGGCTTCAAGAACCCGCCGGGCCTTTGACACTCAGCCTTCACTAAAGCACAAGTCTGACACCGACTTACATACTCAGCTACGTCCCGCTTCATCCCAGACCACCAAAAGGATTTCTTCATATCCGAGTACATATTTGTACTACCTGGATGAATGGAGTACTTCGTAAAGTGAGCCTCAAACATCAACTCCTCGCGGAGCTTGCCAAAGCGCGGAACACAAACCCTTCCGTCTCTTTTCAAAATCCCACCGACCATCTCCAAAGCACTGTCTTCGCTTTGCTGAGCTTCCAACACCAACCATTGGCACTCTTCGTCTGCACTAGTCGCCTCTCGAATTCGATCCGTTATATCACACTGCATTTCAATCCAGTTCAACCGAGCCACGCTAGACTCACCTCTAGCCACACAAGCAATGTCAAGAGACTCCAAGTCTCGCACCAAACGCTCGTCATGCGCCTCAATCCAATTACCTTTCCCGGAGTACTTCCTACTCAAGGCATCCGCCACCACGTTGGCTTTGCCTGGCGTATACTGAATCTCCACGTCGTAGTCCACAAGGAACTCGACCCACCTACGCTGCCGCATATTCAGGTCCTTTTGGTCTAGGAGATACCTCATGCTTTTGTGATCCGTGAAGATCTCCACCTTTACACCATATACGTAGTGCCGCCACAATTTTAACGCAAAGATTACTGCCGCCAACTCCAGATCATGGACGGGGTAATTCCTCTCATGAGTCTTTAACTGCCTTGACCCATAAGCTATCACATTACCGTACTGCACCAGCACGCAACCCAAACCGCAACCTGAAGCGTCACTGAAAATTTGAAATCCTTCCGTCCCACTAGGAAGACTAAGTATTGGAGCAGACATCAACCTTTCCTTCAAATTTTCAAATGCACGGGCACACTCCGGCGTCCATACGAACTTTTGGTCCTTGCGAGTAAAAGTGGTAAGGGGCAATGCCACCCGCGAGGAGTTCTCCACGAACCTTCTGTAATAACCGGCTAGTCCAAGGAAACTCCGGACTTCCGCCACGGTTCTCAAAACAGGCCAATCCCTAATGGCTTCAATCTTCGCCGGATCTACCGCCACCCCATCTCCACTGATCACGTGACCCAAAAATGCCACCTTCTCGATCCAAAACTCGCACTTCGAGAACTTAGCATAAAGTTGGTTCTCGCTTAGAGTCTGCAATACTAGCCTCAAGTGAGACTCATGCTCTGCTTCCGATTTCGAATATGTTGGGTATTGTATCCACAATAGCCCTGATTTGAAGAAGTCCCCTTCAAACTAAGACGAATTGTAATTGTATTTGATTATGCACTTTAGCTGTGATGTGACAGGTTATTCCACTCTAAGTACAAACCAATGTCAGGTTTCAATGAGTCGTCAAACACAGGCCTGTGCAATGTAATCCCTCATTGTATAGGCCAAAGTGTTGGCTCATGTGAAATCTCTCTATTGGGATGTACTTCATTTACAAAGTGCTAGAGAAGAAGGACTGGAGCTGATGATGGAATCATTTGAGAAAAGAAAAGAACTTAAGTAAAATTCGATTATATCCTTTAAGAACATATAGTCGAATTCGACTATATGGTTTGAATGGATATAACCGAATTCGGCTAATCCCTGTCCGAAAGGTTTATTTTTCTAAGTAAAAGAATAGTCGAATTCGACTAATGAAATTCGGTGAATCTGTTTAGTCGAATCCCTAGAACTGTCGAATTCGACTATATGGTTTAACCGAATAAATTCGGTTAATGCCATTCGGTTAATGCCATTCGGTTAATCCATTTCGCCGAATCGGTCTGCAGGTAGTTTTCGGTTCAATTCGACGGCGTATTCTTTAGGGCATTTCCCATGTACAGTACACGTGGAGCTAGATCCCTAATTCGCGCTTATGGCCGTTGGAAGTAGATTCTATAAATACCTAAGGATTATTTTGAGATAACCCTAATCGTGAATTGAAAAATCTCTCGCAAACTACGACTGACGGCCGACTTTTCTTGCGCAAACATTTCGTCTCCGTCAAAGCCAGCGATCCGTGATTCGTCTTCAAAAGTTCAATCGTCAAGATCAAGATCTACTGATCAGCTCTCATCTTCTATTGATCAAGTCGATTCAAGTTCTCAGATCTAGTTTCAAATCGTCTTCAAGATTTCTTCATTCTTCATTTTCAAAGAACTGAAGTTTATTGCTAAGAAGAAGAAATCTATCTCTCAAGATCTGAAGAAGAACTTCATCAGAAGTTTAAGAAGATTGTTTTTCAATTTACTATTGTTGTAAGAACCATATCTTATATCTTGTAGGAAGCTTGCTTCCGAGTTATTGTGTAGATCCTTGTTTGAGGATCGAGTTGTAGGAGTTGTCTTACTCCGAGTTGTAGGAGTTGTCTTACTCCGAGTTGTAGGAGTGGTATACTCCGAGTTGTAGGAGTTTTGACTCCGAGGTGTAAGATTATTGTTAATCTGAGATTGGTGAAGTAGCCGAGTCTAGCCTCGAAGTGCTAGATAGGCGAGGCGGGAAAGAGGACTACCCACATCGGGGAACTTCTATAAAATCCTTGTGTCTGTGTTGTGCTTTATTGTGTGTATTTCTGTGTTATATTTTAATTCCGCGTAAAGACATAGAATCCACCTATTCACCCCCCTCTAGGTGATTTAGGCCGCAACTAGATACTTTCAATTGGTATCAGAGGGGGGTTGTTCGCTATAAGGCTAACACCTTGAACAAGACCTCCTCATCTAGTTGCTGAAGCAAGTATGTCTGGAATGGATAAAGCCAAGGATTCCGTCAAGCTGTCGGTCTGCACCAAAGAAAACTTTCCAATGTGGAAAGAAAGAGTTAGATTCTACATGGAAGCTGTTGACCCAAGAATCTTTCAGATTGTGGAAGAAGGTCCCCATGATCCAATGAAACCATCTTCAATAAACTCTGCCATCATGATTCCCAAGAAGATGTTGGAACTAACCAAAGATGAGATCGCTCTAGTCTCCCTAGATAAGAAGGCAAAGAACATCATAGCAGGTGCGGTTGATGATTCCATGTTGCAAAATCTGCTTCACTGTAAGTCTGCTAAAGAAATGTGGGATTCTCTAGTCGTTCTGATGGAAGGGACAGAAGAGGTAAGGGATGATCGAAGATCGTTGCTGAATCAAGAATACGAAGCATTCAAGCAAAATCCCAGTGACTCCATTTCTGACACCTACGAGAAGTTCTTCAAGATCGTAAATGGTCTTAGGAACTATGATCGAGAATTCACAACTGGCAAACTTAATGACAAATTCTTGAGATCCCTGACGAAAGAATGGGATACCAAGGTTATAGCCATTAGAGAATTCGGAAAGCTAGGAACCACGGAGCCACAAATGCTGTTTGGTAAGCTCTTGTCCCATGAATTAAAGTTGAACTCCCGCAAAGCTGAAGAAGAGGGGATCATGGCCTCTGGAAGGGAGAAGACCTCTGCTCTAAAAGTTGTAAGTTCAAGAAAGAGCAAGGCTCTCCCACCTGTCAGGAGATCATCTTCTGATGAGGATGAATCTGATGCCAGCCACTCAGGTTCAGAGATGTCTGATGGAGAATTTTCTCTGCTCTCCAAGCAATTCAAAAAGATTTTAAATAAAAGAAGGCAGACGCGAGGTCAATCCTCGATTTCTCATCATAGAAGATCGAACCGTGATGGAGATCATTACAAGAAGAACCATGAAGGTGACAGGTATAAATCTAAACCTAATAAACATCTTTCTAACGACATTATTTGCTATTACTGTAATAAGCCAGGACATGTGATTGCGGAATGTCCTTACAAGAAAAAGGAAGGTTCCAAGGAAGAAGATAAGAAATCTTTCAAAGGTAAAAGGAAGGAAAAGAGCTTCATTGCAAAGAAGCCAAAGACTCTGAGAGACAGCGACTCAGAGGAATCAAGCACTGATGAAGAAGCCTACTTTAGGCTAATGGCACAATCAGATGAGGAAGCGAGCGACTCCTCATACAAGAGGAAGGTAAACCCTCACACTTCTCGTTCCGCCTCTGGGTATGAAACTGAATCCATAGCAAATGAAGGCTATTCTTCAGAGGAAGAGTCAAAATTAATGACTCAGTATAAAGCCGTTTTGAAAGGATTTGACAAATGCCGAGGGATAGTCAAATCTCAAGCAAAAGAGATTGGATCACTCAAGAATTTGGAATCGGATCTGAGAGAGGAAATCGAAAGATTAACTCCACTCAGAGATGAAGTCCAATTCTTGAAGGATAAATTAAAAGGCTCTACTGAATTGTTAATTCTGAAAGAGAAACTTATAAATGAACTTGAAGATAAGTTAAAGGTAGAAAGAAAGCTCGTAGAAAGCTTCTCGAAATCAAAGACTATTCTTCCACTCATTGATAAGTTTTCTGCTCCTGCGAAGGGTAGTGGCCTTGGCCATGTGGCTGAAAGTAGTAAGGCTGCTAAGAAACGGGCCGTGAAAGGAAAAGGGAAAGCTGATCAAAGTCCACCTTCATTCAAGAAGGTAGTTTTTCCATCAAATCCATTCGGCCTTGACTCATCCTATGGTCACTTTGCTAGACCAACACATGTTGAATCTAGCAATAGATATCAAGGATGGAGCCGACCCCGAAACTTTGACACGACTCCTTTCAAGGCTCCTTATGAAGAAATAATTCTCAAGGATCATGGTCCATTTGTCCATGGATCAGCTGCTAAGAAAGCACCAAAAGTTAAATTTGTCGGTGCCAAGACTGATGAGAAGATGGAGCCTTGTGTTTGCTGCAATCACGAGGCCTCGACTTCTAAGAAGGTTGCTCCTACTAGACCCCTCGTTCAAAAGGTAAAGAAGGAGAACAAGAGAAGGTATAACAGATTTGACTGTTGGTGCTGTGGCAAAGTTGGTCACTTCGTCATTGATTGCTGGTTTAATTATAGTTATGTTAAGACCCCACGAGGTAACAATGCAAGAGTGACTCCTCGCAGTGTTAACACTCCAAATGGCAGTCATCTGACAAGAAGCCAAGGACCCAAATCCGTTTGGGTTCCTAAGGGCAATTGATTATTGATTGCAGGTAAGTCCAAAGGCCAATTCAAATCCAATATGGTACTTGGACAGTGGATGTTCTCGGCACATGACCGGAACAAGAAGTTTATTACAAGAGTATACCTCTGTGAAAGATGGACCAAAAGTTATTTTTGGCGGGTTTGATCGGGGAATCACGAAAGGCTACGGTATGATTACCAACGGTATAGTCTCTTTCACAGACGTGGCTTATGTTAAAGGATTACAACATAATCTCATTAACATAAGTCAACTATGTGACAAAGGCTATATGGTAGAATTCTACAAGGACAAGTGCTTGATAAAGTCGTCTGATACGTCAGAAACTATTTTAACAGGCACTCGGAGTAGAAATATTTTCTGTTTAAATTTTCTATGCTTAGACTCTTTTACACCAGTGTGTTTTTTAGCAAAAGATAGTGCATCTCTTTGTGACCAGTGGCACAAGAGACTAGCACATATTAATTTCAAAACTATAAGTATGTTATTTTCTCACAATTTAGTTCGTGATGCTCCAGATGTTAAGTGCATTAAAGAAAGACCGTGTCATGCATGCCAAATGGGTAAGCAGACTCGGGCTACCTTTAAAAGCATTATTGGCAAAGATTCTACTAGATGCTTATATCTGCTCCATATGGACTTGTTTGGTCCCATGCCAATTCGAAGTTTAGGAGGTAAGTCTTATACGTTGGTTATTGTTGATGACTACTCACGTTTTGCTTGGGTATTCTTTCTGAAACACAAGTCAGACACCTTTGCCTCTTTCACCACATTCGTCAAGCAAATCCAGAATGAGTTGGAATGTTCTGTGGTCAAAATCAGAAGTGATCATGGTACAGAATTCAAGTCTGGAGCTATGACCGAATTCTGTGAAAGCCTAGGTATCTTTCATGAGTTTTCCTCTCCCCGTACTCCACAACAAAATGGAGTAGCTGAAAGAAAGAATAGAACACTCATAGAGGCTTGCAGAACAATGCTGAGTGACTCTTCACTACCAGAATACTTCTGGGCTGAAGGCATCAACACTGCTTGCCACGTGCAAAACAGAGCACTGATCAACAAGAATCATCATAAGACTCCTTATGAACTTCTGAAGGGCAAGAAACCAACTCTGTCTTATTTTAGAATTTTTAGTAGTAAGTGTTTCGTACTTAATAACGGGAAATATTACAAAACTAAATTTAGTGAAAATGTTTTGAAGGTATTTTTGTAGGTTATAGTAGTCATAGTAAGGCATATAGGACTTTCAACAAGAAAACCCTGGTTATAGAAGAAACTTTTAATGTTATATTTGATGAGACGAGTATTCTTCAAAGCAGCTCTTCTAGTGTCTTTGTTGAAGATGCAGATGCAAGGTTCAAGGAACTAAACTTAGAGGAAGTTGTAAAGGAAGACGTTCCAAAGTCTATTGAAGTAAATATTCCATCTACATGTGAGGAAGATGAACCTCAAGAAGATGAAGATGTACCTGAAGTGCAGGAACCTCATGGTCATCTAAATGCTGGAATGATCAGACATTTAAGGGACCATCCTGCTGAGCAAATCATTAGAGATACCCATGTCGGTGTAAGAACAAGAAGAGGTACAGCTAATGAAGTTTTGCATTTAAGCTTTCTATCACAGGTTGAGCCAAAGAAGTTCGATGAAGCAAAGAACGATGCTTCATGGATCATCGCAATGCAAGAGGAACTCAATCAGTTTAAGAGATGCAAAGTGTGGAAGCTTGTACCCAGACCCAAAGGACAGAATGTCATCGGAACAAAATGGGTATTCAGAAACAAGCTGGACGAAGATGGTGTGATCATCAAGAACAAGGCCAGACTTATTGCTCAAGGGTACAGACAAGAAGAAGGGATCGACTTCGATCAAACATTTGCTCCCGTGGCAAGGCTCGATGCGATTCGGTTGTTTCTAGCGTATGCTGCTCACAATGGATTTAAGGTTTATCAAATGGACGTGAAGTCAGCCTTCCTTAATGGTGATATAAAGGAAGAAGTATACGTAGAACAACCCCCAGGTTTCGTTGACTCCTCTTTTCCTGATTATGTCTATTTCTTACGAAAAGCTTTATATGGTCTCAAGCAAGCTCCCCGTGCTTGGTATGAGACGCTGTCTAGCTTCCTTCTTGAAAACAAATTCACAAGAGGAAAGATAGACAAGACATTATTTCTTAGGGAAGTAAAAGGCAAGATTTTGCTAGTGCAAATCTATGTCGACGACATCATCTTTGGATCTACCGATGATAACCTCTGCAAAAAGTTCTCTAACTTAATGCAAGGGAAATTTGAAATGAGCAGTATGGGAGAGATGAAGTATTTCTTAGGACTTCAGGTAAAGCAATCAAAGGATGGAATTTTCATCTCTCAGACGAAGTTTACCAAAGAGTTAATTAAGAAATTCGGAATGGAGAATGCAGCCTCTATGAGGACTCCAATGGGTTCAGCTATGTCTCTAGACAAGGATGAGAAAGGGAAACCTTTTGATGAAACCAAGTTTAGAAGCATAATTGGATCCTTGCTCTACCTTACTGCGAGTAGACCGGATATAATGTTCTCAACATGCGTTTGTGCTAGATTTCAGGTGAACACTAAGGAATCTCACTACTCCGCTGCAAAGAGGATTTTGAGATACCTTAAAGGCACACCAAATCTTGGCTTATGGTACCCAAGAAGTAATGATTTTGAGCTAACAGGTTTCTCAGATGCTGATTTTGCAGGAAGCAAAGACGACAGGAAAAGTACTTCAGGAACGTGCCAATTCTTAGGGAAACGGCTTATCTCCTGGAGTAGCAAGAAACAGAATTGTGTTGCTATTTCAACCGCTGAATCGGAGTATATCTCCGCAGGCAGTTGTTGTGCACAATTGCTGTGGATAAGAATACAACTTGAAGACTACAATTTGAAGCTTAAGGAAATTCCTATGTACTGTGATTCATCAAGCGCTATTGCAATTGCCAATAATCCGGTGTCTCACAGCAGGACGAAGCACATTGAGATCCGTTACCACTTCATCCGGGAGCATGTGGAGCATAAAGACATTGATCTTAGCTATGTCCCGACGGATCGGCAAATTGCAGACATTTTCACAAAGCCGCTCGACGAATCGAAGTTCAACTATTTCAAAATGGAGCTTGACATGTTAAACAAAGAATCTTAGAAACAAGCTCAGAAAATCAGAAAATTCCTTCTCCCAGAAGACAGAAATTTGAATAGTCAAATTCTTCAGAAGATATCATCGAATTGCATTCGACTATTCCATTTAGTCGAATTCGGCTATTTCAATTAACCGAATCTGGCTAATTGAAACCCTATTAACCGAATTCGGCGAATCCTATTAACCGAATTCGGCGAATCCTATTAATCGAATTCGACTAATCCATATAGCCGAATGACGAATCTTCCGGAATTCCTATTTTCTTCTTATCATTTACTGGAATTGGAAGAGACACGATTCAAAATATCAGGTACGCGCTCTCTCTCTCCTAATTTCCAACTCTATATAAATGATTCTTAAAAGAGAAATTCGAACGCATCGCACTCCCGAATTCGTCCGTCGCTTCACTTCCGACTCCGAACTCCGTTCGTGCGATCCTTCCACCGGTTCGTCTCCCTCAATCTTTCTTCTCCAAAATTCCGTTCGCAATGTCTAAGAAGCAGTCGAGCAAGTTGCTCTCCGGCAGTGAGCTCGTAAGAACAGGATTCGACAGCTCCATGGACGAATTTCGCAATGTCGTATTGGCTCTTGAAGTTGCAGGACTAGGCTTCATTCTCGAGCATCCGTGCAAGGTCCTTGAGAAGGAAGTGTTGAAGTTCTTCAAGCACGCAGAGCTCGGGAAGCAAGGGTCAGTGATCAAGAGCAGGATAGGCGATTTCTCAGTCAAAGTTTCACCCTCTAAATTGACTAAACTTCTCAAACTTCCAGTGGTAATCGAATCAGATGATTTCTCCTCCAAGGACTTCAAGAAGGCATTGTCGTTTTGTGGATTGCCTAAAGGAACTAAATCCATCTATCGAAAGCACATGAATGAGGAAGGGAAACTGCTCTCAGATATTATGGGGAAAGTTCTTTTGTGTAAAGTTGGCTCTCATGATTACATCTCAAATGATATGTTCAAATTGATCGGCTCAGTAATCTGCAGGAAAAGGGTTGATTGGGGCAGCGTGTTGTTTGACAGAATTTCAGCTAGTCTGAACACTCCTAACTTTGGAAAAATTCTCTCGTTGTATCTCAATCGCTTGGACAAAGTCAGATTCAGCATGAAGACAGGAACCCCTCTCCACCATTTTAAAAGAATAGATTCCTCCATGATTGAAAGATGGTCCAGGAAAGTTGGTGAGACCAAGGTACTGACTCCTGTTGTTTCAAAAGCTAAAAAGATCCTTCGTGATGAGTCTGAAAGGGACTTCGACAGTAACTCTCCAGTCTCCTCTCCTGAAAAAGAAAGTGAAAAAGAAAGTGAAAAAGAAAGTGAAAAAGAACGTGAACCCTCCAAGGGGGAGTGTTCTAAACTACCAGAATCAGGCACATGAGATTCTCCCGTAGTATCTCCATCTCCAAAGATTTCTTCTCCTCACAGCTCTCATTCCAAGGCAGATGACAATGGTGGTAGAAATGATGATAGTGATTGTAATGATGAAGGGGGAGATGACCCTGATGCTGATGCAGTGAAGGTAAATAAGTCAGCTAAGGGGAAAGATTCTCTTCCAGTAGATGAAATCCCTGCTCAGATTGAGGGGGAGAATGTCCATTCTGATCATTCTCATTCCGCAACAGACAAGCAAGATAAGACAGAGCAAACTCCGCCTCCTGAAAATATTACAATCATTATTGGAGATGAACTTGAAGCAGGGCCTTCTGCCTCTTCATCCAGGATGATAGAAAAATCAGTGCAACACCCCAAAATTCACAAAATTCAGATCACTATTGAAGATAAGAGAAATGAAGGCTCCACCCCTCCTCCAGTTAAAAATGATGATACCCTTGATGCTCTTCAATTTTATCACTATATGAATGATGTAGATTCAAGTGATTTTCTGGTCGTTGAGGATGATTTTGGAATATCTTCTCGAATCCAATCTCAACCTCCCTCTGCTGAAGACTCCATGATGATCAATTTGGAAGAAGTGCTTGTAAAGCAGAAAAGATTCTTTGAATTTGCTCTCCATCAGGTTTTTGACAAGACCAGAGCCATAGAGAAGGGAATGGGCAATAATTTACATTCAGTAGCTCACGGTTTAGACAAGGTCAAAGAAAAGCAAGATGAATATTTCTCGATGGGTGCTTCCACCCTAAAGGATGGATTACACTCGATTTGTGATAATACTACAAAACTCTCTGAAAATCAGCAATATATTTTTGAGGATGCAGTGAGGGGAAGATCGACCGGTCAGAACTCTCTCCAAAGTGTAAAGGATGAAATTATCCAAACCCTGACTGAAGAAGTCAGAAAGGGGGAGGAAAGATTGCATGAAAGGATTCAAACGCAAATTTTTGATTTGAATAGAGAGATAGAAGGAAGAATTCAAGAATCATATATGAATGTTCAATCCCAGCTTTCAGAAATTTCAAGAGGGATTGATGTCAAGTTTCAAGATTTATATGGTTATCTGCATCAAAATCAAATGTGGTTGCACAATGAATTGTCAAGAGGCTATGACCATGGTTTCCAAGGGCCAGGCCAATCTTCTGCGCAGCCAGCGTTTCCGTCTGAAGAATTCCATCCAGAAATTCAATTTGCTGCTCCGTCTGAACCTTTTATTCCTCCTGAAAATTATCATTGGTTAGACGATGAAGAAGAAAACTTCAGGAAAAGAGCTAGAGTTGATCAAGGAGGATCAAGCTCAGGTGGCTTTATGCATGATGCTAGAAGGGCTGCAGGTCCCAGATCTCTAGAACCAAGTGCACCTCATCCCAGGAAGATTGTTGGAGAACTGTGGAGTCCGGAATCCAGGAATATCATTTTGGACACTTATAATCTTGTGATGAACTCTAATGAATCTGTCGACAATTACTATGATAGAGATGAGATCCACAAATGGGAGATGGATAGGCTCAAGAGAAGAATTCACTACAGGAACCATCAAGATGATGAAAAGCCTCCTTCTCCTCCTCCAAGATATTTTCCGAAGCCAAAAGCTTACTTTGTCAGACAATTGAAGAAAATTCAAAAGGGAAAGACGAAAGAGAAATGATGGATGCTTGATCGCTAGACTCTATTTCTCTTTTAAGAACATTTATATATTACTGTCAAATTAATTTTTGGTGGACTTAAGTTTTTGATGCTCTTATATATCCACATAGTTCAGTTCTTTACTTGCTTATATTTATTATTTCATGTGCAATTCACCTTAGTAGATAGGGTTCTGACTTCTTCAAATAGGGGGAGATTGTTGGGTATTCTATCCACAATAGCCCTGATTTGAAGAAGTCCCCTTCAAACTAAGATGAATTGTAATTGTATTTGATTATGCACTTTAGCTGTGATGTGACAGGTTATTCCACTCTAAGTACAAACCACGTCAGGTTTCAATGAGTCGTCAAATACAGGCCTGTGCAATGTAATCCCTCATTGTATAGACCAAAGTGTTGGCTCATGTGAAATCTCTCTATTGGGATGTACTTCATTTACAAAGTGCTAGAGAAGAAGGACTGAGCTGATGATGGAATCATTTGAGAAAGGAAAAGAACTTAAGTAAAATTCGATTATATCCTTTAAGAACATATAGTCAAATTCGACTATATGGTTTGAATGGATATAACCGAATTCGGCTAATCCCTGTCCGAAAGGTTTATTTTTCTAAGTAAAAGAATAGTCGAATTCGACTAATGAAATTCGGTGAATCTGTTTAGTCGAATCCCTAGAACTGCCGAATTCGACTATATGGTTTAACCGAATAAATTCGGTTAATGCCATTCGGTTAATGTCATTCGGTTAATCCATTTCGCCGAATCGGTCTGCAGGTAGTTTCCGGTTCAATTCGACGGTGTATTCTTTAGGGCATTTCCCATGTACAATACACGTGGAGCTAGATCCCTAATTCGCGCTTATGACCGTTGGAAGTAGATTCTATAAATACCTAAGGATTATTTCGAGATAACCCTAATTGTGAATTGAAAAATCTCTCGCAAACTACGACTGACGGCCGACTTTTCTTGCGCAAACATTTCGTCTCCGTCAAAGCCAGCGATTCGTGATTCGTCTTCAAAAGTTCAATCGTCAAGATCAAGATCTACTGATCAGCTCTCATCTTCTATTGATCAAGTCGATTCAAGTTCTAAGATCTAGTTTCAAATCGTCTTCAAGATTTCTTCATTCTTCATTTTCAAAGAACTGAAGTTTATTGCTAAGAAGAAGAAATCTATCTCTCAAGATCTGAAGAAGAATTTCATCAGAAGTTTAAGAAGATTGTTTTTCAATTTACTGTTGTTGTAAGAACCATATCTTATATCTTGTAGGAAGTTTGCTTCCGAGTTATTGTGTAGATCCTTGTTTGAGGATCGAGTTGTAGGAGTTGTCTTACTCCGAGTTGTAGGAGTGGTATACTCCGAGTTGTAGGAGTTTTGACTCCGAGGTGTAAGATTATTGTTAATCTGAGATTGGTGAAGTAGCCGAGTCTAGCCTCGAAGTGCTAGATAGGCGAGGCGGGAAAGAGGACTACCCACATCGGGGAACCTCTATAAAATCCTTGTGTCTGTGCTGTGCTTTATTGTGTGTATTTCTGTGTTATATTTTAATTCCGCGTAAATACATAGAATCCACCTATTCACCCCCCTCTAGGTGATTTAGGCCGCAACTAGATACTTTCAGAATATACCAAGATATCATCTATGAACACTACCACAAACGAATCCAAAAACGGTCGAAAAACCTTGTTCATCAAATCCATGAACACAGATGGTGCGTTCGTCAGTCCGAACGACATCACCGAAAACTCATGGTGGTCATATCGAGTCCCAAACGCTGTCTTGGCAATGTCCTCTTCTCGAATCTTCAACTGGTAGTACCCCGACTTCAAGTCCAACTTGGAGTACACCACCGACCCCACTAACTGGTCGAACAGATCATCGATTCGGGGAATCAGGTATTTATTCTTGACGGTCAACTTATTCAGTTCACGGTAATCAATGCACAACCGCATACTTCCGTCCTTTTTCTTTACGAACAAAACCGGCGCGCTCCACGGCGAAGAGCTGGGCCTAATGTACCCTTGCTCTAACAATTCTTGCAACTGAACCTTAAGCTTGGCCAGTTCCTTCGGTGCCATCCTAAACGGAGGACGCGACACCAGCCTCGCACCCGGTACCAACTCTATCGAAAAATTGATTTCACGCTGAGGAGGTGCTCCCAGAAGCTCCTAGGGGAATACATCCTCAAACTCTTCCACCACCGGAACATCTCCAATAGCCAACCTTGTGGAGTGAGTCTCCAACAAAGCTATAAACGCCTCGCCTCCTTGGTTTACCGCACGCCTCACTTGCATGGCGGAAATCAGGGAGCAAGCCACTCCGCTTAGGCCTTCAAACTTGACCTCCGCTTTACCCTTGCCTCTCAGGGTTACCACCTTCAACTGGCAGTCGATACTAGCTCGCTGCTCTGCAAGCCAGTCCATCCCTAAGATAACGTCAAATTCTGCCAGTGGCAGAATCGCTGCTACCAACTCAAAATCACAATCACAAATTTTCAACACAATGCGTCCTTTCCTCACGGTGGTCATGAAAGACCCATTCGGCATGCGCACGCACAGCTCCACCTCTGCCTCGACGGACTCAGCTCAGCTCCCGTTTCGAACAACACTCGAGAGGGGTAGCCTGAAACTAGCATGAAACCTAACCACGTGTATAACAAACATAAAAGGCCGCAAACTACATTACAGTAACGAACAAAAACTTGAACTTTTCGTACCCGTCACCACGTCGGGTTGACGAATCGCTTCTTGCTACCCAAGATTATATGCTCTAGGCTACACCAGAGGGAACCGCGAAGCACTAGACTCTGCCGCCTTCCCTTTCTCCACAACACTAGGGTCGGAACACACCGATTGTTCTTGCCTCGGCTCTGGCTCAGCTCCGCCCTCGGTATAAAACTGTCTTATGTGACCCACTTTGCCACACTTGAAACAAGTAAACGGACCTTTGGGGCGAAAGTGTCCCGAAGGTGCATCACTTCTCTCCCCAGGCCTACTAGGACGAGGCTTCTTCTTCCATCGGTTGCCCTCGGACCTCCACTGAGACTGAGACTGAGAAGACTTTCATTCTCCCTGCTTTGCAGCAAAACCCTTTCGTCACTGGGTTCGCTCCATGTCGCTTTCTAATGTGCGAGCGGCTTCGACCAACTCATTAAATCCTGCATTCTTTAAGGCTATCAATGGCTGCCTTAAGTTCTCTCTAAGACCTTGGTAGAAGAGATTGTCCCTCTCTTCATCGTCTGTCATAGTCGTCCCAGCATAACGACCCAACCTAGTGAACTCCTGCAGATACTCGTCCACTGTCTTCACACGCTGCACCAAATGCAAGAACTGTCACTGCATTGCTAACCTCGTCGAAGACGGAATGTAACGCTTGAGGAAAGCATTCCCGAACTCCTCCATGGATGGAACACGCCCAAGGAAATGGCGAACACTGTGATTCACCCACCAGAGCTTCGCATCGCCCTCTAACATGAAGCTCGCGAAGTGGGACTGCCTCTCCGCTGGGGTCTCTGCTGCCTTCAAAAGTTCCTGGATCCTCGAAAGCCAATCTTCGGCATCCGTTGGAGTGCAAACTCCCTTGAATGTCGAAGGATGGAAACTCAAGAAGTACTTCATAAATCGATCGCCCATCACAAAAGCTCTCTCCGTTAAAGGCTCTGCTTGCCTCACTCCAACCTCCGGTGTCGCTGGTGTAGCCGCCGGAGTAACAGTAGTCGTAACTTGCACAACAGGCGTCGAAACCCGTGGCATCGCCGCAGCTTGAGCCGCGACTATTGCTTCCGCTAGCATGCGGCAGAAATCAGCCGGGGACATGCCCATATTCATGAGGCCCGGAGCAGTAGCACTGCTTCCCGAAGGCTCCTCTTGCCTTCTCGACGTCCCTGCATCGTCGCCAACATCCTGGTATAAGTAAGGAAATAACTCATCAAGTTCTACTCGTAAGACTCGAACACGGGGATACTCATGATCCCACACAATACTCCTATGTGGACAACCTCTTTACGCGATCCGACTACACTAGACCTCGCAAGAATACTCAACCTAGATCTGATACCAAATTGTAAAATCTCCCCTGTAATGACTATATAATATAGGTCCGGCCGGGACCCCACAACATATAACCGCCACAGTATCAGTATTAAAAGATGATATAACTACCCAACTCAAAACTCAGATAACACAGCGGAAACAAAACTAAGAAACACAGAGATTGTTCACAACTACATATGAGTAAAACCGGCCTTAAGGCCTTACAAAACTAGTGTCCAAGTCATCAAACATCCAACACAAAAAGAAAACCCAACAAGGAAAAAACTAGCTTCCCTAAGCTACCTCGGCATGCAAGCCGGAAACAAGAAAAGACAAACACAGAAATGCAGGAAAGCAAAGTAAACACTTCATGAGGCTTTAGGCCTTTTTGGTCGGCGGGCTAGGTCCAGCCTGCGATCCTTGGCCTGCATCCAAATCACAAAGAGCGGTAAACGAGGGTCAGCTATGGCTGACCACAAATGGTGTAACCACACCCCTCCTCCCGGCCATCCTAGCGGACCCCGGGGAACTACATCACCCTGCAAGTCAGCACTTCGTATGCACATGTATATAAAGAAAAGCAACATAAACAACAAGCATGAGTGTCACAACCATCATCCACGTTTCTATGTTGAGCAAGTAATAAAAAAGGGCCTACAAACGCAAGTATGAATGCAACCCGGGTTTCACCCAAGGCACCCTAGAGCGTATGAATCTAACACATCATCACAAATCAACGGCACAACCACGGGGTACTCGACATTTCCCCCAAAGGGCATCGTAGCCCAAGGCCAAGAACTCACGCTGTGACCCACCGCGCCTGGCCCACCATTCCATCGGGCTTGTCAGACAGCTCACATGTTCTTGCCACCAAAACAACACAAAACCGATGCTAAGAACTCTGGCTTAGACTCCAAGCAAACGTCCCAAGGCCCTGGTCTTACAATCGGGACAACGTCCACCGACTGCCTCGCCTAGCGACCATTACCGAACTCGTCCGTAGCACAGACGTTCTTGTCAGTTAACACCGAAGGGACTTGTCTTGCCGGGACACTCTCCACACATGAATTCCAGCATTCACGGGATAGCCATCCGTCCACAATGACCAAATCACACCTTCGCACATCACTAGGCGTCACATGCCCCAAAAATCCGCACATTATTTCCCCGCCCGAAAACCAACGTTCGTTACCATACGAAACTACAAGGGCATCACGACGACGAATTCTCCGTATTCGGATTTCTAACAAAACCCCTAAAATGCGCGTCAATCAACATCACCAAATCGGACCAACGGTCGCGAAACCGGCTTCACCCACAATGCCTAATCCACTAACGGAGTAGATTTCTAGTGCAAGTCATGTCGGGGACGGACTCAATCAACCCGATGGTTCCTCTTGAACCAAGGCGACCCGGATCCCTCTCACTCGACGGATCCGGTGCCAAAATGCAGAAAATAAAGAGGAAAAAGGGATGCCATGCACGCATCCTAAAGACCGAGAGGAGAAATGTCGTTACCTTTTGAGATTTCCTCCTAGCCATGGGAAACTTGAAAAAAGAATGGAAGAGAAGAAGCGCCTCGACGTCCCCTACACGCTGCCGGTCTCGGATCGGCGAACGGAGCTCCGAAGCTCCAACAATGGCGGGATCTAGCTCTCTTCCTCCTCCAAACCTCTTCTCTCTCTCAAACCCTCAAAACCCACGATGGAAAGAAAAGAAGAGGGAAAACCCTCTCAGCCCTACTTAGGGTTCTCCCATGAACCCCTCACAGCCGTCCGATCAAGATCTAAACCAAACGGGCGCCCAGATTTCGCTGTTTACGGATCTGGTTCCGTCAGTTAGCGAACGCACGGTCGAACGCACGATCAAAGTCAGAACATCATTTTGCCAGCCGAAAAGCACGCACAGTCTGATCGATCGTGCGTCAAGAAGCACGCACGATCGTGTATCAAGAAAAATCGGACACTACGGCGGTTCCCAGCGAAGAAGACCTAACGCGCGGCGTTAACTCTCAGATCAGCAAAACTGGGGTGTTACATAATCAATACAAGTGCAACGGAATTTGTTCCATTCCAATCCGAGGTCGTTTAGAGAAAACGACCATTTTGCGTATCGTAGCGCGTCACGACAACATCGTTGTGGTATAGTGATTATACATACTCCGAATTGACTTCCGTGAGTTGAGTTAGACTCATATAATCAATACGAGTGCAACGGAACTCGTTCCATTCCAATCCATGGCCGTTTAGAGAAAACGACTATTTTGAGTATCGTGGCGCGTCACGACAATGCTGTTTTGGTATAATGACCATACATACTCTGAATTGACTTCCGTCAGTTGCGTTAGACTCGTGTAGTCAATACGAGTGCTACAAGACTCATTTCATTTCAATCGGAGGTCGTATGAGAAATATGACTGTTTTTGGTTTGGTAGCCCGCCACGGCAGTTTTAAACTATCAAGCGAATAAACTTAGAATCAGTCACGGACAGTTTCAGTGGACTCTTAAAGTCTGAACAAGACCAACAAAGTTCGTTATAACCAATTTCGACGTTCGAAAGTCAAACTACGGTCAAATCAAGCTTTATAGCACACCGAAAAGCGTGAGCACGCCTATGATCATTTAATACCCCAACATTGACCAATCACCTGACGATGTGGACACACTTGGACTTTGACCGACATGAGGGACCCACCCTACGGTTGACTTTAGTCAAACCCCCAAAAATCTTTATTTTGGAATTATTTTCCAAAGGGAGGCTTCACCCCCCCCCCCCCCCCCCTCACCAAGTCAATTGGGCCCTACCTCCCATACCCCACATAGACCATGATTGGGCCTTGATACAAGCCCAAGAAGCTAGGGATTCTTCCCCCCTCCTTCCAAAATAAAATCCAAGGCCACCACCCAAGCTAGACCATGGGTGGGATGAGATTCCTTTTAGCCACCTAGGAGGGTATGGCACCACCCCCTCATGGGGTGGCCAGGTGTCGAAGAGAAAGGCCTCCTCCCCACTCCCCTCCCTTTGTCCCACATCGGGGAGAAAGGAAGGGAGGCCCTCCTCCCTTCCTATAAAGACAGCCCCCTCCCCCTCTACTGGCACACACCACACCACCATAGCCCCCCTGGCTGGATCTGCCTCGCCGAAAAACCACACCCAAGCTCCGCCACCTCCCATGGCAGCCCAATCCAGCACCCCCCCCCCCCCCCTCCCGACGTACTGCATGCACTCCTCCACCACTGGCCGCCAGCACCACCCGAGCCAAGCTCCAAGCTCGGGTGGTGGCCATGCGGAGCGAGCCCCACCCAGTGCCGGTGGTGGCCCTGGGGGAGTAGCACTCCACCAGAGGACCCACCCCGGCGGCAGGAGGCGACGATGCCGCCGAAAATCGCGTCTCTGGCGGCACCCGTACGCCTCATATTTCTTTTATTTTACTCCTCCCGGCGGTGGCCGGCGGCACCAGGCCGACGGGACACCGCCGGAGGGAGGCCCATCCCCCGACGAGCCGGACGGGGCAGTAGGGTCACCATCAGGGATGGAGGGGCGGCACGGTACTTGCTGGAACGACGCATGCAGGCCGCGCCACCCGCCCTCTCGTTTTAGAGAAATCCGGCGGTGACCGACGGCGGCAGGCCGCCAGACCACCTCCATATAGTTCGCTTGCCCCCGACGAGTCGACCGAGGGCGGAGCCGGCGGTGGCAGAGGTCGCCACCCTCTGAACCGTCGGGGAGCAGCAACTGTCGTCCGATCTCTAGGATGAGATCGTACGGTAGCGGGATCCTTAAATCCCGCCCGCCTCCACATTCGCGCTCCCCACAGCGGATCGGGCCCAGATCCGTTGTGGAGGCAGAATCCCAATGCGCGTGGTTAGCCCCAATCCCATCACTGGGATTTGCCTATCCGCACCCCAACCCCATGTTCCTCTTCCTAATTTTTCGGAGGCAAGTGTAGGCCCCTAGGGGGAAATGTTTGAACATGAAATTTGTCACCCACTAAGAGGGCTATCTCCTCTAATTTTTTGGGATTTTCTGAGGTGATTTGATAATTTTAAGGGCTTACATCAAGTTTGTCTAGCCAAAAATAAATGTCTCAGGAACTTGAAAAATTTTGGGAAAATTTCTAGACCCTTAATAGAAACTCCTAGATGCTCTATCAAATTATGGGATTCTTATAAAGTGATTATATTTTTAAGTGCTTAAATAAAGTTTGACTAGCCAAAAATAAATATCTCAGCAACTTGAAATTTTTTGGGAAAATTTCCAGACCCCTAATAGGACCCCTGGATGTTCTATCAAATTATAGGATTTTTATAAAGTGATTTGATATTGTTAAGGGCTTATATAAGATTGTTTGATCAAGAAAATAAATGTCTCGATAACTTGGAATTTTGGAAAAATTCCTAGAATGTGCTATCAAATTTGGGGTCCTTTAGATGAAAAATTGTTGTAAATCTCGATGCTCTCGAAATAAACGGTCGCGCTTCAAAAATTATAATTGCACGATAATTGGGTGAACGGATCGGAGCACGCGATCACAATATAATTGAGGAATTATTTTACTTGTGTTATTACTGCTATTCGCTGAGCTATTCTCTTAAACAACTTATGATATTATTAGGGATTCCAGATATTTACATGTTGCTAACCCCTTTTTGCTTCGGTCATCTATTTACTATTTGGGTGCTTAAGCTCATCCTCAGGATACAGATCCGGGGAGGAGATGTGTTTTCCACTTAGCTCTGTGACTAAAGGTTGTTTATATAACCATTCACAGGAGATGAGATAGCGCGAAGCCCCCATACCGCATGACAGCATACCGGCTTTAGAGATTGCCCGATCAGATACACTGGCCTCACCTCCCGTCTTCCGTGATGTGAGTCCTAGGGTATAGGACTATGTAAGGAATATAGGGGTTGTAGTAGTTATCATTAGCCCACATGGCCACCTATGTAAACAGTTGTCTACGGCCTTTTTGCTTATGTATATAGACCTGCTCGTAATCAACGCAGGAATTGGGGACCATTGCTTCAACGTTAAAAGGATATTAGTCGACAACAGAAGCTCGGTCGATGTCCTATTCTTGTCCACTTTGCAAAATATGAAACTCGCGAAGAATCAGCTAAGCCCCGCAGCCGGGCCCGTCTACGGTTTTGACAACCGGCCTGTTCCGGTTCAGGGCCTGATCACACTTTCGGTCACATTGGGTGAATTTTCAAGGCAATCAACGCACAACATCCAGTTCGTGGTGGTGGAGTCTGCCTCCGCCTACAATGCCATCTTTGGAAGACCGTTTCAATCCATCTTTGGAGCAATTCCCTCTATCCCGCACCTAGCCCTGAAGTTCCCGGCCGCCTCAGGGATAGGGGTCATAAGAGGAACCTAAGAAGCAGCACGAGCGTGTTTCCTAAAGCAGGCCCGGCCGATGGAAGCGACCGCTCTCAATATTGACAACTTTGACCTACGGGATGAAGCCACTCTAGAAAGCGGATCGCCCGTCGAAGGACTCATAAAAGTACCTCTCTCCCCTCATGATCCGACCATGACAGTTCAAGTCGGGTCCCTTCTATCCTAGGAAGAGTGGGAAGAATACATTTTCTTCCTCCGCGCTAACAAAGACATCTTCGCATGGAGTCTGGAAGATATGCCTGGAGTAGATCCTCATGTCATCTTTCACTTTGTAAATATCAACCCCGCTTTCAGTCCAGTGATCCAAAAGAAGCGGAACTTCGCCCCGGAGCGGCTCAAGGCGATTGAAGAAGAGGTGGATAAGCTCCTGGAAGTGAGGTTCATCCATGACGCAAAATACCCCACATGGCTAGCCAATGTGGTCATGGTAAAGAAGGCCTCAGGGAAGTGCAGGATGTTCGTCGACTACAGTAATCTGAACCAAGCGTGCCCGAAAGATAGTTTCCCCCTTCCAAGGATTGATCAACTGGTCGACGAGACAACCGGGCATGAACTCCTCAGCTTCATAGATGCATACTCAGACTACAACCAAATCAGGATGAACCTGGAGGATGAGGTACACCGCATTCCGAACAGATAAATGAGTCTACTGCTACAGGGTAATGCCTTTCGGACTCAAGAACGCAGGGGCAACCTACCAGAGGCTAGTGAACAAGGTATTCAAAGACCTCATCGGGAGCACAATGGAGGTTTACGTGGACGACATGCTAGTAAAAAGCGTCCACCGCCATGACTACCTAGAAGATCTGGAAGGGTGCTTCCATCTCCTTTGTCGTTTTCAAATGCGGCTCAACCCCAGCAAATGTGCATTTGGTGTGACGGCGGAAAAGTTCCTGGGTTTCATGGTAACTCATCGAGGGATCGAGGCAAACCCAGAAAAATTCAAGGCACGGGGAGACATGTCGCCACCCCGTTACATCAAGGAAGTACAACGCTTAAATGGAAGGATCGCAGCTCTTTCGCGGTTTCTGGCACGGACGGGAGATAAATATTTCCCCTTCTTCAAAATCCTCTGAGGGCCGCATCACTATGGGTTCCAGTGGACGGACGAGTGCCATACGTCTTTCGATCATCTCAAACAGTACCTGGCCTCGCCCCCGCTTTTATCAAAACCTATTCCTGGCGAAGTCTTGTTCCTCTACTTAGCGATATCCCCCACGGAAGTCAGCTCGATGCTGGTAAAAGACGAAGGAGGATTCCAACGGCCTGTTTGTTATCTCAGCAAGGTCCTCCCAGACAGTGAAGCCAGATACCCGATGGCCGATAAAATGGCCTTCGCCCTCGTCTCTTCTGCAAGAAAGCTTCGACACTACTTCCAGGCCCATATGATAAAGGTGTTAACTCAGTTACCGCTGCAAGCTATCCTCCAAAAGCCGAAAGTATCCGGAAGATTAGTAAAGTGGGCAGTCGAGTTGGGTGAGTTCGACATCCACTTCTTACCACGGCCAGATATCAAATCTCAAGTACTCGCCGACTTCATCGTAGAAAATACTCTTCCTCCGGAGTCCACTCCCGTTAAAAATGTCTCCATCGCTCGCTGGACTCTCTACGCCGACAGGGCTTCTACGGTCGAAGGAGCGGGAGCAGGTCTGCTCCTGATTAGTCCAGAGGGCATCACTCTAGAGTATGGCCTCAGGTTGAAATTCCCGGCAACCAACAACATCACTGAATATGAAGCTCTAATCGTCGGATTATGACTCGTTGTTGACTGTAAGACAGAGAACCTGACAATCCACACAAATTCACAGTTGGTGGACTCGCAAGTTGAGGGGAACTACGAGGCAAAGAATGACCAAATGACACATTATCTCATATTCGCGAAATCTCTTCTACAAAAAATACCATCGTACCAAATTTTGCACATCCCCAGGGAGCAGAATTCCAGAGCCAACGCACTCTCCAAACTCGCGACCTCTTCTTCTAACAACCAATCTCGAAGGCGCCGAGTCGAAGATATCATGACCCTCAGCATTCACGGGGCATGGGAGATCGCCGAAATTAGTGAAGAAGGACCATCTTGGATGATACCCCTCCGAGCCTACATTGAACGTGGAGACCTGTCTGACGACCGTTCAGAAGCCGGCGGTTGCGAGTGCGAGCCGCCTCGTACGTTATCATCGAAGGAGAACTTTACAGGCGGGCCTTCTCTGGGCCATACCTAAAGTGCCTTCCGACAGCGGAGGCGGAATACACCTTAAAGGAAGTTCATGTCGGGATATGTGGAGAACACCTGGGCGCAAGAGCTCTGGTTCAGAAGATACTGCGTCAGGGATTTTACTGGCCGACAATGAAGAAGGACGCGACCGAATTCGTTCAAAGGTGTAGAAGCTGTTAGCTCCATGCAAACATCCCTCATCAACACCCAATGACACTTACGGTACTCCCAGGCGCCTGGCCATTTGCTCAATGGGGGATCGACCTCCTCGGTCCCCTCCCCATGGCCACCGGCTAAAGAAAGTTTATTATCATGACTATCGATTACTTCATAAAGTGGGTAGAAGCTGAACCACTCGGCAAAATTACTGAAGATAACGCCAAACAATTTGTATGGAAGAACATCGTCTGCCGCTTTGGAATCCGAGCAATAATCGTCGCCGACAACGACACTCAGTTCACGGGAAAATCGTTCACCAAGATGTGCGAAGACCTGAAAATTAACCATCGCCATACATTAGTAGCCCACCCACAAACAAACAGTCAAATTGAAGTAACAAATCGCACCATCCTCAAAGGACTCAAAACCCGCCTACAGGAGGACGATGGGAGCGGGTAGACGCAGTTCTGAACGTTCTGTGGGCATACCTTAACACGGAAAGGACTCCTACGGGGAAAACCCCGTACAATCTCTGCTACGACACAGAGGCTACCATCCCCGTCGACATCGGCATCCCCAGTAGTCGCGCAAAAACCTTCGATCCCGAAAAGAATGACGAGCTGCTCCGAGAAAACCTAGACTTAATTACAGAAGTCGGGGATACGCCTGCCCAGCGCATAGCTCACTACCAAAGGTGCGTGACCCGACTTTACGATCGAAGAGTTAAACCCAGGCCAATCAACGTTGGAGATCTTGTCCTATGCAGTATCGAGGTAGCCGGTAAAGGCCCACAAGGGGACAAACTCTCGCTAACTTGGGAAGGACCGTATGTTGTCACTATAGTCGTGAAGCTCGGGACGTACAGGCTCAGAATAGCGGAAGGGAAAACCCTACCAAGCACCTGGAATGCCCAGAACCTGCGCTGCTTTTATTAGTAATTTGAATCTTCTATTTATGTAAAAAGCCGAGAGCCCGTGCTCGCACAAACTTGTATATTTATATAAAAAGCCGCGAGCTCAGACTCACGCAAACTTATCTTCTATTATGTAAAAAGTCGCGAGCCCAGACTCGCGCAAACTTATCTTCTATTTATGTAAAAAACCGCGAGCCCGGACTCGCGCAAACTTATCTTCTATTTATGTAAAAAGCCGCGAGCCCGGACTCGCGCAAACTTATCTTCTATTTATGTAAAAAAACACGAGCTCAGACTCACGCAAACTTATCTTCTATTATGTAAAAAGTCGTGAGCCCAGACTCGCGCAAACTTATCTTCTATTATGTAAAAAGCTACGGGCCCGGACTCGTCCAAACTTATCTTTTATTTATGTAAGAAGTCGCGAGCTCAGACTCACGCAAACTTATTTTCTATTATGTAAGAAGTCGTGAGCTCGGACCCGCGCAAATTCAACTTTCTACTATAAAAACTATGATTAAATAAGAATTTTATGCATGTGTCTCGTCGTGACAGAAAATCACAGCACCGAAAGGGCCTTCCCCTCGCTCGGATGCCAACGAATTTAAACACACACACGACATTTTCTATCATCAACTCTGGGGCCTTGCCCCTGGGACTTCGCACTGCCGCTGATTGAAGGTCAGCCCTTCTCCTCGCAGTAAGGTCCCGACGTCGTAAGGGACTGCCCTCTTACGGTCGTCAACGGCTTGAACACATACGCTCTTCACCGGCCATTCTGGGCCCTTGCCCCTGGGACTTCGCACTGCCGCCGATTGAAGGTTAGCCCTTATCCCCGCAGTAAGGTCCGGACGTAGTAAGGGCCTGACCCTCTTACGGCCGTCAACGGCTTGAATGCATACGCTCTTCACCGGACATTATGTGGCCTTGCCCCTAGGGCTTCACACTACCGCCGATTGAAGGTCAGTCCATCTCCCCGCAGTAAGGTCCCGACGTCATAAGGGCCTGCCCCTCTTACAGTCGTCAACGGTTTGAACGCATACGCTCTTCACCGGCATTTTGGGGACCTGCCCCTGGGACTTCGCACTATCGTCGATCGAAGGTCAACCCTTCTCCATGCAGTAAGGTCCCAATGTCATAAGAGCATTCCCCTCTTAAGGTCGTCAACGGTTTGAATGCATACACTCTTCACCGGCCATTTTGGGGCCCTGCCCCTGGGACTTCACACTGCCGCCGATTGAAGGTCAGCCCTTCTCCACGTAGTAAGGTCCCGACGTCGTAAGGGTCTGCCCCCCCGTACGGTCGTTAACGGTTTGGATGCATGCTCTCTTCACCGACCATCCCGGGGCCTGTCCCCCTAACCAACGCTTCGACAATAACCAAAACAACGGGATCATAGAACGCAAAAGCATCGCCACAATGTTGTGTGTATCGAGAAGAGACTGCATAACCTGAAGTGAAAGCAACCTCGCATTCGTCCTTCGGCAACGACTCCGACCCAAGACATCACGAAGATGGCGATGATCGAAATTATCGCAGAAAAATCAAAACCTCTGAACTCCTCCGCGCAATAATTCGGACTTCGAAGGTTTGAGAGCTTATGATATGCACCCATATATTTATAAGTATTCTTGGGATGCGTTTAGAGAATGCTCTACTAATGAGAAATGGGGTTAGTGGGGTCAAAAGTCCAACCCATGATCATGGGAGTGGAAGAATCCGCCGAACACAATTTATGCTCTACCGGCGCCATGCGCCGTCAAGACCGCACCCCACTATTCAGATGTGGTTAGTATGCACCCCATTAGTGGGGTGTGGATAGCCACACCCCCCATAATGGGAGAGTGCGACTAAACCGCACGCTCAAGGGTGAGGCCAAGCCAAGCCGCACCCCTATGAGGGATCGACCAAGCCGCACCCCATAGGGGTGTGGCCAGGCCGTACCTCCCCTTTGGGGTGCAGCCCCAAGGCCAAGCCGCACCCCCTCCCTTTTGGGGGTGAGGTCGAGCTCCTCCCCCGCTTTACGGGGGATGCGGCCAAAACCGCACCCCCTCGGCAGGTGTGGTCGGAGCCCAATTCTCGCTTGGGAACGCGACATCTCGTCTACCCGTTCGTCGCTGCGCATCGAACACCCCCCGTGTTCATTGCGTGCTCAGAACGCTCCAGTTGTGCGCTCAGAATGCTCTCGCGTTCGTCGCGCGCTCAGAATACTCTCGCGTTTGTCGCACGCTCAGAACGCTCTCGCGTTCGTCGCGCGCTCAGAACGCTCTCGCATTCGTCGCGCGCGCAGAACGCTCTCGTGTTTGTTGCGCGCTCAGGACGCTTCCTCGCGCGCTCAAAATGTTCCCACGTTCCCGGCACGCGCGAAGTTAATATTTCCTAATCTCTCAGATTACAGGTCTCGTTCGTCGCCTTCGTGACCTTCAATGAGGCTGCCCGAACTGCCCGAACTGCCCAAGGGCGAAACAGTCATTTGCGAAAAATGACGATCCGTGTGCTCTGAATCGACCGACGTGATTCGTCCGTCAAGTGGTTACGGTGGTTACGACGGCAAAATTACCGGGCTACCCCGGGAAAAGCTATAAAAGGAGCTCAAAGCCTTCCTTTCAAGACATCTTGCCTTCAGCACCCGAGAGAGCTCCGTTAAAGATTTCCTCTGAGTTCTCCTTCGGCGCTTGAAGTTCTCCTTCGGGCTTCGAAGATCTCCTTCGTGGACTTGGAGATTTTCTCCGCTCTAGAAGACCATCTTCCTCAGTGATTCAAGAATCCTTCGAATCTCGAAAGACGACTCGGCGTTCTCACTTTTGTTCTCACCATCGTTCTCATAAGAAGAAATACTTAGTTTTTCGGGAGGTGGTCTGTCACCCTAGGAGTTCTCTCTCTCTCTCTCTCCCTATCATTATAACGAGTAGCGGTCTGTCGCGCTTAAGTTCTTAGTTTCTAATTGTAACCCCCCAGCAGATAGTGGAAGTTGGTCGGCACAGCTCCGGCCGCGTGGTTTTTTACCATTTCCGCGTTTTCCACGTTAAAAGTATTTGTGTTACTTACTAATTCACTATTTGACTGTTTGCGCGCTCGGTTCGCTTTTGAGCTAAGGTGGTTCAATCCGACCAGTCTACCAGAGCACTCGAGCGACCCGCAACAATATGCATGTGCAATATAACTTTGCTAGGTATATATATGACCATGTTAAATATTATGCAAGTGCATTGATGGTATCTATATTTTTTATAGAATTTCTTTTACAGTATGCCTAAACTAAATATAGAAGAAAAAAATATCTAATTTTTTAATGATTTTTGTTATTTAAATATTATATTTTGTCAAAAATATCTAAAAATTGGTGTTTTGAGGATTTGAACCCAAGATCAAAAACCACTATGTCAAGCCTAATTAATTGTCTATTTATGAATAAATATTTTATATAATATTTATAACTATGAGAACACAAAATAATTTTAATGCAATATTCTTAGTGTGGCAGATGTGAGGTACCGTGGGAAGTCTAGCCATCTCAGCAGTCGTCGCTCTCACCAAGGCCACCAAGAAAAGATAAGTAGTATTGAACATAAAAGTGGAAGAAGATACGTAGATGATTATGAACGCCGGTTTATAACCATCGCGTTCATGACCGTCGCCGTCACGACAAACTGAGCCTAAAATAAGGTGTTATCCGCCTACAACTTGGGGTCCAACATTAATAGCCTTAAATTATTTTAAAGACCTCTACTGCGTATTCTTCTAAATAACCACATAATAATAGTAAGCATGGGTCCGAACCAGCCATGCATGGTCTAGTCTTTTTTGTCCATGCTTAATTGTGGAAATTTAGGATCTGTTTGGTAATTGAGCTGATGCTGATGAAAAGTTGCTGATGAAAAGCTGCTGATAGAAAAATTGCTGATTCTGAAAAATGAAGTTTTGTTAAAAAACTGTTTGGGTGAAATGAAATTTGTAAAACAGAGTTTTGAAAAAGTTGTTTGAAAATAAAACGAAGTTTTGAGCCAAATTGTTTTCCCCCACAAAATATAATAAAAGAAAATATATTTTTCATAATATAATACCAAACAAAAAAAATAATGTTTACTTAAACCAGTTACCCCCGATATCTCGGTCTACGATCTAGATTCATACAACTGATTTGTTATACTATCACGAAGCGTGATCATCTCCTCTACACCACCTGCAGTGTCAGAGCATGTATCTTGTCGCTCTTGTGTGGTCACTCCATCATCTCGACCCCCCCTGCTCGCACTCACTAAAACCAAAATCCACACGCGAAGGATGCCGACGAATGAAATTATGTAAAGTCATCGTGGCCATCACAATATCTGCATGTTTATCTGAGTGCGTGATGTGTGTTAGTTGATCACATGCGCGAGATATAGACCGGCTATATTTGTATATGCACGTTATTGGTTTGAGTTTTGAGTCGGTTCTAGTGATGTTTAATTATAAATATTAGCGATTGTGCACAGTGCGATGTTAAACGCAGGCCAGTTTTGGCTATATGCAGACTACAGTTTTTTAAAAAGAGCAATGTTAAACGCATACCAATTTTAGCTATACGCAGGCCACAACTTTTTAAAAAAAGATATCATTTTTCCTTTTAAAACTTCAGGAAAAATGATTCGAGTAGTTTAATACTTCATGTATTATGTGTTTTTTCCTTCCATGCAACTGTGTCCCCTGAGAGTTTACTCGTTTGTCCGAGAGTCCGATGTGTTTTTAAATTACAACTGGCCTAAAGCTATTCATGAGTATTTGCTACGGCGATGGCGACGGCGGCGATGGCAACGATCGCGACGTCGTCGGTGATGACGATGATCGCGACGTCATCGGCGATGGCAGCGATGGCGGCGACGTCGTCGGCGTCTTCGGCGATGGCGGCGATGGTGGCCATGGTTATACTTCGGGTAGTTACGTCGCTAGTGGGGGTTCTTTGGATAATCGTACCCCCATGGATGGGGTGTGGTTAACGCCTTTAGGGATACTCCATCAATAGCTCTCCCAGATTTAGTGACGAAACAGTGACATTCAACGTAACCTCGCACGCATGATATTTTACTTACTTATTTTACGAATGTTATTTTGCTTGGTGATTTATTTAAGAAAATATTTATTTAATTTTTGAATATTGTATGTAAATATGAAATTTGGCCTGCATGAATAATTTTTTGGCCTGCATATATTCGCGGCCATCATATAGCCAAAACCGGCATGCATTTAACATCGCTCTTGTGCACAAGATCCTCTACACAAAATGTGCAGTAATCATCGCTCGAGTAACAATCGGATCTTGTCGACACCGCATGATGACACGAGATGTTTATTTTCAACTATATATAAATGTGTTGCTTATTGGTGAGGGGCAGCCATATGATTTCTAACCAATCTAACATATCTAATGTGTCTCAGCAATCGCTCTCACGCGAGAGTTGTACATATTTGTCGACGGTTCGCCGGCTTCAAACTCAGTCGAGCAACAAATTGTATGGGCATACTCAACTCCGTCGAACTATCAAGCTCGTTTTCAACATAAATGCTTAAGCTCATGGGCGAGGATCAACACATGAACATATTCAATTAATGCGACGATAAATCAATGCACTTTAACTTTTGTCTTAACACATATTAGGATCTTGGCTTGGTTTGGGGCGGTGGCGGCGGTCGTGAACACGGTGGTCATGAACCGTTGTTCGTGAACGCCCGACCTCACCTAAAAATTCATGCATTTTATGCTCAAAACTAGTTTATTTTCTTGGCAGCGGTCATAACCTTTGTTTTGCCAAACATACAACTCACTCGAGCAAATAAGCCGCGCCAAACGAAGCCCTTATTTCTAATGATTTCCAATATTTGTGATCAAATTTACAAATTTATTAGAAGATTATCATATACATTTTATTATTATTATTATTATTTAGAATACATAATATTATTGGATTTGTGAAAATTTGTTCTCGCAGAAATTCTATATGATTAGCTCTCGCACACGAGCTTGAGCTTTGGAAGTTAGGCTACGTTTGGCGCGGTGGCAGCGGTCGTGAACGTCGTGATTATGAACCGTCGTTCGTGAACGTCTGACCTTACCTAAAAAAAAAAATCATGCATTTTATGCTCAAAATTAGTTTATTTTCTTTAAAGCGGTCATAACTTTTGTCTTGCCAAACATACATTCTATGATAACTGTGCGGGAGTAAATAATTAAGCCGCGCAAAACGAATCCTTAATATAGATTTGACAGTTAGTTTATATGTCCAGTTATTTCGCCCCCCCCCCCCCCCCCCCCCCCCCCCCCCCCCCCCCCCTCCTAGGTTCCGGCTCATGAATTGGTAGTACCAGAGCTGACCGTTTAATTGAGATCAAGAGTCCGTTTGGCACTGCGTGAACACGGTGATTACGATCGTCGTTCGTGAACGCTCAACTTTACCTAAGAAATTTCATTCATTTTCCCACACTTACATGAGCAAAAACGTCGCGTCAAACGGACGACGGTTCGCAACCCACTACAAGAAATAGTCGCATTGGCTATGTTTTTTTTAACATTTACCGACATTTTTTAAGCGCAGACAATGTTATCGCAACGTTTTTATAAACGACGCAAAGACGTCGCGGTATAAATCGTCGCCGTTTCTTTCGCGACGTTTGCAATACACCCGCTGCAAACATTTGCCACGTTTTCTCAAAAAACAAAACGCGGTCAATGGTTGCCAACATTGGCGGCGCCTTTTTGTATTAAATGTAGCCAGCATTGGCCACGTTTTTCTTAGAAAATGTGGCTAATGGTAACAACGTTTGTTCATTAAAACGCTGGCAAAATTATTTTTAATTTTAAATTTAGTGCAACATCTAACAAAAAGGAAAAATATATAGGTACATCTTGAGAGCAACTGAGGTTTAGATTTTTAGCAACTGAGGTTTAGGCTTCATTTGGTTCGGCGGCAGCGGATGCAGCCTGCGGGTCCAAACGGAGCATTGGAATCGGAGGTGGGAGACGGGGCTGAAAACGCTTCATTTAGACGCTTTTTTCTCTATCCAGCGGGTGCAAACGCCGGCGGCGTTTGCTCCAAACGGAGGAGGTGAAACGTCCAACCAAACAAAGCCTTAGATTGCTTGCAGCATGAAGGTATTTTTCACAGGAGAAGTTAAAGAGATTGCTAATGTTATTAAGATGAGATGTCTCAAATTACATTTTATTTGAGGTTTTCATGAGACATGATGATTCAAAAGAAGAAAAAAAGGACATGAGATGAGAATAAGAAACTTAAAAATGCTAGATGAAGCTAAGACGCAATGTTTTTGCTCATGGCTTCATCTTCACCAAGAGACCCTTCATTAGATAGATCCTCAATTACGCAGCTCGGCGAAGAAGATGAAGTCGGGGACGGAGGAACCTCAAGGTTTTCTTCATGCCTCCTGCTCCCTGCCCTCACCCTCATGTTTCCCCGCGCGCGTATCAGTCCTTACCGCCTAGGAGATGGGGGAAATTTATCGGACACATTTTTTTGGACAAACGTCGCGAAAAATAAATTAAATGGCTACGTTTTTTCAAAACATCGCGAAAAAAGTGGCGCTGTAAAACTCAAATGTTATAGTGACCACTGCGTTCACGACCGCCACCGTCATGCCAAACGAACCCCAAATATGTTCATGTGTGAAGAAGAATTTATTGGTTCCCTGAGCATCGAGCAATTTTTGGGTATGTGTAACAACGCATCGTGCACCTGACCATCCATTTGTTGTGATTCATCAAAAATCCGACCTTATTTGGAATTAAAAAATCCGTCAGTATTTTTTGCAGAATCGGCATTGAAGGATTGTGAATCTTACGGTTGAATTTAATCCCGCCCGTTATATAGATCACGATGCATTACTCGTACCGAAATTTTCTCCCTAAGCATCACTGGAGTTCTAAATCAAATTAAATCCCTCCTTCTGTGCCTCCTTCACGTTTTTTGTGGTGCGTGTGAGGAGAGATATTTAGGTACGTGTAACGCACAGTGATCATAATATATCACTGTGCGGGAGCTAGTACAACCGCATGATCTGTGATTTCAACGGTGTAGATTGTTTGCGAAAATATACATCCATATTTGTGTAATATGGTCGTATTTTAAAGCAATCGTATTTTAGATCAATCATGCGCAAAAATTCGTGCTGGCGGAAATGTACGGCGTCATCGGGGGCCGCGCACGGTGATTTGAGGTGTGTTACACGCGCCAACTTTTGAGTCGCGTGTGGTGCCCTTGAATAACTTCGCCGACTAAAGGTAGTTGTTCTAAGCATGTAGAATATTTTTCCCACTTAAGGAGGGGTTACCCCCAATGGGCGTAAAAGTATTGATATACTGATATACACTCAATATTTATGGATCAAAAAAATGTTGGTGTAGAAATATAATGTAATTGGTCTACATTCATGGAGTTAAGATTTTTATGCTGAATATATTTGAGTTTTCCTAATACTTTTATTTGACCCAATTTTGACCTCCTTTAGGGTATGTTTGGGAGAGCTGCGCGAATTGAAAAACTGCTGATCGAATAGAGTTGCTTGAACATAGCTCTTTAAGAAGCTGTTTTGAAAAGCTGCATGATGACTCTTTTGTTTGGGACAGCTCTAGTGGATGGAAAATCTGCCGATTGAATAGAGCTTTTAGAACAGAGCTTTCAGAAAACTCTTATAAGAGAGCTGCAAACTGTTTAGAGAGTCTTTGCATAAGTGATGATTAAATGTAGCTTTTTCATTTAAGTTGTTCGGTAGAACAACTGTTTGAAAACTGTTTTTTAAATAAAAAATATTGAAATATAATGGTTGTGAAAACTCGCGCCCAGGCAAACACGCGTGTCCGGTCAAAAAATGGTCGCTCTGGCGAAAAACGGCCGACCGGGCAAAAAACAGACGACTAGGTGAAAAACGGCCGACCGGTCGAAAAACGGTTGCTCGGGATAAAAACGGCCACATGGGCAAAACACGGGCGCCCGGGTGAAAAACGCGCGTCCGGGCAAAAAAATGCGCACTGGGCAAAAACGGTCGTCCGGGAGAACAATAGCCGCCGGGCGAAAACTGCGCGTCCGGGCGAAAAATGCGCATCCGGGCGAAAAACAACCGCCCGAGAGAAAAACGGTCGCACGGTCGAAAAACGCGCGACCGGGCAAAAAATGTGCGCCCGGGCGAAAAACGCGCACCCCAGGCAAAAAAGGCCGTCCGGGAAAACAATAGCCGCTCGAGCGAAAAATGCGCATCCGGGCGAAAAACAGCCGCCAGGGCGAAAAACAGTCGCCGGCGAAAAACAGTCGCACGGTCGAAAAAACGCGCGCCTGGACAAAAAACTCGCGCCTGGGCGAAAAACAGTCGCACGGGCAAAAAACGGCCGCAAGTGAGAAAACGCGCGCACGGGCGAAAATCCGCCTCCCGGGAGAAAAACCGCCTCGCGGGCGAAAAAACGTCCACCCGGGCGAAAAACGACTGCCCGGGCGAAAAATGACTGCCCGGGCGAAAAACGCGCGCCTGGGCGAAATACGGCCACCCGGGCGAAATACGGCCGCCCGGGCGAAAAACAAGCGCTCGGGCGAAAAACGCGTGCCCGGGCAAAAAAAGGCCGGCCTCCCGGGCGAAAACGATCGCTCGGGCGAAAAACGCGCGCCCGAACAAAAAATGGCCGTGCGGGCAAAAAATGACCGCGTGGGCAAAAAACGAGCGCCCGAGCAAAAAAAAGGCCGCCCGGGCAAAAAATATCCGCCCAGGCGAAAAAAACGCGCGCCCGGGCGAAAAATGACTGCCCGGGAGAAAAATGACTGCCCGGGCGAAAAATGCACGCCCGGGCGAAAATAACGAGAGCCCGAGCGAAAAATGGTCGCACGGGCGAAAAATGAGTGCACGGCCGAAAACGAGTGTCCGGCCGAAAATGCGCGTTCGGACGAAAATACCGGAGTGGTATGCAACGAGGTGGAGTTAATAAAAGAGAAAAAGCTAAAAACAGAAAAAACGGTTTTTAGAAAGCTATGTTGGACTGGCTTCTCAAAAAGCCTCTAAAACAGCTTATATGAAGAAGCTCTTTTCAAGAAGCTGGGCTAAAGAGCTGTCCCAAACAGTTAAAAAACAGCTCTGGCGGTTGGAAAATAGATTTTCCATCCGCCAGAGCTGTCCCAAACAAAGTCGATGTTTGGAGAGTCTGTATATAAGTGCTGATGGAACAAAACTTTTTATTAAAGGTTGTTTGTTAAAACTGTTTTTTTATATTTGTTTTTTTTTTCAAAAGGACATATTTAAACTTAGCAATCAAAATATAAATTTGTTCACTAACATTACATGAAAAAAAAAATATTTTTGCAGTGCATCGCCTTCTTCCTTCAATTTTTCTTCACCTAGGTAACAAATAAATTTGATCTACAAATCTCATTTATGCAGGAAGAATGCTCATTGATGCAGGAACAATGCACAGATTTGTGTCCCAGGAAATTTGTTTTACACAATGCACAGATTTGTTTTACATAATTGTTCATTAATTAGAGCAAAATGTCTGCAAAAGATCTGAAATGATTTCTAACTATTGTAGAATGACTATTATCAGCAATATCGGAGAGGGATCAAAAAGTATTGTAGAATGAAATCCAAATTTTGGGAATCTGGTATGCTGAAACTGTTGCGATGAAGCACGACAGAGAAATAGGGAGAAAATCAAGTTGAGAAGAAAAGGGGAATAGAAGGAAACGAAAGCATATTTCATTGATTGATCATAATCTGATACAAATTTCTTGTCTCTTATATAGGCGAGATTACAAGAATAACATTGAATAAAAGGAGGCGGGTGATGCATCGGCTTCCCACATTTTCTTCATTACTGCAGCTTCATTACTCCAACTTCTTCGTATTCCGCATATGACTCTTGCTCTTCTGTCCAGGTTCTATGTTTCTTGTCTTCTGATCTTCTTCAGTTAATTCAGCATTATTATTCTCAATACTCCCTCTTAATGCTGGATTCCAGACTGTAACAAGTCTACTTCTCATAGAGGCAAACACATGAGTTGGAAGAGGTTAGTCATTATGTCTGCCAACTGTTTGCTTGTGGGGCAGTGAGAGAGTTCAATCTGCTATGACTCAACCAATTCTTTCAAGAAGTGGAATCGGAGCTCAATATGTTTTGTACGATTATGAAATATGGGATTTTTAGCTATCCCAATGGCAGCAGTGTTGTCACACCATATCCCGATTGGTTTTGAATTGTTCTGAGGTAACATTCCTTCTAATAGGCGTTGCAGCCAGACGCCTTCACTTGCAGCATCACAAGCTGCAACATATTCAGCCTCAGCTGAAGATAACGCTACAATCTTTTGCTTTCAAGAAGACCAGGAAATAACTTTGCTTCCAAGCATGAACACATACCCGCTGGTGCTTTTTCTATCGTCTGTGTCTCCTCCCCAGTCACTATCAGTGTAGTCAGTGAGCTCAGTTTCTTCCTCCTTTTGATATAATAATCCCAAATCTTTAGTTCCCTTTAAATAGCGCAACACACGCTTGGCAGTGATGAGATCCTCTGAGCTGGGCTTGGATAGATGTCGAGATAAGACACTTACATCATTCTCTATATCAGGTCTAGAGTTTGTAAGATATATGAGGGATCCTACTAAACTCCTGTACTCTTCTTCTGAGTTTGTCGTGCTGTGCTTGGGATGAGTAAATTTGATGCTAGTTGCCATTGGCGTGGTGACAGGATTGCATTCAGTCATACCAAATTTTTCAAGTAGTTTTTCAATATAGATTGCTTGGTTGATGAAGATTTGTCCCGGTTCTTGCTTGATTTGAAAACCAAGGAAGAACTTCATCAAACCTAAATCACTCATCACATATTCTCTCTTCATTACCAACTTAAAATCATCAATTAGCTTTTGTGACGACCCGATAAAGATTAAGTCGTCAACATATAAGCAGAGTAGTAAGAAATTGCATGAGTCAAACCTTTTGGTGTACAGAGAGGGATCATGCTTGCTTTTATGATATCCGTTGGTGATGAGATAGGAATCTATTTTCTGATTCCATGCCCTTGGGGCCTGCTTCAAACCGTAGAGGGCTTTTTGAAGTTTATACACCGTTGCTTCTTCACCTGGAACTTCAAATCCAGCTGGCTGAGTAACATAGATTTCTTCTTTTATCGTGTCGTTGAGGAAAGCTGACTTAACGTCTAGCTGATGCACCAGCAAGTTGCATTGGGCGGCAACTGCTAACATAGTTTTGATGGTCTCCATTCGAACCACGGGGGCAAAAGTTTCAGTGTAGTCCACTCCATGCCGCTGGGTGAAGCCCTTAACAACAATTCTGGCTTTATGTTTTATTTTGCCTTCTTCATCATGTTTCAACTTATAGACCCATTTCAAGTCTATTATTTTTTTGTTCTGCGGTTGTGGAACCAACTCCCATGTGTTATTCTTTTCCACCATTCTTATCTCCTCCTCCATTTCCTTTCTCCAATTTGGATCAGTAATTGCAGCTGAGAATTCCTTGGGTTCTTCTACAGTGAGAAAAGCAACTTCAGTTTGAGTATAAATTTCAGATAGGGGCCTATACCTTTTGGGAGATGATGAGTCCTCATCGGTTTCAGGATCCGAGTCATCAGAGGCAGGTAATTCTCCCTCTCCTGTTGGCATGGATGGTTGTTCATTGGTGGCAGCAACCCCATCAGGAGGAAGGGAAAAATCCTGAGGTTCATTATTTATCTCATGTTGAACCTTGTTTTGAGGCTGATCCCAGACCCATGATGCTTCTTCATCAAACACGACATCCCTGGAGACGTGCAACTTCTTTGTCTCAGGGTTGTATATACGATAAGCTTTGGATTGCAAGCTATATCCAATGAATATTCCCTTTTCAGCTTTCATCTCAAGTTTCTTCCTATCTTCTTTTGGTATGTGCCGATAGGCAAGACACCCAAATGTCCTGAAGTGTTGGACCTTGGGTTTCTTCTTTTTCTATACTTCGTATGGTGTCACATCTCCAAGAGATCTCTTGGGGCTTCTGTTCAATACATATACAGCAGTTTGGGCAGCTTCTGCCCAGAAATCTTCAGGAAGATGATGATGCCCAAGCAAAGCTCTAACTTTCTCTATGATGGTTCTGTTTTTGCGTTCGACTACGGATCTTGTCACTGCTGCAGAAAGACGCAAACTAGCGAGCGAGGCCAGACCAATCAATCTCAGCAGCCGGAGCGGCCATTCTGCTCTGGGGTGTGAGGTGGGCTCAGCTCACAGTGGATCCCATGAGACCGGCAGTGAGCCATGAATTCTTCTCCAATGAATTCTCCACCTCGATCAGTTCTTAGTTTTTTTATTTTGCACTTGCTTTCATTTTCAACAAGTTTTTGAAATTCCTTAAATTTGGTGAAAGCTTCTGATTTGTTCTATAGGAAATATATCCACGAAAATCTTGAGAAGTCATCAATGAAGCATAGATAATACCTCATACCTACCAGTGATGGAGTTCGGGAAGGACCCCAGAGGTCAGCATGAACCAGCTCTAGAGGCTCTTCTGTTCTTGTAGTAGATGTTGGAAAACCTTCACGATGTATTTTTCCCATGATGCAGTCTTCACACAAACTTTCTTCTCCTTGAAGTTTAGGAAGTCCAATCACCATGTCTTTGGACTGAAGTTTATGTAGGTCCTCATAGTTCAAGTGTGCAAACCTGTTGTGACAGATAACAGTGGATTTGCAAACAAGAGCTTGTTCGGGGGGAGAGCTAAGATTCATTGGAAACAGTTGATTATCAAACATTTGTATGGATGCAATGCAAATGCTAGTATCATTAAGCAGGATGCGGCAATGAGTTTCTTTAAACATTACTGTGTATCCTTTCTTCATCAATTGCCCTACACTTAAGAGGCTTTGAGAGAGTGAGGGAACATAATGAACATTTTCAATATGCCTGACCTCCCCATCCTTGGACAAAACAACAACTGTCCCATTCCCCTTTATATCTAGCTCTACACCATCACCCACCATAACCGAGGATTTTACAGATTCAATTAGCTCCACAAAAATTTCCTTATTGGGTGTCATGTGGTTTGAGGCTCCACTGTCTATAAACCAGATTTCATGGCTACTGATGTTAGAGTTGATTTTTGAGATAAGAATTTTCTTAGTTACTTCTGTGAGTTTGGCACACTCCTTTTTCTCTTCCTTATCTTTTGACCAACAATCTTTTTGCATATGAGTTGGTCTTTTATACCGTTTACATTTGTAAAAACAATCAAATGCAACATGATTAGTTCTCTTGCAGAGTGTGCAAGACATAGGTGTACTATTAGTTTTAAAATCAGTTTGAGTAACATTGGGGTTTCTTGACTCTCCTGATCTCCCTCTTCCTCTACCCCTGGCTGAGGTCTTAGACTCCCGCATACCCATTTTTTCGTTTGGGGTCAGAGTGACTTTGGACTGGAAAGCTTTCTCTAAGTCATCAGTGCGTCTTCTCATTCTTTCCTCATGAGCTTGGAGTGATCCCATAAGCTCAGTGATTGAAAGTGTTTTGAGATTTTTGGTTTCTTCAATGGTGGAAACTATAGGATCAAATTTTGGTGTAAGGCACCGGAGTATTTTTGTGGCAATTTTCTTGTCTTTTATCTCATCTCCAAGACTTCTAATATTGCTTACTAAACTCATAACATGCAAAACAAAATCTTTTATGGTTTCGGTTTCTTTCATGGCAAGGTTCTCAAATAGTTTCCACTGATGTTGGAGTTTGATATCGATTACCTTTTCTGATCCCTGGAATTCAGAGAAAAGGGTGTCCCAAGCTTCCTTTGGCGTGGAAGCCTCCATTATCCTTGGGTAGATCTCTTTGCTGACTCCTTGGTGCAGGTAGAGGAGAGCTCTAGCTTCTTGCTTTGCTTCTTCCATTGCTGCCTGGACCTTGGAATCATCATCTTTCTCTTTCCCTTTGGATGTGGCAGGTGTTGTCCCTGCTTTTCCATTCTCCACTATGTCCCATAGACCTTGAGACTGGAAGAATAGGCGCATATGAGTTGCCCAGTAGCTATAATGTTCTCCATCAAAGATGGGAACTCCAGTTTGTGTGAACTAGAACATGTGGGATGAGTTGGAGACCGCCATATGATGAGACTAGAATGATGATATGAATGTTAATTCCTTTGATCAAACACTCCCTTGCTCTGATTGCTCATTTTGTTTAACAACAATCGCTCTGATACCACTGTTGCGATGAAGCACAGCAGAGCAACAGGGAGAAAATCAAGTTTAGAAGAAAAGGGGAATAGAAGGAAACGAAAGCATATTTCATTGATTGCTCATAATCTGATACAAATTTCTTGTCTCTTATATAGGCGAGATTACAAGAATAACATTGAATAAAAGGAGGCGGGTGATGCATCGACTTCCCACATTTTCTTCATTACTCCAGCTTCTTCGTATTCCGCATATGACTCTTGCTCTTCTGTCCAGGTTCTATGTTTCTTGTCTTCTTCAGTTAATTCAGCATTATTATTCTCAATAGAAACTCATCAAAAAATCAACAAAAAAATCTTGGGAAGAGGTTCGACGAATGGAATTCATCCTATAATAGTTCTATAGAATTCATTCTATATAATTCAAATTCTATAGAATTCATTATAGAATTCATTCTATAATAGTTGGTATCAAAAACAAGTAAAAGAAATCGAGCAAGATGATAGCCTATTAGGATAAAGTAGGATAATAGGGTAATGGTTTCTGACCTGTGGTTCTTGAGTCAGAAATCGAGGAAGCTGATAGCATGGCCGGCAATGGAGATGGGGAGAAGAACAAAATAAAGGAGCAACAGGTTCGTGCCCTACTTCGATGAGAAAATGACTGGACGGCTTCTTCACAGATCACCGACAAACAGATGACTAGAACAGGGCCTTCGACGAGAGGAGTCAGAGATCGGCAGGAGGATGGCTTCCCGTCGACGAGAAGAGGGCTGGAGGAGGGCCTGCAATGGGAAGAGGAATGGATATCGCGACAGTGGAGAGAGCGAGCCGCGGTTTCAGAAAAATAGATTCTAGGAACACAATCACGACCCCTCAGCAGTTGTCCGAAATAACCCTAAAACGTACGTTTTGAAAAAGTGATTTTCAAAGAGTTGCGCATACAAACTGTTTAAAAACAGCGGAAACGGTTGGAATAGAACTCTTTGAACCGCTGGAGCTGTCCCAAAGAGAGCCTAATCTCCCTCCCTAATAATAACCGTGCCAATTTTCTTTTGCAAATAAGAAAAAAATTACTTTATCCTTCGGAGTAATTAAACATTTTGTTTTTTTTAATCTATGCATACATTAACCAAAAAAAATCACAATGCTTGTTGGTGAAAATATCTCTGCGGGCAGCCGCAACACTCCAATCATCACACAATTCAGGAGTGGTGTCGCCTTAAGTTGAGCACAGTCTCCTCATCTTTTGAAAGTTATTCTTTAATTATTTTAAAATACTTTTTTTAAAATTACACCAACGTCTGGCTATAATATAAAAATGGTCGGATCTGATTTGAAATACAGCGGCCACAGTTTGGTCACCAAGACAACGAAAAAAAATTTGGTGGCCTGAGGACACGATGCTCTACGTGCCCTAATAAATAGCGATTTCAAAACCCGGGTCCACCCCCTCATTTTTTCGAAAACCAAATTTTCCTCACGCCCCGTCTTTTCTTCTTCCCCTTCCTCCCGAAGTTTCTTCATTCCAATTTTTTAGGTTTTTCAATTACTCCGAGACTGAACTTCCGGCGGCTACTCTTGACATTGCATGGGGAGTCGTCTGTGGTGGAAGAAGGAAGGACTCCAAGGACGATCCGGAACAGTTTCACGGAAGCGGGTGGAAGAGATGGTATTTTTCCGGCGTTTCGAACCTCCATAATAATTTTCACGCTGAATATTGTAGTTTTGGACGAGATTGATCGATATTGTAATCATATTGTGGCCTTATGACCGTAATATATCCGTAATTTTCTAATTCATTCGTTTTGAAACCATATGCTAGGTTACGGTTGTAAAATTTCAGCAATGAGTACATTACGACTGTAAAGTATTGATTTTTATACTCTGTTATAACCGTATTCTAAGTTTCTATTTTTTTGTGCATTTCTACTCAAGTTACGGTCGTAAAAAGACCGTAAATACTAAATTACGACTGTAATTACTGTATTAAATGCAGTAATTTGTTGTATGTTACTGTAAATTACAACCGTAACTGTAAGTTCCAGCATTTTACAACTGTAATGAGCTGCATTGTTTGGTAGCTGTATACTACGTTACAACCGTAACTGCATTGCTTGAAAAGTGACAAAAATGGAAGAAAGCAGGTATTCGAAAACCTGGATTCAGCAGACGAATCAAATCTTCGGGCACCTCCACGTCCTCTACGCCTGTATAATTTCGAAACCCTAATAGAAGGTTTAGGCGGGGAAAGAGAAAGACGAAACCGGTGGGACGGGAGAAAATTTTCGTTTTTCAGAAAAATGAAGGGGTGGGCCCGGGTTTTGAAATCGCTATTTATTGGGGCACGTAGAGCATCGTGTCCTCGTGCCACCAAATTTTTTTCCCAAGACAACTCCAAAAAGCCCAAGAATGCACGATTCCCGCCAAGCTAATTGTGGGGGACCCACAAATTGAACCCGCCCTACAGGGCCCAAACCAGACTGACCCGATCATACTCAACCTCAGCTAAGGAACATTGGTCATAGCATATATGCAGTCGCGAAGAGGGCGATGGCAACCCTCGCTGCCCCCTTGATGAGGTGCCCAAAAAAATGGAAACCCATGACATTTTGAACCACTCAACGAAACTTGAATCTAAAATCATCGTTGGACCCCTATCGAAAAAACACACGAGGTAGACGACTTAATCAAGTGTTTTAGTAGAGTTTTAGTGAGATGACAATTCACCCAAAGCAAACTTCCCCTGCAAATTACCAGTGGTCTAGAGCTCTGATCGGGAAATCGTCGACGGTGTTGAAGTTGTAGTAATGAGAAGCTTTCCTGAAATTTTCGTCGAGTTCAACAAACTTCATTGTTTTGGCGAGGCAAGCACCACCATCAGCCTAGATTTGCCATGAGGGTAAAGTTGTCTGATCAAAGATAGTGTTATTAGGGAAATAAACCGAACACCCAATTTCATCCTTGGAATATTTACAACAAGGAAATCTCTTGACCCCCCTCAAAGATGATGAGAGGATGGTATGACTCATTTTTGACAAGCAAAGCTCGCAGAAGAATGCCTTTTTGCACTCTTGTCCACCAAAAAATGCACCGAGCTGCATATAGTGAAAGCGTCCGAAATGTGAGAGTATGCACTCGTGTGTCTTTCTCACTTTAAACCGCATCAAACTGCACACAGTGAGAGCATCGATGCGATGAAGAACTTGTAGAGAACGCACTCTTCTCATTTTCAATACAAACAGCATCAAGTTGTGCATAGTGGGAGTGTAAGTCCATCATCAAAATGCATCTTTTGACCATATTCTGTTATCTAAATAGTTTATGTTATTCTATTCGGGATCTTGAGCTGCATGATAATCGTGACTTAGACAAAATCTCTAGTAGAGCCCGTAGAGTAGAGTCCATACAGAAACGGACATCGAACTTAGGTCTATTGATAGACCTTCACTGAGCATAAGAATTGTCTCCATTGCAAGGATCTTAGATTTTCCTCGCACTCCCATCACTGCAGGGACCCAACCCATCCCACTAACCCCTCTCGGCGTAAGGAGATCATTGGGTCAAAGCCCAACACATGAGTATTTCAGTGCTTCAAGTGTATGGAGCCGGGGAACAAATCATCTGAGTGTCTGCGATCTCACTTCATCGCTATTATTGTTTATATTGATGGACGTGAGAATTTAGTATGAAGTTTACATTAATGACTCCAATCCTGAACCTGAGTGCAAGTCAGAGGATGTATCAGAAGCAGAAGGAGAGTTTGTTGATCACTTAGTCCGTGTCCTTCGATATACCTTGATCACCCTGAGCGAGTCTACTAAAAATTATAGGAGGCATGATATTTTCCGCACTACCACGCACATCCATGAGAAATTTTGTTCCATTATCATCGATAGTGGTAGTATGAAGAACTTCGTTTCTCAATATATGGTGGATGTATTAGGGCTTGAGATGCACCCATTTGAAAAACCTTACAGCTTATTCTGAGTTAATAATCATTTGACTATACCTGTTACCCATCATTATCTTGTAGAGTTTTTTATATGGAGCAAAAATCAGGATAAAGTATTATGCCATGTCACCGTCATTGATGTCTACCACACCCTGTTAGGGCAATCATGGTAGTACGACAAACATGTCGTGCACAATGACACGAGAAACTCTCATTCCTTTGACAAACATGGGCGTAAAATTATTCTTCTTCCACAAAAAAATTGTCTTGTTCCAAGAGCATCCGAGAGGACCTCACTATCATTGTGCTCACCTCCCGTTGATTCCACTATGTTCTATTCATTCACTGACACATTTCTTCCTGGCCCCTCACTCTTGGAAGAAAAATATGATTTTGATGTGTCGTTCGTTCTAAATGGCCTTGGCCCGATGTCACATATATTGATATTTGATGTCACCTCATATTTCTGAGCTCTCCCCCGTTACATTGGGCGACAACATATCCCAATCGCCTTACTATATCGACTTTATATTTGGAGATCACATTTCTATTTCACGTCAGTTTCATTGTGATATTGTTGATCTATTTAGACATCATCATGTTAGGAGGACAGAGATCGCCCCTCGGATGTTCATTTTCCATAAGGACACGCGCTTTAAGAGTTTTTATGAAAAAATTTAAATGAAAATATGAGATCAAAATTAAATTTTATGGTGCTCGCCAGACTCAATCAAATTATAAAATTGAGGTGTTTGATTCAAGTCTAGTAGACACTTGTATGTGTCTGACAGAAGAGTGTATGATGCCACATGAGTTCATGATTTCACATGACGAGCATGTTTGCCCTATACTTTATTTGTTTTCCTTCATTTCTTCCTCACTTTGTGAGACCCGTCTCTGTAATGCTCTGAATTTTATTGATCAATGAAATAATGTGCATAAAATTATAACTAATAGCTTGCGAGCTTCTTCGGCAAATTATAACTCAATGACATATTTTATCCCAATGAGATATATTTTTTCAAAGGAGATTGAATTCTTGCATCTTAAAGAAAGAGGATACTTACATGTTGAAACCCGGATACCGGTTCAACTATGTTCGAGACTTGAGGAGTAGCTTGAGTTACTTTTCTCTTTGTCAGGTCCCTGAGTCTAAGTATTTTTAGCTGAGAACTGACTCTCACAGTATGGTAGATAATTGCCTAAGGACATACCCACTGGCTGCAGCGAGTAGGTCCCGCCACTAACCCGAAAATCTTACTTTACTTCCTCTCCCAAAACCAATGGTCGAGCGTGTATCTCAGATAACATGAAAGGAAAAGGAGGAAAGCTCAGGCTCTCTTGGGGGATAGATCTGTGCTAATCTGAGAAATAATGGGTCATATTTATAGACAAATCCTTCTGAGGGAAAAATAGTCCTACTGGCCTATGGATAGCTCCCTCCGCCTTAACCGAATTACTATACGCAGACCCAAATGGTCCGCGAATAGCTCTTCACGCCTTTTTGTAAATAATAACCATATCCCCCGTTGGTCTACGGATAGCGAGGGAGGATTGATGAGTCGGGTTGACCCGAACTCGCCTCGTTCCCTCCTTGAGCGAGTACGGCAGAGGCGACCTGTTGGGAATTTGGTCCCCAAGATTCCTGATTTGAAGAAGAACATTAACATAATAATAAACTGAATGCGTTTGATGAATCCTTGAGTATGCTTGAGAGAGGTACTTATAATCTATGGAAGATTAATATATATAAATATTACTAAGGATCACTTAGACCTAGGACCTACTCATGTTATATAAACTCAAGTATATAACTTGTTACATACTGACATCTATCTTGAAGATACTACTTGGAAAAATCAAGCAGGATTACTGAAATCAAGAAGCAGAGAAGTCAGAATATTGTTAAGTAAAAATTGACGGAACGATCTGTCGATTGAACTTAAAATATCGACGAGAAGATACGCCGACAGAATAAATCGACTAGATAGAATATCTATGCTGAGCTTATCTACTTTCTTACAAGGAAAAAATGACTAGACAGACCACTTATTCTGCAAATCGACTGGACAGAGAATCGACTGGATTAGTGTCGATCGACAGGATTATCTCCATGTCGGCAGGACATACTAACAATTATTCAGATTTACTCTAAGTATTTGCAAAGTGTGTGTCATTATTATTTCTCTAATCTTTTCACGCAAATCAAGGCGCATTTCAATGGTACTCTTATGGAAGTCTTTAATGGATTAAATTCGTTGGAGAAATGATTATGGAATAGATTTCTCAATTAATACTATTGGAGGATCATTCCAAAATAAGTTAGAATTATGCATTTCTTTTTCTGATCATTATTACTATATGAGGAACATTTCAAATTAAGCCAAATTTGTACATTCTCTTTTCTGATCAAATTTGAAAATTCAAATTCAATGATAATAATCACATCCTCTGAACTCCTCCATTTCCTTTTAAGAAATGCACCACTATAAAAGGAGATGGACTCCTCCTATCATTACTAATGATCTACATAATATAAATTCGACAACAAGAATTCTCAAGTCATTTATTCTTCCATCAAGAGCAAAATCCTTCTCATTTCTCGAAAGTGCTATTGACTACAATTCTGAAGAAGCTTTCAACCATATGCAAAGAAAGAAAAGATTACTGCTGCTCATTCCCTTGATACAGATCCACTCAACAAAATATATATCATCATCTATTAAGGAAGAAGAAGCCCACAGCTAGGTTTTCAATTGAAGACTCAAAATCCAAGTCTTAATCATTTTTGAGTCTATTACTGTAAAAACTATAATCTTATAAATAGTTGTGTAAGATCTTTGTGATCTGAGTGTAGGATTCCTGTGTAAATTTGAGAGTAAGATCTTAGTGATCTGAGTGTAAGATCTTTGTGATCTGAGGTAGGATCTATTTGTAGATCTGAGTGTATGTTTTGTATTGTAAAAGACAGGGGTAGGAACTATTTGTGAGTTCTAAGTTTTGGAGTTTTGCCTTGTCAAGCGCACTGCTTGAAAGGTGTGGGGAAAGTGTATATAGCCAATTCTTGGGAAACCACTATAAATCTTTGTGCCTTCTGTGTGCTTTGATGTGATTGATTGCTATGTGGTTTTAATTGCTAAAAAGATCTCATAAATCACCCATCACACTATTCACCCCCCTTAGGTGTGATCTTAGTCATTCATATAGAATAACACGACCAGACTCGTCCTCTTCTTGCCGGGGGCGAGTTCTCCTGAGGCAGGCTCGCTTGAGGACCCCTCTCACTCGCCTCGCCTTGCTCTGGGCGAGAAGGAGCTTTCATCCTCTAGACAGACTATATTCGTGTCATCGAGAAGAGATTATGTTGTCGAGAAGATATTATGCCGCTGAAAAGAGATTATGTCGTCAAGAAGAGATTATGTCGTCGAGAAGAGATTATGCTGTCGAGAAGAGAAAGGGGGCGTACTCGCCTCACCTTACCCTGAGCGAGCTAGCTCAATGCTAGGTTTACTCGCCGAATACAAGTTGTACATTACAGGTGATGAGCTGCATCGAAGGATCCATCCTTTGCCACCTACCTACCACACCCCAAAGTCTATTGCATCTCATTTACCTTTCAGACTTATCTTAGAGGACTTTGCTCAGGTCTTGGTTATTTAGCCACATGATAGCCACACATTAATTTTTGATCGACGTTGAAATTTTCTAGTTACATGTTGCATTACATTCTCGACAGGGTCGTGAAAGAGTTTTAGATCGACGTTTGGAATTCCTAGTTAAATGCTACATTACATTTTTGACGGGGTCGTGGTCTTTTAACCCTGAGAGAATTGATGCGATCTAACTCGCATCTTTATTGTATTTTTATTTCTCGAATTTTTATTTGTGTATCGCATATCTTCTCGCACATTTATTTACTTATCACACATGTACTCATTTATTTTGTGTTGCGAATATAGATCACACTCATTGTTACGGCTTATTAGAATGATACGCCCAATATGATCATGAATAAAATGATCTATCAAATTAGGTAACGTGATAGTTTAGGCAAATAATGAAATTAATTTAGTGAAATCAAGATTTTGAAATAAAAAAATAAAAAAATATTATTTCTTTAATTTCGGAGATATCAAATCTAGAGAATATAATATCCTAATAATAAATATTGTATTTCCTCCCAAAATCCTTATTTACTTTTGCCTCCTTAATTACTTAAAATCCTAATTCAATAGCTTGGGAAGGACTTTTGACACTTTGCACCCCCCCCCCCCCCCAACTTGGGGTTTTGGCACTTTGCACCCTTAACTTTTAGTTCTCACACTTTCCACCCTTTAAATCTTATAATTTGGCACTTTGCACACTCTCCTATTTATCATGGTTTTTTATTTCATTTTAATTATGTTAGGAATGGTATTTTGGTCCTTTGATTCAAGCAGATAGAGTAAAACTAAAACCCAGCAAAACCCTAGCGTTGTTCAGTCGGTCCCATTCCCTGTGAAGTAGCAACAACGCTTGTTTCCTCCTTCCGTGCTTGCGATCCTCCTGGCGATCTGCCGTCGCTTCTTCGCATCGACGTCAAGGTCGTCCTCCGCCGCCATTTCCAGCAGCAGGGACGCTTGTTTCCTCCTTCTGTGCTTGCGATCATCCCAGTGATCTGTCGCTGATTCTTCACATCGACGTCAAGGCCGTTGTAACAACCCGGCCCAACCACCACACTGAAGGGCTGGCAACCCGGCTCACAGGCCGGTCCATCTCCACCCCAGTGAGCTGGCTGCCGCGGTTGACGGGCCGGCTGGCAACCCGGCTCACAGGCCGGTCCATCTCCGCCCGCTTTTTTACAAGGGCTGCAGCCCATGCAACCCCAACGCATCTCTGGCCCTGTTTCTCAGGCGCAGCGCGTTGTTGATGGCGGGTCTCGATCCCCCGCTATCAAGGCAGCTCAGTTGGTGATGAGAACTGTTGAAGGTTTCTCATCAAGGGTGGCGGGGGATCGAGACCCGCCATCAACAACGCGCTGCGCCTGAGAAACAGGGCCAGAGATGCGTTGGGGTTGCATGGGCTGCAACCCTTGTAAAAAAGCGGGCGGAGATGGACCGGCCTGGGAGCCGGGTTGCCAGCCGGCCCGTCAACCGCGGCAGCCAGCCCACTGGGGTGGAGATAAACCGGCCTGTGAGCCGGGTTGCCAGCCCTTCAGTGTGGTGGTTGGGCCGGGTTGTTACAGCCGTCCTCCGCAACCATTTCCAGCGGCACCGTCTCAGTTCATCTTGTTACCGGCTAGATTTCAGATCTTCATCTACCCAGATAGTGCTTTTTTGGCCGAGATCTGAACCTTATTCAGGCATAAATGGACTTCTATTCATGTTCTATTTTCCATTTCTGGAATGCAGAGATATTTATAACCTTATTTAAGGTTAAATCTGGTTGATTCTAGTATTAGGTTGCAAGTATTTGATGATCTGGTTTAGGGTTTTTTCTTCATTCTTGTTTAAAATTTTTGTTCTCACTCATTAGGTTAAAGGATAATGTGGATTGGTAGAGCTAAGAATACCAGTGATTGTGCATTCCACATGCCGTTTGAAACCTCCTTATTCACTATCTGAATGCACCATTCGTGTTCATTCATAGGTTCTGCAAACGTAGCTTAAAACCTGATGTAATCAACTATTTTGACTACTGTAATTCCGCTGAAATAGTGCTACATGATTTGCTTGAAATGACAATAGACCTTGGTCACAATGGATGGGTCAAATTTTTTGGTTGTTTATCGGGGAGTTGTGATTGCAGTAATTTGTTATTGTTGGATAATGATGAGGTTGTTAAAAGATTGATACAACATATCAACTTGAAAAGAGAAGTTGATGTTTATGTTGAAACTGTGGAAGCTCAAGTAGAACAAGATATGTATGTAGGCAATGATGATACTACACCAATAATAGAAGTTCAAAATTACAGCGACTCGGTGAGCAATGAAGATGACACTGATGACACAAATTCCACTTTTACTGATGGATTTCAAGATGGTGATTATGACAGTGATGACTTCCAGTTTGATGAAAATATTGATGATGCTGTCGAGTGGGTTGGTGGTAAAGAGCCAACTCAAATAATTGAACACAACAGTTCTCTTACCACCACAAATCCAAAGAAAAGCAGATAAAAACATTGTCTGATTTATGAAGGGGATGCATGCGAATCAAAATTTGAATTTCAAGTTGGACTATGCTTTAATACATCTCAAGAATTCAGAGATGCAGTGCATATGTATTCAAATATGCAATGGAGACCTATTAAATTTACAAAAAATTGTAGTGATAAAGTGCAGGTTACTTGCGAATGTGGTTGGGTTATGTACACCGCATTCATTTCTAAAAATGACCACACCTTTCAAGTGAAGACAATCAAAGGTCAACATACATGCTATAGAGCGCCAAGTTCTAAGCATTGTACTTCCGATTTCTTTGCAAATAAATATAAAAACCACCTGAGAAGTAATCCTGAGTGGCTCGTAAATTCAATGCAGGAGACTATGCAAATGGAAGATGTATAGAGCAAAAAAGTATGTCAACAAGATAATTCACGACACGGAATTGGAGTAGTACGCCAGCCCGTGGGACTATTGTGAAGAAATCAGCCAAAGTAATCCTTATACAACAGTAAAATTGCAGTGTAAATTGGTATCTGAAAATCAAGTATGTGTATTCAAACGATTATATATATGTTGGGGTGCATTAAAGATGGGTTTTATTGATGGGTGCCTATTGGATCTTGCGGCGCCCTTAGAGGGGGGGTGAATAAGAGCTAATATTTGCTTTGAAAATTTCTACTAGCCTCCCCCTAGATCTCTCCACGATCTAGACGCCGCACACAAGGCAGTGATTTACTCCTAAGCCTCACAAGGACCTAGACGCTACGCACAAGGCGGCGATTTCCTCCTAAGCCACACACGGACTTAGACGCCACGCACAAGGCGACGATTTCTTCTACGGATTACAAGATGATAAAATAAATTAAAAAATAGAGATTAAGATATGAGAACTCCCTAGATCCAGAACTCTGAAAACGACGTCGAATTCTTGCAAAGGTTGCCTGAGATACCGCGCATGAACCGTCGCTCCTTCGATCTTGAATGTTCTTGCCGAAAAGGGAGTTCTCGAATTTCTTGAGCTCTCTAGATGAAAAGCACTCGGGAATTGGTACTCCAGAATAGTGTGTAACTTCTCCTCCACGAAAAACGAGTCAATATATAATTTGTCGATATCGTCGACTACATCTAGCTGTCGTCCGCCGCCGTTATCTCCTCCAGCTGCCACGTGTCCCATGCGAATAAAGTTTTTGCGCGCCGTGATGGTTGCGGTTGAAACGTGGGCTGTCGGATTTCGATAGAAATGTCGGAATTCCGACAGTGGACCGGCAGAACGTGCGATAACCGTTGAGCTATCGTCGACGACATCACGATATCGCAGTCGACATTGATGTTTTCCTGGAATATTCATTATAAGCTCCAAACAATAATTAGCATAGTTTCATACCTATTATACCTGCACACCATAGAGAAAATAGGATCAAATACATTCGCGATTTGTTATTAGCAAACCAAGGAGGTCGGAATGCATGCTCCAACAATCTCCCTCATTTGATAATAACAAATCCACTTTGAAAGAAATCATAGTATCCTATTAAGTGATATAAGATAAGCAAGACTAAATAAGTGGGTGTGCAATAACGTCAATTGGATGAAGCTCCCCCTACATGTATTCTCCCCCTAAATATGATAATCAAGTAATGAGTTTAGTAATGAAAGTGAGTTTAGTATTGATGTCTTACAAAGAATAATTCTCCCCCTTTTGGTATTATCAAAAGAAATAGGAGGGTAGAAAGAGTCATTTAGGAGAGAAACGGTAAGAATAATGGTGAGCAACTAATAAGGGAAAGGTCATGATAGCGTGTAAACAAAGAAACCTAAACACAATTTTGTGTAGTCAAACAAAATATCATTAGAGAGATACAATAGTATAAGGATTGCTGAAATTATTTCGGTCCAATTCCCATGAGAAGAAATGTTATATATAATAATGAAGTGTTCAAGTGAGATGTTGAGATAATACATATGAGTCCCTTTAAGTCACACATGAATATGAGTATCATAACTATCATAAAAAGACATAAAATCTGAAATAGAATGAAAGACTTTAATTAAGGGTAGCTAATCACCTAGAGAGGGGGGGGGGGGGTGAATAGGTTATTTAAAAACTATTGCAGTTCTTGATTATAACCAAAATAAAACTGATCAGAGCTTTCAAGAATAAGAACACACCCAGAAAAGACACACATAATTTTATAGTGGTTCCCCTTATCTTGGGTAATCCACTTTCCCCCTTCTCCCTTCTAGCAGTGTGCCAGATAGGGTTTATATCTCCTCCAGATCTCATACCACAAACAGGTCTTACAGCTCAGATCACAACAGATCTTACAGTCTCAGATCTCACAGATCTTACTCTCTCAGATCTCAGCAGATCTTACAAACTCAGATCTCACAGATCCTACCTCAGCCTTTATAATTAGGCCTACAGCTTAGATTCACCCCTGAATCCTACAACTCAGATCACACCTGATCTTACAACTCAGATCCTTGACAGATCTTACACTCAGATCTGACAACTCAGATCCTACAGAGATTGGTAAAGAAAATAACAATACTTAGACTCAGATTCTTCAAATGGTTGAGTCTTCTTGATCTTCCTGAATGATCAGACAGAAATCTTCAATAGAACAGCACCAACAGATGATCTTCTTGATTCGACAGGCTGTGATGACTGTTCTTCTTCCTAGGAAGACAGATTCTTTCTTCTTAATCTTCTTCTTTCAGAGAGATGTATCAGCACCAGATTGCTGAATGAAATCTTCAAGTCAGATCAGTTCTGAAAGAGAGGATGACTTCTTCAGATTCTTTCTCACACTTTCCCTCAAACTGCTGGAGACGATAATGGCTTTTGAAAGATCAGAAAAACTGATTTAACCCATAGGTCATGCCTTCTATTTATAGCCCGCCATCTGCAACGTCTATTACGCTCCTCCACGTCAGCACGAGGCTAAGTCTTCAACGATTTTCAATGTCTTTAAAAGAAACATTGGCTCAGCTAGCTGTAGAAGAAATTTCTCAGCTCAGAGTATCTGTAGAAGAGGCGTTGAGCACTGAGCATCTCTGTCGACGCTTTTTCCATTTGGCGTCGAGCGATATGTAGATACTCGACACATACTTCTTAGACTGAAGCTCTCGACTCCTCCTTCTTAGGTGTTGAGCAATCATCAGTTAGTCGATGCTTTTTATCTGTAGAAGTCGAGCAACGTACAGGGGCTCGACGCTTCTTAACTATGCCTTCATATCTCGACTCTTCTTGTTTGCGCTGAGCTGACTGAAGTTTAGTCGACACTTCTCTTTCCACGGCGTCGAGTGATATAACTTGGCTCGACGCTTCCAAACTTGGTCTCATAACTTCAGCGTCGACCTTGTCTTCCTGAGCAGTAGACATGAGTCAACGCTTCTGGGTCACAGGCGTCTAGCGATGTATGATGTCTCGACGCTTGTGAACTTGGATGAATTCCATGAGCATTTTGCCTGACCTGATCTCCTGCACATTGATTCTAGAGAGTATATCAAATACATTCTGAGATATATCTTTGACTTAGGAATGAACTTCTCCAAATCTAAGACATTGTGGGCAATGATCCCAACATAGAAGTCATAGCACAAAGTTCCGTGAAGTATCATGCGGTAGTTGTACAAGACACTTTACAATTATTTCCAAGGTGCTTAACCTCACAATGCTTATGAAGACTTATCAGGAGGGTAAGTAGTACTTGGTGGAGTGTCCTTGTCATTTCATCGAAGTAGTATTTGTTTTTCTTTATCACATATTGATTGATGTTAACATTGATTGCACGTTTTTTTTGTGTGCTTATTTGCTACTTTGTGATTTTGACAAAGGACCTCTGAATTCACTTGTATTACAAAAACATGATAAACATATTTGATTTGTGCTAATGAATTCAAGTATAAGACTGTCATTTATGAATGTTATTGGATAACAATCAAAATTCATGTAAGAATTAAGTAGAATGTCACATGTTGTAAATCAATGTAATTGAATGCGATTGTTCATTATCATACATAAAAGATTTCTCATACTTAGAGGCATGCGATAACAATTTTTAGTAATTCTCATGTACTATTTGATAGGATCGATGATATCGCGAGAATGACTAAGCAATAATAATGTTAGAAGGCTCTTAGAGAGTACGAAATTTTATGAAGAAACGTTGTAATTATGATAAAATTGATGGAATGAGGTAATGTAACGGAAGTGCACTGAACAGATGTCGTAAGAAATGAGATCGTACGGCAGGGCGATGTCGTCAACGATATCTTGATGTCGTGGACGATATCGAAAAAGGTATAAAAGCTTCCGAATCTGAGGAAGAACAGATCTGGAGGCATTTCCTGGAGGGTTTCGCGAGAGAGAGAGCGTCGGAAGTTGGCGGAAATCCAAAATCTAAGGTAATGTAAGGGTTTTGTTAAATTTTGGTGATAATTTTTTAAATAAAAACTTGATTTAAGGACGTTTGTTTGGTTTTGTGAAGTTTTGAGATGAAATCCTAGATCTAAGTGTAGATCTAAGAAAAAAATAGATCAAAGTGTAGATCTAAGAAAATCCTAGATCTAATTAAGAAAGAATAAAATGCTAGATCTAATTTTGAAGTGAAGATTTAAGGATTCCATTTTGTTTTTGGTTTTATGAGTTTTAGGAAATTCTAGATCTAATTTTTGAAGTGGGAAATACTAGAGCTAAGTGTTGGTGAATTTTGTTTTTTTTGAATGTGAAGGTAGTTCGAGTAAAGAGATGACTTCAAGTTCAAGAGCACGTAGAAGTACGTCTGGTGACTCTCATTCGTCATTCCAGAGTTATACGGGCATTGCAAGGTCACTTATTGGAGTAGTTAAGGTGGCGGAGTTTGACCTTCCACGACACAAACACATATATTATCTACTCGCCGAGGCAGGTATCATTTCTGTTATAATTCCAGACATGTTCTCATCAGTGTTAATTCGAGAGTTTTACAATCATGTGGAAGATCCAAACTATACAGATCTGAATGGTGGTGTAAGATCGAAAATCCAAGGACAATATGTGGAAATTACCCACATAGATTTGAGAAATGAATTTGGACTGATTGAGAGTGATCATGTGATTGACGTAGTAGAAAATTATAGAACAGAACGAGATTGGGCGCTCCTCAATATGATATTGCACGGAAATTCTATGGAGAATTTAATTACAACCACGACGATGCTCACACCAAATGCACAGATTGTGCAAGAAATCCTAAGGAATATGGTCATGTACAAAGTCGGTGACTCAAGAAGTATTAAGACACAACTTAACCTTGTGACGTATTTTATATTAGAGAAAGAGCCTTTTGATGTTGTAGATTTACTGCTATCTATTATGCGTTTAGATTGAAGAGTCCGACTTGGAAGAATGCTTATATCTTGCCGATGGGAGCAATCATCCAACGCATATTATATAAGAAATATTCTTGGATAAACCAAGAGTTTTATTTGAATGATTGTATTCCCGGCATTTTCAATACGGAAACTATGTGACCTAGTCGATCTCAGCGTGAGCCATCGGTAGAGATGAGAAACCCACGAATCTTACATGGTGGATCTGTACACGAAGTTGTGGATAAGTTACGTGACTCACTTGAGGAGCATAGGAAGTCATTTGAGGAGCACAAGAAGGATGTGAAGAAGAAGATGGGCAAGATTCAGAAATTTATGAAATTTCTTGTGAAAGGTTTAAAACTGAAACCTACTCCTGTTGAGGCCGCTGAATGGGAAGATTCTGAAGCGGAGCCGCCGCGTCAGTCGACTAGACGGACAAGATATGGAAGAGATGCTGGTCAGAGCTCTATAGGGGATCAGCCAGAGAGTAGTGGTGCTGAGAGTGGAGATTTTTGAGTGGTTTTCTGCAGGGTTTGTGTTCTAGTAGATGTCGTCTGAGACAGGTAGATGTCGTTGACGACAGTGGATTTTAAATTTTGGTGATTTTTCTATTTTGAAACTCTTATATATAAGTTATCTTCAGTTAATGTTTGTATTAATGAATCAGTTTGTGGTACTTTGATGATATTTAATTATGGTTTAGTAACATTGTGTGGAGTTAGCAATTTGTCATTTAATTATTTTATTTTTGTTAAAAATTTAAAGGAATATATTCAATTGGATATGTCTAAAATTCCTAATTCTAGTCTTAGCATTGACAAGCGGGAATCCGGAAGTTGTTTTGTGAATATATCGACAAGTTGTGAATCTATGCCTATAAATAAAATTTTAATGTGATTTCGCTTTATGTGGTCTCGTATAAAATGATGTCTAACATCAATGTGTTTAGACCTAGAATGATGTACTGGGTTGTTTGTTAAATCAATCGCACTTTTGTTGTCACACCATAATTCTATAGTTTGATGATTAATGTTATAGTCTTCTAATATTTGCTTCATCCAGGAGTTCTTCATCATCACCTGCAGATTTATTCTCCACTACACAATGAACAAGTTCATAAAATTTAACATGAATTGTTTCTTCAACCACTTTAGTCCGTTTATTATAAACTCTAAGCTTTACTAGTTGAAGAATAACAATGAAAATGCATTCGTCACATTTTTCATCAAATTTACCTAAAGTATCTTTTGTATTTAAAATAAAATATTTACACTTAAATAATTTGAAATAAGATACATTAGGTTTCTTTTGAAAATATAATTCAAATGGAGTAAATTTCAACATAGGATGTAGCATGACACGATTTATAACATAACATGCAGTACTAACAGCTTCGGCCCAAAAATATTTTGGTAATTTAAATTCAGATAACATAGTGCGTGCTAGTTCTTGAAGTGTTCTATTTTTTTCCACTGCACCATTTTGTTGTGGTGTACGAGGAGCGGAAAATTCATGCTTTATCCCAAATTCAATACAATATGAAATAAATTTTTCATTATCAAATTCACCACCATGATCTGATTGTATACATTTAATTTGTAAATCTAAGTCATTTTGAATGTGAGTGCATAGCTTAGTAAATTCAAAATACTCATCAAATTTGGATACTAGAAAAATAGTCCAACAAAAATGAGAATAGTCATCAATTAAGACAAAAGTATATTTTCTACCTCCTAGACTTTGAGTTGAAATTGGACCAAACAAATCCATGTGAATTAATTGCAAAGGCCTAGAAGTATACATAATATTTTTGCTTTTAAAAGATGATTTTGTGAATTTTCCTTTTTGACATGGTGGGCACAATGAAGAAAGCTTTTCATCTAATGGTGGTAAACCTTTAATCAATTTATTTTTGGAAAGTTTCACTACAAGTTTAGTACTAGAACGTCCTAGTCATCTATGCCACAATTCTAACTCATCATTCTTTGAAATGAAACATTTAAGTGATGAATGTGAAAGTTCATGGAAGGTAATCATATAAACGTTATGAATTCTTGGTGCGGTAAAAATAACTTCATGAGTTTTTGAATCTATTATTTTGCAAAGGTTTGACGATGACTCAAATAAAACATTCAAGCCACTATCACATAATTGACTAATAGATATTAAATTGTGTTTCAAACCTTTAACAAATAAAACATTAGAGATCTTGAAAGAATTGTTACCTACTTCACCAATTCCCATGATCCTTCCTTTTCCATTGTCGCCAAACGTTACAACTCCTCCTTTCTTCATCTCCAGGCTAAGGAACTTTGATTTATTGCCCGTAATGTGCTTTGAACAACCAGAGTCCAAATACCACACTTCTTCTTTATCCTTAGCCTTCCTGCATACTTAACAAGATGATGAGAGTAAAGATCTGGTTACTCAAGTAGTTCCTCCCATAGTATAAGTGAACGTCTTAGGTACCCAGACTTGCTTAATATTACATGATCCCTTCTTCCTGCAAGAGTCCGTGATGTGACCAAATCTATTACATTTAGCACACGCAACAAAGAGAGATGACACTCTTTTCAAAGTTTTCTGTGGACTATTACTGGAAGAGGATGTTGCAGCAGTAGTATTATAATTATTTTTATTACTAACTTTTCATTTACTGGAAATTTCACTGTCGTCAGCGACAGTAGCTGTCGGATTCTGACAGCCTCCAGCAACATATCCAAGTCCAAACTTAGCAGTTACATGGCATTGGTTGGCTAATATCATATTCAGTGATTTCCGGCCAACTCCAAACTTATTTATAGCCAAGTTTAAATCATGGACTTGAGTTTTCAAAGCGGTGTTTTCTTTAACTAACATAACACACAGATTTGAAAACCCTTTCTTGCAATTATCCAATTGTGAACGAGAAGATTTCAAAGATCTTACTAAATCCCTCTTTTCTTTGGTAAGAAAATCTACTTTAGATTTGGATTAAAAAAGTTCTTGTTCTAATTCTTTAATTCTTGTCAAAGAGCAATCACACTCTTGACAAGCAATCTTCTCCTTCTCAAGAACTTTCAATTCATTTGATAGTTTTCTGTTTTCTTTTGAAAGAATTTTATTTTCATATTTTAGACTATCAATATCTTTAAGACTTTTTTGAAAAAATTTACAAGTACGGAGAAATTCATCATAAAGTTCATCATAAGTTGGGGGAGTTACCTCAGTGTCGCTCTGGACACTGCAATCGTTCTCAGATGATGCGTTGCTTTTTCTCATTAAGCACATATTTGCTTCTTCATGACCTTCAGAACTTGAATCATTTTCTCCTTCTGATGATGTGTCGTCCCATGTTTCCGCCTTTAGAACTTTCTTTTTGTATCTCTTATTTTGCCCCTTCTCTTTTTGCTCTTTCAGAAACTTTGGACACTTGCTCCTTATATGTCCAATTTTCTTACAATGATAACATTCCGGTGGTGGACGCTCATCATCTTCCTCAGTTTCACTCTTTCCTTTTCCCTTCTTATATGAAAAACCCTTCTTGTTAAAGTATTTCTTAAAAGTGTTCCTCCTTTGCGGATTTCTCATAAACTTCTTAAATTTTCTCACAAACAAACTTTCTTCATTTTCTTCCTCATCTCCATCAGTCTCACTCTCAGCTTCTTTCTTAGACTTTAGTGTCATTGCCTTCTTTCTTGGCTTCACATTGTACTCTTGTTGTTGGATTTTCAGTTCCACTTCATGTGTCTTCAGGTTTCCAATTAAACTCTCTAGTTGAAGAGTCTTAAGATCATGAGATTCCGAGATGGCGGTCACCTTCGAATTGAACTTCGGGGGAAGTGATCTTAAGATTTTTCTAACTAAATCTCCATTTGAAAAATTCTTTCCAAGGACTTTGGAATTGTTGACGATCTTGGTAAATCTGGTGTACATTGTATCGATGTCTTCATCAACCTCCATTCTGAATTTTTCAAATTCTGACTCGAGTTGGAACAGTTTGGAGTCCTTCACCTGTGAGATACCTTCATGAGTAACTTCTAATAAATTCCAAATTTCAAAGGCAGTTTCACATGCACATACTCTATTAAACTCAGTTCTATCTAACGCACAAAATAGAGCGTTCATTGCTTTTGCGTTATTCTTACATTTTAACTTATCATTATCATCTCATTTATCCTTAGGCTTATCTATTGTTACACTACCAAGGACTAATGTCGGTGGAGTATAACTCGTCTCTACCATGTTCCAGACTTCGATATCTAGTGCAATTAGAAAACAACGGATATGAGTTTTCCAATAGTTATAGTCCATGCCCGTGAATAAAGGTGGTCGACTAATCCCTTGACCCTCTACAAATGCGTGATCGTTATGCGACACTAATCCCTTGACCCTCTCCACGATCTAGACGCTGCACACAAGGCAGCGATTTACTCCTAAGCCTCACAAGGACCTAGACGCCACGCACAAGGCGGCGATTTCCACCTAAGCCACACACAGACTTAGACGCCACGCACAAGGCGGCGATTTCCTCTACGGATTATAAGATGATAAAATAAATTACAAAATAGAGATTAAGATATGAGAACTCCCTAGATCCACAGTGTGAAATTTTTTGAATCTTTATGAAGCGAGCAGGAGTTAGTCAACTTAGAGTTCACAAGTCAAACAACCAGAAGCAAATGGAGGCAAACAAGTGATCTTTATTGATAGCAACTTCAAATTACAAGGCAAGGCATGCTTGGCGAGACATGATTTCGCCAGCACAAACACCAAAGGAAAAAAATACAAGTTGAAGATAACTTGAGACCGCGCGGTCTCCCTTGCGACCTCAGCAACTCGCCAAACCGCAACCCGCTGCCGATCTTAGAACAACACCAGACCGCCGATCAGACCGCACCCCTCCTTCCGAACTCCTGATCCTCCCGAACTCCAATAACACAACTCCAAGCCGCAGACCGCCGGAACACTTTCAGAGGAAGAGGTGATCGCTGCTGCCCGCACTATCCGCAGAAGCTGCACAAAAAGAGTTCAATCAGCAGACTGCCCGGTCACACAAGTAGAGACCGCAGGAAAGAAGAGAACTCGGCTTACACTTGGTGTGTCTTAATTTGCTGCTATAGTGGCTCCTATTTATAGGCGTGGGACCTGATCCAGTCACCACCCTATGAGATAGGATCACCACCCTCCAGACCGCGCGACCTGACCGGTCACACCGCGCGATCAGCAACAGTACTCCTGCTTCATTTTGGTGAACTCGTCAGCTTCAACATCAACTATGAGAGACGGCCACTCTCACAGCAGATCGCGACTCCAAGGGAGATCGCCAGACCGCCCGAAGCTGTTCACCCCCTGTGTTCGTCCGAGACCGCGAACACAGCCAGTTCGCCATCAACCCGCGAACTCAAGTCCGCATGCCGGTCTCCACCTGAGACCGCGAATAGCGTCCAGCTCGCATACCAGTCTCCTCCTGAGACCGCGACCTGAGACCGCGCGACTAAGACCCTTAGTCCGCGAATACCACCAGAAAGCCCGGTCAGCCACCAGACCGCATTCTTGGAGAAAAATTAGATCAAGCTGTGCGGTCACACCAGACCGCCATAGCCTTGAAGTAGACAGGCCGCCACGCGATCACGAACAGACCGCGCACACCCGAAGACGACCAGTCCGCCACGCGGTCAGAGACAGACCGCGCGGCCTTCACCTCCAGCCGCCTTGGACTCATACCAGCGATCAAGCCAGGAGACTGCAGCTAGGCTTAGACAAGACAGACCGCAGAGACAGACCGCCAGGCCGTGCGATCACTCCAGACCGCCCGACCTCCTCCCAGACCGCCCAGGTCCAAAAAGCCTCCTAACTTCCACTTCAACATTTTCAACACTCCCCCTTGAAGTGGGAAGTTGAAACTAGCCCCAGTAGGCTCCTTAGCCGTGTAAACGGCCCCTTTGCCAGCGCCTTTGTGAAGATGTCCGCGACATTGTCCGCACTCCGCACATGCTCAACCGAAAGAGATCCCTCCAGCACCTTCTCCCGTATGAAGTGGTGCTCGATCTCGATATGCTTGCTCCTTGCGTGACAAACTGGATTGGTAACCAGTTTGAGAGCACTCTCGTTGTCACCGCGTAGCAGAGTAGGCTCCCGAACCTCCTTGTGGATGTCTCACACCAACCTCCTAAGCCAGACGACTTCCTGAGCTGCCAAGGCCGAAGCCTTGTATTCCGCTTCCGTGGTGGAGACCGATACAAAATCCTGCTTCTTGCTGCACCATGATATAGCTGTAGGGCCCGCCATGAAGACGAATCCAGATGTCGACTTCCGATCATCCGAATCTCCCCCGTAGTCAGCATCCATGTACCCGTGCACCTCGAAGCCCACATCCCTCCTATATAGAAGACCCATGTCCGAGGTCGCCTTGACATACTTCAGAATATTCTTGGCCGCTAGCAGATGAGGTACCCGTGGCTCCACCATATATCGACTCACTCTGCCAACTGCATATGCAATATCCGGCCTCGTGATCGTCAGATAGATCAAGCTCCCAACCAGAGCTCGGAACACCAACGGATCTTGCATAATCCTTCCCTCATCTTTCTGAAGCTTCATAGCCTTCTCCAGAGGTGTGGAAGTGCACTTCGCTTCCTTCATGCCGAATCGCTCCACGATCCGCTCCGCATATCCGGCCTGGGTCACCAGCACTCCACCTTCCTTCCTCTGCACCTCGAGTCCAAGGAAATGGTGAAGCTCACCTAAGTCCTTCATCTCGAACCTGATGGACAGCTCGGCCCGAAGTTGTGCTATATCCTCCTTCGAGTTCCCCTTCACGATCATATCGTCGACGTATAACAGCATGATGACCTGAAGCTCCCCGCTCTTCTTGACGAACAAGCTTGAGTATGAGTCTGAAGCACTAAATCCACATAATATGAGATATTCTGCGATCTTCCCGTACCACGCCCTCGACGCTTGCTTCAACCCATACAGGGCTTTCTTCAGCTTGCAGACATGCTCCGGAAAATCTTCAGACACAAAGCCAGGTGGCTGGACCATGAAGATGTCCTTGTCAATCTCGCCATACAAGAAAGCGTTCTTGACGTCGAGCTGCCAAATCTCCCATCCACTGAACGCCGCCAAGGCAATGATAAATCGAACTGAAGTCATTTTTGCCACCGGACTGAAAGTCTCCTCGTAGTCTTCACCGCATTGCTGCGAGAACCCCCGAGCTACAAGGCGATCCTTGTACCGCTCTATACTGCCGTCAGCTTTCTTCTTAAGCTTGTAGACCCACTTGCATGTAACAGGAGTGGTGCCCTTGGGCTTGGGCACAAGAGACCAGGTCTCATTCTTCTCGAGAGCTGCCATCTCTTCTTGCATTGCAATGTCCCACTCCTTCACACCTCTGTCCTTCTCAAAGCTCGACGACTCCCTCTCATCCAAGGGACCAGCGAAGAAACATGAGACGAAGCTCACTGCGTTTCCTCCTGTATAGCGATCAGCGGCAACGATCGCTCACTTCGACCTCCTCAGCTCCTTCCCCTGAACCGCATTATCTCCAGCTGCTTCTTCCTTAGCTTCTCTTCCAGACGTGCTAGGAGCATCGCTCCCCCTGCTCCCTGAACCAGAAGCCCCCATCTCGGAGCTAGAAGGAGATGGACCACCTGGTGACACAGGTAGCTCCACCTGACGATCTTCCACAGCTTTCTCCGACACCTCCACCCTGCTCTCTGGTAGCTCCACATCAGAAGACCCCTTGTAAGATGTCACCTCATCGAACACGACGTCGCGAGATACCACAAACCTCCGCGTCTCCGGGTCCATGCACTTCCATCCTTTTTTTCGCATCTAGCTTCGTTCGAAGAGCATCTGGAACATGCACGTAGCAGGTGGAACCAAACACCCTAAGGTGTGCAACGCTTGGCTTCTCCTTGAACATCATCTCATGCCGAGTCAACATGTTGATGGGACTCAAAGGCATCCGGTTGATGACGTAGGCAGCACAAGACATTCCCTCCGCCCAGAAGGACTTTGGGATACTCTTGGCATGCAACCAACACTTACAGGTCTCTGTCAGATGACAGATCTTCTGTTCTGCAACTCCGTTCTGCTGTGGAGTATGTGCACAAGTGAGCTCTCTCCGGATGCCTGCCTTCCTGCAAAAAGTAGAAAACTCACTGGAGGTGAACTCCCCTCCGTTGTCAGTCCTCAGCTTCTTCACCCGCAGTCCTAGCCGACCCTCCACGAGCTCCTTGAACTCCACAAACTTAGTAAACGCCTCCGCCTTCTCCTTCAGGAAATATACCCAGACATATCTGGTGTAAACATCGATCAACACCAGCATATATCTGCTGCCTCCGAGGCTTGGGGTAGCAGTTGGTCCCATCAAGTCACCGTGGATGCACTCCAACGACACACTACTCCTTGTCTGTGACTTGTCAAAAGGTAGTCGATGAGACTTGCCGAACTGACATCCTGCGCAAACATGACCTTCACCGTAGGAAGATAGACTTGGCAGGCCCTTGACCAGACCTCTCACCGCCATAGCTTTCAGCTTGTCCATCCCTACGTGCCCCAACCTCTCATGCCATATAACAGCACCATCATTTGTCTTCATCTTGTCGACGTAGGAACCTGTCGATAAAACAAACAAGTCCTTTGCCCGTCTCCCGACATGGACGAACTCGGCATTTACGGTCTCAAAATTGCGTAGAAACTTCACTTCTATTGGGCCGAACAGAATGTGATACCCAGCGCTTACAGCGTTGGTCACGGAGAAGAGGTTTTTCCTCGTACCAGGCACGTGATAGACACTCTTCAAAGTAAGTGGCCCTCTATCACTGCCCAAGGAAACAACCTCCACCTTCTCTACTGGATGCACAGTATTATCAGCAGTAACGATTGCATTGTTACCTGTATAGGGCTGTGCAGAAGAAAGCTTGGACTCGTCTCCGGTGAGGTGATGACCACACCCTGAGTCCACGATCCAGTCTTCCAGATAGTTGATAGGAGCAGAAGCTCCAACAGAAGCCGAGAAGGCTCCTCCCCAACCTCCATCAAAGTGCCTGGCCTCAGCTTCCTCCTTCTCCGCAGCATGCCCAGCTTGGGTGACCACCCTGCAATCCTTCCTGATGTGTCCATACTTGTCACACTTGAAGCACTTCAGACCTTCACCCTTCTTCTTCCCATCAGCCTTGGGAGCATACCCCCTTTCCCGCTGACCAGAAGTTGAAGGCCCATAGCCTCCTCCAGCGGTATTCTTCTTCTTATCCCACTTCTTCTTCTTCTTCCCCGAGAAGAGCACTTCGCCATCTCCCCCATCCACCGACACCCCCGCCATCTGCCTTGCCAAACTTTCTTGCGATGCAAGCAAGTTCTCCAGCTCCAACAGAGACGGCTGATTTGCCCATCCCTGCACCGACATCACAAAGGCAACATATTCTTTCTGCAAGCCGCGGATGATGTACCTCTTCAGCTTCGCCTCAGAGATAGGCTTATCAGGATCCAATGCTAAGATTTCAGCGCACAAGTTCTTCATCTTCAGAAAGAATGCGGAGATAGAAAGATCACCCTGAGCCGACCTTGCCAGCTCATTCTCCAAGAACTATAACCTAGCTACATTCTTCTTGTGAAACAGCCCATCCAGGGCTCTCCAGATCTCCGCAGCTGATCCACATCCCAGAATGTGATCAAACAGATCAGGTGAAATTGCCCTCTTCAGAGTGAACTCTGCCTTCACATTCGTCCTCCTCCAAGTTCTCACCTCAGCCCCATTATCCCCTTTCGGGACAACTTCCTGCGTCTGATCTCCTCCAACTACCTCCCAGAGGTCCTCACCTAGAAGATAGCTTTGCATACACGACTTCCACTTCTTGAAGTTAGTCGATGTAAGCATCTCAATTCCAAGACCCCTCGCTTCCATTGCTCTACCACTGGTTCCTTCTTCACAAAGGCGATGGCTACTCTAAGTCACTCACTGCTCAACCACTCCAACCTAGCTCTGATACCATGTGAAATTTTTCGAATCTTTATGAAGCGAGTAGGAGTTAGTCAACTTAGAGTTCACAAGCCAAACAACCAGAGGCAAATGAAGGCAAATAAGTGATCTTTATTGATAGCAACTTCAAATTACAAGGCAAGACATGCTTGGCGAGACATGATTTCGCCAGCACAAACACCCAAAGAAAAAAATACAAGTTGAAGATAACTTGAGACCGCGCGGTCTCCCTTGCGACCTCAGCAACTCGCCAAACCGTAACCCGCTGCTGATCTCAGAACAACACCAGACCGCCGATCAGACCGCACCCCTCCTTCCGAACTCCTGATCCTCCCGAACTCCAGTAACACAACTCTAAGCCGCAGACCGCCCGAACACTTTCAGAGGAAGAGGTGATCGCTGCTGCCCGCACTATCCGCAGAAGCTGCACAAGAAGAGTTCAATCAGCAGACTGCCCGGTCACACAAGTAGAGACCGCATGAAAGAAGAGAACTCGGCTTACACTTGGTGTGTCTTAATTTGCTGCTACAGTGGCTCCTATTTATAGGCGTGGGACCTGATCCAGTCACCACCCTATGAGATAGGATCACCACCCTCCAGACCGCGCGACCTGACCGATCACACCGCGCGATCAGCAACAGTACTCCTGCTTCATTCTGGTGAACTCGCCAGCTTCAACATCAACTACGAGAGACCACCACTCTCACAGCAGATCGCGACTCCAAGGGAGATCGCCAGACCGCCCGAAGCTGTTCACCCCCTGTGTTCATCCGAGACCGCGAACACAGCCAGTTCGCCATCAACCCGCGAACTCAAGTCCGCATGCCGGTCTCCACCTGAGACCGCGAACAGCGTCCAACTCGCATACCAGTCTCCTCCTGAGACCGCGACCTGAGACCGCGCGACTAAGACCCTTAGTCCGCGAATACCACCAGAAAGCCCGGTCAGCCACCAGACCGCATTCTTGGAGAAAAACTAGATCAAGCTGTGCGGTCACACCAGACCGCCACAGCCTTGAAGTAGACAGGCCGCCACGCAATCACCAATAGACCGCGCACACCCGAAGACGACCAGTCCGCCACGCGGTCAGATACAGACCGCGCGACCTTCACCTCCAGCCGCCTTGGACTCATATCAGCGATCAAGCCAGGAGACCGCAGCTAGGCTTAGACAAGCCAGACCGCAGAGACAGACCGCCAGGCCGTGCGATCACTCCAGACCGCCCGACCTCCTCCCAGACCGCCCAGGTCCAAAAAGCCTCCTAACTTCCACTTCAACATTTTCAACACACAGCTCTGAAAACGACGTCGAATCCTTGTAAAGGTTGCCTGAGATACCGCGCTTGAACCGTCGCTCCTTCAATCTTGAACATTCTTGCCGAAAAGGGAGTTCTCGAATTTCTTGAGCTCTCTGGATGAAAAGCACTCGAGAATTGGTACTTTCAGAATAGTGTGTAACTTCTCCTCCACGAAAAACGAGTCAATATATAATTTGTCGATATCGTCGACTACATCTAGCTGTCGTCCGCCGACGTTCTCCTCCAGCTGCCACGTGTCCCATGCGAACGAAGTTTTTGCGCGTCGTGACGGTTGCGGTTGAAACGTGGGCTGTCGGATTCCGATAGCAATGTCAGAATTCCGACAATGGACGAAACCGGCAGAACGTGCGGTAACCGTTGAGCTATCGTCGACGACATCACGATATCGCAGACGACATTGACGTTTTCCTGGAATATTCATTCTGATCTCCAAACAATAATTAGCATAGTTGCATACCTATTATACCTACACACCATAGAGAAAATAGGATCAAATACATCCGTGATTTGTTATTAGCAAACCAAGGAGGTCGGAATGCATGCTCCAACAGTGCCGACCAGTTATAGGACTTGATGGAACTCACCTGAAAACTTCTACTCGAGGAGTTTTATTATGCGCAGTTGGTATTGATGGGAACAATGGTATGTATCCTATAACTTATGCTATGGTTTTGAGAGAGAATAAAAAAACCTGGCAATGATTTATTAGTCTTTTACTGCAATATTTAAATATTATAAATCATTATGCATGTACTATAATTTCTGATAAACAGAAATGCCTAATACGAGCAGTTGGAGAATTACTACCTAATGCAGAACACCAATTTTGTTTAAGGCACATGTATAGTAACTTCAAGCAATTACACAAAGGCTTACATCTCAAATATTTGTTGTGGAACGCTGCATCTTCTGCAAGAGTTGTTGATTTAACAGGGAGATGAAGAAGTTGAAAGAATTCAACACTGCGACTTATGAATGGGTAAGGGCAAGAGATCCCAAAAATTGGGCAAGATCACATTTTAGCACATAGCCAAAATGTGATATGCTACTTAATAATTTATGTGAAAGCTTCAACAATGTAATATTAAAAGCCAGAGATAAACCTATCATCACGATGCTTGAGATAATAAGGATTATTATGATGAGAAAGATACATACCCAAAGAGATAAAATATTTAAATCTGTTGGAGATATATGTCCGACAATTCAAAAGATCATAGAAAATAACAAAAAGGGGGTTCAAGATTATATTTTAGAGTGGAATGGAAAAGAGAAATTTGAGATTAAGGGGTAGGCAGGTGATATATGGATAGTTGATTTAACATCTCAAAGTTGTAGTTGCAGGAAGTGGGACCTAAGTGGAATTCCATGTGTACATGCTATAACGTGCATCTTCTATAAAATGGAGAAAGATGAACACTACGTAGATTACTAGTTTAAGAAAACTACTTTCTTGAAAGCTTATGATCATATGTTGAATCCCATTAAAGGACAAGGTGAGTGACCTCAATGTAATTTAAATCTAGTGGTGCCGTGTAATACAAAGCCAATTAAAATTGCCCGGAAGACCTTCAAAACATGCAAGAAAAAAAAAATGAAGACGAGAAGAAGACCATGAAATACCGTGTCAATAGAATTGGTACAAAATATTCTTGTTCCAAATGTGAGTTAACTGGACATAATAAAAAGAGTTGTGGGCAGTCGTCCAATGAAACTGAACCACCATTACCAACAAAATCCAGACTCAAACTAACGATTAGTACAAATACTATTTTTTTGGTTTCATTCATTGTTGATATTAAATTTGATGCATACATACACTAATTCAATTTAGGTGAAAAAGAAGGTCAGACGTTCAAATGTTGTTGAGCAAGAAGGATTAAGTGGGTCATCACATTCATCATTTGACAGTACTCAATATAATGTTATATCTGTTGAAGAATAATTAAGTGAGTTGTATTCTAAAATTTATCTTGTATTCTACGCATGTCAGCCGGATGTTTATGAAGACTACACTACACATATGTGATCAGCCGAATGTTTATGAAGACTACTGCTGGATTATTTGCTATTTTGTTATGTTTTGGATAATTTGTTGTTGGAATTGCTGAAATGGTGCATGTTTGTTTTGAAAGTTCTGTAATGATGCTTGTTTATGAGTTTTGTATAAGTTCTGTTTGAGTGCATGAGTTTCAAAGTGGTGCATGTTTGAATGTTCTGCTTGACTGTATAAGTTTTGTTACACTACATAATGGTGCATGTTTGAAAGTTCTCCCTCTCCCCACCAATTGTTGAGTAATTTTTGATGTATAATCTACTGACCACTCATTACTGGACTGTGGACGATCGAACGATGAATCGGAAGAGTTTCGTCATTTTCTAGAAAGAATTTTCTATGTCGGGATGGTAGATCTATAGCAGAAACCACTCGTTATCAATTTAAAAAGTGTTTTTGTTGAAGAAGAGAAGACTTTATAGAGGTGTTAATATTTTTTTGATATTACTCCTGGAAAGAGCTTGAGCCTAGTCCAATGTGATCAATTGTTAAGATGTTGTGTTTGTCCTCCACCGTGACATCGCAATTTTCTTCGACGGTATTCTCGTGTGTAAAAAATAAAAGAGCATCATCTTCGCCTTTGAAAAACATGCCGTATTTTGTCAAATCCTCCAAAAAACATTTCTCTCTGGTTAGCTGAATGTGTCATCAAATTAAACATGCCATTACTGTTGATTTATGTGCATCTCTTTTGAAGAATTGTAATTTTCATCACCGTAGACCACCGAAATATTTCAATTTTATGGCACCGCCCATCACAATTATATATCTATATATACATAAAATTTTGAAAGTTCTGTTTTGAATCGGGTGCTGCATGAGTTTATTGAAACAGAGAATTTTAATTTTAAAATATGGAATTTTATTTAAAAATTCACCTATTTTTGTTGAGCAAAATACCCTTCAGATTATAATTAAAATGAAATAAAAAACCATGATAAATAGGAGAGAATGTAAAATGCCAAATTATAAGATTTGAAAGATGAAAAGTGCAAAAACTAAAAGTTAATGGTGCAAAGTGTCAAAACCCCAATTTTGTGGTTCAAAGTGTCAAAACCCCAACTTTGTGGTGCAAAATGCCAAAAGTCCGCTTAAATCGAGAAATCGAAGTCTTTGTTTCTCGACAAACCCAGCCGCACGCCTGCTCCGAGCCTTCCCGATTTCGACTGCAGTCCTTGCCTGGGCTCGCCGCCACCGCCAGAAGGTTCGCCGGACCTCGATGACCTCTCCTCCGGGGATCTTCGTTCGTCTCAGATAACCCTAGTCCGACGCAACCCGCTCCCGTCGTCTACATTTGCCTCCAACGACCTCAGCCATCTACAAGTTCTCTGTTTGCTACCATCCAAGACCTCCAGGCTCGTTTCCACCTCCGTGAGACCTCTGTCAACTCATCTCCGACCACCTGAACCGGTCCAATTCTCCCCGGGACTACCATTCTTACTATTCCAGAGCCCAACCAATCCCGACCTCCTGTTTACCCCCCTCCTCAAGCCCTTGCCAGATTTTTTTTTCCTCGTGCCAACAGATTCGATTTCGCAGCACTTGTGAGCTGAAGGTATATCTCTCCTCCCATTCATGCTCGGGTTGTGCTAGTTTAATTGTATGCTTTGTTTTTACTTGTTCTTTAATTTCAGAGCTTGTCTAGATTACCACTGTGCCTTTTTGGCACTATGCACCCCAAAAAATAACCTGTTTGGCACAATGCACCCCGAATATTTAAATATTGCACTTTGCACCCCCCCGATTTCATTTAATTTGGCGCTTTGCACCCTAGGCTTAAATATCAGGGGTAATTTTGTCCCAAGACCTCCGAAACCACTGTTTTTGGCACTTTGCACCCCCAAACTATTCTAATTTCTTATTTCAACTATTTGTAGGCCAACTCATTCATTTAAACAACTATTTGCAGGCCGAAATTTGTGACATTGATAATTTTAATCACGAAGCATTTGCTAAGTTGCTATTTGCCGCCCAAATCATTCATTGTATCTGATATTTGCAGGACACAATTCAACAGTTCTTATTTGCAGCCCAAAAATGTAAACATTTGGAATTGTAACAACAAAGCATTTGTTAAATTGCTATTTGCCGCCCAACAACATAACTTTGCAGAATAATATAGAATCATTTAATAGAAAAACCAAACATAAAAGTACTAAAATATAATTGTGGGATTTTTTTTTATTATTTTCAATAATTTGTTGTATAGAATGACATGTCTCCATTAAACTTGAAGAACACCTTATCTCTTTGTGTGTGAAGTTGTTTCATTAGCAAGACCCTTATAGTCTACAACATTGTTATGATTGGCTTGTCCCTAGCTTTTAGGATTACCTTGTTGAAAGCTTCACAAAAGTTGTTTAACAACATATCATATTTTGGCCACGTACTAAAATGGGACTTAGCTTAATGCCTTTCATCTCATTCTTTAACCCATTCGTAAGCTTTTTTATCGCAAACTTTCAGTTTCTCCATTTCATAATTGAAATCTACTTCTCTTGTAGTGGATGCAGCTTTCCATAGAATGCCTTTTAGTTGTAGGCCTCTATGCTTTTGTTTGAAGTTATTATACATTTGCCTTAAGCAAAATCTATGTTCTGCATTGAGAAGTAGTTCTTTAATAACTTTCAATAACCCTTTCTGCTTGTCTGAAATTATGGACCACATACAACTGTTTTCAATGCATAAATCTTCTATTAGAAGATTAACAAAACATTTTCATGTTTTGGTATTCTCTTTTAACACTATGACATAAGCAATAAGATTCATATTGTTGTTGCCATCAACACCAACAACACATAACATCACTCAACCTGTTGATGTCCTCAAATAAGTCCCATCCAATCCTATGATAGGCCTGCATCCTGCCATAAAACCTTTCTTCAAGGCACCCCAACAAATATACAGCCTTTTAAATATACATGTTTGTGAGGCTATATCATGTTTATATTTGACTTTAATAGTTGTGTTCGGATTGGTCCTATAGATTTCCTCAAAATAATCCCATAGTTTTGCGTATTGGTCCAACTCCGTTCCACTAATCATCTTTGAAGCATGCTTCTTAACTATGCACATCTTCCATATACTGAGAGTTGTTTGGTTGTCCCTCTGCATTATTTTTTTTTCATTGAACTAGCGGGCCACTCCGAATTACTCCTAATGTTGTGCTCATACTTCTTGGCTAAAAACTTAAGAGTTACAATGTTGTGAATTTGCATCTCTATAACAAGTGTGTTCCCCTTTAATGGTCTTGACTTAAAAAGTTTTTTTTCCACATGTAACCTGAATTTTGTCGCTACAATTTTTTGTAAACTTAAGGGGCTTCCCTTGTTTAGTGGCATATAACTTCACGACATCCATAAAGTCTGAAGGCGTATTAAAACCTAAGCCGACCTCTAACTCAAAATCGGAATCATTTGCAGCTCCTTCATAAACATGAACGTCACGACATTTTCCTTTATGTGAATTGGTAGATGACTGACTAGCCGTTCTTTTACATGAATTCCGACAATCGTAGGCAAAGGTTTATTTGATTCAGTTAGTTCACCAACTACTTCAATCTCATCATCTATATTTTCAGCGGGTATCAAGTCATCTAACTCAAACTCAGTGTCATTCAAATCATCACCAATACAAGAAGAATTACTCTCCTCAGAATCCTCATTCATGCATTGAGATTCACTAGTATTATCAACATCAAGCCCCTCTTCCAAGCAGTTATTGTCAACGAACATGTTATCCCACTCAATTTCTCCCGGACTAGACATTGTTAAACTAAAATTCAAGTGACACCTAAAAAGATAAAATAACATCTAAAACTTAAAAAACAAAAAAACACTTTGCAAAAATAGAAATATCTGGACAAAAAAGGGAAGGTTATACCAACAGGAGAATACAACACCAACAGTAGAATCCAACAACAGCAGTAGAATCCAAGTAGACGAAATTTGAAACCTGGACAAAATATCAGCATTAACTGTTACTTATCAAAACCCTAAATCGGAATACACTTACAAAAACTTGAGATCTAAGAATCCTAGCAGGAGAATCAAAGTAGACAGAGTAAGAAGAACGAACCTACACAGAGGCGCCGACGTTGCTAGCAGGTAGACGAGCACCGACGAATGATTTCTATTGGACGACGTCGTTGCTAGCAGGTAGACGAGCAGAATGGACGCCGACGGGAATCAAGAACCCGAAGCGGTAAGAAATGCCCGAAATTAATCCCGGATAATCTAAAAGAGCGCTAAAGCATGTGAACGGACCAAAATAACCTTGGCATAATCGATCTAGGGTGCAAAGTGCAAGAATGTTGAAATTGGGGTGGGGGGTGGGGGGTGGGGGGGGGGGGGGGGGGGGCAAAGTGTTATATTAAATATTCGGAGTGCATTGTGGCAAACATGTTATTTTTGGGGGGTGCATAGTGCCAAAAAGCCCTGTGCCTTATATCATTAATTTTCAAATTTTTGTCCTATGTTCATGCATGAAATGTTAATTATGTTTATTCATTGTTCGATTTATAGCCACTTTGTGCGTGTTTGCAATCCCTAGGTCAATTAACATGTTATTATTCGTGGAAGTCTAACTTGTGCCACTTAATTTAAAATGATTTCAAAATTACTATCTAATATCAAATTATTATTTTCGGATTACATCATCTTTGCACTTCCCCGTCTTCTTCTTCTTCTTCTCCTTCTCCCTTTCTCTCTAGCCTACTGCTTTTCAGGTTTGCGGGCACTCCGATGAAGAGGAGACATGAGGAAAAGAGGAAGAAAGTAAGGATTTTTAACCAGAGAAAGATTGCATAGTTGCATGAATGATGAAAGAAGGGGGGGGGGGATAATTTGTAGGTGGATCTCTATTCTTTTTTTTTGCTTCCCGATATTTAGGCCACATGTTTTCTTCTTTTTCTCTCTCAATTTCTCTTCCTTCAGGGCCTCCACTATTTGGAATCGCTGGAGATGATGCGAAAATCTGTAGGAGGCGGATGAAGATATGCGGGTCTCTGGCTTTCAGTTAGGTCATAGAAACGTGGGTGTCTTTTTTTGGTTTACTAGTATAATATTATAGGGAATGGAAGAAAAGTCATAAAAATCGGTTTATTTTGGTTTGCTAAAAGTGAAATGGGGTTTTCTAGTAACAACACTTATGAGATATCATGCTTAAAGGCTTCGTTTATGAATCCTAGATCTTTGCAATCGGGGCCCCCAACGGGTTGGGGGGCGACTGGCACTTACTAATCTCGCGAGAGAACAAACCGGAGCCTCGGAGTTGGACACTGATCCTTAGGCTCAGCTAGGAGGACCCACCACACACCCGGAAGATCTTTGGAGCGCTTCCCCTCCCAAGCCAAAAGCTGAAGCCTGGGCACCTTGGAGAGCTCAAGGATGGCCTGAGGAGAGAGAAGCTCAAGAAAGAGGAACCTCTCCAAAGGTGCCCTTTGGATCCTATTTATAGATTTTCTGATCTGACCTGCAAATAGCAGGAATCTGCCTCTCGATTTTACTATACGCACCCCAACTTGGTCTGCTAACAGCCAAACTCCGCTGTCCGGGGTGGCTATTGGCAGACCCTCAGGGGCAAAGAGGTAATTCTAGCTTCCAGCCTCATGGAAGAGGGGTCTGCGAGGACTGCTCGCCCCCTGGTCTCGCCAAAGTGTATGCGCGAGCCCCTGCTGTCTCTGCGACCTCGAGGGTCTCGCTGAACCTTAGGAATGAGGCCCCCCTGCCGAGCTCGGAGAGAGCGAGATCAAGCCATTGATCTCGCCTCACCCCGGCTGCCGAGAACTATTGGTGTTCTGCGAGATCCCTGGGAGGAGCCAGGCGAACCCCGGGTTGTACACAATGCCCGCTCTTTGCGAGGTTATCCTAAGCTCGCAAAGAATCGTCCAACCCTGGGCGTTCGCCTGGCGATAGCTGTCCTGTCGGGAATCTTTCTGTGGGTCCCACCGTTAGGCTATAAATACCACTTGAGCTGAAGGGCGTCTTCACTTTCTTTTCTCCTTTATTCTTCTCCTTACCGTAGCTATCTTCCAATGCCTCTCTCCAAGGAAATGGAGGCTCGCCTGAAAGATTCCAAGGCTCGCGAGGTGTCGATGATGATGAAGCCCCCGGCGTGGATGAGTCGCCCATCCCCCTCTCCTGTGCCGAAAACGAAGAAGGCGAAGGCCGCTCGCCGACTGGGAGATGATACTGTCGACCTGGAGTCTTCCCCTAGCGACAAATCCGTTGACAAGGTAAGGATTACCCGTCACGCGAGACTACTTGATTATTGTTTCTAAGCTTCGCCTCTGTAGGTCATTAAGACCAACGAAGACGCTGGCGGACCTTCGAACGAACCCCCCACTACTCTTCGGGAGAATGCGAATACCGTTGGCGAGAATCCTGATGGTACATTATTTGATCTCGCCAATTTTGCTTTAATCATGTTACCTGCTGATGTCTCTTACCTCTTTATTTTCCTTCTTCAGTTCTGCCTCCTGCGAGCCCGAGGCAACAGGATCAGCGAACTCCTTCCCCTAAACTCCTGGACGCGACCATCCCGGCACCGAACTTTAACCTTCTCGCCAATGAGGACTCAGGCGGCTCGCGCCGGCCGAAAGGTCCCCTCGTAGGTACAGCGAAATACCCCCCTGGAAAGGGGAAGACTCACATCCCTTACTATGGCACCGCCTTCGATCCTCCGCCTGGTTCCTTTCACCCTCCCCCGGGTAAGCCTTCTCGCGTCTCCGCTATTTACCCTGATATTTGTCCCTCCTAACCTCGCGTACAATCCTTTTCAGCGGACTGCAAGACCCAACACACCGACTCCGAACTCGGGGACGAGGAAATGTCCCCCTTTCCTGAGCAGGTGGAGGACTTCCTGGGCGATTCGCGAGAACCTGAGGTGATAAAACAGCGGACCGCGGAGTTATTCCAAAAGCAAAACCAGATGCTGCAGGACCTCAACATTCGGGCGAGAGTGGATAGGCGGGCTGCCGAGGAGAGATATGCTTCGCTGATGGATGAGTGCGATAGGCTTCGTGCTGCGATGCCTCGCGATCCCGATGAGTCCGAGACCTCTGAGGAGATGCTCATAGCGAGGATCAAAGATTTCGCCCACTTGATTGATCGCGACGCCCGCGCTGCTGCTGAATTCCACAACCCCAGGAGGCCGCCGAGGACGGGACCGCGAGGAGGCGGCAGGTGGCAGTGGCTGCCTTACTGATCTCGCGCCTTTAGTTTTTCCTTCGTGAAACATTTCCGCTATTTTTGTATTATTACTCCGAACAATCTCGCATGGCTGTGGCCTCTATTAGTTTTCGCTCGCTAAGAGCTGTGAACAATTATTAAATGTGCTATTGCTTGCGGCTTCTATACTGCTGCCTATCATATCTTATTTTCGCTTGCGAGTACTGTTTCTGCTCGCGAATCGTTTATTTGGACTAACCCTGCAGATTGATCTCGCTCGCCGGTCATTGGCGGAATGATTTTTGTTTTCGCGCGTTATCCTGATGTGACATTTTGACTAATCGTACCCTCCGGCGCTTGGGCTTCTTCCCGCCGTTTTCATTTTCCTATAAATAGCTTCTCATTAATGTCGTTTATCTACCGCTTCCCTCAGACCATTCCTTCCTCTCAGCTGCAGAGCTCTCGCCAATCTGTTCTCGCATTCCTCCCTTCTAGTTCTCGCAGGTACTAAAGATGGTGAAAACTGGGAAGGACGACCGCGAGGGCGAAGGTAGGCTAAAGTGCGCCTGGGCTTTCTGCGAACACGAGTTCTTCTGCTGCAACATGAGCGAGGACGAATACCTCACCTCCCTGGCCGACTTCGTCCCCCCCCGAGTTCACAGCTCGCCGCCCGGGGGAGGATGAGGTGATTAACACCCTCCGACCCGATGAGATCGCCATCCCCATCGCACATTTCGCGGTGGGCCTGCGACTTCCCCTCTGGCCCGAGATTCGCCAGGTACGTTCCCTTTTCCTCTTCATTTTTCTCGCAGGAGTAGTCTCGCTCGCAATAGTTTTCATTGTTTGTGGTTTTCTAGGTGCTCCGGCACTACGGAGTAGTCCTCGCCCAACTCACCCCTAATGCGATGGCGGTGATCGTGGGTTTCGCCTGCTTCCTGCGCGAGGAGCGCATCGAGTTTAGCCTCCCGGTCTTCCGGAAACTATTCTCCTTCCGCGCCTACACAGAGGGTACCGTCTACCCTGTAGGCTCGGGGTGCAAGGTCGTCGAGACCGTCAACAAGGCCCACTTCTGGGCTCAGAAGTTCCTCCTCGTGAAGGGGAACTTCGGCAACATCCCCGTCTCTCCTGTCCAATACAACGATAGCGTCTACCGCCCTCCAGTTCTCGGCGGCACCGATGCCGACCTCTACCAGTTCTTCCAGAAGAAGAACTTCGAGGTGTGCCATCTCCGCCGCAACGTCGACAAGCTACTACCGGTGCTCCCCGGGGAAGGTAAGGATCTCGCCCCACCACTCGTGCTCTTTTTAATTTTCGGCATTCTTCCTAACATAACTTTTGTCAGGTGAGCGAGACATCCCCCTCCACCCTCCTTATGCGAGTAACATAAAACCCTCCGCCGACCTCGCCCTCGCTACCATGGGGGCGGCGGCGTGCCGAGAGGTTACTCCCGCGACCGCTACCACTTCCAAGAAGAGGGCGGAGGCCCCGAGTAGCAAACCTTCCCGCCAGTCAACTCCAAAGAAACCCAAGAAGGGCGAGAGCTCGCGTACTTCCGTGAAGGGGAAGCGCCCTGCCGAGCTCTCGGGTCGCGAGGCCGGCACTTCCGTGCTCCCCGAGGATCTGGAAGCCGAGGAGCCAGTCGAGGTCACCGCCAGGACCTCGACACCGCCCCTTCCGTCGAACCACCTGCACTTCGGCCTTGGCGAGCGAGCCCGGGATGAAACCGGCGAGCGCCTAGTGCGCTGGAGAGAAGAGATCAACCGGATCGACGTCTCCTCCATACTTCCCACTTGGGTGGAGAAGGACGTCGCGACGTCCCACGCCTTCAACTTCTCCTTCATCATGTATGGTCGTGAGGACGCCACGGCTTATAAGGAAGAAACCGCGAGGGGCCTCGCTTATGAAAGCGTGAGGTCCCAGTTGCGGGCTATGGAGCTCGCCCACATGACGGGGAGAAGATGCCTGCAGCTGGAGCGCGAGTATGCAGAGCTTGCCGAGGCCTACAAGGCCTCCCAGGCGAAAGTCGACGAGTTGAAGGAAGGGCTAGCTGCCGCCGAGACCGGGGTGGTGAGTCATTTATCTATAACATCTCCTTTCTCCCCAACTTGTCTTGTCTTACGTGTTTCTTGTTCGCAGGATGCCGAGATGACCAGGCTTTCGGATGCTCGGGTCCTGAGCCTGGAGGGCGAGGTCGCCGGGCTGAAGGCACTCAACCGCGACCTTGCTCGCGCCGCCGTCCCCCCTTCTCCCCACCGTTTAAAGGAAGAGAGGCGAGACCGCGACGAGGCGCTTCGCGTAGAGTCGACGAATGCGGCTCGTTTCGTCTTCCAGGCCATGAAAGGAGCTGAACTGTTGGTTGCCGAGGCCGAGAGCGTGACAGTCGAGGACATCGTCCCGGAGCTCTTCAAGCCGCTCCCGCCGGTGAAGGATAGCGACGACGAGGAGTTTCTGAGCGAGGCTTAGGAGACAATTTTCATTTTGTTTTTAATGTATATTTTTGGGGCTGGCGAGATCGCCGCCCAATGTAACTAAACTCTTACATTGGAATGGAAATTTTGTGCACTGTTCTTTCTTGCTTGGTATTTTCTTTGATTTCATTTTTATTCGCTAGTTTGTGTATAGTACTCGCTCCTTGCCGTTTCGCTTATTTTATATATGCCGAGAATTCCGTTTCTCGCTCAGCGAGAAGTTACCCTAAATTTCCGACCATATTTCTTAAGGACCAAACCCCTTTTCTCATTATTATCTTGTGCCGAGGACCCCACCTCTCGCCAAAACGAGAAGTTATCCTCGCTTTCGATCTCTCTTAAGGACCAAACTCTCTTTCCTCGCCAGCCTCTTCGCGAGATCAGCCTGACCCACCGGCTAGTGAGAGCCCGGCAGCGGGATCGTCCGGGGCAATCCAGTCATAAAAGAACCTGTCAACCTCGCCAGCCTCTCCGCGAGATCAGCCTGACCCACCGGCTAGTGAGAGCCCGACAGCGGGATCGCCCGGGGCAATCCAGCATAAAAGAATTTGTCAACCTTGCCAGCCTCTCCGCGAGATCAACCTGACCCATCGGCTAGTGAGAGCCCGGCAGCGGGATCGTCCGGGGCAATCCAGCATAAAAGAACATGTCAACCTCGCCAGCCTCTCCGCGAGATCAGCCTGACCCACCGGCTAGTGAGAGCCCGGCAGCGGGATCGTCCGGGGCAATCCAGCATAAAAGAATTTGTCAACCTTGCCAGCCTCTCCGCGAGATCAACCTGACCCACCGGCTAGTGAGAGCCCGACATCGGGATCGTCCGGGGCAATCCAGCATAAAAGAACCTGTCAACCTCGCCAGCCTCTCCGCGAGATCAGCCTGACCCACCGACTAGTGAGAGCCCGGCAGCGGGATCGTCCGGGGCAATCCAGCATAAAAGAATTTGTCAACCTTGCCAGCCTCTCCGCGAGATCAACCTGACCCACCGGCTAGTGAGAACCCGGCAGCGGGATCGTCCGGGGCAATCCAGCATAAAAGAATTTGTCAACCTTGCCAGCCTCTCCGCGAGATCAACCTGACCCACCGGCTAGTGAGAGCCCGGCAGCGGGATCGTCCGGGGCAATCCAGCATAAAAGAATTTGTCAACCTTGTCAGCCTCTCCGCGAGATCAACCTGACCCACCGGCTAGTGAGAGCCCGGCAGCGGGATCGTCCGGGGCAATCCAGTATAAAAGAATTTGTAAATCTCGGACCCATAGTTGAAGAAACAACACATGAGAAATAATATATTAGAACGGGTATAGAAAAGGAACTTCATGGATAAAAACGTTTCAAGTCATCCCCACTCCTGGCCCGACCGAGGGGTACCCCTTCCACATCCCGGAGGTGGTACCCTCCTGACTTTAGCACTTCACTTACAATATACGGGCCCTCGCAGTTGGGATTGAGCTTACCTACCGTGCCTCCCCTTCAGGCCGCATCAACCTTCTTTAGTACCATGTCCCCCTTCTGGAAATGTTTTACTCGGATATATTTGTCAAAGTACTTGGCCATCTGCCTTTTCACTTCCTCCTGCCTAACGGTGGCCAGGTCTCGGAGTTCCTCCACTAGGTCCAAAGACAATCTTTGGCCTTCTTCGTTGTTCGCTCTCCATTCTTCACCTCCTTCCCCTGCGGCGACCACTCTAGGTGTCTTGACTTCAAACTCAACCAGGAGGACAGCCTCGGATCCGTGGGACAGCTTGAAGGGGGTCTCCCCGGTAGCTGTGTTTGGGGTGGTCCTCAGGGCCCAGAGGACTGAGGGAAGTTGCTCCACCCAACTCCCTCTAAGGTTCTCGATCTTCTTCTTGAGGAGCTTTACTATAATTTTGTTCGCCGCCTCCACTTGCCCATTGCTCCTTGGGTGGTGGACCGACGCGAACCTGAGATCTATGCCGAGTTGAGCACAGAAACTAACGAACTCATCACTGGCAAACTGCGGCCCGTTATCCGTGACAACGGCTAGAGGAAGCCCGTGCCTGCAAATAATCTCACCCCAGATGAAATTCTTTACCACTTGGGAGGTTACCTTGGCCAGCGCCTTCGTCTCGATCCATTTGGAGAAGTAATCGATCATCACTAGCAAGAACCTCCGTTGACCGCTAGCCTGGGGGAAAGGTCCCACCAGGTCTAGTCCCCAGATTGCAAATGGCCAAGGGGCCGTGATCGTTCTTAGCCTCTGAGCTGGGAGGAGTTGCAGAGGAGCGTAGAGTTGACACTTGGGGCACCTCCTGGAGAACTCGGCCGCATCCTTGCTGAGGGTGGGCCAAAAGTAGCCTTGCCTCAGAACTCTTCCTTCCAGAGTCCTGCTTCCTGAGTGGCTGCCACATTCTCCTGAGTGAATCTCCTCCAGGACCCTCGAGACTTCCTCCTCCGGGACACAACGGGCCAGGAGCCCCGAGAGGGTCTTTCTATATAGTACCCCTGCATGCAAGGAGTAGTAGGCTGATTTATACCTGAGTCGCCGCTTGTCGGCCTCACCTTCGGGGAACTTTCCCGTTGTTAAGTAGGTGATGAAGGGATCCATCCACGACACCCGCTGGTCCGCCTCCATCACCTCCCCCTCCTCGATGGAGGGTCGGAAAAGCTCCGACACCGTTCCCCCGGCCCGGGGACCGAACTTGGCTAGGAGGTCCGCCTGGGTGCTTTCTCCTCTTGGGATGTGTCTGATGGAGAAGGTGCGAAACTGTCCCACTATCCCTTTAACCTTCTCCAGGTACCGTTGGAGAGTTGGTTCTTTGACTTCGAATTTCCCCCCGATCTGGCATGCCACCACCATGGAGTCCGTCGAGACCTCCACGTCCTGCACCCCCAATTCTTGTGCCAGGCGGAGGCCTGCTACCACGGCCTCGTACTCGGCTTGGTTATTAGTGAGGGGGAAATAGATGTTTATCGCTTGCTCTATCCTGGTTCCTTGGGGACTCACCAACACCACCCCTCCTCCGAAGGAATGCTTTCCCGACGCACCATCGACCAACATCTTCCAAGCCACCGGGTGGGGTATTTCAGATTCCTCTAACTCGGTCACGTAGTCGGCCATGAAATCCGCCACCGCCTGTGCCTTTATGGATACACTGGGCACGTAGGAGACATTGAACTTATTCAATTCTACCGCCCACTTTGCCAACCTCCCAGAGTGCTCTACCCCTTCCATGATGCCACGAAGGGGGTGGTCAGTCACCACTTTGATTGAGTGTGCCTGAAAGTAAGGTCTGAGCCGCCTAGCCGACACTACCAAGGCAAACGCTAACTTTTCGAGGATAGGATATCTGAGTTTAGCCTTCCTGAGTACCCTGCTGACGTAGTAAATGAGGAGTTGTTTCTTCCCCTCCTCTCGAACCAACACTGAGCTAACCGCTTCCGACCCTACCCCCAAGTACAGGTATAGATCTTCCCTTTGTCTCGGCCCTTGTAATAATGGGGCCTGGGTCAGTTGTGCCTTTAGCGCTTGAAAAGCCTTTTCGCACTCGGGAGTCCATTCGAATTTTCGGTTACCCCTTAATACCTTGAAGAAGGAAGAACATTTTTCTCCTGACTTGGAAAGGAACCTGCTCAGCCCGGCTAACTTCCCTGTCAGACGTTGGACCTCTTTCGCACTCCGTGGAGATCTCAACTCAAGGATCGCCTTTACCTTGTCTGGATTAGGCTCCACTCCAAGAGGGGTGAGCAAATGACCCAAGAACTTCCCTCGACTGGCCCCGAAGACACACTTGAAGGGGTTAAGCCTCATTTTAAACTTTCTCAAGGTTTCAAAAGTCTCTTCGAGGTCACTGAGATGGGACTCAAGATTCTGGCTCTTGATCATTATGTCATCCACATAGACCTCTAAGTTCCTTCCCTTCTGCTCGCGAAACACCCTATCCATCATACGCTGATATGTGGCCCCTGCGTTCTTCAAACCGAACGGCATCATTTTGTAACAATAGCACCCATCCCCGGTGATGAAGGACACATCTTTAATGTCGGGAGGGTGCATGCGGATCTGGTGATAACCTGAAAAAGCATCTAAAAAAGACATCACAGAAAAACCGACGGCTGAGTCAACCAGCGCGTCGATTCTAGGCGAGATAACAGTCCTTGGGGCACGATTTATTAAGCAAAGAAAAGTCCACACACATTCTCCATTTACCCTCCCCCTTTGTTACCATCACCACATTGGAGACCCAACCTGGGTACTGGATCTCCGATACAAAGCCAGCTTTGAGGAGCTTGTTCACCTCCTCCCGGATGGGCACCTCCAGCTTATCCGCCGTGGACCTCCTCTTCTGGTGGATGGGGCGAGCGTCGGGATCGAGGTTGAGGCGATGACACGCCACATCCGCGTCGATTCCCGACATCTCTGCAGCGCTTCATGCGAAGACGTCCACATTGTCCTGGACGCAAGCCAAGATCTTCGCCCGATCCTCCGGGCTGAGCTCCCCGTTGATCTTGATCTTCTCGATCGCCCCGGCCTTGGTGGTGATCTCCACCTCCACCACTTCTTCTACAGCCTCCAGCCTGGACTGCTCCCCCCAGGGGCTCTGTTCCTCTTCTTTCTCTCCCTCTTTCTGCCCCGCCCTGAGCCTTTCGCCGACCCCTTCCTGGGTATGAACTACTTCTCTTCCCCCTTCCTCTCCTACCTCCATTAGCTCCTCCGCCCCTCCCCCCGGGGCCTCATCTTCTCCCCGCTCTCCTTCTTCCTCCCCCGCCCTGGGTCCCTCACCGACCCCTTCCTGGGCACGAACTACTTCTTCCTCTATCTCTTCCGTCGCGGTCACTTCTTCCATTACCTTATCCCACTCCTCCGCCTCCTCCATCCAAGAGATGGTGTTGACGGCGGTCACATAGCATTGCCTCGCCACCTTGGGATCTCCCCTGACCCTGACCTGGATTCCCCCCATGCTGAACTTGAGGCATTGATGGAAAGTGGATGGGACACACCGGAACGCGCTGATAAGAGGCCGTCCGAAGATGGCGCTATAGCTACTGGGGGCGTCCACTATCACAAAGCGGCAGTTCCGGGACTGCCCTCCCAGGGTCACATGAAGTCCTACTCCCCCTTCTACTTCTTTCCTTTCTCCTAAGAATCCGAACAGCGGGCCATCCGAGGCCAACACCCTCCTGGGCTCTACCTGCATCCTGTCGAGCGCCTTCTTGAAAATAACATTGACCGAGCTCCCGTTGTCCACCAAGATTCGCGAGATGGTGAAGTTCTCGATGGCTGTCTGGATGACCAGCGCATCGCAGAATGGGTCTTCGTGACCGGGCAGGTCCTTCTGGGAGAAGGTGATCTTCTCCGCGGGGGGTGGGGCTTGGGATGTCGAAGCTACACTCCGACGGTACATGGCATGGAGGCTCGCCTTCCGGGTTGCCTCGACCCCCACCCCCCATGGATCACTCCGATCCCTCCTCGGGTCCCTACGTCCGCCCGATCCTCGCACCTTTCATCCTCATCTCCCTGAGGTAGAATCTCCTCTATCCTTGCTCCCCCTTGCTGTGCTTGTGGTGCTGGGGCTCTCGCCCCTCTGACTTCCAAGAACTCAGAGCAGGTGGCCGTTGCGTGGCCTTCCTCCTGATGGAAGTCACAGTACGACAGCGCCACCCCCCTTGCCTCATCCCCGACTCCTCGGTTCCTTCTTCTGGGGCCGGCTTCTCCGGCTCCCCCTCCTCTTCCTCTTCCTGCCCTTCCTCTACCGATCTCCATTGCCTGATGAGGGGGGGGGGGGGGGGGGGTGGTGGAAATGGCCTCGGGCCCTGTCTCCACCCCAGCTGGTGAGGTCTTCCCTGCCCTCCTTGGAAGTTACCTCCCCCGTGGGGGAAACCCCTCCCTGGGCCTTGCATTCCTCCACCCTGCTGCCTCCATCCCAACTCTGGGGCTCTCGCTTCCTCTCTCCTCCTTGGCTCTTGCTGTCTCCCTTCCGGCTCGCTCAGCCGTGCCAATCTCTGCGCAAACTCGGGGTTTGCTGCCTCCCCTTCTACCTCCTCTGCCGCTCTCTCCATCAATTCTTCATAAGATTGAGGAGCCTTTTTCTTGAGGTCCATCTTGAAGAAGTCTTCTCTCAGCCCCAATGTAAAGGCGAGCTGGAGGGTATACCCTGGGACCTCTTGGACAAGGAGGACCTCCTCTCGGAACCGCTCCAGATAATGAGCCAACGATTCTCCTGACCTCTGCTTGATGTCGAAAAGCGACTCTGGATCCTTCTTTCTCTTCTTCATGGCGGAAAAACGTAAGAGAAAACCTTTACGCAAGTTCTCGAAGGTATAGATCGATCCTGAGGGAATCTGGTGGAACCAGTCCCTCGCCTTCTCCATCAGGGTAGTAGCAAAGAGGCGACACTTGAAGGCTTCCGACATGGGTCTGATCGAGACCATATCCTCGAACCACTGCAGGTGTTGAATGGGGTCATCATTGCCAGAATACAGCATCATGTTAGGCTCCCTGAACCCATCGGGGAGTGGTGCCGAGAGCACCATCTCGCAGAAGGGACTTCCCCCACTCACCCCCTGAACTTGCTCCACCCTTCTCACGGGCTCCTCGGGTGATCCTACTCCTGCCGATCTCGCCAGAGGACAGCTCGCCGGGACCTCCCTGGCCGAGCTTCCTCCCGCTAGAGTCTCCCTTGCCGGATTCTCGCTTCCCCCAGCAGGGCTGGGGAACAGCTCTCGCCCAGACAGATCTCGTCCTCCTCCCCGGGCCGCCACCTCTTTTCCCGCTCGATGAGCTGGCTCGCTCTTGCCGACTCCAGGTTGATGAGCCACCTGGGGCGTCGGGGTCGCGAAACCGCCGAGCGCAGTGGCGAGAGCGCTCTGAAAAGCTCCAAGAAGATCTCGCCTAAGATCCGCCAATATCTCTACTGTGGCTGGTGCTCCTGGGGGTGGCGAGCCTCCAGGGTTCGCATCCCGCTCGTCCTCGCCGGTCATGTTTTCCCTGAGATTTTCTTGAGCTAGCCGCACTCCACGCTCACCGCACCAAAAATGTTGAAACCGATTTCTCGGTTTCTGTGGAGTTCGGGCCCCCCAACGGGTTGGGGGGCGACTGGCACTTACTAATCTCGCGAGAGAACAAACCGGAGCCTCGGAGTTGGACACTGATCCTTAGGCTCAGCTAGGAGGACCCACCACACACCCGGAAGATCTTTGGAGCGCTTCCCCTCCCAAGCCAAAAGCTGAAGCCTGGGCACCTTGGAGAGCTCAAGGATGGCCTGAGGAGAGAGAAGCTCAAGAAAGAGGAACCTCTCCAAAGGTGCCCTTTGGATCCTATTTATAGATTTTCTGATCTGGCCTGCAAATAGCAGGAATCTGCCTCTCGATTTTACTATACGCACCCCAACTTGGTCTGCTAACAGCCAAACTCCGCTGTCCGGGGTGGCTATTGGCAGACCCTCAGGGGCAAAGAGGTAATTCTAGCTTCCAGCCTCATGGAAGAGGGGTCTGCGAGGACTGCTCGCCCCCCTGGTCTCGCCAAAGTGTATGCGCGAGCCCCTGCTGTCTCTGCGACCTCGAGGGTCTCGCTGAACCTTAGGAATGAGGACCCCTGCCGAGCTCGGAGAGAGCGAGATCAAGCCACTGATCTCGCCTCACCCCGGCTGCCGAGAACTATTGGTGTTCTGCGAGATCCCTGGGAGGAGCCAGGCGAACCCCGGGTTGTACACTATCTTTGATGCGGGAAATATGAATTGTTTAGTATCATTGTTTTACTTGACTTCATTTTGAAAAGTTCCATGAATAAGATTCCTTCATGAGCTTGAGGTTTGCATCCATAAGTGTATTAACATGTGTTATGAAAGGTGCGCCTGAGGCTCCAGGCGCACCAGGCTCATAGGGCCTCTCCTCTGCAAGGCAGAGGCGGGTGAGGTGCCCCAGGCGCACGCCTTGTTGAACCTCAAGGCGAGCCAAAGGCGCGCCTAGGCGCACGCCTTGCTGAACCTCAAGGCAAACCAAAGGCGCGCCTTGAGGTTTCAAGGTCCTTTCTATCATTTTTTGTTGTGTTCTCTGGATCAAATCTTATTTACTTGTCCTAGACTAACAAGGATGACGTTTGTTTCAATTATATTAAATATTTTTCCACCAAAGTCCTTATTGAAGTCTTCAAATTGTGCCCAGTTCACTGAACCCAATTCACTAAAAATCAGTGAATTGAGCACCCAGTTCACTGATTTTCAGTGAATTGGTCCCCCATTTCACTGATTTTTAGTGGGGGTCCCCCAAATCAGTGAATTAAGCACCCAGTTCACTGATTTTCAGTGAACTGGTCCCCCAGTTCACTGAAAATCAGTGAACTGGGCACCCAGTTCATTGAATTGTTATTTGGCTACTCATAAGATAATAAAAACAAATGAAATTGAGCATGAACTTAAGAGCACAAAATATAAATGAATCATTAAAACCTTACAAATGTATATTTATTCATAATTTTTTTTTGCGTCTCACATGCCTCAGGCACGTGCCTGCGCCTTGCACCTAGAGTCCTGGACCCCTTTGCGCCTCGGGGCGCCTTGTGCCTTTAATAACACAGGTATTAGCTGCCTTACTCCACAAGTATCTAACATCCTGTAGTAGATATGCACAATACATTTACTAGGATAATATGAGCCCATCATTACAACTAACTATCTCAATTATGAGGAAATATCAAAAAACGGCCCAAATCCTTTGTATTAAAACGAGTGACTAAATGCTTTTTAATCATAGACACTTTAGTTAAGTTATAGGTCATAATAGTGGTATCGGCAGCATAAACTAGAAGAATCATTGCAATGAAGATGCATGAAGAGAGAGAAATCAACTGAGGTACTAGTAAAACCAAAGGCATGTACCACCAGACTGATTTTTTAAATAAAGTACGAGGAGACCGTTCGAGTCCATGAATAGATTTATGTAAGTGACACACATGAAACTCCTCCATAGTCTCATATCTAGAAGATTGCTGCATGTATAGCGTCTCAGTGAAATCACCTTTAAGGAATGCATTATTGATATCAAGCTGATGCAATTGCCAGTGACGATGAACTAACAAATAGATCAATACATGAACGATATTTAACTTTGCCGCTAATGAAAAGGTCTCCTCATAATCAATATCGTACTTTTGTTGGAGGGTTCCTAGAGTGCCGATACATGAGACTAGAGAAGGTGGACAAACAAAGTCACGCACAATCAATATGACAAAATAATCAAGCGACGAGATGTCTATCATTTACCAAAAGGTAACACTCTACTCCAGAACAAGAAAAACACTACTCCAGAACAAGTGCGCATGTTCAGGTAGACATGGAAGACTGTAGTTAAGGAGATTTTGGAAATGTGACCAGGTTGTCAAAAAATTAGCTTGGGGTAATGTCAAAGAGCTTTAGTTCAAGACTCAAGCATGACACGTTTTTCAACCCCATGAGGAAAGTTTTAGAGTTACCTAGAAGTGAAAGGAAAATATGATACAAAGGAGATGCTGCTGGAGGAGAGTTTCATAAAGGGAGGAGTCATGGTATTGCCTAAAATCTATGAGAGAAAGAAAAGAAAGAAACAACTACTTAACCTCTTCCTTGAAGCGAAAACTAAAAGTGAAAGGAATCTACTATCACAGGAGAAGAAGGTTGATCGATCTTACTGTGTCAAACGACCGATGGAAACGGATACAGGCGGCTTTCAGCCTTCATGTCTAGAAGGAGAAGGTCGACAACGGCTTCCGGCGTGGGAAGAGAAGAGATTGTCGTCTCCAATCGACGGGAAGGAGTAGGCCTGACAACGGTTTCTGACTCTGCATCTTTCTCTCCAATTGATGAAAAGAGGGGATGTCAGTTACGACTAAGAGCCGTGGTAGCATGTGGAAACCGTAAGTTTTCTGTTTCTTAAGTGAGTGGAGTCATAGGTTATATTAAGATAACTTATATTACGAGAATGCTACTGCCAATTAAATTCTCACAAACTAAAGGTGACACACCCTCGCAAGGTACTAAAAGTGCCTAAAATAATGTCATAAAAAATTTCATACTAAATGACATTATTTAATTTATTGATTAACGTATAAAATTAACCATTAAGTGTATAAACACCTCGATTAGATGATGGTGCTGACAAAAATTAATCGCGATCAAACCCTGAAATTAAGATTATAAAGATACTTAGAATTTTGGGTGTTACAAATCTCTCATCCTAATAAATTTTTTGTCCTCAAATTATAATCATACATGCGTAAAAAAAAGAAAGCATAATCGTTAGTGTTTCGAAGCTCATCTTCTCTTTCTCATATATACTGTTGACCACAATTCATCCAATGAACTTTCACAAAATGAATCTCTCTGTTTCTCAGCTTCTGAATCCTCGAGACCACAAACTTGACTGGCTTAACACTAATACTAAGATTTGATTTCATACAAGATCATTATAATTTCCCCTATCTTTCTCTTCTCTCTCTCCTCCTTCTATTTGGTCCCGAGCACCCTAATCCCGCCGCACGCATGTAGCTTCTCAGTGTCGAAGCTCCGCCTCCTCCCTCTCCGCCGACCATCCTCCATCGCCTAAATATGTTCCCGTGGGTCCAATAAGAGGAACTCCTACCTCCTCCAGGATTTCTACGTATCCCGACCACGCACTAGATCTCAAACGGGGATCCCTATCACGAGCCTTGGACTCAACTTTTTCATCCTCTTAAGTCTAGAAACACCCTTAACTGGTCTGACTTTAAGATAAATAAAATCTCCAACGTTGAATTCTACTATTTTGTGCCTCCAATCATAATACTTGGCTTGTCTGTCGTGAACTATTTTCGTACGCTTCTGAATGAGCTTGACTCTATCTGTGGTTTGTCAATCCATAATTCTTTATTTGACATTCTCGCTTCATTTTCAGTCCAAGACAATGGCGTCTGACAACGTCTACCATAAAGAGCCTCAAAAGATGTCTTGCTAATAGTTGTGTGGAAACTATTATTGTAGGAGAATTCTACCATGATTACATGCTTCTCCCACTTACCTTCAAAATCCATAATACACATGCAATAAATTTTCTATAGTTTTATTAGTACACTTAATTTGCTTATCTGGCTGAGAGTGAAATGTTGTGTTAAACTTTGACTTAGTGTGCATACACTCTTGAACATATTTTCAATCTTTAGTAGTAAATTTACCATCTATATTGGAAATGATAGATTTCAGAACATCGTGCAGTCAGACTATCTCATCCACATATAATTGAGCTAACCTTGGAGCCTGATCAGTTTCCTTATAAGAAAAATGAGCAATTTTAGTAAAACGATCAACAATAACCCATAGAGAATCATTTCCACTTCGAGGCCTTGGAAGACCATACAGGAAACCCATCGAGATATCTTCAAATTTCCATTCTGGAATTAGAAGTGGCTGCAACTTGCCCCCTGACCCATCGAGATATCTTCAAATTTTCATTCTGGAATTAGAAGTGGCTGGAACTTGCCCCCCTGATCTATGACATTCTGATTTAACTAACTTGCTAGTCTCATATCTTCCCACATACTTTGCAACATCACCCTTCATGCCTGACCACTAAATCTATTTTTTTAAAAATTTGCATCTTCGTATTACCAGGATGCATAGAGTGCTTAGAATTATAAGCCTCAACAAGTATGTTCTCATGAAGGTGATTGATATCTGCGACGCAAACTCTTCCTTTGTTTAGCAGTAAACCACGCCGAATTATAAAATTCTCTTTCTGTCCCGTCTGAGTCAACTACCAAATTTCTGCAATCTTCGAATCTAAAGGTAAAGTTTGTCTGATTCTATTCTTAATTTCACACATAATCTCTATCCAATTCAGGGTTGCAGAACCCCTACTGACATGCAGTAACACACCGATCTCAAGTCTCTCCAGTGCTCGTACCGAATCCTTCTGATGTGAGATTTGGAAATAACTCAAGTCTTTTCTACTATGAGCATCCACTACTACATTAGCTTTTTTTGGATGATACCGAGGCTCTGTTTGGCGGAGCGACAACGCGCCAATGTGCTGCTGCTTTCGTTGCCGCCCGCCAAATGCAAATGACGACCGATGCAGTTGGAACATCCACCTCTGATTTATCGCAGAAAAGGGGCTATTTCTAGTCACGGTTTCGAAATCACGACTGCATCACTAAGGCGCGTTCCGCTTGTAGACCTACGGGAGATGCGATTTCCAAGAGCCGATTTCCCATCTTTGTTCTCTTCCTTGAAGCTGCGATCCTCGACAGCTTGAGGATCTCGATCCTCGGCGATGGCGTCGAGGCTTGGAAGAGCTTTGTCAAACGGCGGCAGTTGCTGGGAGGGAACTTCTCCGTTGATGTGGATGCTCATATACTAAGGGAGCTTTCTGCAATGTTACTAATTTTTCTTTATATCTAATCCTCAGTTTCATTCTCTGCTATTCAATATCTCCTTCCTGCTCGCGGAGCAACCATTATTTGTTTGTTTAGTGTCTTTTCCGGTTACACTTGCTCAATGCGATTTGGGCATACAAGTACTGAAAAACCATTGCTGCTTGTTTAGTGCTTTGTTTTGCTGATGTGGGTGATCTGGTTCAGTTTTTAGCTTCTATCAGTCATATGTTGCTTCAATTTTTTTCTAGAAGTCGTATGTTTCAATTTTTTTTACTAGCGAGGATGATTTGGTTCAGGTTTTTTCTCACAGTTAATTTTTTTTTGGGGTTGATTAGGGCTTTTTTCTCTCTGCCCAAAGATTTTCCTACCATTGTTTCTTCCAAACAGTTAAAACAATTTTCAAATTCTGAATAACACTGCAAACACTATTTTTCCAAACAATTTCACTGATTTTCCCACCACTCTGCAAAATAACAAATTTTTTCACCATTGCTTCTCTCATCGCGTTGCAGTCGAGCCAAACAGAGCCTAAATATTCTCATCATAATCTCACAAAAATTCTAACCACGTACATTGCTTCGTATTAAGCTCTCGTTGTGCGAAGAAATATTTGCTGCTTTTATAATCTATAAAGACTTCACAACGAGATCCATATAAGTTGTGCCTCCAAATATTCAGTGCGTGGATAACTGCAACTAACTTTTGAGGTAGTTCTTCTCGTGGTCCTCCAGTTGTCTGGATGTGAATGCTATGGACTTCCCATTTTGCATAAAGATAATAATGAAGCGATTCAGGAATTCTCAAAACACCATATTCATCAGATCCATGAATGCAGATGGGGCAGTAGTTTGCCCGAACGACATGACAACAAACTCATAGTGTCCGCACCTTGTACTGAAAGCTATCTTCTGAACATCCGTATCACAAATTCTCAACTGATGGTATCCTGATCTCAAATCTAACTTGGAGAACATGTAGGATCCCTCGAGCTGATTAAACAAATCATCTATCCTTGGGAGATGATACTTATTCTTAATAGTAAGTTTATTCAACTCGCGGTAATCTATGCACAATTTCAAATTGCCATCCTTCTTCTTAAGAAAAAGAACATGTGCACCCCAAGGTGACATGCTAAGTCTGATGAACTCCAAATCAAGCAACCCTTGCAGTTAAATCTTCAATTAAGCTAACTGTATGGGTGCCATTTAGCAAGGTGCCTTGACTACAGGTGTAGATCCATGGATCTCATCGAGAAGTCTAGGGCTTTCTCCTAGTAGTGTGAGCCTCAGTCCCCTGGTCGGGGAGCAATCCTACTTTTGGTTGTAGCGATTTCGTGTGGTTAGAGGTCTTTGACCATTGCATTGCCCTTGGTTGTTCGAAGTCTTCAATTAGTTCTTCAGGTCATGTGTAATAGCCTAGCGGGGGAGCCCTTTCATTTTCTTTTCATCAACTTCTCTAATAGGAGGGGCACCAGACAGCTCTTCTGGGAATACATCTGAAAATTCTCAAACTACTAGTAATTCTTGGAAATTGCTCTTAGCTTCTGCATGCAGGGTTGGAATGGTGGAGTTCCCTAAAGTTTCTCAGGTAGCGGTTCATTTCGACCTCCATAACAGTAGGTGCGGGAGCTATGGGACTGGATCCGCTGCAGGCAGTGTATTTCTGATCTCCATCAGGGCTAGAGCAATTTCAACTACAATCCCCATAGGTGTCGGAACTACTGGCGCATTAACAACTTCAATTACAATCTCATGCGTCTCATTCTGCTGCGAAGGTTCGCCTGCGTCACTACTACAGGGTGCCTATAAAATGTAAGGAGAAATTGTCATCACTATAAGTCCAATCATGGAGGAAGCAGTTATGAACAACATCTGACGTTCACATACAAAAACTTATGGGCAAAGATCAGACATATCGATTGTAACGTCCTAGGAGTTACTTAGATGAAATCCTAAGATTCTGTGAATTGCTAGGGTTTAAAGAATCCTAAACCATTCTCTGATACTAATTGTAACAACCCCACTTAGTCAACAATATTTCAAAAGCTGTCCTACACTCATGATATGAAGTAAACTATACCAAAATATAAATATCTAAGCATGCATCAGAAACAAAAGACTGGAGCTAGGGTTGAAGAAATATCTCATAGTCTGAATCACAGAGCCAATTAGAAAGTAAAAAAGTGAACATATTTGAATACTGGAAACCACAAATAAGTCTGATACACTGAGTTCGTACAAAGAAAAGAGTTTAACAGAAAAAAGGCAATGCTCTAAAGAAAAACCATCAAGTAATAACTGCATAAAAACACTCGAAGGTTCATCCTAAGTAAACTCTCAACCTATGTTCCCTGAAAAGAATAGTCCAAAGATGGGGTCATCCCACTGGTGAGTAAGAAAGACTCTTCCTCCCGGTGACACTAAAACAACTAAAGTAAACATGTATGAACAACTATATATGCGCGAACTGTGTCTATGGATCATGATTTCTAACATGGTAAATATGCATGCTTTAGTATAAAATAAACTGTAACAACATAAATCATATTTTCTATGATTTTATCATGTTATGAGTTCTAATCATAGTTTTAAATCACCAAAGCATAGAGATTTCTGAGTTCCGAGTTCTTTCTTAAAGTGGAGATGACTAAGGGTCCATTTGGCGCAGCGTTTTTGGGCGTTGCGTTTTGATAAAACGAAACGCACGGCGCATTTCCCTATTTGTTTATCCGCCTATTTTCCCACCGCCTGCGTTTATCGTGGCTTCAAAATCGTGCGGGCCGAAACTTCCCTACCGAGCTCTGTTTATCGCGTTTGGAGGAAAGAAAGAGGCGCAGCGCTAGGGCAGCACAGCTATCGCGACCTCCGCCGTCTCTCCCGTCGCCGCGAGGGGAATCCGTCCCGCCGCATCTTCCCCACTCCACTGTAAGCCCTTCCTTCCTTCTGCTTTCTTGTTCATCCCGTTGCCGCGAAGCCCTAGCTCTATTTTCCCGCGTTCTTCTTTCTTGATGGCGTTCTTCTTTCTTGTTCACCGTGAGCCCTTCCATCTCCCCCTTCTTCTTGGATTTCTCCTCTCGCCGCGACCATTACGTTGTTCATCGGCGACCATTACGTTGTTCATCGGCGACCATTAGGTTGACATTTTTATAAACAGATTTTTTAAAATCGTTTAGGAAATGCTAGAAAGTAATGATCAATCTTTTGGTGTGCTGGTATGCTTATAAAACACTGGATTTTATGTAATATGTATAGTAGGATTATCATAGAACATCCTTGGTGTGCTGGTGTGCTGGTAGGATTCCCATTCACCAAGATTGGAATGCATTCAATCTTTTGGTGTGCTGGTATGCTTATAGTAGGATTATCATTGTGATAAGAAGAGATCATGCTTGTTCCTTGTAATCTCACTGCCAAAAATATTTGAGAAGATCAAGATCTTCTATTTGAAATTTTCTAATGCATTATGCTTATATATACCGAGCAAATTTGCAATTTAGATCACTCTGGTAGAGATCTAGCTTATTATTGATTTGGTTGTTGTCATTTTGCTTATTATAGTAGGAGTATCATATGTGTTGGAGCTGTGGAGATTGATGAGTATATCCTATTTTTGTAGGGGTATTTTGATTTTTTTCTTCTCATTTTTATGTAGCTTTGGAATTACTGTATATAAATGGCAATGTCATGTAAAAAGTGCTAATTTGGCAATGGTTATCTGATAGTGATAATTGATGAAACTTATCAGTTTCATGCAGTAATGATATTTGAACATTGTTGGGGGCTTTATGTTGGTCCTAACTAATTGAAGTTTGTATGTTTTTTTCCTATATGGCTATATTGAATCCAAAGAAAGGCTAATTTCTTGTAAATACGTGTAGTGTCAGTTTATCATGAATCTTTATCATCTTATTTTTGATAGCATGGTGTTTACAGTCTTGCAAACAACATGAGTTTATAGTATTTTTAGATTTGGTAATCTTCTGTTTACTTAGGGTCTGTGTGTGTGTGTTAAGTTTTGTTTTATTGTGTGTTAAGTGTGTGTGTGTGTGTGTGTGTGTGTTGTGTGTGTGTTAAGTATTTTTGTGTGTGTTAAGTGTGTGTGTTAAGTATTTTTTTGTGTTAAGTGTACCCCCAATGATTGGGGACTATATGAGTTCTGTTGTTGTTGTTGTTGTTGTGTGTGTGTGTGTTTATGTGTTTAAGTTTTGTTTTATTGTGTGTCTTGTATGTTGTGTTAAGTGTTATTAATTATTTGTTTTTTTTCCTTACATACAGTATATACATTATGGGTAAACATAAAGAAGGTGTTGTTAGTGCAAATTGGGAGGCCAACGATGTTTTGATTTTTTGTGACCTGTGCTTGAAAGAAATAGAGTTGGGTAATCGCCCAACCACACACTTTAGCTGGGATGGGTGGGCCAACCTAACAACAATTTTCTTTGCTCGCACGGGAAAAATGTATGATCGAAATCAAATGAAGAACAAGTGGGATCAACTAAAGAAAGATTGGAAGCTATGGAGAGAGCTAAAGGGCCATGAGACGGGTTTGGGCTGGGATCCAATTCGCAAAACAATTGCCGCTTCAGAAGATTGGTGGAAAGAACGTCTCCTAGTATGTATTTTTTTTAAGATTCTTGTTTTTCTTGTAAATATTTTTTTCAACCTGTTAAAACATATTTATTACTTCTATCCCAGGTTGTTCCGACGGCAAAAAGGTTTCAGTTCGCTGGCATATCCCCTGATTTAGAAGAGAAGCTATTTATGATGTTCAACCAGGTCGTGGCTACAGGAGATCTTGCTTGGGCTCCCAATTCAAGAAATTTTGAGCATGAGTCGATTGAGAAACATGACTTGTTTGCTGAAGATGACACACAAAACATGAACGAGACACCTTCTTCTGCTGATGCAAGGAAAAAAAGAACGGCTAGGGGAAAAAACAAGATGAATAATAAGAAGACAAGGAGTTCGGCGATAGAAGACATAGCTGAAACATCGCGCATTATTGGGAAGTGCATGTTGGAGCCTCCTCGCATTCAGATATCTTCGTCGTTGTACACCATTCCTGAGACTGTTTCAGAGCTCGAGACTATTACAGAGGTTATGGATGATTCGAACTTGGACTTATACCACTACTGCCTCATGTTTCTGAGACAGAAACAGAATCGAGAAACTTTTATGAGCATTCGACGGGATCGACGTCTAAAATGGCTACAAGACTGTTTTGACAAAAAATTAGAGTAGTTGGTTCTATGTTTTTCCTGTGATCGGATCGGACACCTTTTTATGTTGATGTTTATCTATGTTTGTTTTTTTTACTGTGATTTACTTGCCAAGTTGTTGAACATTTTTACGCAATGTTTGACATTTATAACACTGGAGTTATATTACTATGTTGGTTATATATTATTTTGAAATAATGTAGTGTACTTGCAATGTCCTCTTCGGATCATAACAGTTCCGATGAGGAGACTCAGCAGCAAGTAGCCGGCTGGTTTTATCGTAATAGAGCACTCAGTGGCCAACAATTTTTTTTAGCAGCAAGTAGCCAGTTAACCGGCTCTAGTGGTTTCTCCAATACACCTTGCATGACATCAAGCCAAACAGGGGCTAGGTGGATTGGTGAACTACTCGATGGACACCCTTTAAGATTTTTCAGCGCGTTTAGAATGTCCAAGGTAATATTTGCAGATTTGCTTACACTCCTCACACAATAATATGGATTGCAAGGATCCAGGAGAAATCTACCACGAGAAGTGCTTGCAGTTACATTACATATTTTAGGCCATAATATACCAATGCAAATTGCAGGCGAACGATTCCAACACTCCACAGAAATTATAAGTAGATTTTTTGCAAAGGGTATCACCGCTATAAAGAGATTATCTTCTGATGTCATCACCTCTGTAGACAACTTTTTCAATGATATCCCCCCCAAATATTGAATGACGCTCGATACATGCCGTTCTTTAAAGACTGTGTTGGAGCTATTGATGGAACACATGTGGATGCTCAAGTTCCTGCTGATCAACAGGATTCCTACATTGGTCGGCATGGCACAACAACACAGAATGTTATGGCGGTTTGTGATTTCAACATGTGTTTCACCTTCGCATTAGCAGGTTGGGAGGGCTCTACTCATGATAGCCGTATATTTCAGCGTGCTCTTATGGACCCCAGTTGCAATTTCCTGTATCCGCCACCTGGTTAGCCTTTCACTTCTTGAGACCCCCTTTTTAAAGAAATTGGTAAGATTATTAGTTATGATCGCTATTACTCACACATAGATTGCAATGTATAATTTTGCAGGCAAATATTACGTAGTAGATGTCGGATATCCACTACAACATGGTTTTCTAAAATCGTATTCAGGTACACGGTATCATTTACCAGATTTTAGAAGAGGCAATAAGCCTATACAAGGGCGCCGAGAAATATTCAACCAGGCTCACTCGTCCTTGCGCAGCGTCATAGAATGTTCATTCGGAGTATGAAAAAAGAAGTGGAAAATACTTAGAGATATGCCGCCATACAGTTTGACAAAGCAACGAGACATTGCGATAACAACAATGACTTTGCATAATTATATTCGCAGACACCCATCCCGCTCAGACACTCATTTTCGTGCTTGTGATGAAGACGAGCATTTTATTTACCCGGCGGGCCTTCAGAGAAGAACAGGACAGAGTAATGAAAGCTCAAGTGGAGACCATGTTAGAGGGATTCGAGTAGGGGTGGATGAGATGGTGGCATTGCGTGACTCCATTGCCGATCAACTACACCGAGCTTGAACGTGTTGGCAGTATCTGCATAGTCGCTCGTCGAAGATTTCGAGTTTTCAATACTTTGAGTTTTACAAGTATTTTGGAGTTTTTTGAGTTCCTGTATGTGTTTGAACTGAGCCTCACGATCACAGCCACCACCGGAAGTTAATTATAAAAGAATTATTTCTTTCTAAATAATTATTTCCAAAAAATTTATCTACAAAATCTTCAAAAATAATTTTAAAAAATCTTTAATAAAAAAATTTATAATAAAAAATATTTACAAAACACCACCGCAGTTTTGTCAAACGGTTCTCTGTTTTGAACAGCTCTGCAAACACAGAGTAACCAAACAGAACTCCATTTCCAGCAACAAGTTTCCAACATCTTCATTTACAAACCTCCATTTACAACATCTCCTTTTACAACTGCAACCGCTCAACCAAATGAAGCCTAACTTGCATATTAATCTTATATTTATGTTTCATAGCTTACTGGGCACATTCTGTGATTTGTGTACCTGATGACAACTGAAAGTGCCTTGTGCATTCCTAGCTACGTCGTTAAAGGTACGCCTCAGACGCGCCTAAGGCTCAAAGCTCACCAGGCTCAGAGGTTTGCACCTTCATGTGTCTTTTTTGCGCCTTTGGAGCATAAAAGGTGCGCTTATGCGAGATTTTTGTTGTAATTTTTTTTTTCAAAATAAAGAAAGAAATAATACAAAAACTCAATAATTTATGCATGAATTAGTGTTTGTGAAACATAATAGAGCGTTTAGACTTAGATATGATGCAAGTGACTACATTGATTCTCTTTTAAGAGATGTAAATGATAGTAATAAATGATTAATTAGTAGAATAGATAAAGAATCTGATCAAGAAGATGAATTGATATTTAATGCTGATTATTTAAAATAGATGTGGTTGCGCCTTGCCCTTGTCAGGCATGCGCCTTGCCCTTGTCAGGCATGCGCCTGCACCTTGAGCCTTGCGCTTAGGCTTCAAGAACCCTTTGCGTCTTGGTGCGCCTTGAGCCTTTAATAACTAAGGTCCCTCGTGTGGAACATGGACTCACATCTAACAGTTTCAATACGTGGAGGCAAGCTTGTCAGGATCGCGATCCGGATCGTAGGATCGCACGATCCTACGATCCAGATTTTGAATTTCGATCCGAGTCGTGATCTGGATCGAAATCATGCTTTGATCACACGGAATCGCGTGTGGGATTGTTGGATCGTTAGGATCGCGATCCCTTCGAGATCCTAACGATCCAGGAGGAGCGTGCCTAATTAAATACCGAGCGCCTCTTTTATTTCTTAAATTCCTCTTTTATTTCTCTTCGTCGTGTTCTGGAAACCCTATTCTCCTTCTCCAGTTCTCTGTGCACTCCGATGGTGTTGAGTCGCCGATTTTGAGCTCTCTCCAGCGACGCTCCACCCGGTCCACGCCAAATCTACTAATTTTGGCGTCCTTCGGCTCTTTCCTGTTGTCATCCTGCTCTCTCCGGCGCCGCCGTTCCGACTTTCGATCGGTAATTTTCCTTCTTCCTCTCATGTGTGCTGCACTACTACTGCTTTCTATCTGTACACTTTCGATCGGTACTTCCTATTGTCATCCTTCTTCCTTCCCCAGTTCTCCGTGCTTTCTATGAGTCATTTACGCATCTTGCTTCAATGTTGTGTACTGATGCTATTTCCGGCATCTTGCTTCTGCCATATCTTCTTGTGCTTCAATGCTGTATTTTTACTTATTAGAAGATAATATTTGGGTGGTGATTCTTCACATATATTGATATATATTCAAGTTAGTTTCATATTATTTGCCATAGAATGTATGATTGGCATGACATGGAGTCTATGTTAGTGTTAGTGTGTTACTACTGTATAGTTTATTTGACAATAAATTTTTGAATGGCCATATATCTAATATTTTGTGTGTAAACGGTGAACATTTAAGTGTTGGTCAACAAAAATATGGTTTGGGTCATGGCTTGTTGCTTCCATTACATTACATTTTAAAGTTTTTTGTGTTTTATATATTCAATCCAGCATTTAATTGATTAGTTTTATAGTTTTTTGTGCATGCTTATTTGTCTTGTAGATGTCTGCTTCGGGGCCGGGTTCAGTTCTCGTTGGCAAAAAAGCTCGAAAAAATGCATTCGGTTCTATAGGTGATCCTGGTTGGGAGCATGAGATTGAAATAGATAGTACGACAAAAAAGTGCAATGTAAATATTGTCTAGTGATTCGATCCGGTGGGATATACAGGTTGAAACATCACTTAGCCGGGACCAAATTTAATGTAGAAGCTTGCACTAAAGTACCCGAAAATGTGAGAAATCAATTTTTGGGCATTCTTCATGCTCACGGAGAGGATGCTATAAAAAGGAGAAGAAATATTGAGGATTCAAGTGTTAATTACGAGGTTGAATTGGGTCTAGGACAAAAAGAAAAAGGGAAAGAGCTAATGGTTGTTTTTGTTAGAAAATCAAGTCAATCTACAATTAATCACATTTTCAAGAAAGATGCACGCGAGAAGACATGTCAACAAATTGCTCATTTTTTCTATACAAGTGCAATTCCATTCAATTGTGTGAAGAACCCGAAATTCATAAGCATGATTGAAGCAATCGGTCAACATGGTCCCGGAATGAAACCACCGTCTTATAATGATATAAGAGTAAAATACTTAAAACAAGAGGTTGATAGAACTTTGGAATTGCTAGAAGACTACAAGGTTGAATGAAGGAAAGTTGGTTGTACTATTATGTCTGACGGGTGGTCAGATAGGAGAAGGAGATCCATATGAAATTTCTTGGTAAATAGCCCTAAAGGTACTGTGTTCTTGTCATCAATAGATACTTCTGATATATCCAAAACTTCAGATAAATTTTTTCAGATGTTAAATGAAGTTGTGGAGAAGATTGGAGAGGAAAATGTTGTGCAAGTGGTGACAGATAATGCTTCAAACTACAAGGCGGTCGGACAAATGTTAATGGAGAAGAGAAGAAATTTATATTAGACACCATGTGCTGGACATTGTATAGATTTAATTTTAGAAGATTTTGAGAAAAAAATTGAGTTGCATAAACTAACAGTAGCGAAGGGTAGAAAGATAACTACATACATCTATTCTAGAACTTTGCTTCATACTTGGCTACTTGATTTTACAAAGGGGAAAAAATTGATCCGCCCTGCAGTCACCCGATTTGCCACAACTTATTGACGAGAGATGAGCAAGCCAACTTCATAGGCCTTTGCATGCTGCAGCTTATTATTTGAATCCTCATTATCACTTTAGTCCATCATTTAGGGTAGATGCAGAAGTAAAAATTGGATTCTACAGCTGTCTCCAATGAATGATTCCAAACGAAGAAGAGAGAACAAAAATAGATATTTAGATGGATGATTTCAAACATGCAAGAGGGTTATTTGGGTTAGATTCTGCAAGGGCAACTAGAAGCAAAAGAGCTTCAGGTATAACTTTTTTGGTTTATGTTAATTTTAAGTAGTAATCAATAAACATGCTATTTTCATATTAAACATTTAAGTATGACATGCAGCTGATTGGTGGGATTCCTACGGAGACAACTGCCCGAAATTGAAAAGATTTGCAATTCGGGTTCTAAGTTTGACATGTTGCTCTTACGGATGTGAACGAAATTGGAGTGCATTTGAGATGGTAAGATCAATTGCACTAAAATATCTCCTAAGTCCTAACATGTAGTTTGTAACATTGATTCATGTATGTGTGTTTTTATAATCTCTTATTGTCAATATATATTAATAGGTGCATTCTAAGAGAAGAAATCGTTTACATCAAAAGAAAATAAATGATCTAGTTTTGTGATGTATAACAAGAAGTTGATGGAACGACAAGATAGGAGGGATATGCAATTGAATGAAAAGTTTTTTTTTAATTTTGAGGATATCTCTTCTGATGATGAATGGATCACAGAGAGGGAAGATCCAGTTCTTCCTCGTAAGGGCAACTGGTTGGGGATTCTTTGAAATAAAGATATACAGGAAACATTTAGTGATGATACTGATAGTGCTGAAAGGAATGTTGAAGCATCCACTATGACAATGAATGAAGAATGTAAGTTATATTTTAAATCATTTGGTAATGCCCAATTTGTCAACTACATTATGTATCATGCTCTCATTTAATTAAATTCTTTGATGATGAGGATATGGTCGATGTTCCTATTAAAGATTTGGGACGTAAAACAAAAACTATTATTTGATGTTTTATGATCATATGTACTTTTATTTGCTATGGTAGAACTTATAAGTTATAACTTTGCTATTTTTTTAGTTCACTTCATTTGCTTGGCTTTCTTTTAAATTATGATATAATTATTCAACAATGGATTAGTTTTATAATTTTTTGTGTTGATTGCTTGTGTAATTGGATGATACCAAATTCAATTTAATTGTTTAAGTCTTACTTTATGAATATAGTAGGATCTTACGATCCTCGATCCGATCCTACGATCCGATCTGATCCTATGATCCGATCCGATCCAACTAGCAAAACGATCCCACCTAGGAGTCCTAACATGTAGTTTGTACTTGAGGCTCATATGACCTACTGAGCCCTATGAGTATGATGATGTCAATCCATCAATCATGAGAGAAGCACCTCACATGCCCCCTGAACTGATGATCTAGTGGTCGGTATGTTCATTTTATTATGTCATCCGAATAAGGCCACTAGTTTGAGATTTATTACTTGCTTCTCTTTTATTCTATGTTTAGTTACATTCATCCCTTTTTGATTATATCTGTTCTTACAATAAAATATAATTTTTCATATGATATTCAATGCGTTGATTTATAATAAAATATTCGATGCTTAACATTCATTAAAAGTTCATGTGAAAATTGGATTTGTGTATATGCTCATGTAATCTAGGAAAAGAATCTATAAAAGTGATATGTCTAGCCAAGAGGAAGGGAACTTCTTACCTCGGCGTTTCGGCATTCGTAAACACGGCGTGATAGCATGATTCTTCAACTTAAATAAGAATTTATGGACAATTCTCTGATCTACACCACATGTCCTCTCTGCGTCGCTAGAGTTTCTCCAAATCTATAAAAGAGCAAAATTTAGGAATTTGAAACATCTAAGAATCTCTCTTCCCTTTGGGTTAAACAAAACCCATCACTAAAACTTCCTATGAAAACATGACACAAGAGATGCTGCAGCAAGAGAGGAAAATAAAGTGAGGAGTCATAGTATCGCCTAAATATATGAGAGGAAAATAAAGTGAGGAGTCATAGTATCGCCTAAATCTATGAGAGGAAGAAAAATAAAGAGAGAACTACTTACCTCCTTCCTTGAAACGACACCTAAAAGTGAAAGGAACCGGTTGTCACCGGAGAAGACGGTCGATCGACCTTACTGTGTCAAACAGTCAACTGAAATGGCTACATGCGGCTTTGAGCCTCCACAACTAGAAGGAGAAGGTCAACGACGGCTTCCGATGAGGTAAGAGGAGAGACGACGTCTCCAATCGACGGGAAGGAGTAGCCCTAACAATTGTTTTTGACTCTACGACTTGCACTCTAATCGACGAAGGGGGGATATTGGTTATGACTAAGAGGCTTGATAGTATGAGGAAACTGTAAGTTCTCGGTTTCTTAAGTGATAGGAGTCGTAGGTTATAATGAGATAATTTATATTACGAGAATGCTACTGCCAATTAAATTCTCATTTACTAAATGTGACAAGTCTTCACGAGGTGCACCAAAACACACCTAAGATAACGTCATACAATTTCCTACTAAATAACATTAATTAATTTATCAATTTAAACGTAAAATTAACCATAAAGGGTATAGATACCTCGATCAGACGATGGTGCTGACAAATATTACTCGCGATCGGACCCTGAAATTAAGATTATAAAGGTACTTAAAATTTTGGATGTTACAGTTTCTAAAGTGTCCTGGAAGCAGCCTCTTTCAAAAATGCATGGTAAGGTTTGCCTACATTCACCCTTGTGGTGGGACCCTTCCCCGGACCCTCGCTGCGCGGGGATGCCTTTGTGCACCGGGCTGCCCCCTTTACAGTTTCTAGAGTGTTCTAAAGTTATATGGAGTATTCTAGTATATTATAATAGTCTAGTACATGGTGGAACCTTCTAGGGAATTCTAGGTATGTGGGATCTTCTAGAGGGATGTGGATATCTCTTATATGTTGTAAGTTCAAAAAAGTCTTGGGCCCCGTTTGGGAAGGCTTTTAAGCACCGTTGCATTTTCTAGAAAACGCCACCGCCCTTTTCAAACCGTTTGGATTGTCTACCGGTGGAAAACTGCTTTTAGGGCTCTTTTCGGAAAGTCATGACCCTCTTCCTTGAAACGACACCTAGAAGTGAAAGGAACCGGTTGTCACCGGAGAAGACGGTCGATCGACCTTACTGTGTTAAACAGTCGACTGAAACGGCTACATGCGGCTTTGAGCCTCCACGACTAGAAGGAGAAGGTCAACGACGGCTTCCGACGAGGGAAGAGGAGAGATCGACGTCTCCAATCGACGGGAAGGAGTAGCCCTAACAATGGTTTTTGACTCTACGACTTGCACTCTAATCGACGAAGGGGGGATATTGGTTATGACTAAGAGGCTTGATAGTATGAGGAAACTGTAAGTTCTCGGTTTCTTAAGTGATAGGAGTCGTAGGTTATAATGAGATAATTTATATTACTAGAATGCTACTGCCAATTAAATTCCCATTTACTAAAGGTGACGTCTTCACGAGGTACACCAAAACACACCTAAGATAACATCATAAAATTTCCTACTAAATAACATTAATTAATTTATCGATTAATACGTAAAATTAACCATAAAGGGTATAGATACCTCGATCAGACGATGGTGTTGACAAATATTACTCGCGATCGGACCCTGAAATTAAGATTATAAAGGTACTTAAAATTTTGGATGTTACAGTTTCTAAATTTTCCTGGAAGCAGCCTCTTGCAAAAATGCATGGTAAGGTTTGCCTACATTCACCCTTGTGGTGGGACCCTTCCCCGGACCCTCGCTGCGCGGGGATGCCTTTGTGCACCGGGCTGCCCGCTTTACAGTTTCTAGAGTGTTCTAAAAGTTGTATGGAGTATTCTAGTATATTATAATAGTCTAGTTGTAACATCCCCATCTGTTCGGGAGCATATAACAGAAGGTCCGGCCGGGGCCCCACGCCATATACTACAAAACAAACGGGAACGTCACTTAATTGAAATATCGAACGACGCTATACAACGAAGCCTAACTCAGAGCATTCTATGCGAAAGCAAAAGAGAGAGACAAGAAATATAAACCACAAAACCCGAACCCGGGTATGTCCACTTCTATTACTTGGAATGAAATGTTTTATACAACAAAATTTAGGCACGACGACCTAAGAATTTACCAACATCGGCGCGCAGGCCGGCCATACATGAAAAACAAAAGAACATCAAAAGGGCCTTCAAGGGCCGCAGCAGCACAAGGGCTTCAGCCCGCTATGAGCCCGCTATATTCCCGCTCGGTCTAGCACCTGTACAACAAGCCCACCAAAAACGGTGACAAAACAGGGCAACGGTCAGCTAAAGCTGACCAAATTATAACGACCCCACCCCTTCGAGGGGGCGGCAGTTCTAACCATCCCTGCAAAACAACCTCAGCAGCATATATATATATAAGAGTGCGACTAGCAAAGCCCACAACAGTTCATACATATGCAACAATCACAAACGTGGGAATGACCTCCACGTCTCGTGCTCTCAGGCACTCTTTGGTGTACTCCGCCTTCCACCACCATCCATTCTTGATGGCTTTGCCCTTCGAGGCTAAAGTCGGTGGCCTGAATACCAGGGCTCCCCCGTACTTTAATTGTGAACATCCCGTAGTCCGAAGACTCTTTCCCATTGCTTCCCGACATGCTGTACGAGACTTACTAATCAGGTGCTGCGATAGTGCGGTTTCAGGTTTGCCAAATGCCCGTTGTTCACAGCTCTCGTTGTACAACACGAAGAGCGGGTATGGCGTCCCCTCAGCCAAGGTATTCTCAATTAGCCGGCTCTACGGGCCGCTAAGTCATCCACCAGGACACCCTCACAGGTCGGGCACACAGGCCTCAGGTCCTCTCAACAGGTGGGCACAACAACATCACCAGAACTCAGTCTGGGAGCTATCGCCGGCGTTAACGCTAGCGCCTGGCGATAGCGCACAGAAACCCTATTTTGGCTTCTAGCTGTGGGTGCTTCCCGGGGCACACCCCCAGGCATTGCTGCACAAGCAGTAGCACTCTCACTGCCTCAGAATGCACAAAATCACTAGAACCAAGTCTGGGAGCTACCGCCCGGCGATAACGCTAACGCCGACGGTAGTGAACAGAAACTCCATTTCTGTTTCTAACTTCGGGTGCTTCCCGGGGCACACCCCCAGGCGTTGCTGCGCATGCAGTAGCACCCTCTAGTCCTACGAAGCAGTATAAAAACACGGAGCTTTCCCCCGGCACGCACAATATCAAAAGCATCACCAATCCGGACGAACCGTCTCAGATGGGCTTCACACAGCGCGCCTACGCCTATTTTACGCATGGACTCTACATGTATGCAAGATTTGACGGGGATAACACGAATCGACCCGTCGGAGGCCACGACCTCACCCTTTTGGGTAGGGGCCTCAACGATGCACGGAAAAGGACTAGAACACGTCCAAATGAGGGTAGAAGAGATCGTTACCCTTAGACGTCGCTTCTGAACCATGGGAACGATCGCAACGGTTCCCTCTTTGCGGATCCGCACTCTTCCCGACGAACTAAGCTTCGTATCGACTCTCTCGTAGCGATTTCAGCAACACGCTTCTTCGGCAAGGTCTCCTAGGGAGAAGGGAGGCAGCCCTTGCTCCAAGCCGACGGGATGGAAGTGAGAGGGGGAAGGGCTCGGCTTCCCTGGGCTAAAACGAGAGAGAGGAGGGAGTTAGGGCTCGGGTGAGGGAGTTCCTCCAGCCGGCTTCTCTACGTGAGAGGGGTTCGACCCCTTGCCGTCGGGAGAGACAAAACGGAAGAGAAGGAGAAGGCTCGACACTCCTCCTGGCGGCCGTTCTGCGCGAACGAGGGCGAGAGAGAGCGCGATCGGGGAGGGGCGACCTAGCCGCGTGAGGGAGACTGAGAACGAGAAAGAGGGAGGTCGGGGAGGGAGATCGGGAATGAGAGGGAGAGGGGGTATTAGGGGTTTTATCAAAACCCTAGCCCATCCCTGCTATCCGCAGACTGTGCTCCTAACCGCACCCCAAACACCGTTATTCGCACCCCACTAATGATTCGATCGGCCCGATCTCCTTCTCCGCTCAAATTCGCGGAGCAGAATAAACAGGGCGCACGAGCATCGGCGCACGGTCAGTGGTCGTGCGCGAAGCACCTCCACTGATCGTGCGCGCTTACCGCAACAGAACTCTGTTTTCTTGCGAATTAACGCACGATCGCTGACGCACGATCACTGGTCGTGCGCGAAGAGAAACAATGGTCGTGCGCGAAGAGCTGCTATGAAATTTCCAGCCTAATCCGAGCGCAGCACCACCTCTCCGCCTAACTCGCTGAACTACGACTTCTTGGGGTGTTACAACTCCACCCCCCTTAAAAGAATTTTGTCCCGAAATTTGTAAAAACAGGCATATATAAATATATCCAAAAAGGTCTTTACATAAAAGGGAAAAAGAGAGATAAACGTCACCGAAACAGCTCGGGGAACTCCTCCATCATGGTCTTCTCACGCTCCCATGAGAGTTCCTCGCGACCGTAGTTGTCCCAACGGGCCTTTACCATACGGATCGCCCTGTTCCGCAACTGACGCACCTCGGCATCCTCGATGCTAACGGGCCTGACCGCCGTCATAAGCCCACTATCCACGGGCACCTGATCCGCCGCGACCACATGCGTAGGCTCTTGCACCGCCTTCCGCAACACGGAGATGTGGAAAACATCGTGTAGCCCGCTCAGTTCCGCCGATAGTGCAAGCCCATAAGCCGCCTCGCCGACGCGCTCGATGATCTCGAACGGTCCAAGGTATCTCGGACTCAGCTTTTTCAAGCGTCGAATCCTGGATACACCCTTGAACGACCTGATCTTCAAGTAAACCCAATCGCCAACGGCGAACTGGACGTCACGGTGCTTCGCATTGTAGTACTTCGCCTGCCTATCCTGCGCAACCATAAGCCTCTCCCGGATCATACGTACCGTCGAAGTCGCCTCTTCGACGTCTTTCCTCTTGAAGAGCTTCGTCTCACCCGTTTCCGCCCAAGCTAAGGGAGTGCGGCACTTCCTGCCATAGAAGGCCTCGAAAGGCGCCATCTGAATACTCGCCTGGTAGCTGTTGTTGTACGCGAACTCAACAAGAAAGAGGTGATCTTCCCACCCCTTGCCGAAATCCAGGACGCACATCCGGAGCATGTCCTCCATCGTCCTATTGGTACGCTCAGTTTGGCCATCCGTCTGAGGATGAAAGGCCGTGCTAAACTACAGCTTCGTACCCAATAGCCGGTTGACTAGCCTCCAGTCGCTCGAAGTAAAGCGTCCATCTCGATCACTGACGATGCTACGGGGCACACCGTGCAGTCGTACTACTGTATCAACATACAGTTTCGCCACCTTCTCCACCGAGTCATCCCTCCGGTTGGGGATAAAGTGCGCCACCTTCGTCAGCCGGTCTACGACTACCCAGATGGCATCGTTCCCGCGCTGCGATCTCGGCAGCCCATGCACGAAATCCATGGAAACGTCATCGAATTTCCACTCTGGAACCGGTAATGACTTCAAAAAGCCACCGAGCTTCTGACATTCTGCCTTCACTAGCGCACAAGTGTGGCACTTGGTTACGTAGTGAGCGATGTCCCTCTTCATACCCGGCCACCAGAAAAGGACCTTCATGTCCTTGTACATCTTCGTGCTCCCCGGATGAACTGAATACCTAGTACGATGCGCCTCGTACATCAACTCATCGCGCAGCTCACCCACCTTGGGGACGCACAACCGGTCGCCTCTCCACAGCAACCCATCACGCACCTGAAACTGGGCATCCGGCCCACCACCAGCCTCCTCCGCGTAGCGCTTTAAATTCGGATCGAGTCCCAAAGCCTGGCGGACTCTATCTGCGAGGTCGTACTGCACCTCAGTCCAACTCAAACAGGCACCGACACTGCTCCGCTTCTCCACGCAAGAAAAAACCAAGGCCTCCAGGTCACGTATCAGGTGCTCATCATGCATCTGAATCCAGTTGGCCTGCGCTGGAGCCCTGCGACTGAGTGCATCTGCGACAACATTCCCCTTCCCGGGAGTGTAGTGGATCTCGAAGGTGTAGTCCCCAAGGAACTCCATCCACCTCTGCTGCCGCATATTCAGCCCTTTCTGCGTCAGAAGGTACTTCAGTCTCTTATGGTCCGTGAAGATGTCGATCTTCACACCATACTCATAATGCCGCCAAAGCTTCAGGGCAAATATCACGGCCGCCAACTCCAAGTCGTGGACCAGATAGTTCCGCTCGTGCACCTTCAACTGGCGAGAGCCGTACGCTATTACCTTGCCATGCTGCTACAGAACACAGCCAAGGCCGCTCCCAGAAGCGTCGGTGTAGATCTCGTAGCCTTCCGTGCCGCAAGACAAACATAAGATCGGAGCCGTGGTAAGCCGCCGCTTCAACTCCTCGAAAGCCTGCGCACACGCGGGTGTCCAAATAAACTCCTGCATCTTCCGTGTCAGCGTCGTAAGAGGCAGCGCGATCCGTGAGAAGTTCTCCACGAAGCGCCTGTAATAGCCGGCCAGCCCGAGAAAGCTACGGACCTCCGCTACAGTAGAAAGGACAGGCCACTCCCTGATGGCCGCAACCTTCACCGGATCTACCGCCACACCCGCTCCACTAACCACATGGCCTAAGAACGCCACGGAAGGTAGCCAGAACTCGCACTTCGAGAACTTGGCATACAACTGGTTCCTCCTCAGAACCTCCAAGACTACTCGCAGGTGATCACCGTGCTCCTCTTCGGACTGAGAGTAGACCAGTATGTCGTCAAGGAAGACGACCACAAACCGGTCGAGGTACTCTCGGAAAGTCCGGTGCATCAAGTCCATAAACACCGAAGGCGCATTAGACAGCCCAAACAGCATCACGGTGAACTCATACTGCCCGTACCTTGTACTGAAGGCAGTCTTCGGGATGTCGCACTCCCTGATCTGCACCTGATAATAGCCGGACTTCAAGTCCAGCTTCGAGTATACTGTCGAACCAACGAGCTGGTCGAACAAGTCGTCTATCCTCGGAAGAGGATACTTGTTCTTCTCGGTCAGCTTGTTCAGCTCCCGATAATCGATGCAAAGCCGCAGGCTACCGTCCTTCTTTTTGACAAAGAGGACCGGTGCACTCCAAGGTGAGGAACTCGGACGCACGTAGCCCTGCTCAAGCAGCTCCTGCAACTGCAGCTTCAACTCCGCCAACTCCTTTGGGGCCATACGATACGGCGAGCGGGCCACAAACTTAGCGCTGGCACCAACTCAATCGTGAAATCTATCTCCCGCTGCGGTGGAGCACCGGGGAGATCGCTCGGGAACACATCGGGGAACTCTGAAACTACCGGAACATCCACTAGGCTGGGCCTCGGCGTTGAAGCCTCCACTAGAGCAAAGAATAACTCTGCTCCCTGTCGCACTGCCTTGGACACCTGGAGAGCAGACATCAGCATCTTGCTCGATCCACGCATGCCCGCAAAGACCGTCTCACGATCGGCACACTGCCCAAACCTCACCTCCTTGGTGGTGCAATCGATGCACGCACGCTGCTCCGACAGCCAGTCCATGCCGAAGATTACATCGAACTCAACCAGGGGGAGTAACGATGCTTTCATGTCATACACCTGGCTCTCAACTAGAACCTTCACGCAGCAACTCCTCTCCACACGCATCGAATATCCATTCGTCAGTAGGACCTCCAGTCCATCTGCAGAAGCAATCGACGGCGCACCAATACGTTGGACGAAGTCCGACGATAAGAAGGAGTGCGAAGCTCCAGTATCGAAAAGCGCTCTTGCAGGAACGCCTAAAACATTTACAAAGCCTACGCCGCCAAACAAGGTTAGCATGAACACTAAAACAGGTATATAAAACAGTAAGGACTGTATCTTAAATTATACCTGTCACAACGTCCTTGGCTTTGATAGCCTCCTGCTGACCAAGATTGAAGACTCTGGGTTGCGGGGGAGCCACACGGGAGGCAGTGGACTCAGCCGCCTTCCCCTTCTCAGAATAAGATGGCCCAGTCTTCTTCTCTGACCTTGGAAGCCCACTGCGACAATCCCGAGAGAAATGGCCAGGCTTGCCACAAGTAAAACAAATAAGAGGGCCACGTCCAGACGACGCGCCCGAAGCAGAGGGAGCTGGCCCAGATAATCGAGCCTTCTTCCAGCGATTCAACCTCCGCAACTTCGCCGCACTCGGCGCCTTGCCCTCCGGCACTGCTTCGACCACAGCCACCTTGCCCTTCTCCCTGAGCATGTCCTGCTCAAGCGCTCGGGCTGAACCAACGAGGGTCGTGAAACCCTGCGTCAACGGCCCTGTCAGAAGGTACCGCAACTCACTACGCAAGCCTCCGTAGAACCTGTTCACCCTTCTCCCCTCGTCATCGAAAGAAGTTCCAGCGTAACGCCCGAGGCGGGTGAACTTGTACAGGTAGTCATCAACCAGTCTATCACCCTGCGTCAGAGCCAGAAACTGGTTCTCCATCGCGATCTGCTGCGACGGAGGCACATACCTTGCCAGGAAGATTCTCGAGAACTCTTCCATCGGCACATCAACCAGTCGCCTTCCCGCAAACTGGCGCCTCTCTACCTCATCCCACCACCGCCTAGCTTCCTTTTCCAACAAGAAAGTAGCGAAGGTCACTTTCTGCGCTTCATCCGACTGTGTCGCTGTCAGAATTCGCTCCATATGCGACAACCAGTCCTCGGCCTCAGCTGGGGATTCAACCCCGGTAAACGGGGGAGGTCGAAATCCCAGGAAGTGCTTCAGCTGTTGCTCAGCAGCACGCCTCACGGGGACTTGCTCCACTCTTAGTGGCTCTGGGGCCACTTCCTGCACCGGCGGTTGACCTTGCCTTCCAGGCTGGCCATTCAACGCAGCTAGAACAGCTTCTGTAACTAGCCGAACCATCTCAGCAGACGAAGGTGTAGGAGCCTCAGCAGATCCGCTACTCTCAACCACGTCACGGGGACGCGACGGTCCCGTTGCACTTCGAGTGCCCTACACGAGTGCAACACACAGTTAGGCGACAACACAGTCGCAACTAACAACAAATGGAACACTCAGGTTCCAAAATCATGCAATAATTGTTGGTTTGTTGTTACATTTTATTCCTAAGTGGACATTTTTGGGTTTATTTTATGTCTCGACGGTAGCGCACACACGTGCTCACCACCCCTTAAAAGAATTCGTCCACGAATTCCTTAGAAGGATACGGAACCCTAGAAGCTGATACCAATTTGTAACATCCCCATCCGTTCGGGAGCATATAACAGAAGGTCCGGCCGGGGCCCCACGCCATATACTACAAAACAAACGGGAACGTCACTTAATTGAAATATCGAACGACGCTATACAACGAAGCCTAACTCAGAGCATTCTATGCGGAAGCAAAAGAGAGAGACAAGAAATATAAATCACAAAACCCGAACCCGGGTATGTCCACTTCTATTACTTGGAATGAAATGTTTTATACAACAAAATTTAGGCACGACGGCCTAGGAATTTACCAACATCGGCGCGCAGGCCGACCATACATGAAAAGCAAAAGAACATCAAAAGGGCCTTCAAGGGCCGCAGCAGCACAAGGGCTTCAGCCCGCTATGAGTCCGCTATGTTCCCGCTCGGTCCAGCACCTGTACAACAAGCCCACCAAAAACGGTGGCAAAACAGGGCAACGGTCAGCTAAAACTGACCAAATTATAACGACCCCACCCCTTCGAGGGGGCAGCAGTTCTAACCATCCCTGCAAAACAACCTCAGCAGCATATATATATATATATATAAGAGTGAGACTAGCAAAGCCCACAACAGTTCATACATATGCAACAATCACAAACGTGGGAATGACCTCCACGTCTCGTGCCCTCAGGCACTCTTTGGTGTACTCCGCCTTCCACCACCATCCATTCTTGATGGCTTTGCCCTTCGAGGCTAAAGTCGGTGGCCCGAATACCAGGGCTCCCCCGTACTTTAATTGTGAACATCCCGTAGTCCGAAGACTCTTTCCCATTGCTTCCCGACATGTTGTACGAGACTTACTAATCAGGTGCTGCGATGGTGCGGTTTCAGGTTCGCCAAATGCCCGTTGTTCACAGCTCTCGTTGCACAACACGAAGAGCGGGTATGACGTCCCCTCAACCCAGGTATTCTCAATTAGCCGGCTCTACGGGCCGCTAAGTCATCCACCAGGACACCCTCACAGGTCGGGCACACAGGCCTCAGGTCCTCTCAACAGGTGGGCACAACAACATCACCAGAACTCAGTCTGGGAGCTATCGCCGGCGTTAACGCTAACGCCTGGCGATAACGCACAGAAACCATATTTTGGCTTCTAGCTGTGGGTGCTTCCCGGGGCACCCCCCAGGCATTGCTGCACAAGCAGTAGCACTCCCACTGCCTCAGAACGCACAAAATCACCAGAACCAAGTCTGGGAGCTACCGCCCGGCGATAACGCTAACGCCGGCGGTAGTGAACAGAAACTCCATTTCTGTTTCTAACTTCGGGTGCTTCCCGGGGCACACCCCCAGGCGTTGCTGCGCATGCAGTAGCACCCTCTAGTCCTACGAAGCAGTATAACAACACGGAGCTTTCCCCCGGCACGCACAATATCAAAAGCATCACCAATCCGGACGAACCGTCTCGGATGGGCTTCACACAGCGCGCCTACGCCCATTTTACGCATGGACTCTACATGTATGCAAGATTTGACGGGGATAACACGAATCGACCCGTCGGAGGCCACGACCTCACCCTTTTGGGTAGGGGCCTCAACGATGCACGGAAAAGGACTAGAACACGTCCAAATGAGGGTAGAAGAGATCGTTACCCTTAGACGTCGCTTCTGAACCATGGGAACGATCGCAGCGGTTCCCTCTTTGCGGATCCGTACTCTTCCCGACGAACCAAGCTTCGTATCGACTCTCTCGTAGCGATTTCAGCAACACGCTTCTTCGGCAAGGTCTCCTAGGGAGAAGGGAGGCAGCCCTTGCTCCAAGCCGACGGGATGGAAGTGAGAGGGGGAAGGGCTCGGCTTCCCTGGGCTAAAACGAGAGAGAGGAGGGAGTTAGGGCTCGGGTGAGGGAGTTCCTCCAGCCGGCTTCTCGACGCGAGAGGGGTTCGACCCCTTGCCGTCGGGAGAGACGAAACGGAAGAGGAGAGGGCTCGACACTCCTCCTGGCGGCCGTTCTGCGCGAACGAGGGCGAGAGAGAGCGCGACCGGGGAGGGGCGACCTAGCCGCGTGAGGGAGACTGAGAACGAGAAAGAGGGAGGTCGGGGAGGGAGATCGGGAATGAGAGGGAGAGGGGGTATTAGGGGTTTTATCAAAACCCTAGCCCATCCCTGCTATCCGCAGACCGTGCTCCTAACCGCACCTCAAACACCGCTATTCGCACCCCACTAATGATTCGATCGGCCCGATCTCCTTCTCCGCTCAAATTCGCGGAGCAGAATAAACAGGGCGCAGGGCGCACGAGCATCGGCGCACGGTCAGTGGTCGTGCGCGAAGCACCTCCACTGATCGTGCGCGCTTACCGCAACAGAACTCTGTTTTCTTGCGAATTAATGCACGATCGCTGACGCACGATCACTGGTCGTGCGCGAAGAGAAACAATGGTCGTGCGCGAAGAGCTGCTATGAAATTTCCAGCCTAATCCGAGCGCATCACCACCTCTCCGCCTAACTCGCTGAACTACGACTTCTTGGGGTGTTACACTAGTACATGGTGGAACCTTCTAGGGAATTCTAGGTGTGTGGGATCTTCTAGAGGGATGTGGATATCTCTTATATGTTGTAAGTTCAAAAAAGTCTTGGGCCCCGTTTGGGAAGACTTTTCAGCTCTGTTACGTTTTCTAGAAAACGCCACGGCCCTTTTCAAATCATTTGGATTGTCTACCGGTGGCAAACTGCTTTTAGGGCTCTTTTCGGAAAGTCACGACCCTCTTCCAGTCATGACTTTTCTTACCGTTGCGGTTTATTATTTTCTCCTCCCACTCTTGATTCCGCGGCGACCCAGTCCGCTCCCGACAATCTTCTAGTTCGACGACGATCTTCCAGTTCGCAAGTCTGTCTCCTCCCGACGAGCTTCCAGTTCACGAGTCTCCTTCTCCCGATCGTGTACCACTTCGACATGTATCAATCCGTCTCCTTCTCTGTCTCCTTCTCCCGATCTTCACGTGCGTTGGTTTTTTTCTCAAAGAACCCGTCTCCTTCTCCCGACGAGCTTCCAGTTCGAATCCCCTCTCGTTTTTTGTCATAAAGCAGTTCGAACAGATCTGGTGAAAGAACAGTTCGATCTAGTTTTTTCTATCAATGAAAAATTAGATCTTAATGCCATATTCAGATAGAAACAGATTCGAACTGTTCAGATCTGTTTCTATCTGTTTTGATCTGATTTTTCATCAATGAAAAATTTCAACGACAATCAGATCTGGCGAAAGAACAGTTTTGATCTGATTTTTCATTGATAGAAACAGTTCGAATCCACTCTCGAATTTTTTTGGGTCAAAGAGCAGTTCGAACAGATCTGGTTTTTGTATTTGAACAAATATATGGCTTCAACAAACCAGTTAATTTGTTATAAGTGTAGGGAGGGATCGACAAGCATGGCCAGAGTTGGTCTTTGCTGAAAAATCAGATATGTGATTCATATGCTGAAAAATCAGATATGTGATTCATATGCTGAAAAATCAGATCGTTGCTGAAAAATCAGATCTGCCAACCCTATATCTATGTATGACTGCATTTGTTTGCTGAAAAAATAGATCTGTCATTGATCTGCCAATCTTGTTAGAATTCAATGTGTATTTTTCAATTTATTTGTTTGAATGCAATGTGCTATTCTGTCATTGATCTGCCAACCTGTTACGCCCCCGGACGAGGCCCGTCTATTTGGGCGTCATTACAAGCGAAGACAAAGGCACGGCGAAGGTGACAGCGGGGCTGAACCAAGCGGTTCAGCCCCCTCTTACTGAAATCGGCCCAAGGGGGGCTGAACCGATTTCGGTTCAGCCCCATTGAGGCCGGCCGGCCCCCTTGCTGGCCGGTCCGGGGTCCGGTATAAATATACCCGGACCCCCTTTTTGGTTCTTATGCAATTGATGATCAAGGTATTCTCTCTTCTTCCTCCTAACCCTAATCTTTCTCTAGCCGTCATTAGTTTTCTCCCTCTTTTCTCCCTCTTTTAGAACTTCGTTCATAACATTTGGTATCAGAGGATCTCCTCCGCCATGGTTACCACTCGCACGCAAGAGGAAATCTCGCGGTTGGAAACCCTAGAGGAAAATTTTGCGGGGTTGTCCGATTCTTTGGAACACATGAAGACATCGATGGAAGAACGCATGGACGCTCGCATGGACGAAATCAAAGCACTCGTGGTGCAAAATCTGAGAGGAAAAGCGCCGGCGGCCGACGAGAACGGTGAATCCGTGCATCCGGGATCCGATAACTCCGGATCTCACCCGGAAATTCCGCCGGGCTTTCAAGGAGGAGCAGGACAAGGGCGTAACCCCTGGACGGGATCGGTGCAGCCGCCAGGAGGCTTGGGCGAGGCCGGCGGAAGCCGATCGGGCGGGATCGGGGCCGCAACAGGCGGAGGCGGTGTCGGCGCAGCCCGCGACTGAGGCGGGGGCTTTTGCGGCCTGGGCGACATCGGATGGGGCCGATCCGGCTACGACGGGGTCGGACAGGGGCGTACGGGCCACGACGAGTTCGGCGGGCCACTTGGAGGGCTCGGGGAGGCTGGAGGCGGCAACGTGCCGACGTTTGGCCGTGCGGCTGCGACGGGGTTCCTTCCTGGAGGCATGGGGGGACTCCTATCGAACCCTAGGCCGGTTGGACACGGCGGCCATGTGGGACCGGGAGCACCGTGGGTCGGACAACACCAAGTCCACCCGGGTGCGGGTTATGACCAAGGCTGGCGGGGACAAGGCGCACCAAGGGCGTATCTCCCTCCGAAATTAACGCGTGTGAATTTTCCAAGTTTTCACGGAGGGGACGCGTTGGAGTGGATTCACAAGGCTGAGTTGTTCTTTAATTATCAGGATGTTCCGGAGACACAGTGGGTGCAATTGGCGTCCTTCCATCTGGAGGGTGATGCATTCCAGTGGACTCAGTGGTTCCTTAGAGACAGAGATTATGTGCCATGGACGGATTTTGTGGAGGGGTTTACGGCTCGGTTCGGACCTTTGGAGTACGAAAATGTCGAGGCGACTCTGCAGAAGCTGCGACAAAAGGGGACAGTAACAGAATACCGGACAGAGTTTGAGAAACTGGCAAACCATGTACGCTGGGAGGAGAAGACACTTCAGAGCTGTTTTGTGTCGGGCTTGAAGGAACATTTGCGGGATGAGATTCATGCTTACATGCCACGGAGTCTGAACCACGCCATTAGCTTAGCCCGCATCCACGAGGAGCGCTTCAACAGGCAGCGGACCCGCAACTCAGTGAGGCCTGCTACCACGCCGGCACCAGGCCGGAGGGAGCCGGTGGGAGCCGGTAAACCGACGGTGACACGTCTTTCATGGGGCGAGCTGCAGGCGCGGAAGGAGAAGTGACTTTGTTTCAACTGCGATGAGAAATTTACACCGGGTCACAAATGTCAAAAGGTCCAGTTGTTTATGCTACACCAGGAGGAGGAGGACGAGTTGAGTTCGGAGGAGCCGGATCTGGAAGGGGACTTGGACCTGACGGAGCTTGGTGTCTCGCTGCATGCCATGGAGGGGTGCAGTCCCCCACCGCTCACTATGCGGCTCGGGGGGAGGGTCCGACGGGAGCGGGTGACCATTCTGGTGGACAGCGGGAGCACTCACAATTTCATTCATCCGGAGGTTGCTCAGAGGGTGGGGCACGTAGTGGATACTGGGGCTGCCTTCCAGGTCATGGTAGCGGATGACAGTAAGTTACAGTGCCAGGGCGTTCTGCGGGGAGTGGAGTTGCGGATGCAAGGCTACGTGGGCCGCACAGATATCTACCTCTTACCCATTCGGGGGTCAGACATGGTTCTAGGGGTTCAGTGGCTACAACAATTGCGGAGGGTTACTTTTGGTTGGGATCAGATGACGATGGAGTTTCTGCAAGGTGGGCGACAGTTTTGCTTAAAGGGTATCACGTCAGCACCCGTGAAGGAAATTGGCCTTCGCAGCCTACAACAGCTTGGAGAGACTGGGAGTTTGATGGCCGTTCTTCTTGGGGTGAGGTCAGACGAGGGGGGGCAAGGGGAGGTACCTCTCCAGTTGCAGCCGTTGGTTGAAGAGTATGCCGATATCTTCCAGGAGCCGCATACACTTCCGCCATCACGGTTCCGTGATCATCAGATTGTGCTCAAGACTGGAGCAGAGCCGACAAATGTACGACCTTACAGATATCCACATATGCAGAAGGCAGAGATCGAGCGCAGTGTTCGGGAGATGCTCGATGCGGGCATCATCCGACCCAGCACGAGTTCTTTCTCGGCACCCATCATCCTAGTCAAGAAGAAGGATGGATCATGGAGGTTCTGTGTTGACTACCGGGCCCTCAACAGTATTACGCTGAAGGATAAGTTTCCGATTCCACTGATAGAGGAGCTGTTGGATGAGTTACATGGTGCGACCCGGTATACTAAACTGGACTTGCGGTCCGGCTACTACCAGATTCTGATGAAGGAGGACGACATCCACAAGACGGCTTTCAGGACTCATGATGGTCACTATGAGTTCCTCGTGATGGCCAACGGGTTGACCGGTGGTCCATCCACCTTCCAGGCCAATATGAATGAGATATTCCGAGAGCTTCTTCGCCGCTTCGTGCTGATTTTCTTCGATGACATTCTGATCTACAGTCGGACTTGGGAGGAGCACGTGGACCATGTTGCTCAGGTATTCTCCATCCTACGTAAACACCAGTTATTTGCTAAACGGTCGAAGTGCTCTTTTGGACAGGAAGAAGTTGAATATTTAGGCCATCTGGTCTCCGTGGAAGGGGTTAAGGCGGACCCGAAGAAGATTGCTAGTATGGTATCGTGGCCGCAGCCCCAGACCATTCGGGCCATACGGGGCTTCTTGGGCCTCACAAGCTACTACAGGCGCTTCGTTCGTGACTATGGGAAAATCGCTCGGCCACTGACACAGCTCTTACAGAAGGATGTCTTTTCTTGGCATGATGAGGCAGAGGCGGCTTTTCAGGCGCTCAAGCAGACGGTGACGACTACCCCGGTCCTGGCACTTCCGGATTTCACCAAGGAGTTCGTCGTGGAGACGGACGCCTCCGGAGTGGGGCTGGGAGCCGTCTTGATGCAGGAAGGGCGGCCGATTGCTTTTTACAGCAAAGCCTTGGCTCCCAAGACATTGGGCCTATCGGCTTATGAGAAGGAGATGCTGACCATTATTCATGCAGTGGCACTGTGGCGGCCATACCTGCTGGACCGTCATTTCAAAATCAGGACAGACCACCAGAGCTTGAAGCACTTCTTGGAACAACGAGTCTCTTCCCCTCTTCAACAGAAATGGGTGACCAAACTTTTGGGGTACGACTACGAGATTGTTTATCGGCAAGGGAAAGACAATCTGGTTGCGGATGCTCTTTCCAGGCTGCCTGAGGGAGCGTTGGCCAGCATATCTGTACCGCGGCTAGAGTCTTTGGATGAGATTCAGGAGGAGGTGCTGCGGGATCCTGAGTTACGAGTTATTCTGGAGGATTTGCGGTCCGACCGGACGACCACCCCCGGCTATCATTTGCAACAGGATCGTCTCTACTACCACGGACGGGTGGTCATACCCTCTCAGTCCGCTTGGCGGACGGTGATGATGCACGAGTTCCACTCGACGCCGACGGGGGGCCACGCGGGGGTTCTCCGCACTCTGCAGCGGGTCAGGGCCAATGTATTTTGGAAGGGCATGCAGAAGGATATACGGGCGTTTGTTCGCCAATGTGATGTTTGTCAGCGACAAAAGTACGAGACCACTTCTCCTGTCGGGCTCCTTACCCCCCCTAGAGATTCCGTACCAGGTCTGGGATACGGTCTCCATGGATTTTATTGACGGGCTACCTCGCTCGAAGGGAAAATCGGTTATTCTGGTGGTTGTGGACAAGTTGTCCAAGTACTGTCACTTCCTTGCGCTGAGCCATCCGTACACTGGGGAGTCCGTGGCTACTTTGTTTGTTCGGGAGATTGTGCGCTTACATGGCATTCCTCGGGCGATTATCTCGGATCGGGACCCTACTTTTGTTGGCAATTTTTGGCGGGAGCTTTTCCGCTTGCAGGGGACTTCTTTGCGCTTCAGCACAGCTCACCACCCACAGACAGACGGCCAGACGGAGGTCGTGAATCGGAGCGTGGAGACATATCTCCGCTGCTTCGTTATGGAGGAGCCCCGTACCTGGACGAGTTGGCTACATTGGGCTGAGTAAGCTAACCCCATTTGAGGTGGTTTACGGCCGGCCGCCGCCTTCTCTGAGCAGTTATGAGCCGGGTAGCACCGCGCTGGCCGCCGTTGACCGCGCACTCCGCGATCGTGACCGCACGCTAGCAACCTTGTGGGAAAATCTGCGGGCAGCCCAAGATCGGATGAAGACTCAGGCAGATAGGCATCGGACGGAGCGGGAGTTTCAGGTGGGGGATGGGGTTTTTCTCAAACTTCGTCCCTATAGGCAGTGTCCGTCGCCCAGCGGACGAACCAGAAGTTGGCACCCCGTTACTATGGTCCCTTCCGGATCACTCGGCGGATCGGACCCGTCGCTTACACTTTGTCTTTACCAGAGGGGTCGAGGATTCACCCCACCTTTCATGTCTCCTTGCTGAAACGGAAGATTGGCGATGCTGTTCAGGCGAGCTCGGTGTTGCCTGAAGCTACTACTGGGCCGAGCTGCGCCCGATTCCTGAGGATATTCTAGTGGTCAAGTGGAAGCGCCGAGGCACGGCGTACTGTCCAGAGCTATTGGTCAAATGGAAGGATCTTTCTCCCGAGCACAATACTTGGGTGGACCTGCTGGAGTTTCGGGAGCTTTACCCTGACTACCAGCTTGGGGACAAGCTGGTTCTTGATGAGGAGGGGAATGTTACGCCCCCGGACGAGGCCCGTCTATTTGGGCGTCATTACAAGCGAAGGCAAAGGCACGGCGAAGGCGACAACGGGGCTGAACCAAGCGGTTCAGCCCCCTCTTACTGAAATCGGCCCAAGGGGGGCTGAACCGATTTCGGTTCAGCCCCATTGGGGCCGGCCGGCCCCCTTGCTGGCCGGTCCGGGGTCCGGTATAAATATACCCGGACCCCCTCTTTTGGTTCTTATGCAATTGATGATCAAGGTATTCTCTCTTCTTCCTCCTAACCCTAATCTTTCTCTAGCCGTCATTAGTTTTCTCCCTCTTTTCTCCCTCTTTTAGAACTTCGTTCATAACACAACCACCTGAATTGCTATTTGTATGAATGCAATGTGATATTCTGTCATTGATCTGCCAACCTTTATTTGTATGAATGCTTTAAGAATTCACTTACCCTATATCTTTCAGTTTTAAAATTTGAATCACTGCGAAGGATGAATCCATTTGGATCACATCGTTTGTTCACACTATTGATTTGCATCCACATCTTATCATTAGTCATATTATTTGTATGATGCATATGAAATTATGAAACTATCACTGTGATTCATATGGATGGGTGATGAATTTATTATTTTTTGCTTATGTTTAGTTCTGCATAATGGGTAAACATAAAAAAGGTGAAATCTCTGCAACTTAGGAAATGAATGATGTGAAGTGTTCTTATGAATTATGCATAAAAAAAATTGAGTTGGGGAACGTACCATCAACGCATTTTAGCAAGGATGGATGAAATAATCCGATGAAATATTATCACGAACGGACGGGAAAATCCTATGACCAAAAACAAATGAAAAATAAATGAGATCAGTTAAAAAAGAATGGAAGTTATGACGAGAGTTGAAACGGGGAGAGATTGAGTTCGGTTGGAATCCCTTGTGTAAAACTATTGACGCTTCTGACAAATGGTGGGACGAGACTGAAGGTTAATATGTTTCCTTTGATTTTTTTGTCACTGCTAATTTTAAATGTGCTAATAATATTATAACTAATTTGATATGTACTCCCAGGTGGTCCCTTATGCAAAAAGTTTCGTTACTCGGGCTTAGCTCCAGAGTTGGGGAAGTTAGAGATGATGTTTAGCCAAGTAGTTAGAACGAGAGATCTTGCATTGACCCCAAATTCACGAAACCATAGTCATGAATCGATTGATGAACATGACATATCTGATGATGATGATGATATTCAAAATGTTGAATATTTAAATCCTGCCCCAGCATGCACGGTAGTGGATGGTTCCTCCACTCGACACTCCAGCTCATCATATGCTAAGAAAAAGATTAAAGATAAGGGAAAGAAGAAGAGTGTTGGAAGCAAGCGAGCAGTGAGTTTTACCATGGATGACATAGCAGAAACATCGCGTATAATTGGTCGTTGCTTGATGGATCCTCCAAAAATACAAATCTCCTCAGCATTGTTCACAATCCCTGAAACAGTCGGAGAGCTGAAAAAATATCCATAAATTATTGGTGACTTTGAATTCTATGACTACTCCACGATGTTTCTTAGGGATAAATAAGAGCAATAGGGAAACATTCATGAGCATTCCGTAGAAACTAAAAGTTAAGTGGCTGAGGGCGCGATATACTAAAAATTTACAGTATGGGTTACGTGTTAGCGACTGAGGTTTTATTTGTGTTGTTTTAATCAAGGTTTTAAATGTCGGATGTCGGAGACATTTCGGATTGGGTTTTTAGATGTCGGATGTCGGAGACATGTCGGGGACATTTCAATATGTCGGATTTTTAAAAAATATTTATATTTCTATCGACCACCCAAATTTATCACCATAATCCTCATCTATACTGAGCATTTTACTCTAGTTAAGTAAAACTCTATTATGGGAACCTGAAAAGGAGCCTTCTTTATGGCTAAACATTGAGCTGCAAAGTAGAAATAACAAACAAAATCTACAAAGATATAACACCAGCTCAAAATTTTATTTTCACACAGCTATAACTTCTGAAATAACATTTCATCAGAACTTAGAAGAAGTATAGAAAAACCCTAAATAGCGATGGACCGCGCTAAACAATGGTTCACTTTAATTTAATTCAATTTAGGCAACATTTCAAAATGTCGGGCTATAATGATTATTGCGTGTCGGCCGAAATGTCGGGTTTTATACAAAAAGTCGGCCGACATTTTCGAAAACGCCATAACCTATATATTTTGATTATGCATGTCGTTTTCTGATCAAACAGGACATGTCGGCCGACATGTCGAACATGTCGGCCGACATTTAAAACCTTGGTTTTAATTATGCTTTCTGAACGATATATTTGCAGATCTTTCTTCTTTATCTGTATGTGGAACAATGCTTTAATGATTTTCTGTGTTTTTGAGATTATGTTTTTTTGTAGAACATTGTTTATGTGATTTGTTAATGCATGGTTGTGCTTTTAAATTAGCATTTTGTAGTACGCTTGCTATTTTAAAAAAATTAAAATCATTTTTACACAAGTAATTGCTCAGCTGCTTACTATCTCTGGTTACCTTGAATGCTTAGGTTTTAAGCTTATCTCTGGTTACCTTGAATGCTTAGGTTTTAAGCTTATCTCTGGTTACCTTGAATGCTTAGGTTTTAAGCTTATCCTTGGTTACCTTGAATGCTTAGGTTTTAAGCTTCTCTGGTTACCTTGAATGCTTAGGTTTTAAGCTTATCTCTTCTTACATATGTATGAATGCATAATTTTGTAGCATGAATGCATATATTTGTATGAATGCATATATTTGCTTCATTGTTTACTGAACCAGTTATGATTTTTGTTTATATATTTATGCAATTGTACAATGTTATCAGATAATTCAGATAGCTCCAATGATGAGATTCAACAAAGAGTGTCCTATTTGATCAACCAAACTCGAAACATTTGTTCTCAGCACCACTGACATTGATTATGTGTATGATGCATGCTTCCGGTTCATCATGTAGTGATAATCCATGTATGACATCAACCCAAATTGGGGATAAATGAATTGGAGAATTGCTAAATGGTTATCATGCTAGAATTTACAATAGTTTAAGGATGTCAAAACCCATATTTCTTGATTTACTTCAGGTGCTTGCACAACATTACGGGCTACGCGGTTCAAGGAGAACTACCGCAAGAGAAGTTCTCGCACTAACATTATATATTTTAGCACAAAATGAATCAATGAGGCAAACACATGAACGATTTCAGCACTCGACGGAAACAATAAGTAGATATTTTTCAAAGGGAATTACTACATGGAAAAAAAACTATTTGATGTTATAGTGCCAACAGATGAACACTTCAGTGAAATTCCACAACAAATTTTAAATGATGCTCGATTCATGCCATATTTTGAGAATTGTATTAGCGCGATAGATGGAACACGTGTCGGTGCACGAGTTCCACCCGCAGTGCAAGCAACCCATGATAGTCTGGGTGAGAGGGTTCAACCCATGATAGTCGTATTTTTCAGCGTGCACTTCTGGGAACAAGTTATAATTTTCCGTACCCATCACCTGGTAAATGTTGAATCATTCTTATATGTAAATTTTTTGTTATTTCAAAAAACATACTAATTGTCGTTGAATTTTTTTAGGAAAATATTATTTGGTTGGTGCCGACTATACACTGCAACGAGGATTTTTAAAGCCATATTCAGATACACGATATCATTTACCAGATTTTGCGCGGGGAAATCGGCCTGTACAAGGAAGACAGGAAATATTCAACCACGCACATTCATCACTATGTAGTTTAGCACGGACATTCGATGTCTGAAAGAAAAAGTTGTCTATACTCAGAGACATGCCTCAATATAGTTTAGCAAAGCAACGTGATATTTTCATAGCAATCATGACTTTGCATAACTATATTCGCAGGCATGCATCTCGTTCTGACCCTAATTTCATGGTCTGCGATGCTGACGAGAACTTAATCTATCTGGAGGCACATGTAATAAGAGAAACCATACACCAACCGCTAATATGACATCAAATGCAGACCGTGTTAGAGGTGTGCGAGTGAGTGTTGATGAAATGATTGCATTGCGTGACCGCACTGCAGAATAATTGTACCAAGCTAATACGTTGTTTGCATGCTTTAAAATTATTGAAAATCTTGTATTCTGTGTACTATCAACTATTATTTCTAAATGAATGCACTATTATTATGGTTCCATAATTATTTAAAAAAAAAATACTTCACATAAAGTATTTCACCTGTTTTCCAAAAACAGTCACCGCAACGGAGTTTTGTCAAACAGTTTATAATATGCTTCTCTGTTCTGAAAAGCTCTGCAAACGGAGTTCATCCAAACAGAACTCCATTTGCAACATACCTTTTCCAACAACTCATCGGGAGGAAATGGGTTCTTTGAACAAAAAAAACAACCCACGTGAAGATTGGGAGGAGACGGAGAAGGAGACGAATTGATACCTGTCGAAGCGGTAGATGATCGGGAGAAGGAGACTCGTGAACTGGAAGCTCGTCGTCGAACTGGAAGCTCGTCGGGAGGAGATAGACTCGCGAACTGGAAGATCGTCGTCGAACTGGAAGATCATCGGGAGCGGACATGGTTTGTGTGGCGGGATCGAGAATGGGAGAAAATAATAAACCATAGCTGTAAGAAAAGTCATGGCTGGAGGAGGGTTGTGACTTTCCGAAAAGAGCCCTAAAAGCAGTTTTGGGAGGTAGCGTTTGTCACCGGTAGACAATTCAAACGGTTTGGAAAGGGCGGCGACGTTTTCCAGAAAACGCAACGGAGCTGAAAAGCCTTCCCAAACGGGGCCTAAGTGTTGAAGGTGCAAAAAAGGAAGATGTGCGGATTCAAGTATGAACGAAGTACATGTCATGGAAAACTTGAGAATTAGATGATCTGCTAAAGATAAAGAGGCTATTGCGCTGAAATGAATTTTTCAGACAAAGTAGGCGATGATCTTTACATCTAGGAGCATAAAGCTTATTTGTTGCTAAGCGATGCTTACAACTGCCTTGAATGAATTTTACTCAGACATTTGCTCAACTCATTTGCATGAGAACCATAAGTGCAGATTAAACAAACTAAGGAGTATAGTGGGAACAGATAAATTCATGGCAAAAGTGAAACTCATTCATTCATTTCTTAATTGCTTTGCTTAATACACTGCTCTTCTATTTATAGGAGCCGTACAACAGTCTAGAATCAAACAAAACTTTTATGTTGGCAGGTTGTAGACTCAAACAAAACTTTTATGTTGGCAGGTTGTAGACGGCTCTTCCTTATCTTTTTGGTTCCAAGGTGGATATAGGGCTGCGGCTGCACAGCATTTACTTATTCTGATTTCTGATTGTTTCTTTTTCACACGCCCCTCAAACAGAATTTATGTTCTTTTCTATCCTCTTCACCCTTGTCTTCTCTCCTAGGGCATGAAATCTGTCCACCGGTAAAGGCTTGGTTAAGATGTCGGCTAATTGATTTTGTGTGTTAGTAGTGACGCAGGACAACTCTATAGGCGGTGAGAGAAACCGCGACCTAACCCTACATGTTATGCAAATCCGACGGTTAAGCCACAATTTGATAATAATTAAAATATCCCACGCAGATAAATTCACAGCAAGGAAAAATAATTTACTAGGGCAAAACAAGCTTAGGCTTTCCTCCGCGTGGAGGGCCAAAGCACGAGCGCGCGACGAATAAGCCCTGCAAATCACAAAATAATTTAAAGCAAACAACTACTATTCTAGAGATCCAAGCAAACATGAAATCATAACACCATATATTAATATTGAAAATTAAACGTCCATACAACAACTAAAACTCACCAAATATGGGGGCTGCCCAAGGCAATGGAGATCCCACGAGACGATGCGCTGTGATGGCGATCCGCGGCGGAACCGGAGGTGGTATGCTGTATGGGATGATTGGATCTGAGGCGGCTGGAGGCAAGGGGGTGGGCGGCGGAGGGCTGGTGGCTGGGAGAAGGGTTGATGGCTGGGAGAAGGGCTGCTGTGGACTGGCGGTAGGGAGGAGGGCTTCTTGGGTTGGCGGTGGGGGAGGAGGGCTGCTGTGGGCTGGCGGCAAGGAGGAGGGCTGCTTGGGGAAGGGTGGCTGGGACCTGGACAGCAGGGCGGCAGGTTGGTGGACAGAGGGAAGGTGGCGGCTTGGGAAGGGTTTTTAGGGTGGCCGGCGGTGGTTGAAGTGGGGGGAAAGAACTATAGGTTATGAATAGTGTATTTCATTAATGAATAGTGAAATTTTACTATGGTTCAGGGTTGTCGGCTGCTGTAGGAAGTGCTGGACAGCAGTCTGGATGCAAGTTTTGGCGGCTGTAGGGACTGCGAATGAGGGTTTCAGAGGGGGCAGAAGGAGTCTAGGGTTAGGGGGTACCTTGGGAACGGAGATACAAGCCTAGGAGTCGTCACCTAGGGTTCCACGGAGTCGGCACCGTGAGATGATCGCGGGAATCCGGGAATAGCTTTCTCTAAATTCTGCAATGCAATAATCAGCCCCTATGTGATCTATTTATAATAAAAAGGAGGCTAGGGCATCCCACCATCGACGACTATGATTGGTCGGAGGTGGGGCCACCCAAATACATCAAAACAAATGCAAAAATAATAAACTAATATATCAAATTGATTCGCAACGCGAATCCGAACACATCTGCGGAGTCCGATCGTCGATCCGGGCACGCCATATATGGAAAGTCGCCAAATCATCCCCGAATGGGCCCAAAGCTCGTCCTCGTCTTTGCTCCGCATCAATCTCCCCGGCTTGAAAGAATTCATCTCCCGATGAATTGGGGTCAGAATTCTCTCGCCGTATGCCAGGTAAAACTCGAAGAGGCCCCAGGTGGGTGGGTGTCAGATGTGGGTGAGTAGCGGTGGCCATCAAACGTGGGTGGGCTATGAGGGTGGTAAGGCAACAGGAGTGGAGGTGTGGGCGGCTGGGAGTCCCCATTGCTTGGGTCCACATACTCGCGAGGCTTGTAGTACGGAGTCATATCTTCAACACTAAATACCAGGTGGATACCCATACTTGCAGGGACATCATGATCATAGGTGTTTGTTTCGATCCGTCTCATGATTATATAGGGATTCATTCGCCTAACACTCAAGATTTTAGCAAGCCTCGCACGGAGCCTCACAACGCAGATTCTCACCATCACCTGCTCGCCTTCTTGAAGTACTTGCACTTGCCAGTGAACATCTACATGTGATTTACAAAATTTATTATCATTATGGATTTTTCGTCGGGTCGACTCATGACATACATGCAAATGATGAACAAACAACACAACAGACTCATGCAAATGATGACGAAACGACTCAACAGACTCATGCAAATGATGTAAATGAGACACGACGGACACAACTTACTCGCTATGGGAAAGGCTAATAACCACTTGAAAATCTACCAAAGGAGGTGGCCTATCAGGATGCTCTCTCGGAGGAGTGTAGAAAAACTCATCTGGTGGACGACGAGTGCTCAGGTGATCTCGTGAGACCTCTATACTCAAATACGAGCTCGTAAAGATCCAAGTGTCTCCGACAAGAAAGAACTCATCGGGTGGGTCAGCGGGTGGTGTGTCCCAAAACTCATCACGAGTGAGATGTGTCATAAAGTAGGTCCTCAAAATATGAGTAGGCTCTAGTGTGCTCAAGGTAGGCCCTACATACGTCTTACTCCGCTCGCGACCCAAGCTCTGGGGCAAGGCCATAGATGATAGGGAAAGAGACGTCAATAACTCGAAAGTCGTAAACAAGCGCCTCACCTGAATCTCATCTTCACCATGATGTGGTGGATCATCAGGAGGCTCAACTGGGGGCTCGTCATGGAACTCATCACTAGGTTTAAGGTCCTCTAGATGTGTACCAACGTGAGGGGTAGTGTCCCCGTGAATGGATGACAAAGACACTACGAGATCAACACCAGGCTCTGGTCTCTCGGTCGTGATGTGACTTAAGGGAATGACAATGGGAGAGCGGCATAGATCTACGCTCAAGAATGGGTCTACCGGTGCGGTATCAAGACATGAGTCTAAGATAGGGGTGCTAATCAACCCAGCACATGTCAGAAGAAGAGGCGTGGGTGAGGGACACAACACTACAGGCTCAATAAATCGCTCAAGCTCACTCTGAGCTGGGGCCACAAGAGACGGGTTAGACACAAGAGATGGGTCAAACGCTGGACTAAGCTCCTCACTGGGGTGAGAGCAATCTGTATCAGGTATCACTTCAGTCATATCTGACGGAACAATGATAGGCGTCGTGGTGACCTCAGTATGGGAGGGATTCGTACCGCGAAGGTCAATGTGAGAATCCAATCGACTAGCTCTTGCGGTTCTCAAAGACTGCTCATAACGAAGGGCGAGCTGATATGTCTGCTCGAGGGACTTCGAGCTATGATTGTTATACATCCATAAAGGCCTTGGGGTGCGTCCAGAGAAAACTTCACTAAAGAGAGGTGGGGTCAACGGTCAACGCATGATCGCTCGAGTTGGAGAAACCGAACCCGCCATTTCCGCCGCCAATCGCCAGTGTGAGAGCACGCACGGAACGCGCCGCGCGCCGCCATAGTCAAACCCCACTACTGGGGTGCGATTAGCCCGCACCCCACTAGTGGGGTGCGAATAGCCGCCCCCGCATAGTAGGGGGTACGGCCAAACCGCACCCCGTGTGGGGTGCGGCCAAGCCGCACCCCATGTGGGGTGCGGCCAGGCCGCACCCCCTTGGGTGCGGCCAAGCCCAGCCGCACCCCCCTCGGGTGCGGCTGCGTCGTGCCCCCCTCGTGCGCTCAGAACGCCTCCGCGTTCGCCGCGCGCTCAGAACGCCTCCGCGTTCGCCGCGCGCTCAGAACGCCTCCGCGTTCGCCGCGCTCTCAGAACGCTCGTGTTCGTTGCGCGCTCAGAGCGCTCCCGCGCTCGTTGCGCGCTCAGAATGCCTCTCCGTTCACTCAGAACGCTCTCGTGTTCATTGCGTGCTCAGAGCTCCCGCGCTCGTTGCGCGCTCAGAACGCCTCTCCGTTCGCTCAGATTGCTTCTCCGTTCGTTGCGCGCTCAGAACGCTTCTGAGCGTGCTCAGAGCACTTTCACATTCCGGGCACGCTCACTTTTTGTCTTTCTAACTTCTCAGATTGCAGGAACGATTTGTCGCCTTTTTCGCCTTCAACAAAACTGCCCGAATTACCCGAACTGCCCGAACTACCTAGGGGCGAGACGATCATTTACGAAAAATGGCGATCCGTGTGCTTCGAACCGGAAAACGTGATTCGTCTGCTAGGTGGTTACGGTGGTTACAACGGCGAAATTACCGGGCTACCCCCGGCCGAAGCTATAAAAGGAGCTCAGAGCCTTCATTTGGGGGGACCTTGCCTTCTGCACTCGGGAGAGCTCTTTGAAGATTTTCACGGAATTCTCCTTCGGCGGTTGAAGATCTCCTTTGTGGACTTGAAGATTTCCTTCATCCCAAAAGGCGACTCAGCATTCTCACTTTCGTTCTCCAGAGCATTCTCACTTTTGTTCCCCACAGTTCTCAGAAGGAAAAAGACTTAGTTTTCCAAGAGGTGGCCTGTCACCCTCGGAACTCTCTCTCTATTATTGTAACGAGCGGCGGCCTGTCGCGCTCGACTTCTAAGTACCTAACTGTAAGCTCTTAGAAGATAATGAAGTTTGGTCGGCACAGCTCCGTCCGCGTGGTTTTTTACCCTTTCCGGGTTTTCCACGATAAAAAGTCTCAGTGTACTCAACGAATCTCTAATTGGCTGTTGCACGCTCGGTTCGCTTCCGAGCTAAGGTGGTTCAATTCGACCGGTCTACCAGAGCACCCGAGCGACCCGCAACAGTTTGGCGCCGTCTGTGGGAACCGAGTTCCCGAAATTATGCAAAGACTCACTAGAAGAAGCACTAGCCGCCAATTGCAATGGCGAGAAGAAGTGCTCGCACCACTGAAGGATCAGTTCCGGAGGGGCGCGTCGACCCAGCTCCCTCCCACTCGCTTATCAATGCGCCTCTCGCAAAAGAGGCAGCGCCTGCGCCCGCAGCAATACTGGAAGGGCGCATGCGGCAGATGGAAGAACAACAAGCCGAGATGCTGGCTCTTGTAAGAAATCTCGGGGCTCCTCAAGTTCCCGTTCAACCGCCAGCGTTGAACGTTCCGCCACCCCCAGCTCCGAGTCATGCCCCGAACGAGGAGGTCGTTCGAGAGGAAGAAGCCTTAGAAGAATTCTCCGGCGCAGCAAGCTCCGCCCATCCTGCTCCCCCAGCCAGAGGCCCAGGAGCTGACCACCATCACCGTTTCCCAGGAAGAGTTGTCCTTGGCCGAGCAGTAGAAAGAACCGCACGAGAGGAGATACGCGACATGATAGCAGAAGAATACGGCCAGGTGAGGCGACGCGCAGCTCTCGCCCGCCGTCCCGCGCATCACGGCTTCCCGCTATCACCTCAAGTCCTGGCCCATCCAGTTCCAAACGGTTTCAAGCTTCCCAACATCAAAACGTTCGATGGGACGGACGACCCGTTGGAACATGTCAATCACTTCACCACCGTCATGAGGATTTACAACGCCCCCGACCAGCTCCTCTGTCAAGTGTTTCCGGCAACTTTGAAAGGACAAGCGCGCACTTGGTTCCACTCCCTGGGAGATGGGGCCATCAACAACTTCGCAGAAATGGCGCAGCAGTTCGTGGACCAGTTCATCGCCAATCGTAGGATTGTCCGAGATACCTCCCATCTCTCAGGAATCCGCCAAAATGACGGAGAGACTCTCAAGGATTTTTTTCGACGCTTCACCACGGAGGCTCGGCAGATCCCGGGGGTCGACCACTAGCTCTTGCGAGGAGTCTTCCTTGGAGGTCTCCGCCCAAGTGGCTTTTACTCAGCTCTAATGAGAAAAACCGTACCAAGCTATCCTGACCTCGTTCAGCGAGTCGAGGCCCAGATAGCAGCAGATGAGGCAATTGAAGCGCACCGCCGACAGTTCGAGGGGAGCCCGAAGAGGAAGAAAGAGGAGTCGCTGCCGCAGACAGTTCCCAATAAGAAAAACAAGCATTACGACAACCCCAGCCGAGACCGAGGATCTCACCAACATCAGAATTACACTCCCCTGAACACTACCAGGACTAACGTACTGTACGCAATTAAAGACAACCAGACGCTCCGCAAGCCCAGACCCCTCGCTAAAAATACGGGGGACCAGACAAAATATTGTGAGTTCCATCGTGGACAAGGACATGACACGGAAAATTGTTCCAAGCTTAAGGATGAAATCGAGCGTCTCGTCAAACAAGGCCTACTGGGGAAATTCCTACGAGACTATGCGACGATTCGGCTAGCAGGAGATCAGCTAGCGGCCTGCCGGGAAGGACCGAGAGCAACCCTTAAGGCAGTCATCCCAGGAGAAAGCTTCATACCCATCAGCGGGCCTCTACCAGCACCACTGAAATATTCTGTCAACTTTGTTTCTGTAAAAACGGTGTAAATTGCCACTACTAATTTTTTTTAAAGTTAATCATTTCAGGCATGTCATATCCTGCGCTATCGAAACTACGTAAAGACGTCCATTTGCATAAACAGCACCTGCCTTCGGGCAGTGCGCTAATGAACAACACCTGCCTCCAGACAATGCGCTAATGAACAGCACCTGCCTCAAGGCAGTGCGCTAATGAACAGCACCTGCCTCAAGGCAGTGCGCTAATGAACAGCACCTGCCTCCAGACAGTGCGCTAATGAACAACACCTGCCTCAAGACAGTGCGCTAATGAACAACACCTGCCTCCAGGCAGTGCGCTAATGAACGACACCTGCCGCAAGACAGTACGCTAATGAACAACACCTGCATCAAGGCAGTGCGCTAATGAACAACACCTGCCTCCAGGCAGTGCGCTAATGAACATCACCTGCCTCCAGACAGTGCGCTAATGAACAACGCCTGCCTCAAGACAGTGCGTTAATGAACAATACCTGCCTCAAGGCAGTGCGCTAATGAACAACACCTGCCTCAAGGCAGTGCGCTAATGAACAGCACCTGCCTCAAGGCAGTGCGTTAATGAACAGCACCTGCCTCCAGGCAGTGCGCTAATGAACAACATCTGCCTCCAGACAGTGCGCTAATGAACAGCACCTGCCTCAAGACAGTGCGCTAATGAACAGCACCTGCCTCAAGGCAATGCGCTAATGAACATCACCTGCCTCAAGGCAGTGCGCTAATGAACAACACCTGTCTCAAGGCAGTGCGCTAATGAACAACACCTGCCTCAAGACAGTGCGCTAATGAACAGCACCTGCCTCCAGGCAGTGCGCTAATGAACAACACCTGCCTCCAGACAGTGCGCTAATGAACATCACCTGCCTCAAGGCAGCGCGCTAATGAACAGCACCTGCCTCCAGGCAGTGCGCTAGTGAACAGCACCTGCCTCAAGGCAGTGCGCTAATGAACAACACCTGCCTCAAGGCAGTGCGCTAATGAACAACGCATGCCTCCAGGCAGTGCGCTAATGAACAACACCTTCCTCCAGCCAGTGCGCTAATGAACAGCACCTGCCTCAAGGCAGTGCGCTAATGAACAACACCTGCCTCAAGGCAGTGCGCTAATGAACAGCACCTGCCTCAAGGCAGTGCGCTAATGAACAGCACCTGCCTCAAGGCAGTGCGCTAATGAACAACACCTGCCTCAAGGCAGTGCGCTAATGAACAGCACCTGCCTTCAGGCAGTGCGCTAATGAACAACACCTGCCTCCAGGCAGTGCGCTAATGAACAGCACCTGCCTCAAGACAGTGCGCTAATGAACAGCACCTGCCTCAAGGCAGTGCACTAATGAACAACACCTGCTTCCAGGCAGTGCGCTAATGAACAGCACCTGCCTCCAGGCAGGGCGCTAATGAACAACACCTGCCTCCAGGAAGGGCGCTAATGAACAGCACCTGCCTCCAGGCAGGGCGCTAATGAACATCACCTGCCTCCAGACAGAGCGCTAATGAACAACACCTGCCTCCAGGCAGCGCGCTAATGAACAGCAACTGTCTACGGGCAGCGCGCTCACAACAATCTCTCACTGTCGTCGATTGAAGGTTCGCCCTTCTCCACCACGGTAAGGTTCCGACGTCATAAGGGTCTGCCCCACTTACGTTCGTCCACGGTTTGAATACGTACGCTCTTCACCGATAAAAAACTTATCTTTTATTATGAAAAAAAATGCGAGCTCCGACTCGCGCAAACTTATCTTTAATTATGTAAAAAACCGCGATCTCAGACTCGCGCAAACTTATCTTTTATTATGTAAAAAGCCGCGATCTCAGACTCGCGCAAACTTATCTTTTATTATGTAAAAAGCCGCGATCTCAGACTCGCTCAAACTTATCTTTTAATATGTAAAAATCCGCGAGCTCAGACTCGCGCAAACTTATCTTTCATTATGTAAAAAGCCGCGATCTCAGACTCGTGCAAACTTATCTTTTATTATGTAAAAAGCTGTGAGCTCAAACTCGCGCGGACATATCTTCTACTATGAAAAAAGCCGCAGGCTTAGACCCGCGCAGACTCATCCGTTATTTTGTAAAAGGCCATCAAGCTGTTCAGGCTTCAATGCTAAACGACAAGCTCGTCACGATATCACAGGGCGGCAAGCTCGCTGCAATCTCCGATGCAATCGCTGGGCAGCAAGCCCGAAGCCGATCAAGACGAAATGAAAGTCTCTCCCACAAATAGAGTCGAGCGTCGACTTCCGGCACGTCGCACGAAGATGACGATGATCCAAATTGCCGCCACAGAAAAATCAAAACCTCCGAACTCCTCCGCGCAGAAATTCGGACTCCGAAGGTTTGGGGGGCTTATGTTATACATCCATAAAGGCCTTGGGGTGCGTCTAGAGAAAACTCCACTAAAGAGATGTGGGGTCAACGGTCAACGCATGATCACTCGAGTTGGAGAAACCGAACCCGCCATTTCCGCCGCCAATCGCCAGTGCGAGAGCACGCACGGAACGCGCAGCGCGCCGCTATAGTCAAACCCCACTATTGGGGTGCGATTAGCCCGCACACCACTAGTAGGGTGCGAATAGCCGCACCCCCCATAGTAGGGGGTACGGCCAAACCGCACCCCGTGTGGGGTGCGGCCAAGCCCAGTCGCACCCCCCTCGGGTGCGGTTGCGTCGTGCCCCCCTTAGGGTGCGGCCAAGCCACTCTCCCCCGTAGTGGGGTTAGGGCAAATCCCCCCTCTTCTGACTCGCCGCCCGCTCTTCGGGTTCCGGATTCCGCCTCGAATGCCTCTGCGTTCACCGCGCGCTCAGAATGCCTCCGCGTTCACCGCACGCTCAGAACGCCTCCACGTTCACCGCACGCTCAGAACGCCTTCGCGTTCGCCGCGCGCTCAGAACGCGTTCTCCGCGCTTTCAGAACGCTCTCGTGTTCGTTGCGCACTCAGAGCGCTCCCGCGCTCGTTGCGCGCTCAGAACGCCTCTCCGTTCACTCAGAACGCTCTCGTGTTCGTTGCGCGCTCAGAGCTCCCGCGCTCGTTGCGCGCTCAGAACGCATCTCCGTTCGCTCAGATTGCTTCTCCGTTCGATGCGCGCTCAGAACGCTTTTGAGCACGCTCAGAGCACTTTCACATTCCGGGCACGCTCATTTTTTGTCTTTTTAACTTCTCAGATTGCAGGAACGACTTGTCGCCTTTTCGCCTTCAACAAAACTGCCCGAACTATCCGAACTGCCCGAACTGCCCAGGGGCGAGATGGTCATTTACGAAAAATGGCGATCTGTGTGCTCCGAACCGGAAAACGTGATTCGTCCGCCAGGTGGTTACGGTGGTTACAACGACGAAATTACCGGGCTACCCTCGACCGAAGCTATAAAGGAGCCCAGAGCCTTCATTTGGGGGGACCTTGCCTTCTGCACCCGGGAGAGCTCCTTGAAGATTTTCACGGAATTCTCCTTCGTCGGTTGAAGATCTCCTTCGTGGACTTGAGGATTTCCTTCATCCCAAAAGGCGACTCAGCATTCTCACTTTCGTTCTCCAAAGCATTCTCACTTTTGTTCCCCACAGTTCTCAGAAGGAAAAAGACTTAGTTTTCCAAGAGGTGGCCTGTCACCCTCAGAACTCTCTCTCTCTATTATTGTAACGAGCGGCGGCCTGTCGCGCTCGAATTCTAAGTACCTAACTGTAAGCTCTCAGAAGATAGTGAAGTTTGGTCGACACAGCTCCGGTCGCGTGGTTTTTTACCCTTTCCGGGTTTTCCATTTTAAAAAGTCTCAGTGTACTCAACGAATCTCTAATTGACTGTTTGCGCGCTCGGTTCGCTTCCGAGCTAAGGTGGTTCAATTCGACCGGTCTACCAGAGCACCCGAGCGAACCGCAATAATGATAAATCACCTTAGTACGAATGTCAGATCGAAGGCAGACCGAAATCTGCAAGAGGTCATAGTTGGGTCCTCTCGGATATCGCTCCTCACAACTAACTCATCAAAGCGATCCCTGTACTCAGCGACGGACATGGATCCTTGCTGAAGGGAAAATAATTGGTCGAGCAAGCGAGTCTGATACGATGACGGTGTTGGAGTTACCATTGTGATCTAGAAGTGGTCAAACATGTAATGTCACTGCCAACGCGATATGAGCCTGCAGGGTCGCACACAAGAGCATGTGGAGAAAATGGAAGATTGACTGTGTTGGTAAAGGTTACCAATCACCATATAGAATGGGGGAGGTCCAGCAAATGTTGCTGTCTGAATTCATCGGGTTTACACGGATAGAATTCGTCGGAATTCGTCGGATATGATTCGTCGGAATTCGTCGGATTGTTCCGTGGAATCCCGACGAATTGTTACAGAGATCCTTAACTCGGCAAATGTTGCCGACTGATGTGATTCGTCGGAATTCGTCGGAATTCGTCGGATTGTTCCGTGGAATCCCGACGAATCGTTACAGAGATCCTTAACTCGGCAAATGTTGCCGTCTGATGTGATTCGTCGGAATTCGTCGAATTGTCCCGTGAAAACTCGACGAATGTTGTTCCGTGGAATCCCGACGAATTGTAACAGAAACCCCAATTCTGCTGTGTGGTCTGCGGATAGCGATTCTTCTAGAAGCCTGTTTATACTTTGGGTATAAATAGACCTTCTTTTAGGGTTCTAAATAACTTACGACCGAACCCTCGACGGAAGAGTTCCGCCCTAGCCGACGGAAGGTGTTCCGCCCGAACCCTAGACGGAAGGACCGCCCCGTTCGCCTCCGCCGACCACCTCTCCGACGATTGTCGTCGGTGCTGTTCTTCCTGAAGCGGATCTAGCAATCCGTGGAAGTGCAAGGTGCAGTTGTTCTCCCTTCCGAGTTCCGTGCGACGTGACTTGGCGTTCTCCCGGCTCGTGTGGACTGCTGTAGAGACGTAGACATTATTCTACGTGAGGACTCGCACAGCCGACGACAGGACTCAACTCGTGGAGCATCTAGGTTGGATTTGATCCAATCCCGCAAAGGTAATTTCATACCTAGCAATTTTATTAACTTCTTGATTCAATATTCATGGCTGATCCAAACCTTTTTGGGTTGTTTCTGTTTATTTCCGCTGCGCCTACATACGATGTATGGTCATAGAAAAACCCAACAGACGGAAGATACCTCTGACACAATATACGCTTCATGTCCACCCAACTAGTGATGCGATGTAGACGGTCTCGCTCACGGGCCCTCTCAACGCTAGACCAGTAAGCACTCGCCTGATCTAAAAGTCTAAGTTTCGCAAACTTGACGCGACGTTCACCGAATACCTCAAAATGATCAAGATAATACTCCATATCCACGAGCCAATAACTGAATGACTCGGGACTCGATGAGCCGTCAAAGGAAGGGGCAACAGTACGAAACTGACTCTCAAGATCTCTCAAAGCGACGATCCTCATAATAGTCATCTCTAAGGTAACCGAGTCGAGCCGAAGGATCAACACGATCCGCTCCCGTGCAAGGATATGAACGACGACAATCATTATACTGATCGTCTCTAGTGTAGTGGTCTCGTGTCGGTGGGTCAACACGATCTCTAAAAGTGGTGTGCTGCGATCGAGAATAATCGTCGTAATAACGTGAAGATCTGCCTGACGGGGCTCTGTGAGAGCGGGTGCAAGTGGACTCGAGACCTCCAAAGTGAGGGGAGGAATAATCGTGATATTTAGACATAATGAAAAACCTATAGACTCTACGACTGCGTATCAAAAAGAGCGCGTAACCTATCTCTGATACCAATTGACGCAAGACGAATCGATAGGCGGCGAGATAATCGACGACCTAACCCTACATGTTATGCAAAGCTGGTTAATCGGCAACATATTCAACTTCTGTGGAGGATAAAACAGTGGATTTCTGCTTCCTTGTACTCCATGGAATAGGATTTTTTGCTAGTAGCAAGATGTGGCCATTGATGCTTTTTCTATCATCTGCACACCCCCCTAATCGCTTTCAGAATATGCTACTAGGTTTGATTTCTCCTCAGTAGTCTACTCGAGGCCAAAATCGATTGTCCCTTTCAAATACCTGAGTATCCTTTTGGCAGCCATCATGTGAGCATTGCTCTGTTCGTTCATGAACCTCGAAGCGATACTCACCGCGTTTTCTATACCAGGCCTTGTATTTGTTAAATATATCTGGGATCTAATGAGTCTTTGGTATGTCTCTGGATCAACTTTCTCTTTTCCATCCCTTTTCTTTAGTTTCTCTGCAGTGCTCATTGTTGTATCAGAGGAATTGCATGACATGCCAAACTTTTCAAGAATGTTATGTGCATACTTGGTTTGTGAAAATTGAATAAGGTCAGACTTTTGAGTGACTTGGATCCTAGAAAATATTTCTTGGGTACAAGATCAGCCATCTCGAACTCTTCTCCCAATCTCCTTCTGAATGCTTTGAGGTTGTTTTCTTGCGTCGCTGTATAGATGATATCATAAACATAAATACACAGTGCAGTGAAATGAGAATTACCCTTCTGTTTGATATACAAGGATGCTTCATTCTGTGATTTGGTAAAACCATCATTGATTATATATCGATGTAGTTTACTGTTCCAGGTGCGTGGAGCTTGCTTCATTCCATAAAATGCCTTTTTCAGTTTATACACTTTATTTGGTTGAGGCTCGCTCTGGTAACCTTCTGGTTGTTGTAGATAAGCATCTTCTTCAAGTTCTCCATTCAAAAAAGCAGACTTCACATCTAATTGGTATACTGTAATATTTTTTTAAGCTGCTAAGACAAGAGAGGTTCGAATTATTTCTATTCGAGCCACGGAAGCAAACATTTCAATATAGTCTCATCCAGGTTTTTGTGATAACCCTTTGACAACTATCCTTGCCTTGTATTTTTGAATGGCGCCATTTTCATTTTCTTTGGTGATTAGTCTTATTAATCCATTTGAGATTTGGATACTAATTCCCAAGCATTATTTATTTTGGATCATTTAGATTTCAGTGTCCATGGGTTCTTGCACAGCTTCATGGTAGGTTTGTGGTTCTTTTGCTAACAGAGCTATGTTGCAATTTTGATACAGGCCTTCAAGAGTTCTGTAACTGTTGGGAGATGATGAATCAATTGAATTTGAAGTAATTGAGGAAGTATTACTTGCAGAAGATGAATCCTTTGTGATGGATGACAATGGAGATAGATCAATTTCACAATTACCTTCTTCATTTGCAACCTCAGGGATTTCAGTATGATTCTGATCCGGCTGCTCTTGAGACCATTCCTGACTATGCTCTTCTTCTATGATTACATTTCTACTAATAGTAATTGTACAACCCCCAATATTCGCCAGGAGATGAGCATAGATCGGGAGGTCAGCAGGCGAGGGAAGTGATAAGGAGGGCGAGCCAGGGACCACCAAAGGGCTCGCTCGCAGGAGGCGGGCGAGCAAGTCCCCTGGCAGCCGCTCGCATAGGGCGAGCGAGTCGATTTCCCGGTGGGTGCTCGCAGGGAGCGGGCGAGCTGGACTCTCGCCGGTAGCCCGCAGGAAGACACGCGAGTCAGGCTCGCGAGAGGAGGCCTCAGGGGCGACTCGCACAGCAAGGGTCCAGAGATGTTTTTACCCAAAAGCCCTTGGTGGTCTGCAGTTAGCCTCCCCAAACAACGGAGTTTGGCTGTTGGCGATTTTGGGCTGCGTATAACAAGAATGTAAGGCGGGATTCCGCTATTAGCAGGCCACGAACAAAAAAATTATAAATAGACCTTGAAGGGCACCTTGGGAGAGATTCCAATCTCAGACTCTGAGCTTCTTCCTCCCTAGGTTACTTTGGTTTAGCTCTCTAGCTCTCCAAGGTGCCCAGTCTCAGCTTTGGCTTGGGAGGGGAAGCGCTCAACGATCTTCCGGGTTTGTGGTGGGACCTCCTCGCTGCGACTAAGGTCTTAGTCTAGTTCTGAATCTCCGGTCCGTCCCTTCCGAGGGATCAGTAAGGGATAGCTGCCCCTCAACTTGTTGAGGGCCCGAGCTTCATAAGAGACCAAGGAATTGGTTTCAACATTTTGGTGCGGTGAGCGTGGAGTGTGGCTGGTCCAAGAAAGTTCCAAGGAAGGGACATGGCAGGAGATGAAGAACAGGGCGAGGAGTTTCGCGGGTCACCCCCGGTGGTGACGCCAAGGATGTTCTCGGACTTTAGGAGGGAAGTCCTCGACACCCTCGGGTTCGCCGTCGCAGCATTGCGAAGCGAGTTCGTGACCCCGGCGGCTCAGGCGTTCCCTCCTCCATCGGCGGCTGGCGAGAATGCCCCGGGAGGAAGGACTGGAAAGGAAGTGGCCGGGGGGTCAGTGCAATACCTGGAGGGGCGAGTGCTGTTTGTCAGCCCGTCGAACGAGGTTCTGGCGACCGCGGTACCGGCGAGCTCGGTGCAGGCGAGCACGGTGCAGGCGAGCACGGTGCAGGCGAGTGTGGCGTACGTGAGTACGGTTCCGTCGGCCGCGACGCCCGTAAGAGCGGTTCCGGCGAGTGTGGCTCTCGCGAGCGTGTTTCCTGCGAGCTCAAGTCTGGCGAGGGAGCTCGGGGGGGGGGGGGGGGGGGGGGGGGGCGAGTGGAGCAGGAAAAGGTGGCAGGTGGGGGAGCCCCTTTTGCGAGTTGGTGCTTTCCGCACCCGTCCCGGAAGGGTTCAGGGAATGGGCAGGGTCTATTACCACGACAGGGACGACCCTGTCCAGCACTTGCAGTCATTCGAGGACTCGGTTTCTATCAGGCCGATGTCGGATGCCTTTAAGTGTCGGCTCTTCGCCGTCACCCTGAAAGAGAAGGCCAGGGACTGGTTCCATCAACTCCCTGCGGGGTCGATCTACGCATTTGAAGACTTGCGTCGGAGCTTCTTGTTGTGATTCTCGACTTCGAAGAAGAGGAAGGACGTTGAATCCCTCTTCAAGGTCAAGCAGGAGCCCAGGGAGTCGTTGGCTCACTATGCGGATCGATTTCAGGAGGAGGTATTACTCACCCAGGAGATGCCCGGGTTTGCCCTCCAGCTCTCCTTCACGGTTGGGCTGAGGGAAAGTTTCTTCAAGATGGAATTGAAGAGGAAGGCCCCCGTCTCCTACGAGGAGTTGATGGAGAGGGTGGCGGAGGAAATCGAAGGGGAGGAAGCCAATCCGGAGCTCACCAGGAGGCTAGCAAAGCTCAGTGAGCCGGAGGTCAGGCAGCAGGAGGTGCGGAGAAGAGAAGAGCCCAGGGCCCCGGAGGGGGGATGAAGGCAGCAGGGTGGAGGACTGCAAGGTCAAGGGAGAGGTTATGCCCCAGGTGGGGGTAATTTCCATGGGGGTCAGGGAAGACCCCATCAGTTGGGATGGAGGCAGGGTCCGAGGCAGGTGCCTCCCCCGCCTCAGCACGCGATGACAATAGGGAGAGGAAGAGGAGGAAGGGCAAAGGGTAGAGCAGGGGCAGCATCCCGAAGGAGGGGGAATAGGGCGACAAAGGCCGAGAGGGGGGAAGTGATGTTGCCATATTATGACTTCCATGACGAGGAAGGTCACGCGACGGCCACTTGCCCGAAGTTCTTGGAGACAAAGAGGGCCAGAGCGCGAGCGCAGCGGCAGCAGTAGCAGGTGAGGATTGAGGAGGTCCTGCCTCGGGAGGATGAGGAGGAAAGGTGCGAGGATAGGGTCGATTTGGGGACCCGAGGAGGGATCAGAGTGATCCACGGGGGTGTAGGGGTTGAGGCAACCCGCAAGGCGAGCCTTCATACCATATACCGCCGGAGCGTGGCTTCGACATCCATGGCGGTGGCCCAGCAGAAAAAATTACTTTCTCCCAGAGGGACATGCCGGGTCACGAAGACCCTTTCTGCGATGCGCTGGTCATCCAGACCGCCATTGAGAACTTCACGGTGTCCCGAATTCTCGTGGACAACGGAAGCTCCGTCAACGTCATCTTCAAGAAGGCGTTCGATGAGATGAAGGTAGAGACCAGGAGGGTGCTGGTCTCGGATGGCCCATTGTTCGGGTTCTCCGGGGAGAGGAAGGAGGTAGAAGGGGGAGTGGGGCTCCACGTGGTCCTAGGGGGCAGTCTCGGAATTGCCGCTTTGTCATAGTAGATGCCCCTAGCAGCTATAGTGTCATCTTCGGACGGCCGCTTATCAGTGCTTTCCGCTGCGTCCCCTCCACCTTCCACCAATGTCTCAAGTTCAACTCGGGTGGAGTTCAGGTTCGGGTAAGAGGGGACCCAAATGTAGCAAGACAGTGCTACGTGACGGCCGTGAACACCATCTCCTGGATGGCCGAAGCAGAGGAATGGGATCGGGAGATGGGGGAGCCAGCGGGTCTAGGAGAGGAAGCAGAGGAGGAAAGAAGGGGAGAAGGAAAGGCCCAGGTGGGAGAGGCAGAGGAGCAGATGGAGGAAGGAGGGGAGGAGAAAGAAGAGGAAGGGGGTCAGGCCCAGGAAAGATGGGCGGAAGAACTAATGGCGATCGGAGAAGAAGGAAAGAAGGAGGAGGCCGAAGCGTTCGCTAACGGTGAGGGGAAGGAAGGCGATTGGGGAGAGCACTCTCGGTTAGAGGCTGTGGAGGAGGTCGTGGAGCTCGAGGTCACCACCCGGGCTGGAGTGGTGGAGAAGGTCCGAATCAGCGGAGAGCTCGGCCTGGAGGAGCAGAAGAAAATCCTAGCATGCGTACAGAAGAACGTGGACGTCTTCGCTTGGAGCGCGGCGGAGATGCCCGAGATTGATGTGGACGTGACATGCCACCGTCTCAACCTCGATCCCGGCTCTCGACCCATCCGCCAAAAGAAAAGAGTCATCGCCGACAAGCTGGAAGGCCCCATCAGGGAGGAGGTGGGCAAGCTCCTCCGAGCAGGTTTTGTATCGGAGATTCAGTACTCAGGCTGGGTCTCCATTGTAGTTATGGTGAAAAAAGGAGGAGGTAAGTGGCGCATGTGTGTTGATTTCTCACTACTTAATAAATCATGCCCCAAGGATTGCTACCCCTTGCCTAGAATCGACGCGCTGGTTGATTCATCCGTCGGTTTCTCTATAATGTCTTCTTTAAATGCATTTTCAGGTTATCATCAAATCTGCATGCACCCCCCCCCCCCCCCCCCCCCCCCCCCCCCCCCCCCCCCCCCCCCCCGACGTCAAGGACGTCTCCTTCATCACGGGGGATGGGTGTTATTGTTATAAGATGATGCCCTTTGGGCTCAAGAATGCAGGGGCCACATACAAACGAATGATGAACATGGTCTTCCGAGAGCAGAAAGGGAGAAATCTGGAGGTCTATGTTGGCGATCTCATGATAAAGAGCCGAGATCTCCAGTCCCACCTCCAAGACCTCGAAGAGACTGTTAGAGCCAAGCGTTCTCGAAGGTTTGAAGCCCCGCGATCTGAAGCCAGCGGTCTGTGCGGTCTCCAGTAATCAGACCGCGGCTTCCCCTCTGATGTACCAGATCGCGCCAGATAAAGATAAGTTGAAGCTGCGCGGTTACAAGTCAGCGGTCTGCACGGTCTCCCAGAATCAGACCGCGACTTCTCCTCAAGTATGCGAGGTCGCGTCTTGTGAAGGTCAGCATCATTCCGCCTCTCCAAGCGGTTTAGAGCCAGCGGTCTCCAAGTACAAGACTGGCGGTTCATCTCGGATATACCAGATCGCTTCTTATGGAGAGAAGCGGTCTGATCCTCCCGATCTCTTCCTTATGGGGGAGTGTTCACCACAACGGTCTAATCACCAGACGGTCTCCTCTGTCACACGACCTTCCTCCTGTCGTGTGACCGCCCGATCTCACTCCAGATCGCAGAGGTCGCTGCGGTCTCAATATTCATGATCGCCCAGACCGCCCAGACCGCCCAGACCGCCCAGCTCTCTTGTGTATTTGTATTTGTATTTAGTCCCACATCGTATATTTGTATTTTACTGTTTCCCTCCTAGTCTATATAAAGGAGGCAATACACTTGTAATACTTAGTTTTTTGGAAATAAAATTTCTGTTATTTTCAAATTCTCACATGGTATCAGAGCGATCGATCTATTCGACCGGTCTCGTTTTCTTCTGACCGCACCTTCTGTGCGATCTCCTCTCTTCCTCTTCTTGTTCGCGCGATCTCTCTTATTCTCGAGACCGAGCGGTCTCCCTTATATCCGCGATCCCGCGCGATCATGGGTATCCATTCTGTGAATGCTACCCCACCCCCCACCCCCCGCCCACTCCTGTGGTTATTTCTACCTCTTCCTCGGGCAACCTTGGCACCACGTCAAAGCTCACTGGAACTAACTATCCTGATTGGAGTGTCTCTTTCACCTTTCTCTTACGCTCTCAACGCAAACGCCACCATCTCACCGATGATCCTTCTCCCACAGGATCTGCTACCTTTGATGATTGGGATGCTAGCGATGCTCTTGTCCGCATCTGGCTTGCTAACAGTCTCTCTGATGAGTGTCTTCCTATCATTTGTCATGATGAGACAATCAAGGCAGCGTGGCAGCATCTTGCGGCCCTTTACTCCAAAGGCGCCAAAACCTCCCGCATTTACACCTTGTATGATGATCTCTTTGCCCGCCCAACCATGGATCCCACCACAGCATATCAAGCAGTTCAGGCCCTTGGGGCTGAACTCCTTCAGCATCGCCCCCTCGCTGCTGATCTTGCCGAACAACATAAACACTTCCAAGAGCTCCTGGTTGTATGTTACCTTCTCCGTCTTCCGGAGTCTTATGATATGATACGACAACAAATCCTTGGAGAAGCTGAGTCTCCGACTCTTGATGCCACCGCTGCTCGGGTCTCTGCTGTTACCTCCCTTCTCCAACGACCCTTGTTGTCTTCCCCTCCTCCTCCAGAGAGCTTTGCTCACCGGGCTGAACGTGGTCACCCTGGTGGCCGTGGTGGATCTCTTGGTGGCCGTGGACCTCCGCGACACATCTGCTCTCATTGTGGTCGGAGGGGTCACCCAATTGATCGTTGCTATCTCAAGCATCCTCACCTTCGCCCTCTGGCTGCTGCCTCTCACCCGGATATTAGCTCACCATCTGCTTCTGTTGCTACCTCCTCAGGTAGCGTGCACGTGGTTACTGAAGGTAAATGGCTTATTGATTCTGGCGCAACAAATCATATGACAGGGAACCCTCACCTTTTCTCCCAATTACTAGAGCACAAGAATTTACCTCCGGTTCTCACCGCTGATGGTTCTCCCTCACATGTGTGTGGGACTGGAATAGTTCAAGTCACTCCGACTATCTCTCTTCAGAACACTCTTTATGTGCCTACTTTTCCGTGCAACTTACTATCAGTCAAGGCTCTCTCTCAACGATTACAATGCTCTATTATGTTTACTCCGACTAACTGTTATTTTCAGGATCTTCATACGAAGGAGATAGTTGCTACTGGGACTGAGAGTTGAGGCCTCTACTTCCTTGACGTTCTTGCTGCTCACTCTGCCTCTACCGTCTCGAATTCTCTCCATCAATGGCACCTCCATCTTGGTCACCCTCCACCTCGGCTGCTGTATCAACTTCTACCTCACCTCGCCAAAGATACTTCTCCTCTCAACTGTGAAGCTTGTCAAATAGGAAAGCACCATCGGGCTTCCTACCCTGCCAAACCTGGACGTAGCTCGACTCGTCTTTTTGATCTCATCCACTCGGACATCTGGGGTCCCTCTCCTACCAAGACTGTAGGTGGGGGCAGTTTGTATTTTGTTACTTTTATTGATGACTTCTCTCGATGTACTTGGGTGTATCTGTTAAAAGAACGCTCAGAAGTTTTTTTTCTGTTTTCAACACCTTTTATAATGAAATTTTCACTCAGTTTGGAGTGCCTATCAAGACTATTCGCACTGATAATGCTAAGGAATATGTTTCTCATCAATTTTCCGAGTTTTGCATGAATCGTGGTCTTATACATCAGACTAGTTGTCCTTATACCTCTCAACAAAATGGGATAGCAGAACGTAAGAATCGTCACCTCCTCGACATGGCTCGCACCTTACTCTTTCAGATGAATATTCCCAAAACCTATTGGGGTCATGCCATCCTCATCTCCTGTTATCTCATTGACTGCATTCCCTCCACCCTTCTTCAAGGCTCCACCCCCTTCTCTATACTATATCCCACCTCACAACCCTTCTCCTTACCTCTCAAGGTGTTCGGTTGTACTGCGTTTGTCCACACTCCTTCCCCAGGTCGGGACAAACTCTCTCCTCGTGCAGTTAAATGCATCTTTGTTGGTTATTCACCAACTCAGAAAGGGTACAGGTGCTATGACCCCATTCTTCGCAAACAATATGTTTCCGCTGATGTCACATTCTTTGAAAATGTTCCATACTTTTCTACCTCTTCCACCTCGCTGCCTCCTGCGCCTAGTCCGACGACACCTCTGATTTACTCTCCACCACCACCACCTACTCTCCCAACTCCACCACCTCTTCCTTCCCCTCCACCGCCTCCAGCATCTCCTTCCACCTGTCCTCCTACTCCGGGGCCTTCTCTCCCAACTCTTGGGCCAGCACTATCTTCTTCCGATGATGACTCTCCTGCAGATACAGTCACCACTGAAGACCTTCCTATTGCTCTTCGCAAGGGAGTCCGCTCATGTACGCAACATTCTATTCACGATGTTGTAACTTATGCTCAACTTACCCCCTCTGCTAGGGCATTTGCTATTGCTATTACAGATACTGCCACCCCAACCAGTTATCAGGAGGCTCTTGCCATCCCACAGTGGAAGGCTGCCATGGATGATGAAATCTCCACCCTTCAGGACCGTGGCACTTGGACTCTTGTTCCTCCACCTATTGGGATAGATGTTGGGTGTAGATGGGTCTTTGTGATAAAATATCGTGCTGATGGCTCTGTTGACCGCTACAAAGCTCGCTTAGTTGCCAAAGGTTTTACTCAGACATATGGAGTAGACTTCTTTGACACCTTCTCCCCTGTCGCTCATCTTACAACCATCAGGGTCCTCTTCTCTGTGGCCGTCAACAAAGGTTGGCAACTCTCTCAGCTGGATGTCAAGAATGCTTTTCTCTATGGTGACCTTCAAGAGGTTGTTTTCATGGAGCAACCTCCAGGGTATGTTGCTCCGGGGGAGACTCGTGTATGTAAGCTTAAGAAGGCTATCTATGGTCTTAAGCAAAGTCCTCGCGCCTGGTTCGAAAAATTTAATGAAGTTATCAAGATCATTGGATTTGTCCGAAGTTCTGCGGATCACTCTCTCTTCATTCGCAAGACATCTCATGGAATGGTTGTTCTGGTTGTATACGTTGATGACATCCTTCTCACAGGTAATGACGCTGAAGGTGTCTCCCTTACAAAAAACATCTTCTCCAACACTTTGTAACCAAAGATATGAGACTCCCAAGTACTTTCTGGGCATTGAGATCTCAAGGAAGCATAGCTCAATTGTTCTCTCACAACGGAAGTATGCTATTGATCTTCTAAAAGAAACGGGTCTTCTGGGTTCTAAACCCGCTAAGTATCCAATGGCAAGTGGAGACGACAAACTCTGGACTGACAACTCTCCTCCTCTACTTGATAGCACCAGATATCGTCGTCTTGTTGGCAAGCTCATCTACCTAACTGTAACAAGACCTGATATCTGCTATGCGGTTGGGAAGGTCAGCCAATTCATGCAAGCTCCGAAGGAATGTCATCTTCAAGCTGCTTTAAAAATATTAGAATACGTTAAGGGATCTCCAGGGAAGGGACTTCTGTTCCAAAGGAACAACCATCTCAAGATAGAAGCTTACTCAGATGCTAGCTACGCTGATGATAAAGGGGACAGGAAATCCACATCTGGGTTCTGTACCTTCGTTGGAGGAAATCTGGTGAGTTGGAAGAGCAAGAAACAAGCAGTAGTTTCCAGATCAAGTGCTGAGGCCGAGTACAGGAGCATGGCCCAAACTACATGCGAGTTGAAGTGGTTACGAACTCTCCTTCTTGACTTAGGAGAAGTTTACAATCATCCATTACCAATGTTCTGTGACAACAAAGCTGCAATCTATATATCTCAGAACCCAGTCTTTCATGAAAGAACCAAACACATTGAAGTGGACTGTCATTTCATCAGGGAAGAAATCTTGAAGAAACAAATCTGCACTCCCTTCGTAACTTCGGATAAAGAGTTGGCTGATATCTTCACCAAACCTATATCTTCGTCCTTCTCCGATGTGTGTAACAAGCTAGGCATGATTGATATATATGCTCCAGCTTGCGGGGGAGTGTTAGAGCCAATCGGTCTCGAAGGTTTGAAGCCCCGCGATCTGAAGCCAGCGGTCTGTGCGGTCTCCAGTAATCAGACCGCGGCTTCCCCTCTGATGTACCAGATCGCGCCAGATAAAGATAAGTTGAAGCTGCGCGGTTACAAGTCAGCGGTCTGCGCGGTCTCCCAAAATCAGACCGCGACGTCTCCTCAAGTATGCGAGGTCGTGTCTTGTGAAGGTCAGCATCATTCCGCCTCTCCAAGCGGTTTAGAGCCAGCGGTCTCAGCGGTTTCCAAGTACAAGACTGACGGTTCATCTCGGATATACCAGATCGCTTCTTATGGAGAGAAGCGGTTTGATCCTCCCGATCTCTCCCTTATGGGGGAGTGTTCGCCACAACGGTCTAACCACCAGACGCTCTCCTCTGTCACACGACCTTCCTCCTGTCGTGTGACCGCCCGATCTCACTCCAGATCGCAGAGGTCGCTGCGGTCTCAATATTCATGATCGCCCAGACCGCCCAACTCTCTTGTGTATTTGTATTTGTATTTAGTCTCACATCGTATATTTGTATTTTACTGTTTCCCTCCTAGTCTATATAAAGGAGGCAATACACTTGTAATACTTAGTTTTTTGGAAATAAAATTTCTGTTATTTTCAAATTCTCACAGAGGCCTTTGGGACCTTGCGGAAGTATAAGATGAAGCTCAACCCCCTGGAGTGTCTTCGGGGCTAGTCGGGGAAAGTTCCTAGGTCACTTGCTCACCCCAGCAGGGGTAGAGCCTAACCCGGATAAAGTTAAAGCAATCATGGAGTTGGGGTCGCCAAGAAATTCGAAGGAGGTTCAGAGCCTCATGGGAAAATTGGCCGGGCTCAGTAGGTTCCTCTCTAAGGCGGGGGAGAAGTGTGCACCTTTCTTCAAGGTGCTAAGGGGAAACAAACAATTTGAATGGACCTCAGAGTGTGGGGAAGCTTTTCAAGCTTTGAAAGAGCTCTCACTCAGACTCCTCTACTCCAGGGGCCAAGGCAAGGAGAGGATCTATCCCTATACTTGGGGGTGGGATCCGCGGCAGTAAGTTCGGTATTGATCCGGGAAGAAGGGAGAAGGCAGTTTCCAATCTACTACGTCAGCTGAGTGCTGAGGAAGGCGGAGCTCCGATACCCCATTTTAGAAAAGTTGGCCTTCGCATTGGTGGTATCGGCCCGGAAGCTCCGGCCTTATTTCCAAGCGCATTCAATCAAAGTGGTGTCCGACCACCCGCTTCGCAAAGTCATGGAAGGGGTGGAGCACTCGGGGAGGCTAGCAAAATGGTCCGTGGAGCTGAGTGAGTTCGACATCGCGTTCGTGCCTAGGATGTCGATCAAGGCACAAGCAGTGACAGACTTCATGGCGGACTACGCAACCGAAATAGGGGAGCATGAATCACCTCCCCCGGTGGCATGGAAGATACTGGTGGATGGTGCGTCAGGGAAACACTCCTATGGAGGAGGAATCATCCTGATAAGCCCCCAAGGGAATAAGATCGAGCAAGCCTTAAGCATCCATTTTCCGGTACCAATAACCAGCCGAGTACGAGGCAGTGATAGCGGGTCTGCGGCTGGCCCGGGAGCTGGGAGTACAGGACGTGGAGGTCTCAACGGACTCCATGATGGTGGCATGCCAAGTCAGGGGGGAATTCGAGGCAAAGGAGCTGACCCTCCAGCGCTACCTGGAGAAGGTCAAGAGGGTTATCGGGCAATTTCGCACTTTCTCCATCAAGCTGATGGAGGTAGATCAGCGAGCATCATGGATGGATCCCTTCATCGCCTTCCTGTCATCGGGGAAGTTCCCCGAAGGGGACGTGGATAAACGACGCTTCAGGTATAAGTCGGCTTATTATTCCTTGCATGCAGGAGGACTATACAGGAAAACACTCTCTGGGCTCCTGGCCCGTTGTCTATCAGAGGAGGAGGTCCCAAGAGTCCTCGAAGAAATCCACTCGGGGGAATGTGGCAGTCACTCCGGGAGCCGAACCTTGGAAGGTAGAGTGTTGGCAAGACTACTTTTGGCCTACCCTCAGCAAGGGTGCAGTGGAGTTCACAAGAAAATGTTCAAAGTGTCAGCTGTTCGCTCCTCTCCAGCTCCTGCCAGCTCAGAGACTCTGAACCATCACAGCTCCCTGGCCCTTTGCTATATGTGGTTTGGACCTGGTAGACCCATTCCCGCAAGCTAGTGGCCAAAGGAAATTTCTATTGGTGATGATCGATTACTTCTCCAAGTGGATAGAAGTGAAGGCGCTGGCCAAGGTAACGTCCCAGGTGGTAAGAAATTTTGTGTGGGGTGAGATAATTTGCAGGCACGGGCTCCCACTGGCCATAGTGACGGACAATGAGCCACAATTTGCCAGCGAAGAGTTTGTCAGTTTCTGCACCCAACTCGGTATAGACATCAGTTTCGCGTCGGTCCACCATCCGAGGAGTAATGGCCAGGTGGAGGCAACGAACAAGATAATTGTCAACCTACTCAAGAAGAAAGTGGAGAACCTCAGGGGCAACTGGGTAGAGCAGCTGCCCTCGGTCCTTTGGGCCTTGAGGACTACTCCAAATACCGCCACCAGGGAGACTCCGTTCAAACTCTCTCACGGGTCCGAGGTCGTCCTCCCGATAGAGTTCGAGGTGAAAACCCCCAGGGTGGTCGCCGCGGGCGAAGGGGATGAAGAGTGGCTAGTGAAAAATAACACAGAACAAAGGATGTCCTTGGACCTGGTAGAAGAGCTCCGAGACCTCGTTGCTGTTCGGCAGGAGGAAGTCAAGAGGCGGATGGCCAGGTACTTCGATCGACATATCAGAATAAAACAGTTCGAGAGAGGGGACTTGGTCCTAAAAAAGGTAGATGCGGCAGGAAGAGGGGCCGCTGTAGGTAAGCTTGAGCCCAACTGGGAGGGGCCTTACATTGTAAGCGAAGTGCTCAAGTCTGGAGGGTATCACCTCCAGGATGTGGAAGGGGTACCTCTCGGCCGAGCCAGGAGTGGGGATGATTTGAAAAGATTTTATCCTTAAAAATTTCATAACTGACATGTTGTATGTTTCATTCTTCATACATAGATTTTGAAGTCGCTTTTGAGTAGGTAACAAGTATTGGTGCTGGAGTGCCCCAGATCGATTCCGCTACCGGGCCCTCATAGACGGTGGGTCAGGTTGATCTCTGGAGAGGCTGGCAAGGTAACAAGTATTGGTGCTGGAGTGCCCCGGATCGATTCCGCTACCAGGCTCTCATAGACGGTGGGTCAGGTTGATCTCTGGAGAGGCTGGCAAGGTAACAAGTATTGGTGCTGGAGTGCCCCAGATCGATTCCGCTACCGGACTCTCATAGACGGTGGATTAGGTTGATCTCTGGAGAGGCTGGCAAGGTAACAAGTATTGGTGCTGGAGTGCCCCAGATCGATTCCGCTACCGGGCTCTCATAGACGGTGGGTCAGGTTGAACTCTGGAGAGGCTGGCAAGGTAATAAGTATTGGTGCTGGAGTTCCCCAGATCGATTCCGCTATCGGGCTCTCATAGACGGTGGGTCAGGTTTTGATCTCTGGAGAGGCTGACAAGGTAACAAGTATTGATGCTGGAGTGCCCCAGATCGTTTCCGCTACCGGGCTCTCATAGACGGTGGGTCAGGTTAATCTCTGGAGAGGTTGTCAAGGTAACAAGTATTGGTGCTGGAGTGCCCCAGATCGATTCCGCTACCGGGCTCTCATAGACGGTGGGTCAGGTTGATCTCTGGAGAGGGTGGCAAGGTAACAAGTATTGGTACTGGAGTGCCCCAGATCGATTCCGCTACTGGGCTCTCATAGACGGTGAGTCAGGTTGATCTCTGGAGAGGCTGGCAAGGTAACAAGTATTGGTGCTGGAGTGCCCCAGATCGATTCCGCTACCGGGCTCTCATAGAAGGTGGGTCAGGTTGATCTCTGGAGAGGCTGGCAAGGTAACAAGTATTGGTGCTGGAGTGCCCCAGATCGATTCCGCTATCGGGCTCTCATAGACGGTGGGTCAGGTTGATCTCTGGAGAGGCTGGCAAGGTAACAAGTATTGGTGCTGGAGTGCCCCAGATCGATTCCGCTACCGGGCTCTCATAGACGGTGGGTCAGGTTGATCTCTGGAGAGGCTGGCAAGATAACACGTATTGGTGTTGGAGTGCCCCAGATCGATTCCGTTGCCGGGCTCTCATAGACGGTGGGTCAGGTTGATCTTTGGAGAGGCTGACAAGTAGGTTCTCCATGATAAGAGGCTTGGTTCGCAAAAAATCTCAAGGCCTAGGGGAGGCGAGCCCGGGGGCTCGCTCGTGTGGAAGAAAAAGACACGACGGATGAAACGTGCCTAAGTCCAGGGGTAAAGCGGGGCGACTGAGTAGAGTGGTCGCTAAGTTCGCCGAGCTAGGCCCAGGCTCGCGAATATTGCTTGTAAATTGCGATGGCATATGTAAAAAAATAACGAACCAAGAAGGGTCCGCCGGCGCGGCAGTCAAAAAGAAGCCTTGGGAGCTCGCAAAAAGCGAGCGCGAGCGAGGCAGGGCGAAGCGGGCCCGGCTTCGCCTCGACCAGAAAAACTAGGTGGGTCTATCTAACGAAGTCTCTTAGCGAAGGAAAGTTCAGAAATAAGGGAATGTCTAAGATATAGAGTCACGCGAGCATGAATGAAAGCGCGAGTGCGAGTAAAAATAAAAAAGAAATTACACTTAAAAGATAAACAAAATATTTCTTTTCATTGATCAAAAGATGTTTACAGCTAACGGCGAACTCGCCGGTCAAAACAAAAGTTTTACACTTAGAAAAAATAAAAACATCAAAGTTGCCCAGGAATTCTTCAGTCGCTCCCGCGATCTCCCACCTCAGAGATCGGCGGGAACAGGTCAGGAACGACGTCCTCAGCGGTGAGCTCCATCGCGTCAGGGACGATCAGGCCCGCCCCTTTAAGGATGTCGAAGACGAGTTCGGCGATCCCCATCGAGTTCTTGCGAGCTGCCTCCTTTTCACCTCGCGACTGGCCTCGAGTCCCGGCTCGCGGAGGGGGCGAGGGAAGCACCGCCAGAGTTAGCTCGCGAACATGTGCCTTGAGATAATTGTTCTCCATCTCCAGGTCGGTGATCCTCGCGGCTTGCTTACTCGCGGACTCAGCATCCTGCAGAAGGGGAGTTAGAAAAGGGTAAAGCATAGCGAGACAGGAAAAGACTTCTTACAGGCATTACTTACCAGGCCGCCTTGGAGGCTGGCGAGGAGGCCCTCCGACAAGGCCTCCTTTCCCTTAAGCTCCGCGACCTCATCTGCGGCTTTCCGGAGCTCGCCATTGAGCTCTCTGATTTCCCTATCCGCGGTGAAGTACCGGCGGCCCACCATATGTGTAAGTTCCATCGCCCGGAACTGGGCTCCCATGGCTTCATGCATGAGTCCTTTTGGCGTGAAGGCCCGGAAGAGGGAGGCGTCCTCGCGACCGTAGAGCCCGAAGGCGAGGGCGAACGCCTCGCCCCCAACTTTGTCACTCTCCACCCAGGAGGGGAGGAGAGAGGAGCAAACGATCTTGTTCTGCTCGGGGTCCTATGCGAGCATCGGCTCGCCGACTGCATCCGGGAGCTTTGCGCCGAGCCCGAAATTCTTGTCGCTCGTTTGCTTGGGCTTGTCGGTGGAGCCACCTGGCTCGCCACTCTCATCGGCGGGCTTCTGGTTCGCCGACAGGGAGAGGGGGGGTCTCTGGCTCGGACAAATCCACAATGTCCTTCGCCTTAGATGCGGGGGGGCTTTCTTGGTCTTCTTCGCCAATCCCTGCGAGGCTAGTCGTTCTGGAGGAGGGGGCGCTTCTTTCCCGACGAAGAGCTCGGGAGGTCACGGCACGCCTCGGCGGCCGCGCTCACGAGCGAGCCAGTGGTGAGGGTCGAGGACGGCGCGTGTGGGGGGTTAAGCGGAAGATCGCGCTCTCCTGAAAAGAAGTTAGAAACGTTAGCAAATAAGAAAGAAAGGGTAAGGGGAAGTCGGCGAGTGCGAGTCAAACCTTCTCCCTGGGGGACGGGCATCAACGAGTCCACTCTCTGCCGGAGGAAGGCGACTTCGAAGTTCTTCCCGGTCAGATATTGGTACAGCTTCGCATCATCGCCCCCCACCGCGGCGGGCGGGCGGTAGGTGACCTCGTCCCGTTGGAGGGGAGAGTAGGAGACGTTGCCGAATGGACCCTTCACTAGGACATATTTCTGCGTCCAATAGTGAGTCTTGTTCACCGTCTCGCAGATGGTGACGTGATGGCTCGCGAAGTGGGCCGTCCCGCCCTTGTAGGCGCGGAAAGAGAACACCTTGCGGAAGACGAGCAGACTGAACTCGATCCTCTCCGCCCGCAGATAGCTGGCGAAAGCGACTACCACTGCAATCGCATTCGACGTCAGCTGGCTCAGCAGAACGTCGAAGTACTTGAGTACCTAAAAGAATCGGGAAGGGTTAGAATACTCTTCGCGAGGCGAGCCAGGAATATTATGGTCATGAAAGGAAAAAATGTATATATACCTGGCGCACTTCGGGCCAGAGTGGGAGTCGTAGCCCATTTTCAAAATGGGCGATGGCGATTGCGAGCTCGTCGGAGTAGGGATCGCTGATGGTGTCTCGCTCGGTAGGGCGGCGAGCCACAAATCCAGGAGGGATGTAGTTGTCTACCGTGGCAAGGTGCTCCTCCGAAGTGAGGTTGGCGCAGAAGAAAAGGCCCTCGCGGAAGGCACCAGCGCACTTGGCTCGCCCCTCCGATTCCACATCTGCGACCATGATGATGTAAGGCTGCGAGTCAAAAGGCAGCGAGCGCGAGCTAGGATCTGAGAGAGAGCTGGAAGAAGAGAAGAGTGAAGGAAGAGCAGTAAATGCGGTCGTTAGAAAGAAAAAGACAGAGACTATTTATAGAAATGGGAATGGCGGGAAGGATTCGAAGCGCCAAGGCCTGCGGATAGCGGATCCACGCGGTATTTTTCCACCTCCTGGAGCCTTATCCGCTCCCGGCGAGTTGCCGCCCCGCAGAAAATCCCTCTGAACTGGTCACGGGCGAGCGAGACCTGTGCAAAGAAATAGAACGAGTCGCGAGAGCGAGTCGCAAGAGCAAGGCGGACAAAATACAATTATTAAGAGAAAAGTCTGCGAGGGGCGGACGAGGTTGATATAACGACGGAAATAGTGAAAACAAAAAAGCGGGCTCGCAAGCGAGTCAAAATTATTAATATTACAGATCGCCAAATTGTTTAAAACCCCCCATAAGGGGGGGGGGGGGGGGGGGGGGGGGGGGGGGGGGGGGGGTGAGGAAAGCAAACAGTAAATTACATAAGGCCTTTCAGTAGCGAACCCACTTCCAGCGTCCGCGGCCCCGCACACCCGAACGCGGGGGGCCTCGCGGGTAGTGATATTCGCGAACCGATTGGGCCTCGCGACTTAGCAACCGCGCGTAATCCTCAATCCGCGCGATGTGCACCCCGGGTGAGGTGACCTCGCTGCGGTCGACCAGCCTCACCTCGACAAGGATGCGCGCGTTCGCGTCCTCCATCGCAGCAAACTTCTCTTCATACGCGAGCCGATCCAGCCGATTCTGTTCGTATAACTCCCGCAACATGGAAGTGTGTTTCTGGAATATCTCAGTGACCCGCCTCTTCATTTGCTCTGGATTGCCGGGGTCCCCCAGAAAATCCGTGACCTGGCCCGGCTAGGAGATGTATGTAACCCAGCTGATGGCTAAGAAGAGAATTAACGCATCTCAAACCTGCTCTAATACCACTCTTAGAGTAAGTGAAGATTAAACAAGGAGTGTAGTGGGAACAGATAAATGCACGGCAAAAGTGAAACTCATGCATTCATTCATTTCTTAATTGCTTTGGTTCATACATAGCTCTTCTGTTTAGAGGAGCCATACAACATTCTAGAAACAAAACAAAACATGTCTGTTGGCTAGTTGTAGATGGCGCTTCCTTATCTTTTTGGTTCCAAGGTGGATATAGGGCTGCGTCTGCTCAGCTTTTGCTTATTCTGATTGTTTCTTTTCTCACAAACCACAAGGACAACACTTGCTGTAGCAACACATGGAGCTCCATATTTTTCAACTTGATGTTAAATTGGCTTTTTTGAATAGAGAGCTTCAGAAGAGGTTTATGCTGAGCAACTTAAAGTTTTGTATTAAAAGAAAAAGAGAATAAACTATATAAACTGCAAAAGACATTGCATGGACTAAAACAAACACCCCTAGCGTGAAATTGCAAAATTGACAACTTTTTTCTTGAAAATGAGTTCGTGAAAAGCAAGAAACCAACTCTATTTGTAAAGAAGGAAGATACTGATTTCGTAATAGTTTGTTTTAGCACTAATCAGAAATAAGTAAAGGAGTTTAAGCTGAATATAATGAATTGTTTTGGAATGAATGATCTTGTCTTACTTGGATACTTCTTTGGTGTTCAAGTTAATCAAGCAAGGAAAAGATTTCCTTCGTAAGAGAAGTATATTGAAGACTCTTAGAAAGTTTCATATGACAAATTGCAACCAGTTGACCTATGGTGCCAAGTGAGAAATTACTCAATGATAACTCACAAATTGCATCTGATGTTGATGCATGGTTTCAAGATTTATGCAAAATCTCAACAAGAACAATTCCATTGTTGCAAAAAAGAATTTTGTGATATTTACAGGGAACATAAGGACTCAGACTTGAAAATATGAAAGAATAAGAGATCAAAGTAGTTGGCTCGCTGATAGTGATTGTGTAGGTTAACTTGATGGTAAAAAAGTACTAGATTGAAAGAGGATTAATTCATTGCTTGTCTTTCTCATGACCCAAGGGGTCTTTGAATAATGGATACGTGACAACGCTTTTACGTGTAGGTCCACATACTCGAACCGAATCCAAACATACAAGAAATATGAAATACACGACACGACATTTAATTGAACATATACAAAATAGAAAAATAAGTGACATTTAATTAAACATATAAGTAATGGATCGTGTGGTCCCATAACATATAGAATCCTAGTTGCATACAGTAGAAACAAATGAAATATGTCCTTATCAATATAGTCATATCAGTAAAACTAAAGTTTCTTTGACCTTGGAAAAGTTTTCACATAATGGCAAGCACATTAACTCGGATTAACATCTTGTTCTGAATGCACACAAAAGATTTATTTGCCCTGAGCTAAATTATGTTCCCTTAGCATACGAGGACTTGGTTAACATTGAGAAACTTTTGAGTGGAAAGTTGAATCATTTGTTTGTAATTCATCATCAGAGGGTTTTGTCATTTTTCCATGATGATTTCAAGATTTTTCTTTTGCTTTTGCTTCATTTTGCCATTTCCCTTTCTGTTTATTTCCTCACTATTCTTTATTTGCCTCGTCACTCTCCCCCTTGTCTGCTTCACCTCCACACCAACTGATAGGAAATTCATAGGGTCCGGTCTATGCAATAAACCAAATTTCTTTTTCGGAGAATGAGCGGACATTCCTTGACTTTTAATATCCAAATCTTTTCCTTATATCTTTTGTAGTGAAAAGTAAATTGATGGAGGCACGGTACAGATTTCTACATCTTTCATGGGTGTGATTTTTCATGTTGCTAAATTTGATGTAATAATTTTTTGTTCCGTGTTTGTATTGATTGAATCCTTGCTTTATCATCTGTTCTATTATGTTGCAAAACTCCAGCATGCTTTAAGATACCTTATGTTTTTCATCACATTTCAATGCAATAAACCAAATTTACTTTTCCCTGAATGAACTTCCTAGACTTTTCATATCTAACTTCCTTATATATTTTGAAGTGAAAGGTAAATTGATAAAGGCAAGATACAATTTCTACATCTTTCATTGCTGTGATTTTTCATGTTGCCAAATTGGATGCACTAATTTTTTTGTTCTATTTTTATGTTGCCTGAATCCTTGCTTTATCATCTGTTCTTTTATGTTGCAAGAATCCATAATTTATGAAACTTATGTTTTTCATCACATCTCATTGCAGAACATGCAATTAGTACTCAATGACTCTTCATTGCAAATATTTGGGCCAAGCTAACTATTGTCTGGCACATCTTGATGTAAGAGTTCAAATAATATGGAAATGCTCAGTATCATCTTTGACTAAGTTTACTAATGCAATAGAAAATGACAATTTTTGGTTGAAACAACTGGACCACAAGGACTGGCTTGCGCCAAACGAAGTCCTCAAAGTGTTTGGAAACTTGAGAGATCCTGAGCTGGTTATTCATGCTTTTAGAAAGACTTCGGCTCGTGTGGATTATAAGCCAAGCGAGGCTCTATATAGTTTAATAATTGATAGACTTGCCCGTGCTCGGAAGTTCGATGCAATTGGTGATTTGTTGGATAGAGCAAAATGCGAAAATTGTAGATTTTCTGATGACTTCTTCTACAAAATAATAAAAATTTATGGGAATTTAGCAAAGCATCTCGAGCTAGCCATTAATACACTGTACAGAATGCCAGAGTTCGATTGTTGGCCTACAGTAAAGACATTCAATTGTGTGCTTAACATGCTCGTGTGCGCCAAACAGTTTGAGATAGTTCACGAAGTTTTTCTCAGTGCTTCGAAGTTGGGTGTTTCGCCGGATACTTGTTGTTTTAATATTCTTATCAAGGGGTTGTGCCGGTTAGACAAGTTGGAAGCAGGCTTTTTTGTATTGCACGAAATCTCAAAACACCGCTTGTCGCCCAATAGGACCACGTACTCAACATTGATGCATGCTTTTTGTAAGCATGGTAGAGTGAAGGAAGCATTGGAGGTATATGAGATGATGGAGAGACGAGGTTGCCATCCCGATGCCATAACTTTTAACATATTAATTTCTGGACTATGTAAAGAAGGAAAAGTTGACGAAGGGATGGGATATTTGAAAACAATGAAGCTGAAGGGATGCTATCCAAATTCAGGAACTTATCAAACCCTTCTCTATGGATTGCTGAGTGAGAAACGGTTTGTGGACGCGAAGAATTTTATGGAAATAATGTACTCGGAAAGGAAATATCCGAGTTTTTTGTCATACAAATTGGCAATCGAAGGTCTTTGCAGCGAGGAGTTTATGAATGATATTGATTTTGTCTTGAAGAAAATGGTTGGCCAAGGTTTTGTTCCACCTATGGGAACTTGGAAGAAGATTGTTGGCTGCATTGTCTCCAAAACTGATGGCTGTTGGCTGCCTGGTCTCCAAAATTGAGGATTTTTGGCTGCATGGTCGCCAAAATTGAGGGTTGTTGTTGCTTCTATCTGATCTGTAGCTGAATTATCAATCTGATCTACATGCGATTGAGATGGTAAAGCAGTTTTCTATAAGCTTTCAACCTGCATCTGTTGATGGTAATATAATCACTTATAAAAAACAGATCATTCTGCCTATTCTTATTATTTGAAGACAATGGATGGGATAGCTGCAATTCAAAAGCCGCATTGCCATCCGGAGCCCATTAGGATCTACTCGCACCATAGCCACTGGTCGGTCTTGTCATATTTACGATCTGAGTTCACGACCGCGATCAGAGGGACATTTCATATATATTTTGTGCATTTTTCATTTTTTTAGTCCATTTAGGGGCCATTTTGTTCATTCGGAACCGGTCGATCTAGACCGTTCAAGATGAGGGCAGCCTTAGTGCATCTTATAAACCCTCCCCCTCATGTGAGGGCATCAAATGCGAGCCATGTACCATTCGGTCCTCCACGCCGCCTCTTCCCTCCGGAGCCGACACATGAAACCTACTCCCACCTCCTCCGCCCTCACAATCTGTCCCATGTCACAATTTTGTCGCAAGAAGTTTCGTCTTCGCTATCATTAGCCTTGTCCAAACTATGAGATTAATCTAATGAACCCTCATTCTCTGTTCTGTCTTGCTGAATACCGCAAAGAAGCTGGTTTCTTGAAAATTTGTATTGCCGTGATTATGATGCGCTGTGTGCGCGGATCCTTCCTTTCGGTTTTAAACCTACTGCTTAATTCTCAGTTTGAGAGAATATTGGCTGTTGTGATTGTAATTATGAAAAAATACAGATAATGTCTGAGAAGGTGCTGACGCTATTTTCTCAAAATGACATTTTTATGCCAAAATGCCACCGCTGGCATGCAAGTCTGGTCAGAAATGCCGTCACGAAGGTTTCAAATGCAAGTAAACTGCTGTCACTACAATTACCACCACAATTTCACAATTTCACAATTTCAAATGCAAGTAAACCGCTGTCACTACAATTACTACCACAATTTCACAACATATCTATGATTACTACCACAATTTCACAACCTAACTATGATTACTACCACAATTTCACAACATAACTATGATTACTACCACAATTTCACAACAGATTACTACCACAATTTCACAACCTAACTATGATTGCTACCACAATTTCACAACATAACTATGATTACTACCACAATTTCACAACATAAATGTGATTACTACCACAATTTCACAGCCTTGTTATTACGATTACTGCAAGGATTTCAAAAAACTTTGAACATTGTCTTCATACGGATCATTACATTTTGACAGTAGTAGAGTGGCTAGGAATTTTTTCCTAAGTTCGTGCTGGTTTTAGTTTTTCTTCGTGTTTGACTTATGGGCTGTGTTGGATGAATGCAATTTTGATTGCGGATGTTCTAGAAGCACCGACGGTAAAAATTCATGTGTTTACAATGTTGATTGTTCTAGAAGCATCCATAGTGAAGATGACTGCAGTTTCGTCGATGCCATTAACGTATTGCTCTAGTTTACGGTATTTCAAAGGAAGAAACAAAGCTGCTTATTATTTCTTTTGCTTTGTTAAATTTGTTCATTTATCTGACGCTTTCTCCTAAGCAGCTGTTCTGTACGATTACTTATGTAGTATGCTAACTTGTTTATTAACCTTTTTTTTCCTTCCTGTCGGGAGAAAATATTGCATAGGTTGTTTCCCACACAACTAATAATTTCATAAAGAGATGTACATAGACTTTTATTTCAATAAAAATGATTACAAAATTGGGATTTCTATAATGCTAGAAATCGAGGCGGCGTGTAGAAATTAACTTTTAGTTTTCTATACTGACTCTTTTCAAAAGCCGGTTGACCTCATCCCATCTCTCCCTAGATATGCCTCAAGCTGCCCCCAAGACCTAATCCCTAAGTCTAGTTGCCTAACTTACAAGGCGAATTCCTTCCTAAGTCGTATGTGGACCTAGTCGTCACCACACGGGTGGATTTTTTACCGTCACAAAAAGAAAAGAGATTACAAGGGATATAAGAAATAAAATTTATGTAGTAAAAACTCTATATATGAAATCTGAAGGCGATGACGAAGACATGAGAGAGATCGGCATTGTTGTTGCGTTTGTATTTCGTGTAGAATGATTGGTTATCTGCGTAGCTTTCGAGTTGACCTTTTGATGTTTAAGAGTGTTGTAGGGATGGCTCTGGATGTCTGGGACAGGGCTCCACAAAAGTACCTTTGGAGTTGCGCACTTGAGAAAGAGCGAACAACTCTTTAAATAGAGTCTGTCCACTATCACCAGTAACACCTACCGCCCCGCGGTATCCTTTAGGAAAGTTGTTTCCTACTCTTGTCGGCTTGAAATGGAAGCCTCAGTTTCATATTTTAGGCAATAATCTACCGTGTTGCGATAAAGTTATCTCGCCGCGATATGCGAAATATCGATCCCGCCAGAATCCGATTTCCTGCTCCATTTGGCTTCTCAATCAGGCTGATGATTGTCAGAGTTGCCATTCAGTTACCGCCGCGCGATATAGGTACCACAACTCATTAACTCTTAACAAAAATAGTCTTGTGCTTCCGCCAATGTTTTCGTTTAAATGCTACTTGCAAGCTATCCCACAATAATGAACGCTACCGACAGCGGTAGAGGCTATCGCCCCGTGGAAGTATTCATTTCAGAACACGACATCCATCTTTTCGCCTCATTCGATCATTCTCGTTCAGTATGTACCTGTTTGGCATGCACACTATAACCACAAAACAAGCTTAATCAAATACATAATGAGATTTTTATTTTCAAATCAAGAGATGTGGAACACATGTTTAAACCAACTCTCATTTTGATAATAACAAATCCTTTAATGAGAAATCAGACATTTAAAATTAGAGTTGTGTTTATAGAATAATGTGGTAAGTGATAATCATGAAAACAAGTTTTAGAGTGATATAATCAAGTACATAACTATGGTGATTTTCATAAAAGAATACTCCCCCTATTTGCTTGCTCCCCTACATAGTGATGTTATAATTACACCCCATACATTTCTAGATTTCTTACTTTATTCTCTCCCTTTTGGTATTATCAAAAGAGGGTATAGGTGAGTTGAGTCATGAATTTTACTCTTCCCTTTTATTTATTAAATAAAGGACCGCTTGTGTTAAAGATAATCATGATTGAGCGTAAGAGTAAACAACGGAAAAAGTCATGAAAATAATGCATGAAACACATAATGAAGATAATCATGAAAGCGTATGAGCTCCCCTTAAAATAAATCAAGTTGTCTTGTTGAAATAACCATGAATAATAAAGAGAGGGATATACTAATGTAAAAGTTGCATAACAATGAAAATAACATATATAAATCATCATGTAAACCATAAGAGCACAAAACACAAGAAGGGATAAACTTGGAAAATAAATTGATTTTTGGAAAGATTTTCTTTTGAAAACCATGATAAAAAGTAGAGTTGTGCAAACAAAATTGTTTATTGAAGTTTGAATTTGAGATTAGCCAAGCAAAAGAGATATATCAAGAAAAAACTGCAAACTACAATGTAAAGTGATTTGGAATTCAAACATTTAGAGAACATTGTAGCGATTATGTTTAGCTATCTAGTACATTTACTTAATGTTTGTAGAGACTAGTGTAATTGTGCTTTAGAGTCCAATTCTCATGATTGGAAGATTTATGTAAGAAAATGATGTGTACAAATTGTGTTTTGATAAAGTATACAAGAGTAATAATAAGACTCATGAGCTACGTAATGGAATAAACATAACATCAACAAAATGCAAAGTAAATTACTTCCACTTATTTCAATGCACAATAAGAATTAGTAGAACATACTAAGGTGTTTTGCACACATAATGTTCATTAAGACTTATCAGAGAGCGAAGTAGTGTTTGAGGGATCACATAACATTAATGTAGAATTTTATGTTTGTGATCCGGTGTACTAAAGAGAAGTATAACTATGTAGTATTTTTGTTTTAGATTGTTTGCACAAGACACTTTACAATTCTTTCTAGGTGATCTTGTTTGCACAAGACACTTTACAATTCTTTCACAATGCATATTAAAGCTTATTAGGAGGAGAAATAGTGTTTGCTAGAGTTTTCTTTGTCATTTATCATTTAATTTAATTTGGTGACAAAAAGCTTTGAATTTACTTGCTTAGCAAACATTCAATTTTATTTTGCAACCACAGTCTCTAATGATGAGTGCATGAACATCCATGAATTGCAAGAAGTCAATTCAATTGTGTAGATAATTTATCTGTGTATTTCAACTAGTTATAAAATTACACTACACATACATGCATAAACAAGATTATTTGCACATGTAGAAATCAAAAGGTGAGTGAAAATCATTATCAAGCATAAATCATCACTCATATTTAGAGACATACTAAGCATTTCTACACATGTTTTCAATATTCATTTTCATTGTACAACACAAGATAGTATGCAAGACATGAATAATCAAGAAAATGTGTAATAATTTTGAAAATGAAATCATACATTGTAATGATTCTTTAAATGTTATATCTATTCATCCATGACTTTAGCATTGAAAATTAAGTAGTTTTTATGACTTGTTTTTATAAAAATACAAAGAAATACAAGAATAAAAATTAGAGAAAAGCATATTTTTATGATTTTATGTTATTTTGTAATTTTCTATTTTGTTTTTGGATTTTCAAAATAGAAAGACATAAGAAATAACAAACATTTTTGTACTAAAACACGGAAGTCATTGACGAACAAATCAGTAGAGTAATCTTTCATCCCAGTAAAAAAAACTGCAGCAAAAGAGCAAAAAAGGAAATTAGCACCATCGCCGGTGGTTGTAGTAACTGTCGGGCAGTATCAAACAAAGTTTTGCATTTTCGAGGAAAAATCATGTTATTCGACATTTTTCTTTTCGAATTTTTATTGATCATGGTTCTCTACTGTAAGGAGCACCTAATGCAGTAAAGAAATCAGAAAAATAATCAAAAATTGCGAATTTAAAAATTAACTTTAAGATGTCCAAAACACCCAACTCCAACCTAAGTAATGAAAATTGTGCATTAGGGAGTGGCTTTGTGAAGATGTCCGCAAACTGAAATTTAGTTCCAATAAAGCTTATTCTAACATGTTTTTTCTTTATATGATCACAGATGAAGTGTTGTTTAACATCAATGTGTTTGGATCTAGAATGGTGAACCAGATTATTGGTTAGATTGATAGTGTTTTTGTTGTCATATTTTAGTTCTACATTCTTAAGATGAACTCCAAAATTCTCTAGTGTTTGAGTCATCCATAAATCTTATGCGCAACAGCTACCTAGTGCGATATACTCGACCTCGGTGGGGGTGAGCGCAACAAAATTATGTTTCCTACTCGACCATAATAGAACTGAAGACCCTAAGAAATGACATGCGCTACTAGTGCTCTTACAATCTAAAGAACATCCCGCATAGTTAGAATTATAATAGCCATGCAAAATAAATGAGTCATTATAAGCATACCACAATCATAATCTAAATGTGTCTGTCAAATATCTAAAAATGGGTTTAACCGCTTTTAAATGTGATTTTTTAGGATTGACTTGAAAACGAGCACATAAGCATACGAAAAACATAATATCTGGTCTAGAGACACTTAAATATAATATAAGATTCAATCATTCCTCGATATAAAGTTTGATCAATTGAAATTTTGGCTTTATCTTTTCTTAGTTTTAGTGATGCACGCATTGGCGTATTAGCTTGCTTACGTTTTTCAAACCCAAATCTTTTGAGCATATCATGAATATATTTACTTTGACAAATAAAGATTCCATCATGACGTTGAATAATTTGAAATCCAAGAAAATAATTAAGTTCTTCTACCAAGCTCATTTTAAATTCATTTTGCATCACTTTAACAACCTCATTACACAACTCTTCATTAATGACTCCAAAAATATATCATCTACATAAATTTGTAATATAATCAAATCATCATTTAAATGCTTAATAAATAGTGTGGTGTTGACACTACCCATAATATAATCATGTTTTAATATAAAAAAAGTCAATATACCATGCCAAACACGCAGCGCTTGTTTTAAACCATAAAACACCTTTTCTAATCTATACACATGGTTGGAAAACTTATCATATATAAACGGGGGGGGGGGGGGGGGGGGGGGGGGGGGGGATTGTTTTACATAAACTTCTTCGTTAATTATCTTGTTTAATAAAACACTTTTTACATCCATTTGAAATAATTTAAATCGTTTGAAACTAGCAAATGCAAGAAAGATTCAAATAGATTTTAAACATGCAACGCGTGCATAAGTTTCTTCAAAATTTATCCCCCAATTTGAGAATATTATTGTGTCACTAGTCTAGCTTTATTCTTAGTTATTCTAGACTCACCATCTAATTTATTTTTAAAGATTCATTTTACTCCTACTACCTAATGATTAGATGATCGCCCAACTAGTTTCCAAACTTTATTTCATTCAAATAGATTTAGTTCATCATTCATAACTATAAATCAAGATTCATCATTTAAAGCAGTTGAAACATTCCTAGGTTTAATTTTAGAAATAAAACATAAGTTTGAAAATGATTCATGCACGGAAAAGCGTGTAGTTACCCCTTTCGAAGGTTCTCATTTACAAGCTCTCGTGGATGATCGTTTGTAAATTTTAGCACACTTGGCAGCATGTACTCCTCATGTTCTTCTTCTTCTTTCTTCGCCTCAACATTAAGTGGTTCATCATCCTTATGCTTCATGCTAGAAGTAGGCTCTTCTTAGTTTCCCACTATACAATTGCCCATGATTCTTCCTTTGCTATTATCTCCAAACGCCAGCCTCCCTCCTTTCTTTTTCTTTAGACTAAGGAACTTATCTTTGTTACCCGTCATGTGCTTGGAGCAATGAGAGTCAAGTACCATATGTCTCCTTTGTCCTTAGCCTGCCAATAAACTTAGAAAGAAGTATGAAGTAAAGATTCGGATACCCAAGAGGTTCCCCCAAGAATCTCAAGCTGGAGCTAGCAAGCCGGCCAAAAAGGCCAAAGCCTCATGAAGTGTCTTCCTCCTCCTTTTTTGTTTCCATAGCTTTTGTTACGGCTTGCATGCCGAGGTAGCTTAGGAGTTTTGCTATGCTTGAACCAGTGTGATGGATGTTTGATTTGGTTGAATGTTTTGTAAGGTCATAAGGCCGAAACTTCTACTTTGGTGTTTTCTCCCTTTTAGATGTGGACAAACTCTGCGTGTTGGGTTCTGTGTTTCCGTTGTGTTTTGGTATAAATTACTGGGGTTGTTTCTTATATCATTTTATAATGCTTAATCTGTGGTGACTTTATGTTGTGGGGTCCCAGCTGGACCCATACTATATGGTTTATCTGTGGTGACTTTATTCTGTGGGGTCACGGCTGGACCCATACTATATGGTTTTTATAGTGGTGTTACAGTGTGCCTCAAAGATCGTGTCGTTTCACTCTTGGTCATGTGTAGAGCCAAGAACTGCCAAAAACCAACACACGCCCTTGGCACAAGGGCATGTGTCACAAGCAGCGTGTCTCCAAAAGTTGCGTCTTTTGATCCCTGGAACTACCACCATGTGTTGGGCCATGAATTAATGCTTCCCCAAGTCCTTGAGACACGTCTCTTCATCGTTTAGAATCATTTTAGGCCCAAAAAGTGTCCCGATTCGTCCGAATCTGAATTTACCCGCTCCTGTACACTTAAACACACATTAGACACATAATATCATATAAAACATATAATTTAATCAATTTATAAAAGATAATCATTAATAAAGCGCAAAATAAAAATGTATAATTCAATCATCATCAAATATCCTTACACTTAGCTTTTGACATTCTATGACAAAATATGCAATGAACAAGAGTTCATTTGGGTTTAACAAAATCCTAACACAGTATCTCATGACTCTCCCCTCTAGATAGTAGATAGAACTAGCCTGATACACACATCACTATAACGTAAATTTTATTTGTAAAATTAAGTGTGTCACAAATGAAATGAAAATTAATTTTACTACCTTCTTTTTTGTGTCCTTCACTCAAGTGTAGTTGGTTCTCCATATCTTGCTTTGATAGGATCACATAAACTTACTTTATATACAATCTTCATTTTTATTAGTACTTCTCTTTAATATATTATACAAATCATACAAGTTTAAGAAATAAGGGCAATAATAAGAATCTTTAGGACTTTTGATGAGTTGTAATGTGGCTTAGGTAATAAAGGGTGGGGATAAATATTAGTAGCAGTCTTTATCACTACTAAATCAAATTTGAGCTTTGTTCTTATGAACCGATCACATTTCCCACTCCATAAATTTATACACCCCCAAACTTATTTTTTTATGAGGGGTGCATTTATTTTCATTATTCTCAACTCATTTTGCTTGTTATTTTCATTTTTTTTAGAAATATATATACATATACATATATATATATTTCATTTTTCTTTTGTAATATCCCCATCACTCCCACATAGAAGTGAATCATAGGACCTCCAATAATATTCTCATAATTCCCACATAAAATGAATCATAGAATTTTTCTTTTATCCGTCATTCTTATAATTTTTTAGAACAAAGACTCTTTAGTAATGATATTTTTGATGGAAGAATTAGGCTTTGGTAATTATTAGTGGAGTTACAAAAGAATAATGATAAAGGGCTCAAAAGAGGATGCTAGTGGTGAAAATATGTAGGTTAGACCCAATAGCTCAAACTAAAATTCGAAGGTGACCTAAATCATTTCCTTACTACAAACTTTATTCTTAAATTTTTGTTTAAAGTGTAAAGAATTAAAATTTTGCCCTAATAAAGAAACCATTTATAAATGGCTAACATAACCGCTATCTAGCTTTTTATGAAAGAATTACCAAGGTTTTGAGAACCGGACCGGAGAACGAACCGGTGAGATCAAAGGTTCAAGGTCGGATCGGTTGGACCGGTTGGACCGGGGTTGAACCGTGATATTAGATAATATAATAAATATTAAAATTATCTATTATAATTTAATCTAGTCTATATATTTTTAATAAAGATAATAGGAATAAAGAGACAAAATTATATAAAATATTTTCATAAATAGTAATATATTTTGCTATCATCTAAAATCTCAATATTAAAATTTTATCACATATATAATAAGTTATCAAATATATTATGAAAATTAAATTTTAAACTTTTAATTAAGTAGACGTGCACATCTCGACTATACAAAGAAATTTTTTGGCTAAATAAAAACTGCATATATTTGTTAATTAAAAATAAAAACTCTCGAATATAATATTTGTTAATTAAAAATAAAAACTGCATATATTAATTACAAATAATTTCGGTTTATTCTATATATATAACTTAAGAAGAATAGATTTATTACATTAACAAATATGAATAATAATAATATTATTATATGTTAATTAATACGAATATTATTTGTATATATATAATATAATTCAATAAAAACAGATAAAATGCATTGGTGTAGTGGTTAGGCATTTTGAATCTTGTTGGAGGTTACCAGTTCAATATATCTTTATACTAATCCCACATCACAGGATTGAATATAGGCGGCCTTCACATCCATATAAAAGAAAAAGAGCAGCACCACTCAAGTTGTACATTTCTCCACCTCTATTAATTTTAGAGTTTTAAAATAAAAAATTAATTTTAATCCCCAGGCTCAAGACCCGCCCGGTTTAGCTTAACCCGCTCCAGTTTACGGTTTTACGGGTGGACCGGCCGGTTCGCCGGTTCTTGACCGGTTCTGGGTGGGAGCGATTTTAGACCCTTGACCAGACCGCATAGTCCACCGATTGGCGGTCCGACCGGTTGAACCGGCCGGTCCGGTCCGGTTTTCAAAACCTTAGAATTACACTATTTTGATTAATTCAATTTGAAGAGGTGATCAATTAATTAAAATTTCATAGAAAACACAAATTTTATTTTATTCATAAAAACTTAGTTATTAACGTGTGTGTGCAAACATAGTGTATCAAATATGGAGGAAGTACATTTGTTTGAGACAACAAAGCTAGCAATCAATAACATTAATTTATGAAAAACTTTGGCCATAACAATGTTTTATCAATTTATAGTAAGAGTAAGTAAGAAAATACTTAATCTACTTTTCAAAATTTTATTTATTCTACATATCATCATGAGAAAATTGGTAAAAAGTTGGTTAAAATATTCTGTTCCCCCATGCTTAATGGTAACAATGTTCTCATTGTATTTGAGTGATAAAAATGAGTACATACGATGAATATAGAAAGAAAAGTGCGAGGAAAGCAAATAGGGAACACTAAATAGTATATGAAGTGATACATAGAAATCCGGAAAACCATATAATAGATGTCTAACTGAAAACAAAATAAAAAATACATGTCTAGACACTAAAATAACATAAATAGATAATGGAGAAAGTGCGGGAAAGGAGATAAACCACTCTGGCGAACGACGGTGAGAAGAAGTTGTCGGAGGAGGATATACCTCATCGAAACGATCACATAAGTATGTCTTGTAATCGTGCGTCGAGGAACTCTCCCTGGATAGGTTGTCCACACGCCACTATGGAGAGTCTTACGCCCACGGTGGAAGTGGGTATGATGCAGGAATCTCGGAGGATAGATAGGGCCATATGTCTTCATGGAAGGAAGTTATCTCGGCCAACATGGCCACTGTGATAGAGAATCATGCGGAGATATAGGCTCTTATGGAGCATATGAAAGAAAACGAGATAAACTTTCTACGGATGCAGAACACCATTCTGGACAACCTATCCAGGGAGAATCCTGACGTGGCGGTGAACGCTGGCGTGGAGGTGAAGGTTGTGCCATTTTCTCACAATCTAGCGAGCACGCAATGTGGCCATGATGAGGAGATTCATACGAGCAACTATCTTCATAGGAGGCATCTGATCGATCAATCCCAACCCCTAGATAATCTCGTGACGTATAGGGTGATCGAGATAACTACACCCATGGCGTGCTCAGCCTGTTAGGGGAAGTGAATGCGAAGAAAATACTCAAGATTGAGCGGTATATGCTCCTGCATGCTATAAAGATATAACACGTCCTTGGCGCTAACCACGCCTAAACTGTCTCCACGACCACTCAGTGTGCGACTGAGAATGATGTGAGCAATCTGAAAGGTTGGGGGAGTAAAGAGAGGATGCCTTGCTCCTCTTGGCTTTATACACCAAAGGATCATAACTGATAACATCCCAGTACCCTGCTACGGTCACTGACGGCGGAAAAGAAGACAAAATCATGGCATACTCTGGAATGCTGGTAAAGGCAACATCATACAACCCCATGATGACTCTGAACTCTCCGATAGAAAGTTTGAACGTCTAGCCGAGCTGACGAAAGGAGTAAGTGACGTCAACCTCTGCTGCCCCGGCACCACGATCCTGTGCTAGAGTTGTCAAAAACTACCTCTCTATCCCCCCAACTCGTCAATCGCAAATTTCTTGTCACAGCCGATATGATCGACTAGGGCTCGCACATCCTCTACGATGTGAAGGCACTCTAGAAGTAGCCAAGAAATCATCTAGCACTCCTGAAATCTCTTCTGAGAAAGCATCTCGAACCGGTGCCTATGATGCACAATAGTGAACTGGAGGATGGTCTCAATAGTGACTCCCCCGAGTGTAGCAGCTCGACCCCCAGTTCCACGAGAAGAGGACAATGATGATTGATGTGATCTATGCATGGTAACTGTTGCGGGTCGCTTAGGGCTCTTGGTAGACCGGTTTACTTGAACCACCTTAGCTCGGGAGCGAACCAAGCGCGCAAACAGTCAATTTGAGATTCGTTGATTACACTGGGACTTTTTAGCGTGGAAAACCCGGAAAGGGTAAAAAACCACGTGGCCGGAGCTGTGCCGACCAAACTTCCACTATCTTCTGGGGGGTTACAATTAGAGATTCAGAAGTCGAGCGCGACAGACCGCTGCTCATTACAATATCAGAGAGAGAGAGAGAGAAAGAGAGAGAGAGAGAGAACGTTCCGATGGCGACAGGCCACCTCTCGAAAAAAACTAAATCTTTTCCTTCTGAGAACGGTAGAGAACGAAAGTGGGAATGCCTTGTCCGCTTTCGTGGAGACGAAAGTGAGACAGCCTTGTCCGCTTTCGTGGAGACGAAAGTGAGAAAGCCTTGTCCGCTTTCGTAGAGACGAAAGGGAGAAAGCCTTGTCCGCTTTCGTGGAGACGAAAGTGAGAAAGCCTTGTCCGCTTTCGTGAAGACGGAAAACTTCAAGTCCGCGAAGGAGATCTTCAAGCTCCGAAGGAGAAATCTGTGGAAATCTTCAAGGAGCTCTCTCTGGGCATTCAGGACGGATCCCCCCAAATGAAGACTAGGGGGTCCTTTTATAGCTTTGGCCGGGGGTAGCCCGGTAATTTTGCCGTTGTAACCACCATAACCACCTGGGTGGACGAATCATATTTTCCGGTTCGGAGCTCACGGATCACCATTTTTCGTAACTGACCATCCTGCCCTTCGAGGAAAGGCGACAAGCTGTTCCTGAAAAGTGAGAAACTGAAAAAACAAAAAGTGAGCGAGCCGAGTCGGAAAAGTGAGAAGTCAGAAGAGATAAAAAGTGAGATAAGCGCGCTCAGAAGCGTTCTGAGCACGTAATGAACGAGGAATTACTCCGAACGGAGTCCGGAGCCCGAAAAGCGGGCGGCGAGCCGGAAGAGGGGGGACTCACCCCAATCTTACTACGGGGGAGAGCGGTTCGACCGCCCCCGAAGGCGGGCGCGGCCCAGGAGGGGCTCGGCACTACCGCGCGGTAGAGCCGGGCGGTAGCGCCGCGCTTGCCGCGGGCGCCACCGCGCGGTGGCGCCGGGCGGTAGCGCCGCGCTTGCCGCGGGCGCCACCGCGCGGTGGCGCCGGGCGGTAGCGCCGCGCTTGCCGCGGGCGCCACCGCGCGGTGGCGCCGGGCGGTAGCGCCGCGCTTGCCGCGGGCGCCACCGCGCGGTGGCGCCGGGCGGTAGCGCCGCGCTTGCCGCGGGCGCCACCGCGCACGGCCCGCTCGCCGGCGGGAGGGGACGGTGTCGCCGAGCACGTTGCGGTTGGCGGCGGTTTCTTTAACCTCCCACTCTCTCCCACTAAAGTAATGGGGAGAGTGGTTTATGGGAGTAACCGCCATCCGGTTCTCTCATAAATGAGAGCTCATGATGAATCCCCATCAATAACCTAGAAGAAGGGACATTAATTAAAATTTGGGAATTTTTGTGGATGTAATGCATGACTAAAAAAAATGGGAAAATTCTAATTTTTACTTTGAAAGTTCCAAAAAATTTTTTTTATTTTTTTTAGTGTGAACACAAAAACAAACACAAAAATGAAAAAAAAAATCACAAACACTCACGTATATATACATATATCGTTAATAAAAATGCAAACAAAGAACGAAAAAATCAAAAAAATAGAAGTAAAAATCTCGAACATAACACGCAACTCATGAATTTTTTAAATATAAGAAAATATAGTTTTTTTGAAAAAATTTGCCATGACCTTTGCTAAAAATGTAGATATCACAATAAAAATTTTCGTTTTAAAACTCATGAAATTTTTACAATGGCGAAGAGAAGAAGAAAATACGCAAAATCAATGGAAAAAATGAATAATATGTTAGAATTTTGTAAATAACACATTTGTTTTATTATGTTTTAATGGAGCTCTTATGATGTTTGGTGTATGGCTATTCATATTTGATGAAAAGCTACAAAACCAAAAGATTGAGAGAATCCAAATTATTTGGTGGGAAACATTTCATGAAGAAAATGATGAACCATTTAGTCCCACCATGCATATTTCCATTCTTGATGGTGAATATATATATTAGTTCACACCTTCTTATTTGTTCAAAAGAACATAAGGAGAAACTATGAACCACACACGCGCATGCGTGCACGCACCGCACCCGATCCGTATTCTGGATTTGGGGAATAATTGAATTGCATTTTTTGTACAAAATAATTTCAGAGTTTTTATTCGGAGTAGCGTCAAATAGAAGTCGGAGTTGCGTCGAATAGATTTCGAAGTGACATCGACAAGCCCGCTGAAGTTGGAATGGCGTCGAATGGAATTCGACGCACCCGACTTGCGTCGAGTAGAACTCAGACTCGACGCTTGCGTCGATATGTTCACGACGCTTGCGTCGACAAGTACTGTGTCGGTTTGACCTGCGTCGATAGAACTCGACGTAGCGTCGACTTGCGTCGATATGATTTCGACGCAATGTCGAATTGAATTCGACGCGACCTGTCCTTTTGCGCTTTCTCTTCGCAGTTATTGCGCGTATTTTTAACTGTTCGTTTCACGCGTGTTTCTCGCCATTACTTCATAACGTTGGAAATATTCGACACCTCTCTCCACGATTATCGCCTTCCAATTATAACCGATGGAATTAATTACATGTTATTATTACGAGACTCCAATATAGGAGATTTTCTGAATCGTTATTTTCAATTCACGTTTTGTGCTTTCTGAAAACTGCTCTCGTGCTCTCTGTTCTCGCGACGAATTTTCAGCGTGCTTCCTTTTCTTTACGTTTGCTTCATCAAGTGGGTGTTCGGGTGCTCTGTGCTTCTTCGGTGTCCGCGCAATTGGAGCTTTCGGGATCTAGCCGGGTGTTGTACCTTGGAGGAGTGAGCATCGGTGAAAGCCCTCCCGGAGGGTGGTGCAACTTCTTTAGGGCAGTGATCACACGCCTTACCCAGGCTCGATTCTAAACCATATATTGATCTCTTATTTATTTCTCACCTCCTTCATGCAATTTTATTAACATTGTTGTTTATATATATTTATATATATATGCTATCATGTAAAACCGTTTTAAAACCGAAAAATATAGTATTTTCTATATTAATATAGGAATATAAGAAAGATATTTCAACAATCTAAAGAAGTTGTTTACTGCACTGTTATATTAAGATAAATAAAATCAAATAATCAAATATGTTTATCTCTGTTTTTATTTTCACATGTACTGGAATTTATTTTATGTTTTATAAATTCCATAAATCAATAATGGCTTCTAGATCTGATGACTCTGCCGGGATCAAACCTGAGAAAGTCAACGGAAACGGCTTTCGTCGTTGGCAAGCTCAAGTAAAATATTGGCTTAATACGTTAGGTCTTTTATCTGCTATCTTCGATACTCCTGCTGTAGAAACAGAAAAGCTCAGCGATGCAACTGCAGTCGCTTCCTCTCTTCCATCGTCTTCATCTTCCAGTGCAAATACCACTAGAACCTATGTTAGACGTGTTCCTTATAGAGATCCGATAAATATAGAATATCATAGCCGCAACCGAATTCTTAGTGCCTTGTCTGACAGCCTCTACGATGTTTTCCTTCAATATCGTACAACTAAGGATTTGTGGTATGCTCTTGAAGCTCGTTATAACCTTGATAATGCGGTATAGAACGTTACAACATTTCTAACCTCCACAAATACAAGATTGATGCCTCCAAGCCTATCAATCCTCAACTCCATCAACTTGATGAGATGTTGTCCAAGATCCGAGCCGATGGCTCAATTCTCTCCGAAAATTATCTAGTAGCATGTCTCATTGATGCTCTTCCTGATTCTTGGTCCGACTTTAGCACTAGACTAAGACATGACCAATCTAACCTCACTTATGTTCAAATCCAAAATGCTATCCGCATAGAGGAGGAACATAAGTCCAAGAGTTCCAAGAACCCCAAAGATCTTGCTCCTAAGGTAAACCTAACTGAATCTCATGGCAACCTTCCTCCCACCATCACTTCAAAGGTAAGGGAAAAATCCATAAGAAACCTTTCCGTCCAAGTTCTAGCCATCAGAAACCTAATCATCCCAAGTCTGGTTCTTTAAGCCAAAACCCAGGCAAAGGGATGTGGTGCTTCATCTGCGGCCGCACAAATCACCTGTCTACCAACTGCTTCTACAAGAAGACAGACCCCATGATTGGCAAGTCTCGTGGTGACAAGCCTCAGGCCAACATGATCCAAGCACCGGATCAACCTATTTTCAGGTTAGATTATTCTCCTAGTCTTCTTCTCACTTGTTCATCAGATTGGTGACTTGATTCCGGAGCAAATGTTCATACTTGTTTTGATCGTTCTTGCTTTGCCACCTTTCAGGACATTAGTGGAGGAAGCGTGATCTTAGGAGATGCTTCTTCGGCACAAATACTTGGACGCGGGCGAGTGGATCTTAGGTTGACATCCGGGAAGACACTAGTCTTGCAAGATGTGCTTTATGTGCTGAAAGTTAGGAAGAATCTAGTGAGCGGATCCTTATTAGTTAAGAAGGGTTATTAGATTGTTTTAGAATCAAATAAAGTTGTAATAACATTTAATGATATTTTTATTGGAAAAAGATATATTTGTGATGGTTTATTTAAATTTAATGTTACTGATTTAGAAATAAATAAGATTTCATCTTCTATTGTCTTAAGTTCAATTTTTTATTTTTGGCAAGCTAGATTAGGACATGTGAATTCAGATTGTATGAAAAGAATGATGACTTTAAATTTAATTCCTAAATTTAATATTGCACTAAGTGCTAAATGTGAAATATGTGTGCAATCCAAATTTTCTAGAAAACCTTTCAAATAAGTAGAAAGAACTTCAAAACCATTAGAGTTAATTCACTCGGATGTGTGTGACTCAAACTGCCAACCCACTAGAGGTGGAAATAAATATTTTGTAACATTTATTGATGATTTTACTAAATACTGTTACATATATTTATTAAAAACTAAAGATGAAGTTTTTTCATACTTTAAGATTTCCAAAGCTGAGGTAGAAAATTAATTAAGATCTTCAATTAAAATTCTTAGATCCGACCGAGGTGGAGAATATACTTCAAATGAACTAACCTAGTTTTGCCAAGAACATAGGATTATTCATCAAGTGACTGCACCATATTCTCCTCAATCTAATGGTGTAGCTGAACGGAAAAATCGGACCTTAATGAACATAGTCAATGCCATGTTGGCCAAGTCCGGTTCCCCGGAAAATCTTTGGGGAGAAGCGTTGCTCACTTTCTCTTTCATCCTAAATAGGATTCCTTCAAAACATAATGATAAAACTCCATTTGAATTGTTTAAATTAAGGAAACCTAACCTCCAAATTCTTCGAGTGTGGGGGTGTTTGGCTAAGGTAGCAATTCCTGAACCTAAAAGAAAGAAAATAGGACCTAAAACATTAGACCCCATATTTATAGGTTATGCTTTCGATAGTAGTGCTAATAGGTTTCTTATAACCAACTCTCTAATTAGTGAAATCTCAAATAACACTATTATAGAAGCTAGAGATGCTGTCTATTTTGAAGATAAATTCCCATATAAATTAGACAACTCATCTCAACCATCTTCTAGCTTTATTCAACCTTCCTCTAACATAGATCCATTAGAAATTGATGAACCTAGAAGAAGTAAAAGAGTTAGAACCGAAAGAACATTTGGAGAGGACTACTTCACTTACCTAGTTGGAGGAGATCCAAATTCATATGAGGAAGCTATTACCTCCTCTGATTCTCCATTTTGGAAAGAAGCCATAAATGCCGAAATTAATTCCATTCTAGAAAATAAAACTTGGATTCTAACTGATCTTCCATCTGGTACCAAAGCCATAGGTTGTAGATGAATCTTTAGGAAGAAATTAAAACCGGATGGGACCATAGAAAAATATAAGGCTCGTCTTGTTGCTAAAGACTATGCTAAAAAACAAGGGATAAATTATTTGGACACCTATGCTCCCGTAGCTAGGATTACATCCCTTTGCGTTCTAGTAGCCTTAGCTTCAATCCATAAATTAATTATTCATCAAATGGACGTAAAGCCGCATTTTTACATGGAGACTTAGATGAAGAAGTCTATATGACTCAACCAGAAGGTTTTGTAGTTAAAGAACAAGAAACCAAAGTATGTAAACTAATTAAATTCCTTTATGGATTAAGACAAGCTCCTAAACAATGACATCAAAAATTTGATTCCGTAGTATTATCCTTTGAATTTATATCCAATGAATATGATAAATGCATCTATGCAAAACAAGAAGGAAATGAATCTGTGATATTATGTCTCTATGTAGATGACATTTTAATCTTTGGAAACTCAATTAAAATAATTAATAATATCAAAATTAATTTATCATCTAAATTTGATATGAAAGATTTAGGAGAAGCTAATGTCATTTTGGGAATGAAATTAGCTAAATCTGATTCTAGTGTTTCTTTATCTCTTTCTCACTCGATTCAGAAAATGTTACATAAATTTAATCTATATGATTCCGCACCAGCTTCTACTCCTTATGACGCTAGCATTAAACTTTATAAAAATTTAGGTGAACCTATTGACCAACATAGGTATGTACAAATGATAGGGTCACTACTTTATATTGCTAATCGCACTAGACCCGACATTTCCTATGCCGTAGGCAGGCTTAGTAGATATACTAGTAATCCAAGTGATGATCACTGGATAACAATAACTAGAATTTTTAAGATATCTTCATGGAACTGTAGATTATAACTTAGTGTATACGGGTTATCCTGAAGTTTTGGAAGGATATTCAGATGCCAATTGGGTAACTGATTCCTTAGACGTTAAATCCATTACAGGATATGTATTCCTCCTTGGAGGAGTTGCCATTTCATGGGCTTCAACCAAACAAACCGTGATTTCAAGAAGCACCATGGAATCTGAGCTTATAGCTTTAGACACTACATGTGCGAAGCCGAATGACTTACAAATTTACTTACTGAAATTCCTTTAGTTAGAAAACTTATACCTGCTATTTCTTTGCATTGTGATAATAAATCTGTGATTGATTTAACTGCTTCAAATAATACTAATACAAAAATGAATAAGTTCATGAGAATCAAGTACAAGTCTGTGAAGCAAAGAAGAAAAGAAGTGATATCATGTAAAGTTAGAATTGAATCTGACTGATAATCTTACCAAGGGAGTATCCTGAAGGGAGATATTGTTGTCATCGAGGGGACTGAGGCTTAAGCCCACATAATTTGCTGCCAACGGTGGATACCCAACCCATGTGATTGGAGATCTCATGAAGTGGGTTCAATGTGGTAGAAACAAAGCCGCTGATGTAGCGTAGTTGGGAGCATAAATTTAAAAGGTTGAGAAAACCTTCTCCCCATTCCTATAATGTTGCTCTACGTAACAGTTTAGGATGAACGTTTAAGTTCTTAATGGTTGCCAAAGACATATATCTTTGCGAGATATTAGTTACGAAATATCTCTTGAGGCACCACCTATGTGGGGGTTGTTGTGAGGCCGCAACTTTGGGATCCGGGCTGAACCCAAAATAACTCTCATAAAAAATCAAGGAATGCGCATGACCATTAACGCGCCCACCGCCATAACCCAAGAACAACCAATCTTTTATGTGCTTATCTAATTTACTGGTCAAAAGTTTATAATTCAAAGCCTCTGACACATTATATTCTTCGGTAGAGGAAATAAGAACTAAGTATAGGTACCCATTGTAATTGATACAACTTGATGAAGCAAATTTGTATTTGATTTTATTTATTATTACTAATATCATAACTTATGAAGTTTGCTTTTGGTTTTTCGCTTTTGTGGGGGATTGTTAGAATTTTGTAAATAAAACATTTGTTTTATTATGTTTTAATGGAGCCCTTATGGTGTTTGGTGTATGACTATTCATATTTGATGAAAAACTCCAAAACCAAAAGATGGATGGAATCCAAATTATTTGGTGGGAAACTTTTCATGAAGGAATGGATGAACCCTTTAGTCTCACCATGCCTATTTTCATTCTTGATGGTGAGTATATATATTAGTTCACACCTTCTTATTTGTTCAAAAGAACATAAGGAGAAACTATGAACCACACGCGCGCGCACGCGCACGCACCTCATCGGACCGGATCCGGATTTCAGATTTCGGATTTGGGGAATAATTAAATTGAATTGTATTTTTTGTACAAAATAGCTTCAGAGTTTTTATTTGGAGTAGCGTCGAATAGAAGTCGGAGCTGCGTCGAATAGATTTCGAAATGGCGTCGACAAGCCAGCTGAAGTTGGAATGGCGTCAAAAGGAATTCGACGCACCCGACTTGCGTCGACTGTAATGCGTCGAGTAGAACTCAAACTCGACGCTTGTGTCGATATGTTCTCGACGCTTGCGTCGACAAGTACTGCGTCGGTTTGACCTGCGTAGATAGAACTCGACGTAGCGTCGACTTGCGTCGATATGATTTCGACGCAACATCGAATTGAATTCGACGCAACCTGTCCTTTTGCGCTTTCTCTTCGCAGTTATTATGCGTATTTTTAACCGTTCGTTTCACGCGTGTTTCTCGCCATTACTTCCTAACGTTGGAAATATTCAACATCTCTCTGCACGATTATCGCCTTCCAATTATAACCGATGGAATTAATTACATGTTATTATTACGAGACTCCAATATATGAGATTTTCTGAATCGTTTTTCTATTCACGTTTTGTGCTTTCGGAAAACTGCTCTCATGCTCTCTGTTCTCGCGACGAATTTTCAGCGTGCTTCCTTTTCTTTACGTTTGCTTCATCAAGTGGGTGTTCAGGTACTCTGTGCTTCTTCGGTGTCCGCGCACATCGGAGCTTTCGGGATCTAGCCGGGTGTTGTACCTTGGAGGAGTGAGCATCGGTGAAATCCCTGTCGGAGGGTGGTGCAACTTCTTAAGGGCAGTGATCACACGCCTTACCCAGGCTCGATTCTAAACCATATATTGATCTCTTATTTATTCTCACCTCCTTCATGCAATTTTATTAATATTGTTGTTTATATATATTTATATATATATATGATATCCTGTAAAACCTTTTTAAAACCGAAAAATATAGTATTTTCTATATTAATATAGGAATATAAGAAAAATATTCCAATATAATATGCAAATGAGATTATTTGAAATGAAAAAAATTATGAAAGAAATGGAAAATAAATTACCTAGGGTTGTAGATCCGAGGCATAGGAGTTGAAATCTTCCGAAATCACGCGATATGGTGAAGAACCGGGCATGGAATGACCAAAAAGATGATTTTCGGCGAAATGGTGGAAGTTTATCGACTAGGGCTTGAAGAAAGAAATGATGGGGACGACAACACACGACCGTTGGCTTAAAAAAGAGTGCTAGTTAAGCGTGCTCGGTCGAGAGTAGTACCAAGATGGGTGACTTCTTGGGAAGTCTATGCGTTCTCCGCTTAACTGGAGTTTCCCTATCAATGGGAGGTTGCGCCCTCCAACAACTTGATGTGCCCTATGGTGGGACTAGAGAGGGGTTAGGTGCTTGGGATGCAACCTAGTACGACGCCAGACAAGGCTCTCGGTGGACGTTGTCCTGATTGGAGGAGGGTCTGGGTCGTTACAACAACTCAATTGGTGATGAGGTGTGGAAAAACTCCATAGTTAAGCATACTCGGGCTGGAGTAGTATTGGGATGGGTGACCTCCTGGGATGTCCCCGTAATGCCCACTTAACTATTCAGTTTCCCTCATCAAAGGGAGGTTGTGGCCACCAACAACTTGTCTGTGGATGGAGAGGGGTTGGGTGCTTGGGCTGCAGTCTGGACGATGTCAGGTGATGTATTGGGAATTGTATCCACAATTACCTTGATTTGAAGAAGTCCTCTTGAACTAAGTTGAATTGAGTTTGTATTTGAGGTTGCTCTCTAGTAATGTGTTTGCAGGTTTTTAAATGGCTAAGTACAAACCAATGTCAGGTTTCAATGGGTCATCAAACACAGGCCTATGCAATGTAATTCCTCATTGTATAGACCAAGGTGTTGATTCATGTGAAATCTCTCTATTGGGATGTACTTTTTATTCAAACACAAACAAAGAGCTAAAGGGAGGTGCTGTTGTTCTGTGTTCAGGTAGAAACAAAAATTTTTCTAAGTAATTTCTGCGTTCGACGAATTTAGCTGAGTTCGTCGATCTCAGTTCGACGAATGGAAGCATTTTCGTCGAGCTCTGTTCGTTGGTCAGTTTTGCTGGAAATCTCAGTTCCGCATTCGTCGATCTCAGTTCGACGAACGCAATGAACTTCGTCGACCTCAATTTTTGCCTGAGTTCGTCGACCACGTTCGTCGATCTCCGTTCGACGAACAGAAGAAGTTTTCATCGGCCGCTGTTTTGCAAGTTGCTTTCGTCGATCGCGTTCGTCGATCTCCGTTCAACGAACAGAGATAATTTCGTCGACCGCTGATCTTCAGAAATTCCGTTCGATGAACCTAAGTTCTTTCGTCGATCTCAGCTTCGTGAAGCTTCTACAACTTCTGATAACTAAAATGAGTTCGTCGAGCTCAATTCGAAGATTTTTCTTCTCAGGCCGAGGATTTGACTCTATGATGTTTTGTTTCTCCAATTCTTTTCTCGAGAAGTCTATATTTCTCGAAAAGTTCTTCTCTATCCCGTAAATCCTTCTATTCTCTTCTCTAAGCCAAAGCCTATTTATTTCTCGAGAAATCCTTTGTTCTCGAGAAATTAATTGTTTTGTTCTTAAATCTATTTTCTCAGAAACTCTTTTAATTTCTCGAAAAGTTTGTTGTTCTCGAGAATTTAATTCCTTTGTTCTGTATCCTGTTTTTATCAGAAGTTTTTTTTATTTCTCGAAAAGTCTTTGTGTTCTCGAGAAATTTATTCATTTCCTGAAATCATTTTTCAATCCTTTTTGACAGGACGTTAAATCTGTCTGTCTAATCTGACGGCTCTTTTGATTTCGTTTAAGGTTTATTCTACCTTAACTAATGTCGTTAAGTCTTTTATTATAAAAGACACTCATTCTTAGTTCCAAAGTAATAATTCATTATTCTATTTCGTTCAAGCCCTAATTTCTCCTCTCGTTCCAAGAAACACGAGAAAGTGTCGCCTCCTGTTCGAGAAGTTGGAGATCGATCAGCTGTTCTAAATCAGTCATCTCCAGTTGATGTGAAGGTTCGATTGATCACTGCTCCTTCATCTACAGTTTCTATTGGATCAAATCGAATCAAAGAAGGTCAGATCTGAGTTTTATTGTTATTCCTCATCTACAACTAGTCAAAGCTTTACAAGCCTCAAGAAGGGAGAAGATCTCAAGGCCTTTCAGATCTGGTTTTGTATTGATAAACTTGTATCAATTCTTTATTACATTTGTTTGTAGGAGAAGTTTTCTCCGATCTGTAGGAGTGGGTATTCTCCGAGTTGTAAGTGAGGTTCTCTCTGAGTTTGTAGGAGATTTGTCTCCGAGATTGTAGGAGTGTTGACTCCGAGATTGTAGGATCTTTCTTGATCCGAGTTTTAGTGAAGTAGTCAAGTCTAGCTGTGGTGCTAGATTGGCGAGGCCGGCAAGTGGAGTACCCAAGAACGGGTAACCACTATAAATTTCTGTGTTATCTGTGATTGTGATTTGCTTGCTGTGTGTTCTATTTTATTAAGTCCTTTAATTCCGCAAAAGACGCAGTTATCACCTATTCACCCCCCTCTAGGTGATTTAGGTTGGCAACTAGATACTTCAATTGGTATCAGAGGTAGGTTGTTCTTGAAAGGTTAACACCTTGAATAGGATCAATCCATTCTAGTTGCTAGCAATCATGGAAAAGTGCAAGGAATCTTCCTCGTTGAAACTGCCTATCTGCACAAAGGCCAATTTCCCCATGTGGAAAGAAAGAGTGAGATTCTACATGGAGGCCGCAGATCCAAGAATTTTCCAAGTCGTGGAAGAAGGCCCTCATGTGCCTATGACTGCTTCTACTATTGACCCAACTCTAAGAGTGCCTAAAAAGATGATGGATTTAACCAAGGATGAGATCGCTCTCGTTGCCTTGGACAAAAAGACGAAGAACATAATTGCCAGTGCAGTGGACGATTCGATGTTGCAAAACTTAATTCACTGCCAATCTGCCAAAGACATGTGGACATCCTTAATAGTTCTTATGGAAGGTACTGAAGAAGTAAGGGATAACAGGAGATCTCTTCAAAATCAAGAGTACGAGGCATTCAAGCAAAGTAAAAAGGAGTGCATTGCCGATGCATACGAAAGATTCTTCAAAATCGTTAACGACCTAAGAAATTATGGTCGGGAATTTACTAATGGTGAACTGAATGACAAATTCCTGCGATCCCTGATGAAAGACTGGGATAGCAAGATAGTTGCAATCAGGGAGTTTGGAAAGTTACCAAACCTAGACCCCACAGAATCTGTTTGGGAAGTTATTATCCCATGAGCTGCAAATGAATATTCGCAAAACAGAAGAAGACGGGAATAGGATTTCAAGCAAGGAAAGGACCTTGGCTATGAAGGGCAAGAGTTCCAGAAAAAGCAGAGCCTTGTCTCCAATTAGAGCACAAGAATCTGATGATGAAAAAGAATCTGAAGCCGGCTCCTCCAGTTCTGAAATGTCTGATGGGGAGTTTTCTCTAATCTCCTGACAGTTCAAGAAACTGCTCAGTAAAAGAAGGCACATGAAGAACAAGTCTTCCTCCTCTGACTATAGGCATTCTCGACGTGATGGTGATCATCACAGAAAGGGTTCTAGCAATCATGATAGGTATAAGACTAAAACTAGTAAACATATTTCTTCTGACATAGTTTGCTATTGTTGTAATAAGCCAGGGCACATGATCGTTGAACGCCCTTACAAGAAGAAAGAGGGTGGAAGAAAAGAAGAAAAGAAATCCACCCATGGGAAAAAGAAGACTGAAGGAAGTCTAGTCGCTAAAAAGTCCAAAACTTTAAGCGACAGTGACTCGGAGAAATCAAGTAGTGAAGAAGAAGCCTACTTCGGGCTGATGGCCATGACTGATGATGAAGAAGAACCCCCATATACCGGGAAGGTAAATTCTCACACCATCTTATCTGATTATGCCTCAGCTAAACAAAAGGATCACCCCTCAGATGATGACTCAAACCTCATGACCCAATATACTGAAATGCTTAAAAGCTTTGACATATGTCGAAAGGTAGTCAAAATTCAGGCCAAGGAGAGCATGTCTCTCAAAGAAGTGGAATCTAATCTGAGAAAGGAAGTTGAACAACTTTCTTCCTTCAGAGAGGAAATACAATTCTTGAAAGACAAGATCAAAAGCTCGGATGAGCTCCTTGATCGGAGAGAGAACTCCATCAAAGTTCTGGAAGAACAGCTAGCCGCTGAGAAGAAGCTAGTTAAAAAGTTTTCACAACCGAAAACCATTCTTCCAATCATTGATACTTTCTCTGCTAAAGCAGGTAGCACTGGTTTAGGTCATGTGGTTGGGCCAAGTAATTCTTCTAAGGTCACCCTTGCCAAGAAGAAAAATAAGAATGTTAAGAAAGATACCATCGAAGAGAAAGGGAAAGCCCATCAAGAATAAGTGGAATTTAAGAAAGTTCTCTTTCCTACAAATGTCTATGATATGGAAAGCTCTTATGGTCACTTGACACGACCAATTAATTTTGCGCCTGTCAATGACTATAAGGGGTGGGCTCGTCCTCAAAACCTCGATCAAAGTGCTTTCAAAGCACCTTATCAAGAAATAAATCTGAGAGATTATGGTCCTTATGTTCATGGTCCGAGTGCTATGAGAGCACCAATAGTGAAGGTTGTTGCACCCAACCCTAAGGATAAAGCACTACCATGTGTGTGATGTACTCATGAGGCATCCTCATCTAGAAGGATTGCTCATGCCAAAACTAACATTCAAAAAGTTAAGCAGGAGAATACTAAGAGAAGGTACAACAGGTTTAACTGTTGGTTTTGCGGCAAAATAGGTCACTTTGCCGTAGATTGCTGGTTCAATTCCACTTATTCCAAGAGACCACAAGTTACCAATGCAATAAAGACCGCTCGCAATGTTAATGTTCATCGTGGTTCTCAACTAACAAGGGACCAAAGACCCAAATTAGTTTGGGCTCCTAAGGCAAAATGATTTGTTTTTGCAGGAATGTCCAAAGGCCAACAAAAATTCTATCTGGTATTTGGACAGTGGTTGTTCTCGACATATGACCGGAACTAGAAGCCTTTTACAAAATTACATTCCAGTTGAGAACGGGCCAAAAGTCATTTTTGGCGAATCTGACAGAGGAATAACAAAAGGTTACAGTATGATTTCTAATGGTAATGTATCCTTTTCCGATGTGGCTTATGTGGAAGGATTAGAACATAATCTTATAAGCATAAGTCAACTCTGTGATAAAGGATACTTAGTTGATTTTCGTAAAGATAAGTGTTTAATAAAGTCGGCTAAAAATCTAGAAACGATTTTATCAGGCACTCATTGTAGAAATATATTTTGTTTAAATTTTCTTTGTTTATCCTCTTCTACACCAGTGTGTCTTTTAGCAAAAGATAGTGCATCTCTTGCTGACCAATGACACAAGAGATTAGCACATATAAATTTCAAAACTATAAATAAATTATTTTCACAAAACTTAGTGCGTGATGCGCCAAATATTAAGTGCATTAAAGATAGACCTTGTCATGCTTGTGTAAAAAACAAGAAAATAAGAGCTACCTTTAAGAGCATAATTGACAAAGATTCAGCTAGGTGCTTATACCTACTTCATATGGACTTGTTTGGTCCTTTGCAAATTAGAAATTTAGGAGGTAAGTCTTACACATTAGTTATTGTAGATGATTACTCACGTTTTGCATGGGTATTCTTTCTAAAACACAAGTCAGATACATTTGATGTTTTCACTAAGTTTGTCAAGCAAATCCAGAATGAATTTGAATGTTCAGTGGTCAAAATCAGAAGTGACCATGGAACAGAATTTGAATCTGGGGCCATGACAAAATTTTGTGAAAGCCCTGGTATCTTTCATGAGTTTTCCTCTCCTCGAACTCCACAACAAAATGGGGTAGCTAAGAGAAGGAATAGAACACTCATTGAGGCTTGTAGAACAATGTTGAGTGACACTTCACTACCCGAATACCTTTGGGCTGAAGCCGTCAACACTGCTTGCCACGTGCAAAACAGAGCACTCATAAACAAGAACCATGAAAAGACTCCTTATGAACTACTAAAAGGCAAGAGACCAACCATCTCTTATTTTAGAATCTTTGATAGTAAATGCTTTGTACTTAATAATGGAAAGCATTACAAAACCAAGTTTAGTGAAAAGAGCTTTGAAGGTATTTTCATAGGCTATTGTCGCCATAGTAGAGCTTATAGAGTTTTTAATAAGAAAACCCTGGTTGTAGAAGAATCTATTAACGTTGTTGAAGTTGCAGGTTCAAAGTTAGAAGATATAAGCTTGGATGATCCAATCAAAGACGATGCTCAAACCTTCGTCAAGATCTCTCCCCCAACCTCAACAGTAGAAGAAGATCATATTGATGAAGAGCCAATTCAAGTGGAAGAAGACATTCCTGTAGTAGAAGATGTTCCCGATGTCCAAATTCATGCAAGGAATCTTGAATTCAGACATATGAGGGATCATCCAGTTGATCAGATCATAGAAAATCCTCAAGTCGGAGTAAGAACGAGAAGAGGTACTACTAACGAAAATATGTATTTGAGTTTTCTTTCACAGGTTGAACCAAAGAAGTTTCAAGAAGCAAATGAAGACCCTCATTGGATAATTGCAATGGAAGAAGAATTGAATCAATTCAAGCGTTGCAAAGTGTGGACTCTAGTTCCAAAACCCAAGGATAAAAATATCATTGGAACGAAGTGGGTCTACAGAAACAAGTTGGATGAAGACGGAACAATCATAAAGAACAAAGCCATACTTGTAGCAAAAGGTTACAGACAGGAAGAAGGGATCGACTTCGATCAAACTTATGCTCCAGTAGCAAGACTCGAAGCGACCAGGCTATTTTTAGCCTATGCTGCATTCAAAGATTTCATTGTATACCAAATGGACGTCAAGTCAGCATTCCTTAACGGTAATATTAAGGAAGAAGTATACGTGGAACAACCTCCAGGTTTTGTTAATCCTGACTTTCCTGAATATGTTTATTTATTACAGAAAGCTTTATATGGTTTGAAACAAGCTCCTCGAGCTTGGTATGAGACGCTGTCTAACTTTCTTCTTGAGAACAAGTTCACAAGAGGAAAGATAGATAAGACATTATTTCTTAGGGAAGTAAAAAAGCAAGATTTTGTTAGTGCAAATCTATGTCGATGACATTATTTTTGGCTCCACGGACGACAACCTTTGTAAAAAGTTCTCAAAACTTATGCAAGGGAAGTTTGAAATGAGCAGTATGGGTGAGCAGAAATATTTCTTAGGACTTCAAGTAAAACAATCTGAAGATGGAATTTTCATCTCACAGACGAAGTTCACCAAGGAGTTAATTAAGAAATTTGGAATGGAGAGTACAACCTCTATGAGGACTCCAATGAGGTCAGCTATGTCTCTGGAAAAGGATGAGAAAGGGAAACCTTTCGATGAAACCAAGTACATAAGCATAATTGGTGCTCTGCTTTACCTTACTGCTAGTAGACCTGATATAATGGTCTCTACATGTGTAAGTGCTAGATATCAGGTGAATTCTAAGGAATCTCACTATACCGCTGCAAAGCGAATTTTGAGATATCTTAAGGGTACACCAAATCTTGGCTTATGGTACCCAAGAAGTAATGATAGCGAGCTAATAGGTTTTTCAGATGCTGATTTTGCAGGTAGCAGAGATGACAGGAAAAGCACTTCCGGGACATGCCAATTTCTCGGAAGAAGACTTATTTCCTGGAGCAGCAAGAAGCAAAATTGTGTTGCAATTTCAACCGCCGAGTCAGAATATATTTATGCAGGCAGTTGTTGCGCACAACTTCTTTGGATAAAGAATCAGCTAGAAGATTACAACTTGAAGTACAAAGACATTCCAATGTTTTGTGAATCCTCCAGTGTTATTGTTATCGCAAATAATCCAGTCTCGCACAGCCGGACAAAGCATATTGAATTACGATAACATTTCATCCGGGATCATGTGGAGAATGGGGACATCAACCTATGTTATGTCCCGACGGATAAACAAATTGCGGATATTTTCACGAAGCCGCTGGATGAGACCAAGTTCTCTTTCTTCAAGACAGAACTTGGTATGCTCAACATGGAGTGATAATCAAGTCAGAAATGAAGCCATGAAGAGATGAAGAATTTCAAATGTTTTGACTGTCAAGGAAACAAAGTTTACTTTTCGAGAAATGGTGTTCTCTGATGAAACTGGCTAAGGATAGCACTTTTGAGAAAACATTTTATTTCTCGAGAATTGGGTAGTCCCTCGAGAAATAATCAGGCTCAGATGAATCTGCTGAAGCTCTTAATTTCTCGAGAGATCAAATAGCTCTCGCATAATGGATCCTTTTTCTAGAAAATCAGAAATATCTACTTTCGAGAAGTCGAAAAGGCAGGTACGCTGTTTTTTATTTTTTTTTATATTAAGAAAATTCATAAAATGTTAAATAAAATCAAAACTATAAATCGAACATCAAGAATGACATAATGTTCACGCAAACCCTTTCTCGTTCTTCTCAAAAGCCCCTCTACTGTTCATCGTCTCCTCGCGACATCCAGTCTCCAGTTCATTTCATCTCGCGATTTCTCCCAGCAAACGCAAGTTCGACAGCTTTGTTTCGATGGCCCCGTGTCTTAGGGCTAAGATCGGCGTCGGATGTGAGCTCGAAAGGTTAGGTCTGATCGATCTCTCAGACGACTTTCAGAATCTTTTCTATCTCTTAGATGTCGCCGAGTTATCTTTTATTTTGGAACATCCATGTCGTATTCTGTTCAGAGAGAGGTAGAGGATTTCTTTCTTAATGTGAAAGTTGTCAAGGAAGGGAGAATGTTAATCTCCTTTGTAAATAATCTGAAGATTAAGATTTCCACCCAATCTTTGACAAAATATCTAAGGCTTCCAGTGATAGATACTGAAGATGACCTAGATGATGATGATTGGGATAGAACTATGATATTTTGTGGTTTAGAAAAGGGATATACTGTTGTTAGAAGACAGAAGATGAATGTTGTTGGTAAGATTTTGGTAGACATTGTTTCTAAGGTCCTTCTCTGCAGGACAGGCAGTTTAGGATATGTTTCTGAAGATGTGTTTTGCTTGATGATGACTATTGTGACTGGAAAGAAGTGTGACTGGGCCACTCTTCTTCTTATTAAGATTAAAGCAAGTCTTCTTGCTCCAAACTATGCAAGGATACTTTCTTTGTATCTGAATCAGATGAACCCAGTAGTGTTTGACATGTCTAAAGGTGCAGTCATTCATCATCTAAAGAAGATCAATGTCCCCTCAATTCAAAGGTGGGACATTAGGATTACCAAGCCAGGTAATGCAGGTGCAAGTTCCCAGGGGGAGCCTCATCCATCTATCAATTCTGAACTTCAGAATGTGACTCCAGATGCAGCTCCAGTTCCTCCTTCTGATACACCTCCTTTAGTTGTTACTTCAACTCTAGCACAACAATCAGCTCAGCAAAAAGTTCCAGATTCACCTCATCAAGATGATGTCATTCCATCTCCTTCACCTCCTCCAGATGTTGTTGTTGAGAACATTCAGGCTGCAGCTGTTGACAGTACAATTGCTGATATTCTTAATGAGATTCATCAAGAAAACCTTGAAAAGCACAGTACCAGTGGCCAAAGGGCAGGGTCTGGTGCTGATTTTGATTTCTGCATTGGAGCAGATGATGACTCTGTTCATGGATCATCTCCTTCCCCAGTACACGTTGAGGGGGAGCAAGAGTTGTTGTTGTACACAAACAAGGATGCTCAAGGAGAGCTAGTTTGTGAAGAAGATGGTCAGGTTAAAGTGTCTTCTCCTAAAGTGGTAAGTTCAGTGATTATTGAAGAAGTTCCTGAAGATGTTCAACCTGCTTTCATTCCTTCTCCTCAGTTTGAAGAAGACTCACTTCTTGGTAAGATTGAGTTATTACTTAAGAGACAAAGTGACAAGTTTGATTCTTCTTTTAAGGAAATTCATGCTAGAATTTCAGATGTTGAAAAAGAGATGAATAAGAAATTTGCTGAATCAAAAGCTAGTACTGACAAGCTCAAAGAAGTTGTCATTCAAGGAGGTAAAGCTATAGATCACACCATTAAAGGTGTAGCAGCAGTTCTGGAAGAAGTAATTCAGGTCAGAAAAACTAAAGAATCCCAAACTTCAAAAGCTGAAGAAAGTTCTTTCAAGTTTATTGATGAAGTTGGAATGTTCAAGGAATCTGTCCTCCAAACCCTATCTGTAGAAGTCAAAAAGGGGGAGGATAAAATGGCAGAGCTCTTGGATAATCAAGCTTCTCATCTCCAAAGAAATGTTGGTGATCAATTTGAGCAGTTGAATGTTTGTGTTCAGAAGCAAATTGCAGATGTAAATTCCTATACATTCAAGACTGCAGTTTGGCTTCACAATGAAATCTTTCCAGAATTGCAGGTTCACAATGTTCATCCTCCTCAATTCTCTCCCAGGCCTGAAGTCCAACCTCAGCTTGTTCCTCCTGTGGATTCTTCTCAGGTGTGGGCTTCTGATCATTCTGCAGAACCTTTTGTGAGGCCTAGTGTAACATCCTCCAAACAGCTAGACCCCTAGGATGGTTTTTTCATGACTAGGGCATGACAAAATCATAGGAAGCTCAAAAGGAGCATAAAAGCTTAGGAAAGAAGAAGAAAACCACATTGGTCTGCAAATAGCAATTTCCAAATACCAAGCATAGGGTTGGACTTTAGGGCCTCACCTTGATCCTTTGACCCCAACATAACATACCTAACCCTTTAGGGGTTCCCTTAGAGCACCAAGGACCCATTTGGGTCAACCAAAGAGGCCAAATTGACCAAAGTCAACCCTAACCCCAAATTGGTCAAAGTAGCCTAATTAGGGTCAATTGGCCTCCACCATGCCAAATTGACCTTGCTCCTACCCTTATAAGGATATTAGGGACCCAATGGACCAAAAATCCCCACCATGGGGCCACCAATTTGGCCAATTTGACACGAGTCAACTCTAGCCCTATTTTGGTCAAATTACCCTATTATGGGTCAATTGACCTCCTCCTTGACAAATTAATCCTACCTAGACCTTAAGAGGGGCCAATGGGTCACCACCCACTCATTGGGGTCAACCCAGGTGGTCGATTTGACCAAAGTCAACTCAACCCCAATTTTGGGTCAAAATGACCTATTTTGACCTAATCAAGCCCAATCCACTTGGGCTAGGCCTAATTGGAGTAGCCCATTAGCTTAGGAGGCTAATAATTACCAGAAGTTACCACTCAATTTCTGGAAATGATGAGTAGGAGAGAGAAAGTGCATTTTCCCCCAATTTTTGGGAGAGGATTCAATGCACATTCATGGTTTGAATGCCAAGGGGCACTCTTTTTCCCTCCCAATGCACTCCCCTCAACTTCCCACGAATTCTGCCATCAATTCCCTATGGAATTGGAACCAATTAGTGGATGGAAGAGGAATCCCAAGCAATGGCCGAAATGGCCATTAATGGCACTTCATCATTAAGCCCTCCTCACTCCAATATGACCACTCCATTAGCTTTAGAAGGTGAAAGGGAGTCGGATTAGTGCCTTGGATCGAAGGTTTTGGTGGAGAATGGAGAGATCGGGCAATCTCGCCGGAGAGGGGAAAAACCATGGCCGACCACCGCCGCCACCGTCGCCGGGCTCCAATCAAGGTCTGGTTCTCCTCCTCTCTCTCTCTATGGATATATCTTAGATCAAATAGGAGAGACATCGGGCTCAATTGAGCCCGATCCCATGTGAGATTTTCGGATTTTTCCATGAAAAAAATGAGGTGCGGGTTCGCCGGAATCGGCCCCTCCGGCGGCCGTGCCGCCGCCCGACGTTAGCCACCACCTCAACGGAGGTGGTGGTGGTGGTGGCCGGCCAGGGGGGTGGCCGGATGGCCGGGAAAATGGGTTGGAATAGGCTACAGGACGGGCTCATCTCAGCCGTCGGCGCGTTGGAGAAGACAACCGGATGCAGTTGATTAATTCCTTGCTGTACAGATTTTCATTTTAATGTTTTATAATTCTGTTTTTTTTATTATTACTGGCAGCACATAGATGTAATTATTAAAAATACTTAGGCCCCTCTACAGAAAAAGTGGTAAACACCAAAGTTGTAGCCCTTGGAGTCTACTTTATTTTAAAATTGATTTCACCCCAAAAGGAGTTCTGTAGCTCCCTGTAGGTCCATTTTGGTGGGGCTGGTCCCTAGTGTAGGACAGCCACCATTTCTTGAATAACTTTTGATTGGGAAATGATATGGACTTGAGATTTGAAACATATCCTACTTATACCTACACACACATCTTATCCAAAGATGGGAATTTTAGGAGAACCTTTTTCTAATGTTTTTGTAATAATTTCATAAATTAAATATTAATTAATTATTGAGTCAAATGACCTCCAATGCCCTCCAAATTTTGGTGGGTGCTTCTTAGGGTTATTATATGATCCTGGTAAAAATCTCAGCCCAATTGGGACTGTTTTGCTTGGGTAATTGGTCAACCTAAGTTGGGTCTAATTAGGTCAAAATTAGGGCATGATGTTTATCTTGGGGTATTGTGGTCAAATCTCCTCACCATGAGATGAAACCTTGGCCAATGGATTAGGATAACCTAAAACACCCCCATGAGTGAGTTGGGGTGGTGTGGAGGTGGATATGCCCTAGGATCCTAGATTTACCCCTTGGGGTGCATGTAGAGCTTTGTGAAGTACATGTGGTCAAACGTCCCTGGTTGGTTATGAAACTTGGTGGATAGATTCATATAGTGTAAATAGGCACTGGGTAATTTTATAAGAATTTTAGGAGCCAATATTCCCTTTGAATTAGGACATAACCCCTTTAGGGAAACTTATTATAAGACACATTTACATGCTTAAAAAGTCTTGGATGATGATGAGACTTTGGTTGTGCCATTATAATCATGTTTTAGACCTCTGGTAATTTATGTGAATTTTATTAAATGATTTAATCAGTACTTCTTTCACAAGGCACTTATTTTGATTTAAACTTAAGAAAAATATTTGAGGGTCCAAAACTCTTTGCTAAATTGTGAAAATTGGTGATAGGCCCTTTCTGTACATTAGGAGCCTTTGTAAATTTTTATAGAATTTTTGAGGACTTAAATCAGTAGGCTACTTCACAATTCATTGAATTTGAGGTTTTCTTAATTTATTTATTTTAGTGAGAAAATGATTTCCTTAAATCCTGAAACTTAGTCAGTAGCCTTTTCTGGTGAATATAAGAGCTTAGTAATTTTACCATAATTTTAGTGTTGATCTTTTTGGTAGTTCCTTCATAAAACTATGATTTTTGATAGATGATAAATAATTAAATTGGATGAGAATTTCTTACTGTAAAAATATGATATGCTGTTTCTGGTGTTATTTAACCACCATAGATTTATCATAAATTTTGGAAAGCCATATCATAAGATTCGCTTATAGTTCATGTTCATTTTCATGCTTGGCAGATGTTTGGAGAAATTAAAATAAATATTAATTTATTAGGGAAAAATATGATTCTCTGTATTTAGTCTTATAACATCATGATAGACCTCCAGTAAATAGCTTGCATCAGTTGGAGGAATATTTGAAGTACCTCTAGTTGTGAGCTTCATATAGTTAGTTTGGTCTGCGTATAATAAAACTGTGAAATTTGAGAATCAAGTGGATCCTTAGGAGGGAATGGGAGGCAAGTGGTTTACCTAGTTTAGTTGAGAAGGTATGATGGTCAACAAGAAGGATTGTAGATGGTAAAGGTGTGCTTGGTGAGTTAGAGGTAAGATGCACTCGAGGTCGACGAAAGATCGTCTTGGAAAGTCATAAGTCACTTAGGGTAATCCAAGTGTAATAACAAGGAGGGGGTAATCTTATGGGTAGATACCAACAACACTAAGTGTCTTGAGAAAGGGAACTTTGGGGTGTCATCCCATTGTAGTTCCTAGTACCGTAGTGAGCCCCTTACAGGGTAATCCTCGGGAAGTCAAAGATTAACCATAAACTGTAAGAGTAAGATGTTATACAAGAATAATTTAATAACACACTCACCCACACCCCGTGGTTACGGGAGTTTAGTTGGTTTGGTACTACGAGCAGTAGGCTCAGTGGTTGTAAGAGCGGATTGATAAGTCAGGTGAGCTTGTGACTCAGTAGTGTTTGTTGGTACGGACGGGTTGGTCCGGCGAGCCGGTGGCTCAGAAGGTTATTGATGACGGACAGGTTAGCCCGGGGAGCTTATGGCTTGGAGGTAGATAGTAGAACATGTTGCATGTGCACGAAGGTGGTGGGTCTTCGGTATTGGACGGTCGTTCACACCGACGTCAATACGTTGACTCGGCAAGTGTGGTATTTACACTTAGCCATGAAAGTCTGGTGGTCCAGCCAGTAAGAGTACGCAGATGCTCCGCGGGTTTTGCGTTGAGGCGTACGATAGGTCTAGGTTAGGTAGTGTGAATACCAACCTAGAGGTGGGCGAGGCCCAACCCACCGCTTCCGTTTGCCACTACATGAATATCCTGGGAGTCTTGCTAGCTCCAAAAAGGAGGAACTAAAGGTCTATGCGCATAGAGTCGTAGTGAGTGAGTTGCACTTGTATGAACATAGCATAAACAACATACCTTGCATGTCATAGCATAATCATTGCATTTCAACCCCTACCCCTATCGTATAAATTGGTATGGGACTTTTTATACGATAGGCCCTGCTAAACGACCCCTTGGTCTATTGGTTTGTATGGGCATTCCTATAAATCAATGGTTACTTTTATATTACTTTACTTGCCATTATATATACTGCTTTACTGTTCTTTACATGCTCTTTACTATGCTTACTTACTGCTTCATATATATATATACACCTGTATAGTTGTAGATATTCCTGTAACTAGATCTGCCGCCACCTGCTTTTGTTTTTACCCCTTGAATGTCCTCCGCTTCCTCCTCCCCATACGGTGCCTAGGAGCCATTGGGGGAGGGGTGGGGAATTGGCTGAGTCTAGTTTGACTGACGGTCGGTGGACCATATCATTTTAGGGGTTCGAGGAGACGCAACAACATCAGAGACCGGTGTAGACGGAGGCGGGCCAGTACAGTACAGGAGCACAGGATTTAGGATTAGTGAGTGATTAGTAGTCAGCTTCCGCGAGTGATCTTGTAGTGAGGACATGATGTACAGGGCATGAGCCCTTTATTATTGTAAACTTTGTTATCTTTCATTCAGTTATATCATGTGGACATTTATATTTCATGTTGATTTTGTGGACTTGTCTTCTTTAGTACACTTTTCTTTGTGATCGATTTGGCCGGCAGGATCGGCATTTTGTAGTAGCGACCTTTCCGAGTGAAGGTGTCACCGCAAAGCGGCGGTTCTAGGCCTAAGACCCGGTGTTTGAAAAGAAAAAAAAATGGGGTCTTACACCTAGTTCCAAGAAGAGAAAATTTGGTGAAGGTCCTTCTGCAAGCAGATCTGTTCCAGGGTCCAGTTCAGCATGTTCTGGTAAAGCAGTAGCTGAAGAAGTTCTTCCTGAAGTATGGAGTCCAGTCTCCAAAATCATTATTTTTGATACTTTAAAGTTAGTTGAAGAAGGTGGCATGAAATCTTCTGATTATTATAGTTATTCTAAGTGGAAAAAGTATGACACAAGCAAGACAAAGAGAAGGATTCACTTCAGCACTTATGGTCACAACAATCCTACATCTCCAGCCCCTTCTCCAAAGTACTATCCTAAGCCATTTGCTTATTTTACAAGACAAGAGCAGAAGAGAAGGAACAATGCCTGAAGAAAAGCTTATGAGTTCCATCAAATCTTTTGATGATTCTAATTTTGTGAACATTAAATCATTTTAACAATCTTATTCATATATAGTTTTTTATTTTGTTGCTCATTTTGCTTTTTTATTCTTTCTCTGTGTTGTGTAGTTTATCTATTTTATTTTGTTACAATTCATCTTAGTTTTAGGGTTCTGACTTCTACAAATAGGGGGAGATTGTTGGGAATTGTATCCACAATTACCTTGATTTGAAGAATTCCCCTTGAACTAAGTTGAATTGAGTTTGTATTTGATGTTGCTCTCTAGTAATGTGTTTGCAGGTTTTTAAATGGCTAAGTACAAACCAATGTCAGGTTTCAATGGGTCATCAAACACAGGCCTATGCAATGTAATTCCTCATTGTATGGACCAAGGTGTTGATTCATGTGAAATCTCTCTATTGGGATGTACTTTTTATTCAAACACAAAGGAAGAGCTAAAGGGAGGTGCTGTTGTTCTGTGTTCAGGAAGAAACAGAAAATGTTCTAAGTAATTTCTGCGTTCGACGAATTTAGCTGAGTTCGTCGATCTCAGTTCGACGAACGGAAGCATTTTCGTCGAGCTCTGTTCGTTGGTCAGTTTTGCTGGAAATCTCAGTTCCGCGTTCGTCGATCTCAGTTCGACGAACTGAATGAACTTCGTCGACCTCGATTTTTGCCTGAGTTCGTCGTCCGCGTTCGTCTATCTCCGTTCGACGAACAGAAGAAGTTTTCGTAGACCGTTGTTTTGCAAGTTGTTTTCGTCGATCGCGTTTGTCGATCTCCGTTCGACGAACAGAGATAATTTCGTCGACCGCTGTTCTTCAGAAATTCCGTTCGATGAACCTAAGTTCTTTCGTCGATCTCAGCTTTGTGAAGCTTCTATGACTTCTGATAACTAAAATGAGTTCGTCGAGCTCAGTTCGAAGATTTTTCTTCTCAGGCCGAGGATTTGACTCTATGATGTTTTGTTTCTCCAATTCTTTTCTCGAGAAGTCTATATTTCTCGAAAAGTTCTTCTCTATCCCGTAAATCCTTCTATTCTCTTCTCTAAGCCAAAGCCTATTTATTTCTCGAGAAATCCTTTGTTCTCGAGAAATTAATTGTTTTGTTCTTAAATCTATTTTCTCAGAAACTCTTTTAATTTCTCGAAAAGTTTGTTGTTCTCCAGAAATTAATTCATTTGTTCTGTATCCTGTTTTTATCAGAAGTTCTTTTTATTTCTCGAAAAGTCTTTGTGTTCTCGAGAAATTTATTCATTTCCTGAAATCATTTTTCAATCCTTTTTGACGGGACGTTAAATCTGTCTGTCTAATCTGACGGCTCTTTTGATTTTGTTTAAGGTTTATTCTACCTTAACTAATGACGTAAAGTCTTTTATTATAAAAGGCACTCATTCTTAGTTCCAAAGTAATAATTCATTATTCTATTTCGTTCAACCCCTAATTTCTCCTGTCGTTCCAAGAAACACGAGAAAGTGCCGCCTCCTGTTCGAGAAGCTAGAGATCGATCATCTGTTCTAAATCAGTCATCTCCAGTTGATGTGAAGGTTCGATTGATCACTGCTCCTTCATCTACAGTTTCTATTGGATCAAATCGAATCAAAGAAGGTCAGATCTGAGTTTTATTGTTCTTCCTCATCTACAACTAGTCAAAGCTTTACAAGCCTCAAGAAGGAAGAAGATCTCAAGGCCTTTCAGATCTGGTTTTGTATTGATAAACTTATATCAATTCTTTATTACATTTGTTTGTAGGAGAAGTTTTCTCCGAGTTGTAGGAGTGGGTATTCTCCGAGTTGTAAGAGAGGTTCTCTCTGATTTTGTAGGAGATTTGTCTCCGAGATTTTAGGAGTGTTGACTCCGAGATTGTAGGATCTTTCTTGATCCGTGTTTTAGTGAAGTAGTCAAGTCTAGCTGTGGTGCTAGATTGGCGAGGCCGGCAAGTGGAGTACCCAAGAACGGGGAACCACTATAAATTTTTGTGTTATCTGTGATTGTGATTTGCTTGATGTGCGTTCTATTTTATTAAGTCCTTTAATTCCGCAAAAGACGCAGTTATCACTTATTCACCCCCTCTAGGTGATTTAGGTTGGCAACTAGATACTTCATGATGCCATAGTGATCTGGTGTGATCCAGAGTGGGTCGGCCCTGGGTCGTTATATATCTAATCATCGAGATCCTATTGTGCAACAATCTCTTTACGTTATCGCTTCCAACTTGAATATACAGGTGGCAGCGGACAATCACCATGCATCATCAATTGTATGAAATGGTTACCATGTATTAATGTAATGAAAACTGTCCTTGGGATGTTGGAGGTGCCGACTATAGCGGTAGAAATGTGACAACTTGAATTTAGAGAAATGAACAAACCTGATATTGTCACGTGATGTTGTTATCAATCCCATGTCAGGCATATTTATCCACTTGTCTAACGGCGCAGGAGTAACCACACAATCTAAAGAGGCCAATAATTCAGAGCATCTTGCATTTACATGTATATATATTTGTATATAAGCTCAAATTATTTTGTATCTCATTTGAAATATCATTCCGCACATGTTTCCAATCATCCCCCATACCCATAGCTAAACTGATAACACGTTAACCACAATGTCCATCTCTCAATACATCCACTACGTCAATGATATATTTGGATATGCATGCATGCATTTCTCTTTGAACATGTAGAATCAATTTCTTGACATTTCCACAAGATTTGCTTAGCTTTTGAGGGAGAGCAGTTTTCTCACATTGTAGGAAGTTGATACCAGAGAACTAGTCTCGACGTTCGAAAGGGGGATGCAGCTAACCCTTACTTGACACGAGCTTGAACCCTTGACCAGTTGCTGAGAACCAAAAGACCTTGCCCTTGAAGAACACTTGAATCTAAAAATGAACCCTTTAAGCTTCAGCGAGGAGGTCCCACCACACACCTGGAAGTTCAAAGAGAGCTTCCCCTCTCAAGCCAATGCTGAGTCTGGGCACCTTGGAGGTCACTAAGGACCACCTCACCGTCAACCTTCACTGACAGGGGGTAGTGCTTGCTCATAAGACACACGCGAGGGAGAGGAGAGTCCAACCCCCTCCCAAGGTGCCCATGGGGGTCTATTTATAGACTTCCCAAAATTGGCCTGCGGATAGCCAAAAACTTATTATCCGTAGATCAACTACGAACCTGAACGATCGAGGCAGGAGAGGGGGCTTGTGGAAGTTGAGAGGTCCACTCCCCCCTTGCCGGAGGCTAGAAAAGCAGATCGATTTCCTCCAGCTAAACTGGGCGAGTGGACCTTGCGGTCCACTCAGCCAACCAGGCAAGTGGACCATAGGTCCACTCGCCCCCCAGCTTGGGCGAGTGGACCATTGGTCCACTCGCCCCCTTGGCTCGGGCGAGTGGACAATATGGTCCACTCGCCCAACACATTGGGCGAGTGGACCATTGGTCCACTCGCCCAAAGCCTTGGGCGAGTGGACCTATGGTCCACTCGCCCAAGTTGGGAAGCCTCCTCCCGAGTCTTTCTCTTGGTTCGGTCAGTCTTTGCTTACTTCAAACTAGTCGATCTACCGCGACCTCATCGGCGTTGGGTCACACCAACTCCGTAAATATGATGGTTGTACACAATCCCCGCTCTTTTCGATCTTGTCTCAAGCTCGGAAAGAAAGTCCAACCAACCTATTTGACGAGTAGGTGGGGTTTTAGAATAATCCATGGAGGGCCCTGCCAACGGGTTACTCTTGCCGATCTTTTTTGCTGAACTAGACTTGAGGCGGAAGGCAAACCTTTCTCTACTTAACAACCCTCATGTGAGCCGAGATCAACTGGAGGTGGAGAAAGCTCAACATCTTTGGTCGAGCTAAACTCGACCTGAGGTGGAGGAAAACTCAACACCTCTAATCGAGCCGAACTCGACCTGAGGTGGAAGGCGAACCTTTCTCCACTTAACAACCCTCCTGTGAGCCGAGCCCAACTAGAGGTGGAGAAAGCTCAACACCTTTGGTCGAGCTAAACTCTACCTGAGGTGGAGGAAAACTCAACACCTCTAGTCGAGCTGAACTCGACCTGAGGTGGAAGGCGAACATTTCTCCGTTTAACAACCCTCCTGTGAGCTGAGCTCAACTGGAGGTGGAGAAAGCTCAACACCTTTGGTCGAGCTAAACTCGACCTGAGGTGGAGGGAACTCAACATCTCTAGTCGAGCCGAACTCGACCTGAGATGGAGGGAAATCAACATCTCTAGTCGAGCCGAACTCGACCTGAGATGGAGGGAACTCAACATCTCTAGTCGAGCCGAACTCCACCTGAGATGGACGGAACTCAACATCTCTAGTCGAGCCAAACTCAACATGAGATGGAGAGAACTCAACATCTCTGGTCGAGCCGAACTCAACCTGAGATGGAGGGAACTCAACATCTCTCGTCGAGCCGAACTCAACCAGAAATGGAGGGAACTCAACATCTCTAGTCGAGCCGAACTCGACCTGAGATGGAGGGAACTCAACATCTCTAGTCGAGCCGAACTCCACCTGAGATGGTGGGGACTCAACATCTCTAGTCGAGCCGAACTCCACCTGAGATGGAGGGGACTCAACATCTCTAGTCGAGCCGAACTCAACCTGGGATGGAGGGAAATCAACATCTCTAGTCGATCCGCACTCGACCTGAGATGGAGGGAACTCAACATCTCTGGTCGAGCCAAACTCGACCTGAGATGGAGGGAACTCAACATATCTTGTCGAGCCGAACTCGACCTGAGATGGAGGGAACTCAACATCTCTAGTCGAGGCGAACTCAACAACTCTAGTCGAGCCAAACTCAACCTGAGATGGAGGGAACTCAACATCTCTGGTCGAGCCGAACTCAACCTGAGATGGAGGGAACTCAACATCTCTCATCGAGCCGAACTCGACCTGAGATGGAGGGAACTCAACACCTCTCGTCGAGCAGAACTCAACCTGAGATGGAGGCAACTCAACATCTCTAGTCGAGCCGAACTCGACCTGAGATTGAGGGAACTCAACATCTCTAGTCGAGCCAAACTCCACCTCAGATGGAGGGAACTCAACATCTCTGGTCAAGCCAAACTCAACCAGAGATGGAGGGAACTCAACATCTAAAGTCGAGCCGAACTCAACCAGGGATGGAGGGAACTCAACATCTCTAGTCGAGCCGAACTCGACTTGAGATGGAGGGAACTCAACATCTCTAGTCGAGTAGAACTCAACCTGAGATGGAGGGAACTCAATATCTCTAGTCGAGCCGAACTCGGCCTGAGATGGAGGGAACTCAACATCTCTAGTCGAGCCGAACTCCACCTGAGATGGAGGGAACTCAACATCTCTGGTCGAGCCGAACTCAACCTGAGATGGAGGGAACTCAACATCTCAAGTCGAGCCGAACTCAACCTGGGATAGAGGGAACTTAACATCTCTGGTCGAGCCGAACTCAACCTGAGATGGAGAGAACTCAACATCTCTGGTCGAGCCAAACTCAACCTGAGATCGAGGGAACTCCACATCTCTAGTCGAGCCGAACTCAACCTGAGATGGAGGAAACTCAACATCTCTAGTCGAGCCGAACTCGACCAGAGATGGAGGGAACTCAACATCTCTGGTCGAGCCGAACTGGACCTGAGATGGAGGGAACTCAACATCTCTGGTCGGGCCGAACTCGACCTGAGATGGAGGGAACTCAACATCTCTGGTCGGGCCGAACTGGACCTGAGATGGAGGGAACTCAACATCTCTGGTCGAGCCGAACTCGACCTGAGATGGAGGGAACTTAACATCTCTAGTCCAGCCGAACTCCACCTGAGATGGAGGGAACTCAACATCTCTGGTCGAGCCAAACTCCACCTGAGATGGAGGGAACTCAACATCTCAGGTCGAGTAGAACTCAACCTGGGATGGAGGGACTCAACATCTCTAGTCGAGCCGAACTCGACCTGAGATGGAGGGAACTCAACATCTCTTGTCGAGCCGAACTCAACCTGAGATGGAGGAAACTCAACATCTCTAGTCGAGCCGAACTCTACCAGAGATGGAGGGAACTCAACATCTTTAGTCGAGCCGAACTCAAACTAAGATGGAGGAAACTCAACATCTCTAGTCGAGACGAACTCAACCTGAGATGGAGGGAACTCCACATCTCTAGTCGAGCCGAACTCAACCTGAGATGGAGGAAACTCAACATATCTAGTCGAGCCGAACTCGGCCTGAGATGGAGGGAACTCAACATCTTTGGTCGAGCTGAACTCGACCTGAGATGGAGGGAACTCAACATCTCTGGTCGAGACGAACTCTACCTGAGATGGAGGAAACTCAACATCGTCGAGCCAAACTCAACCTGAGATGGAGGGAACTAAACATCTATGGTCGAGCCGAACTCAACCTGAGATGGAGGGAACTCAACATCTCGAGTCGGGCCGAACTCAACCTGAGATGGATGGAATTCGACATCTCTAGTCAAGCTGAACTCGACCTGAGATGGAGGGAACTCAACATCTCTAGTCGAGCCGAACTCCACCTGAGATGGAGGGAACTCAACATCTCTGGTCGAGCCGAACTCAACCTGAGATGGAGGGAACTCAACATCTCAAGTTGAGCCGAACTCAACCTGGGATGGAGGGAACTCAACATCCCTAGTCAAGCCGAACTCAACCTGAGATGGAGGGAACTCAACATCTCTGGTCGAGCCGAACTCAACCTGAGATGGAGGGAACTCAACATCTCTCGTCGAGCCGAACTCCACCTCAGATGGAGGAAACTCAACATCTCTTGTCGAGCTGAACTCGAACTGAGATGGAGGGAACTCAACATCTCTAGTCACGCCGAACTCCACCTGAGATGGAGGGAACTCAACATCTCTAGTCGAGTCGAACTCGACCTGAGCTGGAGGGAACTCAACATCTCTAGTCAAACCGAACTCCACCTGAGATGGAGGGAACTCAACATCTCTGGTCGAGCCGAACTCAACCTGAGATGGAGGGAACTCAACATCTCATGTAGAGCTGAACTCAACCTGGGATGGAGGGAACTCAACATCTCTAGTGGAGCCGAACTCGACCTGCGATGGAGGGAAATCAACATCTCTAGTCGAGCCGAACTCGACCTGAGATGGAGGGAACTCAACATCTCTAGTCGAGCCGAACTCTACCTGAGATGGAGGGAACTTAACATCTCTAGTCGAGTCGAACTGCACCAGAGATGGAGGGAACTCAACATCTCTAGTCGAGCCGAACTCGACCTGAGATGGAGGGAACTCAACATCTCTGGTCGAGCCGAACTCCACATGAGATGGAGGGAACTCAACATCTCATGTCGAGCCGAACTAAACCTGGGATGGAGGGAACTCAACATCTCTAGTCGAGCCAAACTCGACCTGAGATGGAGGTAACTCAACATCTCTAGTCGAGCCAACTCGACCTGAGATGGAGGGAACATACATCTCTAGTCGAGCCGAACTCGACCTGAGATTGAGGGAACTCAACATCTCTAGTCGAGTCGAACTCAAATTGAGATGTAGGGAACTCAACATCTCTAGTAGAGCCGAACTCGGCCTGAGATGGAGGGAAATCAACATCTCTAGTCGAGCCGAACTCGACCTGAGATGGAGCGAACTCAGCATCTCTGGTCTAGCCGAACTCAACCTGAGATGGAGGGAACTCAACATCTCAGGTCGAGCCGAACTCAACCTGGGATGGAGGGAACTCAACATTCTCTAGTCGAGCCGAACTCAACCTGAGATGGAGGGAACTCAACATCTCTGGTCAAGCTGAACTCAACCTGAGATGGAGGGAACTCAACATCTCTTGTCGAGCCGAACTCAACCTGAGATGGAGGAAACTCAACATCTCTAGTCGAGACGAACTCAACCTGAGATGGAGGGAACTCAACATCTCTAGTCGAGCCGAACTCAAACTAAGATGGAGGAAACTCAACATATCTAGTCGAGCCGAACTCAACCTGAGATAGAGGGAACTCAAAACCTTCCCAAACCACCTGAGGGCGGAGAACCAATCCACGTCCTTGGAGCTCAACTCACTCGGAGGCAGAGGAACTCAACCCCTTCCCAAACCACTTGGGGGCGGAGAACCAGTCCGCGTCCTTGGAGATTACCTCACCTGGAGGCGGAGGAACTCAACCATCTTACCAAACCAATTACCCTTTCTGAAGTCTTGCCCGTAGCGAGTTGACCAGATGAGCCTCCCCTCTGCCGGCATTACTGATCCCCGTGAATGGTCTCTAGTCTGGGTTCTTACCAATTGGGGGCAGAGAACCAGTCCACACCTTAGGTGATTAGCCTACCCGGAGGCAGAGGAACTCAACACCTTCCCAAACCAATTGGGGCAGAGAACCAGTCCACGTCCTAGGGGCTTGGGCAAAGGAAACTCAACATCTCTAGTCGAGCCAAACTCAACCTGAGATGGAGGGAACTCAACATCTCTGGTCGAGCTGAACTCAACCTGGGATGGAGGGAACTCAACATCTCTAGTAGATCCGAACTCGACCTGAGATAGAGGGAACTCAACATCTCTAGTCGAGCCGAATTCGACCTGAGATGGAGGGAACTCAACATCTCTAGGCGAGCTAAACTCGACCTGAGATGGAGGGAACTCAACATCTCTAGTCGAGGCGAACTCCACCTGAGATGGAGGGAACTCAACTTCTTTAGTCGAGCCTAACTCCACCTGAGAGGGAGGGAACTCAACATCTCTGGTCGAGCCAAACTCAACCTGAGATAGAGGGAACTCAACATCTCTAGTCAAGCCGAACTCGACCTGAGATGGAGGGAACTCAACATCTCTAGTCGAGCCGAACTCCACCTGAGATGGAGGGAACTCAACATCTCTAGTCGAGCCGAACTCGACCTGAGATGAAGGGAACTAAACATCTCTAGTCGAGCCGAACTCAACCTGAGATGGAGGGAACTCAACATCTCTGGTCGAGCCGAACTCAACCTGAGACAGAGGGAACTCAACATCTCAAGTCGAGCCGAACTCAACCTAGGATTGAGGGAACTCAGCATCTCTAGTCGAGCCAAACTCGACCTGAGATGGAGAGAACTGAACATCTCTAGTCGAGTCGAACTCAACATCTCTAGTCGAGCCGAACTCGACCTGAGATGGAGGGAACTCAACATCTCTAGTCGAGTCGAACTCCACCCGAGATGGAGGGAACTCAACATCTATAGTCGAGACGAACTCGACCTGAGATAGAGGGAACTCAACATCTCTGGTCAAGCCAAACTCCACCTGAGATGGAGGGAACTCAACATCTCATATCGAGCCGAACTCAACCTGGGATGGAGGGAACTCAACATCTCTAGTCGAACCGAACTCGACCTGAGATGGAGGGAACTCAACATCTCTAGTCGAGCTGAACTCGACCTGAGATGGAGGGAACTCAACATCTCTAGTCGAGTCGAACTCGACCTGAGATGGAGGGAACTCAACATCTCTAGTCGAGTCGAACTCAACCTGAGATGGAAGGAACTCAACATCTCTAGTCGAGCCGTACTCGACCTGAGATGGAGGGAACTCAACATCTCTAGTCGAGCCGAACTCGACCTGAGATGGAGAGAACTCAACATCTCTGGTCGAGCCGAACTCAACCTGAGATGAAGGGAACTGAACATCTCAAGTCGAGCTGAACTCAACCTGGGATGGAGGGAACTCAACATCTCTAGTCGAGCCGAACTCAACCTGAGATGGAGGGAACTCAACATCTCTGGTCGAGCCGAACTCAGCCTGAGATGGAGGGAACTCAACATCTCTTGTCGAGCCGAACTCAACCAGAGAAGGAGGAAACTCAACATCTCTAGTCGAGCCAAACTCAACCTGAGATGGAGGGAACTCAACATCTCTAGTCGAGTCGAACTCAAACTAAGATGGAGGAAACTCAACATCTCTAGTCTAGCCGAACTTAACCTGAGATGGAGGGAACTCAACACCTTCCCAAACCACCTGGGGGCGGAGAACCAGTCCACGTCCTTGGAGTTCAACTCACTCAGAGGCAGAGGAACTCAACACCTTCCCAAACCACCTGGGGGCGGAGAACCAGTCCGCGTCCTTGGAGCTTACCTCACCTGGAGGCAGAGGAACTCAACCATCTTACCAAACCAATTACCCTTTATGAAGTCTTGCCCGTAGCGATTCGACCTGATGAGCCTCCCCTCTACCGGCATTACTGAGCCCGGCGAATGGTCTCTAGTCGGGGTTCTTACCGATTGGGGGCGGAGAACCAGTCCACACCTTAGGTGATTAGCCTGCCTAGAGGCAGAGGAACTCAACATCTTCCCAAACCAATTGGGGGCGGAGAACCAGTCCACGTCCTAGGGGCTTAGGCAGAGGAACTCAACTCCTTACCAAACCAATTAGCATGTAGCGAGTCGACCCGATGAGCCTCCCATATGTCGGTATTACTGAGCCCGGTGAATGGTCTCTAGTCGGGGATCTTAGCAATTGGGGGCGGACAACCAGTCCGCGTCCTAGGTGCTTACCTCATCTGGAGGCAGAGGAACTCAACACCTTCCCAAACCAATCATCCTGTAGCGAGTCGACCGGATGAGCCTCCCATCTGTCGGCATTACTGATCCCGGTGAATGGTCTCTAGTCTGGGATCTTACCAATTGGGGGCGGAGAACCTGTCCGCGTCCTAGGTGCTTACCTCACCTGGAGGCAGAGGAACTCAACACCTTCTCAAACCAATCATCCTGTAGCGAGTCGACCCGATGAGCCTACCATCTGCCGGCATTACTGAGCCCGGTGAATGGTCTCTAGTCGGGGATCTTACCAATTGGGGGCGGAGAACCAGTCTGCGTCCTAGGTGCTTACCTCACATGGAGGCAGAGGAACTCAACACCTTCCCAAACCAATCATCATGTAGCGAGTCGACCCGATGAGCCACCCATCTGCCGACATTACTGAGCTCGGTGAATGGTCTCTAGTCGGGGATCTTACTAATTGGGGGCGAAGAACCAGTCCGCGTCATAGGTTCTTACCTCACCTAGAGGCAGAGAAACTCAACACCTTCCCAAACCAATCATCCTGTAGCGAGTCGACCCGATGAGCCTCCCATCTGCCGACATTACTGAGCCCGGTGAATGGTCTCTAGTCGGGGATCTTACCAATTGGGGGCGGAGAACCAGTCTGCGTCCTAGGTGCTTACCTCACCTGGAGGCAGAGGAACTCAACACCTTCCCAAACCAATCATCTTGTAGCGAGTCGACCCGATGAGCCTCCCATCTGCTGACATTACTGAGCCCGGAGAATGGTCTCTTGTCGGGGACTCGACCTAGATGCTATCTTTAACTACTTTCGATACGTTATAAATAGATTACATACTATTACAATGCACTTTCTCGCGCTTACTCGGCCACATGCACCTTGACCATCTCCTTCATTACTTCCTCCATCTTCTTTATCTTCTTATTACTTCTCTTTCTCCTGGTCCCTCATGCTTCTCTGGTCAACCTGGAGGCAGAGGTCTTGCTCCTGGAACCGATCTGCGTAGCTTCCCAGCGTTTCCCCGTGCTTTTGTCGAATCAAGAATAGGGACTCCGCCCCCTTCCTCCCCTTCTTCGAGGTGGAGAACCTCAACAAGAAACTCCGACGCAGGTCCTTGAAGCTGTAGATGGTACCTGATGGGAGCTGGTGGAACCAGTCTTTTGCCTCTCCCTTGAAAGTGATGGCAAAGAGCCTGCACTTGGAGGCGTCCATTATCTGCCTGATCGAGACCATGTCTTCAAACCACTGAAGGTGCTGGAGAGGGTCATCCTTGCCAGTGTAGTAAAACATGTCAGGTTCACCGAACTCGTCTGGAACTGGAGCTGAGGTGATCAGCTCGCAGAAGAGACTCCCTCATCCTCCCAGGCGAGTCGAAGGCACTCTCACTACCTCCTTACTGGGGTAGCCGGTCCCAGAAGTGCTGTCGAATAGCACTCGCGCTTGGAGGCTCAAACCTTCCTCTGAGGCTGGCCTCTTCCCTTGTCGACGTGCTTGCTCCGTCTCCATCGGAGATGGCGAGGCGAGCACGGGTGCTGGTGGTGTCGAGCACTCGCCCAAAGGGGGGAGTGCGATCCGCAAGAGCTTCAGGATCGACTTCTTGAACTCCTCAAAGTCACTTTTCTTCACGCACTTGCTGGTAGGGGTGAGTCCCCCAGCTCATTACTTCCAGCCATGAGACTTGCTCACAGCTTTCCGAACTAGCTGTTTCCACGCTCACCGCACCAGAATGTTGAAACCAGAGAACTGGTCTCGACGTTCGAAAGGGGGATGCAACTAACCCTTACTTTGTTGGAGCTTGTGTTCCACATCTCTTAGTTTGAGAATAACAAAACACATTATGTATTTAATATTGCTTGTGTTTATAAGTGTGCAGGTACTATTGTTAAATAACCCTATATACATGATGCTGTTTTGTTGAGGATTCTCTGGAAAGAGAGAGTCAACGCCAGGCGTTAGTACTTAACACTGGCGTTAGCCGTTTGACGAACTGAACTGCGGTCGACGATCGTCGAACGGAACTGCGATCGACGAATTTTGTTTCGTTCGACGAAATTTCGATCTGTCACGATTCTTGGCGGTTTGCACGATCCTATCAGTTGCAGTTTTTTCGATCGACGAAGGGTGCGTTCGACGAAGGCGAGTTCGACGAAATCAGTCCCGTTCGACGAAATTTTGTTCTGTCACGCTCCCGTCTTTTTGCACGTCTTCAGCAACTGCCAGACACGATGCTTAACGCTGGCGTTAACCCTAACGCCAGGCGTTATCTCCCGTGTCTATTTAAAAGACCTGATTTTGGTGTTCAAGTTAGTTTTTCGGAAGCCTTCACCCCAATCTTTTGAGAGAGTATTTCATCCCCGAATTCAGAGAACTCCCAACACCACCATTGAGGAACAAGAGTGAGAAGGAGATTTGCAACGGTCAATTTGAAGAAGGACGCTCGCTTCAACTCCGATGATGATCAAAGCGTGTCTTCAACATCTTCTTCAGCACTCTTCAATATAGGGAGTCTTTTATTCTAATTTGTATCTTTATCTTTTCATTTTACTTGTAACCGTAGTGAAATCGCCGCCTTGCGTGTGACGACTAGGTCCTTGTGCGGCTTAGGGGGTAATTCGCCGCCTTTTGCATGGCGACTAGGTTAAGGGTAAATCTAGGGGTGGCTAGAGGCCTTATCTGGGGATAGATAGGCTATAACCAACCGGTCCTTGGGAGAAGGACCGGTGAATGAACATAAAAGAGATTTTCAACTTGTCGCCTCAATTTCAAGCGTTATTGAAATATTATCCATGAAATCATTTTGTGATATATAAAATTCCTTTTTCAGTATATCTATTTTTCTGGATTTATATTTCATTTGAAATTGTGCAAGTAAAATCACTTTGTTTATTTCTGCCAAAATATTTTTCTGGAGGGATAACGCCAGACGTTAACTAGTCAACGCCAGGCGTTAGCATCAGTGCTAAAAAGTTTTCTGTTTCTTTAAAATCTGTCAGTTTATCTGAAAAACAGTAAACCCCTTATTCACCCCCTCTAAGGGCGCCATCAGATCCTACATTTGGTATCAAAGCAAGGTTATTCCAAAACGGTCTCACAACCGAGAATAATGGCGCATCATGATCATGCCTTTTTGGAGGGTCAAGGGATAAGTAGACCTCCACTATTTACTGGAACTGATTATAATTATTGGAAAACTAAAATGCATTATTTTTTAACTGCTTTAGATAATAACGTTTGGGGTATGATAGAACAAAGTTATTCTCCACCAACATTTGTTGTTGGAGAAGTCACTATGGAAAAACCTAAAGATAGATGAGATGACAATGATAAGTTGAGATGTAAGAATAACGCTAAAGCAATGAATGCGTTATTTTGTGATTTGGATAGAACGAAATTTAATAGAACTTGTGCTTGCGAAACAGCTTATGATATTTGGAATCTTTTAGAAATTACTCATGAAGGCACTTCGCAGGTGAAGGATTCAAAGCTCTTCCAACTTGAATCCGAGTATGAGAAATTCCGGATGGAGACGGATGAAGACGTGGATTCTATGTACACTAGGTTCACCAAAATCATCAACGACTCAAAAGTGCTTGGAAAGGTGTTCTCCAACGACGACTTGGTGAGAAAAATTCTAAGGTCACTCCCTCCAAAGTTCAATCCAAAGGTGACGGCTATCTCGGAGTCGCACGACTTGAAAAAGCTCCAAATTGAGAGCCTTATTGGGAACCTCAAGACCCATGAGGTTGAACTCAAAATTCAACAACAAGAGTACAACTTGGAGCCAAAGAAGAAGAGATTGGCCTTAAAGTCAAAGAAGGAGGCAAATGAAGATGATGATGAAGAGGACGAGGAGAGCCTTTTTGTGAAGAAATTCAAAAGGTTCATGAAGAATCCGGAAAGGAGAAACACCTTTCAGAAATATTTCATCAAAAAGGGATCTTCATCAAAGAAAGAGAGAGGTAGCGACGAAGACGATGATGAACGACCACCACCGGAGTGCTACCATTGTAGAAAGACCGGACATATTCGGAGCAAGTGCCCAAAATATCTGAAAGAGCGTAAAGAAAAGGGGCACAAGGGAAATGAGAAGAAGGTCATAAAAGCGGCTACATGGGATGACTCCTCCGAGGTTTCAAGCGGCTCATCCACTAGTGATGAAGAAGAGGCAAACATGTGCCTAATGGGAAAGAGTAACAAAATATCCGAAGATGAATGCAGTGTCCAAAGCGACACTGAGGTAACTCTCCCTACTTCTTATGATGAGTTGTATATTGAATATTTATAAACATGCAAATTTTTTGATAAAAGTTTAAAAGATATTGACATTCTAAATTCTGAAAATAAACTTTTGTTAAAAGAAAATAAAAAATTATCTAAACAATTGGGGAAAGAAAAGGTATCTTGCCAAGAGTGCAATCACTCATTGGCAAGAGTGAAAGAACTTGAAGAAGCTCTTTCTAAATCCCACTCCACTATTGAACTTCTTATTAAGGAGAAGGGGATTTGGAAAGAACTTTAAAAACCTCTTTTTCTCAAATAGAGGATGGGAAGAAGAGTTTTGTGAATCGGTGTGTTATGTTGGTAACGGAAAACACCGCTCTCAAAGCCCGTATTTTTTATTTAAATTTGGTTATTAAAAAATTTGGAGTTGGACAAAGATCTCTGGACATGATCTTGGTCAACCAATGCCATGAGAATGACAAATCAGGCCTTGGATATAGTTCTGGAAGCTATCGCCAGGCGTTAACTTCTAACGCCGGCATTAGCCATAATTCCAGAAAAATTAATTATGGTAATAATGATTTTAAAAACTTAAATGTTACCTCATATTCTAGCAAGAGCTTACCCAAATATTCAAAAAGGGTCTCATCCCTTTTTATAGCGTGTGCCAAATGTCATTTATTTGGACACACCTCAAACTCTTGTAAGAAAAAGGGTCGCAGTGCTATAAAGCAAATTTGGGTGCCTAAGGTTTCCACCTATTATATGGGAGGAACCTCTTGGGTATCCGGATCTTTACTCTCATCTCCTTTTTAGGTATGTTGGCAGGCTAAGGACAAAAAGGACGTGTGGTATTTGGACTCGGGATGCTCCAAACACATGACGGGAAACAAAACAAAGTTCCTTAGCCTTGAGATAAAGAAAGGAGGGATGGTGACATTTGGTGACAACGGTAAAGGAAGGATCATGGGCATCGGTACAGTGGGTAACGATTTTTTCTCAATTTCAAATGTTTTATATGTAGATGGTTTAAAACATATTCTAATTTCAATTAGTCAATTATGTGATAATGGTTTAAATGTATTATTTGAATCATCTACAAATCTTTGTAAAATTATAAATTATAAAACAAATGATGTCGTACTCACCGCACCAAGGATGCATAATGTTTATATGATTACTATTAATGATCTTTCAAATTCTTCTTTAAAATGTTTTATTTCTAAAAATGAAGAATTAGAACTTTGGCATAGGCGCCTTGGTCATTCTAGCACCAAACTTATTTTGAAATTATCAAAAGATAAATTAATTAAGGGATTACCTATGCTTAATGAAAATTTATCTTCTCTTTGTACGCCCTGCCAAAAAGGAAATTTTCAAAAAATTCTTTCAAGAGCAAAAATGTAATTTCTACCACTAGACCTCTTCAATTAATTCATATGGATTTATTCGGACCGATTAGCACTTCTAGTCTAGGAGGTAGAAAATATACGTTTGTAATAATTGATGATTTTTCTAGATTTTGTTGGACATTATTTTTATCATCCAAATCCGATGCATTCCTTGAATTTACTAAACTATGCATTCGTATTCAAAATGAACTTGATTTAAAGATTAAATGCATACGTTCGGATCATGGAGGAGAATTTGAAAATGATAGATTTTCTTCTTTTTGTGATGATTTAGGAATTAAACATGAATTTTCCGCCCCTCGCACCCCACAACAAAATGGTGTAGTGGAGAGGAAAAATAGAACCCTTCAAGAACTAGCACGCACTATGCTTTGTGAATATGGGTTGCCTAAATCATTTTGGGCCAAAGCGGTTAATACTTCATGTTATATCATTAATCGTGTCATGCTTCGTCCTATTTTAAAATTGACACCTTATGAGCTGTACTTTAAAAGAAAACCTAATGTATCTTATTTTCATGTGTTTGGTTGTAAATATTTCATTTTAAACACTAAAGATACACTAGGAAAATTTGATGAAAAATACGATGAGGGAATTTTTATTGGTTACTCTTCAACTAGTAAGGCTTATAGAATATATAATAAAAGAACTAAAGTAGTTGAAGAGTCTATACATGTAAGATTTGATGAGTTTGTTCCTTGTGTAGATTCTAATCATACAGGAAATGAAGACGAACCTATTTCCCCTTTGGAGCATGAGAATGGTGAATCACTTGGAGAAAAAGGAGAAGAAAAAGAAGAAGAACAAGAGGAGAAAGAAAATGAGAAAATTGAATATGTTCCTCCAAGTGTGTTGCAGTTCACTAAGGATCATCCAAAGGAGCTTGTGATAGGAGAACCATCAAAAGGGGTAAGTACTCGTTCTTCTTTACATGAGTCTTTTTCAAACCTTTGTTTTATATCCGAAATAGAACCCAAAAAATATTTCAACCGCTTTAAATGATGAATTTTGGTTTATAGCTATGAATGATGAATTAAATCAATTTGAACGTAACAAGGTTTGGAATTTAGTAGAGAGGCCATCTAATCATCCGGTTATATGAGTCAAATGGATTTTCAAAAATAAATTAGATGGTGACTCTAGGATAACAAGGAATAAAGCAAGACTTGTTGCACAAGGTTATTCACAAATCGAAGGGGTAGATTTTGATGAAACTTTTGCACCCGTTGCTCGCCTAGAATCAATTAGAATATTTCTTGCATTTGCGAGTTATAAAAGATTTAAATTATTTCAAATAGATGTTAAAAGTGTCTTTCTAAACGGGATTATAAAAGAAGAAGTTTATGTAGAACAACCCCCCCCCCCGATTTTGTGAATGAAAAATTTCCTAATCATGTGTATAAGTTAGAAAAAGCGCTTTATGGATTAAAGCAATCGCCGCGTACTTGGTATGATAGATTGACATTATTTTTGATAAAGCACGGTTATAAAATGGGAAGTGCGGATAATACACTCTTCATTAAGCATGTAGATAATGATTTGTTTATATTGCAAATTTATGTTGATGATATCATTTTTGGAGCCACTAATGAAGAGTTATGTAATGAAGTTATTTTAGTGATGAAGAATGAATTTGAAATGAGCTTGGTAGGAGAACTCATTTATTTTCTAGGATTTCAAATCTCACAAAAACAAGATGGTATATTTATTTGTAAAACTAAATATGTTCATGATATTCCTAAGAGATTTGGATTTGAAAACCTAAAGCAAGCCAATACTCCTATGAGTGCATCACTAAAGTTAAGAAAAGATGAAGCCGGTGTTTCAATAGATCAAACATTATATAGAGGAATGATAGTCTCATTGCTTTATTTAAGCGCATCTAGACCCGATATTATGTTTTCCATTTGCTTATGTGCTAGATTTCAAGCTAACCCAAAAGAATCACATTTAAAAGCGGTTAAACGTATTTTTAGATATCTAATCGGAACATCTAGATTAGGCTTATGATATCCTCATAATAATTGTTTTATTCTACACGGTTTTTCTGATTTGGACTATGCGGGATGTTCATTAGATCGTAAAAGCACTAGTGGCACGTGTCATTTTATAGGCCCTTCACTTATATCATGGTCGAGTCGGAAATAGAATTCTGTAGCCCTCTCCACCACTGAGGCCGAATGTATCGCACTAGGTAGTTGTTGTGCACAAGCATTATGGATGACCCAAACGTTAGAAGACTTTGGTGTTTATCTAAATAACATTGAATTAAAGTGCGACAACAAGAGCGCTATAGATCTCACAAACAATCCCGTACATCTTTAGATTTAAACATATAGATGTCCGGCATCATTTAATTAGAGATCATATTAAGAAAAAACATGTTAAAATTAGTTTTAGAGGGACGGAATCACAACTTGCCGACATTTTTACCAAACCTCTACCCGATGCACATTTTCACATGCTTAGGTTAGAATTATGTGTCTTAGAAATGTCACTTTGACCCTTATAAAAAGCTATCAAATTATTTTATATACTTTATTTTTTTTCTTTTCTTTCTCTTAAAAATAAAAAAACAATAAAAATTTAAAAACTATGGGAAAACCACCAAAAACACGCTAAAAAGGTTATCATATCAACTCTATAATGTCTAAAATTTCAACTGTATGAAGGCATATTTATATTACAATTGTATCATGAAAAATATTTTTTTTTTAAAAGTCAAAAATTGGTGCTCTGTCTCGGCGTTAAGAAGTTAACGCCTGGCGTTAGGTTCTATGCTCAGAATTTTTTTTGTGTTTTTACAACTGTGTTGGTATTTTGATGTGTTTTCTTTCAAATCTTAAAAACAAAAAAATTACTATAAGCTTAAATGTTGATTTCAAGGATGATTATATAGATATTGGTTCAAGATTACTTACAATGTTTAATTTAAACCTTCAAGTTTCATTAAAAACATTGTTTTGATTTAATCATGCCTTCAAAATTAATTATCTTCAAATGTGCAAAGAGTTTGAGAATAGATAACATATGTCGAAATGCTTTTTCATGCCTCTAAGTATGAGTAAAGTTTTTATCTTTGATAATGATTTTCTCACTTACACTTTTTGGTTAATATACATGTGTTTTTAAATCTTATTTTACATGGTTGTGTAGCATAAAAACTTATTTTGAATTTCATAAACAGTTTACCTGCACAACATTGAATTCTTTCTTGAATTCTTTGTTTTTCATGCACTTGTATTTAGAGAAATGTGGTAAATAAAATTCAAAACAAAATATAAACTATGTTTGCCTAACATGTGAATTCGGAGTCCTTTGTCACTAAGTCTAAAAAACAACAAATGAATGACAAGGATAACTCCATCAAGCACTACTTGAACCTCCTGATAAGTCTTAATGAGCATTGTGAGGTTGAGCACCTTGGAAAGAATTGTAAAGTGTCTTGTGCAAACAAAATTTTCACCACTTCTCTTTTTTTTAAAAAAAATCTATAGTGCATTGAAATTTGTGAATGTAAAGTTGTTTTTTGTTCAATTCAATTTATGCTCTTACATTACATAGTTTCATGTGATTTGATTTCTACACTTATATGCTTTATCAAAACACATTTATTGTACACATCATTATCAATTATAATACTTCCACTCATGAGAATTGGACTTAAAGCTTACCTACATTGTTCTCTACAATCATGAATAAATGCACTAGATAGCAAAGCATGATCTTTACAATGTTTATGATTTCTTGAAATGCAAATTATTTTACATTGTAAACATATCTTCCATTGATATTATATATTCTTGCTTGCTAACTATAAATATTCCAAATTTTAAATGTATTTGCAACTTGTGTATTTCATTTCAAAACATCTACTTATTTGATTTACAATGCTTATTATGTTTTTTTGTTCTTACAAATTCTTAACGATGTTCAAATATTGCTTTCGCTGTGTTCACTTTTAAAAAAGTTGCAATTATCTCTACAGAGTGCACAAAAGAACAAATTCCTACTACTTATCCCTATCTCCTTTTGATTATAACAAAAGGGGGAGAAGAGACTAACTTAGAGAAATCTATTATTTAGGGGGAGTACTTTATGACATGCATTCATGTAGGGGGAGTATCCACATAGGGGGAGTTTGCATGATTATCACGTTTATCATATACTATAACACTACTCTATTTTTATTTCTTATTAGTGGATTTGTTATTATCAAAAGGGGGAGAATGTTGGAGCTTGTGTTCCACATCTCTTAGTTTGAGAATAACAAACCACACTATGTATTTGATATTGCTTGCGTTTATAAGTGTGCAGATACTATTGTTAAATAACCCTATATACAGGATGCTATTTTGTTGAGGATTCTCTATAAAGAGAGAGTCGACGCCAGGTGTTAGTACTTAACGCTAGCGTTAGTCGTTCGACGAACTGAACTGCGGTCGACGATCGTCGAACGGAACTGCGATCGACGAATTTTGTTTCGTTCGACGAAATTTCGATCTGTCACGATTCTTGGCGGTTTGCACGATCCTATCAGTTGCGGTTTTTCCGATCGACGAAGGGTGCGTTCGACGAAGGCGAGTTCGACGAAATCAATCCCGTTCGACGAAATTTTGTTCTGTCACGCTCCCGTCTTTTTGCACGTCTTCAGCAACTGCCAGACACGATGCTTAACGCTGGCGTTAACCCTAACGCCAGGCGTTAGCTCCCGTGTCTATTTAAAAGACCTGATTTCGGTGTTCAAGTTAGTTTTTCGGAAGCCTTCACTCCAATCTTTTGAGAGAGTATTTCATCCCCGAATTCAGAAAACTCCCAACACCACCATTGAGGAACAAGAGTGAGAAGGAGATTTGCAACGATCAATTTGAAGAAGGACGCTCGCTTCAACTCCGATGATGATCAAAGCGTGTCTTCAACATCTTCTTCAGCACTCTTCAATATAGGGAGTCTTATATTCTAATTTGTATCTTTATCTTTTCATTTTACTTGTAACCGTAGTGAAATCGTCGTCTTGAGTGTGGCGACTAGGTTCTTGTGCGTCTTAGGGGGTAATTCGCCGCCTTGTGTGTGGCGACTAGGTCAAGGGTAGATCTAGAGGGTGGCTAGAGGCCTTATCTGGGGATAGATGGGCTATAGCCAACCGGTCCTTGGGAGAAGGACCGGTGAAGGAACATAAAAGAGATTTTCAACTTGTCGCCTCAATTTCAAGCGTTATTGAAATATTATCCATGAAATCATTTTGTGATATATAAAATTTCTTTTTCAGTATATCAATTTTTCTGGATTTATATTTCATTTGAAATTGTGCAAGTAAAATCACTTTGTTTATTTCTGCCAAAATATTTTTCTGGAGGGATAACGCCAGGCGTTAACTAGTCAACGCTAGGCTTTAGCATCCGTGCTAAAAAGTTTTCTGTTTCTTTAAAATCTGTCAGTTTATCTTAAAAATAGTAAACCCCTTATTCACCCCCCTCTAAGGGCGCCATCAGATCCAACATACTTGACCCGAGCTTGAACCCTTGACCAGTTGCTGAGAACCAAAAGACCTTGCCCTTGAAGAACACTTGAATCTAAAAATGAACTCCTTAAGCTTCAACGAGGAGGTCCCACCACACACCTGAAAGTTCAAAGAGAGCTTCCCCTCCCAAGCCAATGCTGAGCCTGGGCACCTTGGAGGGCACTAAGGACCACCTCACCGTCAACCTTCACTGACAGGGGGGGGGGGGGTAGTGCTTGCTCACAAGACACACGCGAGGGAGAGGAGAGTCCAGCCCCCTCCCAAGGTGCCCATGGGGGTCTATTTATAGACTTCTCAAAATTGGGCTGCGGATAGCCAAAAACCTACTATCCGCAGCTCAACTACGAACCTGAAGATCGAGGCAGGAGAGGGGGCGAGTGGAAGTTGATACGTCCACTTCCCCCTTGTCAGAGGCTAGAAAAGCGGACCGAGGTCCTCTAGCTGAACTGGGCGAGTGGGCCTTACAGTCCACTCAGCTAACCGGGCGAGTAGACCATAGGTCCACTCGCCCCCCAACTGGGGCGCCCCCTTGGCTCGGGTGAGTGGACCATATGGTCCACTCGCCCAGCAAATTGGGCGAGTGGACCATTGGTCCACTTGCCCAAAGCCTTGGGCGAGTGGACCTATGGTCCACTCGCCCAAGTTGGGAAGCCTCCTCCCGGGTCTTTCTCTTGGTTCGGTCAGTCTTCGCTTACCTCCAACTAGTCGATCTACCGCGACCTCATCGGCGTCGGGTCACACCAGCTCGACAAATATGAGGGTTGTACATAGGACATGCTCAAATAATGATAGTTCACATTCTGTTGATTTATTGTCCTTATGAAATTGTTTGTAGCTCCCTTTCGGCGTACTCTTCAATTTAGATGGTACCAAAGGTTCTTTAGTGAGGGTCGAGGAAGGGTCGATAATTTCTCGCAACTTTCTTTTTATTTCATATTTTTGGAGCACATTTATGTTTGTGCATATCTTTAAAATTTCTTCCAACTCGATGTCAATGTCGTTTTCAACCTCACCTCCACCTTTAAATCCTCCTCAACATCCTTCTCAATTAATTACAAATGTTTCCAATGGCTATGAATCATCCAAAGTGGAAAGGAATTAGTTTGTATTATGTAAGGTTTTAACTCATGGGCACATGGTAATCTCATAGTAAGTCTACTTTTATGCATGCATTCATCACCATAAGCAGTTCTCGATTGCAACTTTAACACCTCCTTTTGTATTATTTTCAAAGAAGATAATGAAACACGACCAAGTAATTCATCGTAGAAGAAATCCCAAAACTATTTTTTAACTTTAATGACACTTTAACCAAATGATCTTTTAATCTCCATAATTTGTAAAATAATCATTTGGTCAAACATCTTCCATACCGTGGATAAACTACCAATCGAAACTTCAAGAAAATTCTATAGTTGAGTGTGGCCGCTTTCAACGCGATTGGTTGTTGAATTATTCAAATGCATAAACTTGTTAACCCAAGCAGAAACAAAATACTCTTTGAAAGGTTCAATCCAAGTATACATGATACTGGAAAACACCTCAGAGATATTTATAAACATATACATTTCATATAAATGTCAATGCATTGTTAAAGTCATTTTCAGTTTAAGAGTCAACCAATTTTTGCAATTTTACTAAATTTTTTTCACAATCTTTCCCCTTTTGAAGTGTGATAGAATGTTTCTACTTATATGTACCCTGCACAGTAGATTTTTAGAATTGGAAAAAACCACTTTGATGACATTCATCAAGGTCAATTCTCTATCAGTCACCAACATATTTAGTAGAGCATTTTGATCTAACATAGACTTAAAGCAACATAACTTTCCTCGATTTCATTTGACATGAAAATAAATGCGGCAAAGAAAGACAAATTTGTCGATGGTACACCAACAACAGAATGCAATGGTAGGTGATATCTATTGGTCTTATATATGCAATTCATAAGAAACATTGTTGGAAACATTTTGTATAGACGAATATATATATGGGTGGGCAAAGAATAAGCTCTCTAAATGGTTACTACCAACCTTCACTTTGTTGAAATTACTGTACCCACAATCTGTGATGCATTTGTATAGAAATTGTATAGTTATTCCTCCTTCTAGTTCTTTTTTTGCATCTTAACTCTCTAATTGTATAAAGTTATCAATATTGTAGAATTATACTTATCTCTTTGTTTAAGGGTTGATAAAATCTTTTGAGGCTTTACTCTTGCAAGGTACATATCAGACACAATCTTTTGCTCAGTTTTAGTTAACCTACGAACATATGAATGAGCTTCTAGGTGCACTATCTCGTGGTTGTGAACACCACATATCACTTTAGGAGTCCGCTCAGTTCTAATTGCATTTCTTACGCTTTTCAATGCGAAAGGTCATCCATAACGCTTAGAGGAGGATTTTCTCATTACTTTGTTAATCCACCAGTTGGAACTTTGACTAAGCCATTTAAATCCCCCTCTATCACACCCAAGCTTCACTCTTGGTTTGCTTCACGATGTCAATGTATTCGTACTTTGAATGGTGATCACAAACCCAAGACTTTATGCAATATTACGTGCCCAACTCACTGATTCATCCATCATGGGAAAACTCATGCTAGTTGTAAAATGTAATTTGAAATCAACCACACTACACGATATCAAAATATGCTCTCCACCCGGACCTAATGAACCTATGAATTCACAAACAACAAACAACAAAATATCCCACCACATATCAATCCTAAAGAATCACAAAAATTCACAAGACCATACATTTTTATGAGATTGAATGGTAATTTTACCATAATCGAAAGATGGAGGCTTGACAAATTCATCAAAATCTGAAGATGGGGGCTTGCCGGATTCACCAAAATCAATCATGCTAAGTGTTGTCAAACATTGCACTCCCTCCAGACCGATTAAACCTACAAATGAAAAAAAAAATCAAAATACCATTTAATATACCACATTCATAAACACATTCAATATATCACAATCGATCGATTCACAAACACAAAAAAAACCCTAGAAACTCATCTCTTTCGATTGTTGAAGGAGGGATGCCCAAATGCCCTAGATGATCTCCTTCCAAGGCAGGCGAGCCTAGAAGAGTTGGGATTGAAGTAATGGCTGCCAGAATAGAGGAGGCTTGGGAAGAGGGACAATTTTGAATGATAACTTCGGCTATCTCGGGGACTCCACCAAGACCCGATAAATTTGGCTACGGAGCCCTCGATAGAAGCGATCTGGAGTAGCCGCTAGTGGAAGGAGCGTCATTGGCGGTGGAGGGCTCTTCGCCGAGGGAATGGAGGTCGGCGGAGGGGAGCGGCTTGTCGTCTGTAAGCATTCACGTGAGAGTTAGGGCACGAGTTTGTCAGGTGAGTTGGGTTGCCAATAGGTTGGAGAAAGAGTTAATATATATTTGGGGGGGGGGGAATAAACGGGTTGCCAATAGTTTTTTAGGGGCTGCTATTAACAATGCTCACTTTTTTGGGAGATTTTGGCACTTAACACCCTTTAATTAGAGGCTCTTGGCACTTTGCACACCAACTTTTAATATTTGGCACTTTGCACAGCACCCGGCAGCCATATCTGAATAAATTTATTTCTTTTTAAATCTACTTTGATTTTTGTTTGGGGTAGTCTTGGTATTTCCAAAAGCCTTTAACCTAAAAGTTAATGAACGTCATATGAAAAATCACTCCTGAGTTCCCTTCTCCCAAAACCCTCGCAGCTCTCTTCCGTGCCCTTCTCCCACTCCGCCTGCGATCTTGCGAAGCACCGACGGATTCCTATTGCTGCCCCGAGCCACTAGTTAGCCAACATTTTTCGCATTCTTGCTGCTTCACTGAACCCCATTCTCTCATCTTCCTCCTCTTTCTGCTGCTACACCCGACCCCCGATGAACCACCAACCATCTTGTTCGACTGTTGCTGCTGCACCGACACCCTGAGTCACGTACATCTACAACTGCACCGACCCGCCGAGCGAACCACCGACGATCTATTCCTCTTCCTGCTACTGGACTAAACATTGTTTTCATCTCCAAGTACACATCGTGGAAGGGATAACATTTGAAATCCCTAATTTTTTAGGATGTAAACGATTATTTAGGATGGTTTGGTTGTTAGATTTTGGTATTTCAATTTTTTTTCTTTAATTTGATTATCATCACAATATGTAATGGTTTATTTAAGATGTTTTTTTAGAATGGTTTGGGTATTGAGAAATGAAGAGTCAAAGGAAAGGGTACTTTATATGTCATATGAAGCATCGTTGTTCACAGTTAGAATGCACCATTAAGAGTCCATTTTTGGTTCAAGTAGTATGTCTTATATGCATGATGTAGTCAATATGTTTGACTACTGTGATTACAACGAGTTAGTCTTAACTGATTTGCATGAAATGACAAGAGAGCTCGGTCACTTGGACTGTGTTAGATTTTACTGCACCTTAAGTGGACCGGAAGACTGGAATAATGTGATTTTACTCGATACTGACGAAGATGTTAAAAATCTTATTAGACATATCAACCGTGAAAGAGAAGTGAATGTTTATGTTGAGACTATTGAAGCTCATCCTCAAAGTAATTCTGATATTGCGGTAGAAAATATTTTTGAACTTGATAATCAAAGTGAATCCCTTAGCAAAGAAGAGGACACATATGAGAATGATTCTACATTTAGTGATGATTTTGTGGATGATTTTGAGCACGATGATATGGAGTATGACGAAAATATTGATGAAGCTATTGAGTGGGTGGGATTGAAGGAGCCAAATGAACCATGTGTGCGTGAACATAATCAAATGGTGGAGCATTACAAGGGTAAAAGTCCTCTCACCGCAAACTCCAATAAAACAAATCATCAAGGTACCAAATTTATCAAGGAAATGCATGCAAATCACATTTTGAATTTGAAGTAGGATTGTGTTTACTACAACTGAAGAGTTTAGAGAAGATGTTAGGATATATTCTAATATGCAAGGAAAGCCGATCAAATTTACCAAGAATTGTAGGGACAAAATTCAGGCTACTTGTGAATGCGGTTGGAAAATGTACGCTTCCTTTATATCAAAAAGTGACAATACTTTTCAAGTGAAGACCATTAAAGGTGAGCACACATGCTATAGGACTGCAACCTCTAAACATTGTATTTCTGATTACCTTGCAATGAAATATCAACACCACCTTAGGAGTAGCCCTGAGTGGCCGGTGGCTTCGATGCAAGAAATGATGCAAATGGAAAACAAAATATCTCTCTCTATCTGGAAAATGTATAGAGCGAAAAAACATGCAAATAAAATCAGTCATGACATAGAGTTGGAGCAATATGCTAGTTTATGGGACTACTGCGAAGAAATCTGTCGAACCAATCCTAACACAACTATCAAAGTCCAATGTAAACAAGGCTTGGTATCAGAAGCATGTATTTTTAAGAAGCTTATTGCGGGTCGCTTGGGTGCTCTTGGTAGACCGGTCGACTTGAACCGTCTTAGCTCCGGAGCGAGTCAAGCGCGCTAACAGTCAATTTGAGATTCGTTGAGTACATTGGGACTTTTTAACGTGGAAAACCCGGAAAGGGTGAAAAACCACGCGGTCGGAGCTGTGCCGACCAAACTTCACTATCTTCTGAGGGGTTACAGTCATGTACTTAGAATTCGAGCGCGAAAGGCCGCCGCTCGTTACAGTATTAGAGCCGAAGGTGACAGACCACCTCTCAAAAAACTAAGTCTTTTTCCTTGTGAGAACGGTGGAGAATAAAAGTGAGAATGCTCAGGAGAATAAAACCGAGAATGCTGAGTCGCCTTTCGGGAGAAAGGAAATCTTCAAGTCCACGAAGGAGATCTTCAAGCACCGAAGGAGATCTTCAAGCGCCGAAGGAGAATTCCGAGGAAATCTTCAAAGGAGCTCTCCCGGGTGCAGAAGGCAAGGTCCCCTGAAATGAAGGTTATGAGCTCCTTATATAGCTTTGGCCGGGGGTAGCCCGGTAATTTTGTCGTCGTAACCACCGTAACCATCTGACGGGCGAATCACGCTGGTCAATTTGGAGCACATGGATCGCCATTTTCGTAAATGACTATCTCGCCCTTCGGGCAGTTCGGGCAGTTCCGGCAGCTTCGTTGAAGGTAAAAAGGCGACAAGCGAGTTCTGCAATCTGAGAAATTAAGAAATGTTAACTGCGCGCTCGTTCAGAATTTGGGAATGTTCTGAGCGGGTTCAGAACGTGGAAACGTTCTGAGCATGCGGGGAAGCCTTCTGAGCGCGCGGGGAAGCGTTCTGAGTGCGCAACGAACTCGAGAGTGTTCTGAGCGTGCAATGAACTTGGGAGCGTTCTGAGCGAACGGAGAGGCGTTCTGAGCGCGCAACGAGCGCGGGAGCGCTCTGAGCACGTAACGAACGAGAGAGCATTCTGAGCGAACGGAGTGGCGTTCTGAGTGTGCAACGAGCGCGGGAGCGCTCTAAGCGCGCAACAAACACGAGAGTGTTTTGAGCGAATGGAGAGGCGTTCTGAGCGCGCAACGAGCGCGAGAGCATCCTGCGGCGAATGGGGAAATGAGAAATCACGCCCCAAATGGGGAACTGGGTTCCGGTCGGGCACTCCACAGGACCCCCTACAGGAGAGGGGGCGGTCTGGCCGCACTCACATGGGGTGTGGCCGCACACCAAGGGGGGTGCGGCTCGGCCGCACCCCTAGAAGGGTGTGGCGGCTTGGCTGCACCCCAAGAGGGGTGCGGCGTTGCCGCGCCCCAATAGGGGTGCGGTTAGGCCGCACCCCTTGAACGGGGTTCAGCGCTATCGCGCGTGCTAGAGCGCAGTAGCGCTGCGCGGTACCGCCACGCGCGTCGCGACAGTAGCGCACCCGTTATCACGCACGGTAGCGCGCGCGGTTGCGCGCGACATTGCCGCGCGCGCTGCTGGCGCGCACGGTTGAGTGCGGCCCTGCGGCATGTTCTGCATGCGTCTTTGCACGGTCGGTTGGCTATGGAGATGGTGGGTTTGGCCCACTTTCCCACTCATCCCTCATCACCTTAGTGGTGGAGTGAGGTTTGTGAGTAACCGCTACCCGGCTTTGGACATATAGATGAGATCCCATATATGAATGCGTATAATAAGCCCCCCAAACCTTCGGAGTCCGAATTTTTATACGGAGGATTTCAGAGGTTTTACGATCTTCTTTACGGTGGCTTGGATTAGAGTCGTTGTTACTAGAGGGTGAGTTGTGAGGCCGCTTTCATTTCTATATGGCATATACATGCACTTTGTTTTGGGAGAGGCCAGAGTCTCCTGTGGGACGATCTGGACTCTCTGTTCTGGAAGAGGTCGGAGTCCCTTGTCGGACGATCTGAACACTCTGTTCTGGGAGAGGTCAGAGTCCCTTGTCGATCGATCTGAACACTCTGTTCCGGGTGAGGTCAGAGTCCTTTGTCGGACGATCTGAACACTCTGTTTTGGGAGAGGTAAAAGTCCTTTGTCGGACGATCTGAACACTCTGTTCTGGGAGAGGTCAGAGTCCCTTGTCGGACGATCTGAACACTATGTTCTGGGAGAGGTCAGAGTCCCTTGTCCGACGATCTGAACACTCTGTTCTGGGAGAGGTCAGAGTCCCTTGTCGGACGATCTGAACACTCTGTTCTGGGAGAGGTCAGAGTCCCTTGTCGAATGATCTGAACACTCTGTTCTGGGTGAGGTCAGAGTCCTTTGTCGGACGATCTGAACACTATGTTCTGGGAGAGGTCAGAGTCCTTTGTCGGACGATCTGAACACTCTGTTCTGGGAGAGGTCAGAGTCCCTTGTCGAATGATCTGAACACTCTGTTCTGGGAGAGGTCAGAGTCCCTTGTCGGACGATCTGAACACTCTGTTCTGGGAGAGGTCAGAGTCCCTTGTCGGACGATCTGAACACTATGTTCTGGGAGAGGTCAGAGTCCTTTGTCGGACGATCTGTACACTCTGTTCTGGGAGAGGTCAGAGTCCTTTGTGAGAAGATCTGAACACTCTGTTCTGGGAGAGGTCAGTGTCCTTTGTCGGACGATCTGAACACTCTGTTCTGGGAGAGGTCAGAGTCCCTTGTCGGACGATCTGAACACTCTGTTCTGGGAGAGATCAGAGTCCCTTGTCGAATGATCTGAACACTCTGTTCTGGGAGAGGTCAGAGTCCTTTGTCGGACGATCTGTACACTCTGTTCTGGGAGAGGTCAGAGTCCATTGTCGGACGATCTGTACACTCTGTTCTGGGAGAGGTCAGAGTCCGTTGTAGGACGATCTGTACACTCCGTTCTGGGAGAGGTCAGAGTCCGTTGTCGGACGATCTGTACACTATGTTCTGGGAGAAACAGTACAATTGAAAATGACGCTTGTGGTTTGGGCGCATGATAAAAAGTAATAAATAGAATGACACTTGGTTGTTACGTGGATGCTAAAAACATGAGATACAAGTAACTACGTCGGGTGCCCTGAACGTTCCATGGGCAGAGAACGGGCTATTCTTCGGGACGGTCGCTCTGGGGATTGCCCCCCTGCTGGGTCATTCTTGACTTGTTGATTCAGGGTCCTTGGTTTGGAAAAATTTTTCAAGGAGTCCCAGACGAACGAATCGTTCGATTTCTGCGTTCAGTCGCAAACAATCTTTTTTTTTGTGCCCGTGACCTCGATGGTAGTCGTAGTATTTGGATTGGTCTCCAAAATTTGGTACAAGAGCCCTAGGCCTCTGAAGAGAGGGATCATCACGGATGGCAAGGAGAACGTTAGTCCTGGTTGCGTTTAGGGGAGTGTAGTCCTAGTGCTGGCGAGATACCCGATCTCGGCTGGGGGTGTCGTGATGCTTGTTGTTCTTATCGGGGACCATCTGCGACAATGACTCCTCTCTCTTCCTCTTCGATCTCCCCTCGAACTACTGGCGGTGCGCTTCAATCGCCACATCAGCAGCTATCTGGGCCTCGACTCGGTGAACGAGGTCTGGGTACCTAAGCACAGTTTCCCGCATTAGTGCGGAGTAGAAGCCACCACGGCGGAGCCCTCCAAGAAAAACTACTCGTAGAAGCTCGGGGTCCACCTCTGGAATTTGTCGCGCCTCAGAGGTGAAGCATCGGAAAATATCGTTCAGAGTTTCTCCGTCGTTCTGGCGGATTCCTGAGAGATGGGAGGGATCTCGGATAATCCTACGATTGGCGATGAACTGGTCCATGAACTGCTGCGCCATTTTTGCGAAGTTGTTGATGGCCCCATCTCGCAGGGAATGGAACCAAGTGCGCGCTTGTCCTTTCAAGGTTGCCGGGAACACTTGATAGAGGAGCTGATCGGGGGCGCTGTAAATTATCATGATGGTGGTGAAGTGATTGACGTGTTCCAATGGGTCGTCTGTCCCGTCGAATGTTTCGATGTTGGGAAGCTTGAAACCGTTTGGAACCGGATGGGCCAAGACCTGAGGTGATAACGGGGAGCCGTGGTGCGCAGTACGGCGGGCGAGAGTCGCGTGTCGCGCTGCCTGGCCGTATTCTTCTGCTATCATATCGCGTATCTCCTCTGGTGTGGTTCTTTTTACTGCTCGGCCAAGAACAACTCTTCCTTGGCGATGGTGATGGTGGTCAGCTTCTGGTCCTCTGGCTGGCGGAGCAGGATGAGCGGAGCTTGCAGCATTGGAGAATTCTTCTGAGGCTTCTTCTTCTCGAACGACCCCCTCATTCGGAACATGATTCGGAACCGGGGGTGGCGGAACGTTCAACGCTGGAGGTTGAACGGGAGTTCGAGGAGCCTCAAGATTTCTTACGAGAGCCAGCATCTCGGCTTGTTGTTCTTCCATATGCCGCATGCGCCCTTCCAGTATTGCCGCGGGTGCAAGCACTGCCTCTTCCACGAGAGGCGCATTGATAAGCGAGTGGGAGGGAGCTGGATTGACGCGCCCCTCCGGGATTGATCCTTCAGTAATGCGAGCACTTCCTATTGCCATTGCAATTGATGACAAGTCCTACCTCTAGTGAGTCTTTACAGAACTTTGGGAATTCATTTCTCATAGACGACGTCAAACTATTGTGGGTCGCTTGGGTGCTCTTGGTAGACCGGTCGACTTGAACCGTCTTAGCTCCGGAGCGAGCCAAGCGCGCTAACAGTCAATAGTCTTTTGATACAGGATTTGAATATCGTTAATAACTATGTTTGGACCATCATGCCTGATAAGCAAAAAAGTTTGATACGTGCAGTAGAAGAATTACTACCTAATGCAGAGCATAAGTTTTGCTTAGGACATATGTACAGTAATTTTAAGCAAATCCATAAAGGATTACAACTTATTAATTTATTGTGGAAAGTTGCATCTACTAGTAGAATGGTGGATTTTAATGCTGAAATGGAAAAGCTGAGAGCATACAATATAGAGACATACAGTTGGGTAAGGGCAAGAGAACCTAGAAATTGGGCTAGATCACATTTTAGTACATGATCGAAGTGTGATATGCTCCTCAACCATTTGTGCGAATGTTTCAACAATATAATCTTAAAGGCAAGAGGCAAACACATCATAACAATGATTGAGATCATAAGAATGATTATGATGAGGAGAATATACACACAAAAAGATAAGATGCTAAGGTGGAGTGGAGAAATTTGAGGTTAAAGGGTGGGCCGGGGGATAAATGGACTGTTGAATTATCATCCCAAAGTTGTAGTTGTAGAAAGTGGGATTTAACTGAAATACTATGTGTGCACACCATAGCTTGTATATTCTACAAAAGGGAAAGAGTTGTAAACTATGTAGTTTTTTGGTACAAAAAAAACACCTACTCGAAAGCATATGAACATTGCTGAATCCTATTAAAGGACAAAGAGAGAGGTCATGTGAAAATCAAAATATTGCGGTACCATGGAATACTAAAACCAAAAATGCAGGAAGACCTTCAATGCAAGTTCGAAGGAAGGAGGCAGATGAGTTGAGTAATCAGAAATATGGTTTGAATAGATCCGGTACTAAATATGCATGCTCCAATTGTGGAGCGACTTGTCATAACAAGAAAAGTTGCGCTCAATCATAAAAAAATGCTGAGCCGACAATGGCAACAACAACTTTCCGATCAAAATTACCGGTACGTAAAACATCATTTATTAGCTTTAAGTTTTGATTTTTTTTAACCTAATTAGTAATAATAATTTGCTACACTTATATAGGTAAAGAAGAAGAGTACAAAGACAAGCTAATTGCTACTCAAGAATCAGTTACTACGCCATTTCATCACAGTGAGATTTTTCGCAATAAGTTATTTACAATTTCTTAAATTTCACACAAACTTAAAATATATTTTTATTTAACAGGTGAGGAAGATGTTTGGGATGACACCTCATAAGAAGTGTAGAGTTTCATCATTTAGAGATTATTTTTATATTATGTGCTTGTTTTGTATAATGAGATTTAAGATGCATCATTCGTATTGTTCATTTGTTCTCGTTAAACTTTTAGGTCCCTAGCTCATACGAAATCCTAGAGTTATTATCTCTGCTTAGACTAAATATATTGTTTAACTAGATTCTCTAATGAATTACTAATACTGAATTTGATATTTAATGTTGTTTCTATTCAATTTTTAAACTCATATGTTGATATTTGGACCACATTTGCTATAACAACTAACTACAAAACAACTATTTGGAAATTTGGAAATTCAACTAAATTTCTATACTATGTATATATTGGATAATATGCCAAATATTTTATAAGATCGGCACCTTGATCTCTCTTTGATAAGTTAATCACTTAGACGTCAACCGGGTGGAGAAAACATCACACAATTTGTTGTTTCAAAAATTTATTTTAGATAAAAAAATCACAATTTATTATTCAAATGAACTTTTTTGTACTTTTATCCCGTAGCGACGAGATTAAGTCAAATGATATCAGCTCAAAGGAGTCTCCATTTAAGCAAATTTCAACAAATTGTTATAAAAATATGTATGGTCTGCGCATAACAATGTATAGAAACCACATGTATTGCGCATGAGATGGACCAAATGCACAAAAATTGTGTGGTCTGCTCATAACAGCGCATGAGATGACCAAATTTCAACACAAAAATTGAATGGTCTGCGTATAGCAGAGCATTAGATCCAGCCCTGTCCAAAAAGCCCGGTAGGCCCGGGCCTGAACCGGGCCTACTGGGCTTTCCTGAACCGGGCTCGGGCCCGGTTATAGCCGGGCTCGGGCCGGGCTCAGGCTCCCCCCCCTCGGGGAAGCCTGATAAGGCCCCCAAGGCCGGGCCTTGGGAGCCCGGTTTTTATTTTAAGTTTTTTTTTTAATATTTTAAATATTAAAAAAAGACCTAAAAATAAAAATTACAATAAATTCATATCTAAATTTACAAATTTTTATTTTATTAATCTTCAAAAATGATAAATACACATTTACATTCAAATTTAAAAAAAGATGAAAAATACAAAAAATGAATTTAATTATTATAAAATTTAAATTACAAAAAAATTACAAATTCAGTAATTTAAAACATTATAAAAAAAATTCAACTCCTGGAGTGCGACTTGTGAGTGCGCGCGCGCTTAATCATCTCCTAAATTTATTGCGCCCATCTCGTCGTCTACGTCAGTTGAGCTATTCTCGATCGGTGTAATGTGGTGCTTCCTCTTCATAGCATCCAAGTGGTCCTTGTAACATATACAAATTTCCAGCGATTCTTCGCTTAGGCGACTCCTCCGCTGGGTCAAAATCCTGCCACTAAGAGAAAAAACAGATTCCGAAGCTACCGTGCTAGCTTGGATTGTTAGTAAATCACGGGCAATATAAGCCATAATAGGATAGGTATTAACCTTACTTTTCCACCATTTTAGAATATCAAAATTTTCAATTTCGTCCGTACTCATAAAATCGCAAAATTATGTTTTTGTGTACAATCCTAATTTATTTAAACTACTAGATGATGTGCCTGCTTTTTTCTAGAAGCTAATTCTAAAATTTTATTTTTAAAACTATCACTTGTTCTAGGTTGTGATATATCTTCTCGGGGCCGCGATCCGTATAATTGATCGTAATGATTATAAAATTCAGTGAAAAAAGAGTTAAAATTTGAAATACTAACGTTATCAAATTCCGAAAAAGTTATATTTAAGTTTAAATTTTTATTTATTTCTTCGATTAGATTTTCTATGTCGTCTACGCCGAATAGAGGATTCAAGGCGGCGGCGCATGAAAACATTGCTGACATTTCTTTATAATATTTCAAAATTTTTGTTTCCATTTTCTCAATTAAAGGACGCCACCCTTCGTGTTGCTTATAATAGTTAAATTTTTGTGTGATATGAACAAAATTTTCGATTACTAGAGAGCTAGTTGGATAATACACGCCAGATAAACAAATTGTCGCTCTATAAAAAATATTTTAATAAATCAAAATAATTTTCTATTACGTCCCAATCGTTGTCGTGCAAATCATGAATATTTAACATAGTGTAGTATTCCATAAGAAGTGGTTTTATTCGCAACGGTATTTTTAACATTTTATATGTTGAGTTCCATCTAATTGGCATGTCAAATTGAGGTTTCAAATATTTTTGACCTTGGTCGTTTACGAATTTTTTAAAATCTTGTCTTCGTTGCCTAGAATAATAAATAAATTGTAGCACAAGTCGAATTTTATTAATATAAGGTTCCATAAAAGATAAACTATCTTTTACAACTAAATTTAAAACGTGACAAACGCACCGAGTATGAAAAAATGCACCGCTTAACATTGGTTTTAAATTGCGTTTTAACCACTCAATTGCCATGATATTATTAGTTGCTTTATCGAAAGAAATACTCATAATTTTATCTTTTATTTTAAATTCTCGAAGATATTTTATAAAAATTTGTTATATGGCTTGACCTGAGTGCGGGACTTCGAAACCTTCAAAATATATTATATGTTTATTTAGATCCCATGAAACGGGGTCGACCCAATGACAAGTTATACAAATATACGATAGTCCTAATTTTATGCTACTAGACCAAACGTCACCCGTCAAACTCACACGGCCTTCGAAATTTTCAAAATAATTTATTAATGATTGTTTTGATTCCAAATAAAATTTGAGCGCGTCGCGCCTAAGCGAAGATCTACTAACCTTTTGATATTTTGGTTGAAGCCCTTCGTGGATGTATTCGGTCTCTTCCTCGTCGTCGTAGTGGCTGAACGACAATCCACGTCTGATTACGTTCTTCACTTGCAGCTCCCGTTGTCGACCTTGATCGCGCTTAAGCGAAGCCCTTCGTGGATGTATTTGTGCTTGACTAGACTCCGGAGTTTGTTTCGAAATGCACGACTTGATGTGTCTTGCTAAAGTCGAGTTGCCGCCCATGGTCAGCAACTTCCCGCATAATTTGCACTTTGCTTTGAATTCGGTGCCGACTTTAACTTTGTCAAAATGCTCCCAAACTGGAGCCTTATGCTTGTGCTCCACCACTTCATGTGCAACCGTTGATGATGTCGACGCCATCGAAGACGACGATGCCATATTCGATTTGAGAGATTGTGCGTGTGCGTGAGAGAGATTAGAGAGAAAGAGAGTGTGTGTGAAAGAGAGAGAATTGGAGAGTGATTGGGAGAGAGAAAGTGAATTGGAGAGAGAGAGAGAGAGGGAGAGAGAGAAGGGGGGTGGCCGGTTGAAGAGGGGGGGGGGGGGGGGTTTATATAATATATATATTTATTATAGCCTAGGGCCTAGGCTGCCAGCCTAGGCCCTAGGCCATAATGGCAGCCTACTAGCTGCCATAATGGCAGCCTACTAGCTGCCATAATGCAGCCAAATAGGCTGCCATTAATGGCAGCCTATTTGGCTGCCATGCCAACGACTCGAACCAACGGCTCTAAGAGCCGTTGGGCACTTGGGCTTCAGCCAAGGGTGGGCCGGGCTTTGCCCGGCCCGATTTTGGCGAAGCCCAAAAAATCGGGCTTTGCCCGGCCCGACCCGGGCCAGGTACCAGGCCGGGCAAAAGCTTATTGTGGGGGCCTTGTTAGGCGCCCACAACCCGGCCTGGGCCCGATCGGGCAAGCCCGGGCCCGGGCCTCAACGGGTTTTTTTCGGGCCGGGCTCGGGCCGGCCTGGTGGGCCCGGTTTTTATGGGCAAGGCTAATTAGATCAAACCAAATTTCCGCAAAATAAAATGATTGGTTTGCGTATAACTATAAAATGAAATTGAAAATAAATGTAAAAGATTAAGGGAAAAATTGATGATTTGCGTATAATTTATAAATAGGAATTAGATATAAAAGATAAAAAAGAAAAATTTATGGAGGATCAAAATACCCTCCAGTCCAACTACTAATTTCAGGATTTAATAAATATAAATGAAATAAAAAATAACTAGAGGGTGTACTATGCTTTATTAATGACTTTAAATGATGTAAAGTGCCCAAGTTTAAGGCTTTATTTGGCGCGGCGGTGGCGGGCGGAACCAACGAGTTGAGACGGGGGTTGGGACTGAAGGGGAGGAGGCGGGGCTCGAAAAAGTGTTTTTTGCTCCGTTTTCCATGGCGCGGCGGGAGGAGACATGACAAACGCCGCCGCCGGGTATTTGTTTACCAGCCGTGCCGCGGCGTTTGCTCCAAGCGCCGCCTCCAAGCGCCGCGCCAAATGAACCCTAAAATATAAGGGTGCAAAGTGGAGCCCTAATTGAAGGGTTCAAAGTGTGGCTCACCCTTGGTCCCGACCGACATTTCGCTTAGACGGAACTCAAGTCTCAGAGTAATCACCAGACATCGAGGCGTCTACCTCCGGGCGCCTGAACTAACTGTAACTTATGGAAAGAAATTGAATGGCAGAAGATCAGTGGGAATTCAGTGGGCCTACATGAACGGCAAATCCGCTTCACGGCCGGCGGGCCGCGGGACCTCCGCACCTCCGGTCTCCGACTGTCCTGACGACATCTCGAAGCTCTTCCCTCTCTCATCATGCAGATCTCAGCTCATCCCTCCCGCACCGAACAGGCGGCGGTCGGCGATTGACTTTCTTTACGACTTCTGTGGATCCTCCTGGATCGCCTATGGAGCCTCCTCCCTCCTCGTGATTTCCCATTTCCCTTCCCCTCTTCCCGCGCACGAAAGCCTAGTTGGTCCATTCTTCCGCCAGGTCATCGAGCCGTCCACCTGTGGCGCCGACGACGGGACCGATGCCGTAAACGCCGTTTCATGGTGCCCCGCGCGTCCTTCGGAGGGGGAGGTCGCTGCGGCGCAGGGAAACTCCATTCGGCTGTACGTACCCCGTGTTGACAATGATACCGGTTAGAAGAGTTCCAAATCCTTTTTTTTTTGCATTTCTTTATTTATTTTAATGCCGACTAAGCTAAAGTTACTTTTTTTTCTTTATCTATTTATATTATTTCGCCCGGTGAAGTTAGATGGAAAGCCGGTGCAAAGAAAAAAATGGTGAAAAGAAGAAATCAAGCTATATCCAACAATATTCAGCTTCTAAGACAGATATAATTGACATGAAATCAAGGATAGTCCAACATGGCCCCAAAATTGCGTATAGGTAGAACAAGAGGACAAAGTGTGCCCAAACTCAAAACTAACACAGTGAATATGAATATGCAAGCATAATCATGCTTCATGAATAACTACAAATGCAAAATGGAGGAACCAAAAGCCACACTGATTAGCACTAAAGTGGATTGTAACAGGCTGTGAGATCATCTAAAAAGGAAGCATGATTATTATTTAGGATTAATAGATAGAGCATGAACAATATACCAAAAGCAATGTGAAGATCAACCAAAACTAGGTATTAATAATAAAAAAATCAAGAAGCATCTAGTCCAAGTGTGAAAATTGTCAGTAAGCCAGGCAGGAAAGGCATATTGCCAAAGAAGGACCAAAACAACTTATTGGGGCAAATGAGTGTTCAAATCTTTCGTGGAGAGGATTGATGATAACTCGTGCAGGACACCTGTCATGCTAGTTGCCTAGGAAACTATTATCTATATTCTAAAGATACACTTATGCCAAAGTTTAAAATGTTGCTTCTCGATTGCTACTCAGGTAGGTCGGATTTGGCTGACACTGATACCCATTTTAAGTTTATTGTTTCGTAAATCTAGTCTCAGATAAAGTCAAGTGTCAATTACTATTGACATCTCTAAATGATGCACCTTTAAGGTGATTCTAGCAACCTCCTCCTGGAAGAATTTTTTCATTCAATGATTTTAAGAAGAAGATGATTACTCAGTCCACCGATGCAAAAAAGTTGTTGAAATAAATGCAAGTATTGTTCAATGTGAGATAAGGGTCAAACGAGATCCTCTGAGGTATTCATTAATTTTGTGGACTAGATGTTTGAGGTACAAGACTTGGAGCTTACAACTCTTGATTGGCACTGACTCAAAGACTTTTGTGTGTTCTTTCTGCTATGCATTGGGAATTAAATCACCAAAAAGTTGGTCAAGTGATTAGAGCTTGCAAATTATGACATCAATGTCAAGCAATATAACCATATGGTCCCATCCATGAGATACACCATCCATAGAAGGAGAATAGGGTGCCATTACACTCGGTTGACAAGGCCAATGTTAATCATGGACAAGTAATGTTCCAATAGAATTGCAACCATTACGTTGAAGAATGCTGACATCTTCATGATTTATTCGTGGGGTTGGGCATTGATATTCATGGGGAACATTGATATTCGTGGGGAACATTGATATTCATGGGGAACATTGATATTCATAGGGGAACATTGATTGGTTGGCTCAACCTGCATAACGTAGGAGAAAACAGGTCATCTTGCAGCTTGCCACTTCAATTCTGGCCAAAGTGAAGAGGTTTTTGAATGTTGGATAGATTGAGGAGTTCAATACATCGATTAGAGTTCTAGTGTAGTAATGATGGATAAATCTTATGGAAATTGCAGGATGTGTATAAACTTCACCAATATTTGTCTAAACTTGATGTAAACCAGAATTCTCGATTCAAATTTTAAATTAATAAATTCGAATTCATTTTTAAATATGCATCGTTAGAGAGATTTTCACGAGTAAGTATAAGCGATAATCAACTACGCTCTCGCAAACGCGCATATGAGCCAAACAATCGAACGTTATTAACAACATGAAATAATCCTTCCACAAGCCTATCCAAGAACGAGAAGAACACGAAAGTTCACAAATTAACGACAAATGAGTTTTATATTAATTAGGGCAAACACACTCTGATTTTTAAAGATCAAATAAACATATCATAATTTTACTCTAACAAGATATGAGCGGGAGACTCGGTGAGAAGTATACCTGTGCAACGAGTGCGGCATCGAAATCAATCCAAGTAATGAGGAAAAGGGGAATGGATGTAAGTAGATGGCAAAGCTGATAGGAAGAACGAGATTAGGCTAGCCCGGAGTGCAGATCCGAAAAGGACTAGTCATCCCCATGAGAAGCACCAACGATGAGGACGCCCGAGGCTCATAGCATGACTGGGGATGCACGACGAGAGCTCGAGGAGGAAAAGAGGGGGGGGGGGGGGGGGGGGAGCGTCGAAGAGGTGGCAACTGTGAACGACACAGGCGGAGCTTTGGTAGGCTAGGTTGACGAGATCGACGCTGTAGACGTCAGAACCGCCGAAGGAGGGGAGAGAGCGGATCACCGACGCTTGTGGAGGTGGAAGCCGACGATCTAGGGTTCAAGCGGTGGATCTGCGGGCGTCTGAGAGGGGGAGCGGGTCTTGTGGCTGAGACAGTCTGGAATATCGGGAAACAAAGAGATTTCTCTGTTCCCCAAAATTTTTCAAGCTAGCTTTTCCGGAAGGAGGCTGGTTATTTAACAGGTAGGAGTTTTTAAAAAAAGGAAATGATTTTGCATTATATCGTAGGATATTTTGAGATTAAATTAGGGATTTCTAGATATTTCTTACCAATACTAATTTGATCAAGGATTTCAAAGGATTTCTTACTAATTTTTATCATTAACTGATTTTAAAAATAGACCTTAATTTTGGTATTTGAAAATAGAGTTTAATTTTGAAATTATCTATTTTTAATGTTTTTTTTGTGCTTGCCTTAATTAATATTATACCTAATTTTACGGATCTTTTTTATTCAGGGACTTATTGGGCGATCACCCCAATAAGCCGTAACAACGCGTGCGAATGATCTGCGCGATACAAAATAAACGAGTACATGCGTGATAAAAAATAAACGGGTGCTAAAATAAAGATATGCGAATAAAATATAGATATAATGCGATGATGCGACGCAGGTTGCATCAAAACTTGTCTAAAAGAATACTTTCCTCCATAGTATACTGATGCTATGGTTGATTTGGCGGTCAACTATTTGTAATGCTTTTTTCTGGTTAGTTTCAGAGGACATCAAGTATTGATCGTTGTTGACGCCTAAAGAGATACATGTAGGATGATTCTAGTGTCTTCCTTTGAGAAGAGTTTCTTTATACAATAATTTTAAGAAGGCAATTACTCACTTCAATAGTGCATAAAAGCTACTGAAAAAATACAATCATTGCTGAATATGATATTGTGGAAGAAAACTAAACCTTGTATATTCCTTTCTATTTCTTAAATACAATGTATGAATACAATTATATAGGAGGGAGAAGGGGAGAGGAAGTCCTTATACAAGATGTGGGACTAAAGAGAAGAGAGAGAAATAGTCAAATAAAAATGGCTCCCAAATGGGCCTTTACATGAGCTTTTCTAACAATCCCCCGCAAGCTGGAGCTTACAAGTCGTAGGCACCCAGCTTGGACAGAAATTGATAAAATAGGGTACTTGGTAGGGCCTTGGTGAGAATATCAACAACTTGGTCTGTACCCGAAACATGCTTTAGTTCTATTTTCTTTAGTTGAACTTTCTCCCGGATGAAGTGACAGTCTACTTCAATGTGTTTCGTTTTTTCGTGGAAGACCGGATTCTTAGCTATGTGTATAGCAGCTTGACTGTCACATAGTAGGATAGCTGGTGAGGAAACTTTTACTCCTAAATCAGCAAGGAGATTTTCAAGCCATGTGAGTTCAGAGACAACGGATGCCATCGACCGATACTCTGCCTCAGCTGAAGATCGAGAAACCACAACTTGCTTCTTACTACGCCAGGTAACAAGGTGACCTCCTAAGTAGGTGCAAAATCCACTCGTAGACCGCCGATCATCCAGGGAACCAACATAATCCGCATCTGAATACGCAACCAATATTGGAATAGAAGACGAGGTTTTGTATACCAGCCCTTGACCAGGGGCTGTTTTCAGATATCTTAAGATGCGTTCGACGGCCTGAAGATGGGACATTCGAGGGGAGTGCATAAATCTGCTGACAACACCAACAACAAATGATATATCTGGTCTCGTGACTGTTAGGTAAATCAACTTTCCAACAAGTCGTCGATAGTACACTGGATTTGGAAGAGCAAGATCATTATCAGAGGCATGCGCACATAATTTGTGATTGACATCCATAAAATTGTTAATCGGCTTGCATCCAGAGTAGCCAGCATCCTGAAGAAGATCGAGACAGTACTTTCGTTGAGAGAGGACAAGTCCATCAGGACGCCTTGCGATCTCAAGACCGAGGAAGTATCGAAGGTTCCCCAGATCTTTTGTTTGAAAAACAGAGCTAAGATGTTGTTTGACCGCTTGTATCCCCTTTGTATCATTTCCAGTGATAGAATGTCATCAACATATACCAACAAAAGAACTGTTCCTGTTGCTCGATGTCGAGTGAATAGGGAGAAGTCTGCCGAGCTGCGAGTAAAACCAACCTCCCGGACAGCCTTACTGAATTTGTCAAACCATGCTCGAGGGGATTGTTTGAGACCATAGAGGGACTTCTTAAGATGACAAACTCGGGACTCCCCCGTGGTCTCAAACCCGAGAGGCTGTTGTATGTAGACTGTTTCCTGCAGATCACCATTTAAAAAGGCATTCTTTATATCCAGTTGGTGTAAGGGCCATTGGCGATGCACAATTACGGAGAGGAGGACCCGAACTGTGTTGAGCTTGGCTACTGGAGAGAATGTTTCCTCATAATCCAGACCGTGTTGTTGAGTAAAACCACATGCCACCAGTCGGACTTTCAGTCGGGCAATGGTCCCATCAGGAGCATGCTTGATGACAAAGACCCATTTGCATCCAACGGGAGTCTGGTCTGGAGGGAGAGGGACCAGGTTCCATGTCTGGTTAGCCCAAAGGGCTTTTATTTCTTCTTCCATGGCTGCCCGCCAACCTGGATGTTCGAGAGCCTCCTGCACAGAGTTAGGTATAGAAATAGAGGATAATGAAGTAGCAAAGGTTTGCATGTGTGGGGAGAGGCGATGTAAGGATACATAATTCGCCAAGGGATGAGCGGTGGAAGTTGGTGCCGGATCAACAGAGCGCATAGTCTCAGAGGTCGAAGCCGACTGCATTGGGGCAACGACGTGAGGAGGGCGACGGGTGTAGACACAGATAAGAGGTGGTTTGTTGAGAGCAGGAGCAGGGTCAGGAAGGGGTATTGGTAGAGGAGTGGTAACTGGAATGACAGGTCTTGGGACGGATGGTGGTGGAAGAGGTGTGGTTGGTGCTGAGAAGAAAGGTTGGTCTTCCTGAAAGGTAACATCTGCAGAAACAGTCACTTTTCGGGTAACAGGAGAGTAGCAGACGTAGCCTTTCTGAGTACGAGAATAACCGACGAACACGTGTTTGGCTGCGAGGGGATCCAACTTATCCCTGGACGGGCCAAGTAGGTGGACATTGCAGGTACAATCAAATATCCGAGGTGTGAGAGAAAATGCCGGAGTGGAAGGAAAAAGGAGGCTAAACGGGGTAGCATTTTGGAGGACGGAGGAAGGAAGACGATTAATGAGATAACATGCTGTGGACAACGCGAAATTCCAGTACGCTTTGGGTACCTGCATGTGGATAATGAGAGATCGTGCATCATCGAGGAGGTGTCGATTTTTCTGTTCAGCAACGCCATTTTGTTGGGGAGTATATGCACATGACGTCTGGTGAATTATCCCAAATTAAGAGCAGAGATTAACAAAGTCGTGACTCGAATATTCGCGAGCATTATCTGTCCGGAGAGTTTTTATATTTTCGGAAAACTGCGTGCGAATCTCTAGGACGAAAGCCCGAAACACATGTGTAAGTTCGGAGCGATCACGAAGTAAATATAGCTAAGTTGTGCGAGAGTAATCATCAATAAAGGTAATGAAATAACGATAACAAGAGATATTAGTAATTTTGTACGGGCTCCAAACATCAGAATGCACTAAAACAAAAGGAGCAGAGCTCTGAGTGCAATGTGGGGAGCGGGGGGGGGGGGGGGGGAGAGGAACGATGTGGTTTGCCCAAAATACAGGATTCACACTTAAAAGCAGAAAGAGGGATATTTGGAAGAGCCTTCTGAAGGATTGGAAGAGGTGCATGCCCAAGACGTCGATGCGTGAGGAGAGGATGGTAGGAGAATCATCAAGAAGGTAGAGCCCGTTTTGCAGTCGTCCTTTACCAATGATATTCTGCGTCCGTCGATCCTGCATCAGAAAAGAGGAAGATGTGAATGTGACTGAGCAATCCAAATCTGTAGTAAGGAAACTAACATAAAGTAGATTAAACGGGGAACCCGGAACATGAAGAGCCGAGCGTAGAGAGAGAGAGGATGTGAGAGGAATATCAGCAGAGCCGGAAACCGGAACGGTGTCGCCATTGGCTACTGTGATGTACTTAGGATGATGAGCATCCAAGTAGTGACGGGGTGTCAGCGAGGTGATATGGTGGGTGACACCTGAATCCATTATCCAACACGGACTAGTGGAGAGACAAGAGATACCTTCATTGGAAATGGAGGCGACGAAGGCAGGTGGGTGGCGGAGCATGCCTTGGAGTTGCTGGAGCTGGAGGCGAACTGCGTCAAGATCAGCACGAGTGGCAGAAGGATTGTCCGCGGCAATATGAGTAGTTGGCTGAGGAGGACGACCATGCTTGCGGTAGCAGGTCGCCTCAAGATGGCCATCCTTTCCGCAGAACGTACACTTTGGACGTGGTCGGCCTCTGCGACCCCCTCCCCGGGAGCCTGACCGTCCTCCGCGAGTAGCGGGAGGGAGAGGAAGTAATGGTGCAGACGAGTGCTGGAGAAGGACCGGTGAGGGTGGTCCCGTAGTATCAGGAGGAGGGCATGGAACACACATCAGAGAGTGATGGAGTAGCAGCAGATGAGAGAATCTGAGCCCGAATGCTCTGAAGATGAGGCGGGACACGAGCCATCATCATGACAATACACACTGCTTCTTTCTGAGCACGTTGGGCTGCGAGATCCGTAGTTGCGGGCTGATGTCGGATCCAGGCTTCGGCCAGTGTCTTTGCCTGAGCAACAATGGAGGTCAGGTCGGCAGCACCACCAATGTCAAGAGTCTGTAGATCCGTGATGATGTCATATGAGTGCTGGAGACTGTCCTTGCCGGAGTAGAGAGAATGAAGCTCATCCCACATTGCCTTTGCCGTCTCGTGATACATGGCCATTCGATAGGGTTCAATCAAGGGAGTTGAGGAGCCAAGTTTGAACACGGCCATCGTCCCATAGCCAGTCATCTGTAGGTGCAGAGGGAGGATCCTTATTGAGATGATGCCGAAGTCCCTTAGATTGGAGGACCCGTTGTAAGGATCAAGCCTCAGATCATTGCCAGTTGTCACCCCATACACATTCTGATTGCCAGGTGTCGGCCCATACTAAAACATAGATCATCATCGACATCCAACGGTTCATATTGGGAGCGTATTTCAAAATATATCAGCATCAAAGATCATCCCATACATCCGACGACACAGAAGCAAATTCAGAATACAAGGCATAATCAAACGGCTCAAATGATGGCACATTATTCCAGAAGACCCGACGTATATCATAGTATAGGTTAAGCATTGTAATCTTGATTTAACGGCTAGATTAGTGAGTATAAATAATGGATGATTGTAATAAGAACTTATGCATGGTTTAATGAAATTCCTATTCTGTCTCAATTTCGTCTCTCTCTCTCTCCTCTATTCGTCTCTAACCTCCAGCCCAACTCCCCGGGCTTCGTCTAGCCACCACCGCAGTCAACCACAACCACCACCTCACCGGCGGGTTCCTAACATTTGGTGCTCTCGTTGAGATAAAACCAACCCGCCGAATTCATCATGAGCGAGGGGTTACGTTCCAAAGATTGGCCAACATCACTACATGGAACACAAGAACAACATCCAGGTGGAACAATACGAAAGAACCATGCAACTGGAAGAACTTCAACAGAAATTCGTAACAGAAATGAATCAATGAGTACAACAGATTCAAAATCAATTCGCCACAGAATTACAAACCAAGGAAAATCTATTGGCTCGACAGATTCTTGCAACCAGGGATCAATCAACAGATTAAATTGCGGATCAAATCGCAACCCTTCGACGCGATAGGATCACCCAATTTGACAGCCTACAGAAATCCTTGGGAAAGGGGACTCAGAATTCACATCATTGCCCACCAGAGATTGGAGAAAGCAGCAATCAACAACAAAATCCAGATTTTCAAGCTCCACCAACTCAAGGGATTCTTGGACCAACGCCAAATCTCGCCGGAATTCAGGTTGTTTCTGCTCGACCTGGTGGTTTTGATATTCCATGTCCTAGATTTTCTGAAGGGGATCCAACCGATTGGTTGTATGATCTCCATCAATACTTTGAAAATAATGATACAAGAATTCAAGATTATCTCCTTATTGCTTCACTCCATTTAGATAAGCCGACCTCCAAATGGTACCAAGCCACTCTTAAAAATCATCCGGCCTTGAACTTCAACATGTTTGTGGACGCTATACAAAAAAGATTCGGACCATCTTTATATATCAAACCCGCAGGAAAACTAACCAAACTACAACAAACAACCACAGTACTAGCTTATAAAACAGAATTCGAAGAACTAATTACCAAGGTACCAGGATTAGCCACAGACTTTATCACAGACATGCTTGTGTCGGGGTTAAAAGATCATATACAGGGACCAGTACTATTAGCTAGGCCAGTAAAAATTCACGACGCCTTTGCAATAGCCAGAATGTATGAGGACCAACATCTTGAGGAAAATAAAAGAAGATTCCCAACGCAGAAAATAACATACGGGTCGCAAATAGAGGTTAATAGATATTATAATAATCCCACAAGAGACCACCCAAGACCGAAACTACCCCCAGTTAAACGACTAACACCGGCATAATTACAAGCCAAAAGAGAAAAGGGGCTGTGTGACAATTGTGACGAACGATATCATGTTGGTCACAAATGTAAAGGACGTGGAGCACTGCTATACTTAGGAGGAACAAACGAAGAGGAAGACTTCAATTTAGACCCTAGTGATGTAATTGAAGAAGAAGAAGACCCAACAACTACCATTTGTGTACACGCCCTCACAGGAGCACTACCTGATCACATGATAAGATTTACAGGGCATATCCAAAACCAACCCTTGGAAGTGTTTGTAGACGGAGGTAGTACGCACAACTTCATAACATCTAGGATGACAAGTTTCTTAAAATTACCAATACACAAGATCACTGAATTTCCAGTATTCATGGGAAATAGGTCAACAGAACAATGTACCGGGAAGTGTAAGGACGTCTCACTGCTCATACAAACCAAATATTATGTAGTTCACTTACATGTCCTCGATATCGAAGGGACTGATCTTATTTTGGGACAACGCTGGTTGAAAACACTAGGGCCAGTCACGACAGATTATGTCAATCTCACAATTTCCTACACAGGCACAGAGGGACAAGTGACATTACTGGGACATAATAATAAATCCCAAATTGGTAATATATCATCATCGCAGTTGATGAGAATGGTGGCCCTAAAACCCTCAGCACTATGTCTGTTATCGACCAAGGAAAATACATCTCCCAAAAATACTGGACTGACACTTGATGAAATTAAGAACACATTGCCAAACCAATTTAAGAGATTACTAACGGAATACGCCAAACTATTTCAGGAACCTACAGAATTACCCCCCTTAAGAGGTATAGATCATAAAATAAATTTAATCGAGGGGGCAAATGCTCCGAACTTAAGACCATATCGATACCCCTATCACCAAAAAAATGAAATAGAAAGAGTGGTAAGGGAAATGCTCGGTAACGGACAGATTGTCACTATCATCTCAGCCTTTAGCTCCCCAGTACTTTTAGTTAAAAAAAAGATGGATCGTGGCGATTTTGTGTTGACTACAGAGCCTTAAACAAAATTACCATTAAAGACAAATTTCCCATCCCAACTATAGAAGAGCTCATGGACGAACTATACTCACCTTAATATTTCTCAAAATTAGATTTAAGGTCAGGATATCATCAGATACGCATGGCTAAGGAAGACACACACAAAACAACGTTTAGAACGCATCAAGGACATTATGAATTCGTAGTTATGCCGTTTGGCTTAACTAATGCCCATCAACATTCCAAGCACTAATGAACTCCATATTTCATGCCCACCTTAGGAAATTCATTGTTGTATTCTTCGATGACATTTTAATCTTTAGCTCCACAGAAAAAGAAAATTTTGAACATTTAAAACTCACTTTGGAAATCTTAAGCAAAAACCAATTATTGATTAAACTTTCAAAATGTAGTTTTCTGTTAGAAGAAATTGAGTTCTTGGGACATATAATAAACAGAGGAATGGTAACACCAAACAAAAATAATATTTTATCCATTGAGCAGTTTCCTAAACCTAGAAATCAGAAAGATGTAAGGGCCTTCCTTGGACTAACATGATATTATAGAAAATTTATCAAAGATTTTGCTAAGATGGCATTTCCATTAACTGAGTTACTAAAAAAGAATGCATTTCAATGGAATGAAAAGACCCAGGACGCATTTGAGAGTTTAAAACAAAAACTAATTTCTTATCCAATTCTTTCACTACCTAATTTCAAAGAACCCTTCATAATCGAGACCGACGCGTCTGGCATAGGTATATGAGCTGTATTAATGCATCAAAAGAAAACAATAGCATATTTTAGTAAGCAATTGTTACCCCTGATGCAGCGAAAATCAACATACATAAGAGAAATGTATGCAGTGACTGCTGCAGTTTCTAAATGGAGGCAATGCCTCATAGGCCATCAATTCATAATAATGACAGACCATCAAAGCCTGCATTATCTCCTCACCCAACACATTCAGACGACAGAACAACAAGCATTTCTATCCAAATTATTAGGTTACGACTTCATCATAAAATATAAGTCAGGAAAATTAAATCAAGCTGCAGATGCCCTATCAAGGATATCTGAGGACCCAGGGGTTACATCCCCCAAGTGCATCAACATAATTTCCATTCCCTCTTCTCCCATATTGGAAGGTCTAGAACAGGATTATGAAAACGATGAGCTAAGTACTAAAATAAAATTAGAACCACAAAACTATCCAGACTGGAAACTGAAGGGAAATTACATCATGCACCATCGCATAATTTACATCCCAGAAAAGTCACAAATAAAGAAAAGAGTAATCACTGAAGCTCACAATAGTTTAGCAAGAGGACATTCAGGGATTAAGGGAACATTATATAGGATTAGAACCCAATTTTATTGGGCAAATATGAAGCAAAACATCACATAATTCATAAAAAATTGTGATATTTGCCAGAAGGCCAAGGCTTCAAACCATTTGCCTTATGACCTACTACAACCCCTGCCAACCCCTACTAAACTTTGGGCAGATTTAACCATGGACTTTATCACACACCTACCATTATCCTTAGGGTATACTATTATTATGGTAGTAGTAGATAGATTTTTCAAGGCCATACACTTAGCAACATTAAAACACCCTATATCAGGGCCAACCGCAACAACAACATTTTAGGAGTGCGTAGGTAAACTACACGGCATTCCCGAATCGATCATATCTGATCGAGATACAATATTCCTAAGTGATTTCTGGGTCGAATTATTTAGAATACAAGGAACACAATTAAAGTACAGTTCCACATACCACCCACAAACCGACGGTTTAACCGAAAGGGTCAATAGGTGTGTAGAACAATACTTATGAATATTCACCCATGAAAATCCAAGAAAATGGAGTAATTACCTAAGTCTAGCATAATTCCATATTAATACAACATTTAACACCTCGACCAACATGACTCCATTCGAAGTCATGTTTGGTCGGCCTCCCCCTGGTTTGCTGAAATATTGTGCAGGTGAAACCACAAATGAAGCAGTAGAGATGACGTTGCAGACTAGAGAGGAATTGATGCATGCATTAAAGGAAAACCTAGCCAAATCACATCAAAAGATGAAGATGCAAGCAGACAAAAAACGCAAAGAACTGAAGTTAGACAAAGACGATTCGGTGTTATTAAAATTACACCCCTATCATCAACTAACAATGACCAGACCAGCGGGAAGAAAACTCAGCCTGAAGTACTACGACCCTTTCCAGGTGGCGGAAATCATCGGAGAGACAGCATACCGTCTTCTCCTCCCTCCCGAATCACAAATACATCCGGTATTTCACGTCTCGCTTCTTAAACCATATAATGGAGATCCTTCACAGCAGGCAATAGCGTTACCCAGACTCAAATGGAAGAATAATCCCTTACATCCACCCTTGGCCATCATCAGCTTGCGCCAGATCATCAGGCAGGGCAAGGAGATACAACAAGCGTTAATACAATGGCAGGGTTTGCCACCAGCAGATAGCACATGGGAAGATCTAACTATTCTCACAGATCACCCACATCTACAAGCAGATCTACCACTACAGACGACCAAAAGCGCAAAAATGACTTGGGGCCAGAAAGGAAAGAGAACTAATCGAAGAAAACACAAGGAAGATGAAGCCATAAACAAGGGAACTCATGGAGTTCCAGATCCGCAACAAAAATAAGTAATATTTACCTACCGGGTACAAAGGAAGCATCAGTTGTCAAAGAGCGAGTTGCAGCCCTCAGATCTAGCCAATATCCGTCCAAAACAAAAGGGATCATCATCGCAACTGCCTTCTCCAACCCTTCAACCAAGCTAACTAGGGGCATGGGTGATACCTTCAAATCAAAAAAATAAACAGCGGAGAAGAGAAGAAATGGCGCAGCACAGAAGAAAATCTCCTAAACCCTAACTCACAGCGCGAAGAAGAGGTAAAGGCAGAACGCTGAGGACAACGTTCTTAAAGAGGACGGCAAATGTAAGGATCAAGCCTCAGATCATTGCCAGTTGTCACCCCATACACATCCTGATTGCCAGGTGTCGGCCCATGCTAAAACATAGATCATCGGCATCCAACGGTTCATATTGGGAGCGTATTTCAAAATATATCAGCAGCAAAGATCATCCCATACATCCGACGGCGCAGAAGCAAATTCAGAATACAAGGCATAATCAAACGACTCAAATGATGGCACATTATTCCAGAAGACCCGACGTATATCATAGTATAGTTTAAGCATTGTAATCTTGATTTAACGGCTAGATTAGTGAGCATAAATAATGGATGATTGTAATAAGAACTTATGTATGGTTTAATGAAATTCTTATTCTGTCTCAATTTCGTCTCTCTCTCTCCTCTATTCGTCTCTAACCTCCAGCCCAACTCCCCGGGCTTCGTCTAGCCACCACCGCAGTCAACCACAACCACCACCTCACCGGCGGGTTCCTAACACCCGTCTGACAGAATGCACCCATTCAACAAAATTTTTCTTTCCAGCAAGGGAGATGGTGGTGATCCTTAACTCATCACGTACCTACGGAGCAGGAGCCATGCGGCCTGCCGGAGAGGGAATAGGCAGCCCCGAGGATTCTGTCGAAGATCCCATGGAAATTCAGCGGAGAGGCGACTAGACAACAGGACTGCGCGAACAGGGAGCAGGGAGACCGCAACAAGCAGAAGAGAGCAGGGCAGCGAACAGGACTACTGGGAGGAGGCCGCACGGTCTTTGGGAGCTCGGCAGAAGGAGACCGCTGGGAGGTCGGCACGGCTGCTGGGAGGCCGCACGACCTGCTGGAGGGAGACCGCAGGGAGAGGCAGGCCGCAGGGAGAGGCAGGCCACTGAAGGAGAGGCAGGCCGCAGGGAGAGGCCGCTGAAGGAGAGGCCGCAGGGAGAGGCCGCTGAAGGAGAGGCCGCTGAAGGCAGGCCGCAGGGAGAGGCAGGCCGCTGAAGGAGAGGCAGGTCGCAGGGAGAGGCCGCTGGAGGAGAGGCCGCAGGGAGGAGGCCGCACGACCAGAAGGAGCTCGGCAGGATCTCGCTGAGAGGAGACCGCTGGAATGATTGCGGTTAGCATGGCAGAGGGAGCTCGACACGAAGTTGCTGAAGGGCGCTGAAGAGGCAGCGGCGAGTAGGAGAGACCGCGGCGAGCAGGAGAGGCCGCTGAAGGGCGCGGCGAGCAGGTGGGACCCACAGTGGAGAGGAGAAAAACTATAAAAGCATACGAGGAGGAAGGAAAGGAGGTGGATCCACGGGAGGCGCAAACCGCAGGTGCGGTTGTGGTTTGAGAAAGTAAGGGGGCGGTTAGCAGGTGCGGTTTGAGAGAGCAAGAGCTGCGGTTAGCAGAATGCTAGCCGCCCAGATGCGGACCGCGGTGAACTTTCGTAGGACCGAAGGCTCTGATACCATGTGGAAGAAAACTAAACCTTGTATATTCCTTTCTATATCTTAAATACAATGTATGAATACAATTATATAGGAGGGAGAAGGGGAGAGGAAGTCCTTATACAAGATGTGGGACTAAAGAGAAGAGAGAGAAATAGTCAAATAAAAAGGGCTCCCAAATGGGCCTTTACACGGGCTTTTCTAACAGATATAAATGAGAAGATCCTCTGAGGTCTTTACTTGTTTTCTGGGTGAGATGTTGGAGGTCCAAGGTTTTGAGCTTTGTAGCCGACTGACCAACATTGACTCAAAGACTTCAGAGGGTTCTTTTTGCTATGTACTGAAAATTAACTCACCAAAATTTTTGGCCGACTAGAGCTTGCATGTTGCCCCATCAATACTGAGGAATATAACCATATGGTCTATGTCAATAAATACCATTCATAAAAGGAGAATAGGAGACCACACATGCCCGACAACCAACTTAGGTTAAGTAGTAATGGTAACAATGAAAAATGCCAATATAGCCAACTAAGAAACCATACTATTGTTGTGAAAATTGCCCCAAGAATAGAGACAAGGGGACATGTTCGTACGATCTCATTTGGAGGGAGAGGGCACCTTATCAAAACAAATCTTTGAATTATATGTTTGAACATCCTGTTTGGAAAATGAGATTTTAAACATCGGAATCCAATTGGGTCAGTGCTGATCAAGGACAAGTAATGGATGCTCCACTGAGATTGCAACCCTACACTAAATAATGCTGACGTCTGCATGACCTAATTGTGGGGTTGGTAGACAATGAAAAGTTGTAGGAGTATGTTCCCGTCAATCGAGGGCGGCAAGAAGGCCATGCATTGCTGGTCGAAGATCTGAGTAAGACAGATCCAGTTTAAAGTATTCAATTGTTGATTTCATCCAACAACTTACAATGGTGCTAGGTTGGAAGCAACTCAACGATCGAGCCTCAAAAGTCTTTGGTTGTTGGAGGTGTTCTTTGCTTCGAAACGTCTGTAGCTGTGTTGGATACATTCTTGATTATAGTTTGTCCATATACTGGGAATTCTTTTAATGATGTGAGCTAGTGCATTGATATCCAACTATAAGATTAGGAGCATATTGACTTTTGAAGTTTCATGAATATCTTTAAACATGTTTTTATGCATCTTGATCGCCATTGGTTTATTGCCAATTGGAATTGGAAAGCCCTTCAATGGTCTTTTCGGAAAGTGTCATGAGCTTTAAAGGGATGGTTGCTCTGCCATTTATCTGTGGGAAAGATAACTATTCTTATTGTATACGAGCATCTTCGCACGGCCTACGGCCATGCTCGATGCTCTTCGCAGCGACAATACACTTGCAGCGATGGTACCTCTGCACAAAGTCACCCCTTCTCGGGCGCTCGGTCAATCCACAGTGCACCAGGAGCCCCCGTACTCAGCGCGATAGTAGCCCCACCTCAGCAGTGTCCCAACGCGACAATAATCCTGCAGCTCGCAACCCCCCTTGCACGACAGTACCCCGACCACAATAGTACAGTGACAGTACCTCTGCCCAAACTCGCCCACTCTAGGACGCTCGGTTATTTGACAGTGCATAGGTAGCCCCGTGCCCCACGTGACAGTACCCTCGCCTCGACATTGTCCCGGCTCGACGACGCTCCCGTCGCTCGCGAACCCCCAATTTTGTCCATCATCTCGATTTCATCGTACGCACGGGGGAAATAAATGCTCAGAGAGTGAGAAATTAAGTTCCAAGCTGAGCAAGTAATTATATATGTATGTGTACATATTTACCTATGGACAGATTGGGCTTTTTAATATTCTGTGAAGTTTTATAAAAACACCAGCACCACCAACACAACCACCAACCCACTAAACATAGTAATGGGGAAAACATTTGACAAAAAGGAGTTAAGACGGGCAAGACACTCAACTCTTCATATCAGGCACATTTTGCAAGAAAATCAAGAAAATCACAATTCATATAAGCTGCCCATGTATATCTTGCAAGAGGAGCATAATTCAGGAGAAATTTGCAATGAAGTGAATGATGATAGGATATCAATTATACAGATGATCATGTTAAATTGCATCATCTTCCCAGCAACTAATATTAAAAAATGGAAATGCAAATATTGTACAAACGCTGAATATGACCGCGTTGGTCAGCAAGCTGCGATCGAGGGTGCATGCGCGCGCGACAGCACTGCCGACTATAACAAACTTCAGCATATTGCCTCTCCATGAGTTGTTCTTCTCGGCTTCGGCAATGCCTTTTGATGTGTCATTGGAGTGAATTGATGATGATCTCAACTGCGTAGAGGTTATATTTGTGTTGACAGGCGCCATTGCAGTGAAGCATGATGGTGGTTTGCTGGAATTCCTGGCTGCTTCGTACCGTCGAAGCCTTGGTTCGTATTTGTTTACGCAGCCCCACATGCCCTGACGAACACCAAGCTTAGCGATTTCCCACAGGATGCACATGTCGACATAGTGCAATAGAAGGACCTCGCACGCAGTCCTCTCGGGAGCAACGCGCATAGGTTTGACTGAGAATAAGATGGAGAAGAACATTAGTCAATGATCTGGTAAGACGGATATTTTCTAAAAGAGGACATATTTTCAGATAATGGTGGTGTCGGAATGGTTGCAGCGCGAAACTGCAGTGGTAAACGTTGTAATGGTGGTTTTGCCATAAATTCATCTATGTGACTTCAAAACCTTTATGAAAATAAACAAAGGTTCATATTAAGCAAGTTTTACTGGAATTACACCAATGACTATCCCGACTGGATTTCACATGAAAGTCAACAAACTTTATCAAAGTGAACACACTTTATGAATATGCAGGAAAAATATAACTCTCCACAATTAATAAGCATAGTAGGAACGAATTAAAAAAACCAAGGTGCAGCCTTTTGAACATGAAAGTGGATGAAACTCCGTAGGCCTTAGGTGAGTTCAGGCACACATATAACGGTTGATAACCCAACCCGAAATGAAACCATCATTGTGAAACCTTGCCTGAAATTATTAAAGCCTCCATGTATAAAACTTTAAGAAAATATACCTACAAAGTAGGTCTCCTGCAAAGGTAACAACACATTTCTCCGAATTGCTTAAACCACCACAATGGCTAAAAGTATAATAAAGTAATAACATGTGGTACGTAAAATGAAAGTTCAGCGTAAATATCACAAAACCATAAAATATCATGAGAAACAAATCAGTCGAATTCGCAAGTGAAACCTACGTGTTTTAGTATGCTGCAGGCGTTTTATATTTAGACTCAAATATCAAGCTCCACCCAAGAAATTATGAAAAGTTGAGAAAATGGTCGGAAGGTTTTGAAATCAAAGGACAATATGTTTTTGCAAAAAATTTCGAGAGTCATAGGTCATGGTCGCATTGGCAGCAAGATTGCAGTCTGTGTCAGTTCCGTCTGACGTACCTGATGAGCAGATCATACGTATCGGGTATAAGAGAATGTTAAATATGTAACAACAGTATGCAACAGTTAAAGTAGTGTTTAACTCAATGTAATTCATGAAATTGAAACTCTTACAGTAAAGCGGGGTACTCCCGTTTGGCAGTGATGATGTCATACGGCCGTCATGGTTTGCCATTTGGATGTGCTAAATGAGCTGTACTGTAATGCAATGTGGAGTAAGTGTTTATGAGAGTTGGAGACCGACAATGAAGAGAAAATGGAGAAGTTTGCAATATGATGCATGAAGTTCCTTTGGACTCGCTTGGTTGCTTGTTAATAGAAAAAATATAATTTAGAAAATGCTGAGTAGTTGTCACACATTTTTAGTGCGAAAATGAAACCACGACCTTGAAATTTTTTTCGAAATGTGTATGCAGTTAATACTTCACTAATACCTCAAAGCACCAATAGAGTACATAAAATGAAATTATTGATTAGCAACCGTATAAAATTCATAAAACATTTTTTGGAAAAAGAAGTAGAGATCTATTTGCTATGCTTGGCCCTTCACCGGCCAATACTACGGAGGAACCCTATAAAATTCATCACAAAATCTGCCGCGCTTTTCATCATTCATGCACCGTGAACATTCACTGTACAAATGTAGAAATTTTGTCGAGAACATTTTAGGAAATTACTGATGAACACAAAACAGAGCAAAACTTACTACAGTAACTGAGAAATTATGTGAGAACACAGTGGTCGTATCAGCAGGTACATTATAAACGAAGCAGTAAAGTACAGAGGGAGATCGAAAAACTTAGAACCAGCAACGATCAATTGTAGCGAGAACAAAGCACTGAGCAGATGCTTAGAGAGACACGTGACGTGTGGACAAAAACACAGTGCAGTAAACGACGGTGCAACATGCTCAAAAGTATAGTAGACATGCATGTGGAGTAAACATATGAAAACATATACAGGTGACATGACTCGGACTTTGCGGAGCACTATTGTCTTAGCAGCATCCACGCAGAGAGTACGCTGGGTTAACATCAAATAACGCCATAGGACGGACAGATATTTTACGGCCGTCGATAATATGGTCGTGCATCTGTTTTGCGGCAGACGTCATTGTCACCTCATCTGCGAAGAGCACCTCACCCGTGCCCGCTGGCTCCCCAAATGCGTTCACGTCAGCCTTCATAAAGAAATATAAAACAACAATGAGTTTGATAGCGAGAAGGCAGACAATATGTAATTATTGAGTAGGAGTCATGGTGCGTACAGTGGCATGAAGGAATCCAGGAAGAGATGCGAAGGTTGACCTCAGAACCTCGGTAGTTGTAGCACAGCTAAGGCCGGTGAGCAGTAGGGAGAAGTAGTAGTACTCACGCATATCAGGTGGGACAGTGCAGCTGGAGGCAACTTCATCACGCTGTGCGAGCGTCATATCAGATGAAGACGCAGGAGTCGACATCGCATATCTCAGAGAGCAAACAGGCGACAGTACCGTTTGCGGTGGCAGCAGCAACCACAGAATAATGAGTGCGTACGCCGAACTAAGTAAGTGGAGCAGAAGCTTGTTGATGCACACGGAGCTGGAGACGATTAGTAAAGAAAAAACAAAATCAGAAATGAGACGAAAGTATAATTTATCAGAGACGACGTAAGGTAATAATAATAATAGAAGCAGTAACGTGGGAAGCATGAGTGACCTTAGGTGATAACAAACAAAGAGACAATATGTAGATGCATTGCTGGGACGTAGAAATATCAATTTGAGTGAACAGAATGTGTTTCTTCAGGAGTCTATGCATGAGGCAGCTGGATTTGACTATGTATGATGCGAATGAGCGGTCAGTAAGAGGTGTATTAATAGTAGTCAGTAATACCATTGTAAAATTATGGTGTGAAGGAAAATATCAGCAAGAAGTACAGAATGTACCTGCACGATAACTTTGGAGAGTAACTCTTTGAAAACAACATTTTTTGTGTATGTGCCAGGACACTTAGCTATCCTCCCATTTTTTATTAGTACCTTTGTGCTGAAAGCATCAACACCTCTTGACAGAGCAACATACAGCTGACCATGAGTGAAAACAGGAGAAGGCAGGTACAGACCTATGTGTCTGATGGTTTGTCCTTGAGATTTGTTTATAGTTAGTGCGAAGCTCAGGCGAATTGGAAATTGCTTTCGAGTGAGCTCGAAAGACAGCTTCTGATCTCCAGTATTTTTTAGGGGTATGCGTGGAAGAAACACAGGCCTGCCTTTATGCTGGCCGGTAAGAATTTCAGCTTCAATCACATTCCTTGAGAAGTTACGGCATATGAGACGCGAGCCGTTGCAAAGGCCAATTCGAGGGTTTAAATTTCGCAGAAGAATGACAGGTGCACCAATTTTCAAGCACAGTTTGTGGGGAGGAAGACTTCCTGGTGAGATACTATTAAGAAAATCCTGCGGATATAAGTTATATTTATCATCATCAACAGAGTCGAAGGAGTAGTATGTCGTTTCATCTTCTGGTAAAACAGTTAGACATTTCTCATTTAAGTGAGTAACATCTTCGTTTAACGGAGTCAGCAATGCTCGGTTTTCCCAGTACTCGGAGCTATTAATATTACATGTCATATCACAGAATACAATGTTGATAAGTACACTGATCGAATGTTCCCCTTCCCATGGAACGATCATTGATTCGGGAATGCGTATCATATCATCATCACATGTACGCTCAACACCATTTCCAACACGAAGAAGAAACTCTGAGAAATGCTGGTCATTGAGTGCACGCATATTTTCAGTCAGTGAAAGTAAGTGGACAGTTGACCACAGATGTGATGAAACTATGCTTGCATTAATTATTTGGGACCTTGTGCCATTAATTACAACAGGTGGCACCTGACGAAAATCACCTCCCATAATTACGACCTTCCCACCAAAAGGTTGATTTGAGTCCAAAACATCACGCAACGAACGATCAACAGCCTCGAAAATATATTTATGTGACATCGGCGCCTCGTCCCATATAATAGCAGAACAATGGTGCAGTATTTGTTGTATCTCAGAAAGCTTGCCAATTTTATAGAATGAGGATGCCTCAATAGGAATGGGAATTTTGAATTTTAGGTGTGCGGTGCTGCCACCTGGCAGAAGAGTTGCAGCGATGCCTGACGAAGCAGTGGCAAGTACAATATGACCATCTAGGCGTAGATGTGCAAGGAGCGCCCTGTATAAAAATGTTTTGCCGGTGCCCCCCGGGCCATCAATGAAAAAAACACCATCTCTCTTCTCTCGAATTGTTTCAGTAATCGTGTGGAAGACCGAGGACTGGCTCTGATTCAAAGATGAAATAGAATTAACATCCGCGGACGAAATTGGTATTGACAGCTCATCTTCAATTAAGCTGGAGAAGTTATCAATATTTTGGAAGATCGAAGACATTTGAGGGATATCAAACTGTGATATACTTTTACTATGTTGCTGGAGAATATAATCTATTTCACATAGGAGTTTGTTGAGCACGAATACACCACTGATAGACGGACTTGTAACATAATCTTCTGTCATTGCAGTGTAGTTGTCATCCCATAGGGCTCGAACTTCAGTAGGGTTGCAGTATAGTAAAATTGTCGTAAATAAGGTCCGTAGTGCTGATGGCATATGATACTCGGTAGCTTCGCGCATACAGCTATGTAGCCCGGTGTCTCGTTCTAATAGTCCGTACTGTTCAGCTGCATCTTTAAATGTTGGATGAGTCGTAGTACCAACCGTCATCAGGTGTTCAAAAGACCTGGGTCCTCGAATATGATTCAGAAGCATGCGCAGATAAAATCGTTCTCCTTCAGATGGATGTACAGAGTACATTCTAGCAATAATCTTTTGTCGGCGCCTCCGTTTATGCCATGTTCTTGAACCTGAATTCCACGTGTAGTGTTTTGGAAAGTCGGTGTATAAATATCTGCGGGCCTCACGCTCACTGTCGTTAACTCTAAAAAATTCAGTCAGCATTGTGCGGGAGTTTCGCTCTTTTGCAAGAATGTTATTGAGCAAATCAGCTGTGCGGAACTGAACCTGGTGCTTGTCAGGTAAATGAATCTGTAAACGAATAACAGATGGATATGTCTGGTACATATTGAATTTAAATATTTTCCAAAAGGCTTCCTGTGGACATATCCATCGACCATTTATATACTCAGATACCTCATTGCGAGATTCAGTAGGTTGAACCCCAAATGCAATATAGTCAGATCCATTGTGAATGTATTTGTATAAGTACTTTATACTTTTGATACTACTACAAATCTCAACATTAATATGACAGTCATATTTCAGTAGCAACCATGGATTATATGGAACAACCCACCGGCTATCAATATGGAAATCTTGTCTGTGTGGCAACGTAAATGCCCGGCCATCATTTCGGCGCCGATAAATTGGGTATGAGTCTGCTCCTTGCATGGTATGTTCAGAAAAGTGTTTAGGGTAGCCCTTTTTGCAACTACCATTCTTCATGCATGGAGCATGTAGATTGACATGGGCGCATGGGCCATGGATCATATGGCGCACCACAGCATTGTAGAGTTCAGGTTCATGTTCGACATGAGGGAGCTCGACTCGAACAATACAATCGTAATCATCTGGGGTGTTCATTTTGTCACGTGCGTCAAAAATAATAAGCATATGAACATGTGACAAGCCTCTTTTTTGAAACTCAATTACGTGCACGTGACTAACTGTTCTACCTATAACATATTTGTTGAAAATATCCTGTTTTAACTTTTCATATTTAGCATGAAATATTCGAGCAACAATATCTGGACGGTCCTGTGCTGTTTGTCCAGGATAGAGTGCTTCTGTGATCTCGGGCCAGGAGGAGTTGCATGTCATTGTTAAGAAAATATCTGGTCGACCATAGTGCTGGACAACAGACATTGCATCTTGGTAACGCTGATACATGTCGCGAGGACTTCCAACAAAAGATGACGGTAGGATAAAACGTCGACCAATATTTGCTGTAGTATAATAAGATAATGTAGTAAGGTGGAGTATCGAGTATACAGAGATGATGACGCAAACTATAGTGAAACATAGTAAATGTACCTCCACTATTTTCGCCTGCATTCAGGCAGTCCTGCAAGCCACTATACAGTTCAGCACGAATATTATGTTGGTTTGTTTTTATCCAACGTAGTTTCTGAGTTTCTATCTTAATATAGTTGTCAACAACGTATTGCTGCAGCAGACGACAGCCGTGCAGTGGTAATGATGAAGGTGGCAGACGGTCCTGTAGCAGAATGTATATGAGGTTGAGTATGATGTGAGCAGATGTTTAAAAATCAGAATGGTATTAAATATAACTATGAAACCTGAAGTATGTAGGAGTAGTAGTCGCAGCAGCTAACACGTTGACTATTCAGCCCTTTATATTCAGCTAACCAGCCATACGTGCCGTATGGCAGAAGCAGTGGGTACTGAAGCGGATCATAGAAACCAGTGTACTCTTGGACAGTAACTACGCTGCCTTCAATTGTCTCGACAATTATATTCCTTTCGTTTGAATCAAAATACTCTTCAGCACCAACAATTATAGCAGCAACCTGTGATGCAGTTGGTAATATATATTGTTGTTCAAATGCAGGCCTGTCCCTAATTACCAATCTGCACTTCTCAATATCTTGTCGTTGCGCTAAGCGTCGAAACATTAGAACAAATGGGTTGCATGTATTAAGAATTAATGTTATCTTCTGAAGCAGGTGACGATCTAATTCGGAGCTTTCTTGCAAGCGATGATCCAGCTCATGTTCTGTATCGTATATATATAACTGTAAGTATCGGGGTCTTGTATTTGCAGCTGGCAGAAGAGAGCCAATTTTGTGGTATATTGCTCCATGAGCGCGAAAAGTATAAATGGCGTGTTGATCGGCGGCCAATGACGAATCTAATTTAACACCCATGGAAGTGAAAGAGAACACATGATTATAAGAGCGGATGTATCTTCGGAAATGACGGCTTTCAGTTGAATTAGCAGTGAACAAATTGTAAAGTTCAGGTGGGCAGGGTATAGCTGGAATCTGCACTCGGCCATTGTTGCAACACAGCGCTGATGTTTCACCACCAAACAGTTTAGCACGGCAGTACATACAGAAATGTGGAGACTGCAGGTGTAAGTGCACAGTTTGTGTAGGTGCAGTGGATGTGCGAGCAATGTTAAGGCTCCTCGGACGACGATTTGCAGCGGTAACAGAACCATCGGAGCTGTCGGCATCATTGAGGTAAGGATGTTGAGCGGGATCTGCTGAGTTTTCTACGAAGGCAAATTTTGAGGAGTGCGTTATGAGCATAAGGTGTGCATCGACAGAAACTCTTATAGTAGTCGATTATGTTATGAGTACGTACGATATGGCAAGTTTTCATGGCGTTGTTGCGGGACTGGGATAACAGACAGTACTGGAGGTGCACATTCAGGTAGCAGTGGAGCAGATGCGTGCATTGTGGACGATTGTCCAAGTTGAGGAAGGCGGGTAGCGTGAGAGAATGATGAGGGCTCTACAGCTGACAGTGAGTATCGATGCACAACACCGTTATCTGCATTTGTGACTTCGACATGCAAGAGTGTGTGAGTGATGTGTTATGTAGTGGTATTTGTAAGGAGGAGTAGGCGTACAATTATACATACTTACCCCACGTCATGTTGATGTGCTCACGGGGAACATATGGTACTGCCTCACGTGGAGGTGGTTCGTGCGGAGGCACAACACTGTGCGGGGTAACGCAGCCGTGAAGTTCAAATTGGCCACGCTGGCGGGGCACTTGATGGCGTCGTCTTTGAGCAGCAACACGCCTAATTTCCCGTTGCTGTGCACGCTGCGCCTCTGTCATTTGCGCAGCCCGGACTCTTTGGTAGCATCGATTGTAAGCTCGTCGTGCAGCACGTTCTTCAGTGGACATTTCTGTCATTCTTCTTCGTGAATGCGCTCGAGTACGACTTGTTGGAGTAGCACGTGATGCTGCTGGTATGTCTGCTGCAAGTGGAGTTATCTGGGGTAGGGGTGCCACATGGTGTTCATGCTCAGAGGATTGGTTTCCAAATTGTGTGCGTTGGGGGGCTAGTTGGTCGCGTCGTGCCTGAGTAGCAGCACGTCGAACCTGTCGCTCGTGTGCCCGTTGGTCGTCAGCCGTATGAGCACGCCGCTCACGTTGGTAAGATCGATTATATGCTCTTTGCGCCTCACGTTGTTCGTCGGACATATGCAATCTTCGTCTCTGTGAGCGCTCTCGATTAGATGTCTGCTGAGTAACACGCGATGTTGATGACACATTTGCTGCATTTGGTGAAGTAGTACGCTGATGGTGCACTCTTTTTCGAGCATGAACACGCAGGTCAACTCTGTCCGATATGCCCTCTAACGTACGATCACGATCCATTACTTGTTAAGCACCTTGAATATAGCTACAAATTTTATACGTCTAGGTAAGCATTTTGCTGTAGTAATGTGTGGAATGTTGACATAAATAACAGCATATGCAAAAGCAGTGCACTGTAAATTTTGAGCAGCATGCGTCATTACGTTAACATAAGAGACAGCAGGCTCCAAGAACATCTATAAGCGGTACACGTGCATCGAGCCGCACTGATTTTCATCATGTAAATTTACAGATGTGTAGACAATGAGATTGACATGAGGAAGATAGCCAAACTATAGCAGAGATCTGTAAGTGCTAAGTAGTTTTTTTTCAGGGATGGTTCAAATAGTGAACCATACATGAAGTTTAAATGAGCAACATACAAAAATTTAGCAAAGGCAGCTAAAAATGTCATACAGGATAGTTTGCAGCCAACGAATGTGAAAGTGAAATGAAAAATTTTATGTTCGAACTCAATTAATGAAAGAGGTTTTTTTTGTAATGAGCAGAAATATATTTAAGGAGCAGTATATTAGCGGTTTAGGATGATGGATGTGATTTCCCGTGCAAGGGAAAGATGAGTACTACTGAGTTGAGTAACATAACGGTGTAAATTCTCTATCATGGAGTTTAAATGAAAATATTCAGAGGATAACTGTTGCCACAACCACAGTCAATTTCTTCCATATATGAATGTACAGCTGTATATTCTGAGGAGGAAAAAAAAATAACGAATTTCTATCTGTACTCGAACAGGTTCTAGTTGGCACTGCAGCTGCGTCCGGTAAACATACAGTGAAAAACAAAGTCCACAGGGGAACCCACAGAAGAAGCCGTAATCGTAAGGTGTGGTCCGTGAAGGCGCAAGAAATTGAGGCGGAAATGAAGTGGAGTTGAGGAGTCTTGTAGTTTCCCTTGAATCTTTCAATCATTGTTTCTTAATTTGAACGTGCTGGGATTTAACCCTCTTTTGAGAAGTCTAACTTGCACTACAGATCTGTATGATACGTGGTTATTTTTTGATGTTATCCTTGAAAGTTTGAGGGCTACTTGATTACCATTGTGAGGGAGTGTATGCTGATTATTTATCTTTTACGTATGAGCAACCATTTTAAGTTTAGTTTAACTATGACAGTTTTATATATTTTGTGGTAAGCCTCAATGTTGATATATCAATTTATATGATTAATTGTTGTCTCAAGTGATTTAATGAACCAAAAGCCGAAAACAGATATAAAAAACGAAATAAAAAACCTGCGATAAAAATTAATATGAGAAGAGAAAATGATATATATCGCAATTTTTATGATTAACTGTTGGATCAGGCGATTTAATGAACCTAGGGCCGAAAAAGGATATGAAAAACAAAATCCAAAAAATGAAATAAAAATGAATATGAAAAGAGAAAATGATATCGTTGGCTGATGGCAGTGAGTGCTATTAGTGCTTCTATTGGGCCCTCGAAGGCAATAATAAAAGAAGCAAAGCCCAACCAAGATTTGATTTCATCATTCATATTGGTCTCATTTTAATGAAGCAAAAAGCTTCTCTGTAAAAGGAAATGGTAATGCAATATTGTATGACACAGAAAGAATAAAACCATGGTTAAAAAGATGGATGCAGAATTCAGTAAGCACAGTTCAGCTGTTCAGGCATACATGAAACAATTTTCTTCATAATTCAGTGATGTAAACCTACTAACAAAAACTGAAGGACAGAAGCCAAACAATAACTCAAACAGTTTTTGTGAGGTGAACAAAACAGTGGAAATATTTACGTAAGCCTGATGAGATTGAGTGATAATTGCTTACAGTAACACCCTTAAAATTTCAAATCATGCAGTTGATGCTTGCTTGGTAATTTGAACCCGTATATATTGTAAATAATATTGTCTTTGTTCTACATTTTCACTGAACTCTTTCTTTTTCTTCGTTGCTATTTCAAAAGAGAGGAGTCAATGGTAATGAGTGATGTAACCCTACTAACAATAACTGAAACACAAAATTCAAACATAACTCAAACAATTTTTGTGAGGTGAACAAAACAGTGAAGCAACAATTCAGCAATCTATAGGAACTTAAACAAATTTTCTGTAAGAATTCTATTGTGGTACACATGAGGTAAGAAGTAAACAAAATTTGCAAATTTATGTCAGTCAAAGGTAAATCGCAAAAGGAGGAAGCTCACCGATGGAGTTGGAGTGATTGCGAAGAAGGCGTTGCCGCTGATGCTCTGAGAGAGTGCAGAGTCGACGATGGCTTGCAGGCGAGCGGAGTGGACGGCGGCAAGGCAAGCAAATTTGTGACCTAGAAATCAAGAAGGAAATCAAATAGTAAATCAAAAAGGGAATCGAGAACCCATACGATATTAAAAACTGAAACAAAAAAAAAACGAAATCGAAAAGGTTTGGACGTACAGACAGTGGTTGAACTGCGATAGAGAGGGCTTCAGCGAGGAGAACGAAGGAGAAGGGAGGAGAACGAAGGAGAAGCATACCTGGATCGAACGCACACAGAGCTTGCCGGCGATCCTGAGCTTTGCGGAACATCAGCGAGCAGCAGAGGGAAATGTTGCGGAAATGAGGAAGAGAAGCGAGGCAGGGGCTCCATTAGTAAGCGTTCAGCGGCGAGAACGGCGGTGGAAAGAGACGTGGCGAGAGGAGACGCCGACGCAGACGCTGCCGCCCTCTCTCGCTGCCAGCGCGCCGCGGCGTGACGGAGGGGGATCGCGAGGAAGAAGCGGCGGAAGGGCGATTTCGGGAGAGCAGGGCGTGACCGAGTACGGGCGACTCAAAGCGGAAGGTCATAATCGGGAAACCCCGTGACCGACGACGGGCGACCGAAGAGCAGAATATCCTTATTAGTAATAGAGGGGTATGCGTGGAAGAAACACAGGCCTGCCTTTATGCTGGCCGGTAAGAATTTCAGCTTCAATCACATTCCTTGAGAAGTTACGGCATATGAGACGCGAGCCGTTGCAAAGGCCAATTCGAGGGTTTAAATTTCGCAGAAGAATGACAGGTGCACCAATTTTCAAGCACAGTTTGTGGGGAGGAAGACTTCCTGGTGAGATACTATTAAGAAAATCCTGCGGATATAAGTTATATTTATCATCATCAACAGAGTCGAAGGAGTAGTATGTCGTTTCATCTTCTGGTAAAACAGTTAGACATTTCTCATTTAAGTGAGTAACATCTTCGTTTAACGGAGTCAGCAATGCTCGGTTTTCCCAGTACTCGGAGCTATTAATATTACATGTCATATCACAGAATACAATGTTGATAAGTACACTGATCGAATGTTCCCCTTCCCATGGAACGATCATTGATTCGGGAATGCGTATCATATCATCATCACATGTACGCTCAACACCATTTCCAACACGAAGAAGAAACTCTGAGAAATGCTGGTCATTGAGTGCACGCATATTTTCAGTCAGTGAAAGTAAGTGGACAGTTGACCACAGATGTGATGAAACTATGCTTGCATTAATTATTTGGGACCTTGTGCCATTAATTACAACAGGTGGCACCTGACGAAAATCACCTCCCATAATTACGACCTTCCCACCAAAAGGTTGATTTGAGTCCAAAACATCACGCAACGAACGATCAACAGCCTCGAAAATTTATTTATGTGACATCGGCGCCTCGTCCCATATAATAGCAGAACAATGGTGCAGTATTTGTTGTATCTCAGAAAGCTTGCCAATTTTACAGAATGAGGATGCCTCAATAGGAATGGGAATTTTGAATTTTAGGTGTGCGGTGCTGCCACCTGGCAGAAGAGTTGCAGCGATGCCTGACGAAGCAGTGGCAAGTACAATATGACCATCTAGGCGTAGATGTGCAAGGAGCGCCCTGTATAAAAATGTTTTGCCGGTGCCCCCCGGGCCATCAATGAAAAAAACACCATCTCTCTTCTCTCGAATTGTTTCAGTAATCGTGTGGAAGACCGAGGACTGGCTCTGATTCAAAGATGAAATAAAATTAACATCCGCGGACGAAATTGGTATTGACAGCTCATCTTCAATTAAGCTGGAGAAGTTATCAATATTTTGGAAGATCGAAGACATTTGAGGGATATCAAACTGTGATATACTTTTACTATGTTGCTGAAGAATATAATCTATTTCACGTAGGAGTTTGTTGAGCACGAATACACCACTGATAGACGGACTTGTAACATAATCTTCTGTCATTGCAGTGTAGTTGTCATCCCATAGGGCTCGAACTTCAGTAGGGTTGCAGTATAGTAAAATTGTCGTAAATAAGGTCCGTAGTGCTGATGGCATATGATACTCGGTAGCTTCGCGCATACAGCTATGTAGCCCGGTGTCTCGTTCTAATAGTCCGTACTGTTCAGCTGCATCTTTAAATGTTGGATGAGTCGTAGTACCAACCGTCATCAGGTGTTCAAAAGACCTGGGTCCTCGAATATGATTCAGAAGCATGCGCAGATAAAATCGTTCTCCTTCAGATGGATGTACAGAGTACATTCTAGCAATAATCTTTTGTCGGCGCCTCCGTTTATGCCATGTTCTTGAACCTGAAGATGGGCGTGAACCAGAATTCGTCGTTTTCACGTGGGTTTGTGATCCCACGGAGCGGTGAAGATCCTCATGAGGGTGGCTTGTTTTTCTTGACTTGCCACCTCTCCTAGTTAGTTGTATAGAGGTCATAGGTTGCAGGCGCGGATAGAGTTTGAGTTGCGCTTGCTGTCGGTGCGGATGAGGGAATGCGGTCTAGAGTGCCAGTCTTAAGCTAAGCCCCTTCTAAGCCAGCTCTTCGCTCTACTATTCCTTCTACTTGCCCTGGGGAGCGTTGGATGTCGGTCTTTTCCATCCAATTTTCTTACATCCCCTGAAAGTATGAAAAGAAGCAAGTGCAATTCCACGTGTAGTGTTTTGGAAAGTCAGTGTATAAATATCTGCGGGCCTCACGCTCACTGTCGTTAACTCTAAAAAATTCAGTCAGCATTGTGCGGGAGTTTCGCTCATTTGCAAGAATGTTATTGAGCAAATCAGCTGTGCGGAACTGAACCTGGTGCTTGTCAGGTAAATGAATCTGTAAACGAATAACAGATGGATATGTCTGGTACATATTGAATTTAAATATTTTCCAAAAGGCTTCCTGTGGACATATCCATCGACCATTTATATACTCAGATACCTCATTGCGAGATTCAGTAGGTTGAACCCCAAATGCAATATAGTCAGATCCCTTGTGAATGTATTTATATAAGTACTTTATACTTTTGATACTACTACAAATCTCAACATTAATATGACAGTCATATTTCAGTAGCAGCCATGGATTATATGGAACAACCCACCGGCTATCAATATGGAAATCTTGTCTGTGTGGCAACGTAAATGCCCGGCCATCATTTCGGCGCCGATAAATTGGGTATGAGTCTGCTCCTTGCATGGTATGTTCAGAAAAGTGTTTAGGGTAGCCCTTTTTGCAACTACCATTCTTCATGCATGGAGCATGTAGATTGACATGGGCGCATGGGCCATGGATCATATGGCGCACCACAGCATTGTAGAGTTCAGGTTCATGTTCGACATGAGGGAGCTCGGCTCGAACAATACAATCGTAATCATCTGAGGTGTTCATTTTGTCACGTGCGTCAAAAATAATAAGCATATGAACATGTGGCAAGCCTCTTTTTTGAAACTCAATTACGTGCACGTGACTAACTGTTCTACCTATAACATATTTGTTGAAAATATCCTGTTTTAACTTTTCATATTTAGCATGAAATATTCGAGCAACAATATCTGGACGGTCCTGTGCTGTTTGTCCAGGATAGAGTGCTTCTGTGATCTCGGGCCAGGAGGAGTTGCATGTCATTGTTAAGAAAATATCTGGTCGACCATAGTGCTGGACAACAGACATTGCATCTTGGTAACGCTGATACATGTCGCGAGGACTTCCAACAAAAGATGACGGTAGGATAAAACGTCGACCAATATTTGCTGTAGTATAATAAGATAATGTAGTAAGGTGGAGTATCGAGTATACAGAGATGATGACGCAAACTATAGTGAAACATAGTAAATGTACCTCCACTATTTTCGCCTGCATTCAGGCAGTCCTGCAAGCCACTATACAGTTCAGCACGAATATTATGTTGGTTTGTTTTTATCCAACGTAGTTTCTGAGTTTCTATCTTAATATAGTTGTCAACAACGTATTGCTGCAGCAGACGACAGCCGTGCAGTGGTAATGATGAAGGTGGCAGACGGTCCTGTAGCAGAATGTATATGAGGTTGAGTATGATGTGAGCAGATGTTTAAAAATCAGAATGGTATTAAATATAACTATGAAACCTGAAGTATGTAGGAGTAGTAGTCGCAGCAGCTAACACGTTGACTATTCAGCCCTTTATATTCAGCTAACCAGCCATACGTGCCGTATGGCAGAAGCAGTGGGTACTGAAGCGGATCATAGAAACCAGTGTACTCTTGGACAGTAACTACGCTGCCTTCAATTGTCTCGACAATTATATTCCTTTCGTTTGAATCAAAATACTCTTCAGCACCAACAATTATAGCAGCAACCTGTGATGCAGTTGGTAATATATATTGTTGTTCAAATGCAGGCCTGTCCCTAATTACCAATCTGCACTTCTCAATATCTTGTCGTTGCGCTAAGCGTCGAAACATTAGAACAAATGGGTTGCATGTATTAAGAATTAATGTTATCTTCTGAAGCAGGTGACGATCTAATTCGGAGCTTTCTTGCAAGCGATGATCCAGCTCATGTTCTGTATCGTATATATATAACTGTAAGTATCGGGGTCTTGTATTTGCAGCTGGCAGAAGAGAGCCAATTTTGTGGTATATTGCTCCATGAGCGCGAAAAGTATAAATGGCGTGTTGATCGGCGGCCAATGACGAATCTAATTTAACACCCATGGAAGTGAAAGAGAACACATGATTATAAGAGCGGATGTATCTTCGGAAATGACGGCTTTCAGTTGAATTAGCAGTGAACAAATTGTAAAGTTCAGGTGGGCAGGGTATAGCTGGAATCTGCACTCGGCCATTGTTGCAACACAGCGCTGATGTTTCACCACCAAACAGTTTAGCACGGCAGTACATACAGAAATGTGGAGACTGCAGGTGTAAGTGCACAGTTTGTGTAGGTGCAGTGGATGTGCGAGCAATGTTAAGGCTCCTCGGACGACGATTTGCAGCGGTAACAGAACCATCGGAGCTGTCGGCATCATTGAGGTAAGGATGTTGAGCGGGATCTGCTGAGTTTTCTACGAAGGCAAATTTTGAGGAGTGCGTTATGAGCATAAGGTGTGCATCGACAGAAACTCTTATAGTAGTCGATTATGTTATGAGTACGTACGATATGGCAAGTTTTCATGGCGTTGTTGCGGGACTGGGATAACAGACAGTACTGGAGGTGCACATTCAGGTAGCAGTGGAGCAGATGCGTGCATTGTGGACGATTGTCCAAGTTGAGGAAGGCGGGTAGCGTGAGAGAATGATGAGGGCTCTACAGCTGACAGTGAGTATCGATGCACAACACCGTTATCTGCATTTGTGACTTCGACATGCAAGAGTGTGTGAGTGATGTGTTATGTAGTGGTATTTGTAAGGAGGAGTAGGCGTACAATTATACATACTTACCCCACGTCATGTTGATGTGCTCACGGGGAACATATGGTACTGCCTCACGTGGAGGTGGTTCGTGCGGAGGCACAACACTGTGCGGGGTAACGCAGCCGTGAAGTTCAAATTGGCCACGCTGGCGGGGCACTTGATGGCGTCGTCTTTGAGCAGCAACACGCCTAATTTCCCGTTGCTGTGCACGCTGCGCCTCTGTCATTTGCGCAGCCCGGACTCTTTGGTAGCATCGATTGTAAGCTCGTCGTGCAGCACGTTCTTCAGTGGACATTTCTGTCATTCTTCTTCGTGAATGCGCTCGAGTACGACTTGTTGGAGTAGCACGTGATGCTGCTGGTATGTCTGCTGCAAGTGGAGTTATCTGGGGTAGGGGTGCCACATGGTGTTCATGCTCAGAGGATTGGTTTCCAAATTGTGTGCGTTGGGGGGCTAGTTGGTCGCGTCGTGCCTGAGTAGCAGCACGTCGAACCTGTCGCTCGTGTGCCCGTTGGTCGTCAGCCATATGAGCACGCCGCTCACGTTGGTAAGATCGATTATATGCTCTTTGCGCCTCACGTTTTTCGTCGGACATATGCAATCTTCGTCTCTGTGAGCGCTCTCGATTAGATGTCTGCTGAGTAACACGCGATGTTGATGGCACATGTGCAGCATTTGGTGAAGTAGTACGCTGATGGTGCACTCTTTTTCGAGCATGAACACGCAGGTCAACTCTGTCCGATATGCCCTCTAACGTACGATCACGATCCATTACTTGTTAAACACCTTGAATATAGCTACAAATTTTATACGTCTAGGTAAGCATTTTGCTGTAGTAATGTGTGGAATGTTGACATAAATAACAGCATATGCAAAAGCAGTGCACTGTAAATTTTGAGCAGCATGCGTCATTACGTTAACATAAGAGACAGCAGGCTCCAAGAACATCTATAAGCGGTACACGTGCATCGAGCCGCACTGATTTTCATCATGTAAATTTACAGATGTGTAGACAATGAGATTGACATGAGGAAGATAGCCAAACTATAGCAGAGATCTGTAAGTGCTAAGTAGTTTTTTTTCAGGGATGGTTCAAATAGTGAACCATACATGAAGTTTAAATGAGCAACATACAAAAATTTAGCAAAGGCAGCTAAAAAATGTCATACAAGATAGTTTGCAGCCAACGAATGTGAAAGTGAAATGAAAAATTTTATGTTCGAACTCAATTAATGAAAGAGGGGTTTTTTGTAATGAGCAGAAATATATTTAAGGAGCAGTATATTAGCGGTTTAGGATGATGGATGTGATTTCCCGTGCAAGGGAAAGATGAGTACTACTGAGTTGAGTAACATTACGGTGTAAATTCTCTATCATGGAGTTTAAATGAAAATATTCAGAGGATAACTGTTGCCACAACCACAGTCAATTTCTTCCATATATGAATGTACAGCTGTATATTTTGAGGAGGAAAAAAAAATAACGAATTTCTATATGTACTCGAACAGGTTCTAGTTGGCACTGCAGCTGCGTCCGGTAAACATACAGTGAAAAACAAAGTCCACAGGGGAACCCACAGAAGAAGCCGTAGTCGTAAGGTGTGGTCCGTGAAGGCGCGAGAAATTGAGGCGGAAATGAAGTGGAGTTGAGGAGTCTTTTAGTTTCCCTTGAATCTTTCAATCATTGTTTCTTAATTTGAACGTGCTGGGATTTAACCCTCTTTTGAGAAGTCTAACTTGCACTACAGATCTGTATGATACGTGGTTATTTTTTGATGTTATCCTTGAAAGTTTGAGGGCTACTTGATTACCATTGTGAGGGAGTGTATGCTGATTATTTATCTTTTACGTATGAGCAACCATTTTAAGTTTAGTTTAACTATGACAGTTTTATATATTTTGTGGTAAGCCTCAATGTTGATATATCAATTTATATGATTAATTGTTGTCTCAAGTGATTTAATGAACCAAAAGCCGAAAACAGATATAAAAAACGAAATAAAAAACCTGCGATAAAAATTAATATGAGAAGAGAAAATGATATATATCGCAATTTTTATGATTAACTGTTGGATCAGGCGATTTAATGAACCTAGTGCCGAAAAAGGATATGAAAAACAAAATCCAAAAAATGAAATAAAAATGAATATGAAAAGAGAAAATGATATCGTTGGCTGATGGCAGTGAGTGCTATTAGTGCTTCTATTGGGCCCTCGAAGGCAATAATAAAAGAAGCAAAGCCCAACCAAGATTTGATTTCATCATTCATATTGGTCTCATTTTAATGAAGCAAAAAGCTTCTCTGTAAAAGGAAATGGTAATGCAATATTGTATGACACAGAAAGAATAAAACCATGGTTAAAAAGATGGATGCAGAATTCAGTAAGCACAGTTCAGCTGTTCAGGCATACATGAAACAATTTTCTTCATAATTCAGTGATGTAAACCTACTAACAAAAACTGAAGGACAGAAGCCAAACAATAACTCAAACAGTTTTTGTGAGGTGAACAAAACAGTGGAAATATTTACGTAAGCCTGATGAGATTGAGTGATAATTGCTTACAGTAACACCCTTAAAATTTCAAATCATGCAGTTGATGCTTGCTTGGTAATTTGAACCCGTATATATTGTAAATAATATTGTCTTTGTTCTACATTTTCACTGAACTCTTTCTTTTTCTTCGTTGCTATTTCAAAAGAGAGAAGGAGTCAATGGTAATGAGTGATGTAACCCTACTAACAATAACTGAAACACAAAATTCAAACATAACTCAAACAATTTTTGTGAGGTGAACAAAACAGTGAAGCAACAATTCAGCAATCTATAGGAACTTAAACAAATTTTCTGTAAGAATTCTATTGTGGTACACATGAGGTAAGAAGTAAACAAAATTTGCAAATTTATGTCAGTCAAAGGTAAATCGCAAAAGGAGGAAGCTCACCGATGGAGTTGGAGTGATTGCGAAGAAGGCGTTGCCGCTGATGCTCTGAGAGAGTGCAGAGTCGACGATGGCTTGCAGGCGAGCGGAGTGGACGGCGGCAAGGCAAGCAAATTTGTGACCTAGAAATCAAGAAGGAAATCAAATAGTAAATCAAAAAGGGAATCGAGAACCCATACGATATTAAAAACTGAAAAAAAAAAAAAACGAAATCGAAAAGGTTTGGACGGACAGACAGTGGTTGAACTGCGATAGAGAGGGCTTCAGCGAGGAGAACGAAGGAGAAGGGAGGAGAACGAAGGAGAAGCATACCTGGATCGAACGCACACAGAGCTTGCCGGCGATCCTGAGCTTTGCGGAACATCAGCGAGCAGCAGAGGGAAATGTTGCGGAAATGAGGAAGAGAAGCGAGGCAGGGGCTCCATTAGTAAGCGTTCAGCGGCGAGAACGGCGGTGGAAAGAGACGTGGCGAGAGGAGACGCCGACGCAGACGCTGCCGCCCTCTCTCGCTGCCAGCGCGCCGCGGCGTGACGGAGGGGGATCGCGAGGAAGAAGCGGCGGAAGGGCGATTTCGGGAGAGCAGGGCGTGACCGAGGACGGGCGACTCAAAGCGGAAGGTCATAATCGGGAAACCCCGTGACCGACGACGGGCGACCGAAGAGCAGAATATCCTTATTAGTAATAGAGGGGTATGCGTGGAAGAAACACAGGCCTGCCTTTATGCTGGCCGGTAAGAATTTCAGCTTCAATCACATTCCTTGAGAAGTTACGACATATGAGACGCGAGCCGTTGCAAAGGCCAATTCGAGGGTTTAAATTTCGCAGAAGAATGACAGGTGCACCAATTTTCAAGCACAGTTTGTGGGGAGGAAGACTTCCTGGTGAGATACTATTAAGAAAATCCTGCGGATATAAGTTATATTTATCATCATCAACAGAGTCGAAGGAGTAGTATGTCGTTTCATCTTCTGGTAAAACAGTTAGACATTTCTCATTTAAGTGAGTAACATCTTCGTTTAACGGAGTCAGCAATGCTCGGTTTTCCCAGTACTCGGAGCTATTAATATTACATGTCATATCACAGAATACAATGTTGATAAGTACACTGATCGAATGTTCCCCTTCCCATGGAACGATCATTGATTCGGGAATGCGTATCATATCATCATCACATGTACGCTCAACACCATTTCCAACACGAAGAAGAAACTCTGAGAAATGCTGGTCATTGAGTGCACGCATATTTTCAGTCAGTGAAAGTAAGTGGACAGTTGACCACAGATGTGATGAAACTATGCTTGCATTAATTATTTGGGACCTTGTGCCATTAATTACAACAGGTGGCACCTGACGAAAATCACCTCCCATAATTACAACCTTCCCACCAAAAGGTTGATTTGAGTCCAAAACATCACGCAACGAACGATCAACAACCTCGAAAATATATTTATGTGACATCGGCGCCTCGTCCCATATAATAACAGAACAATGGTGCAGTATTTGTTGTATCTCAGAAAGCTTGCCAATTTTACAGAATGAGGATGCCTCAATAGGAATGGGAATTTTGAATTTTAGGTGTGCGGTGCTGCCACCTGGCAGAAGAGTTGCAGCGATGCCTGACGAAGCAGTGGCAAGTACAATATGACCATCTAGGCGTAGATGTGCAAGGAGCGCCCTGTATAAAAATGTTTTGCCGGTGCCCCCCGGGCCATCAATGAAAAAAACACCATCTCTCTTCTCTCGAATTGTTTCAGTAATCGTGTGGAAGACCGAGGACTGGCTCTGATTCAAAGATGAAATAAAATTAACATCCGCGGACGAAATTGGTATTGACAGCTCATCTTCAATTAAGCTGGAGAAGTTATCAATATTTTGGAAGATCGAAGACATTTGAGGGATATCAAACTGTGATATACTTTTACTATGTTGCTGGAGAATATAATCTATTTCACGTAGGAGTTTGTTGAGCACGAATACACCACTGATAGACGGACTTGTAACATAATCTTCTGTCATTGCAGTGTAGTTGTCATCCCATAGGGCTCGAACTTCAGTAGGGTTGCAGTATAGTAAAATTGTCGTAAATAAGGTCCGTAGTGCTGATGGCATATGATACTCGGTAGCTTCGCGCATACAGCTATGTAGCCCGGTGTCTCGTTCTAATAGTCCGTACTGTTCAGCTGCATCTTTAAATGTTGGATGAGTCGTAGTACCAACCGTCATCAGGTGTTCAAAAGACCTGGGTCCTCGAATATGATTCAGAAGCATGCGCAGATAAAATCGTTCTCCTTCAGATGGATGTACAGAGTACATTCTAGCAATAATCTTTTGTCGGCGCCTCCGTTTATGCCATGTTCTTGACCTGAATTCCACGTGTAGTGTTTTGGAAAGTCAGTGTATAAATATCTGCGGGCCTCACGCTCACTGTCGTTAACTCTAAAAAATTCAGTCAGCATTGTGCGGGAGTTTCGCTCATTTGCAAGAATGTTATTGAGCAAATCAGCTGTGCGGAACTGAACCTGGTGCTTGTCAGGTAAATGAATCTGTAAACGAATAACAGATGGATATGTCTGGTACATATTGAATTTAAATATTTTCCAAAAGGCTTCCTGTGGACATATCCATCGACCATTTATATACTCAGATACCTCATTGCGAGATTCAGTAGGTTGAACCCCAAATGCAATATAGTCAGATCCCTTGTGAATGTATTTATATAAGTACTTTATACTTTTGATACTACTACAAATCTCAACATTAATATGACAGTCATATTTCAGTAGCAGCCATGGATTATATGGAACAACCCACCGGTTATCAATATGGAAATCTTGTCTGTGTGGCAACGTAAATGCCCGGCCATCATTTCGGCGCCGATAAATTGGGTATGAGTCTGCTCCTTGCATGGTATGTTCAGAAAAGTGTTTAGGGTAGCCCTTTTTGCAACTACCATTCTTCATGCATGGAGCATGTAGATTGACATGGGCGCATGGGCCATGGATCATATGGCGCACCACAGCATTGTAGAGTTCAGGTTCATGTTCGACATGAGGGAGCTCGGCTCGAACAATACAATCGTAATCATCTGGGGTGTTCATTTTGTCACGTGCGTCAAAAATAATAAGCATATGAACATGTGGCAAACCTCTTTTTTGAAACTCAATTACGTGCACGTGACTAACTGTTCTACCTATAACATATTTGTGGAAAATATCCTGTTTTAACTTTTCATATTTAGCATGAAATATTCGAGCAACAATATCTGGGCGGTCCTGTGCTGTTTGTCCAGGATAGAGTGCTTCTGTGATCTCGGTCCAGGAGGAGTTGCATGTCATTGTTAAGAAAATATCTGGTCGACCATAGTGCTGGACAACAGACATTGCATCTTGGTAACGCTGATACATGTCGCGAGGACTTCCAACAAAAGATGACGGTAGGATAAAACGTCGACCAATATTTGCTGTAGTATAATAAGATAATGTAGTAAGGTGGAGTATCGAGTATACAGAGATGATGACGCAAACTATAGTGAAACATAGTAAATGTACCTCCACTATTTTCGCCTGCATTCAGGCAGTCCTGCAAGCCACTATACAGTTCAGCACGAATATTATGTTGGTTTGTTTTTATCCAACGTAGTTTCTGAGTTTCTATCTTAATATAGTTGTCAACAACGTATTGCTGCAGCAGACGACAGCCGTGCAGTGGTAATGATGAAGGTGGCAGACGGTCCTGTAGCAGAATGTATATGAGGTTGAGTATGATGTGAGCAGATGTTTAAAAATCAGAATGGTAGTAAATATAACTATGAAACCTGAAGTATGTAGGAGTAGTAGTCGCAGCAGCTAACACGTTGACTATTCAGCCCTTTATATTCAGCTAACCAGCCATACGTGCCGTATGGCAGAAGCAGTGGGTACTGAAGCGGATCATAGAAACCAGTGTACTCTTGGACAGTAACTACGTTGCCTTCAATTGTCTCGACAATTATATTCCTTTCGTTTGAATCAAAATACTCTTCAGCACCAACAATTATAGCAGCAACCTGTGATGCAGTTGGTAATATATATTGTTGTTCAAATGCAAGCCTGTCCCTAATTACCAATCTGCACTTCTCAATATCTTGTCAGAAGCAGTGGGTACTGAAGCGGTTCGTGCGGAGGCACAACACTGTGCGGGGTAACGCAGCCGTGAAGTTCAAATTGGCCACGCTGGCGGGGAACTTGATGGCGTCGTCTTTGAGCAGCAACACGCCTAATTTCCCGTTGCTGTGCACGCTGCGCCTCTGTCATTTGCGCAGCCCGGACTCTTTGGTAGCATCGATTGTAAGCTCGTCGTGCAGCACGTTCTTCAGTGGACATTTCTGTCATTCTTCTTCGTGAATGCGCTCGAGTACGACTTGTTGGAGTAGCACGTGATGCTGCTGGTATGTCTGCTGCAAGTGGAGTTATCTGGGGTAGGGGTGCCACATGGTGTTCATGCTCAGAGGATTGGTTTCCAAATTGTGTGCGTTGGGGGGCTAGTTGGTCGCGTCGTGCTTGAGTAGCAGCACGTCGAACCTGTCGCTCGTGTGCCCATTGGTCGTCAGCCATATGAGCACGCCGCTCACGTTGGTAAGATCGATTATATGCTCTTTGCGCCTCACGTTTTTCGTCGGACATATGCAATCTTCGTCTCTGTGAGCGCTCTCGATTAGATGTCTGCTGAGTAACACGCGATGTTGATGGCACATTTGCAGCATTTGGTGAAGTAGTACGCTGATGGTGCACTCTTTTTCGAGCATGAACACGCAGGTCAACTCTGTCCGATATGCCCTCTAACGTACGATCACGATCCATTACTTGTTAAACACCTTGAATATAGCTACAAATTTTATACGTCTAGGTAAGCATTTTGCTGTAGTAATGTGTGGAATGTTGACATAAATAACAGCATATGCAAAAGCAGTGCACTGTAAATTTTGAGCAGCATGCGTCATTACGTTAACATAAGAGACAGCAGGCTCCAAGAACATCTATAAGCGGTACACGTGCATCGAGCCGCACTGATTTTCATCATGTAAATCCAAGTCCGTCGCATATTTTGTGTATTTCCCCATAAGGGTATTTGTGTCTTTTGTAATTGTTTCCCTACTCTATATATATGAGTAGTGGGAGTTATTATTAAGATAACACAATCAATTGATTTCAACTGTGTAGACAATGAGATTGACATGAGGAAGATAGCCAAACTATAGCAGAGATCTGTAAGTGCTAAGTAGTTTTTTTTCAGGGATGGTTCAAATAGTGAACCATACATGAAGTTTAAATGAGCAACATACAAAAATTTAGCAAAGGCAGCTAAAAAATGTCATACAAGATAGTTTGCAGCCAACGAATGTGAAAGTGAAATGAAAAATTTTATGTTCGAACTCAATTAATGAAAGAGGGTTTTTTTGTAATGAGCAGAAATATATTTAAGGAGCAGTATATTAGCGGTTTAGGATGATGGATGTGATTTCCCGTGCAAGGGAAAGATGAGTACTACTGAGTTGAGTAACATTACGGTGTAAATTCTCTATCATGGAGTTTAAATGAAAATATTCAGAGGATAACTGTTGCCACAACCACAGTCAATTTCTTCCATATATGAATGTACAGCTGTATATTCTGAGGAGGAAAAAAAAATAACGAATTTCTATATGTACTCGAACAGGTTTTAGTTGGCACTGCAGCTGCGTCCGGTAAACATACAGTGAAAAACAAAGTCCACAGGGGAACCCACAGAAGAAGCCGTAGTCGTAAGGTGTGGTCCGTGAAGGCGCGAGAAATTGAGGCGTAAATGAAGTGGAGTTGAGGAGTCTTTTAGTTTCCCTTGAATCTTTCAATCATTGTTTCTTAATTTGAACGTGCTGGGATTTAACCCTCTTTTGAGAAGTCTAACTTGCACTACAGATCTGTATGATACGTGGTTATTTTTTGATGTTATCCTTGAAAGTTTGAGGGCTACTTGATTACCATTGTGAGGGAGTGTATGCTGATTATTTATCTTTTACGTATGAGCAACCATTTTAAGTTTAGTTTAACTATGACAGTTTTATATATTTTGTGGTAAGCCTCAATGTTGATATATCAATTTATATGATTAATTGTTGTCTCAAGTGATTTAATGAACCAAAAGCCGAAAACAGATATAAAAAACGAAATAAAAAACCTGCGATAAAAATTAATATGAGAAGAGAAAATGATATATATCGCAATTTTTATGATTAACTGTTGGATCAGGCGATTTAATGAACCTAGGGCCGAAAAAAGATATGAAAAACAAAATCCAAAAAATGAAATAAAAATTAATATGAAAAGAGAAAATGATATCGTTGGCTGATGGCAGTGAGTGCTATTAGTGCTTCTATTGGGCCCTCGAAGGCAATAATAAAAGAAGCAAAGCCCAACCAAGATTTGATTTCATCATTCATATTGGTCTCATTTTAATGAAGCAAAAAGCTTCTCTGTAAAAGGAAATGGTAATGCAATATTGTATGACACAGAAAGAATAAAACCATGGTTAAAAAGATGGATGCAGAATTCAGTAAGCACAGTTCAGCTGTTCAGGCATACATGAAACAATTTTCTTCATAATTCAGTGATGTAAACCTACTAACAAAAACTGAAGGACAGAAGCCAAACAATAACTCAAACAGTTTTTGTGAGGTGAACAAAACAGTGGAAATATTTACGTAAGCCTGATGAGATTGAGTGATAATTGCTTACAGTAACACCCTTAAAATTTCAAATCATGCAGTTGATGCTTGCTTGGTAATTTGAACCCGTATATATTGTAAATAATATTGTCTTTGTTCTACATTTTCACTGAACTCTTTCTTTTTCTTCGTTGCTATTTCAAAAGAGAGAAGGAGTCAATGGTAATGAGTGATGTAACCCTACTAACAATAACTGAAACACAAAATTCAAACATAACTCAAACAATTTTTGTGAGGTGAACAAAACAGTGAAGCAACAATTCAGCAATCTATAGGAACTTAAACAAATTTTCTGTAAGAATTCTATTGTGGTACACATGAGGTAAGAAGTAAACAAAATTTGCAAATTTATGTCAGTCAAAGGTAAATCGCAAAAGGAGGAAGCTCATCGATGGAGTTGGAGTGATTGCGAAGAAGGCGTTGCCGCTGATGCTCTGAGAGAGTGCAGAGTCGACGATGGCTTGCAGGCGAGCGGAGTGGACGACGGCAAGGCAAGCAAATTTGTGACCTAGAAATCAAGAAGGAAATCAAATAGTAAATCAAAAAGGGAATCGAGAACCCATACGATATTAAAAACTGAAACAAAAAAAAAACGAAATCGAAAAGGTTTGGACGGACAGACAGTGGTTGAACTGCGATAGAGAGGGCTTCAGCGAGGAGAACGAAGGAGAAGGGAGGAGAACGAAGGAGAAGCATACCTGGATCGAACGCACACAGAGCTTGCCGGCGATCCTGAGCTTTGCGGAACATCAGCGAGCAGCAGAGGGAAATGTTGCGGAAATGAGGAAGAGAAGCGAGGCAGGGGCTCCATTAGTAAGCGTTCAGCGGCGAGAACGGCGGTGAAAGAGACGTGGCGGTATAAATATACTTGGTATATATTTTTATATTAAATATGAAAATTCAATATTTTAAAATATCTCTGACATGCATCCGACATCCGATATTCGACACGCGACATTTTAAAATCCAATTCCACATATCATAACTGCTCATCTGGAATATTACTCATCTTTCTGAATTTTGATGTTTTAGAATAATGATTTTTAACAGCATATCTGATAATTATAGGATCTTTCTGTTGGGGTCAGACCACAGGCATCTTGCAATCTTCCATGGTGGAGGCAATTGAGTGGACTGGTTCCGGTGATGGGATAATTGCAGCTGGCGTAGAGGTTGTATTTTGGCAAAGGAAGGGCAGGTCATGGGTAATGGCTTGGAAGTCTCTGGCAGATGTTCCTCAAGTCATGGTTTCTGCAACTTGGTCTTCTGAAGGGTTAGTTGCTACATCAGCAGGTTGCTTATTAACTTCTAAGGTAGAAAATTCACCTAACTTGGCTAATGGGGGTTGTAAACATGTTTCTGTCTATCAAAATTATGGTAAGTCTGAAGTATTGAAGATCCAACTATACCATCCTCAGCCTATTTCTTTGATTAGGTGGAGGCCATCCACTTCAATTAGCTTGACAAAACGTAATTTGCTTGCATGGAGGGATGTGCTGCTTACATGCTGTTTAGATGGAACTGTAAGGTTGTGGAGTGAGATTGACAATGGAAGGTCTAAGAAACTCATTAAGGGGATTGATCATAAGATGAGCAAATCTTTTCAAGTTGTTGCAATTATTGAGATAGAACAGTGCTTGAATGGAACACTTGGCACGGATGTATTTATAGATTGGGCTGGAGATATGGGAAGTGTAATTTTAACATCAGAGGAAGATGATTATTCTCTATCATCAGTTAGTTCCAGGCTTGATAATATAGCCTCTTGTGAATGGTTAATCAGTGTTGGACCTGTGAACTCAGTTACTTTTTGGGCCATTCACTGTTTGGATGATGTAGTTACTTTTCGATCTCCAAGGGTGACTTTGTGGACTAAAAGAAATCCCGCGGATTTTCAAGTAGGAAATTTCTCTTTTTATCAGCCTCTGCATCCCGAAGAAAAGCCAATCTTGGTAAAAGTTGTTGTTTCAAGGAGTCAATTATTCGGTCCGCCTCTCGCATGCTCTTTGCTTCAGTTACTTCCTGGTAATTCCATGAACTGGTGGCATTTCTATAGCCCATCAATTGATGATGCAGAGCAGAAATCCTTGACTCTGGTCAGCAAGAAGAGATGCCTTTCTCATTTTGCATCTGGTGTATTAAATCTTGATGGACACACAGCAAGCATATTAAAGTTAGTTCTTCATCCTTATTCCTTTGAACTTGAGATAGCTGTTTCCCTAGACTCTAATGGCTTTCTTCTCTTCTGGTCTCTTCCTAAAAATTTCAATTGTACCTTGGGAATACAGAGGTATATTCATCCTACCTGGAAACTTTTAGGAAAAATCAGATCACAAGATTTATCTGTTGATTTGAAATATTTAACCATGACATGGTTGCCTTTGGTTTTGGATGACAAGCCGTTGTTACTTCTGGGATATGCTGATGGCATTGACTGCTTCCTTATTAATGCGTTAGGCGAAGGAGTTGCTATTTTATGTTGTAAAATATTCAGTCTATCGTTTGCTGGTCATAATCATTCAGAAGGCTCACCAGATCACATATTTGCAACACCATTTCCTTCTTTTTCTACAAGTTTCTTAGTTTGTGCAGTATGGATGAAGGAATTCAAGGCTTTATCATGGAAGGTGGTTCTGCAATCTGAAGATTTGACTGGAAGTTCCTGTGCCTTCAGTTCTGATTCTGAAAGTGTTTCAAGGCCGGAAGATATCAGTGGCAGAATATCTTGCAGCGGTACATATTCTGCTGCCATTTCTCCAGCCTCATGGAATTTTCTGGACTCACATACCTCCAAAATAATTCTGTGTGTTTCAGTGGTTACTCTAGATCATTCTATACTTTCCAATGGAAAACATGTGGTTTCTGATAATGATTCATGTGGAAATTCCTGTAGTCTAATGGCTACAGGATGTTCTGATGGTATTCTACAACTTTGGAAATTGCATTCTGCAAAATCATCAGAGTCGGAATGCATACCTTGGTTTTATGTGGGTGAATTCGCTGCACATGATGGTCCAGTTAATGCAGTCTCATTATCCAACTGTGGTAGTAAAGTTGCTACTGTGAGCATAGGTGCTAAAAATAGCAATTTCACCCTTCATATTTGGACTCCAATATGTTTTACAGGTGGTGGAAGCTTTATTCTAGAAGATGTTTTGTTACTAAGTGGGCCTGTGGTTGCCTTAAAATGGTTAACTATAGGTAACGGGAAGCTGTTACTTGGTGTCTGTATGCCAAATGAGTTTCACATATATTGTCAGAGAAGAGCTCATAATGAATTTTTAGAGTCAGATGAATTAGAAGAGAAGCATGCTTGGTGCTGCATTTCAAAATCACATTCTCATCATCCTTGTCATGAATTTCTGTGGGGGCCTATGTTGACTCCTGTACTTCTTCATGAAAATATAATTTCAATATTTAGTGAATGGTTGTGCGAAACAGAATATAAACACATTGGAGACATTTCCTCTATTGTTACAGATGAGTATTTGTGTTGTGATATATCCCTTGAAAATAATGGGCATGGGGCTAAGGAATTAAAGAAATGTGGCGAGAAGGAAACTGGAATATTTTTGGATGTTTTATCTTCGGGAAGATTCATGAAAAATAATTTGGATACCAGGAAAAGGTTGCATAACTTAATGGATTTTGTGGAGAGACTTTGTGGACCTCTGGAATCCTACCATCCCTGGGCACTACTCCAGTATCTATATAGAGGTATGTTCTTTTAACTAGTTATATCATAGACATTCTAGAGTGTTTGAACAAAAGCAGACTCTATGTATCTTCTTGCAGAATTATGCTCGCATCCACATTCTTTGTGGAAACATTATATAACTCTTCCTTGCATCTCCTTGTTCCTCCTCTGATGCAGGACAGGCGTCCCACCTGACTGCCACCCTGCGACCTGACATCACACCCCGGCCCAGGGGTTCCACCGGGAGTCCACCCGATAGGCCTCATCAGGTCTGCGGCCCGTACACCCCAACCCATCCCCGGCCCCACCACATGGCCGATAGGTTGTTGAGGCCGGGGCTCGATCCCCCGACCTCCTTGATAAGAATCCTTCAGCGGAAGACTTATCACCAACTGAGCCGCGGATCAGTTGGTGATAAGTCTTCCGCTGAAGGATTCTTATTAAGGTGGTCGGGGGATCGAGCCCCGGCCTCAACAACCTATCGGCCATGTGGTGTGGCCGGGGATGGGTTGGGGTGTACGGGCCGCGGACCTGATAAGGCCTATCGGGTGGACTCCCGGTGGGACCCCTGGGCCGGGGTGTGATGCCAAGTCGCAGGGTGGCAGGCAGGTGGGACGCCTGTCCTGCATCATAAAAGTGCACTTTTGTCCAGTGCACTCTTGTCCCTTTATCCTTGACATCTAAACTGAATTCGAGGCGTGAAATGTGCCACTCTCTTAATAATTCTATTTATATTTACTTAATTCCCGAGTAGACTATTTCTAATAAATGAGTTCAATATCAAGTATTGACTCAATATAGCACCATCATGCATTTCATATTCTCACTTTATCAAGATGCTCATGGATGCCACTTCTATTATATAAGAGGGACAAATTTCATCTACATCACTCACATTCACTTATATGATTTGGAATGTACCAAATGATTAACTTTATCATCAACCTTTTTCAAAGAATCTTCTCCTCATGCGATGATTGTAGTAATTTCAGGTCAAAGAACCACATACATCATTGCCACTATGAGAATATCTTGTGACACATATATAACAGTCCACAAAGCATTCTCATAGTGGGCCTATTCAGTACACTTGTTCTCTAACAAGTACCAATGCGATTACTTTATATCCAATATAATGACCCATAAGACTCTGTCATCAGTCAATCCACACACTAGTCTTTTATGTAATATTGTTTCCCAATTCTATAATAACATCTTGACCAGTGGTGATTTAAGAATAAATTTTAATATAAATACATAAGATCTCATATTCAAATCACGCACTTGAATTTCTATAGAAATCCATTATTATAAGAACAATTATTATGTTTAATTATACTATATATTATAGAAAAGAAATAGATACAATAATAAAAATCCCTAGTATATATAAATAAAAATATAGTCCAATGTTATCACATGATCATAAACCGTGACAAATACATCACCCACAAGACTCATACTACTACCAGACACTCAAGTATTTAATATCAAGTGATCTAGTATGATCATCATACTTCTAAGGACGAGTTTTCGTCAATAATGTTGTCATCAGTTGTCATCCTGCATATGCTCACATCTCCTATCTCGATGATCTCTCGAATGAGATTAAACCAACGTAGTATTTGCTTGGAGCTCTGATAAGATCTAAGTTTCTTGGCCTGTATAATGAGTTCTTATTGCCACAGACTCACAGTAAAGATTCACTGAACCTACAGTTCTAGGAACGACATCAAGCTCGATGATGAACTTCCTAATCCAAACGGTTTCCTTTGCTGCATTAACAACAACAATATACTCAGTCTCTATAGTAGAATTAGCTACTGTCTCTTGCTTTAAACTTTTCCAGCTTACAACACCTCCATTTAAGCAAAACACATAACCTGATTGCGACATAAAGTCATCCTTAATGGAACTTGACATCTGTGCAACCCTTATCAACCAGTTCATCATCACCACCATAAACCAAAAATACATCTCTAGTCCTCATGTACTTTAGAATATTCTTGATTGTCGTCCAGTTGCCTTCACCTAGATTTGACTGGTATTTGCTAGTCATGCTTAGTGCATACGAGACATTAGGACAAATACATAATATTGCATACACGATAGATCCAATTGTCGAAGCATATTGAATCATAGTCACGCGGTCCCTATCTCCCTAAGATATATGACACTGAGTCTTGAAGAGATTTATACCATGGGATATGAGTAAGAATCCACTTTTAGACTCAAGCATATTGAACTGCTTCAACACATTGTTAATATATTTACTCGGATTCAAAGCCGAGCAATTTCTTAGATCAATCTCTATAGATTTTAATACAATATATATATGATGCTTCACTTAAGTTCTTCGTAAAAAAATAGTTCCTTAGCCAAGTTTTAACCAGATACAAGGATGAAATATCATTCCCAATAGTTAATATGCCATAAATATATAATAATAGGAATATAACTATTCTCTCACTAACCTGTCTACACTTCTTGTAGACATAATGCTTATCTTTATTTTTGATGAAATCAAATTCTTCAATTTTTTTTATCAAAACGAAGATTTCAACTTTGAGAAACTTGTTTTAATTCATAAATAGAACTTTGCAGCTTACATACTTTACTAGCTTCATTTGGAGAGACAAAACCCTTAGGTTGTGTTATGTACACATCCTCGATGAGGTTTTCATTAAGGAAAGTCATTTTGACATCCATTTGCCAGATTTTATAATCATTGCATGCTACAATCAGCAAGCAAGATTCTGATGAACTTAACCATATTAACTAGAGAGAAGGTCTCATCATAGTCTACACAATTTGCTTGAAATCCTTAGTTATAAATCGTCCTTTGAATGTCTGCATATTCCCATTCATGTCCATTTTCTTCTTGAAAACTCATTTGCATCTGATGAGTTTTATCCCTTCAGATGGTTCAGCTAAGGTCCATACCCGATATATATATATATATATATATATATATAGTCCATTCTATATCCCAGGCCTCAAGTCACTTTTTAGAGTTCGGTTCTTTTATAACATTTTGTTAAGTAGTATGCTCATTTTGATATATGAGAAATGCATCGCCTTACTGATTCATGATAAATCCATATCTCTCAGGTTCAATGCATTGCCAACCAGATATACACGTTATTTGTGTTTTTTGAGCATGCTCTTGTGCTACAATTACTTGTAGTCCTTGCTTAGGTTCCATCTCTGGTTTATTTATATTATGTCGTTTTTGAATCTCTTCAAGTTGTCTTATTAGTTCTTTTAGAAATGAATATTTTTTTCTAAAAAAAACCCTTTCTTGCGATAAGCACTTTGCCTTCAGAATGTTTATAGAAATTGTATCATTTAGTTTTTTTATGATACTTTACAAAATAACATTTATTTGATATGAGCTCAAGTTTGATTGACATTTGACTTCTTACATATGCCTCATAACCTCAAATTTTTATGAAAGACATTCTATGACGCTTCCCAATCCATTTCTCATACGATGCCTTCTGAACTGTTTTAGTAGGAATATATTTCAGTGTGAAAGCAACAGTCTCTAAAGCGTATTCCCCCAAAAATAGAAGATCTTCATAACTCATCATAGATCGCACAACATCCAATAATATATAATTTCTCTTTTCAGAAGCACTATTATGTTGTGGTGGCCGATGCGAAGTGAGTTATGATACAATACCACAATCTTTTAGACAATCATGAAACTCTTGACTCATATATTCAACACCTCAATCTGATCGAAGTGCTTTAATATTTTTTTTCCAATTGTTTCTGTACTTCAATCTGATTCAAAGTGTTTAATATTTATTTCCAATTGTTTCTGCACATCAACCCCTAAGATATGATGTACTTAGGCATTAGTGAGGCTATGATTAAAGATAGGGCGCAATGACGACAAAGGATCCATATAACCGACTCCACTATAGTGGGATAAAGGCTTGAGTGTTGAGTTGAGTTTTGTTTCTTTACTTTATTCTGGAATTCTTTGAACTTTTCAAAGGATTCCGACTTATGTCTTATAAGATACACAAATCCATATATATTGAAATCATTAGTAAATGTGTTGAAATTATAAAACCCACCTTTAACCATGAAACTCATGAGTCCGCATATTTCTGAATGTATAATACCCAAAATATCACTTGCCCTCTCAGTAGGTCTAGTGAAAGAGGCTTTAGTCATCTTGCTTAACAAATACGATTCACATGTCTTATATGATTCATAATCAAATGAGTCCAAAAATTTATTCTCTTGGAGTTTGGAAATGCATTTCTCATTTATATGACCTAAACAACAATGCCAAAGATATGTAGTATTTGAATCATTTGTTTTTAAATTATTAATGTCATAGATCGATAAGTTAAGTTCAAAAATTAAAAATCATTAAAGATTACAGAACAAAAACAAATATCATTCATATATTTAAATACATATTGTTTTTATAATTAAAGAAAAAAATTTCATGTCTAAACAAGAAATAAAAATAATATTTTTAGTAATCGCATGTACATAATGAAGTTCTCTAACTTTATTACAAGTCCTGTAAGCGAAGATAAATGATAAGTTCCTACAACTATAACAACTTTTGCTCAATTTCTAGCTTGTAGGTTTATTTCACATTTAGCTAATGCTCTGCTCTTTAGTTCTTGCACATTAACACATATGTGGGAACCACATCCGGTATCCAATACCCAAAATGAAGAAGTATGTAAATTGACTTCTATAATAAATATACTTGAAGTGGAAGTTTCACTTCTTTTCTTTTTCAAATCTTCAGGGTAAATATGACAATTTCTCTTTCAATATCCAACCTTTACACAATGATGACAATTATCTTCCTTGAGTACTTATTCATCTAATGAAGTTTCTCAACTCTGTCTCTAAACCTCAATCTTATTGAGAAAGCCTGATTAAGTATGACGTCTTGATGAGTGCGAGACATTGGAAGGCATCCGATTACACTTAATATATAATTTAAGGTATTTTTTCATGTTAAATGGTTGACTTTTAATCTTGCACATATTTAAACTCAACCATGAAATGAAATTACAACATTCGCATGCCCAGATATATTCCAGAAATATATACAATGCGCTACAAAATACAATGTGCTCCTGACAGAGTTCCAAGAGGCTACGCCCCCGGCGACATTCCAAAGGGCTGTGCCCGTACTCGACTGCTCTCGGTTACGAATGGGCTTCGCCCGTTTGTGGATTACGAATGGGCTCCACCCATCAGTGGATTACGAAAAAGGCTCCGCTCGTCCGTGGGTTGCAAATGGGCTCCGCGCTTGCGTAGGTTGCAAAATGAAAAAAAATGTATGATCTACCGTGAACCGTCCCCCACAAAGTTGGGGAGAACGTGCTCTGCGCTGTGTGTGAATACACGGATGCGCTTGGTTTTGAATGAGCTTTGCCCATCCGCAGGTTCCTTTTGGTGCGCTTGGGTATTCACGATTGATCGATAAATTTAGAGGGACATAAGCAGACTCGAGCCAAGAGTAGACGAGTTCAATAGCTTTGAGCGAGTACCTTTAAAGCTGTTAGCATTTCCTTCTCTCTTGACAATGAGTCATATTTTTAGATAATTACAGAGGGTATGCCTCTTTGTTGAAGGGTCGACCCCACCCTTATGCGAGGTACATCATGTTGTTGGCGAGGTTCTGCGAGTTTGATTGATCAGTCGACGAGGTGATTGTAGGGCCCAGACGAGGTAGCTGCGAGCTATTTGTGAGCTTCCACTTGGATCTCTTCTAGTTGTTTGACTTGCTTAGCCGTCTTCTAGGTCTCATCGAATACAGTGTCGTACACAATCCCCGCCTTTTTGACCTTAACACGATATCAGAAAACTTGTGCGAAACTCGAGATTCGACGAGCTGGCTTATCTTCGATAAATAGGGCATGCCTGCACCCTTTGATATCTACACTTCCGAGCTCGCCGAGATGGATTCTAATAATCTTACCGATGACGTCGGGGCCTTTTTAGCTCTCCTTGGCGCTATTGTGGGCAGCAATGTGTGCCGTAAGGATAAGAAAAAGAAGGGAAAATCCTCTTCCGAAAAGCGACATGAGCCCGATCAAGGGTGAGGTGGGGAGAAAGAGATTGTTCAGCCCTCGACACTTCGTTTTGATCCTATCATAACGAGCGATGCCACCGGAGTGTTGCAGATAGGAAGATAATACTGTAGGAGAAAATAATGAAAACTCTCAATCTCCAAATGAGGAGACAAATCCATTAAATAGACAAAAGAATATTACAGGTATAAATACAAATATACAACAATAACTCCAATATACAAATATACAACAATAACTCCAATATACAAATATACAACAATAACTCCAATACTCCCCCTCAAGGTGGAGCAAAGATGTCAATCATGCCCAGCTTGGAAGAGAGCAAATCTGAACGAGTAGGACCAAGGGCCTTAGTGAAGGCATCAACAAGTTGGTCGGCCGAAGGAACATAAGTAGGAAGAACGGTCCCAGTACGTACGTGACCACGAAGGAAGTGAACATCCATCTCGATGTGCTTGGTGCGCTCATGGAGCACCGAATCCTGAGTGAGAAGAAGAGCTGACTTATTGTCACAGTAGAGAGTCGAGCCAGTGGTCAGGGATAGACCAAGTTCAGTCAGCAACGATCGAAGCCAAATCAACTCAGTAGCACCGTGTGCCATGGCACGGTATTCGGACTCAGCGGACGAGCGCGATACAATGTGTTGTTTCTTACTCCACCATGAAACAAGATGATCACCATGAAACACACAAAGGCCGGTAGTAGAGTGCCGATCAGTCAAAGAACCGGCGAAATCAGCATCAGTGAAGCAAGAGAGACTGGAGACACTGTCAGCCCGATAAAATAGCCCAAGACCAGGAGCATGCTTGAGATATCGAAGAACACGCCGAGCGGCCTCTAGATGAGCAGTCCTAGGAGAATGCATAAACTGACTCAGAACGCCTACTGAGAAGCTGATGTCTTGCCTCGTATTTGTCAAGTATATCAGGTGGCCAACCAGACGCTGGTACTGAGAAGGGTATGGTAGAGGATCACCAGATTCAGCATGAAGACGATGATTGGTATCCATAGGCGTATGCACAGGACGACAACCCAGGAGACCAGAATCCCGGAGGAGATCTAAGGTGTACTTTCGCTGGGATATGGAGATGCCCTGTCGGGAGCGAGCCACTTCAATCCCAAGGAAATAACGAAGAGATCCAAGATCTTTCAGCTCAAAGGCGGAGCGGAGAGTAGCTTTCACCTCAGAAATACCAGCAGAGTCATCCCTAGTAAGAATAATGTTGTCAACATAGACCAAGACAATGACACGACGGCCCTCTGGCGTGGCGCGAACAAAGCAAGTGTGATCTGCATGACACTGAGTGAAGCCTATCTGAAGGATAACAGTGCTGAACCGGTCAAACCAGGCACGCGGTGATTGCTTCAGGCCGTACAGGGATTTGTGTAGACGACAAACCCTGCCCGAATACTCCCCCTGAAGGGCAAATCCCGGTGGAGGAGCCATATAAACCTCCTCCTGTAAGGTTCCATGGAGGAAAACATTCTTGACATCGAGCTGGTAGAGAGGCCATGTCCGGGACGCCGCAAGGGAGAGCAGAAGACGAACACTCGTCAGCTTGGCCACGGGAGCAAACGTGGCCCCAAACTCATCAGGAGCCTGAGTAAATCCCTTAGCCACCAAGCGAGCCTTGTAGCGATCAATCGAACCATCAGCACCATACTTCACAATATAGACCCATTTGCACCCAACGGTGCGTTTCCCGGGAGGCAGAGGAACAAGAGACCACGTCCCGGTATGACGAAGAGCAAACATCTCCTCCTCCATGGCCCGAACCCACCGCGAATCAAGGAGGGCCTCAGCAGTCGAAGCAGGGATTCGAACCGAATCAGCAGCAGCCACAAAAATCTGGTAAGAGGGAGAGAACCGCTGGTAGGAAACAACACTAGCCAGCGGGTGCTCAGTAACAGAAGAACGAACACAAACACGGTGGCCATTTCGCAAGGCAATAGGTAAATCATTAGAAGTAGTAGAGGGAGGAGGCTCAAGAGAGGCACCTGCAACCGGAAGGAGCAATGGATCCGGAATTGAGGGAGAAATGGGAGTAACAGGTGGTGTGGGCGCGCGAAGGCGAGTGTAAGTAAGTAGGATGGGCGGAGGTGATGGAGGTGAGACGGCGAGGACGATCGGGACAGGTTGCACAATAGTAGGGGGTCCAGGGTAGTCGAGGGAGAGGGAAAGAAGGGTACCTCCTCGTGAAACGTCACATCACGAGAGTGAATGATACGACGGAAATGGGGATCATAACAGCGATACCCCTTAGTGGTAGTCGAGTAGCCGAGAAAGAGACAACAGACAGCCCGATCGTCGAGTTTTGTCCGGGAAGGACGCCGATCCTGGACAAAACACACAGCCAAAGAACCGGAGAGGGATGGGAAAAACAGAGGCGGAAGGGTGGACAAGACTGTAGGGAGCAACCGCTAATGGGGCGGGACGGAGTTCGATTGATAAAAAAGGCCGCGGTAAGGAGTGCAGCACTCCAGTAGGACTTAGGAATCGAACAGTGTCCAACAGGTGATGGTTTTTGCGTTCGGCCACGCCATTTTGCTCGGGGGTGGCCGGACACGAAAACTGGTGGAGGGCGCCTTCAGTGCGAAGAAACATGTCAATGGAGTGTGAGGTGTATTCACCTCCACTGTCAGAGCGAAGAATGTGAACAGACTTGCCATGTTGTGTCTGTATCATAACAGTAAAGTGTGTAAACAGATTGAACGTCAGATTTACGTTTCAGAAGATAAACCCATAAACATCGAGAATAGTCATCAATAAAAGTGACAAAATACGAAAAACCATCAAAAGAAATAATAGGGGCAGGGCCCCAAACATCAGAATGTATCAACTCAAAACAAGAAGTAGCACGACTAACAGAATATACATAAGTACTGCGAGTGTGTTTTGATAATTCGCAAGCATCACAATGAAAAGGAAAAGAGAAAGACACATCTGGGCAAACAGATAACATCCGAGGAGGGCTAGCATGACCGAGACGGGCATGCCAAAGCAAACTCGATGACGAAGCAGAAGCAGCAGTGGTGGTGGTAGCAGCAGTGGGGGGAGGCATCACCAGATGGTACATCCCATTCTTCTCAATCCCCGTACCAAAAGTCCTCCTGGATCGCAGGTCCTGAAAAACACAATGATCAGGGTAGAAAGTGACTGAGCAGCTCAACGCACGAGTAATACTACTAACATATAAAAGGTTGAGAGCCATGTGAGGTACAAGAAGAACAGAGTCAAGGGAAAAAGAGGAAGAGAGAGAGACAGTGCCCTGGCTGAGGACAGGAGTAAACGAGCCATCAGCAAGGCGCACATCCCGGTGAGAGCTAGGAGCAACTTGGCGCAGGAGGGAAGACGTACCAGTCATATGGTCGGTGACACCAGAATCAATCACCCAGGGTGCCGAACCCTGGTCAACCGTGGTCGCAGAGCAAGCAAACGGAGTACCTGAGGATGAAGAGCTAGGAGAGGCAGAAGCAGCAGTGGAGGACTGAGATTGCTGGAACTGCTGAAACTGCTGAAACTGGGCCAATAGGTGACTTAAATTCGAAGAAGTGACTCCCGAGGGACGCTCGACGGTATCCGTAGAAGCCATGAACCACGAGGAAAGAAACACCGAGATCCCTCCCACAAAGGAGATTGAGGATCGAAAAGAAAAACGGCTCCGGGAACCTGACGAAGCACTGGAACAATCGCCAATGCGGGAGGCTGGAACAGGCTCTGGATCGGCGTCGATCGTCGAGGCTGGTCTGGAACAAGCGTCGGAGGATCGGCGTCGATCGACGATGCGGGAACAGGCGTCAGCGTCGATCGTCGATGCGGGAACATGCGTCGATCGTCGATACGGTCTGGAACAAGCGTCGGAGGATCGACGTCGATCGTCGATGCGGGAACAGGAAACGATCGTCGAGGCTGGATCGTCGACGAGGCTGGATCGTCGATGCTGGAACAGGCGCGGAATGACGATGCGGGAGTGGGATGCCAATGCGGGAACGGGAGGCCGAGCGGAACCCTAGGTTGCCTCTGATACCATGTAGGAGAAAATAATGAAAGCTCTCAATCTCCAAATGAGGAGACAAATCCATTAAATAGACAAAAGAATATTACAGGTATAAATACAAATATACAAATATACAACAATAACTCCAATATACAAATATACAACAATAACTCCAATAAATACATGATAGAGTGACTTATGAATGCCAAACCTTAGTTGTGGAGCTGTTCGCTAACACCCGACTTTCTTCTTAGGCACTAGAGCAGGCGGGTCAGAACGAGATTTTTGACATGTCTTGTCCAAGCTTGTTACTCGAGAACGATGAGGTGGTGTTATTTGGCCAAGGATCTAGTGAGTACATGTCTCCATCGTAAAATAAGCGAGGTAACTGATTTCGACGAGTTTTGACCTCGTTGTCACTTGCTGATTCGTACTTTTCTTTGTTGGGAGTTCCCTGATAAAATTTAAACCATCGACATCGCTCGTAGAAGGTTCTGGCTCGACCCCATCAAAAAGCTGAAGAGTGTTTCATTCTTCGAGGCTCCGTCGGTGCGACAACTCGACCTTCTGGACCAACCTTCCTCGCATGGCAAGGTGACTCCTTCTGCTGCGTTGCCCGCGAAGGACTCACTTAAACCTACTGAAAGAATGGACACGACCAATGAGGTGCTACCCGACCCGTGCACTCTCGTTAGGTTTTCAAAATGTTACTTGGTTCCGCCTTGTCTTGCGAGTCATGCTAATCTATTCCTTTCTTGGACATTAAGTGATTCTTCAGGCGGACCGCCCGGAGTCAGCTAGGCATGAACGGAAGTTTTGCTGCGCCCGTCTACGTTGGGCAGGTGGGCCTATGATCATGTCGCTGCCCTATTCGCGTCGATTCACGATCCAGTAATGATTGTGACCTTCAGAGCCTTCTGGTCTCCTTCGTCGCTGATATCAATACGAGGGTGCAGGTCCTTGAGCTTGCCAACCAAGCGAGCTGTGTTGCTACGCTGGAGGTTCTTATGGTGCCAATTGAGGGATATGAACCTCAACTGGTGGCTTCTGTGGAGCGCAATTACTAGAACACTGGTCTGGTGGTCAAAATCTACGAGCTACAACATTGCCTCAACTCCATTGCTGACGGCATTTGAGGCCTCTTGTGTGTCACAGGGTCCGCTTCAAAGCGAGCATACACGATGGCTGGCTTTCAATCCTCGACCAATCTAGGGTGTGTAACACCCGCCCTGTTACATAACATATAACAGTAGGTCCGTCCGGGACCCCACGCCATATGAAATGAACAGAAGAGAGCGGTACTAAAATTAGCATTTAACAGTTAAAGATATAACTATCTCAGCACCAGAGTCGCATAACGGAAGCATATAATTTCATTTATAAACCAGTGTATAGCATTGTCCACATAAGCTACTAGGAATGAAATACATAAACGGTTATTTACAATGTTTGTTTACATAATATAGGTGGCTTCCAGACATCGGCACGCAGGCCGGCCACACATGAACAAAAGTAAACAAAAGCTTTGGCCTTCGAGGGCCAGCACAGCACAGCAGCAAGGGGCTTCAGCCCGCTATTTCCCGCTAGTCTCGCCGGGACCTGTACAAACAAATCCACCAAGCGGTGGTAAAACAGGTAACCGGTCAGCTTTAGCTGACCAAGATTTATAACGACCCCACCCCACACTCGGGGCGGCGGTGCTCCTTCCCTACAAGTAAGAGTCAGCAGCATATAAATATATATCCGCAAACAACACCAACGGGGGCATACCAAGCCACCCGCTTCGTGCTCTCAAGGCACACTTTGGCATACTCCCTGAGTTACGCCCTCACGCTAAGTCTTATTTCAACTTAGACAAGCAATTTGAGCTAGGCCGTACACACGAAGTTCCGACACTCTTCCATAGCCCGGTGCACCGAGGGGCGACCTCTTCACCACCACTATGGGCGGGTTCGGATCAGCTAGGCCCGTGCTCAATCATCGCGCTTCAACTTTGCACGATGCGGGTAAGCTTCACCTAATACCCGACACTTAAAGCTGGGCTTTGCAAATTCCACAGCTTCTCCTGCTACGTATCCAGTCCCTAGGACTTTAGGTAGCACGGAATCATACAATCTGTGTGCTGGGCGCTACCCCCGGCGCTAATGCTAGCGCCCGGCGCTAGCAACAGAACTTAGTTCTGTTCGGCAATGGTAACAGAACTCAGTTCTGATACCTCTGGGAAAACACCTCCAGAAATCAACACTAGTAACTCACCTGGAGCTACCGCCGACGCTAACGTTAGCGCCCGACGCTAGTAACAGAACTCAGTTCTGCTACCAAACTTCGGGTATTGCCTGGGAAACACCTCCAGGATATTTTGCTGTACAAAATAGTACATAAGACCCGAACCACAACATATACATGGAGTCTTCTCCACGCGATAAACATCACCAATCCGGCTCGAACTGTCCAGATGGGCTTCACACAGCATGCCTATGCCCGTACTTCCATTCCGGACTCTATATGCAATTTATGGGGGAATCACTTCAACCCACCGGAAGATCCGATCTACTAATTAGTAGAAGTCTGCCCAAAACATGGAAATCAAAGGACACACATGTCCAAAGGCTAGGGAGGAGATTCGTTACCCTAGTTGGTCGTTTTGGTGCCTTATAGACTGAGAGGGGATTGGCTGGAATCCGCGATGGCACACGCACGCAGATGCTTCTTCACTAATCTCCCTCCTGGCACGACGAAGGCTCAACTCCAACGGATCTCCTTCCCAGCTCCCAGCCCACTGCTTTCAGATGCAGAGGTTCTCAGCGAAAATGAGAAGAAGAGTCGGGATTTGAGGTATATCTAATTTTCCCGCTACCGCCGGCGCTAGTGACTAGCGCTGGCGCTAGCGACAAAGTCGGTACCGCTTAGGGCCACTACCGCCGGCGCTAGCCCTAGCGCTAGCTCCCTGACGTCAAATCCTTTTTATTTTTTGTTGTTTTTGTGCACATGAAAATTGGGGTCTTACAATTCTTCCCCACTTAAAAGAATTTCGTCCCGAAATTCTAACAGTGCAAATAATCAAAAAGATACAAAATATGACTTGTACCTCAACGGAACAGCTCGGGGAACTCCTCCCGCATAGTTTGCTCGCGTTCCCATGTAAGTTCCTCACGACCGCAGTTGTTCCAGCGGACTTTGACTATCTTGATCAATTTATTCCGCAGCTGTTTGACATCAGTGTCTTCGATGCAAATAGGCGTGACCAGCGTCGTCATCCCATCATCGACCGGCACCTGACTAGTCACAAGCACTTGGCTAGGCTCTGGTACAGCTTTCCTCAATACCGATATGTGGAACACATCGTGCAGACCACTCAACTCTGTCGAAAGAGCGAGTCGATAGACAGCTTCGCCAACACGTTCCAGAATCTCAAACGGTCCAAGGTATCTTGGACTCAGCTTTTTCAAGCGTCGAATCCTGGACACACCCTTGAAAGGTTTGATCTTTAGATAAACCCAGTCGCCCACGGCGAACTCGACGTTTCTGTGCTTGGCATTGTAGTACTTTGCCTGCCTATCTTGTGCAATCAACAATCTATCCCGGATTGTTTGAATCGCCGCATTTGCCTCTTCGACTTCCTTTCGCTTAAACAGCTTCGTTTCACCTGTCTCCGCCCAAGATAAGGGAGTGCGGCAAGCTCTACCATAGATGGCCTCGAAGGGTGCCATCTTTATACTTGCTTGATAGCTGTTATTATAAGCGAATTCGATCATGTAGAGATGATCTTCCCACTTTTTACCGAAATCCAGGACGCACATTCGGAGCATATCCTCCAGAGTTCTGTTTGTACGTTCAGTCTGTCCATCCGTCTGAGGGTGGAAGGCAGTGCTAAACTTCAGCTTTGTACCTAACAACTGGTGGATTAGTCTCCAATCCTTCGCAGTAAAGCGCCCATCTCGGTCACTGTCGATGCTACGGGGCACACCGTGCAATCGTACAATGCTATCCACATAAAGTTTTGCCAACTGTTCAACTGAATCGTCCCTCCGGTTTGGAAGAAAGTGGGCTACCTTCGTTAATCGATCCACGATCACCCATACAACATCATTCCCATTCTGTGATCTCGGCAAACCATGCACGAAATCCATCGAAATGTCATCAAATTTCCATTCCGGTACAGGCAACGACTTCAGGAAACCTCCAGGTTTCTGACATTCCGCCTTCACCAGTGCGCAAGTTTTGCATTTTGCCACGTATAAGGCGATGTCTTTCTTCAATCCTGGCCACCAAAACAGCTTTTTCATGTCTTGGTACATCTTTGTGCTCCCTGGGTGAATTGAGTACTTGGTAAAGTGCGCTTCGTACATCAATTCCTCCCGCAACTTACCAACATTTGGGACGCACAACCGACCGTTTTTCCACATCAGACCGTCGTCTAATACAAACTCTGCAGCAGTCCCATCCCCAGACTCTGCTAAATAGCGTTGCATGCTCGAATCAAGCTCCAAGGCCTGTCGTATTCTGTCCGCGAGGTCATACTGCACCTCCGTCCAGTTCAAGCACGCACTCGCACTAGAACTCCTCTCCACACAGGAGATTTCCAAGGCTTCCAAGTCCCTGATCAGACGTGGATCATACATCTGAATCCAGTTGGCCTGTGCATAATCCCTCCTGCTCAAAGCATCTGCGACGACATTCCCCTTTCCGGGAGTATAATGTATATCAAAAGTGTAGTCCCCCCAGGAACTCCATCCACCTTCGTTGTCGCATATTGAGCTCCTTCTGATGTAACAGATACTTAAGGCTCTTATGATCTGTAAAGATGTCAACTTTCACATCATATAAGTAGTGCCGCCACAACTTTAGAGCGAAGATCACGGCCGCCAATTCCATGTCGTGGACCGGATAATTCCGCTCATGCACTTTCAACTAACGAGAGCCATAAGCGATCACTTGACCATGCTGAAGAAGTACGCAGCCTAAGCCGCTCCCTGACGCATCACTGTAAATTTCATAACCCTCTGCACCAGATGGCAAACACATAATTGGTGCTGTGGTCAGACGCCTCTTCAGTTCCTCAAAAGCCCGTGCACACTCCAGTGACCAAACGAACTTCTGATCCTTCCTCGTCAAGGTGGTGAGAGGTAGAGCGATCCGCGAAAAGTTCTCCACGAAGCGCCGATAGTCATTCTTGTCATGGCGGCAAGGCGAACCAAGGCGAGCCCCGGGCGCCTGGACGCCAAGGCGACAAGGCGGACGCCTAGGCGACAATAAGGCGAGAAGTCGCAAGGCGACAATAAATATTTTTTTTAAATAATAACACAAAAAGACAGCGGTTCTTCATTTAACCGCTGTCTATAGTGACAGTTATTAAACTATAGACATCGGTTAAATGAAGAATCGCTGTCTATAGTGATGCAGATATAAAATTCAAGACATTTTATATATAAGCTGTCATTATAGACAGCGGTTACATATAACCGCTGTCTATAGATATTAGACACAGTAAGAACTAAAAACGGCGAGGTAAAATCTAATTTCCGGGTTTCGGGTATATATAGATAGAATAGACAGCGGTTAATGTTAAAAACCGTTGTCGTACCTCCATTCGATAACGGTTATATATACAACCGCTGTCTAATGTAGGCTAAACCGTACATTCGACAGCGGTCGTATATATAACCGCTGTCTATTCTATCTTCGACAGCGGTTATATATACAACCGCTGTCTAATGTACGGTTTAGCCTACATTAGACAACGGTTGTATATATAACCTCTGTCTATACTTGGAAAGACAGCGGTTATATATAAAACCGCTGTCTAATATAAGATTTTTTTTTTAAAAAATAAGGCGGCTGTCGCCTTGTTTTCACTTGGGCACCATGACAAGAATGCCGATAGTAGCCGGCAAGTCCAAGGAAACTCCTGACTTCCGCTACTGTCGCCAAAACGGGTCACTTCTGGATTGCATCAATCTTTGCCGGATCCACTGCGATACCCTCGCCACTAACAACATGACCAAGGAACGCCACTGAGGTTAGCCAGAACTCGCACTTAGAGAACTTGGCATATAATTGACTACGTCGCAGGGTTTCCAAAACTTCACGCAAATGAATCGCGTGCTCTTCTTCAGACTGAGAGTACACCAAGATATCGTCAATGAAGACAATGACAAACCGATCAAGGCACTCTCGAAAGGTCCTATTCATCAGATCCATAAATATGAACGGTGCATTCATCAATCCAAACGGCATCACTGTAAACTCGTAGTGTCCGTAGCGAGTACTGAATGCTGTCTTAGGGATATCACAATCCCGAATTCGTAACTGGTAATAGCCGGACTTGAGATCCAACTTTGAATACACAGTTGACCCCACTAGTTGATCAAATAAGTCATCGATTCGAGGAATCGGATACTTGTTCTTCTCGGTCAGCTTGTTCAATTCTCGGTAGTCAATGCATAGACGCAGGCTTCCGTCCTTCTTCTTCACAAAAAGGACCGGAGCACCCCAAGGGGATGTACTTGGGCGTATGTAACCTTGCTCTAGCAACTCCTGTAATTGAACCTTCAACTCCGCCAACTCCTTTGGCGCAATTCGGTACGGAGAGCGTGACACAGGTTTGGCACCTGGCACCAGCTCTATCGTGATGTCAATCTCTCGCTGAGGTGGCGCCCCAGGAAGATCTTTCGGAAACACATCTGGATACTCTGAAATCACAGGAACATCACTCAAACTGGGTTGAGGCTTTGCAGCCCCCACTAGCACAACACATAACTCTGCGCCTTGCCGAACTGCCTTGACCACTTGGACAGCAGACATCAGTGTCTTGCTCGATCCACGCAAACTAGCAAACGTAGTCGCACGTTCGGTATTCCGTCCCAGTGTGACCTCCTTAGAAGTGCAATCAATGTAGGCCTGCTGCGCTGACAGCCAGTCCATACCAAAGATTACATCGAACTCCGAAAGCGGGAGTATCAATGCTTCCAAATCAAAGTCTTGACTCCCTATTCGTACCTTTACCACACAACCTCGATCCACACGCATAGAACATCCATTGGGTAGCAACACACTTAGCCGTTCCTGTCTAAACGATGAAGGCACTCCAAGTTGCTGTATGAAGGCCTCCGATAGAAAGGAATGTGAAGCACCCGTATCAAACAGTGCTCTTGCCGGATAATTAAAGATCAGGACAAAGCCTAGTACATTAATGATGAACAAGCAATGCATAAGGTATGAAGTATAAAAAGCAATAAAAACTATATGCTATCGCATACCTGTCACCACATCGCTCTGTTTGATGGCCTCCTGTTGGCCAAGGTTGTATACTCTAGGCTGGGCTGGAGCAGCGTGGGATGCGGTTGACTCTGCCGCCTTCCCTTTCTCTGCCGCATAGGCCGTAACTAGCTTCTTCCCACTATGACAGTCACGATCATAGTGCCCCGGTCTGCCGCAGTTGTAACAAATAAGTGGGCCTCGCCCAGTCACTCCCGATGCTGAAGATTGAACTGACCCAGACGGTCGCGTTCCTTTCTTCCATTTGTCTCGTCCTGACTTTGCCGAGCTCGCTACTTTGAATTCTGGCTTGACTACTGCTAGCTCCTTCCTGCTTTGGGACCGTTTCATATCTTTCTCTAAAGAACGAGCCGTGTTGACCAGGGTCATAAACCCCTGCGTCATTGGCCCCGACAGAAGGAACCGCAACTCTTCTCGCAAGCCTTCGTAAAACCGATTTGTCTTACGAGCTTCATCCGCAAACGTCACGCCTGCATAGCGCCCCAACCGTGTAAACTCATGTAGATAGTCGTCGATCATTCTATCACCCTGAGTCAGACGGTTGAACTGATTTTCCATCTCTATCTGTTGGGCCGGTGGAAGATACCGCGCCAAGAACAGTCTGGAAAACTCATCAAAGGAGATATCTGTCAGCTGCCTTCCCGCTAGCTGATGTAACTCCATCTCGTCCCACCACAACTGCGCCTCCCCATCCAATAGGAAGGTTGCCAATGTAACTTTTTGCTCTTCCTCTGTATCTGTGGCCTTCAAGGTTTTGCGCACCCTTGATAGCCAATCCTCTGCTTGCGTCGGGGTTCCTGCCCCCCGTGAACGTGGGAGGGTGGAAACTCAAAAAGTATTGCAGCTGTTGATCTGGAGCTCTTCGTGCCCTCAACGGCACTGGCCTTTCCACCGCAGGTTCGGCTGCTGGAGCCTGCACTGGAGCCGCTCCCGGAATAGGAGGCTGTCCAGGGACATGCCCTCTTGGTTGCGCCGTGAACATCGCAAATGCTGCCTCAGCGACCATCCTTACAGTTTCAGCCGAAGGAGGAGTCGGCACCGGAGTTGGTGCACTACTTGCAGTCGAACGAGGGGGTCGAGAAGGCCCCGCTCCACTCCCAGCCGCCTAAACATGTGCACAAAACACAATTAGCGACTATGAGAAGACATGAATCAACAAAGGAACACAGAAGTTCCATCCGAATGCTACACATATACATGTAATTCATTCCTAAAGTGGACAATTACTGGTTATTTACATGAGTTAAAGGCGACGCACACACAGGTCGGAGGATCGAAACCTCGCTCTGATACCAATTTGTAACACCCGCCCTGTTACATAGCATATAACAGTAGGTCCGTCCGGGACCCCACGCCATATGAAATGAACAGAAGAGAGCGGTACTAAAATTAGCATTTAACAGTTAAAGATATAACTATCTCAGCACCAGAGTCGCATAATGGAAGCATATAATTTCATTTATAAACCAGTGTATAGCATTGTCCACATAAGCTACTAGGAATGAAATACATAAAAGGTTATTTACAATGTTTATTTACATAATATAGGTGGCTTCCAGACATCGGCACGCAGGCCGGCCACACATGAACAAAAGTAAACAAAAGCTTTGGCCTTCGAGGGCCAGCACAGCACAACAGCAAGGGGCTTCAGCCCTCTATTTCCCGCTAGTCTCGCCGGGACCTGTACAAACAAATCCACCAAGCGGTGGTAAAACAGGTAACCGGTCAGCTTTAGCTGACCAAGATTTATAACGACCCCACCCCACACTCGGGGCGGCGGCGCTCCTTCCCTGCAAGTAAGAGTCAGCAGCATATAAATATATATCCGCAAACAACACCAACGGGGGCATACCAAGCCACCCGCTTCGTGCTCTCAAGGCACACTTTGGCATACTCCCTGAGTTACGCCCTCACGCTAAGTCTTATTTCAACTTAGACAAGCAATTTGAGCTAGGCCGTACACACGAAGTTCCGACACTCTTCCATAGCCCGGTGCACCGAGGGGCGACCTCTTCACCACCACTATGGGCGGGTTCGGATCAGCTAGGCCCGTGCTCAATCATCGCGCTTCAACTCTGCACGATGCGGGTAAGCTTCACCTAATACCCGACACTTAAAGCTGGGCTTTGCAAATTCCACAGCTTCTCCTGCTACGTATCCAGTCCCCAGAATTTTAGGTAGCACGGAATCACACAATTTGTGTGCTGAGCGCTACCGCCGGCGCTAATGCTAGCGCCCAGCGCTAGCAACAGAACTTAGTTCTGTTCGGCAATGGTAACAGAACTCAGTTCTGATACCTCTGGGAAAACACCTCCAGAAATCAACACTAGTAGCTCACCTGGAGCTACCGCCGGCGCTAACGCTAGCGCCCGACGCTAGTAACAGAACTCAGTTTTGCTACCAAACTTCGGGTATTGCCTGGGAAACACCTCCAAGATATTTTGCTGTACAAAACAGTACATAAGACCCGAACCACAACATATACATGGAGTCTTCTCCACGCGATAAACATCACCAATCCGGCTCGAACTGTCCAGATGGGCTTCACACAGCATGCCTATGCCCGTACTTCCATTCCGGACTCTATATGCAATTTATGGGGGAATCACTTCAACCCACCGGAAGATCCGATCTACTAATTAGTAGAAGTCTTCCCAAAACATGGAAATGAAAGGACACACATGTCCAAAGGCTAGGGAGGAGATTCGTTACCCTAGTTGGTCGTTTTGGTGCCATAGACTGAGAGGGGATTGGCTGGAATCCGCGATGGCACACGCACGCAGATGCTTCTTCACTAATCTCCCTCCTGGCACGACGAAGGCTCAACTCCAACGGATCTCCTTCCCAGCTCCCAGCCCACTGCTCTCAGATGCAGAGGTTCTTAGCGAAAATGAGAAGAAGAGTCGGAATTTGAGGTATATCTAATTTTCCCGCTACCGCCGGCGCTAGTGACTAGCGCTGGCGCTAGCGACAGAGTCGGTACCCCTTAGGGCCACTACCGCCGGCGCTAGCCCTAGCGCCTGGCGCTAGCTCCCTGACGTCAAATCCTTTTTATTTTTTGTTGTTTTTGTGCACATGAAAATTGGGGTCTTACAGGGTGGACATCTCTCCATTCCCCGAACCTGGTAAGCGACATTTTTGTATCTACGATTTGAATGTACTGTGATAATAACAATAGAATTTTGAAATAAATTGTGGAGCTTGACTATTTATTTAGGCTAGTCGAATAGACTAGTTATGATATTTTGTAGATGTTTGTGAACTGCTTTGTGATGCTGGCCGAGCGGTAGGGCAAGTGCACCTACTGTCGTCGTCAAGTAATAATTAAAACGGGGAGTTACTCCCGAGTATCGATCTCTCACGGAGCACGAAAAGGTGAATTCAACATCTAAGGGTGACTTGAGATCGAAGTCTCAAGATTGTCGGATTCGTGGGGGGGGGGGGGGGTGAGTTTCTATTATCCTATTGCAAGAAATTAAATCTAATTAACTAATGCGGGTCGCTGGCACTGCTTCGCACCTCCGCGGGTCGCTGGCACTGCTTCGCACCTCCGCGGGTCGCAAGCCTCCGCGTCGCAATCCTCCGCGGGTCGCAAGACTCCGCTTCGCACTTCGGCTCGTGTCTAAACAAGACAACGCAACCACCAGTTCTTTCCACCACACACAAGCACAACGCAAGGGGAAACACAACAGTACAAGAAACTAGGCTGCCTAGGCTACCCCACGGAAATTGAAAACAACTAAAATACTTCCATAGAAAGCATTAAAACGTTCATACACAGGTCCATTCCACCACCATCAATACATGAAGAGAAACATAGTCCAAAACAACATAGATTGCGGGAGAGGAAGAGAGAGATACAAACATCGCTAGAGACTCTTCCGTGGAGACAAGGGGGGCTCCGGATAGCGACTCCGTGAACGCCTTGCTCGTCGGCTCTCGTCCGTGGTAGAGGAACTCCCGTCACAAGCTCCCAATGGACCTGTCTTCTTAAGGCTTTTGCGCCGCACACGTCTTCTCTTCCGGCTCCCTAACTTGCGGTGCGAGGAATGCTTCTTCTTATTCCTTGAGCTTTTGCATGATGAGGAGAGCCTAGGGGATGAACCCTAGCTCTTGGAGATGAGAAAATGGCGGAATAAGGGGAAACTGGGCGGATAAACGCGGGGCTCCCGGCTGGACAGATGAACCTGCATATTTTTAGGCGGAGCAGAATTTTGACCAACGCACGAGTAGGCGCACGACCAGTGGTCGTGCGCGAAGGAAAGGCCACTGCTCGTGCATGAAGGAACCTGGACTGACGGGAAAAATTGAGGTTTTGGGGGAAAAATTATTTGCCTCCAACGACCAGTGGTCATGCTATTATCCTCGTGCGTACACTCGTGTGTTTCACGGGTTTTTTTATGCAATTTGCCTCGCACGACCAATGGTCGGTCGCAGAGGGGGCTACTGCTCGTGCGCGAAGGAAAACACACGAGTAGTGGCCTCCTCCATGAAAATTGGCCGAGACGCGCGGGGATAACACCACAATCACTGCACCTGCATGAAAAAAATCCAATACGTCAAGAAATCCACATCCACACAGCCACAATAAGAACATCAAATTATAAATTAGAAAAGAGAGGTAGAAAAGATCTCCCTCAAGCATGAAATGCATATAATAACCCTAATCTAGCACAAATGCGCTCAAATGGAATACAAATGGATTTCTAACGATTTTATGATAAAAACAACTAATGCATGGGCGAAAAGAGAAGAAAACTAAGCTAGAGTAGGGCCTAAAACACTATATGAATTTCGCTCATCACTTTGCGAATTTGGTTTTCATATGTTTACGCTATTTGCTTTTTCTTTGTAGTTACCTGTGACATGGCCGATCTTTTGCAAAAAAATGTTATAAAAATGATTTTTACCGAGCTGAACTTTAGCGCAAGGTTAGTGGCGTGCTTTGATGAATACTGAGCAGTCTCGCTTTCATTGCACCGAGTTCTTCCACCCTTGCGACTCCTTTCCTGCTCTTATAGTTGATGTTGGCGAGGTGGAATCGTTTAAGGAGAGATTTCTCCCTGCTGAACGCCTCGTTAGGGATGAGCGCTTGGACTCGCGCTGTGAAGCAGAACACGCTTTCGCTTTGGTGGACTTCGCTTATTGCCTGCGTCTTCCTCCCTGGCCCGATGTGGTTGTACTTCGCCGTTCTGGGCTGAGGCTGCGCAAGCCATCCTGAACAGAATCACGACGGTGGTTTCATTTGCGACCTTCCTCACCGATCGCAAGTTCCTTGGAACTTCACAATTTTTTATAATTTGTTTGTCATGAAGGTGACCAAGGAAGGGGTCACCTACTTTTCAGGTCTCCAAATGAAGATGGTGAATGCATCGAACAAGGTCCACATGTTGACAGATCAGGCAATCTTCATCTGAGGTGATTTTGATGAGATCCCCACTATCCCGATGCTATTGGATCCCTCCGTCCTCAGGGTCCTGGAGGTGACTGGGGACATGGCGCCACTGTTGTTATGCCCTTCTTCCTTCGTGGAGGTTTGAGCTTTTCCAATGGGTTTCGCTTATTCTATATGAACTCACATTCAACCAGAGCACCCTCCGGTGGTGGGTCCCTCTGTTGAGCTAGTTAAGGACAATGGAAAATGGGTCACCACTGTTGCAGGCCTTGAGGCGCCAGACAGGAAAAGAAAGTGAGTTCGCAAGATTGTCGCATAAGGAAGTGCAAGGTCCTCTGGGGACCTCGCAGGCTGCTTGGTTCGGTCCTTCTGGTGAGGAGGATCTGGAGTCGCACCCTATCTTCAGATTGGGTGGCGAGGTGGACGATATTGCCCTGGCGCCACTGATCTTCAGATGAACGCCACGCCTCCGTTAGCTCGTTACTACGGTCCTAGATCGAGAATGATGAGCCGAACTAGCGATGCCTTCAACGCATGTTATGCGTTGTATGATAGGTTGATGTCGCGCACTTCGGGGGGCCTCACCGACGGATATCGTGTATGAAGGAGCTTGCGTTGCTCTCCGCAATGTCAAAATGATGCATGCTGCTGGCCAGTCCCTCTTCTACTTCGAGGCCGGTCAAGTAGCTCTCTGCCGAGAAGAAGCAAGCTCTTGAACACATCACGATAAAGGCTCGTCTTGCTGCTCAAGCTACTTTTAACCTTTTTTACGATCTAATCTCTATTTTACTGCCTATGGAGCGAGATGCGGTGGAGACTTCAATGAAGCTGACAGAGTCTCAGGTGAATCTCGCGGAATCTCAGGCGAAGCTTGTAAAATTCCTTGCGAAGCTCCCAGAGGCCCAGTCTGCTGACCAGTTTACTCATTTGGAGTGCACCATGAGCATCATGGAGGGACAAGCTGTACTGATCAGGATGGTTGCCCGAGGTTGGCGGCTCCGAGGTACCAGGATCGCTGCTTAGAAATTTCTTTCCTGAGCTGTTTCCAGGGACCTTGCCAGTATCGTCGTTAAGTTTGGGGTACTCTGAGTCTGGCGACGCAAGTGGCAGCAAAAACAACAACAGTAGAGGGCGCGCGGCTAAGAAAGATGACAATTTGGCAACAGTGGATCCTCTCAAGAGATAAACAACGGATGATCGGAGCTCGCTCCTAGTTATATATTTTTCTACTTTTTTAATTTCTTACACGTGTGGTCGTGGCGATGTTACGGGTAAGGCTTCACCCGTACCGGTGGGCAATACCAGCTGCTCAAATACCGCACCGCGCGAAGCAGTCCACGACAATGATCCATAGTGGCCCCCAATCCGGAGCCCCTAACAGGGTCGCGGCCCCCACACCCCAACCCGTCTCCTCAACCAGTTTAATTGAGGCGGGTTGTTGAGGCTGGGATTCGATCCCCAGACCTCCTTGATAAGGAGCTTTCAACACGGCTCTCATCACCAATTGAGCCGCGACTCAGTTAGTGATGAGAGCCGTGTTGAAGGCTCCTTATCAAGGAGGTCTGGGGATCGAATCCCAGCCTCAACAACCCGCCTCAATTAAACTGGTTGAGGAGACAGGTTGGGGTGTGGGGGCCGCGGCCCTGTTAGGGGCTCCGGATTGGGGGCCACTATGGATCATTGTCGTGGACTGCTTCGCGCGGTGCGGTATTTGAGCAGCTGGTATTGCCCACCTGCACTTTTATGTTAGGGGTAAGGCTTCACCCGTACCGGTGGGCAATACCAGCTGCTCAAATACCGCACCACGCGAAGCAGTACACGACAATGATCCATAGTGGCCCCCAATCCGGAGCCCCTAACAGGGCCGCGGCCCCCACATCCCAACCCGTCTCCTCAACCAGTTTAATTGAGGCGGGTTGTTGGGGCTGGGATTCGATCCCCAGACCTCCTTGATAAGGAGCCTTCAACACGGCTCTCATCACCAACTGACCCTTAAACTGGTTGAGGAGACGGGTTGGGGTGTGGGGGCCGCGGCCCTGTTAGGGGCTCCGGATTGGGGGCCACTATGGATCATTGCCGTGGACTGCTTCGCGTGGTGCGGTATTTGAGCAGCTGGTATTGCCCACCGGTACGGGTGAAGCCTTACCCCTAACATAAAAGTGCACTTTTATGTTAGGGGTAAGGCTTCACCCGTACCGGTGGGCAATACCAGCTGCTCAAATACCGCACCACGCGAAGCAGTCCACGGCAATGATCCATAGTGGCCCCCAATCCGGAGCCCCTAACAGGGCCGCGGCCCCCACACCCCAACCCGTCTCCTCAACCAGTTTAATTGAGGCGGGTGGTTGAGGATGGGATTCGATCCCCAGACCTCCTTGATAAGGAGCCTTCAACACGGCTCTCATCACCAACTGAGCCGCGGCTCAGTTGGTGATGAGAGCCGTGTTGAAGGCTCCTTATCAAGGAGGTCTGGGGATCGAATCCCAGCCTCAACAACCCGCCTCAATTAAACTGGTTGAGGAGACGGGTTGGGGTGTGGGGGCCGCGGCCCTGTTAGGGGCTCCGGATTGGGGGCCACTATGGATCATTGTCGTGGACTGCTTCGCGTGGTGCGGTATTTGAGCAGCTGGTATTGCCCACCAGTACGGGTGAAGCCTTACCCCTAACAGGCGACATGTAAGATGTCACTAAATAATTTTAATGAACACGTGGATTTTTCTTACTTGTAAATGTTGTTCTTTTCCATCTTGCATAGGCTCTTAGGCTTGCCGTATAATGAGATTGCTCGCTATAATTGCTAGGCTCTATAGGCTCGCTGTGGGATGAGGTCGCCTGCTGTGGTCGTTAGGCTCTTTAGGCTCACTGTGGATGAAATGTGTCACCCTCTTAATAATTCAATCTATGTGATTACGTGAAGTGGAAGCGACCTCTCTCCTGTAAAAATATATGCAAGCTCTCCTTACTCCAGGCCGACCCCACCATTCACACCTATCCTTCCTTGCGTGCTAACATCCTCTCGGTCCTCACAGCGAAGCCACGCATGAGCTTGGGCGAGTACACCTCTTACAACAGCTTCTCGCGGGGCAACCTCCCGCCCTGCCGCGGAGCCTCTCTCCTACAACCTTCCTTCTTGTTCTATTCTCTCCATGAGATTGTGGAAACTTTTGTAGTTCGTCGTCTCATGGCCTTCCTCCCTGTGGAAGTCGCAATACTACTCCAGACTTTGTCGTTGTTGTAGGCGTCAAGCATGGCTTCCCTGCGGGCTCCTGGACATCGGGCTATTGCCATAGTCTCTCTTAGCGGAGAGAAATTGTGCCCCCTTCGATCATCACATCAACAATGATCTGGTGAGTTGTGCCAATCCCTCCTGAAGTTGCGATGTCCGCCTTGCGACATCGATGGTGGCCACATCAGGAACATCGAATATCGCCGATCAGGTCGCGCCGGACCCTGATGAACTTGTTGCGCCCCGCGACGTTCTTCTTTCATCCTCCTTGCTCCTTCCACTCGTCCAGTTCTCGTGGGACACAAACGTTCTTCACCCCCCGTCAACCTCATAAGCGAGACCAAGAATTAACTATTGGTGGCCTCGCCCTCAATGAACAGGTTGCACCTTCAATGAGTTTCTCGAAAGTGACACGATGGTCACGATTGACCTCTTGTTTAAACAGTCCCTCCTGCAACCCGTACATCAACGCGAGCTGAAGGGTGTATTGATCGACCTCCTGGATCTCCATCACCTCCTATTGGAAGTGATCAATGAATTGTCCCAGGGTCTTGTAAGCCCTTTGCTTGATCGAGAACAAGGCGTGCAAACCCTCATCTCTTTTTACAAGTCGCAAACCATAACATTAGTCCGTGGTGCAGACGGTTGAAACAATTCATGAAACTCGCCGACAGCTGATGAAACCAGCCTCGTGCCTTCCTCTTGAAGGTAATCTCGAAAAACGGTCTTTCGAACTGCGAAAGTGGTCCTTCAGTTGACTTTTCTTTGATCTTTCAACCAGCATTTGAAAGCCTTAGTAACATTACGGATGGACGCTACACCCTCAAACCATTGAAGGATGGTTCAGCTGGTCGTCTTATCCAGAATAGTAGTTGAGAGCGGGTCGGGCACGAGCGCATTCAAAATATCCTCGCAGATAGGATCCCCTTCAAGGAAGTGAGGTTAGTAAAAATGATCCTCTTGATCAAATTCAGGACGTCGCGGGGTCGCTGTTGCCGCGACTTGAACTCGCTTAAGACGCTCGCGGTCCTCGGTAGCGCGCCTTCTCGGGTCGCCTAGGGGGCGCCAGGGTCTCCAAGTTGGCTGCTATAGGGGGCGGAGTCTCTATAATTTCGACACTTGGTGCTAAATGAGCCCGCAAGGTCTCTTCGTCCATCCGACTAAAATCGTCAAAGTCAGCGCCCGTGACACTCGCCGGACGTCGCGATTTACTTCCGACTCGCCGTCATATGCCATAACACTTCTTATGAAATTTTTCTTACCTCGATCATAGTCTACGCTTACCGCACCAAGATGTTGGAACCGAGAAATGCACAAGACAAACAAGAAAATAAAAAATCTTTATTGCTCATATTATTATTACATATGAATGTGCTACAACTGAGAGGTTGCATCGCATACCCTTGATTGCATAGGAACTCCCCCTCCTAAACCAAACACTGTACTAGGTTTTGAGGGTGATAGGCATACTCGAGCTAAGAACGCGCCTGCACAATAACTTTGGGAGAGTACTCTTGGCACTACCCTTCCAAGCGACAATGAGTTGTATTTATAGGCAACTGCATTTGTGTGTGTGTGTGTGTGGGGGGGGGGGGGGGGGAGGGGTACACCCTGTTGTCAGAGGGTGGACTCACCCCTATGTGAGGTACATCAAGTCGCTGGAGAGGTCCTGCGAGTTTGACCGATCAGCTAACAAGGTGATTATGGCGTCAGGCAAGGTAGGTGCGAGCTCACCCTTTGGTCCTTTTGGTTGTTCTGGCTTGCTTGGCCTTCTTCCGGATCTCATGGAATATGGGTAGTACAACATGGATTGTGGACAATGAGTTATAATCTTCTTAACCTGAGCTCACACTTTCTTCCTATTCTGATACGTGAATCATCTTCCTTCTTTGATAGTTTCAAATTTTAAAGTCTTGCTACTTCTTCCTTCTCTGAGGGGTTTGAATTTATTATTACCTTATCCTCAAGAGAAGTCTATCACCTAGCATTCCTTGATGCACACTAAGCAGAAAGTGAAGTAACAGCTTGCCCTCCTTGATGAACATTAATCATGAAGATAACTCTATGGAACCCTTCATCTCACATCCCTCTTGGAACTTATATTTCCTATAACTGGCAACTGGTAGTTCCCAGAATATGTTTGATCTTCCTTTCAGCAAGCCAATTTTATTGAGGTGTCCCAGGGCATGTTTTAAAAAAAATAATCCCTCTCTATCTTGAAAACTATTGAAGGTCCCATATAAATTTTTTTGACATTATCAGTCCTGAGCACTTTATCTTGCCATTAAATGGAGGCTCCACATAATTGTAAAATAATTTAAAATTTTCACAAACTTCACGTTTTTTCTTTTCATCAAATAGATCCAAGCGAGAAATCATCATTTGAAGATACAAAACAACAGAAGCCACTCACATAATTAAGAGGAGCTGTCCTCACATTAGAATGAACTATATCAAAACATTTGGTTGTACTTCTAATGCTAGAGAGATTGGTTAACTTGTACGACTATTTTTCAAGCTCACAAGCTTGATTTTGAATAGTTTTTTGTACAACGCATCAATAAGCTAAGAAATATAAACTTCAAAGTCTTAAAATTGCCATGCCCAAATTTTCGATGCCAAGGGCCCCAACCGATCATCATCAATAACTTTTCCTTGCCTTAAAGACTAACGTAGACCACACCAGACTCATGTCCATCACCAATCGCTTTCCTGCTCACCAGATCCTGGAAGTCACAATGATAGATAAATGGCTATAGAACAATTACGTTGTTTGGTAAGAGAGCTCATAACTAATAAGTTGATTAGGAGAAATCTGTATGATCCCTTTACTAGACACAAAGGCACATGGCCCATCAGCAAGTAGGGTACTGCCAGAAGGGGGAACAAGAGAGTAATATGACTTGAAGCTTTGTCATATTGTCAGATGCAGAAATAATCCATAGCCACTTGGTCTTCTGGATGTAAAGGAAGAAGCTTGAGTAACATTACCTGGTCTTCATATGTGAAGGAAGAAGTTTGGACAATATCTAAATTGTCCTACAGGGATGAACACTCAGTAGAAGCTTTGTCATATTGTCAGATGCAGAAATAATCCATAGCCACTTGGCCTTCTCAATGCTAAACCAGTAAGCCCTCGCCTGATCTAAAAGTCTAAGTTTCGCAAACTTGACGCGACGCTCACCGAATACCTCAAAATGGTCAAGATAATATTCCATGTCCACGAGCCAATAACTGAAAGACTCGGGACTCGATGAGCCGTCAAAGGAAGGGGCAGCAGTACGAAACTGACTCTCAAGATCTCTCTCGGAACAACGATCCTCATAATAATCATCCTTAAGGTAACCGAGTCGTGTCGAAGTATCAACACGATCCGCTCGCGTGTATGAATAAGAACGACGACAATCATCATACTAATCGTCTCTAGCATAGTGGGGTCGTGTCGGTGGGCCAACACGATCTTTGGAAGTGGTGTATTGCGATCGCGAATAATCATCGTAGTGTCGTGAGGGTCTCCCTGAAGAGGATCTATGAGGGCGGGTGCAAGTGGACTCGAGACCTCCAAAGTGAGGAGAGGAATAATTGTGACACCTAGACATAATGAACAACCTATAGACTCTACGACTGCGTATCAAGAAGAGCGCGTAACCTCCCTCAGATACCAATTGATGCAGGTCGAATCTATAGGCGGCGGAATATCTGCGACCTAACCCTACATGCTATGCAAGTCCGGCGGTTAAGCCACAGTTAGATAGTAAATTCCAACATCCCACACAGTTAATTCACAACAAGACACAATAATTTATTAGGGCAAAACAAGCTTAGCTTTCCTCCGCGTGGAGGGCCAAAGCAAGAGCGCGCGACGAATAATTCCTGCAAATCACAAAATAATCTAAAAAAACAAACAACTATCATACAAGAGATCCCAACAAGAATATGATCCAACTGATAATAACAATGCTGAAAATATTAGTCCAATACAACAAAACTCACCAAGTAGTGGGCTGACCAAGGCAATGGAGATTTCGGAGACGGAGGTGTTTTGACGACGATCCAATGTGGAATCGAAGGTGGGGAGACAACGTAGACGGCTGGATTTGGCGGTGGAAGACGGAATCGGGCCGGAAATGGATAGATCCGACCACTAGGGGGTAGATCCGGGTGGAGGAAGGATAGATCCGGTGTATGATAGCGGATCCGGGAAGTGGGGTGATGTATGGTGGTGGAAATAACGGATCGGGGTTGGAAACTCTAGATCGGAAGTGATCTAGCGTTCGTAGGAAATTTGGGAGTGAAACCACGGAGGGAAGAGAGGTGGATGGATGGCAATTTTGCGGGTGAACAGTGTTTCGGTGAACAGCGGGCGGTGAACAGTGCTTCCGTGAACAGTGTTTCCGTGAACAGTGATTCAGAGTTATGGGGATGCGGGTGGGGTTTCGGAGGGGGAAGAAGGAGACAATGGATGGATAGTACCTTGGGGAGAGTTTTGAGCACCTAGGAGTCGTCACCTAGGGTTCCACGGCGTCGGCACTGCGGGTTGATCGCTGGAATCCGGGAATGATGTTCTCCAAATTCTGCAATGCCTCCAATCAGCCCACTACTCTCTTATTTATAATAAAAACAAAGCTAGGGCATCCCAATCAACGACTATGATTGGCTGGGGGAAAATCCACTTAAATACTACAATAATAAACCAAAATATATAAAGTAATATATGATCTCGACTCGCAACGCGAATCCGGACACAACCGCAGAGTCCGATCGTCGATCCGGGCACACCATATATGGAAAGTCTTCAAATCAGCCCCGAATGGGCCCAAAGCTCGTCCTCACCTATGCTCCGCATCAATCTCCCCGGCTTGAAAGAATTCATCTCCCGATGAATAGGGGTCAGAATTCTCTCGCCGAATGCCATGTAAAACTCGAAGAGGCCCGCCAAAGGTCGTCCAAATGTCGTCGCTGAAAAGTGGCCTCGCCAACCAACTCCCCCGGACTGAAAAGTTTCCTTCGCCGATGAGTGGAGACGGACATACTGAAGTCGAAGTCTGGGGGCGAATCGATCAAGCTCTGCTGCATGTTCCCAAATGTCATCAACGTCTGTAGACAGTTGTAGTAGGAATGTGCCGGCGGAATATGGTCTCCATGATGCTCTCAACGCTCAACTCACGAGTGGTGGATCCTGGTGCGATCGGCGGCGCCGTAGGTAGAACCAAAGAAGACGAATCCCCAGGTGGGTGGGTGTCAGAAGTGGGTGAGTAGTGGTGGCTATCAAACGTGGGTGGGCTATGAAGGTGGTAAGGCAACATGAGTGGAGTTGTGGGTGGCTGGAAGTCCCCACTGCTTGGGTCCACATACTCGCGAGGCTCGTAGTACGACGTCATATCTTCAACACTAAATACCAGGTGGATACCCATACTTGCAGGGATATCAAGATCATAGGTGTTTGTTTCGATCTGTCTCATAATTATATAGGGATTCATTCCCCTAACGCTCAAGCTTTTAGCAAGCCTCGCACGGAGCCTCACAACGCAGATTCTCACCATCACCTGCTCGCCTTCATGAAGTACCTGCACTTGCCAATGAACATCCGCATGTGATTTACAAGATTTATTACCAATATGGATTATTCGTCGGATCGACTCATGACATACATGCAAACGATGAACAAACAACACAACAAATTTATGCGAATGATGAAGAAATGACTCAACATACTCATGCAAATGATGCAAATGAAACATGACCGACACTACATGTTTTTTATGGGAAAAATTTAATAATGACATGAAAATCTATCACAGGAGGTGACCTATCAGGAGGCTCTCTCGGGGGAGTGTATAAAAACTCATCCCGTGTACGACGAGTGTTCAGATGATCGCGAGAGACATCTATACTCAAATACGAGCTCGTAAAGATTCAAGTGTCTCTCAGGGAACGTGACACATCAGGGGGCTCACCAGGGGGTGTGTATGAAAGCCATCGCGAAGGAGGCGACCACATGAGTGAAAATCGAGTACACCGACTAGAGGACGTGGCTCTAGGGTGTGGTGAGTGTCTCCGACAAGAAAGAACTCATCGGGTGGGTCAGCGGGTGGTGTGTCCCAAAACTCATCACGAGTGAGATGTTTCATAAAGTTGGTCGTCAAAATATGAGTAGGCTCTAGTGTGCTCAAGGTAGGCCCTACATACGCCTTACTCCGCTCACGACCCAACCTCTGGGGCAAGGCCAAAGATGATATGGAAAGAGACGTCAATAACTCGAAACTCGTAAATAAGCGCCTCACCTGAACCTCATCTTCACCGGGATGTGGTGGATCATCAGGAGGCTCAACTGGGGGCTCATCATGTAACTCGTCACTAGGTTTAAGGTCCTCCAGGTGAGTACCAACATAAGGGGTAGTGTCCCCGTGAACGGATGACATGGCTACTACGAGATCAGCACTAGGCTCTGGGCTCTCGGTCGTGATGTGACTCAGGGTAATGACAATAGGAGAGCGACATAGATCTACGCTCAAGAATGGGTCTGTGGGTGCGGTGTCAAGACGCGAGTCCAGGGTAGGGGTGCTAATCAACCCATGACATGCCAGAGGAGGTGGTGTGGGTGAGGGTCTCGATACTATAGGCTCAAGAGGTCGCTCAGGATCACTCTCAGTCGGGGTCACGAGAGACGGGTCAGAAACAAAAGGTAGGTCACTCACTGGGCTAAGCACCTCACTGGGGTGAGAGCAATCCGTATCAGGTATCACTTCTGCTGTGTCTAACAGAACAATGGTAGGCAGAGTGCTGTCCTCGGTGTGGGAGGAGCTCGTACTGCAGAGGTCAAAATGAGGATCCAACCGACCAGCTCTTGCGGATCTCAAAGACTGTTCGTAACGAAGGGCATGCTGATACGTCTGCTAGAGGGACTTCGAGCTATGAGAAACCACCTCAGTACGAATGTCTGATCGAAGGCCAGACCGAAATCTGCAAGAGCTCATGGCTGGGTCCTCTCGGATATCTCTCCTCACAACTAACTTATCAAAGCGAACCCTGTACTCAGCGACGGACATGGATCCTTGCTGAAGGGAAAATAATTGGTCGAGCAAGCGACTCCGATATGACGAAGGCAGATACCTCTGACACAATGTACGCTTCATGTCCACCCAACTAGCGATGCGATGTAGACGGTCTCGCTCACGGGCCTTCTCAATGCTAAACCAGTAAGCCCTCGCCTGATCTGAAACTCTAGATCGGAAGTGATCTAGCGTTCGTAGGAAATTTGGGAGTGAAACCACGGAGGGAAGAGAGGTGGATGGATGGCAATTTTGCGGGTGAACAGTGTTTCGGTGAACAGTGTCTTGTGAACAGTGCTTCCGTGAACAGTGTTCCCGTGAACAGTGATCCGTGGCCAGTGATTCGGAGTTATGGGGCTGCGGGTGGGGTTTCGGAGGAGGAAGAAGGAGGCAATGGATGGATAGTACCTTGGGGAGAAGTTTGAGCACCTAGGAGTCGTCACTTAGGGTTCCACGGCGTCGGCACCGCGGGTTGATCGCTGGAATCCGGGAATGATGTTCTCCAAATTCTGCAATGCCTCCAATCAGCCCACTACTCTCTTATTTATAATAAAAACAAAGCTAGGGCATCCCAATCAACGGTTATGATTGACCGGGGGAAAATTCACTTAAATACTACAATAATAAACCAAAATATATAAAGTAATATATGATCTCGACTCGCGACGCGAATCCGGACACAACCGCGGAGTCCGATCGTCGATCCGGGCATGCCATATATGGAAAGTCGCCAAATCAGCCCCGAATGTGCCCAAAGCTCGTCCTCGCCTCTGCTCCGCATCAAAAGCTCTCTCTATCAACTGTGCTGTAAGACAATCTGAAGTCTATATCTCCTGTCCTATTAATACCTTTAATCGCCCCCTTAGGAACCAATATAGGATGAGTCTCCAACATATCTCCTTGCTATAATCCCTTTTCCCATAGCAGAGATATTTGAGCTTACTCTTTTCATTCTGATTCTTGGATTCAGGATATTGCTAAAACTATCACCCCATGTGCATGCATATTCTAAATAGGCGCGCCCTATTATACTATATGAATATTCTACGATCTACCCATTTGTTTCAGCTTTTTGCCTGCTTTGCGTTATCAGGTGCATAGAGTTTGAATAAAAATTGTCAAATTACTTTTCAAGGAATTTGTTTGAAAAATTGCTTTCATAATGGACTTTTGAAACATCTTACTAAAGTGTCTGCCTGACATCAACTTTACGACATACTTTGTGAAAATGAAAACATCGACCAACCAAGCCCTAAAATTGTCTTTCTATATTCATCAACTCAAGATATATTCTCAAGTTATTAGTATCGTGGTTTTACTGATATTTATCTTTCCTTTAATCATTCAAAATATATTTTTCAAGCTATTTTGCTAACATTTTTATTTCCTTTTTTGGTATAATTTCGAGATATTTTGTACCTTCTTTTTCTGTGCTAAGCTATGCATTAGAAAGATACTCATAACAATTGCACGGCGGATTGGGTACCAAAATGGCAATTTCAGGTAATTGGAAGCGCGCCTATATTGTTCTTAAACATCTCGTGGATTCACTAAAGTCTTCAGGCGCTTCTACAATTATACTTGAAAGCTGTAATTTAGGGAAGTCTTCTCATATTCCACAGATACCTTTGCCCAAATATCTTGAGGGAATGACTCCAGGAGAGTCAGAAAGTAGTACTTCACAGTGGAGTCAAGGAAATAGTTTTGATTCAGAAACGTCCGAGAAAAATGCATTTCTCTTTGGAGAGGAGACTTTAAAGCCGCTGTCTTTGACGGCCTATCCAAAATCTGAAATTGTGGGTTTCATTGAAACTCTTGAGACGGATCATAACTTATCTGCTTTAACAGGCATGGAGAGAATCCAAATTTTAGCAGTGCTTGAAGTTTTACTTGAGCTCTGTCAAACAACTCTGTTTGAAAGCCTTGATGAACCTGCACGAAGGTACTTCAAGCACAAGCCGTTTTAAATTTTATGTTGGATTGCATTATCTTACTTTTTGGCACTTTCCTTTGAGTAATACAATGGGTTGTTAGCATGAGCGCTTAGAAAATATAATATCATGATTTTTTCTATTATCAGTTCCTCGAATTACAATATTGTCACAACACATGAATATTATATGTTGAATATCTTAGTATTTAGGATTGTTTTAGTTTTTATTTCAATTTTGTATAGTTTATTTATTCGGACTATCTTTTATTTGAATTAAATTATATGATTCTTGGAGTTATCTAGATATTAAATTGAATAAGAAGATAAGGTTTGGTTAAGTAATCTTGTAACCCCATTTCTATAAATAAGAGTTTGATTAAAATTGTAGATTATTCTCTGTATCCTCTCCTCCTTGTATTCTCTCCTCTTTCTTCTAATGCGGGATGATATACTATCGAAGAGGCCACTGAGCCCCCAGCCTAGTGACAAATCGATATTCCGCCGTGTTCTTTCTAGTCGAGACTATGTTATGAACTCCCGATTGAGATCTCGTGACTAGGACAGAGAGGGGAAAATCCCACCAAGGATCGGCAGAACCTTTCTTGGAACCCGGCGGTGCAATGGTTGAAGGAGGAGATTGCCGATAGAGAGAGAGAGATAGCAGCGAGCGGGAGGCTTCGTCCAGGCGGCGGAACTGCTTGCGTTAGGCGGCGGGGTCGGCGGGCTGCTTGCGTCTAGGTCAGGAGAAGTGCCGAGAGGGGTAGAGCGAGAGAGGATTTAGAGAGAGAGGGTTGGAGGAAATAAAACTTGCTTAATTGAAACCAAAGGGTTCACCTGGTTGATAACCGGTTCATACGACTTGCCCCCCACTTGGGCTTAGACATGGGAAAATAAAACAACATTGCAGAAATTAAATATGCGCTCAAAATAATAAAACATCCAGATACACTCATGCGGTCGTGGCATATGGTTGGCGCTAATACGTGTGGCCCCAGTGTGGGTCTGACTCGTCACGTATCATAACATCGCCGCCCTCGTTGAAAGATAGCTTGTCCTCAAGCTGGACCGGAATATCGACTAGGAGAGAAGACGGCGGGGAACCCACGAACAACTTGAGCTGAGAAATATGAAAAACATCATGAATGCGAGCCTCCGGGGGAGGACCGAGGCGGTAAGCCACGTTGCCAATGCGTTTTGTGATCGGAAAAGGGCCAAAGAACTCGGGTCCCAATTTGTTGGAGGCGGGTTGTCGTGTAGCGGTTACTTGGTGGAAAGGGAGGCGCCACACTCAAACCCAATCGCCTACGACGAGGGTAAGCTCGCGGTGACCACAGATGTAGGCGACTTCCATGCGTTGTTGAGCCTGTAAGAGACGGTTCCGGGCTGCATGCACTCATCTCTGTCTTCCAAATCCCGGTCCACGACATCCAAACGGGCCGAGCCGCCCGTATACGACAGGAGGCGTGGAGGTTCCCGACCGTAGATGAGTCGAAAAGGAGTGGTCTTCAACGCCGTGTTGTAGCAATACTCTATCCAAGGAAGCCAGTGCGGCCACTCCCGGGGACGATCACCGGTGACACACCGCAAATACATCTCAACTGTGCGGTTCACTACCTCGGTCTAGCCATCGGACTGAGGGTGGTAGGCCGAGGAAAAGGCGAGCTCGGTACCGCTGAGGGAGAAGAGCTCCTTCCAGAAATTGCTACTGAACACCTTGTTGCGGTCCTAGACAAGAGTTTCTGGCATGCCGTGTAAGCGAAAGATCTCTTGAAAAAAAATTCGGGCGACGTTCTCGGCAAGGAGCGGCTGAGCCAAGGCAAGGAAATGGGCCCTATCGAGAAACGATCCACCACCACCATCAAGATTGATTTCCCGCGGACAGAAGGCAGTCCTTCGACAAAGTCCATGGAGAGATCCGCCCAAATCTGTGTCAGCACCGGTAAGGGTTGGAGAAGACCCGCCAGAAGAAGATGATCCGTCTTGTTTCTTTGACATACTGCGCAGCCGGCAATGAAGATATGAACGTGCTTGCGCATCCCTTTCCAGAAGAATTCCAGGCGCAGACGTTGGAGAGTACGGTAAACGCCTTCATGACTGCGAGAATGGACATCCTCCAAGATTTTGGAAATGGGAGGAGATGCCGTGTCCACGTACACATGATCTCGGTAGAGGATAAGACCATGGCGGGTTGTCCATTGATGATCCGTGAGGCCGGTTTCCGCCCGATGGAGGAGTTCTGACAGGCTGGTAGATTGTTGGATCTCCTGGCGGAGCAAGGATAGAAGGTCGGCCGTTGGAAAGGAGATGGCAAGGAGCGAGGCCGCAGTTTGAGTGTCCCGGCGAGAGAGGGCATCGGCGATGCGGCTAAGCACGCCGTCTCTATATTCCACCTGAAAGTCGAAGACGAGAACTTTACTCACCCACCGTTGTTGCGACACCGTTGAGAGACGTTGTTCGAGCAAGTACTTGAGGCTATAGTGGTCTGTCCGAATGACGAATGGGTGGCCCCGCCGCCCCATAAGTAAGGACGCCAATGCTGAACGGCTTTGGCGAGGCCGATGAGTTCTTGTTCATATGCCGGCAATTTGCGATGATGTACGACTGCCTGGCGACTGAAATAGGCTATCTGATGCCCCTCTTGTTGTAGCACTGCGCCATAGCCTAGTCCCGAGACATCACATTCCACAAGGAATGGTAAGGAGAACTCCGGCAGGTGGAGAATGGGAGCGGACAACAATGCCTCTTGTAGGGAGCGGAAAGCCTGTGTTGCGGCGTCCGTCCACATGAAGGCGTTCTTCCGGAGTAAGCTCATCAAGGGAGTGGCAATGGTGCCGTAATCGCGTATGAAGCGGCGGTAGTATCCCGTGAGACCAAGGAACCCGCGTAAGTCGGTAGGTCTTTGTGACATAGGCCACGACGCGACTCCTTGGAGCTTTGCAAATGCCCAATCCGTGGACCACATGCCCCAAATAAGTGACGGAGCTCTGCCCGAAAAAGCATTTGGAGGCCTTAAGAACCAATTGGTGAGTTTGCACCAAGCTGAGAACGATATGGAGGTGTTGTAGGTGCTCCGCCCATGACTTGCTATAGACAAGAATATCGTCAAAAAAACAAGAACGGACTTTCGAAGGAGAGGGCGGAATACCTCTTTCATTAGAGCGTGAAAAGTGGAAGGAGCGTTCGTTAGACCAAACGACATGACCAAGAATTCGAAGTGACCATTGTGTGTGCGGAACACAGTCTTCTCCACGTCGCCGGCCGCCATGCGGACTTGATGATAACCAGAGGACAAGTCCAGTTTGGAGAAGAAACACACGCCATGTAGCTCGTCGAGGAGTTCTTCCATCTCCGGAACAGGGAACTTGTCCTTGACCGTGTGGGAGTTCAGTGCCCGATAGTCGACGCAGAGCCGCCAAGAACTGTCTTTCTTGTGCACTAACAAGACCGGGAATGAAAAAGGGGACACACTGCGCCAGATGAGGCCTTGTTGGAGGAGAAGGTCGCATTGCCGCTCGATCTCATCCTTCTGATGAAAGGGGTAGCGGTACGGTCGTATCACAATCGGGGCCTTGCCCGGAAGGAGGCATATGCGATGGTCCTGTCGGCGGCGAGGCGGAAGGCCCAAGCGTGGACTGAAAATGTCGGGGAATAACTGCATAAGGTTCGCTAGATCCGTAGGATGGCTGTCTGACTTCGCCACCGGAGTGGAAAGAGGCCCGGTGTGCACAAAAAAGGAGGGAGACTGCCCCGGTCCTTGACCTTGCCACTGTACCAAGCAAGAGCCCGCATGCCATGATATGGTAAGGCGATCAAAATCTCATGTGAGGGGTCCCAAGGTGCGCAACCAACGAACGCCCAACACGATCTCAAAACCATGAAGATCCACCAAAAAGAGGTCTGGTAGTCGTCCACTGAAAAAGCCATGCGCCGACAAACTCCCGGGCACGACATCTGCGGGCCGTTTGCCACGACCACCTTGATGTGGCTACGGGAAACAAAAGGAAGGTGCAGACTAAGGGCCCTGTCATGACGAATGAAACTGTGGGTGCTGCCCGTATCCATGAGGTCCAAGAGTGACGTTCCCCCCACATCCACATACATCTGAACGGTGCATCCTTCCTGCGGTCCGACCAGAGCGTGGAGAGAGAGTTGTGGCGTGCCAAAGTCGTCGGTGCCGTCGTCATCATCCTCTGATGGGTCATCAACTTCCAGCCAGAATAACCGCTTGCACCTGTGACTGGGGGTGAAATGTTCGTCACAGTTGAAACATAAACCTTTCTCGCAGCGAGCTGCCATCTCGGGCCGGGACAAGCGACGTTCGAAGGTGGGACGCGGTGGTTCTTCCCCGCTCGGGGGCTTGGGGTCAGAAAATCCGAAAGGCGGTCGGTGGCTGACGTGATCACGACGGCCCGGAGGCAGCCGGTCAAGCAGTAGGCAGCGTTCGCAAGCTCGAGCAAGGCTCATTGCGGTCGTGAGATCTTGTGATTTTTGAAATTCCACGTCCCAATGCAAGCGTTTCGGTAAACCGGTCGTGAAGAGTTGAACCTGCTGCGAAGGCAAAACGGAAGTGGCGCGTGACAGTAACATCTGAAATTGCTCCAAGTAGGACTCAATGGAGCTCGATTATTTGATGGCGACGAGGTCACTGAGGGGATTTCCCGGCATCGCCGGTCCAAACCTGAGTGTGCATGCCGTCCGGAAGTCCTCCCAAGAGGTGTTGGGGTGTTCCCGCAGGAGTTGAGTAAACCATAACTGTGCCGGTCCAAGGAGGTGGAACGAAGCGATTTCGACACGTTCCTCTTCTGGAGTACGCTGATTTGTAAAGAAAATATCACATCGCGTGAGCCAAGGGAGTGGATCTTCTCAGCCTTCGTAGATCGGAAAGTCCATACGAGTGAAACGATGAAAGGGGAAGCTGTCCCCTCGAGGGGGAGCCGACTTTATCCGGCTCGTTGTGGGGGGAGGCCGCGTAGGCTGTCAGCGGCGGAGGCGGGGCGCCTTGTATGGCGTCCAAGCGAGCGTTTAGGGCTTTCATCTTGTCGTTTTGGGTGGCGAGCATGGGCCGGAAGAGCTCCATGACTTCGGTGAGCGAAGGTCCGCCTTCGGCCATAGAGGATGGCTGCTGGAGGGTGACAACTGGCGAGGGAAGCAAGCCGGTGGCCGAGCTAGGCGGAAACAAGTGCGCGGGTGGGCGGCGCGGCGCGTTTAGGGCGGCGCGGTAAGTGCCGGAGAGGTGAACGCTGACGTTTAGCTCTGATACCTAGTTGTTATGGGCTCCTGATTGAGATCTCGTGACTGGGCGAGAGAGGGGAAAATCCCACCAAGGATCGGCGGAACCCTTCTTGGAACTCGGCGGTGCAATGATTGAAGGAGGAGATTACTGATAGAGAGAGAGAGAGATAGCAGCGAGCGGGAGGCTTCATCCAGGCGGCGGAACTGCTTGCGTCCATGCGGCGGGGTCGGCGGGCTGCTTGCGTCTAGGTCGGGAGAAGTGCCGAGAGGGGTAGAGAGAGAGAGGATTTAGAGAGAAAGAGGGTTGGAGGAAATAAAACTTGCTTAATTGAAACCAAAGGGTTCACCCGGTTGATAACCGGTTCACACGGCTTGTCCCCCACTTGGGCTTAGACACATGGGAAAATAAAACAGCTTTGCAGAAATTAAACATGCGCTCAAAATAATAAAACATCCAGATAGACTCATGCGGTCGTGGCATGTGGTCGGCGCTGATACGTGCTGCCCCAGTGCAGGTCTGACTCGTCACGTATCATAACAAAATACCACTTCCCTTTCCTACCTGATCAATGTTCCAGTCAAAACAACAGTTAGGTAACCCCACCGATGCTTCCCACCCCATCCGCTCTACACTCATTGTAAGCTCCACCATCATTTGACTATCCTAAATTTCCCTAGAATTCACCCACCAGGCACGAGCTAGTGTCAGATTAGATCTTTGTAGAACTATCAACTCCCTGGGTTAATCTCCTGTACACGCTTATTTTGTATAGTTTGTGCTTGTTATCTATCTTTATGTCAATGTTTTAGTGATTCATACAATTGAGCTTGCCTTAATGCCTATTTAGTTATAATTATTTTTATTTGTTTCCATAAACTGTGTATGAAATTTAGGCATGTTGAAAGTTGGGGTCCTTTAACTTGATTTTTCCTGATTCCCGAAAGCACTTAATGACTTGTTATTCTTAGATTGCGAATTGTTCCCTAGTTTATTTTTCTCTAAGCTTAATTTGCTTTAGTATTTTACAAGTTGGTGGTAAATACATCAAGATTGAATGTTAAGATCTAGAGTTACACCAATTACAAGCTCAATTCGTAATAATATGGTACCATTGCCACATATTATCAATTCCACTCTCATTCGCCATTCCACACCGGTTCATCCACATAGGGCAATAAATCATTATCATCTGCTATCGAGTATCAGTTTCATCCTTGCCGAAGCCGTCCATGAGGTAGCCGTAGAAGTATGAAATTGTCGCAAATCCTTAAAATAAATACCACCAAACAAAAAACCACCAACCTCGTTTCGCTGTAGCATCGGTCAATTCTTCTGTCCTCACGCAAGCAATCAAAGGACTTAGTCAACTCATCACAACAAATTTCCTATGCGTAAGCCATCAACTACCTTTTGTCCACGACATCTGATACGACCCCTTCTCCAGGGTGGACCCATCGACACATCGCCTGACCCAAATTCCCTGGCTGGGTCGCACCAGAACTGCAACCCGTACACCCCAAGCAGCTCCCCGCACCCATTTAATCATGCGGTAGGTTGAGGCCGGGCTTCGAACCCTTGACCCCCTTGGTGATGAGAGATCATGAAAGTTCTTATCAAGGGGGTCAAGGGTTCGAAGCCCGGCCTCAACAATCTACTGCATGATTAAATGAGTGCGGAGAGCTAGTTGGGGTGTACATGTTGCAGTCCTGGTGCGACCCAGCCAGGGAATTGGGGCCAGGCGATGTGCCGATGGGCCCGCACTGCAGAAGAGGTCGTATCGTAAAAGTGCACTTTTATGATATGACCCCTTCATTTGCGTGTGCAATACCAGGCAGGCCGACGCTGGTTCGTTGAGCCCCAATTCCTGGCCCCTAATCCCAGGCTGGGCCGCACCAGGACTACAATCCGTACACCCCAACCAGCTCTCCCCACTCACGTTTCATGCGGTAGGTTGTTGGGGTTGGGATTCAAACCCAGTCCCTCCTTGATGAGAAGTCTTTACATTGACTCTCATCACTAACTGAGCTGCACCAACTGAGCTGCAGCTCAGTTGGTGATGAGAGATCATGAAAGTTTGTCTCATCAAGGAGGTAAGGGGTTCGAATCCTGGCTTCAACAACCTACCACATGATTAAATGTGTGCGGAGAGCTGGTTGGGGTGCACAGGTTGCAGTCCTGGTGCGACCCTGCCAGGGAATTGGGGCCAGGCGATGTGCCGATGGGTCCGCCCTGGAGAAGTGGTCGTATCAACATCCTTCCCACAGTCGATCGAATTCCTCCTAGCACCACAGATTTTGATCGACCAACTATATATCACTCTTCTCCATACTGAGAATTCATCAATCACAGAACCATGGATCGTTCCTTTAGGGCTTGTAACTGTTCTGGTTGTAACTTTAGGTAATTATCTACACTTCACAAAGAGCGATTGTAACTTCTCAAAACCGCCTCCTCCTCTCCCCATCTTCCACCCTACACCCTGTGGGCGTGCGTTACGAGTTACGACGATGCATCCGCCTGAGCACACCACCTCGCAGGAGGCATGACAACGTTTATGGAAGCCGCCACGATAATTTCATTGTGTACTTAATTAGTATTAGTTAATTAATTAATATTGATTAATTATTATTAATTAAATTAATTAATATTTTGTAATTGTGTTGCCCCCCTCATCTATATGAGGGGGAGGGTATGTGTGTTTAGGTAGGCTTTTTGTTAGTGAAGTTTGGGCTCTCATTTGAGAGAAACTACTTGGAGGACCGAGCCTTTAACAGTTGGCGGGAGTTCGTCTCTCGATTGTATTTCGTTCGTATGCAATGTGTAATGAAATTTCCTCTTCGGTAATAATGGTTTGACCTGCCGCCCTCCGCCCGCTTCCCTTTTAGCCGCCGGGTACCATCGCCTCCCTCAACGCCCATTTTGATTGAACAACGACCCAGTTTCACGGCATCATGACCATCCTTCATAGCATCTGGGACAGTCCGTGCTTCCATGCGACCCTCATCTAGCAGCACCCCTTCTGCAGCAATCGACGGCCGGTACGACGACCTAACTCACAACTCTCCGCCGCTTCCAGCAATGCTTGCCGATTCCGGTGCCACTCCTCCCAAAAGCCGCTGCCTCCGACCTTCCTCAGCCACGCTGACTCACATCGCAGGAGCATGAACCTTCGAGCGCTGGTTCTGGCGTGCGGCGCGATCAGCTCTTCCCCCCGCGTGCCTCCGCCGGTGCCACTGCAATCACGCGAGCCTCTTCCGCCTCCTATGCCAGCGCCTTCACTCTCCTCGCTCCTCTGGCCCGCTGTCTGCCTCACTCACCTCCGCACACACCGCTCCCGTGTGCCTCTGCCAGAAAGGCTCACATCGTTTCTTTCCTCGCTCTCCCTATAGCCGCTCCACGCCAAAAATCTCCATCCCCTGCTTCACGCCAGCACAGGTCGCAGATGAGGGGCTCCCGGTTCCTCCTGTCTTCGACTGCCACAACCTCCTTTTCTTTTGGTTTTTCTTCTGCTCTTGACCTACTGAGACGTTGCTCCACGCCATCCCGACTAGCTCACTTGAAAGGACATGACAAACCTTTTTCTTTTTTTCTCCCCTTATCTTCCTTCCCCACTCCCTGCCATCACATGGCTCATATCTTCCCCCCCCTCCTTGGACCCCCCGCGGGTCGAACTCTCTTGCATTTCTTTTCCTCGTGGAACCTCCTCCCAGCTGGTATCGGCCGCCGACATTCTAAAGACTTGGACAAATATTCTAATCTTGACCTTGGGGACAAGGTCAATTTTTAGGAGCGACATATTGTTACGACGATGCATCTGCCTGAGCACACCACCTCGCAGGATTGATGTCAACGCTTATGGAAGCCGTCGTGATAATTTCAATGTACTTAATTATAATTAGTTCATTAAAATATTTTGTAATTTTGTTGTCCTCCCTCATTTATATAAGGGGGAAGAGTATGTGTGTTTAGGTAGGCTTTTCATGAGCGACATATTGTTATCGACTAGTCTCTAACTGACATAATCAAGTATTACGAAGCACTACCAACTACATCAAGCGACTGCCTCACATAGAGATGGCTTATTGCAGGGCGAAAGAATTGTGCTTTACTTTTGATGAAGCTTTTACACCAGGACATCATTGCAAGAAGCTTTTCTGGCTGGATATTTTGGAACCTGATGAAAAAGACATTTGATCATGCCTTGATGTTTGACTTTCTATAAGCTTGATGAGAGGATCTATTTGAAGGAGGGGTGTATAGTTATGGTTGTAATTTGGAGGTGTATTTATTATTTTTAGGTGTGTTTGGATCTATTGTTGCATTTAATAATTTATTTTGCATTTTGAGTATTTTTGTAATTCTTATGCTTGTTGGAACCTTTTTATATTTTATTTTATGAGTTGTTTTCGTTGTCTCCTAGTGCTTTTGGAACAAAAAATAAGAATTTGAATTCTTCTCTAACTCTAAAAGTGCCCGCACAGTTGGCAACCGACATTTCCTAGCTTAGCAGTATCTGTTCATCCCTGTCTCCACGTTACGAACTCAGTCCTTAACCATTGTTGACAACAATATTAGGAGCAGTGCTAGTAACATGAGGTTCCTGAAGAAAAAAACATGAGAATAAATTTTGGGAGATGAGAAAGAACTTGTTAAAAGAGTAATGATCAGGATCTTCCCTAAAATATTTGGTAAATGCATTGTCATTTTTCCAACTATAGCGTTGAAAAAGATCGCACATCGACTCCATTAACAATAGTGAACACATTCAAAATCTTATTAATTTCTTTGAGCTTGATAAGATTTCTCATCTCTTCACAATTCTCGAGCTTTTCTTCGTTGTCATTTCTATCCCTTAAGAACCTCCATTCCTTCTTTTGTTGGAAAACATTCATTCGGATTCCTACTTGATCGACCCTTATAATAGAATCATCCAAGGGTAATGAAGCACCCTCACGATTGGGTACCCTATCATCGTTGCGAGGAAGGAGTTCCTCGGGTTGGTTAATAGCACCCGTTTGAACGTTCAAGTATGGTCTTCACAGTGTTGCGAAACAAGGACAACGACTCTTGTCCATTGACTATGATTGCTAACATTTGTTGGGTTGTATAGTATTTTCTTCAACTTCTCTTTTTCCAAGTACAACATTGGTTCGTGCTTCAACATATTCAAAACCATGATCCGATGTTCTTCCCCAATCTCCATAATATTGTTTTATCCTCAGTATATGATCTCATGTTCGTACTGCGACCTTCTCCCCAAATGTGATGACACATCCATATCGACCACATCAAAGATGATAGGTTGCCAAAAGACACTTTATTTGTTTTGGAGACAATCTGACTATGGTCACACTTTATGTTACGGCGATCAACGAGGGAGACGAGGGCGAGGGGCAACCTACAGTGTGGCGAGTTTACCAACGCCGGTAGCGCGGCGGGCGAGCCGTTCCGACGTAGTCGACGCCGTACCAAGGAGGTGTTTTCTTTTCTGCAGTGCTTTTGTTATTTCCTTAATTGCCCTTGTTATGTCCGTATTTGTCCGGCACGTATATAAGCCGGGAGACTTGTGTATTTTGGCATGCTTGAGTTTTATGGTGAAGTGTTTCTCTCTCTACCCTTCCTGAATTTCCTCTCTCCCTCTCTCCCTCTCTCTCTCGTTTTCCCTCCCCCTCCAAAAATTTCCGAAACCCTAACAAAGTGGTCCGACCTGCCCTCTTCTGGCCTCGGTCTCCGCCGCTCGAAGCCGATCCATCGACCTAAGGTTCCGCGCTCAGTCCCGATCGCGTGCTCCCTCGCGGTTCCCGTCAAGACCGCGTGCCTCCTCGCGTTTTCCCTGATCGCGTGCACCCTCCTCCCTCGCGGTTCCCGTCGAGGTCTCGCACGCTACCGCCATCACCGAGCGCCCTTCGCCACCTCCTTCGCGGGCACCGCCAACTCCAGCCACTGCCGCCAACTCCAACCAATTCCAGCCACCGATCCAGCCTCTGCCAAGCGCCCTTAGCCGCCAACTCCAGCCACCGATCCAGCATCTGCCGAGCAACCTTCGCCGCCAACTCCAGCCAACTCCATCGCCGAGCGCCCTTCGCCGCCATCTCCAGCCACTGCCGGGTCATCCTTCGGTCTCGCCAGCCTCCCCTCCGTGTGCATGCCCCTCGTTTGCGCTCCATGGGCAATCGGGACACCACGCCGTCCCTCCTGGCCACCGATACAGCCATCCTTCACCGCTTGGAGGACCACGACGCCTCGATTGCCTCCCTGTAGGCTCTAGTCCTCCGCATGGACTCCAAACTCGACTCCCTGCTGGCCGTCCGTCCCTCCACTTCCGCCGCCTCCGCGCCCGAGTCGCCGTCTGTCCTTGGCGCTCATCCAGACACCGTCCCGACTGTGGTTTACCCGCCCGGCGCTGTCCCCGCAGTCCCCGCAGTCCCCATTCTCTCGAGGTGCCCTCCTTCAACGACACCGACCCCTTCGGTTGGATCGTCCGCGCCGAACAATTCTTCGACATTCAGCAGACACCGGAGACACACAAAGTCAGTACGGTCATGATTGGCATGGAGGGATCCGCCCTCCATTGGGTTCGTTGGCTCCGCCAAACCAACCCGGCCCTGCAATGGCCGGCCCTCCAGCAAGCACTCATTAGTCATTACGATACGCGCTATTCTGGCACTGCCGTCGAGCGGCTCTGTGGAGTTTGCCAGACAGCCTCTCTTGACGACTACATCGATGAGTTCATCGCCCTCGCCACACATGTTCCCGGCCTACCACCGGACCACTACCTCAGCTTCTTCATGCATGGTCTTTTCCCTCACATTCGGGCTCGGATACACACCCACCCCCCCTCCATGAAGGAGGCCATGGATCTCGCCCGCTTGGTCGAAGCGGAGTTTCAGACCCGTCCCCCGGACACAGGCCGACCACCTCCAGCACCGGCGTCGCGACATGCACCCCAACCTCTTCCTCCCTATCGGCCGCCACAACCCGAAACTCCTCCGGGACCCGGACGGGCCGCACCTCCGCCTCGACCCCTCGGCCTCCGGCCCACCCCTTGCTTTCCAACCAGGAATACAACGATTTGCGTGCTAAGGGCCTGTGCTTCCGCTACAAGCAACCCTACACCCCCACGCATGATTGCCCACTGAAAACCCTTCGGGTCCTCATCGGCGAGGAGGAACCCGAGGTGACTCTTCCGTACTTTGAGGCTCTGGAGCTCGAGCCCACCACCGAGGATTCCCCGGCAGCCACATTTCACCGTCTGGACCTTCCGCTCTTCGCCGTCGGCGGGTTTTCGGGCCCTCAGACGATGGCGCTTCGGGGATCGCTTCATGGGACCTCCGTCGTGGTCATGATTGATAGTGGTGCCAGCCATAGTTTTATTTCCCAGTGCTTGGTGGATTGCTTATCTCTTCCAGTGCGGACCGGTGACCGCTTCACGGTGTGCTTGGGAGACGGTCTCTGGCGCGCGACCGGTGGCTTATGCGCGACGCTCACTCTTACGCTCGGCCAAAGCCCCTTCCGGGCCGACTTCTACGCCTTCCCTCTAGGCGGGGTGGATCTTATTCTTGGTGTGACTTGGTTTCGGACTCTTGGGGACGTCAACATCAATTGGGACCGCATGACGATGCGCTTCCTCTGCGGGGGGGGGGACACCGTGTTTACTGGAGGGCGAGGCCTCCTTACTCTGCCGACCCGTCTCTCTTCGCTCCCTTCAGAAATCCACTGATGTTGAGTGGGCGGCCACCTTATGGCACGTGGCGGGACAGCCCGAGGCCGTCCCCTCCCCCGCTCCAGCCCTTCAGGCCATTTTGGACAGCTTTCCGGACCTCTTCGCCGACGGGACTCGTTTTCCCCCGCCTCAACCTACGGATCACTGCATTCCACTGCGCGAGGGGGTGTCCGCCATTTCAGTTCGGCCATACCGTTACGGATACGCCCAAAAGGGCGAGATAGAGACTTTGGTTAGCGACATGCTCTCAGCAGGCATCATCCGTCCCAACGCTATCCCCTTCTCGAGTCCCGTCCTCCTGGTCCGCAAAAAGGACGACAACTGGCGTTTCTGTGTCGGCTATCGGGAACTCAACAAGGATACCGTACCGGATAAGTATCCAATTCCAGTCATTCAGGAGCTCTTGCACGAGCTGCGGGGAGCGGTGTTCTTCTCGAAGCTGGATCTGCGGGCCGGCTACCACCAGATACGGGTGCGGGAGGAAGACGTTCCCAAGACAGCATTCCGCACACATGATGACCATTATGAGTTCCTAGTCATACCCTTTGGCCTGACTAACGCCCCGCCACCTTTCAGGCTACCATGAATGACCTGTTTCGACCGGTCTTGCGCATGTATATCTTGGTGTTCTTCGATGATATTCTCGTTTACAGCTCATCGTGACAGGATCATCTAGACCACATTCATGCCACCCTCACCACACTCCAAGAGAACTCCTTCTGTGTGAATCCCAAGAAGTGCGTCTTCGGTCAAACGGAGGTTAGCTACTTGGTCCACACTATCTCCGCCAACGGTGTGGCAATGGACTAGGAAAAGGTGCAGGCCGTGCTTCAGTGGCCCACACCTCGCTCCCTCCGCGTCATTAGAGGGTTCTTGGGCCTCACAGGATACTATCGTCGTTTCATCCGGGACTACGAAAAGATCTCCAAGACACTCTCCACTTTGCTGAAGAAATCCGAGACGGGCACCTTCCAGTGGACACCTCTCGCGGCGGAAGCATTTCGGGCCCTCCAGCTGGCCTTGAGCACCTCCCCGGTCCCGGCCATGCCAGATTTCTCACAACCATTTGTGGTGGAGTGCGACGCTTCCGGCTCAGGAGTTAGTGCCGTGTTGATGCAAGTCGGTCAGCCCATCGCCTATTTCAGTTGGACATTCTCGGCCACCGTTCGACCCCACTCCGCCTATAAGTCCGACTTGATGGCCCTGGTCCTCGCCATTCAGCATTGGCGGCCGTACCTGCTGGGCCTCCACTTCACCGTCCGGACGGACCACCATAGCCTGCGCAATCTTCTCCACCAGAAGATCGCCACCCCGACACAACAAATCTGGATAGCCAAACTCCTCAGGTGTTGGGGTTCAGCAATGCCCCCGGTGTTGCGGCACTAGTCGAAGCAGAAGGGCGTGTTCCCTGTGGGCCTAACTGGCCGCCCCGTGGATCCTGCCTAGGGTAGCCAGCTCTATAAAGGAGCGGTAGCGCCTTCCCCAAACAGTCCGGCCTTTTGGGAGAGTTGGTAGTGCCGAGTCCCTACAAGTGGTATTAGAGGAGGTCACGGGTTCGAAACCCCGGAGTCGTTTCTGGGGGGGGGGGGGGGGGGGGGGGGGGGATTGTTGGGGTTCAGCAATGCCTCCGGTGTTGCGGCACTAGTCGAAGCAGAAGGGCGTGTCCCCTGAGGGCCTAACTGGCCGCCCGTTGGATCCTGCCTAGGGTAGCCAGCTCTATAAAGGAGCGGTAGCGCTTTCCCCAAACAGTCCGGGCTTTTGGGAGAGTTGGTAGCGCCGAGTCCCTACATCGGGTACGACTTCGATATTGAGTTTCGGGCCGGGGCATCCAACCGAGCGGCTGATGCGCTCTCCCGCCACCCGGCGACGGCCCGCTTGCCGATTATCTCACGACCCTATTGGGAGGACGCCAACATTCTTCAGCAGGAAGTGGCCGCCGACCCCGCGTGTCCGACGATCCTGGGAGTTCTCCGAGCAGACCCCACGGCCCGCCCACCGTACCGCCTTGTGGGCGACCGCCTCTACTACCAGGACCGTTTCGTACTGCCCGCCTCTTCACAGCTGTTACCACATCTGCTCATCGAGTTCCATGCTACTCCGGAAGGCGGTCACGCTGGTGCTTTCAGGCTATACCGCCGCCTCGCCGCCTCCTTGTATTGCCCTAGAATGTTCCAGAAGGTCAAGGCCTTCGTCGCAGCCTGCCTACTATGTCAGCGGGCCAAATACGAGGCGACTTTTCCGGGGGGGCCTTCTCCAGCCCCTTCCCATTCCGACGCAGGTATGGGAAGATATTTCCATGGACTTTATACTCGTCTACCCCGCTCCATGACCTGTGACTGCATCCTGGTGGTGGTGGACTGTCTGTCCAAGTATACTCACTTCATCCCGTTCCGCCACCCATTCATGCCCCCCGGGGTGGCCGCCGCCTTCGTTGATGGAGTAGTCTGCCTACATGGGTTCCCTCGCTCCATTGTCAGCGACCGCGACCCGCTTTTTCTCAGTGCCTTCTGGCAGACGCTCTTCATGATGCAAGGCACACATCTCCGCATGAGCACATCATACCACCTGCAGACGGATGGCCAATCTGAGGTCATGAACCGCTGCCTTGAGACTTATCTGCGTTGTTTCGTGTGCGACCACCCGCGGGTTTGGGCCGAGTGATTATCCTGGGCCGAATATTCCTTCAACACCTCATTCCACTCCAGCACCGACACTACACCCTTCGAGGCAGTCTACGGTCGACCTCCTTCAGTTCTGAGCCGCACCATCCCCGACGAGTGTGCGGTCGCCGCGGTTGACAGCTTACTTCGAGACCGTGATACCATGCTTCAGCAGCTGCGCCAGCACCTCCAGCGGGCACAAGATCGGATGGTGGCTGCGGCCAACCGCCATCGCCGCGACGTCCAGTTTAGCGAGGGGGACTCTGTCTTCCTCAAACTCCGGCCACACCGCCAGGTGACGGTGGCCCCGCGAGTTCACTCCAAGTTGGCGGCCAAATTCTACGGGCCTTTTGAGATCGTCGCTCGGGTGGGCACTCAGGCGTACCGCCTCCGCCTACCTCCGTAGAGCCGCATTCATCCCGTGTTCCATGTATCACAGCTCAAGCGGGTGATTGACGATCATCCTGTTGAGGAGATGCTTCCATCGCCGGACCCTGGCGCCCCCCCTCCGGCATTCCAGCCACAGCCATCACGGAGATGCGCATGATACAACGTACATCACAGCCAGTGGAGCAGGTCTTGGTGTTATGGCAGAGACTTCCACCCTCAGAGGCGACATGGGTAGATCGCGCCGACCTGCGCCACCAGTTCCTGGACTTTTGCCTTAAGGACAAGGCAAATTTCCCAGACGACGAAATTGTTACGGCGATCGACGAGGGAGACGAGGGCGAGGGGCAACCTCCGGTGTGGCGAGTTTACCAACGCCGGGAGCGCGGCGGGCGACCGTTCCGACGTAGCCGGCGCCGTACCAAGGAGGCGTTTTCTTTTTTGCATTGTTTTTGTTATTTCCTTAATTGCCCTTGTTATGTCCGTATTTGTTCGGCACGTATATAAGCCGGGAGACTTGTGTATTTTGGCATGCTTGAGTTTTATGGTGAAGTGTTTCTCTCTCTACCCTTCCTGAATTTCCTCCCTCTCTCTCTCTCTCTCTCTCGTTTTCCCTCCCCCCTCGTCCAAAAATTTCCGAAACCCTAACACTTTACCCTCCCAATATTATATGGGTTCTCCTTTTCTTGAGTGCGTAGTTGTAGTTATTCTACCTTACTTTTGGAGACTATGTTCTTCGTGCGCCCATTGTTGATGGCGACTATGCAAGTATTTCATTACACATTGCAATGACTACAGAAGATGTTGCATCACCGAGTCAACTACTCTTTCTAGGGGACATACATAACGCGAAGGAGGATGAGGGAGTAATTTTGAGGGAGTTGTCTGCTCTCTCTTCTTTTATTGACCTTTGATTTCTTATCACTACTCTAGTATGCCATTTAGGGATTCCAGTCGAAAGATTATTCTTAATTTTATATGTCCAGTTTCCTTACATAATCCTTGATTATATGACATGATATTATGTGCTTCTACTGTAGAAGAAATGCATGTATTCCCTTTATATTATTATTATTATAAAATGCAAACACGAAGACGCAGATATTGTGGGTTATCAGTTGATTTATCAGTCATATTGCTTTTCAATTGGCAAGGTTTTGGGTTGCAGTGAGATTTCAGCATTTTCATTTTATTCGGAAGGCAGGGAAAGTGGCTGATGCAGAAGAACATGCCATTGAGTCATGGCTTGTTGCATGGGCTTTCCAATCCGATTCTCAAGGAAGCCTCTTAAATTCTGTGTTGTCTGCTGAACCTTCTTGGCTGGAGATGCGCAATTTGGGCTTGGGATTTTGGTTAACAAATGTATCTGAACTACGGGCAAGGGTAAGAGTGGGCTGGTCTTGGTCCCTACTTTCTGTTGTTACTTATTTATATAATTTCATCTTTTGGTGCTCAAGTTCTTTAATTTTTTGGAATGAGATTTGATAAAATGCTCAAGTAAAACATATTTACCTCTTTCTTCCATATATTATCTGTAAGTAATTGGCAACTTAAATTGACTTATTCTCATGTTCGGCAGTTTTATGATTGTTAGAACCTATGCTTCAAACCTAAAACCAATTCGTTTTAGGTAGGTGGCCATGATCTATATTAAATCTACCAGGATACAACAATCTTCCAATGTGACTATTTTCTCATTGATGATTTAGGTCAATTTATTGTATTGATGCTCACTGATAATGTCATGGTTTTATGCAATTTTAGATCTTGTAGCGTGGAGCATCTCATTGTTTATTTACATAAGACTAATATCTATGCTTGTAGGCCATTAGCACAATAAGTTTCTCTTTTGTTTGCATACTTTATCAGCTGTGTCTTCTAAGTTTTTCACTGATTGACCCCTTGCCTTCTGCATTCATGCCATTTGAAGTTTGCAATGGTATGGTGGGGGCCTTGTTTCTGGTAAGAAATGGCTTCTAAAATGTAATTTATGAGAATCTCAAAGAAAAATGATTTTTTTCTTGTCAAGCTTGTGACATGTAAGGTTTCTAGGTCCTTAGAAGGGGCTTTTTGCAATTTAGAAGTGGTTGTCTAAGAACACAATTATTTGATCATGTAACCACTTCTTGCAATTAGTTTTGCACTACCATCAAGTTTTTTTTCTTTTTCTTTGGGGTTGTGTCTCTATTTAGGTGGCCTAGGGTTTGGTCAGCTTAGGGTAATGAAAATACTGTGAACTATTTGTCTTTAAAAGAGCTTCTTACTATACATTGTACATAGTCCCACATTGTGACTTGTATATTTAATATAGATGCTATGCTCGTTCACCTACAACTAATTGGTTTTGAGTTGATATCAAAGCAGGCTATGCCCAATGACCCATTTCATGCGCTCAATTAAAAAAAACATTTCCATGACCATGAGTAAATCTCATGGTTTCTGCTCTATTTTTGGCGCAGGGTAGGCTGTGTGCGAGGGCGTGCCGATGCTAAGGCAATCCCACGTGATTGTGATGCAAGATGGACCCAACTAAATGCAACCTAAATGGAATGCAAATGGGTTTAAAACTTTTAATCCGGAAAATTAATTTTTGCAGTGAAGATTTTATAAGCTAAGCAAATTAACCCAAGATGAATAATAAGTTTCTGACGTACAAGCAAACCACGCCAACACTCACAAAAAGTACTATCTACTACAATTTCCACGATTAAGCTATATAGAACAAAGACAATAAAGAATGAATACACTAAGGAGTCAAGGTACCCAAACAATTATGAAATGTTATCCCAATACTCAATAATGAAGAATTAACCACAATACAGTAAGACTCGCATAGCGTTGGAGATCCGGTAGCGGCGGTGGGAGTAGATCCCTGGTGGTAGACGGTTACGGGTCCTCCGTCAGTTATCTTGTATTATTATTATTATTTATATGTTGAGTCGAGTCACTGTATCGAGTCGTGTTGCATTGAGTCATAGTTGTCGTAGCGTTTAAGTGTTTTTAATATTTGACGTATGTTTGGTATTTACGGTTATGCCATCGACGCCTATATATAGGGCACTTGTGGTCATGTAAGGATTATGCAAGAAATATATCAAAGTCTCTTTCTCTCCCTCAAGCTTCTTCTCTCTTCTTACCCCTCCCTTCTAGGGTTTCAACTTCTCTCATCTCCTCCACCATTTCTAGGGTTAACAACCCTTGTATCCTCCACTCCGCTGCCATTCGATAAACTACCAAAAGAGGCATGTAACATCTTGGTATTAGGGACTTCTCGGTCCTCTTCCGCCGACTCACGCCAACACCCACCTTCTTGGTCCCTCCATTCCAGTCGCTGCTTCGTCCACCGTCCACGATCCAACATCCGTGCCTCCTCACATCCCGTATGCTCGTCCACTCGTTTGTCAGAGCACCTTCCACACGCACGCCACCATCAGAGCTTGCGCCATTTTCATTCCAGCAGCTTCCCCTCCGCCTGCGCGTGATCGACAACGAGTCCAAGGCTTCTTCTCCCGCGCCTGCATCCTCGACACAACCAGAGCTTTCTCTGCGCGTCATCGACGACGAGTCCAGACGCAATCCAAACGCGACTCTTCCGTCCTACACAGTCGGCGGAACAACAGGACGACTACGCAGCCTACCGCTTCGACGCCTCCTCATCAACACCGCCCAGTCCAATCGAGCTGCCCAGTCCAATCAACCCGCCCACGCCGTCTGCTGTTACAAGCACGCCTACCTCCCTCGAAGTGCACCCCAGCAGCCCTATTCACGGGCTACGATTTTTTTAATTGATTGATTACTTTAATTAATTCTTATATTGAATTAATTAAGTGATTAATTCCTTAAAATGTCTGCTCCATTAACCACCGCCGACAAAGATCTCATCACACAAATATTCGCTCGACTCGACAGTTTTGAAGCGCAGATCGACCGTGTGTTCCAACCTCAACTTGTCGAGCGACGCAACTCGCCTTCCCCCGCGGACGATTATTCCATCCCTTCACCGCTTCTTACTATACATTGTACATAGATGACCGGAGGCGGAAGAGGCGCGCCTTTAACAACTAGGAATTTGAATCATAGTCGTCGTAGCATTTAAGTGTTTTTAATATTTGACGTATGTTTGGTATTTACGGTTATGCCATCGACGCCTATATATAGGGCCCTTGGGGTCATGTAAGGATTATGCAAGAAATATATCAAAGTCTCTTTCTCTCCCTTAAGCTTCTTCTCTCTTCTCACCCCGCCCTTCTAGGGTTTCAATTTCTCTCATCTCCTCCACAATTTATAGGGTTAACAACCCTTGTATCCTCCACTCCGCTGCTTTCCGATAAACCACCAAAAGAGGCACGTAACATAGACCTGTCGGAGGTGGACTGCAGGAAGGAATTGATGTGGGAATGTGGAGGCACACAAGTGGTGGAGGGCTGGTTGTAGAAGTTTCGGTTTGTTGTTGGTGGAGAAACTGGAAACTGGAGATCGGGAGGCAGAGGAGGAATTTACGGGAGGAAGAAGTAGAGGAACGTGCGTGCGTCCACTTGCTGGGTGGCGATATCAGAAGGGGATGCTGTAAGCGACTGTGGGAATTGGGGAGGATGTCGAGCGGCTAGGGCTGATGAATGCGACGGAAGGTGCCGTTCTTCCCGTCGGCAAGAGATGAGGGATGCGTGACCTGAACGAGACTAAGGCTGCTCGCTGGGATTGGATTCACGTGGAGAGGGCAGTGTGAGATCGAAAACCAGTGGAGGGGAGGGAGAAGTAGTGGTTACTGGGGAATTACCGTGCGGTTAAAGGCTCGTATGGGGGAAAATCGTGGGAAACAGGGGAAATATTGTGATTGGAAAACGAAAACTGAAAATAGAACCGGAAAATGGAAAGGGAAACCGGGATGTCGCCCCGGGATCTCTCGGCGTCGCACCACGGATGATTTCCGGTCTGGAATTTCTCACAAATCAACAATGACTCTATGCTGCAGCATCCGCCACTATTTATAACAAGAGGGGGCGGTTGGGCACCGGGCGTGAACGACTATGATTGACCGTTACGCCCAATGTCCTAAAACACCAAAACAAATCTAAAAAAATAAAATAAAATACATAAAAATAATAGAACGACGAGCCGGACGCGCTCTTGGTCTCGGATCGCCGATCCGATCATTGCCTCCTGCACGAATATACGAAAGTGGTCCCTGCCGACTGGCGATCCGTACTCCAATGCCGATCTCCATCAATTTTGGTAGTGAAATGATATTGGATTTTGTAGTCATCCTTCAAAATATGATCAATGGATAGTTATTTTTCATTATGCTTGAGTTGGGATTTTGAAAATTTCAAGCGGACAAGTATTCCTGAACTCCTTTTATCCATTAAGCTAGGACTTGAATATTTATACTGGACAAAGCTGAATTAACATTAGTAAAAACTAGGTAAATATCATGTAAATGTAAAAGGAGGATGCATAATCTTTTATTACAATCTATGTGATATGTATCTGTATCAAGATTTCTAAATATACATCACACATATTCGTTGTTTTGTATATTTATAAAGTATTTTTGTGCCTTTTTTAATTCTTTCCTGCTTAATCTCCATGCATTATGAGCATACTGAAAAAAGCTTTACCATATCTTTTATGGTTTTTAATTTTTATGTGCTGCCTGGGAAATGATTTTTTTTCGAATTAATAATGTTTTTTTTGAATTAATAATGTTTTTTTTCATTTGGAAACAACTTCTATTCTCTGATTATACCTGTTGACGGTAGAAAAATATTTCATAGTTATGACTATGTATTTTTTGTGAACTTGCTTCTCTACTTTTCTAGCTAAATTATTATATTCTGGTCTCTACCTTTATCTTTTAGAAAGACACTCCAGCAATTTGATTATCCAATAGTTCCCAATTACCGAATTTTCCTTCGTTTTTTTAGTACAGATGGAGAAGCTGGCTAGACTGCAATATCTGAAATGTAAGAATCCCAAGGATTGTGCACTCTTATACTTAGCATTAAATCGTCTTCAAGTTTTAGCTGGTCTTTTCAAGATCAGCAAAGATGAGAAAGACAAAGTTTTATTTAAATTCCTCTCACGGAACTTCCAGGTACCGTATTTGCATAATGACATATAATATTGCCATATGTTGTACTTTTTTGTACTTGAATTGATGTTTTATTGCCCAAAAATATGCTTTCCTTAAATTTACAGGTTTTATATATCTCCAAACCACTTTACTGGTTGAAGGGTTGTAGCAGAATTGCTTGTTCAGATGCCTTGTCAGCAATGCAGTTTTGTCTGATTTTATCAGGCTTGTGCTTGAATAGGGGCTTATCTTAGTTTTTAAAATCAAGATAAGCATTAGTTTAAATTATTTTTGAATTCATTATACTTGAATTTATTTTAAATCTTACATAAACACAATTGGATGATAAGAACTGTAAGAGGAGTGAAGATAAGGTAACTGTACTTGATGGTGACCATCTCATGTAGGGCTTATAATCAAATGTGACCTAAAATCTTTTAGGGTACGCCAAATCTTATACGGGGAATGTGACACTTCCAGCGTCAAGGTATCTCTCCTTCCGAGTTACATGGTATAAAAGTTGAAGGTCTCCTTTCTTGGTTGATCCTGTCAGTGGGTCGACAAGTTTCAATCTTACAAAGATCAACAGCGGGTTGTATTGTCGTGGTATTAGGTGCTCGCAACTTCAATGGAGTTGGAGCCATTCCTCTGTGTTGTCGACGGATGTTCGTCCTACTATTACTGCAGAAGACATCGTCGACGTCTACTGCTAGGGTAGATGTCATTGAGGAATCGGGCCCTCACAACTTCTTTAGCAGACGTCGTCGACCGTAGCTCTTGCGTAAGGTGACACCGTTAACATCCGACTCAACGCCTACTCCCACCATTCATTTACGTAGGGACGTTCTATCTATCAGCCGCTAGCGATGACATTTCGACAAGAGGACAATCGCTGAATCGAGTTGAATAGGGCCTTTTCATCGTCCTGTTGGGAGCTTGTGTGATGTTCTATCTTCAGCCCGGGTGACTCCTGTGGGTACTTTCTTATGTCTTCATCCTCCACGTCTACTAGGAGTACCCTTGAGGATAAAACCACTTTGATTCAGACAACAATCAATAATGTTATTCACTCTCAACTCTCGAATTTCAAATTAGAAGGAAGTAGAACTACATATTACGATGAGTTTGATGGATGCGACAAGGCAAATCTTCTCACCACGGATTCCCCTTGAATCTTCTTTGGAAGGGGTAGACTAATGAATCTCATGTGGGATAGTATGGACACTCATGTGTCAGATCTTATACCACACTGCTCCAGCGGGAAAGAATTATGGACCTATCTGGACATGCTCTATTTGGGGAAAATTAATGCGAGTCGCATATATGGAGAGTCCCAGGCATGGAGTGGAACTGCTATGTGCACTGAGTCTATAACTTGTTAAAAGTCAAGCTATCTTAAGCTCACCGGGTGGTGACCATATCTCAAGCAGTGGCTAAGGAAGAAACTTAAGGGTCTCCCGTTGAGTGAATCAGATAGAACGAAAGAAACCTAAAGGTGCGTTCTCTCGATAGCATGGTATCAAAGCGATAAGTTCCTCGGCGCCGTCGTCCTCAAGGATCGGTCAGCCTGTCATTCGCTGCTGCTTCGTCGACGTCTTGTGCCGATCGAGGTCCTGCTCGTTTATGCCGATTGTTCCGTTTTCTGGCGTCGACATCTCTCCGCTGTTTTTTTTGCAATTGTTTCTGTTAGCAAATAGAACCGTAAAATTAAATTATGCGTGAATAGGGCCTCTTATATAAGAGGTTACAATAAGGGCTAATATAAAGCTAACACCCCCCCCCAAGTTGGACATGTTATATTCGTCATGCCCAACTTGTCGATGAAGCCACAGAAAACATTCACTCCCAGACTCTTAGTAAGAATATCAACTAATTGTCCCTCTGAATGAACAAAAGGAATACAAATGATCTTTTTCTCAATGTTCTCCTTGATGAAGTGTCTGTCCACTTCAATATATTTGGTGCGGTCATGCTGAACAGGGTTGTTGGCGATACTGATTGCAACTTTGTTGTCACAGTATAAACGGATAGCACTGCCCCCATGAAGTCCTTAATCACACAATAGAGAACGTAACCACAATCCCTCACATATGCCATGTGTCATCGCTCTAAATTCGGCCTCTGCGCTAGATCTTGAGATGACTGCTTGTTTTTTACTTCTCCAAGTAACCAGGTTACCACCAGCGAAAGAACAATACCCAGATGTAGAGCGTCTGTCTTCTATAGAACCTGCCCAATCCGCGTTAGTATACACCTCGATTTTCAATTCAGTATTAGGAGTGAAAAGGATTCCTTTGCCTGGCGATGTCTTCAAGTATCTCAAGATCCTATGAGCCGCATCGAGATGTCTCGTCTTTGGGGAATGCATATATTTACTAATTCTCATCAATGCTTTTCTTCATGGAAATTTGAAACACGAAGCACAGAAGATAAAGTGAGAGAAGAACAAAGGATGAATCCTTTCCAGCAATGGAGGAGAAAGAGCCATCAACAATGCTCACTTTATCTCATCCAGAAAGAGGAGAATGTGACACAAAACCTGAAGCTGATCCAGTCATGTGATTAGCGGCGTCGGAATCGATAATCCAATGAGTATAAGGATGGGCAGTAGCAGAATGAGCACCTGGAGTATCAGTGTGGGCAAGAGCAGTGGGGGAAGTGGCAGGCTCTATAGTAAGGCCAAGCATCATGCGTGGAAGGGCCATCATCTCTTCAACAGAGAAAGAGGATGACTGAGAAGTAGGAGTAGGGCAAAGAACTCCAGAAAAACAGATCTCAGGATCCTCGGTCAGATGAGCAAAATGATAGGTTCTCCCTGGATTTCTACCACGGCCGCGGTCACCACGCGATGACAAGCCTCCCCTGGGAGGAGAAAATCCATGTAGACTAAAGCAGGTATCACGGGTATGACAGAGGTTTGCCACAATAATCGCAAGTGAGATGGTGTAGGTTTAAGGTTTGAAATCACGAGAACCACGGCCGCCAGAAAAAGGCTGATGAGCAACCAACGCTGATCCCTCGGCAATAGCGGTGGCGTTCCAGGATTGTCGACGGTCAAACTCCTGCTGAACAATGCTGTAAACCTCTGGAAGCGAAGGAATATAAACACGTCCAAGGATCTGGACAACAATCTGATCAAAATCTCGGTGTAACCCATGCAAAAATTCGACACCCGATTACGTTCCACGTGAGCCCGCAGTGAGAGTTCATCCGCATTACAAACCATGACGAGAGAATCAAAGTGGTCGTACTCCTGATAGAGTTGAATAAACTCAAAATAATAAGCCGAAGGGGGGCAATCGCCCTGGCAAAGAAGAAAGATCTTGCGACGCAGTTGGTAGATCTGGGCTGCATTCCCCTTCCTGGAATAGGTACCCTCAACGCGTTTCCAAATATCAGCAGCAATTTCTAAAAAAAGGTAGTTGCGGGCAATGGATTTCTGCATGGAATTTATGAGCCAAGACATAACAAGGGAGTTTTCCGACTCCCATTGAGACCAAGTTTTAGAGTCCTTGGCCGGAGCACTGGTGGCGCCGCTGATATAGCCAAAGTGACGACGACTCTTTAAAGCTAAAGTGATGGAGCGAAACCATGATAGATAATTAGTATCGTCCAGTCTGATCGTAGTAATCAGAGAGAAATTGTGATCCAAGCCAGCCCGGGTAGATCCAGCGGGGGTCATGGAGGCACCCGAATCCGTCACTTCCGACATAAGAGAGGAACGCCTCCAAAAACATGATGGAGGGGGAATGGAGAATACTTCTTCAAAGAGCGGAGTGGAAAGAGGGTTTCATTTGAGAGCTAGAAACATTTCTCCTCTTAGGCCAAAAAACACGAGATCTGAGTCTGGGGAACATCAAACTGTTGAAATCTCTCAAGAAATCAGTAGAGCGATAAGCAAGCGAAAGCGAAACTTTTTCCAAAAATTTCAGGTCAATCGGACTGGCTGAGCTCCGGCGAGGGAAGCATCCCGTCGGCCAGTGCCAACTGGCCGACGCAAAGACCGCGCGGGACGGCCCCCTGGCAGGGAAGAGAGGGAAGGAAGGAAGCAGCGAGCGGCGGCTGGGGGAGAAGAAGCTTCTTCAGCGAGGAGCGGCGGCGGGGAGTGACGATGAGCGGAAGACCACACAAAGTTAGGTTACGACGAGGAGCGGCTCTGATACCATGTTAGCAAATAGAACCATAAAATTAAATTATGCGTGAATAGGGCCTCTTATATTAGAGGTTACAATAAGGGCTAATATAAAGCTAACAGTTTCTTCTTCTGGCGTTGACAACAGAGTTCCTTTGTCTTCCTGTTCCTGATGCCGCTAGTTCCGTTCCCGGGACACTTCTGCCGCTGGTTCCATTGTGTGGGGTTCTTCTGTCGCTGTTTTTTTCTGCCGCTGGTTCTTCTGTCGCTTGTTGTTTTTGCTGTCGGTTCTTCCTTTAGCTTCGGCCGTCTGCCCCCTTCTAGGTGGTGGTTCTCCTTCCTTTGTGCCATATTGGATGACAAATTAAAGGGTGTGAATGTCCCTGAAGGGGCTACTGATCACTCTAAATACTATAGTGGAGGAAGTTTTAACGTGAATTTCACTCATGGTGTGACTCACATCAAACTGAATGTGCGGAACTATCTTCTATGGGCTCAGTCTATGCGGATATGCATTGGGAGCCGTCGAAGACTTTGGTTTATGATGTAATCCGGAATTCTCTATTTGATTTTAAATTAATAAATTCAAGTTCATTTTTAAATATGTCGCGCAAGCTAGACGTTCCCAAATAATATCAAGTGACAATCGATCTAGAGTCCGCAAAGCGCATAAATGCCAACATTCGAGCATAATCAACAACACACAATAAATCATCTACATGCGTATAAAGGACAAACAAAGGGATTTCAAATTAACGACAAACAAGTTCGATATTAATTAAGGGCAAACAAGCTCTGATTTTAACGATCAAAATAAATATAAAGCATAGTTTTACCCTAACATGGTGTGAGCGGGAGACTCGGTGAGAGTTATACCTGCGGGCGACGAGTTCAACATCTTCTCGACTCTTCTAGGGCATGCGGCACGACGGTAAACCTCGCTCAAACAAGGGTTTCGGTTGAGTTCTTCTCCTCTGCCTACACGCCATTCTCCTCCCTCCTTCTCGATGACACCTAATATGGGGTCGTGTCTTCACCAAACTCTTATCTGGCAGAATATCGCTGCTTTGCCAACTAAGCTGCCGACCTAGTGCCGACTATATAAAGCCTCGATGGGATCTCCTCTCCTTCATACGATCTCTCCTCTGCCCTAGCTGTGTCGGCAGTAGCTCCAATTCCTCTTTGTGATTGCGTTGGTCGTGCTTTGGCTGTGTGGCTCAGCTCCTCCCTCTTCCTCTATTCCTCTTTCTCTGTAAGTTCTAATTTTACTTTATTATTGGATGTATGAATTTGTGAACATCCTCATTGCTGGAAATTTGTGTTTTGATGGTGATGTTGAGGATGATTTCCTCTTGATGGTCGGCTGTTATCAAGTTGGGATTATGTGATTATTATTATTCACTAAATTGATTTCATTATCAGGAAGAAAATAATGATTCTGGTAAATAAGCTAATGTATTTAAGGCTTTTCCCTCTCCCACTTTTTCTCCTTCCCATTTCTCTATTTCTGAAGTCTGAATTATGAGGTCTGAATTTGGATTCTTTTAAGTTTCTAAATTGAAATGTCTAGGGAAGGAAGAGATTTTGTGGCTTACATATTTTTTCAATAAGATATTGAAGACAAAGAGGATGTCGGACCAATAAATAGAAAATATCTTGGTACCTTTGTATACGAACAAAAGAGATATACAAAAATGTGTCAATTACAGAGGAATTAAATTAATGAGTCATATCATGAAATTATGAGAATGAGTAATATAGAAAAGAGTAAGACGAAAGACTAGCATCTCAGAGAATCAATTTGGATTCATGTTAGGGTGGTCAACTATGAAAGTTATACACCTCTTGAGGGGAATCATTGACAACTATAAAAAAAAATAAGATTTGCGTATGCTGTTTATCGATCTTGAGAAGGCTTATGATTGGGTTCCAAGAGAGTTCTTATGAAGAGTTTTGGAAAAGAAAGGTGTAAATGTATCATACGTTGTCGTAATCAAAGACATGTATACAAATTCAGTGATGAGGGTGAGGACATCTGGATGATTAACACAATAATTCCCTATCAAAGTTCGCTTACATCAAGAGTCACCTTTAAGCCTTATCTCTTTACCCTTGTCTTAGATGAGCTCACCGGACATATCCAACAAGCAATACCTTGTTGTTTATTATTTGCAGATGTTATTGTTTTGGTCGATGAGACGTACGAGAGTGTAAACGTGAAACTTGAATCTTGGTGAGAAACTTTAGAAAAAAAGGGTTTTACGCTGAGCAGGATAAAAATGGAGTATATGGAGCTTAAATTTAGTAGTGCAAGTACGAATGACTCTGTTATTAAGTTAGGTGACCGCGATATTTCTCGCAGTGAGTGATTTAAATATCTGGGATTGATTATTCTAAATGATGGAGGTGTAGATAACGATGTGATACATAGGATCCAAGCAGGTTGGTTGAAATGGAGAGGCGCGTCTGAGGTCTTATGTGATCGCAAAGTACCATTAAAACCAAAGTTGTTAATGTCGGATGTCGGCGACATGTCAGATTGAGTTTTTATATGTCGGATATCAGATATTGGAGACATGTCAGAGATATTTTAAAATATCGGATTTCTACATCTCATAAATAAAAATATATAAACTAAGTATACTTTTGTATTCAAAAAGTAAAAATTAAAAGAACAAGTAGATAGACATTGAGTCACCCAATAATAAATTAGAAGAGTGTCCAAACTAAAATATCAGTAACACATTACGACTACTACTAATAACTATCCCCAAAAACTACAACAAACAACAACACTCAAGCCTTTATCCCACGGTCCCACCATAGTGGGGTCGACTATATGGATCATTTGTCGCCATTGCGCCGTATCTTTAATCATAATCTCACTAAGACCTAAGTACATCATGTCTTTCCTTATAGTTTCATTCCAAGTATTTTTTGGTAACCTTCCCCGTTTAACATGCCTAGTAGCTAAACTCTCACAACGCCTAACATGTGCCTTTAATGGTCTCCTTTGTACGTCTGAACATCTCAATCGATCTTCTCTACAATTGGTGCCATTTCTGTCTTATCCCTGATACATTCATTCCTAAATTTTTCCAGTCTCGTGTGTCCACACATCCACCTAAGCATTCTCATCTCCGCAACTCCCTTTTTTTGCTCATGTACATAATTCACTGCCCAACACTCAGAACTGTAGAGCATCGCTGGTCTAATTGTAGTATGATAAAACTTTTAAGTTTTAATGGTACTTTACGATCACGTAATATCCCAGATGCGTCTCTCCACTTCAACCAACCTGCTTGGATTCTATGCATCACATCTTTTTCTACACCTCCATTTTTCTGAACTATCGATCCCAAATATTTAAAGCACTCACTGTGGGAAATATTTTGGTCACCCAACTTAATGATGGAGTCATCCGTCCTTCTTGTACTACTAAATTTAAGCTTCATATACACCGATCCCAAAGCAAGTACAAATAGAAAAAATGTGAAATATATTTAATATTATATAATAATTTTATTTAAATAACACTAAGTTTTATAGTACAAAAGATTTAAAAGTTAAATATCCTTGATTGATAATAAGTCTTCTTTTCCTTTATAAAATTGTATTAAAAACATAAAAACATCAACTAATAATATGTAGAATCTTTTACTATTTTTTAATATAAACTAACAAATGTAGTGTGAAATGATTATACAAACTTGATTGTAATAATAACACCTACGAAAGAAAATGAAATAATAAGTTTGATCGATTTAAACATCATAAACGGTAACACATTGAGGTAATATAGACATGTTTATTGCTAACATAACTAAAATAAAATAGCGGGCGATATTTTCAAAAGTCGTGTCGGCCGATATGTCAGGAGAAATCGGATATGTCGGCCTATATTTCACTAAAGGGCATAACCTATTTTTTCAGAAAAAATATCGTTTTGCTCTCAAAACCTATATGTCGGCTGACATGTCGGACACGTCGGAGGACATTTAAAACATTGATTAAAACTTAAAGGCTAGTTTTATTGCATTGCAATTAGCCAGCGATGCTCTACAACTCTGAGTGTTGGGCAGTGAATTGTGTACATGAGCAAAAAATGGGAGTTGCAGAGATGAGAATGCTTAGGTGGATGTGTGGACACACGAGACTGGATAAAATTAGGAATAAATGTATTAGAGATAAGACGGGAGTGACACCAATTGTAGAGAAGATGTGAGAAGCTCGATTATGATGGTTCAGACACATACAAAGGAGACCATTAGAGGCACCTGTTAGGCGTTGTGAAAGTTTAGCCACTAGACATGTTAAACGGGGGAGGGGTAGACCAAAAAAGACTTGAAATGAAACTATAAGGAAAGATATGATGTACTTAGGCATTAGTGAGATTATGACTAAAGATAGGGCGCAATGGCGACAGAGAATCCATATAGCCGACCCCACTATGGTGGGATAAAGGCTTGAGTGTTGTTGTTGTTGTTGATGAGTATCAACTTGTTTGTGTTATGAACCAAGTTTGTAATGTGGAGACGAGGATGGATAAATACTATGGAGCCACGAGCAACTGACTTGGTACCATGGGGGTTGTCAGGAGGGAGCCGCCAAGACCTCTAGAGTTAGAGAATGATTCAAATTCTTTCTTTTCATTCAAAAATCTCTAGTGGGCTATAAATACAACTCACACGATGAAAGTTATGAAAAGGTACAAACAAGCAGACACATTATAAAAATACTCAAAATGCGAAATAAAACACTATAACAATAAACAACCAATGTTTAAAATTCTTTAATCACATTGTAGGAAGAAGTTGTAGTTGGGATTTATTTCATACCAGTTTGATGACTGAGCTTGCGGAGATTGTGGACATGATTTTGTTGAGAATAGTCCCACATCGGGAAACTAACAAGTAGCCTTATGCGCTTAATATAAATCCCGGGCCTCTCCACATGCAATAATTAGTATTAGGTTTGGTGCTAGAGTTCTAACTTGCTATTAGACAGGTTAAGCCTAATGGCTCATTTCACGTCACCCAATTAAAAAAAATAACTGTGTTAGAGGCCAAAGACCCTTATGAGAAGAGGCATATTGAAAATAGTCCCACATTGAGAAACTAATGTAGGCTTGTGCACTTACTAAGTCACTATAGATCCCAGACCTCTTCACCTCCAATCAATTGATTGTAGGTTTGTTGCTTGAGTTCTAATTGATTTAGTGTACCTTCTCTCCAACTTAGATTTATTACTCTCAAACATTTTCATTATTCTAAGACTTCTCATCCTTAAGGAACAAAGATGTAAAAATGATTTCTTCCTATATGCTTACATTCTGATCTGGAAAGACAATTGGATAGGAACATATGACATTCACATTTTTCCCCATCTCTTCTATTCCTCTTCACTTTGCTATCTCCTTTATATATTTTTTGCAATGGAAATACAAAAGCTGCACACAAAATAATTAGTAGAGCACATGTATCTGCATCTTTATGCTCAATACTCATCTACTTTATGATTATTCAATACAGGAAGAGAAAAACAAAGCTGCAGCTTTGAAGAATGCCTATGTTTTAATGGGAACGCATCAGCTGGAACTTGCAGTTGCTTTTTTTCTACTAGGTGGAGAACCTTTTTCTGCTGTCACTGTATGTGCCAAGAACCTAGGGGATGAACAACTTGCTCTTGTGATTTGTCGACTTCTTGAGGGATTTGGAGGACCATTAGAGCATCAATTGATAACAAATATGCTTCTTCCACATGCTATTGAGAATAAAGACTACTGGTTATCCTCCCTTCTTGAGGTATGCAATAATATGATCACTTATACTTAGTTGAATTAGTGGTAGTCCTTGTGGTGATTGACCTTTTATGCATGCAGTGGAGTCTAGGGAACTATTCTGAGTCTGTGAAAAGGTTATTTGAACCTTCAGGGAATCCTACAAATCATACATCTGCCAGAAAATGCCCACATGTTTCACTTGCAGACCCTAATATCGGTCGGTACTGTGTAATTTTGGCATCCAAACATTGTTTAAGAAACTCAATTGGTGACTATCAGGCCACAGTGCTGTCAAAGCTTGCCACAATGATGGATAGTTATTCCTTGGACAGATTTGGGCTCCCTGTAAGTACATTTCAGTTTAATCTAATTTATCTGTTGCAATTCATCCATTTAATTTCCTCGACCATTCTCTTTCAGCCCCTCTTTTCTGCCTCCCATTCTCACACACATTATGGCTCTTTGGATTATCCCATGTTTGCGGGGCATGCTTCCTCACTCTTTCTTACACACATTATGACACTTTGGATTGTAAAATTTATTCTTCTTGCTTTGCATATGTAATGCACTTTTATATACGTAGTGATGTAAGGTAGGCAGTGTGAGTGTAATTTAAGCCAATGCAAACCCTAGGTGTGGTGCCCGGTAAATGCTACCCTAAACTAACATAGGATTATGTATGCAAATAGAAGACAATCCGACAAAAAATTGTAGTTAATAATAAGAGCAAAACACTCACGCAGTTAATACAAACAGATTGCAAATAATTTTAATATGTGAGCAAGTTAGACTTTCCTCTGATTGGATGACCAAAAGCTAACACACGAAAGCGATAAAGGACCTGCAAATCACGAGAAATCTCGATAAACTACTAGTGCAAAACATCCTTAATCATATAAGCATCCAAGTCGATATAACAATAAAGAAAATAATGACACCAAACAAATAAAAATTCACGAGTGATGGGGACGTTGGCGTATGAGCGGAGATCCGGTGGTTGTAGATGTAGTGCCAGTTATTCGGAGGAGCAATGTTTGCTGGACTGTGTCTGCCGAAAGGGTGAGGTGGAGGTTTTGAAGCTTGGGTGGCTGGTTGGAGCTTTGGGGGGGAGGGGGGGGGGGGGGGGGGGGGGGGGCTGTAATATATAAACGTTGATCTGGACATGATCGCGGAACCAGATCGTCTAGATGGCGATCCGATCAGTGCCTACTGCGAGAATAGACCCGTGTGGGACCGATTGTGCGGCGGCCCATGATTGAAATGTGATCTTCATCAACTCCCCCCGAATCAAAAGCATTCATCTCCGATGAATGGAGATGATCATAATGATGTCATAGCTCCCGCTGCTGTTTATGAAGCTCTACGAAAGCCACCAAGTGTTGTCGATGAAAGGGCGCCCCCTCAATGAGCTAGGTATCTCCGCATCAGTCCGTCGGGCGTGGCTACTATGATATTCTCAAATTTTATGACATTATATTTTCTTCTCATAAAATTAACTTCCTAAATGATAATTTACATTAGTAATAATATTTTAACACCATAAATTTATATAATTTATGGCGAATTTTATTTTACTATTTGAGGGATATTTAACAAAGTTTATGATATTTATTTCATGAGTAAACCCTATTTTATTAAATGATAATATGATAAGAAGAATTATTTTTATATGAAAAGCTTATGAAATATTTTTCTTTAGTCCTAATTTTTTTTCTAAGATTTATTTGAATTTTTTCCAAATTTTATTGTAAGTTACTTAGTCATGAGTGCCAATTAATCTTTATCATGTCATTCTTTTATTTCATTTTATGGATGAACTCCACTCTTTAAGTATGCTCATCTTAACAATCCATACCTCTCTTAAGCTCAATGGATAAGATGTAATTGGGTTTAAAACTTTTTGAACTCCTTTTATAAGCAGCTGGTACACGTAAAACTCAAAAAACGAAGCCCTTTCTCTTCGGTTCATGCATGAAACAGTAGTCGCAATGGCCTCTTCCCCCTGACGCCCGTGTGGAGTAATTTCTTTGTGCATTCTGATCCCTTTGCCACGTGGAGACTCCTCCCACAGGTGGTGGACACCCCCTGAGCATCTTCCTCCTTATTTAAACTTCAATTTACCTTCCCCATGGGTTTTGTAGACCCAAACCATGAGAGATTTCCGAAACCTTAGCTTCCGTTCCAAAGTTGTGGTGCTTCCTCTTGCTATCAAGGTCCATTCCATGGCACCCAAGAGTTATGGTACGAAAGAGAAGACTCCAATTATCTACCAAGTGAGTTTTCCTCTAGCACTAACCTTCTAAATGCTGTAGATATTTTTCAGATTCTTTGAAGAGTGAAATAGAATGGCTAAAATGTTCTATAAATGGTGTATATTGGTTCTAAGTATTCCATTGTAGTGAGGCACTCTCTTGCCCTAGCTTTCCAAATACTTTAGGAAGTTTTGGTTTTATCCCAAGTATGGGAAATGGTGTGATGCGATCTGCGTCACATCATCACATTATTCCTTTATTTTACTTGCATATCTTTATTTCAGCACACGTCTATTTTATCACGCATGTATTTGTTTATTTTGTAGCACGTACATCGTTCGCACTTATTGTTACGTCTTATTGGGGTGATCGTCCAATAAGTCCCTGAATTAAAAGATCCGTTAAATTAGGTGACATATTAATTAAGGCAAGCATCTCAAAATATAAGCGTCAATAAGAGGGATATTTTATATTAGTTAAAATATCAATGAGTTTAAGCAAATATTCCATGTTCCCACTCTATTTGGAAGTATTTAAACAAAAAGAAGCATTAAAATTATTTCCTCCCATTCATCAAAATTCTGTCCTTGTTTCCAATCCAATGAAAAGCTTAAATAAGTAAATATTTATTCATATATATCTTATTGCTATTATACATTAATTGCCTAAAAAAGAAAAAAAAAAACCTTTTATAAAATCTTTTCCCCTGTTCCCGAAAGAGCAGCTTGGCATAATCGAAATGAACGGAGAGATCCTCTGTTCTTCGAGAGGCCAGCCCTACTCTCCCTATTCTTTGCCGTCGCGTCGCCAAGGACTTCACTAGTCGTCTCCTAGTGTTTCGGCGGCCATCCTCTGTTTTCGTCCACCATACACGGCTGCCCCCAGATTCCCACAACAAGAAGCCACGAGGCGCCTCCTGCCGCTGGAACTTGGTTCGATTCCGCCGCCTCTACTCGAGGGCCGATCGAGCCCGACAAGCATTTCCTGGCCCTCCTCCGGTGAAAATTCCGGCGTCCGAGTCCTCCCGGCTCCAACTTTTGCTCGACTCCTCCTTCCTGAAACTTGAAGTTATACTTTTCTCCTAATGCCGTGAAGCCCCTCTGAACCTCAACCAAACATTCTACTGCCATCAGCCGTTCCAGCCGCTGCTTTCCTGATGATCTCGTACCTGTTCGCCGTGCGCCTGTTGTATACCTCCAAAACTTACCTCCTTTGCTAGTTTCCCGTTAATTAAAAGATATGCTTAATGTTTTTTTATCTTTAACATTCATAGCCTGCTTGCCATTAATTAACTCGTTACCTCTTTGTCGTTAATTTTCACATTCTCGCATTTTCTTCTCTCTTGTATATTTGTGGAAGGTTTATTTCATGTTGTTAATTACGTTCGATTGTTTATCTCATATGCACATTTATGAGAGCGTAGTTGATTGCCGCCTATACTTGTGAAAATCTCTATGACGATGCATATTTAAAAATGAACTTGAATTTATTAATTTAAAATTTGAATCGAGAATTCCGGTTTACATCATGATGCCTCATGGGTTAAGAAAATTATTGAAATATTAAATCTTAAATTTCAAATTACTCTTTTTAATTCATAAGTGGTTAATTTGAAAAGTCCAAAAATTTCAGAGATAACAAATGACTTATTTAGCTATTCCAATTTTAGACTGAGATTTATACAATATCGTTTCTCTTTCTTGATGATCTATGTGTATATATTTGTAGTATCATGCGTATACCCGACTGATCCATTATCTCGAACTTATAGAAAGAGTGCTACTATTACCTTTAAGTAAATAACACAACGCGCCTTGGATTCAAGTGAGGGATGCTGGACCCCAACAATCCCCCCCCCACACCCCCCACACCAGCATCCCGCTGAACCCTCGGGTTGAAAGGTAGATTGATTTGCGTCAGATCACCCATCCCCAACAATCCCACCCCCAACATCCCGCTGAACTCACAAGTTAAATGGAAAATTGATTTACGACAAATAGAGCCCCCCTCTGACACCACTTGTAGGATCAAACACATATCCAACTGGTCCATAAGCTCGAACTTATGGAAAGAGTGTTACTATTACTTTTAAGTAAATAACACAACGTGCCATGGGTTCAAGTGAAGGACGCTGGACCCCTACAATATTGTAGAAGAAAATGTTGAACATCTTGAAGTACTTTAGGTAACGTTAAAGAGTTTTACATGCTTGTTATTAGCGAATGCAAGAAGAATTGTGGATACTAGAAATTTTGGAAAGTATAAGAATGTTGCATATCAGTTTAGGTAAATTTGTGACTAAGATATGAATATCATTGAAAATATATATTGCTTGCTAGATCTTTATGATACCATAAATCTCACAGTTTATTTTAGAGATTTGTGAATCATGACGAACATTAATATTCGTGCCATGCAAATATTAAGGATAATTTTTCCATGAGCTCACATGTCCTAAGAAAATGTAGTTTACTTAGGCAAAATTGAATGTGAGTTATTTGACTTGATTTACTTTTTGGTTATAAATAATTGGCAAGGTGATTTTTTAAAACATTATGAGATTTAGAGACAGGCAAAATATTTTACCGAATACTTAGTTTTGTGACCATGTATATACAGTAGAATAGAATAATAAAAAATAGATAATACAAGACTATTCTTTACCCTTACATATACATGAGTAAAAATACCATATGACGGAATTATTCTTAGTGGGTATTACACATACGACTTGATAATATAGAGATAATGGTCTAATTACAACTCCCACATCCCTCAAGTCGGGAGAAAGATATCGGTCATCCCTAGCTTGTGGACATCATCGATGAACACATCGCATCGCAGAATTTGGTGAAAACATCTGCCAGTTGATCTTTGGAGTGAACAAATGGAGTGCCCACATTCCCTTTGTCCAAGTGGTCTTTGATAAAATGTCGATCAACTTCAACATGCTTAGTCCTGTCATGTTGTATCGAGTTATGAGCTATATTAATGGTTGCCTTGTTGTCACAGTATAAGAAAAGTGGGATATGCTCCTTAAATCCCAAGTCTTGCAACATAGAACGCAACCATATTTATTCACAGACCTTGAGACATTGCTAAGTACCCAGCCTCCGCGCTTGATCTGGCTACCACATTCTGCTTCTTGCTTTGCCAGTTAACCAAATTTTACCCAACATAGGTACAATACCCTGTTGTAGACTTCCTGTCATCATGTCTCGCAACCCAATCCATGTCAGTGAAAACTTCGATCCTCATGTAGTTGTTCTTAGAGAACAGGAGTCCCCGACCAGGTGTTTTCTTCATGTACCACAATACACGATATGCGACCTCTTGATGTCTGATCCTGAGAGCATGCATATATACTCAAGATACCTACTGCATATGTAATGTCCGGACGTGTGTGGGATAGGTATATGAGTCTCCCAACCAATCTCTGATAGCTCGAAGTATCCGTCCGGTCGCCATCAGTGTCTTCATCAATCTTATGATTCTCCTCCGTAGGAGTGATTGTTGGGACATAACCGAACATCCCGGTTTCCTTTAACGGGTCCAAAACATATTTGCGTTGGGATATGAATATACCTTGATTCGACCTAGTCACTTCAATTCTCAGAAAGCATCATAGTCTCCCTAAATCCTTCACTTTGAACTCTGCAGACAACAGAGATTTGCAATTTCCTCTGGGTCATCACCTGTGATCACAATGCCATCCACGTAGACAATGAGTACCATAATTTTCTGATCACGTCTTCTGATGAGCATTGTGTGATCCGACTGTCCATGCTTGTAGCTAAACTTAAGCATAGCCTTGTGAAACTTGCCAAATCATGACCTGTGTGACTGTTTCAGGCCATATAATGACTTCTGTAAGTGAGAGACAAGCCCTTTTGGTTCAATTTTCACAAATCTAGGAGGGAATTTCATGTACACTTCTTCATCTAACTCACTGTGGAGGAAGACCTTTTTTATATCCAGTTGATGAAGATCCCAGCCCAAGCAAGCAACACATGATAAAAGAACCCGAATGGAGTCCATCTTTGCCACAAGAGCAAAGGTTTCCTGGTATTTTACTTCTTGAGTCTGGGTGTATCCTTGAGCCACCAGTCGTGCCTTGTAACGTTCAACCTTACCATCCTGATTTTGTTTAACAGAGAACAACCACCTTGAACCAACGTCTTTCTCCCCAGGAGGAAGGGAGAGGTGTCCCATGTGTGTTTCTTTTCCAAGGAAGACATTTATTCCTCCACAACATGTCTCCATTCAGGGACACCCAAAGCTTCTTGCCACGACTTAGGAACGGTAATCAAGGATAACGATGTAACAAATGCCTGATGCGCATGGGTAAGATGATGATAAGAAACATAGTTGGAATCAGGGTGTTACTTGTAGATCGCTTACCTTTCAACAATGCAAGAGGGAGATGTAGGTCATCACCAAAATCTGTGTCTGAAGTAGACACTGATAAAAGTGGAACGATAGTGGTCTGTTTACCTTTTTGTCGGCGGTGATATACAAGAGGAAGTGGATGAATTAGAGACGGAGGAGGAAACTGGGTAGGAGGCGTTGCTTGGATGGAAGGGATATTATGAGTAGGAGGAATGAGAGGGAGATTAATAAGGGTGTTAGATGCAGTGTCACTAGTCTCCGTCTGACGAATGGAATGAGTCGGATCCAGAAAATAGGATTCCTTCTCGTGGAAGGTAACATCCATCGTACAAAATGTATGTCGTGATGGAGGGTGGTAACACAGATATCCTTTCTTGGTGGAGGAATAACCATTAAAGGCACAACGCTGAGCACGAAGGTCAAGTTTGTCACGATGAGACTGAGGTACATGATCAAAACACACCCACCCAAATACACGGGGTGACAAATGAGAGGTATGTACAACAGTAGTGGTGGAGAGACGGGCGAGAGTAGCATAATCTAAAACCCGTGATGGTAGACGATTGATGAGATGAGCAGCGGTTAGAACATCATCGCCCCAATAAGATTTAAGAAGATGCATGGTGGTGAGAAGACAACGCGCAACCTCAAGCAGATGCCGATTTTTCCGTTCAGCGACCCAGTTTTGGGTAGAGGTGTGAACACACGTGGTTTGGTGATAATACCATGATCAGTGAGATAGGAACCAAACAACCCACAATCATCATATGCCCCCATTATCACTACAGAGGACACAGATAATACCCTTGAACGAATTACTATCCGATGAAAGGCTTAAAAACAAGAAAAAATCTCACTTTTCTTCTTTAAAAGATAAACCCAACCAGTACGAGAAAAATAATCAATAAAAGTGACAAAGCAACGAAAACCAGATAATCATAAAATAGGGGATGGACCCCAAACATCTGAATGTATGACAACAAAATCACTGGTACTAGGAGAAAATAAATGCGAAGAGTTATGTCTAACATGCTTAGATAACTCACATACATCGCAAGATAAAGATGTAATAAAAGACAAAAAAGAAGGAAACAAATTTTGAAGATAAAAAGGAGAAGGATGTCTGAGACGCTGATTCCATCGTCGGACATATGCAATAGTAACATTAGTAGACGAGAGAGCCTGAGATGGTAGATGGGAATCCAGGAAGTACAGACTACCACGGTTCCTACCGCTGCCAATGTTCCGCTTCTTATCCTGTTCCTGAAAAACATAAGAGTCAGAAACGAAAGTGACTGAACAGTTAAGAGATCTACTGATATTGTTAATCGAAAGAAAATTACGAGGAAATGAGGGAACATGCAGGACAAAAGAGAGGGAAATGGACGGAGCATGAGATGTGGGCTTTGCCCGCAATGGGGGACAAGGTGCCATTGACAGAAATAACATTTTCCTTACCAGACAAAGGAGTAAGAAACAAAATCTGAGGAAGATCTGGTCATATGATTGGTGGTCCCTGAGTCGTTAATCCAATCAGTTGGAGTGATGGTAAAAACATGCACACTGGGCATAGTCGCGGTGGCAAGGGAGGTAAAGCACCAGAAGACATCTGTTCGGGAATGAAGTAGCCGCCTGAGAGCATCTAATTCATCCACTGTAAAGGTCCCTGAGGAAGGAGTATGAGAGGGCTCCTCACACACTTCCGTGGAATAAGCACAATCATGAGGTCTCGACCCCCCCCCCCCCCCCCCCCCCCCCCCCCCCCCCCCCCCCCCCCCCACGATCGAGAACCCCCTAGGCCAGGAGCATGACCGCGTCCTGTTGGAGCGAGATGTGGATGGAGTTTGAAGCACAAATCCCGAATATGTCCTCTACGACCACAATATTCACACGTAAGAACAGAAGTGCTGACATTGCCCCGACCCACGCTGGTCATGGCAGAGTGATCAGGAGGAATAATCGTACTGAGAGATTTGTGACGGTCTTCGTCCCCCAGAACCATACTGAATGCCTCTTGAAGAGAAGAGAGAGGGGAGGGATGGAGAATATGAGTCCGAACTGTATCTGACTCCATGTTCAAACTGTTATGGGCCCTATTATGATGATATTTATTATTATGTTGTTTATTGTCTTTAAGTCGTCTTCCTATTTAGTCGCATTCCAGGTCTGTCGTTGGTTTCCTATTTAATTTCATTCAAAGTCTATTGTTTTATTTTCATTAAGAGTCAGTTGTACTTCTATTTAAAGGACCCCTTGGGTCTTGTATTGGTATGCAAAGAATTAATCTGTTTCCCTCTCTGTTGTATGTGATATTGGTAGTTCTCTCCTCTAACGAGCAAGCCCCGCTTAGGCAGCCGTGTTTCCGGCTCCACGGTATCATCCTTCGCCGTCGTCACCTTCGTTTCCGGCCCTTCGTTCGATTAGCCCCTTAACAACTTGGTATCAAAGACAGCGGTCCTCTTCTGATTATCGACGATTTCAACCCTACCGCTGGACGATTTTGAGCCCCATCTTTTGTCCCGAAGCCGATTCAATTTCATTCATCCGACGAGCCCAGCAGACGCCCACAACAATCCCTTGCGTCGTCTCCCGTAGCACGACGGATGCCAAAACAGCACAACCAACACATCCTTTCCCAGCATCTTCCATCTCCAGGGCCTCCACGATCCCTATCGCCGTCGACGAACACAACCAGGGAAGCAACAGATTTTTCCGACCCCTCCTGTCATCGAACCATCGTCCCAGCCACGCCCAGCCGCAACAGAAGCCTCCATCTTCCCTTTCGGCGCCCTACCAACGACGTCTCCGTCGTCACTTGCATGTATCGCCAACGACCCCATTTTTTCGTCGACGCTCCGTCATTGTTTGCGCATATCGCTCTCTGTCTCTGCGCAATTTCCTTCTGTGACGCCATTTTTCTCGTCGCTCTGCTGCCCATTTTGGGTGGTCGAGCTACTTTCCGCCTTCAGCCTAATATCCCGAGCCCATAAATTAATTTATTCCTTTTTGAGCCTTGCGTTGCCGGATATTCGACCATAATACTTTTATTCCTGAATTTATTTTTAATTGATTAATCATTTATTGATTAATTAATTATTAATAATTCAATTTTTTTCCTTATTAATTCTTTATTGAATTAATTAAATAATCAAATTTGTGTCGCTACCATTGGGAGACGACGCGACATTCACGGCAACACAAATTCAACCGCCTTCGACGACTCCAGTCGTCCAATCACCCGCTCCATCTCTCGGCAAGCAAGTCAACCGATGGGGGACTCACAAGATTTCAGGACTGCTCTCCAAAACGTGCTGCAAACTGTCATGACCTCCATGTAGGCACGCTTTCAGGACGCCGAAACCCGACATCGGGACGACATGGTCACCATCACCGCCATGCTTAATCAGTTGGCCGTCTCCCTTCCACGTTGTTACTACTCTGCCTACAGATCACGACAACAGTCAGGCACTGCTCCTGCCACTCATTCTCCACGAGCCACCGCCACGAGCCCTCGTACGCCCTGAGGCGGTTCCTCAACCACGCTACCCCAGGTGGGATTTTCTGACTTATGATGGGAGGATGGACCCATTGGGTTGGCTCACCAAGTGCAAACAATTTTTCGCCCAACAACAAGTACCGGTAACGGATCAGATGTCTTTCTCCTCCTTCCACCTCCTCGACTCAACTCTTCTTTGGGCCACTCACCTCCTCACCGACCAGCGGGGTCTGACATGAGACGACTTCAAGCGATTCTGCAATTTGCGCTTCGGTCCTCCCACCCGCAGCAACCCCCTAGGCGAGCTCACGACTTTACGACAGACGGGCTCCATCGACGATTATCTGGAAGAGTTTCAGCTTTTCCTGCACACATCTTGCTTTCCTCTGGCATGCACATCTTCACCGCGGGACTTTGCGACCGACTGCGTCTGGATGTCGAGTTTGAGACTCCCCGCGACTTAATGACTGCCATGAGCTTGGCCAGGATTTGCAACTGTCGCCTCCAGCTAGCACAAGAGGCTTACATTTCCGCTGACACGGGGGCCCCGCCGGGACGTACTGAGGGTCCTCCAGGCGCTCTGATTCGTCGACTCTCTCATGCCGAGATGATGGACCGGTGAGCGCAAGGCTTATGCTATAACTGCGACGAGCAGTATACTAGCGGACATCAGTGTAGAAAGTTTTTCTTTCTTCAAGTCGAGGACTCTTGACGGCGATGAAGGTGTCAGATAAAGCGAACACTATTGATCTCCCTAGAGCTTGAAGTCAATCCCTTTTTGAAAGGCGGGAGAGATGTTATGGGCCCTATTATGATTATGTTTATTATTATGTTGTTTATTGTCTTTAAGTCGTCTTACTATTTAGTCGCATTCCAAGTCTGTCGTTGGTTTCCTATTTAATTGCATTCCAAATCTGTTGTTTTATTTCCATTAAGAGTCAGTTGTACTTCTATTTAAAGGACCCCTTGGGTCTTGTCTTGGTATGCAAAGAATTAATTTGTTTCCCTTCTATGGTGTGTGAGATATTGGTAGCTCTCTCGTCTAACGAGCAAGCCCCGCTTAGGCAGCTGCGGTTCCCGCTCCACAGTATCCTCCTCCGCCGTCGTCACCTCCGCCTCCGGCCCTTCCTCCGACTAGGCCCTTAACACAAACCCATCAAGAAGACATGAAGATGGTAGTGTTTTTCCTTTCTCCACAACTGAACCTCATCTGTAGTACAAGCAGGAGTGAAGTGCTAAAAAAATTCAATTCCTGATATAGTCGCTCGAACTCCAAAAAATATTAGGAGACATTCAAGGATCACTAGCGCAATTCGAAAATTCGACGAGTAAGCTCGTAAATCTAGGTGGAGCTGCCAATCTGTGAGTAGGTGTCGCGTGCTTGAGTCCAGATCTCATAGGCAGATTCCATCAACATATAACTCTGATATACCTTCAGGGACATTGAATGTAGGTGCTATGAGACGACAAGGGAATTCTCTGAATCCCAACGCTTCCAAGAGGGATCAGCCTTGGGTGGCTCCATGATGGTTCCATTAATGTATCCAATCATCTGATGGCTGCGAATCACTTTTAGAGCTGCTCGGGACCATTAGAGATAATTAGTCCCATCAAGTTGCATGGTAATAATATTCAATGAGCCAGTGTGGCCATGAATCCTCTGAGGATCACTCATCAGTGCACTTGACGAAGAAACAGAAGAATCGCCCATGTTGGCACAACTTAATGTGAAGAAAAATACCCATTCTAGGTCAAAGGAACAAAGCAGAAGGGTCGACGAGATCTGGAATCGTCAGAAAAAATAAGGGCAGTGGTAGGATCGCACATAAACGGTCGAATGGAGCATCGTCGAACCCTGAAGAAGAGCGCCTTCTGCGCAGGAACGGAAGAAGATATGGGGAGCTGCGTCGTTATGGTGGATGTCGCGAGAGAAGGCAGCCCCAACAGCTAGAGAATGAAGCAGCAAGTCAGCGATGAGATCAGCTCATACCGGAGATGAGCTCGACAGGGTTGACGGGAAGAAATGCTGAAGAACTGTCATCGACGAGAATAACAGGAGGACTAGACGGGATCTGCGATGAAATCACCAGACGGGACGAGCAGAAAAAGCATCAGCAGACGGAGGCGAGGCAGTCAGCGTTATCAGGAGTCGGCGTCATCAGGAGTCGGCGTCACCAGGAGTCGGCGTCATCAGGAGTCGGCGTCATCAGGAGTCGGCGACGTCAACTCCTTTAGCGAACGGTTGCGGAGGAAGCCGCCTATGGCACGCGTGGGCTCATCATCAGATCTGAGCCCGCAAACTAGTCACCGACGTAGGGACTGTGCCTGTAACAGACGATCGAAGCAGGAAATGCAAGCAGTGAAGACGAGAGCGAGAGTTAGGGCACCGTTTTGCTCTGATACCAAGTAGAAAAGAATAATCAAAAATAGATAATACAAGACTAGTCTTTATCCTTACATATACACGAGGAAAGACACCATATGACGGAATTACCCTTATACGACTTGCTAATGGTCTAATTACAACTTACACTTCTTGCAGTTAGATACATATATTGGCGAAAACTTTTAATTAGAATTGAAGACCTCATGTGTTTATATTCTATGAAAATTTTGAATGTTGGGGTGTTAAAGGAATTGAAAGTTTGCTGAATTTTTCTTGTTTTTTCTATCATAAGCTTTGTTAATATCTAGAGAAATATTTACCAATGAACCATACACGTTGGCTTTGCAGCTTAGGACTTCACCCATATTTAATTTATTTAAAACACAAGAATTAAGAAATCAATCAGCAACAACTTGATTGCTGTTGGAAAATAATCTTGCTCTAGAAGTATGTTAATCCCACATTTTATATAAATTTTATGGATTAATTGACCAACCAGGCATGATACAACGGTTAGAAACTTATTTAAACTCTTTAAGAGCACTTAAATCACTTAGACAACCCATCGTAGTGCATCAATGAGATAAACCAAAATTATTTATTCAAAAGATGTCACTTAGGCTCTGTTTGGTTGAGCTGTTGCTGATGAAAAACTGCTGATAGAAAATGGAGTTTAAAGATAAGTGTTGTTTTTGGAAAACAGAGTTTTGTAAAAAAACTGTTTGAGTTAAATGGAGTTTGTAAAACAGAGTTTTGGAAAAGTTGTTTGGGTACAAAACAGAGTTTTGGTGAGATTTTTTTTCATAAAATGATAACCAACACACACAAGACACAATACACACACATACAAATACACATAAATACACACATACAAATACACATAAACAAACACATACAAACATACACAATAAACACACACATACACATAAACAGACACATGCACATTTGTACACACAAACAATTCATTTTTACTAAAAAAAATCACATTTGTACACACACACACATACAAGCTATAAAAAATAGTGATATACACACATCAGAGCAAGTAGACTGCAGAATGATTTGGGGGTTACTAAACCATAATTTTCAGAAAAGCTATCAAATACAAAACTGATCTAGTAGATCCTTTCCCCCAAACCATACATCTTGGACTAAAAAGTTGGGGTTTTGAGAGAGAAGGCATGGATTTAGATCTCTCTGATCCCATTAGAGTGCTGAAATACCAAAAAAATTGGGAGAAAAACAGGGGAATATGAATCCCAAACTTGGTAGAGGACTGCATAATCCTGATTTGGTCCCTTTGTTCCTTGCCGGGAGTACAGAGAGGCAAGTCTTGCAACTCCTTTATCACCATCAAATCTTGATCCTTCTTCTCCAACCATGTATGCACATAGCCTCATGGAACTCCTCCCGAAGAGAGAGAAAGTAGAGGGAGAAAGGCAAGGACCGAGGAAGGGAGAGAGGAGGATGAAGAGAGAGAGAGAGCTACAGAGAGAGAGGGAGGTAGAGGTAGGTGAAGTGTATAACTATCCCCGAGATCTCGAGAACATCCCCAATAACATAATCGTTGATCTTCATGGCTGAAATGTTGAAAGTACAGAAGGAGGCGAGGCATAGAATAAGGAATGTGATGATGTGGACATACATGTGGCTGAGACCAAGAAGAGTTTGTCAATGTCGTCGAAGGGAAGGAGGAAGAACTGCGGGAGGAGTCTCGCCATGGAAGACCTGCGGGAGGAGTCTCGTCGTGGAAGACCTGTGGGAGGAGTCTCCGTGGAAGACCGCGGGAGGAATGGCGCCGTGGAAGACCAGCGGGAGGAATGGCGCCGCGGAAGACCTGCGGGAGGAATGGCATCGTGGAAGACCTGCGGGAGGAATGTCGTCGTGGAAGACCTGCGGGAGAAATCGATGCGGTGCGGATGAACTGGAACTCTGGAGCGCGGATTGGCTATAGGAGAAAATAGCGGATATTAACAACCGCCGTTTAAGGGAGCCGCCGAACCAAACGCTGTTTTTTGCGTAAACTCCGTTTTTTGCCATCCGTACCGGAGCCTATCAGCCCAACCAAACGCCACCTTACTAATAAGATCTCAATTATAAATCCTTAGAACACAATACTTTGGGACCTACAAAATGACAAAATTGCTAGATAGTTTACGCTCAACTCAGAACCCCACCTTTAGGAGTTAGCAACTAATGTTATAAGTATAAGAACACATATTATGATAAGAAAGGGCGTAAGATTACTAGTGAATCTGTTGAGGAGCAAATCCTTGAGGGCGGGGTTTAAGTACCTTGCCATAGTTAGGTGAGAATTCACCATAGTTAAAATCATGATCATGCGGCTCAAGAAGGCTTAAGCCCTCATGTGGTGAGGCCTTATGATATCACCATAGTTAGTTATGTCCCGCAAGGGGGTTAGGGAAATCTCACCATAGTTATAGATCACACAAGTTACTAAATTCTCTTGACCGCAAGAGTTAGTCATGAATTTACTTTTATGCAAAACTCCCAAGTTTTAGACCTAAGGATAAAAGAACAAAAATGAATTAAAGTTTAAAAGCTATGTATGTATAATAAGTCATGAAATGAATTAAAGTTTAAGAGCTAAGTATGTATAGTAAGTTATAAAAGTAGATTTTGAGATTAGCTCTAACGTGTAATTGATATTCCTAAGCTTTAAGAATATGGATAAGATTTGAAAACCTCACTTTAGGCGCATTTAGATTTTAAGAGTAATAAGGGAATTTCTCACTGAGCATTATATCTCACCCTTTATTTTTAAACACATCCAACCGTATGCTATAATTGACGAACCCCATGATCAGATTTATGAGGAGTTAAAAGAATTGAATGATTGCTTGGAGATATTTTGATTAGTTCATTTACCCGAGGAAGCAAATAGCTAAAGATTATATGCGAAGTTTGGCAATACTCCCGAGAAGCCAAAATGATACTAGTTCATCTAATTCTTTTCTTTCCTTTATGTATCTCTTTTAGAAAATTTTACTTCAGACATGTTGTGACATTCACTTCAATGTATCGTACGCAATGTTGTAAATATTGGATGTCGGCGGCATGTCAGATTGAGTCTTTAAATGTCGGATATCGGAAGTTGGAGACATGTTAGGGATATTTTAAAAAATTGGATTCTCATATCTTATAAATAAAAAAATTTATTTTTATGTATATTAAGTATAATTATACGTTCTAAAAGAAAAAAAACATTAACATTACAAGTAAAGAACAATGATTCTATGTATATCCCAAAATAAATTCAAAAAATATCAAAAGTAAAATATTATAGTAAGTACAAATCAGTACAATATAAAATATATTTAATATTATATAATAATTTTATTTTTGTTGAGTAGAGCGAAATTTGTATATATTTTTCCACTAGTTAAATACAATGAATGAATACAAATATATAGAAGGGAGAAAGAGAGAGGAGATCCTTATACATGATGTGGGACTAAAGAGAAGAGAGAAAAAACAAGAACCGAATGGGCTCCAATATGGGCCTTTACATGGGCTTTTCTAACACTCCCCCGCAAGCTGAAGCGTACAAGTCGTAGGCACCCAGCTTGGACATGAATTTATAAAATAGGGTACTTGGTAGAGCCTTGGTGAGAATATCAGCAACTTGGTCAGTACCCGGAACATGCTTTAATTCTATCTTCTTCATTTGAACTTTCTCCCGGATGAAGTGACAGTCCACTTCAATGTGTTTCGTTCTTTCGTTGAAGACTGAGTTCTTAGCTATGTGTATAGCAGCTTGACTGTCACATAGTAAGATAGCTGGTGAGGAAAGTTTTACTCCTAGATCAACAAGGAGACTTTCAAGCCATGTGAGTTCCGAAACAACTGATGGCATCGAGCGGTATTCTGCCTCACCTGAAGATCGAGCAACCACAGCTTGTTTCTTACTACGCCAGGTAACAAGGTGACCTCCAAAGTAGGTACAAAATCCACTAGTGGACCGCAGATCATCCAGGGAATCAGCATAATCTGCATCAGAGTACGCAACCAATGTTGGAGTAGAAGACAAGGTTTTGTATATCAGCCCTTGACCAGGGGATGTTTTCAGATATCTTAGGATGCGTTCGACGGCCTGAAGATGAGACATTCGAGGGGAATGCATAAATCGGCTGACAATCCCAACAACAAAGGATATATCTGGTCTCGTGACTATTAAGTAAATCAGTTTCCCAACAAGTCGTCGATAGTACTCTGGATTTGGAAGAGCAAGATCATCATCAGAGGCATGTGCACACAGCTTGTGATTGACATCCATAGGAGTGTTAATCGGTTTGCATCCAGAGTAGCCAGCATCCTGAAGAAGATCGAGACAGTACTTTCGTTGAGAGAGGACAAGTCCATCAGAACGTCTTGCGATCTCAAGACCAAGGAAGTATCGAAGGTTCCCCAGATCTTTTGTTTGAAAAGCAGAGCTAAGGTGTTGTTTGACCGCTTGTATCCCCTTTGAGTCATTTCCAGTGATGAGGATGTCATCAACATATACTAAAAAGAGAACTGTTCCTGTTGTTCGATGTCGAGTGAACAGGGAGAAGTCAGCCGAGCTGCGAGTAAAACCAACCTCCCGGACAGCCTTACTGAACTTGTCAAACCATGCCCGAGGGGATTGTTTGAGACCATAGATTGACTTCTTAAGATGACAAACTCGAGACAACCCCGTGGTCTCAAACCCGGGAGGTTGTTGCATGTACACTGTTTCTTGTAGGTCACCATTTAGAAAGGCATTCTTGATATCCAGTTGATGTAAGGGCCATTGGCGATGCACAACCACAGAGAGGAGGACAGGAACTGTGTTGAGCTTGGCTGCTGGAGAGAATGTTTCCTCATAGTCTAGACCTTGTTGTTGGGTAAAGCCACGAGCCACCAGCCGGGCTTTCAGACGATCAATTGTCTCGTCAGGGGCATGCTTGATGACAAAGACCCATTTACACCCAACAGGAGTCTGGTTAGGAGGGAGAGGGACCAGGTCCCATGTCCGGTTAGCCCAGAGAGCTGTCATTTCTTCATCCATGGCTGCCTGCCAGCCTGGATGTTGGAGAGCGTCCTGCACAGAGTTAGGTACAAAAATAGAGGATAATGAAGTAGCAAAGTGATGAAGCGGTGTGGACAGGCGATGTAAGGATACATAGTTCGCCATGGGATGAGCGGTGGACGCTGGTGCCGGATCAGCAGGTCGCAAAGTGTCAGAGGTCGAAGCCGACTGCATTGGAGCGGCGGAGCGAGAAGGGTGACGGGTGTAGACACGGATAATAGGGGGTTTGTGGAGAGCAGGAGCCGAGTTGGGAGGGGGGATTGGTAGAGGAGTGGGAACGGGAATGACTGGTTGAGGGAAGGATTGTGGTGGATGAGGTGATGTTGGAGTGGTAACGGGAATGACTGGTCGAGGGAAGGATTGTTGTGGAAGAGGTGGTGTTGGAGTGACGAAGAAAGGTTTGTCTTCCCGAAAGGTAACATCAGCAGAAACGACCACTTTACGGGTAGCAGGAGAGTAGCAAACGTAACCTTTCTGAGTACGGGAATAGCCAACAAACATGTGTTGGCTATACCATGTTGAGTAGAGCGAAATTTGTATATATCTTTCCACTAGTTAAATACAATGAATGAATACAAATATATAGGAGGGAGAAAGAGAGAGGAAATCCTTATACATGATGTGGGACTAAAGAGAAGAGAGAAAAAACAAGAACCGAATGGGCTCCAATATGGGCCTTTACATGGGCTTTTCTAACAATTTTGTTAGTACTAAGTTTTATAGCAAATAAAAAAATTAAAAGCTAAATATTGAGTATAAGTCTTTCTATGTTTAATAAGTTTATGTTAAAATCATATAAATAATAATTAATAAATATAATTATACAAAATTGATTATAATAAAAACACATTAAAAGAACGAAACAATAAGTCTAATGTATTTAAATATATATAATATTGTATATATATGTGATTTAGACGTATACTGCTAGATTGCTAACATAACATAAAATAAAATAGCGGACGATATGTTCAAAAGTCGTGTCGACAGATTGCTTCAAGGAGATGTCGTGAGAACCGTTTCATTTTCGTCTTCTTCCTTCTCTTCTCGGCGGGATGCCGAGAGATAAAAAATTTTGGAGCTGAAGTGCGGGGTGGGGCCCAAACAGAAAAAAGTATTTATAAATGCACCGTGCGAACGGTGCGTTATACGCACCAAAAGTTTTTCCCTTCCGGACACACCATGACTACTTCGAGTTCTTGGTGATGTCTTTCGTGCTCACGAATGCCCCCTCCAGCTTTCAATCCCTGATGAATAAGGCATTCCAACCCTTGTTGCGTAAGTCGGTCCTAGTATTTTTTGACGACATTTTGGTATACAACAAATTCGGGGCCGAGCATCTGCAACACCTTCGCATTGTTCTGCAGTTGATCCACCGCTACTACCTCATTCTCAAGGCCTCAAAGTACTCCTTCGGCACGGGGAGCGTCGCCTACTTATGCCATGTGGTGCAAGCTCAGGGAGTGTCAGTTGATCCAAGAAAAATCCAAGTCGAGGCCACTTGGCCCACTCCCCAAATGTCGTGCGACTTCCGCGGGTGTCTTGGGCTTACCAGATATTACTGCCGCTTCATCCGAGGCTACAGTACCATTGTCGATCCATTATTGTCTCTTGCGGCAGAATACATTTGTGTGGGGTGACGCCGCCACGACTTTTCAGGAGCTCCAGCAGGCCTTGATTTCCGCATCTGTCTTCCGCATGCCGGAATTTTCACAGGAGTTTCATGTGGAATGAGAGGCCTCCAGTCAGGGTTGTGGAGACGTCTTATGCCAGGAGGGACACTCCATTGCGTACTTCGGTCGCAAGACTGCGCTCCACCATCAAAAGTTACCATCATATGAGCAGGAGTTGATCGGGCTCGCCAAGGTCGTGCAACACTGGAGGCCTTACCTTTGGGGTGGCACTTTTGTGTTCCGCACCGACCACTTCAGCCTGAAGTACCTTCTAGAGTAGCGCCTCACTACTGTGCCGCAACAATGTTGTGTCAGCAAACTCCTCGTATTTGACTTTCGCGTGGAATACAAGGCAGGGGCCTTGAACCGGGAAGTTGATGCTCTATCCCACCACGAGCATACCACTGAGGGGGCTATCTTCTACATCTACTGCCTCACATCCACACTGCTCTTCGCCCTGCGCCATGAGATCCAGACTTCTCGGTTTCATCAGAACTTCACCACCGCATTGAGGGCCTCCTGCCCCCCGTGTTGGACCGCTCCGGAGGGCCTCCTGTGTGAAAACCTTAACTCCGGTCTTCCCAAATGATTCGAGAATCGAGCGTAGTTTCAATAAAAGTATCGTAGCATGAATAAGGATTCATTAGTACAACGAAACAATAACACCACATTTTAGTATTCCATTTATTACATTTGATTACAGATGGAATATACATAACATAAGAGATCTATTTATACTCATTACAAAAGACACTCATAATCGTCGCAGGTAACTTTATGCTTTTCTTGCGCTTCCTCGATCCCGATAAAGATCTTTAACCATACCTTTGTCAGATCCTCAACATGCTTTCGTTTCTCTTCTTCTGTGGGGGGAACCCTTCGGGGTGCACTGGGAGATGCTCCTGTTGCCTAAAAATTGGGTCCACAATGGGTTAGTCATAAACATATGACTACATGAGAAAAGTATTTCGTGAACTGTTATACATACAGGCAATGAGAGATAACAATATGCATAAATCACAATAAGTAATAATTATCCTAATATTTACTCTCAACACGAACTCTTGATCCCCCCCTTTATTTTTAGTTACATAAAGTAGAAAATATTAAGGTATGCAACTTGAATTGGACCCCACTCCTTTAGGGCAAAAATGTAGGCAAACCCCAACTGGTGAATTCATCAGTAGATAACCTCTACATCATAGGATTCAATCCTTAACATTTCTTTATGCAGAGTTTTTATATTGTTCTTATCTTGTCATAATTTTCATGAATACAGGTGTTTTAAAAATAAAACTTCCGCTCAGAAATTTGTATCGCTTTTCTTTTTCCCTCGCCCACATTTATTCCATAGCGATATATCATTGAGTTAAACTCATATGCACAGACACTGTTATCTTTCATAAAGTAAAACAAGAAATATAAAAAGTACGTGAATAAATATAATTCAAGAAATAAGAAACTCACCAACGCTTTTCCTTTACCCATATCCTTTTCTGCATCATTGCTACGTCTACTTTGTGACGCCATCCTCTGGTTTCTCGGCCTCGGAAATCTCTGAAATAGTACGCGCTTTAACTAGGTTGCGTCACTTAATATTCGTAGCGTTAACATTTAAAAGGATTTAGGAAAAGACATTTTAAATCCGTCCAAATACGAAAATCAATTCCAATAAACGGCAAAAACTATTTATACTTGCTGTCCAACACAAATGCTTGCTATCCAACTCCAAGACAACCCCTTAACTTGGCTGCCAACACAAAATCAGCCTCTATACAGCATAAAACAGCGGATATGAGACACAAAAACAGCCCAAAAACAGTAGCCGGGAGAGCAATTGCTCCTCCAAAACTGTCACCAAAAAGCTCTTAAAATAGCCACCCTAAACAACCCAAAATACTTTTCCAAATAGCACAACCAGCCCGCAAAACAGTCCAGAAAACAATAAATAAATCAGCCCAAAGTAATGCCGTCCCAATACCAAAATGAGAAGTAATTGGCAGCACAAATATAAGGGCTGCAACACTAATACCGTCATAGTTAACAACACAAGGAAACAACGAAACCAGAAAATGTAGGAAAATGAGAGACCTTACAACGGAAATGGAAGGAAGTAGATCGCTGCACAACCTATCCTTCGCAGATATGCAGAGGTGTGGCGAAGTTCTTCCAAAATCTCCGGAGGAGGCACTGAAGAAGGTAGGAGGCAGAGGAGACAAGCAGCAGCAGCTCCAAAACCAGTGGCGCAGAACTCAACAGCAGGACGAGCCCCAATAAAACTCAACAGCCATAGTAAGCAGATAGGTGGAAGAAGAAGTAGAAAGGGAGAACTATCGGGATGGGAGAATGAAGGGAGAGGAGGCAGATGCGCCCTTTTTATTGAACCCAATAAGCGGTTCACTGTTAAAATTCCTACAGGATTAATCCAGAGTTTGCCAGCAATACAAAACACCTCATAAATCACACGAGATGTCATCCAAATAAGTCTCACCAACCTACTACAGCTCTTGTATAAAGCCATTTGTAAGTCCTACCAACTACAACACATATTTACACCACTTTATTTAAATCAAGATTTTCTTCACCGTAACCAGCCAACCAACACCTTGCTTGGCCAAGTGTCAATTGCAATTCCAACTCAGCCACCACACCAAACACCAGTCAAACTCAGCTCACTTAAAATATTACTAATGGCAACCCACATAATTAATTGTGATAAACAAAAAGAATGAGCCATCACATAAAGATAAGAATAACTTGGCTATCAGCACCCCCAACTCAAAGATTTAAATGAAAAAAAACAAAAACAAAATGTAAATACGAAAAAAATGCAAAAAATTATTACGTAAAATCCGCACTGCCTTGCGTTCGCATCATCGGGGAAAAATTAAAATTCTTTCGTTGCGCAAAATTTGGATCGTCACAATTCTTCCCTCCTTATCAGCTTTTTCGTCCTCGAAAATCTTAGTGATTAAAAGTTGATAGTTTAAATGAAACAAGGTATTTCTTTACACACATCAATGATTAAGAACAATGAATAAATGTTATTATTTGCTGCGATTGGGTTCTAAATTAAACGCTAGCGGTTGGATCATTCTTTCCTCTGGAACTTCGTGAGGAGGAACTGGAGCAGGTGCTGAGGCTAACGACTCATTATGTATTTGATATAATTGGGGTTGCGGCAGGAGTGGTGGTCCTCGAGAGTTGATTTCTTTCATCAAGAGCTTTGGACATGTTCTCTTCGTGTGTCCAGGTTGACGACAGTAGTAACATAGTCCAATTAAGCAGTCTCCTCGATGCATTCGCCCACATTTTGCACATTTCGTCGCGGTTGTTTGAGATGCATTACTGGTAGATGGACCAAATTGGACTGTTTTATTTTCTTTACCGTGCTTTTCATTCTGGCTTGGCGTTTCAGTTATTTTTCGCTTTCCGCCCTCTCGCCATTTCTGAGATTTTTCTTGATCAATTTCCACTAATCGCGCTCTTTCAACCAACTTTCTGTACTCTAAGATATCCAGAGGAACTATTGGATTACGAATATCATCTTGTAATCCTTGTTGAAATTGTCGACAACGATCTTCTTCGGTAGCCACGAGAGAGTCAACATAATATGCTAACTTAGAAAATTCTGTCTCGTATTGCATGACTGACTTTGTTCCCCGAACAAGTCGAAGGAATTGATCGTGCAACACTCTTCTCTGATCGTGGAACAAACCAATTGGTGAATTCATGAAGAAAGTTTGCCCAAGTTACGTTGCCACGTCCGGCGTACTTCTTGGCGACGATATTATTCCACCAACGCTTTGCTGCGCCTTCGAGAAGAAAAGAGGCTAATCCAACCTTTCGATCTTCTGGACACTCCATAACTTGAAAGATTGTTTCTATACGTAAAATCCAATCTTCAGTCTCCAAAGAAGATAAGCCTCCGAGGAACATTGGTGGTTTCAGTTTTAGGAATTGTTTTAAGTCGACATCCAAGTGACGTTGCTGTGGTAATGGTGCTATGAGAGGAAGATCAGGAGGTGGGTTCATCGGGTGTTGTCTAGGAATAGTATCAACTTGTGGAAGTGTTGGTCCTAAAGCTGCTAGTGTAGGGAATACTAATTTGTGTGCTTCCGCTACTGCTAACACAAATTCAGAAGGGCGTTGATGATGCCCATTATCACTTCCCTCGAATCTTATACTCTGATGGACTTCGGGATCTTCTCGTCCCTCGTAACGTCGTCTACGGCTTGAGTAAACTTGGATGGGGTCCTAAAAGAAAGTTTGAATTAAATATGCTACATTACTTATGTTATGACTCTGTACTGCCTACGACAAATTATTGAAAACCGCTCCCTCTGATACCATAACACCACATTTTAGTATTCCATTTATTACATTTTATTACAGATGGAATTTACATAACATAAGAGATCTATTTATACTCATTACAAAAGACACTCATAATCGTCGCAGGTAGCTTTATTCTTTTCTTGCGCTTCCTCGATCCCAATAAAGATCTTTAACCATACCTTTGCCAGATCCTCATCATGCTTTCGTTTCTCTTCTTCTGTGGGGGAAACCCTTCGGGGTGCACTGGGAGATGCTCCTGTTGCCTAAAAATTGGGTCCACAATGAGTTAGTCATAAACATATGACTATGTAAGCAAAGTATTTCGTGAACTGTTATACATACAGGCAATGAGAGATAACAATATGCATACATCACAATAAGTAATAATTATCCTAATATTTACTCTCAACACTAACTCTTGACCCCCCCTTATTTTTAGTTACATAAAGTAGGAAATATTAAGGTATGCAACTTGAATTAGGCCCCACCCCTTTAGTGCAAAAATGTAGGCAAACCTCTACCGGTGAATCCATCAGTAGATAAACTCTACATCATAGGATTCAATCCTTAACATTTCCTTATGCAGAGTTTTTATATTGTTCATATCTTGTCATAATTTTCATGAATACAGGTGTTTTAAAAATAAAATTTTCCCTCAGAAATTTGTGTCGCTTTTCTTTTTTCCACGCCCACATTTATTCCATAGCGATATATCATTGAGTTAAACTCATATGCACAGGCAGTGTTATCTTTCAAAAAGTAAAACAGGAAATATAAAAAGTACGTGAATAAAATATAATTCAAGAAATAAGAAACTCGCCAATGCTTTTCCTTTACCCATATCCTTTTCTGCATCATTGCCACGTCTACCTTGTGACGCCATCCTCTGGCTTCTCGGCCTCGGAAACCACTTAAATAGTATGCGCTTTAACTGGGTTGCGTCACTTAATATTCGTAGCGTTGACGTTTAAAAGGATTTAGGAAAAGACGTTTTAAATCCGTCCAAATTCGAAAGTCAATTCCAATAAACGGTAAAAACTATTTATACTTGCTGTCCAACACAAATGCTTGCTATCCAACTCCAAGACAGCCCCTTAACCAAGGCTGCCAACACAGAATCAGCCTCTATACAGCACAAAACAGCGGATATGAGACACAAAAACAGCCCAAAAACAGTAGCCGGAAGAGCAATTGCTCCTCCAAAACTGTCACCAAAAAGCTCTTAAAACAGACACCCTAAACAACCTAAAATAATTTTCCAAATAGCACAACCAGCCCGCAAAGCAGTCCAGAAAACAATAAATAAATCAGCCCAAAGTAATGCAGTCCCAATACCAATATGAGAAGTAATTGGCAGCACAAATATAAGTGCTGCAACACTAATAACGTCATAGTTAACAACACAAGGCAACAACGAAACCAGAAAATGGAGGAAAAGGATAGACCTTACAGCGGAAAAGGAAGGATGTAAATCGCTGCACAACCTATCCTTCGCGGATATGCAGAGGTGTGGCGATGTTCTTCCAAAATCTCCGGAGGAGGCACTGAAGAAGGTAGGAGGCAGAGGAGACAAGCAGCAACAGCTCCAAAACCAGTGGCGCAGAACTCAACAGCAGGACGAGCCCCAATAAAACTCAACAGCAGCAGTAAGCAGATAGGTGGAAGAAGAAGTAGAAAGGGAGAACTATTGGGATGGGAGAATGAAGGGAGAGGAGGCAGATGCGCCCTTTTTATTGAACCCAATAAGCGGTTCATTGTTAAAATGCCTACAGGATTAATCCAGAGTTTGCCAGCAATACAAAACACCTCATAAATCACACCAGGTGTCATCCAAATAAGTCTCACCAACCTACTACAACTCTTGTACAAAGCCAGGTGTAAGTCCTACCAACTACAACACACATTTACACTTTATTTAAATCAAGATTTTCTTCACCGTAACCAGCCAACCAACACCTTGCTTGGACAAGTGTCAATTGCAATTCCAACTCAGCCACCACACCAAACACCAGTCAAACTCAGCTCACTTAAAATATTACTAATGGCAGCCCACATAAATAATTGTGATAAACAAAAAGAATGAGTCATGACATAAAGATAAGAATAACTTGGCTATCAGCACCCCAACTCAAAGATTTAAATGAAAAAAACAAAAACAAAATGTAAATACGAAAGAAAATGCAAAAAAATATTACGTAAAATCCACACTGCCTTGCGCTCGCATCATCGGGGAAAAATTAAAATTCTTTCATTGCGCAAAATTTGGATCGTCACATCCTGCACCTATGTTGGACCCTTCGGGAGCACCTCATCTTCTACAGGGACCAACTATACTTGGAGGCCACTTCTCCCCTTGTTCAGAGCATTTTGGAGGACATGCATGGTCGCGAGCACGAGGGGGTCCACAAGACCCTTCAGCGCATCCATGCAAAGTTCTTTTGGAAGGGACTTCGCAGCCGGGTGGAAGACTTCATTGCATCCTGCCCCGTCTGCTAGAAGAACAACACTACATATCTCCTTCCTGCTGGCCTCTTGCAGCCGTTGCCATTGCCGACTCAAATTTAGGCAGACGTTTCCATGGACTTTGTGGAGGGTCTGCCAACTTCTAAGGGCAAGGCCGTACTCATGGTTGTCTCCGGCCTCTTCTCCAAGGGAACAAACTTCTTTGCCTTGGCTCGACCCCTTATTTTGCTGAGATTGTCGCGTAAATTTTCTTTGACGGTGTGTTCCTCCTCCATGGGATGTCGGAGAGCATTGTATCCGACCGTGGAAAGATTTTTTCCCGCCGCTTTTGGAAGGAGTTGTTCCCTCTTAATGACACCAAATTGGCTTTCTCCACCTCCTGCCGTCCACAGTTTGATGGGTAGACCGAGGTGGTCAACCGCACAGTAGAGATGTATTTACACTTCATTATAGGGGATCGCCCCAAGGACTGGGTTCGGTGGCTTCCTTGGGTCTAGTATTGCTACAACACATCGTATCACACCGTGCTACAGACTACACCCTTCCGTTTGATATATGGGAGGGATCCTCCCCATCTACTGTCTTACAGCGGGGGCACCGCCATGATTGATACTGTCGACCTAGAGCTCCTCGACCATGATCAGATTTTGGCGCCCGCAAGGGAGCGGCTCCTCCAGGCGCAACAACGCATGGAAGTTGCTTACAACCAGGGCCTCCAAGAGCTTTCTTTTTCCATTGGGGATTAGGTTTGGCCGAAACGCCGTCCTTACCGCCAGACTTCGGCCTCCTCCCCTTCCTCCAACAATTGGGCCCCAAATATTACGGGCTTTTCCTGATCCTCCAACGCATCGACGAGGTGGCATGCAAGCTTGAACTCCCACCGGAGGTCCGCATACTCGACGTCTTCCATGTCTCTAAACTGAAGTAATTCGTGGGTGCCCGTCTGACTGAACCATTGGTTCGTTTGCACAGCTTGAGGACAAGTTGCCTCTCGACGGGGAATGAGATGTTTTGGACCCACATTTGGGGCGCACGTATCAGTGACGCATCCAATCCACCAGGGATCGATAGTTTTCTTGTCGCATTATTTATATTTATGTTGTTGTGCATATGCTATTTTACTCACTTGTCTTATGGCCCAAGTGAGGGGTTTGAACCTATTTGGATGGCTTGGTTTGAATGAATGAGCAATCAAGAAGTTATTATCTAATTCCCTCTCTCTTCTTTTCCTTTTCTCCCCTGCTCTCTCTAATTCCCATAACTTAACCCTTCTCGTCGGAACAACTCGTCCAGCGCGATACGCCCGCAAGACGCATCTTCCGCAAGCGACGTCGGACTCTCCTCCGCCGGAACAACTGAGCCCTTCTCCTCCGGCCTTCTCCTTCGCAACCATATCTCCACCGGATCTAGGAAAAGAGACTCAAATCCCTTGAGGGACTTCTCCCTCGCTTTCCCTAGCACTCGATCTCATACCGGAGCACACAACTGAGTGTCTGCAAAATCCGCAATCCCTCCAAAAGACAACCCCACCTCTTATTTATAATAAAGTAATGTTAGGGCAACCATCATGGATGCTATGATTGCCCGTTCATGATTGTTTTCCGATCTCTTAAATAATACTCGAAAACATAAAGTAATATACAAAAAACATATAAAAGTTGCTCCGAAGCCGAGCACGGACTCGGATTGTGTAGATGATGATCTGATCAATGACTCCTGCATGAATAAACTCGTGCGGGTCTTATTGTGCGATGACCCGCGCTTGATGTGTGATCCTCATCATGTAGCTATATATCGTATGATAGTTTATATTCGAAATTAAAAGAGAATTATAATGCTCATTTTTTTATCATTCTTAATGTTGCAATAGTTTCATACTTATGTCTCCATAGCTATTCCATGATTCCATCTTCAAAGCAGTTTCGGTCTTATTTAGCCGTCATTGTTTTCTCAAGTTTTCCTTGTTGTTTTGTTGAGCCCGGCTTCTTTACGGGTAATTTCATCGAGCTTGATGTTATGACTCGGACTTTCCTGCTAGGTGCTATTTAGTTTTCTCTCCCCCCCCCCCCCCCCCAAAGTCGCGGGAACTCCCAGTAAATGTTGTGTTAGGATAGAAGTGGTGCAAATAATAAAGAACAGCAGTCAATAAATAGTATGAAATCCATTTTTCCTTAATTTTAGGTGGTGATATATCCTTGCAACACTGGATATGATGAACGGATTTAATCTTAACTTGCGAAGTGAATACCGGAAGTTAAAGGCTAAGTGGTGATATATCCTAAGCCGGGGTGTTAGTGGTTTGCGCGGTAGAAAGAAGAATAATGGGGATCGACAGCAGTGTACTGGTGACAATCCCAACGGGAAGATGGGTAATACCTGACGCCTGGACAGGGGTGTGCTTCAGAGCTACGAACGTTGTCAGGGAGGGGAAGGGTGTTCATCCTGGGAGCAACTCACGACAATGTAGTCGCACAGAGGAGGCACAACTAGGCTACTAGTGACGCTCAATTACTTGGCCTGTAATTGCATGCGAGAAAGAGGGGGGGGGGGGGGGGGGTAAGGGTGGAGGGTTATTGTAATTTGGAGGAGTCATATCCCTTGATGCCAAATTTTTTGTCGACAATGCAACCCCAAGTATAAAAAAATCGTTCTCAATGTATCTTTGCCCCGCCACCTTGTTTCCTCCTGCTATAATAACATCCGATAAATGTGTCTGTGACAACACTCTCTTCCTTTTAATCGAGCTAATCCTCGAGCTCGAAGTCAGAATACACTTTCTTGAAGTCATCCAAGGGTTTCCAGTTCTCTTTCTGTAGTGGTCCGTCCCATTGGATGAGTACCTTGCACATTCCCCAATTGAATCGGGACTGGATGGCCTTCAATGGCCTCAGTACTAGTCCCTCGTCGAACAGTGGGGGCAATTATGGAATGGTAGTGGGGGACTCCATGTGAATGTCTTCAGCCTCGTGACGTGAAAGACATCATGTATCCTCAACCTGACCGGTAGTGCTTGAAAATAAGCCGTCAAGACAATCCTCTCAAGTACTTGGAATGACCTATAGTATCAGTGCGAGAGCTTGTTGCTCAGGCTTCGTGTGGCCATCAACTATGTTGTTGCAACTTCAACCATAGCCATGCGTGCAACTGGTACAACATCGGCGTGTGCCCATCATCATAATACTTTTTGATCCTTTAATAAGCGTAAAGGAGATGCTCTTGTGCTGCGACTAATGTTTGGTCTCTGCTTTGGAGTAGTTGATTCACTCCTTTCACTTTGGCCTCTACTGGTATATACGGTATGTTAGGAGCAAACCGTAGATTGCACTGAATGGTATCGTCTGCCGGGAAGAGTGGTAATAGGTGTTGTAACAATACTCGGCCTAGGTTAAGTGGGTCACCCAATACTTAGGGTTATCCCCTACAAGGCATCTCAAGTTCATCTCAATAGTCTTGTTCACAATTTCCATCTGGTTGTTGGATTGCGGGTGGCATGCGGAGGAGAAAGCTAGCTTGGCACCGTTGAGGCGAAACAACTTGCACTAGAACTTGTGTCGCAGACTCGTACTCGAACATGATTATCTATGGAATCCAGTGGAGGTGCACAATGTGCTTAAAGAAGCCGTGCACCACACTTATTGTTTTATATGAGTGACTCAAGGGCATCAAGTATGCCCCCTTTGAGAAGTGGTCCACACGACGAAAAAGAACGGATTTGCCCTGTGAGTGTGGCAATACCTCGATGAAAACCATGGAAACCACTGCTCAGATCTGCGAAGGAATATGGAGGGGCTGCAATACCAAGTGTGTCTGTATGCTCTTGTTCTGCTGATTATTGGTGCACGTCAGCATGTGTACACTACCTCAACCATGCCTTTTAATCCCTTTTAGAACAAACCTACTCACCCTCTCTATTGTGTCTTTCCCACACCTTCATGAGTAAAACTTGTAGATTGTGCTGCTGATGAGCGATACTAGCGAGGATATCAGTAGGAGATAGATCTTCCCCTTGAGCCGAATTAGCCCTTATGCATAACTTCACTAGCTGGGTGCCCTGCTTGCCTCTATGCGAGCCAGTATCCATGTCAAGATGGGATTGGGGCGTCCCTCCTCATGAAAGACCTCAAATAAGGCCAAGTGTGTCTCAGAAATAGCTAGTAAGGCACTGTTATGGACACAGGCACCCTCCTCATCACCGCGGGAAATAACTACCACTATAACATCTCTACCTAGTTTAACATCAATTCATAAGTCTGACCGGTAGTTGTGATATGAAGCAAACTAAATATCAATATATAAATCAGTACATAGTGGGTGATATATAAAGTACACAACGGAAATTTTAAAAACTGGAGTTAAGGTTAGAGAAATACCTCAATATCTGATTCACAGAGCCAACTAAAAATGAACCACACAAAGAGTAATCTTAAAATGAGCATGATACAATTTAAGTTCATACATATTTGATTCATCAACTGAAATGAAAGGCAAACTAAATATGGAAAACCTCAGGCAGATTATCTTAGGCGTATCTCCCTACCTGTGACCCTGAAAAGAAATGTCTGAAGATGCGGTTCGCCCAACTGGTGAGTAAGAAAAACTACTCCCCCAGTAACACTAAAAATACATAATTTAATAATTTGTTTGTATATATAAAAAATATGAACATTTAAGTAATTATGCATGCTTCTAAATAAATTAACTGCAGTTTCATAAGATTATTTGCTGTATTTGTCGCATTATGAGTTCTGTCTTATTATCTTTAATTCTTGTATATAATGATTTTAGTGTTCTAAATTCTTTCTAAAGTTGTGGTAGTTAAATTTCATGTTCCCCTTATTAATTCTATGTTTTATGGCTTGCTGAGCACATTCTGATTATGGATTCTAAATGGCGACCCGAATGTTCCCTGAACTGTTGTGTCCCTTGAGTGGAACACAGACTCGCATCTGAAAATTTCAAGTACAAAAATGTTGGTCATCGACCCCATGTCTGGTGCTCATATGGACTTCTCGACATATGAGTATGATGGTGTGCATCCATTAATCATAATGGAAATACTTCTCATGCTCTCTTCTGAATAAATCTAGAGGTTGTTATAATCATTACAATATGTAGCCCACTTGAGACCATTAGTCTGAGACTTATTACGTGTGCTGAGCTTATATTTAGCCTAGTTTCATTCAACATCTTTGATTAATTTTGTTCGTGCTTTAAGATGTTCATTTTTCATGCTCTGACTTGAATATCGAATTACATTAATTTAATTCACATTTAATATTTATCTAAAGGCTGCGTGTAACTTGATTTCATATGTATCTTGTATTCATTTATTAACTTGTTAACGCGCATTTAAACGAAATACAAGTACTTCTATTTTATATGATTTTCTTGAGCGAACTAGGCAATGACATTATAATCGGTATATGTCTAGCCAATAGAAGTCGAATTTCTTACATCGGTGTTGTGACATTCATAGATGCGAGGCCATGGTTTCTTTGAATTGAATTGGAAATTGTCAAACTCCTCTGATTACTCTCTAAAATTCCTCTTAACTATAGCTAGGGTTTTTCCATAAATTTAAATGAAATCCTTTCCTAAGTTTAGAGAAGGGAAAAATTGATTCAAAAATTAACAAGGGATGAAGTTCTCACTTTGCCCTACTCTAACCGAGCCGAACCAAAAGGCGGGCAGAACACCGCCGATGATCTTCTAACTTAAGTGGGATCGCCTAAAAATGACCCCCTGCTGGTATAGTTAGAACGAGACAATGACTGAAGGAAGTAAAAGATTTACTACTAATTTAATGGAAACTCACCGAGAGGACTTGTGACCTTCTAAAATAGAAGCCAGTAACTCGGCTGCAGGAGGAGGAGATGAACGATCTTGTTGTATCAAACTGTTGACGAAAACCTCAGATTTCACTAGGACAAATCTGAAATGAGCACAAATAGTGAGGAGCACCGTAGAGAAATCTGAAATTTGCAACATCGGTAAGGGGAACCGACAGATATACTGTTGTTGTCGGAAGGTGGAAAATGACTGGGTCTCTACATCATAAGAAAGAACAACTTAAATTGATGATCCCTGATCGATCAGGCCCTAGGAAGGAATAAGGAATAGTGAATGCTTACAGTAATCGATGTTGAAGGTCAACTGGATACAAGGATCAACCATGCGGCTAAGGTTCATCGCTTTGTTGATGAGAACGACCGAACATGAGGAAGAAGAAGGATCTGCGGTTGTTAGGGCAAGGAAGAAGACCATATGGCAGCCTGCAGTTGACGCTGAAGAGGCTCTGACCTTCTTAGAAGAAGATGGGGCGCCGACTTCTTACCAAATCGTCGGAGAGGGTCGGATGAAACATGCGGCGGAAGGAGTCACCGGGCCTTATCAAGTCGCAGGGAAGAGTCGTTGAAGGAGAAGGATCGATTGTGCCCTAGCCGTGGTCGATCTCCTCTTCCCAGTGCTTCATTTCTCCAGACTGTGAGAGAGGGAGAGTCGTGTGCCATAGTCGGCTTTCGTTTGGCTTGCGAATGAGGAGAGCTTGTGACCTTGTTTCTTAAAAGAGGATACTGAGACTCATCGTGCGTAACTGAGGGCTCACCCACGACAACTTCCTTTCTAAGAGGAGTCGGTTTCCTAAGATGAGGCGTGCAACTGGGAAAATCTTAACTCCTTGCTCATTAGGAGGGGGCTGAATGAATTAATCGTATCCCTTTAATTACAAACTATGCCGCTGCACGTTAGCCCTTAAATAAATGTGTTACGCCCTCACGAATTTCTAACTCGCGCCAGACATAAATCCCTACGATAGTTTATTCGATAACTGACTACCAAGGGCTAAAAACATATGGTTACCTCGAATGATAGTTGCGACGACGGCGCTACCTCCGCTCTGACCCTGAATTAAAGATTTAAATTAAAACTTGAAATTTTCGGATGTTACAACCACCGCCCCGTTTAGCTTCTATGTTCTATCCTCCACTATGAAGTTGAATCCCATAAATCGACCGATCCAATGTTGTTGTTTTGAAGTGGCTAGTTTCTGCTTCAGGTGGTAGGCTGCAGTGATCCGTTTTGATACTGAAATGAAAGCCCCACAAGTGCATCCTTCAGTCTCGCACCACCTTGACCAACCCGACATGTTCCTACTCATAAGTGAGCAACTTCATGTAATGTGTTGCTAATTTGCAGCTTTTGCAATAGGATGTAAGTTATTTGAGGTATCAACTCACTGATTTACCTATGGATGCAAATGTGAACCTATCCTCTATTATCTCTGACTCAGACCCATTTCTACCCAATCCATATTACTATTGAAGATTAGTTGGTATGCAGATTTATTTAATTGTCATTCATCCAAACATTTCCTTCGTTTGGCGCTACCTCCGGTCCGACCCTGAATTAAAGATTTAAATTAAAACTTGAAATTTCCGGATGTTACAACCACCGCCCCGTTTAGCTTCTATGTCCTATCCTCCACTTGAAACATCCGCCCCGTTTAGCTTCTATGTCTTATCCTCCATTATGAAGTTGAATCCCATAAGTCGACCGATCCAATGTTGTTGTTTTGAAGTGGCTAGTTTCTGCTTCAGGTGGTAGGCTGCAGTGATCCGTTTTGATACTGAAATGAAAGCCCCACAAGTGCATCCTTCAGTGTCGCACCACCTTGACCAACCCGACATGTTCTTACTCATAAGTGAGTAACCTCATGTAATGTGTTGCTAATTTGCAGCTTTTGCAATAGGATGTAAGTTATTTGAGGTATCAACTCACTGATTTACCTATGGATGCAAATGTGAACCTATCCTCTATTATCTCTGACTCAGGCCCATTTCTACCCAATCCATATTACTATTGAAGATTAGTTGGTATGCAGATTAATTTAATTGTCATTCATCCAAACATTTCCTTCGTTTGGCGCTACCTCCGGTCCGACGCTGAATTAAAGATTTAAACTAAAACTTGAAATTTCCGGATGTTACAACCACCGCCCCGTTTAGCTTCTATGTCCTATCCTCCACTTGAAACATCCGCCACGTTTAGCTTCTATGTCTTATCCTCCACTATGAAGTTGAATCCCATAAGTCGACCGATCCAATGTTGTTGTTTTGAAGTGGCTAGTTTCTGCTTCAGGTGGTAGGCTGCAGTGATCCGTTTTGATATTGAAATGAAATCCCCACAAGTGCATCCTTCAGTCTCGCACCACCTTGACCAACCCGACATGTTCCTACTCATAAGTGAGCAACTTCATGTAATGTGTTGCTAATTTGCAGCTTTTGCAATAGGATGTAAGTTATTTGAGGTATCAACTCACTGATTTACCTATGGATGCAAATGTGAACCTATCCTCTATTATCTCTGACTCAGACCCATTTCTACCCAATCCATATTACTATTGAAGATTAGTTGGTATGCAGATTTATTTAATTGTCATTCATCCAAACATTTCCTTCGTTTGGCGCTACCTCCGGTCCGACCCTGAATTAAAGATTTAAATTAAAACTTGAAATTTCCGGATGTTACAACCACCGCCCCGTTTAGCTTCTATGTCCTATCCTCCACTTGAAACATCCGCCCCGTTTAGCTTCTATGTCTTATCCTCCACTATGAAGTTGAATCCCATAAGTCGACCGATCCAATGTTGTTGTTTTGAAGTGGCTAGTTTCTGCTTCAGGTGGTAGGCTGCAGTGATCCGTTTTGATACTGAAATGAAAGCCCCACAAGTGCATCCTTCAGTGTCGCACCACCTTGACCAACCCTACATGTTCCTACTCATAAGTGAGCAACCTCATGTAATGTGTTGCTAATTTGCTGCTTTTGCAATAGGATGTAAGTTATTTGAGGTATCAACTCACTGATTTACCTATGGATGCAAGTGTGAACCTATCCTCTATTATCTCTGACTCAGACCCATTTCTACCCAATCCATATTACTATTGAAGATTAGTTGGTATGCAGATTTATTTAATTGTCATTCATCCAAACATTTCCTTCGTTGTGAGTGTTGTTAGTCAATTCGTACGCACTCTAATTGTCTCCCATGTTGATTATGCCTAATCCATTGATGATCATGGATCTGCTAGAGGCATATGTGCTTACTTTGGCAGCAACCTCATCAAATGGATGAGTAATAAGCAATTAGTTGTTGCTCGTTCTACGATTGAGGCCGAATATTGCTTAACGGCCCCTGCATTTTCTGAGCTTACTTATGAGCCTCTTGGTCGATCTTGGTATCTCTCTTTCTCGATAGTGGTTGTTCACATGTTGTGGACCAAGCCTTTCATGAGCGTTTGAAGCACATCGAAATTGACAATCACTTTATCAGGGATAAGTTCAAGCTTCACAAAATTCACCTTCAACATGTTTATGTATCTTCCTAATCATAAATTTCCTCACCAATTCATAACGCACATTGTATCTTCGATTTCTTTTTATGTTTGGCTTGTAAGACATGTATACTCCAGCTTGCTGGGGAGTATAAATAGTAAATAATATTTTTTATTCTTTGTTATTATTTTTCTTGGTTTATTACCACTTTTTCAATAGTTTTTAGGGTATGACCACTTTTGTATATATAGGGTCATTTACATGTCCATATTATAAATGATAGTATTTTTTTAGATTTCCTCTACAGTTTCCAAACTTCTTCACGGCAGTCTCATGAAGAAAATTTCGTAAATGATAGTATTTTTTTAGATTTCCTCTACAGTTTCCAAACTTCTTCACGGCAGTCTCATGAAGAAAATTTCGGCTTTGATAAAATGCTTAAGTTAATTATTTTCTGCTTTTAGACATTAATTATGTGTTAGGAAGTATTTTTATTTCTATTTCTTATGTATTTTTTGTTTAGGATTAATTTATTTACACAAGGCTTAATTTATTTACACAAGGCTTAATTTATTTTGCTAATCTTGTAGATATTCTTTTGGGTTCTACTCCTATAAATAGGTCCTAGAGCTTTGTTTAGATATTATTGATTGATTGAATTGAATGAGCAGCCACCTTTCTCCTAACTACCAATTCTCTCTTTCTCTCCTCTTTGTCTCTCCTCTCATTTGTCTTTCCCCTCTTTCCCCTACTTTACTCTATAATACTTCTGTGTTTAAACTTTAATGCATATTGATCTGGTATATCTTTCACTCTCTTTGTAGCTGGAGGCATTGGAGTGCTTTGCTTCTTACACAATGAAGGGAAATGCTGACGGGAGCAGCGAAGATATTGAAGCTCATGATATCTTTCAAGTTCTTCTGAACCCCTTTTCTACTTCCGCTTCTACTCGAACATGGTTGCAAGAAGGTTTTGCGTACCATCTGGAGTCTAATATTAGATTTAGTCTGGCAATGCAGTACATTTCGAGATTATTGCGGGAATTTTCATGTTGGACATACAAGAATTCAGCAGTATTTCCCGAATTAGTAAAGCATGATGATTCTGAGAGTGATGGAGATGAATATCAGATAGAAGAATTCCGACATAAGTTGAATTTGGTTATTTTAGTATTTGAGCGGAGGTTTTCACTTAAGTTGACTGATTTAGCTAACATGGTACTTGAAACTCCTCCTAGAGTGAAATTCTATTCCCTCATAATCATTATAATTTCTGACAATTGCTGTATTTATGGGTTCTTACACTAGGTGCTACTCTTTGCTCGCAATAATGGATTATTATTTCTAGGGTACCAATTGATGCTGGGTATTGTATTTTGGGAGCATGAAGTTGATAATCATCATAAAACTCGCCATTCTACTGTACATTCTGCGGTGCTTCGTCTTCTTGTGCAGGCAAGCAAACAGCTCTTTTGTGTATTTTCTCGATATATTGTAAGCTGCCATTTATCTGATTCGACATTGAAGCTGCTTTCAGGCAGTCTGTCCACTGAAGAAAATTATAATGATGATCATTTTCAGAGGATTTTTTGTTTGCGGAGCTTAATATGCTCATTGAGGATTATCAAACCCTTGCTAAAGTATTATGATCATTTACTAGTTACAGAAGGACTTACTTTGAGCACCTATTCACTTTTTGAACTTGTAGAGTACATGATGCACTTTTCTTACAATTGGTTTAGCAGAAATTTTCGAGGGTTGATTCGGATGGTATATCAAACTCGTAAAGCTTCTCTTAGTAATCATGATTCTATCGAAGTTTTGGCAGGCGACCTGATGAAGATTCTTTATAGGAATACATGTGAAGCATTAAATGATGATGCGGAGGTATTACGAGGTTTTATCAGCGACAAAAACCAAGTCGAACAAAATGAGTCTTTAGCACTTTCGATACCAGAAGATGAAAGGCGGCTATTGATAGAGGTTTCTTTATGGATACACAATAATAGCTTTACCAATCAGCACTTGAGCAAATTTCTTGGTACAGAGAAGTTTGCAACTGGAAGGACTAAGATGGATCATAATCAATTCCCTGTTCTTCTCACTAAAGTAACAATGGCTTCTATATCATATATTTCCTCTTCATTGACAAGACAGCTTGCATCTTTTCTTAGAAAAAAAGCATCACAAGACTTACCTGTTGCTACTTTTGCTTGGTTGGAATTAACTAATCATTGCGAGTTCAGTTCCCTGCCTCCTGATGTTGATCAGGGAGCCTACATCAGGCAACTGTCTTCAATTGAGGATAGAGAGGCCCTTTTTGAAAGGTTATGGGTAATGTCTGTTAATGCAAAAGAAATTTTTCAGAATTTGAATGAAAGAGTTTATGGATTTACTTATAAAAGCAAGAAGCTGCCTTCTTCCTGGAAAGATTTTCTGAAAGTTAACCTGTCTGTGGATGAGAGTCGTGCTTCACATCATAGATCTGAAGGCAATCTCATTAGTACCAGTTCTGTAACCGGAGCACTCTTAGCTAAAGAAAGTTCGGATGCTGATAATTCTCCTGAAACAAGAAGAGATTCAAATCCGAAATTAGAGAATGTTAATTTCTTCAAACCAAGTGAAATAGTTAACAGAAGTGGGGAGCTTTTAGAGGTTGTTTCCACTTCTGAATGTTTAGCCATGATTTATATTTTTTGTTGTTCAGTGGGATATGATGCAGTTGGGCTCTATATTTCTGCCCCTTCGTCATATTTTTGTATATTTTTGTATATTTTTCTGTTGGAACATTCTTTACTTTCTTTCTAATTTAATGTTTTAATCTGCTCCAACTTATGTAGGCAATTTGCTGCAATTCCATAGATGAGCAACAACTAGCTGTTGCTAGTAACCGAAAGGCAAGTCATTTATGCAAATGAGAGATCTAAAACATACTTTTTCATCTTTGAAACATTGTTTTTGTTCCATATGTTCACCTTTTAGGATGCTAAAATAGAGTATTTGCTTGATATGATGGCTTAAAAACTGTACTTCTATTTGGATTACTATGGCATAACATAGACATGCAATTCACTCCACTTCTATATGGTACATCTTTGTCTTTACATGGTTCTTACCAATCATTAGAAATTAGTCCATATTTGTGTTGCAATAACGTATCTTTGATCCAATTATTGGGGCCATTAAGGTGTGACAGAACAAAGACATTGATTAGAACTTTTGGGAAGCCATTGACTTTCTGTACATGCTCCCTTCATAGGAAATTTTAGTCGTTCCTTTTTATGTTGTCTTGAGCTTATAGAAATAAAGGGAAAATGAAGATATTAACTTTGGTATTGTGAGAATTTGAAATATAAAATATATTATTCCAAAAAATAAACTATTGCATAGGAACTCACTTCTTTATATAAAATAGTGGAAGAATCTCCATTGGGAGATGTTTGACTAAATACAAGAAAGAAAATGATAGACAATGAGCCCCCTGTTGGGCTTTTACAAGTGATCTTTAACTCTCAAGCTCGAGTGTATATATTAATCTTTCCCAACTTAGTACAAATATCATAAAAACATTAAGAAATAAGTTCAGTGAATATGTCGGTCAGTTCTTTATCTGACGTTACAAATGGAGTGCATATTCGTCTTTTGATTACTTTCTTTCTGATGAAGTGACAATCTACTTCAATGTGATATGTTCTTGAATATAAGATTTTTGGATTTGTAAATGTCATCTTTATTATTACAAAATATTGGTAGACGGTAGTTGTAAGTTTCACCAAAAGCTTTCAGAAGTGGTCTCAATCATTTCAACTCACAGGCAGTCTGTGTCATGTGTTTATATTCAGCATCCGCACTTGACCTTGACACCAATACTTGTTTCTTGCTTCTTCAAGTGACAAGATTTCTTCTTGCATAAGTGCATTATCCAGAAGTAAATTTCGGTCTCCCTATAGTTTGCATAACTCGCATCTGAATATGCCGCAATACACACCTGATTATTTCTATTAAACAATAGTCCTTTGCAAGGAGGTCTTTTGATATATTCTTGTATCTTTATTGCAGCTTTAAGATAACTCTCTGGGAGCCTACATAAACTAACTAATCTTTCTAATGACAAAAGAGATGCTAGACCTGATCACAGTTAGGTAAAAGAGTTTACCTACTAGATGCCTGTAAAGAGTGATATATTTAAGAAGAGATGTCTCATCCCAAAGTCTGTCAATACCCATAAGCATTAGATTTCGAGTAGGCTTCGTGCCACTAAGACCCGTTACTTCAAGTAGATATAAGCAATGCCGTGGTTGGAAAAGACCCATGTTGTTGTTGCATTTCACGATTTCAATCCCTAAGAAGTATGTGTGAGTTCTCATATCTTTGGTAACAAAATATGTCTGAGGATGTTTGTTTGTTTTTTCTATGCCAGGGGAGTAATCTCTGGTGACAAGAATGTCATCTATATATAATAAGAATAACCAGTCCTTGGTCGGTCTTCCGTATGGAGAGAGAGTGATGCACATTACTTTAAGAAAAACCATTGATAGAAACAACCTAATTGAACTTGTTAAATCATGCTTTGTGGTTTTGTTTAAGATCATATATGGCCTTTCGTAGCTTGTATACTTGAGACCACCTGAGCAACATAACCATGTGATTGCTCCATATAGAATACTTCATGCGGATCATCATATAAAAATACATTTTTGACATGTAGCTGTAACAATTTCCAATCCTGATTGACAGAACAAAGAAGAGTGCCCGGATTGTGCTGATAGTAGCAATAAGTGAAAATGTGTCAAACAAATCAAAACCATATGTCTGGGTGAACCCCTTTGCGACCTAACGAGCTTTGTATGTATGCATAGTGTTGTCAAATACAAACTTGATGACAGAGACTCTTCGACAACAAAAAATGTCACCTCCATGTGGGGTAGGAACAAGAGTCAAAGTACTCTGTGATTCCAAGAAAGAGATCTGTTCGTCCACAACCGTTTTCCAGCAAGGTATATGAAGAGCTTCGTGGTATGTTATAGGGACAGTTGTGGTAAATAGTACCGAGGCAAAACGGATGCAAGAAGGACTGCGTGCATAAGAAACAACACCCCTACCCCTTCCTTAGAGCAATAGGACCATCTTGATCAGATTATGTTGATCATGGGTATCCATAGTGGAGGGAGCGATGGGAGCGGGAGGAGAAAAAAATCAGTTATAATGATATGAAAAAGTTATGATGGGAGGAGGATGCACATGTCCAGAAAGTAGTGTAGGATGGGTGATATCAGGTGGAGTAGCATGGATAATAGTAAGGGAGGAGACAAGTTGGTGGAGAAGCGGTGGTAGAGATAGGATGGGTGATTTCACGAGTAAGAGAACCGCAGTCCTTGGAGACATGGGTGTAGACTCGAAAGTAATGAGGCTGGTGGTGGTGGGGGGGGGGGGGGGGAGAACCAGCAGAAGCATCAACGGGATGGGGAAGAGGTTGTGTCGGGCTGGAGTACAGGGATACAAATTGTCTTTGGACTCGATGGTTAAAAATGGAAGGGAAGGACTTATGGTGACTGGAAGGAAGTTCTTTTCTGAAAATCGTCAGTGCCCCCACCGTCCGGCCCCTGCACGCTTAAATAAAACCGCACAGAATTACGGCACCCGAGTCGGACTCTTCATATCGTCCGGGCCGACCAAGTGTCAAATACAACTAGAAATAAACAAAGTAATATATGAAAATGACTCAGATCGATCATCCGGACACATCCGCGGACTCGGATCGTCCAAACGGGAAGCGGATCACTGTGATCTCCATCAATTGCCCCGGCTTGAAAGCACTCATCTTCGGTGAGTGACGATGGTCATGCTTCGGTGCAGTCTAGGGACAATACACTCAACCTCCTTTGGGGAAATCCAAGTATCATCTGAGAATGGGCAGTCGCTCCAGCGGACAACGTATCGCAGCGTCTCTTGCCCGCACACGACGGTGAAGTCATGTGTAACAATCAGAAGTATGTCTCCGACGATAGCTGGTAACTCTGAGTAAAATGTATCTCCATTTGAAAGATGGACTGGTGGAACCATCGGTTATGTGAGGTGGCCCTCATGGTAAGACCCGTCATGCTGAGGCTGGGACGAAGTGGGAGGCAATAAAGGAAGTTGTGGCTCATACATGGGAGGGAAGAAAGGGTTCACATACACGCGCTCCTCATAGTAGGGTATCAAGTCTTCTACATTGAATACTTGGTTTGTCCCCATATTTTGAGGATGTCAAACTCCTATGCATTCAGACTGATCCATCACATGACTGTATAGGGACCCATTCAGTGAGCGCTTAATTTTTTTTGTTGTTCTTGCTGGGAACCTTTCAAATCGTATGTGAATCATCCTCTGCTTCCTAATTTCAAAAATCTGATCCCTCTTGTGTTGGTCTGCTTGGTTTTTACAGTAATCATTATTTATTACAATTTCACATCGGACAAATTCATGCAACTCATGCGAATGATGAAAACATATAATAAACATGAATCATGCAACATAGAAAAGTTGTGCACTATATGAGAATGACTATGCAACAAATATAAAAGATAAACAAAAGACATGATCAAGTCCCCTACACTGAGGTCCTATGATGCTACAAGGAACTCCTAAGATGGGTACTTGATCGGGAAGCTCGGTAGGTGGAGTATATAAAAATTCATCGTGTGGGCGACGAATGCTTATGTGACTCCATGAGATGTTTACACTAAAATATGAGTGACATGCCAAATATCTCGTAGGGAATGTAACACATCAGGAGGCTTACCCGACGGGGTATATAAGAATAAGTTGCATGTGCAACGATGACCAGAACAAATGTTTAAGACGTAGACACAATGGTGTAGCTCTGGGTTGTGTCCTTTGTCTCCAATAAGGAAAAGCTCGTCAGGTGGCTCTCCAGGAGGTATAACAAAAAATTGGTCACACATGCGACGGCCACCTAAGTGAATACAAGAGGCATCTACAATAGGATGTGGTTATAAAGTGTGGTGAGTGTCCCTAACAAGAAAGAACTCATCTGGTGGGTCTGCAAGTGGTGTATCCCAAAATTTATCAAGAGTGCGAGTGGTCAGATGGTAGACTGTCGAATCCTCGTAGATATGCTCGAGTGTTTGTAAGGAAAGCCCCGCATACTTGATGTTACACTCAAGATCCACTCTCTGGAGCAAGATTAGGAGCGATAATTGAAGAGATGTCAATAACTCAATACTCGTAAATGAGCTGCTCACCTGAATCTCATCCTCACAAGGACATGGTGGCTCATCAGGAGGCTCAACTGGGGATCGCCAAAGAACCCGTCAATAGGGTTATGATCCTCCAGATGAGTACCATCGTGAGGGGTAGTGTTCCCCAAAATGGGTGAGGCGGTCACTACGAGGTCAACACTAGGCTCTCGGCTCTCAGTCATGATGTGGCTCTGGACAATGACAGAGGAAGAGCGGGAAAAACCCATACTCAATAGTTGGCCAATAGGTAGAGTGTCGAAGACTGGATCTCTAGCGAAAGGGGACACTAGGTCTAATTGAGGTGCATAAGATGGATATTCCATCACAGTGTCACTAGGTCGCTCATCCTCACTCTCGTGACCATGCTTATTAGTCATACTAGTGTTACTCTCCACCTATATCAAACGGTCATGATCGAACTCGACTCCAAAATCAAGAGGGAACTGAGTCTCATCCGGACGAGATGAAACAAAATTAGGTGTCAGGCCTCTCATGTCAGTGGGAGCACTACTAGGCGCATCAGTGGCTTGATCTAAAGCCTTAGGTTTTCTATTATTGATTCCTCCTAAGGCAGTCCTCAGGCGATCAAGATGAGCATCCATGCGATCAAATTGATCAAGAACTAATTGCTGGAATTCGTCCTCAGGTATCTCTATTTACGGAATACTAGGAGGGTCTGGAAATGTGATGTGATCCCAACGATGACGATCTCTATAGGGATCCTGAGGGCCATCTAGATGGTCGCTCCTAACATAATCAGATCGTGCTCGTGGGTGGACGTGATCCCTACGAACGTGCGGTGGTGATCGCGTATATTCAGACTCAGGTTCCTCAAACAGAGGAGATGCGTAGCGACGATGACCCAAGCGATACTCAACTCTACCATCATAAAGTCGTGGCGTGGTGTAAGGATGACGACATGAATATTTCTTATCGTAGTGGTCGTCTCGTGCATAAAGGAATCGTGTTGCAGGATCGACACGATCTCCGGAAGTGGGGTGTCACGCAAGAGGATAATCATTGTAATAATAAGGGTGCCTCTCAAGTGAAGGCGAGGGGTAGCGATAATATTACACCATGGGACGGAACCTATAGACTAAATAACTGCGTATCAAATGAGTGCTCGCAACCTACCTCTGATACCATTTGACTCAGGTCAAATCTATGTCACCGAGGACGAATACCCTAACCATAAATGCACAACAAGCAAGCACACGAAAAATGCAAAAGAAGCTACTACCAACCTTAGAATGTTATGAATGCATACACACAATACAATAAATGCCACTTTAAGTGCAGGTGCAAATGTAATTGAGCATTTCGATTTAATTAGCAGTAAGCAATTAATTAAAATAAATATAGTCCAAGCACATTTGTTCACATCAAATTCAATTGGAAGAGCAAATTTTAATTAACAGACAATTGAGACACAAATATTCTAAACGCGCGCCAAATAAATCCTGCAAATCAAGTGATTTCACGACAACAAACGCATATAATAACACATCCGAGTAGATATAATCCAAGCACTCAACGTAGAAAACTAAAAAAACCAAATTACGACTTACACGTGCAGACGTAGGTGAAATTCGGTGCTGTAGGAGGATTGTCGAGCAGCTGGAATGGTTGGAGATACGCTGCTGGCGGCTGGGTGAAGGTTGGGAGTCGACTGGAACCACGAGAGGGAGTGACTGCAGGACGTGACCAGCTGATTTGGGGATGATATGGGACTGCACTGAGACGGGAGAAGGTGGTTCTACATAGGGAGATAGGGGAAGGGGCTGGAAGTCGAGGTTTGTGGTAGAGGTGGCCTGGACGGAGGGTTAGGAGGCTGTTGGCGGCAGGAAAAGAACCAGTTGAAGCATTGATGGGATGAGGAAGAGTCCGCGTCGGACTGGAGTGCAGGGATACGAACTGGCGTCGAGCTCGATGGTTAAAAATGGAAGGTAAGGACTTACGGTGACTGGAAGGCAGCGGGAAAGAGGGTGTCGTCGTCTTGGAGTCGCACCAAGGGGGGAGATGTTATGAACACCTGCGATTGCGCGAGTAATCGGACCGGATCTAGATGGGTTCGGCGTCTGAGTATGATCTCGGGCTTCCCTCTTCGAGAAGTTGGGGGAGCAATGATCCTCTTAGATCAACCCCACCAGCAGCGGCGGAGGAAGTCGTGCGGTTAGCTGCTTCGATTGGTGTCGGCGGCTGAGAGGAACAACCCTAGACACGCGAGGATTTTTGCGAGGTCGGGAGGGAAGAGAGAGGGAGGAGGAAAAGAGAGGAGAGAGAGAAGAGAGAGAGAATTTTGGAACTAATTTTCTTCTTGCCTTTTTCCTGCCCGCCGAGTCTCATATGTGGACCGCATACAACTAAAACCCAAACATAGCCAATAGTACGAAAGTAAGAAATGTTTAGAAGATGCGCCCCTCACCTGGGCATACTACAAGTGAGATAACGAAATTAAATGGAACTAGTCATAAGCTTGCGTACGAACACGTGCCGCGGAAAGTCCATCATGCGTCCCTCTCGCGCCCACGATGTTGGTAGGTCCGACCCCACATTGGGTCCTTAACATCTCCACCTTCTTCGGAATGACAAGAGGGTTTGGCGGCGGGGTTCCCACAAAAGGTTTGAGTTAAGCCACGTGGAAAACGTCGTGGATGCGTGCTTTCGACAGTATGCTCACTTGATAGGTGACCTCCCCAATCCGTTGAAGAATCTAGAAAGGACCATAAAATTTGGGGTCGAGTTTGTTGGAAGATGAGCGGCAAGCGGTAGTTTGGCGGAAAGGGCAGCGACGGATCCAACTCCAAGCTCCCACTGCAAAAACGAGCTCTCGATGTCCCCGATTGTAGGCTAGTTCCATGATATTTTGAGCTTGAAGAAGGCGGTCTCGAGTGGCTTGTAAGAACATGTCTGGTCGAGCAAGGCCGAATCCACGGTGGAGAGGGTGGCGGTGTTACTCGAATATGAGAGGAGGCGAGGAGGGTCTCGGCCGTAAATGAGGCGAAACGACGTTGTTTGAAGCGTCGTGTGATAAGCTGTGTTGTAGCAATATTCCACCAAAGGGAGCCATTTGGGCCAGTCTCTTGGACGGTCACCCGTGATTCATCGCACGTACATTTCCATGGTGCAGTTGACCACTTCGGTTTGGCCATCGAACTGTGGGTGATAAGCGGATGAGAAGCAAAGCGTCGTGCTGCTGAGAGCAAATAGTTCTTCCAAAAAATGCTGGTGAAGATGGAGTCCCGATCGGAAACAAAGATGTCCGGCATACCATGGAGGCGAAATATCTCTTGGGAAAATACCCGTGCAATGTTCTCGGCAAGGAGCGGTCGACCTAACGGAATGAAGTGCGCGCCCTTGGTGAAGCGATCAACCACCACCATAAGCACCAATTTTCCCTTGACCGTGGGAAGCCCTTCCACAAAATCCATAGAAATGTCCGCCCATGCTTGGCTTGGAATGGGTAGGGGTTGCAATAGGCCCGCGGGCAATAAGTAATCCGTTTTATTTTTTTGACAGGTGGGGCAAACTGCGATGAAGGTCTTCACATGAGCACGCAACCCATTCCAAAAAAATTCAGCCCGCACACGCTGGAGGGTACGATGGATGCCTTCGTGGCTCCGTCCATGAAAATCGTCCAAAATCCGCGGAATCAAGGGGAAAGCAGAATCCAAATAGATGCGTTGTTTGTATAAAATCAGTCTGTCATGGTGGTTCCACCGCAGATGAAAATCCTCTTCTCGGCAGCGACGAAGAAGCTCGGCCAAGCTCGTAGAGGAGGTGATTTCCCTCCGTATTTCATCCAAGATGTCCGCAGTAGGGGTGGAAATGGCCATCAGGGTGGTATTGGAACCGTCGGAGCGGCGTGATAAGGCATCTGCTGCACAATTTGAACGTCCCGATTTGTATTACACGCTGAAGTCGAAGCCTAACAATTTACTAATCCACCTTTGTTGAGGGATCGTGCTAATCCGCTGCTCCAGTAAATATTTCAAGCTGAAATGGTCCGTATGAAGCACAAACATACGCCCCCAGAGGTACGGCCGCCACTGTTGTATAGCCTTGGCAAGGCCGATTAATTCCTGCTCATAGGCGGGGAGTTTCCGGTGGTGGAGATCTGTTCGCCGGCTGAAATAGGCGATCGGATGTCCGACTTGATGTAGTACCGCCCCATAGCCAAGGTCCGAGGCGTCGCACTTGATATGAAGGGGCACCGAAAAATCTGGTAAACATAGAACTGGGGCTGACATATGAGCCATTCAGAGAGCTTCAAAAGCTGTTTGGGCTGTCTCGTTCCATCCGAATGCGTTTTTCCGAAGGGCCACCAAGGGTTCCGCGATGAGGCTATATTTTCATATAAAACGGCGATAATAGCCGGTGAGGCCGAGAAGTCCGCATAATACCGTGACTGATTGGGGAATTGGCCATGTTGCCACCCTTTGCAATTTGTCCGGATCGGCGACAACACCGTGCGCATGGATGACGTGGCCAAGGTATGTCACGCTAGGAGTGCCAAAGACGCATTTGGATTCCTTGAGAATCAAACCATGTTGTTGCACCAATTGAAACACCGAGTGAAGGTGATGTAAATGGTCCTCCCACGATTTGCTGTAGACCAAGATATCATCAAAGAAAACCAATACGGATTTACGAAGGAGTGAGTGGAATACCTCATTCACTTGAGCTTGGAAGGTAGAAGGAGCATTGGTTAGACCGAACGACATAACCAAAAACTCAAAATGGCCATGATGAGTGCGGAAGACGGTCTTCTCCACGTCCGGAAGTGCCATGCGAACTTGATGGTAGCCCGAGAATAAATCAAGTTTGGAGAAGTAACTAGCGTCATGTAGTTCGTCCAATAATTCCTCCACCATAGGAATCGAAAATTTATCCTTGACGGTTTGCACGTTTTAGGCCCGATAATCCACGCATAAGCGCCATGACCCATCCTTTTTGTGGACTAGAAGTGCCAGGGAAGAGAACGGGGAGACACTACGGCGAATGAGACCTTGTTGATGTAGGGCTTGACATCGGCGTTCGATTTCATGTTTCTGATGATAGGGGTATCGACAGGACCACCACGGTGCTTGAGCCCGTTAACAGGTGGATGCGATGATCCTGGCTACAGACGGGAGGAAGACCCAGCCGGGGTGTAAAAAGACCGTTGAATTCGGAAAGAAGAGTGCTCATGTCGGGACTCACGACCTTTTGCCGAAGTACTGGAGGAATTTGGCGCTCGGCCAGGACGAAGAAGGAACTTGGTGATGGAAGTATTCGATCGGGTGCTTGCCCTTGCCACTCGATTGTTTGATTTCCTCGATTCCAATGCATAGTAAGACGGTCGAAATCCCTTGTTAAGGGGCCAAGGGTGCGCAGCCAACGAACCCCTAAGACTACCTCGAACCCCCGTAGGTCGATGGCGAAGAGGTCGGCTTGGGAAGGGTAGTCCTTGACGGTGAGTGGCACCTTGCGGAAAACTCCAGAGCAAGGCATTTTGTTGGGAATATTGCTCTCAATGTTCCCTTGATTTGAAGAGTCATCACTCACAATACTAAGTACATATTATATTTGATATACCCCATTTTTTGCATCATGACTGTGCAGGGTTAAGATATTCCAAGCATTGGAATAATGTTAGTGGTTCACTGTCAAAACTGCTGAGACGAGCTCACTGTCTTAGCTGAACCGCTGAGACGAGGCCAGGAGCCGCTGAGAAGGGGTCTGCCTCAGCTGAGCTGCAGATAGACAAAATCTGCTGAGAAAACAATCTGTCTCAGCGGATCCGCTGAGACTAAGACAGTTCAACCGCTGAGACTGAAGACTGTCTCAGCCCAACCGCTGAGACAGATTCAAATCTGAAATACGACACTGGCGGGATTTGCTTTTGGCGCAAACAACTGTAAAGGCAGGATAAAGTATTCTACCCTCTTCCAAAGTGTCAGGGCCCTCCTAAGAGCCGTTGAAGATGGAAGGGGTATAAAAGAACATGCTAGGGCATTTCAGAAAGGGCTCTTGCTTTTGGGCTGGCTGGTGTGCTAAGTGCTGAAAAGAAGAATAACTGTTTACTGTTCCATTGACGGCTTTCAAGAACTCTCTCCTTCTGCTTCCAGAACCAGCAAGAAGATACAAGGAGAGAAGATAGCTCTTCTATCCAGAAGAGCAAGATGATCCTTTCTCATCTACTGAAGAGGATGATCAGATAGGAGCAGGTCTGAAGATTGCTTTCAGCCCAGTTTCAAGGTTGCATCAGCTGTGCATAATCAACAGAAGACAACAAATCATTGTTGTCCACTGTTGTAAGCTAAAACTTATACCCTCTGTAGGAACTGTGTTGTTCTGAGATTGTAGGGCACTGTGCCTGAGTGTGTAGGGTTGTTGAACCTGAGTTGTAGGGTTGTTGAGCCTGAGGTTTGTAGGCTGTTGAGCCTGAGCTGTAGGGCATTTTGCCTGAGAAGTAATGTAACGCCCCCTTTTAGCGGCTACCGCTACAATTATACTAACTTACCTACATCAGAGAGCAAAGCCAAATATCCAGAGCGAAGCAATATATGAGAGAGTACAAAAAGAATAATGTAATACAAAATAAAACCATTTCATTTCATTAGCATCCGATAACAAGTACAATAGTACAACTGGTAGCCCTATGCACATCTAAAAGAGGCTTACCAAAAGTGCTACAAAACTAAGCAAATTGTTTGTACATAATTACATTAGATACTGGGACTACTGACTCTACTTGAAATAAAATTGAAAGTCGTTATGGGGACACTCCAGATCCTTGCACCTCTCCCTGTGCGCATCCAGAACTTCAAACACTGTACTAGACACCTCCACCCAAAGGCTATACCTCTTTGCTTGACGAGAAGAACTAATTATAGTGGGAGGGACCTCTTCCTTGACCCTTTTAGTACTATATTTTATTAGTCAAAAGACTACGTGAATTCTTAATTTTCACCATATCTTGGGTTTATTTCTTTTTCTTACTCTTTCATTCTATGTTGTATCTTAATTTTCTCTGTTAAGGGTAAATTCAAATTCATGTATATTTTACGTACCCTTGACTCGCACGTTAAACTGACAACGCGTACCCTTGACTCCTACACTTATTTGCCAATTATTATTTCGTACCCTTGACTCGTACGAATCATTAATATACATGTGAGAAGGTTATTCTCCCCGCCTTTTCGTTCGGGTTAACCCTTAATTATACTCAATGCGCATTGTCATTTCTTTTGCTTTACTTTTCTTTTCTTATCTTTTTTCGTTCTACCATCATTATTGCTAAACAAGATTATACAAATAATATGAAAAGTAATACATGAAAAGAAATAAAATAAGAACTCACTTCAACTTTGCCTTTTCCTTTATCCTTGCTGGGTTCATTTCCTCTTCCTCTACCTTGAGACGCCATGTCCTAAACATTCCCATTATTAGACCCCAGCAAGCACGCTCTATAAATCAACTATAGTTGGCTGCCCTAATTATTTTTGATGGAACTACTGCTGCCCTAACATGGAGACAAGCTAATTTTATTGGCCAACATCCACTTGACCTAATTTACCGTTCATAGGAACTAGGTAACTGAAATTAGAAGTATAATAACCAATTTCCAAACTAGGGTTTACAGATTTCCTGCCTGAAAGTAAAAGAAAGGCATGAAATAAGCTTACAATCTTTCCTGAAACTCAAGAGGAGTTGAGATATCAAAATTAGATCTCTTAGGGACATTTTAGGGTTTTCGGCTAAGCAAAAACGGGGCAACCAATCCAAGTAAAACTCAGGAGGAGTTGAGAGGGAAGGATTACCTTTCTAATGGAAAAAAATCAAGAAGAACGGAGGAGAATTGGGGCTGCTGGAGGGTGCGGCGTCGTGCGCTCTTTATTCCGCATGTGTCGGGATTTCTCACGTGGAGTAAACCGCACCGCCTCTTGCAAGCCCCCCACGTAACCCATGACTCTTCCGAGACGGTTCAGCCGCTTCTTAAGAGTAAACCGCACCGCCTCTTGCAAGCCCCCCACGTAACCCATGACTCTTCCGCCCCCCCTTGAACCGACTAATTGATTTGGTTTTCTCCTAAACCGGTTCAGGCACTTGGTTTGCCAATAGACACTTAATTAAGCCTTTCTCGCTACCTTTATAATTCTCATGAATATTAAATTTAATTACATTCTTTGTACAAATATAACTAGTACCTGTAATACTTTTAGCGACGTTACAAGTAGGGCTTCTTGATAGGCCTGAGGTAGGAGATAAAGGTGATCTCTGAGCAGTAGGAGTGAGAGCACTCTGAGTTGGTAGGGCTGGTTTGCCTGAGGTAGGGTTTGAAGCAAACCTGAGAGATCCTGAGGGATCTATGTTGTAAGCTCTTGGAGTTGAGATTGGAGGAGTTTGCCTTGTCTAACACACTGTTAGAAAGGTGTAGAGGGAAAGTGGACTACCCATAGACACACTGTCTTGGGGAACCACTATAAAGGACTGTGTGTGCTTAAGTTTTTGTTTACTTCTCATTAACTGCTAGCAACAATTAAGTAAAACTTAAAGAGACTTATTCACCCCCCCCCCCCCCTAGGTGAATTAGACTACTAACCTATAAATTATCAAGTGGTATCAGAGGGAGGTTGGTCAAAAAGGACTTCACAGTCTAACCAGATCCTACATAGGAGTAGTCAGATCTGAATCCAATGACTTCCAATGGAGTTCATAAGGAGATGGGGTCAATGAAGTTGCCAATATGCAAAAAGGAGACTTTTGGCATTTGGAAGCAAAGGGTAAGGCTGTTCATGGAGGCCTCAGACCCTAGGATTTATATTACTGTCCAGGAGGGTCCCTTTGTAGTAACAAAGCCATCCACTATTGATCCTACTAGACAGGTAGCCAAGCCATATACTGAAATGACAAGAGATGAAATTGCATTGGCCACAATGGACAAAAGAGCACAAAATATAATAGTCAATGCAATTAATGATTCCACCTTCCAAAACTTGGTTCACTATGAAACTGCAAAGGACATGTGTGATGTGAGGCCCCCTTTTAGACCCCACATACATCTGTATCTAAGCTATGTTCATGTGTCCCAGGTTGAAGTGCGGCTAGTGAATACAAAATAAAAACACATAATAATAAATTTACTTTCATACCTTGCATTATTCGCTGAATCTTTCCTGTCCTACGATAATCAGTTCTTTTGGTTTTGCGTATCCAAAGTCATGTCTGTTACCTACAAAATTTGACGACGGACTTAGTCATACAATTATGACTAAGTGATGATATACCTCTTTCATTGCTATATACAATTAGAAAACTTACGCATTTCCAACCATATTTTTTTTATACTAACTAGTGTTCTGTCTCAGTAGTGAACTTATGAAGCATATAACTACATGAACATGTTAGTATCAATAAAATATTATGAGCAGTATAAGATCATAACCATATCATGTACAGTATAAGCTCATAACCATATCATGTACAATATAAGATCATAATCATATCATGTACAATGTAACATTAAAGCAGTGTGTCCATGTATCAGTAGCTATGAAAGAATATAATGACTGGGGGAACATGTCAGTAATCATAAACAGTATAAGGAGCTATAGCATTCATATAAGCTATGGAACATGTAAACAATGCAAGTATCATAACTGTATCTATATCATGGAAGCGGTGCAAATATATAACTTCATGTCAATTTTCATCCTGTCAGTTTTCATATCTATAAGCATTTATCCATGTACCTTTATAACCCTTTAAATCAGTAATTCCATGAATATTTCTTTCCTTAGGATATATTAGGGGCGATTTGAATCTTTTTTCCTTTTTCCTTTACCCCGAAGTGTCATCATTTTTCCAAAATCAGTACGGACAACCCGCGTTTATGCCTTTCGGCTCGACTGGTTTGGCAATTCATCATATTCATTTCATTCATGTGCATGCATTTTAAGTCGCCCGTAATATAACCTCGTGTCGACACGTTTACATAAAGTGAGTTATTCATTTTTATATCCCCTCAGAAATATCATTCGCCTGTTTGCCTTTTTCAAGGCCATACAACATGTCACCAACAGTCCACAAACCATCCCACATAAAGCCTTTAATAGCACACCATTTTCAGCTAGAAGGCAACCTTTATGAGCACACCCATTACATTTAGAGTAATTAGAAAAGTACATATTTCGTTAAAACATTTTGAGTGCCGCAACGCGTCAATTCAATTCATACTCAACTTTCAAAACTATGCAGAGTTGACACTGATTTATATTTTCATCATAGGGGACGAACTTTTATGTACTTTTATTATTCATTTGGATCATGTCACATTTGGGCCGTTACAAATTCTTCCCCTCTTATAGAAATTTTCGTCCTCGAAAATAGGACTCGATATAAATTCTCACATATGACATTATTTCCTTTCCCATGCATTCAAACTTTCACTCACTTTCCCGTGATCCGAACTCCTAGAATTAAAGCGATTGACAAACCGCCACAATAAACAAGAAACGCAACGTATTAGTCCATGAAGCAAGTACATTATCATCATATTTCTTTCTTCGTCCACTGTTTGGACTTTTATCTGTAGCCGTATATAAATTGATATCTTACTTTTCACGTTAACGGAATATTGACGGTTTACCTTATCATTTGCAACTACTCGTAAACCATAACATGATATATACATTGCGATCTCTCACGTTATCATTTTACTTATGCACATGTCATCACTTATCATTAGTCGCATTCCTTGCACAAGTTTTAAATTTTAAAATTTCCTGCAATATTACATAGTGTATTCGTGTAATCAATTGGTTTTTATCTCGTCTTCTTCACATACTTTGTTTATTCTCATTCGCAATTCATTTACTTGTTATTTCAATTCCTTCCTATGTCATTTCCTTCATATGCACCGTTAAGATGTTCATTATTCATAATCATATTCCGCGGTCAAATTTCTCAATTGTTGATTTATAACACTTCTTGCAGAACGATCTATATCATATAGAATGTCAGTTGACTTTCGTTTTCCTTAGCCTCGTATTTTCTTATTCGCGTTGTACCTCAATCATGATTTCAGTTATAGTTTATAACGTATTACTTACTTTCTCATTCCTCGAAGTTAGTACATAATAGCGAAACGATGTACTTGGTGACCTTATTTCATTTATATGTCATATAAGATGAAGATAAACTTCAATTCGCATTCCTTTCCTTAACTATGGCTTGCAAATGATTTCAAAGCTTTGACAATGAATATGGTCATGTAACCTTTCTACGGACGTTTAACAGTGTTTCCATGACAACAAAATATGATGTGTAACTCGAAGTTAACTTTTCAACCCCTTAAACTTTTTGTGAACTAAGGGTCAGATATTTACCATGTTGTAATTCTTTATCTTGTTTCTTTTCCTTCATCTTTCTAATCTTTGTAACACCTCTTTCAAATCCATATACATATCAACGATTCGGCCGAAATCCAAGATATATTATATAGAGTGAAAGTGAAATTACAATTCATTATAGTCTTTACTTTGCTTATTCATTTCCTTCAATGTTACATACCCATCATAACATTCTCCTTTTTGTCTTAGCAATAAGTATTTCATGATCTTTATTTATAATTCATATGGTCTTCATAGCTTTTACATCGAATGTCGTTATTTAAACTTACTACGAATACTTAAGAGAAACAATCGTGTCTTTTATCTGTGCATTCTTTAGTCGCTAGTCCACTTTCATATCATATTTTGCCTTTCCTATGATGCAACAAAAGTATAAGACTATTTTCATTTTAACAAATACTTTGCATCTGTTAGTCATCTTATATTAGACAGGGGAGAGTTTCCATCTCTGATACGCTTCATGGGCCTTCGTTATCAAGGTTATATGTTCATCTGAGAGAAAATATGTTTTATGTTCATTTGGCATTTTCCTTTAGACATCACTTATGTTTTCTTTGTATCGTAAACACTATATTAGTAGCTCCATATTAGGGGTCGGGTGATTCGTCTCTATCATACATACATCTTTGACGATGTCGCGAGAACATCAATTATCAGTAGCTTTTCCTTCAACAACAGTACTATTTAGTTCTTATTTCTATGTTGATATTTGTCCTTTCATCTAACCATTACATTTTTTTTTCATTTATGGACTTCTCATTTAGTGACTTATCATCCTAAAACTAAATTAAACCCACAAAATTCTTGTTTCATTCACTGTAAATTGTTTATACAACCTATTGGCCTCTTTCTCCCTTTAACCTACGATATCTTCTTTTCATCTGCTTGTCAAGATTATGCGTATTCTTTATCCTTACTTATCATAATCGAATGATTTCATTTTTAAAAGGAACCTTGTAACACAATTAACCTTCACTTGACTATTTACTTACTTTTACACATAGAAGAACTAATTCTTGGACACGTTTTACCCAGTCCATTTCCACCACTTTGAGTCATGCAAGTACAATTGTTATATATCTGATATTCGTAGCTTTATAACATTACTCTCATCTTTGCTTGAATACAATTTCACGTATGAAGAATTTGTTTCTTACTTACAATCACTCTAAGGGTACAATTAAAGGCACAATCATATCTCTCTTATTTTTTTCATTAAACATAATCAGTTTATGGTTCAATCATATTAGACAACCCAGCAAGTACTTCACATATTCTTTCAAAACGGCCTATAATACTTGTAGTGTCAGTAGACTGTCTTTTCCGTAGTAACGGATTTTCATTTTCACGTTGCTATCGTTTCCATATTCCTTTTTATCGTTTATTCTTTACCTCAATCTCGATTTCTTTTATTAATTGTAACGTATCACTTAGTTTGACATTTCTTGAAGTCAAAACATAGTATTGAGACGACCTATGTTGAAAACAATGCTATTTATATATTTGTATAACACGTTGTCATCTATTCTTACCCTCTTTAACTTTTCGACGGATGTTTTAGCAGTATCTTCATGAAAACAATTAATCCATGGTCTCGCTCAAAATTTTACATCTTTCGTTACGTGTTCAACTAATTTACATACCTTCGTCTTCGCATTATATAATATACAGCGATGTACATTGCTCTTTCTTTCCTTTCCTTCAATTATTCCATGTTTATCATGTTCAGTTATCTAGTTCAAACAATACGGGGACATTTCTCTTTAACAACATTTAGGTTGGCTCGTGCACTCATAACAATATCAATGTCTACTTGACTTCATTCACTTTGGGTTCGTGTAAAATTCATTTCTTTTCTATCCTTTCATGAACTCCTTCTAAAACTCTTCAACATAACTCGATTTAGACAAATTTTCTATAAACGATCTTCTCACATACATATCATGTGTGCTTATTCAGTACTCACTACAACCGAACTTCTTTGAAACCTAGCTCTGATACCAAATTGTAAGGCCCCCTTTTAGACCCCACATACATCGGTATCTAAGCTATGTTCATGTGTCCCAGGTTGAAGTGCGGCTAGTGAATACAAAATAAAAACACATAATAATAAATTTACTTTCATACCTTGCGTTATTCGCTGAATCTTTCCTGTCCTACGATAATCAGTTCTTTTGGTTTTGCGTATCCAAAGTCATGTCTGTTACCTACAAAATTTGACGACGGGCTTAGTCATACAATTATGACTAAGTGAGGATATACCTCTTTCATTGCTATATACAATTAGAAAACTTACGCATTTCCAACCATATTTTTTTTATACTAACTAGTGTTCTGTCTCAGTAGTGAACTTATGAAGCATATAACTACATGAACATGTTAGTATCAATAAAATATTATGAGCAGTATAAGATCATAACCATATCATGTACAGTATAAGCTCATAACCATATCATGTACAATATAAGATCATAACCATATCATGTACAATGTAACATTAAAGCAGTGTGTCCACGTATCAGGAGCTATGAAAGAATATAATGACGGGGAACATGTCAGTAATCATAAACAGTATAAGGAGCTATAACATTCATATAAGCTATGGAACATGTAAACAATGCAAGTATCATAATTGTATCTATATCATGGAAGCGGTGCAAATACATAACTTCATGTCAGTTTTCATATCAATAAGCATTTATCCATGTACCTTTATAACCCTTTAAATCAGTAATTCCATGAATATTACTTTCCTTAGGATATATTAGGGGCGATTTGAATCCTTTTTCCTTTTTCCTTTACTCCAAAGGGTCATCATTTTTCCAAAACCAGTACGGACAACCCGCGTTTATGCCTTTCGGCTCGACTGGTTTGGCATTTCATCATATTCATTTCATTCATGTGCATGCATTTCAAGTCGCCCGTAATATAACCTCGTGTCGACACGTTTACATAAAGTGAGTTATTCATTTTTATATCCCCTCAGAAATATCATTCGCCTGTTTGCCTTTTTCAAGGCCATACAATATAGCGATATTTAATATCAGTGATATCAACTATGCATTTAACATTCAGTATAATAAAAGTGCATACGTAAAAAGAAAGTAAAGCAATAAAGCTTAAATGAAACAGGTAGCTCTCACCGTGACTTTTTCTTTTCCCACGTCACTCCCCAAGTCACCGTCACCTCTACCGTCGGATGCCATCCTTCGCGATATCTGTTAAGGTGTCATATAATTAAAGCGCATTTTATCGGGGTTGCATCTCAATTTAAGCGTTGACGATGATCTCTAGGGGTGACCTAACATATTCAAGACCACTCAATTTAAAGACACTATATTCTTGAAAACAGCATCTACTGCACTGTCTACAGAAAACAACACAATGGAGTGCACAAAATAGCACAGGAATCCCCTCTGCCTCCAACTGATGCACCCCAAAACGGGAACAACAGCAGCCGGCCAACATAAGAACCCCAAAACTAAACTGTAACAGTTATTATGATAGTAACACCTCGGAATAGGTAGCAGCTCACAACATGAAGGAGAAAACCTCCCCCAATTTAACTAACTGCAGTGAAATAGGAGAATGATTCTCCCTGAAATTTTAAGAACATGCCACAAGAAGGAGAATTCCCCCCAGCCCTAAGAACAACCAAAACTGAAAGACAGTCGGCCTCTCAAAACCAACTCAACCTCAAAGTATACTCCTTAACAAGAATTACATCTGCATGCACTAATACCTCCCAGGAAGTCATCACTTAACATAGAAATTTCCCAATCTAACAACTCAAGCATCCATAGTAACTAAATCCCGAAGATGAGCAGCAATATCCAAGACAGAACAACTGGACTGGACAACCTAACCCAGTCGGCCTACCACATAAACCGACAACATTCCAAGCTTATTACAGTAACTAAGAGAATAAGAGGGAACAAGGAGGCTCACAGTGATTTCGAAGAGAACCGAGGCCTTGTCTCCCAAAAATCCACAAATCGACCTAGATTCTGCTCAAACGCAGTCGCAAACCACAGCTTCCAGAACTGGCCACGACTTTCCACCACTTCGATGAGAGACTACAGGAAGAAGAATAGCTTGGAGAAGAGAATAGGCGTCGAGCCCTAACACGATCCCGTCGGGAGAGGAAGAGGAAGTATGAAGATCGGTAGGTTAGGTAAGAAGAAAGAAGAAAATGCCGAATATAACATGTCTCCACCGACTAAAACCCACCGCTTAATATCAATTCTAGCCTTCCTTTAATTGCAGCCCAAACCGCCGCCTCATTATTAACATGTCACCAACAGTCCACAAACCAGCCCACATAAAGCCTTTAATAGCACACCATTTTCAACTAGAAGGCAACCTTTATGAGCACACCCATTACATTTAGAGTAATTAGAAAAGTACATATTTCGTTAAAACATTTTGAGTGTCGCAACACGTCAATTCAATTCATACTCAAATTTCAAAACTATGCAGAGTTGACACTGATTTATATTTTCATCATAGGGGACGAACTTTTATGTACTTTTATTATTCATTTGGACATGTGATACACTGATTGTGTATATGGAAGGAACTGAAGAAGTGAGGGATGATAGAAAGTCCCTCCTTAATCAGGAATATGAAGCCTTCAGGCAACAAAGCCTGAAATGCATAGCTGGTTGCTATGAAAGATTTTTCAGAATAGTGAATGAGCTGAGGACCTATGATAAGGTCTTCACTCATTATGAGATGAATGATAAATTCCTGAGATCTCTTACCAGAGATTGGGATACCAAGATCTATGCCATCAGAAAGGTGGCAAAGCTGGGTGAGACTCCTCCCCATACTCTGTTTGGAAAGCTGCTCTCTTATGAGATGCAGCTATCTGCAAGGAAGAAGGAGGACAAATCCTCCAGGCCTCGTGCAAGGGAGAGGACTGTGGCTCTCAAGGCTGAGAGCTCCAAGAAGAACAAGGCAAGGATGCCTTCACCTCCAAGGAGGGCTGCTGGTTCAGAAAATTCTGAGACTAGCTCATCTGATAACAGCTCTTCTGATGAGGAGTTTGCTACCTTCTCAAGACATTTCAAGAAGCTGATGAGGAGGAAGCAGTAGAAGAACAAACCTTCCTCCTCCTCACATCCCAGGAAGGATTACAGCAAATCTGAAAAGCAGCACCCCAAGGGGGACAGGTATGATTCTAAACATGTTAAACATGTTTCAAATAATGTGATTTGTTATTGCTGCAACAAGCCTGGACATGTCATAGCTGACTGTCCAGTCAAGAGAAAGGAGAAGGGTGATAAGAAAGCTTATCACCAAAAGGGAAGGAAGGGTTAAAAATCCTTCCTAGCTAAAAAGGAGAAGAGCTGGAGTGAATTTGAGTCATCATCTTCAGATTCAGAAGAAGCCTACATTGGGTTGTTTGCAACTAAAGAGGATCTGCTGTCACGACCCGTCTCGACAAAAGTCAGAGTGCGCTTTGGGCGGGTCGTGATGCCACAGGCATGAGCGGAAAGAAAACCATGTCTGCTAAGGCGGAAGCAGGGAAGCTGATAATAAGTTTTAAGGTAAATAATTTGAAGGAAAACAGTTTGTTTTGTTGCAGAGCTTTAAAATATGATAGTTTGAAACAAGTGCACATGCTTTTTGCAAAAAGACTTATGACACAAGTTTTGGAACAGATTTTTATGCAGTGATCATCGCAGATGAATGAGCATGCAAATATGTCAAATTCTAGTACATATAATATTTAGCCTAGCAGTTGTCCATCCAAACAGAGAAAATGATTGATTATAATTACTACATAACAGAAATATCCGACAGTAAAAGAAATGAAACATAAACACAAAACCTGAAACTTGACGCAGATCGGCCTCAGAGAGCAGGCGGCGCAGACACGAACACTAAGACAAATCTAAACAGAAGGAAAATGCCTCAGTACATGAAAATCAACAGTGAATCAAGTTAATAGTTTAAAGTAAACTGAGGAGGAAGGAGTACATAGTACCAAATCTACTTGTAGCAAAACCAACAACCAAACAAGTAATTGAGTCTAACAGAGGTACAAATTTCCTTTTTGTTCATAGCCTACCCCGGAGTTTAACCCAGTTTGCAATAACATAAGCGGTAAACCATGGAAGATGTACGTGTCTTCATTTGATGTACAAGATTCTAATATGAGTTTGGGTGCAAAGCTTAACAACAAGCTGTGCTTATTATGGCAACTCCTTGGTTTCTGTTACCAGTTAGGCGTGAGCTCGATCATGTGAAGATGTTATGCCCCCGGATGACACGCGCTTTCGAGGATTCAAGTACGCCAGACGACTAAAAGGAGCGCCAAGAAAAGACCGGGCTGAACCATCCGGTTCAGCCCACAATTAATTAAATAAGAGAAGGAGGGCTGAACCGAACCGGTTCAGCCCTCACTTGGGGCCGGGCGGCCCTAGGTGGAGTGGGCTCACATAAATACCCATCTCCCCCCTCTTTTGGTCATCATGCTAAATCTTATTCAGGTATTCTCTTTTCCTAGAAACCCTAGCCGTCTTCTACCTTTGTTTTTCGTTTTCTAGCTTTTTCCGTGTTGTTTCCTATCATTTGGTATCAGAGCCTCCTTCCTGCGACCATGGTGACACGCACGGAGGCGGAGATGGCACGTTTGGCCGCGATCGAAGAAAATTACGTTATGTTGGCGGATTCGGTGGCGGCGTTCGAAGAATCCATGAAAAATTCTCAAAAAAATATGGAAGAACGTTTCGATTCGAAGATGGAGGAGTTGAAATCCCTCCTTGTGCAAAATCTGAAAGGGAAGGGGACTTCCGGCGACGGATCCGACGTCGACGCGTCAAACAACCCGCACAGAGAAGGAATCGGAAGGGAAAGCGCCGGAGGAGAGGAACCGGCGGAAGAAATGACAGCCGGAACCCTAAATCCGGGGGTGCGGTTAGGCGGCGGCCGGATGGAGGGCTGGGGGACCACGGGATGGGGCCCCGACGGACAGTCCGGTCCGCACGGGGTGCACGCGGGCTCGAGCAGGGCGGCGGAAGGCTGGCAGGGGGGCGTCGGCGCCTATTCAGCGACGGGGCAGGCCGGCGGCTTCTATTCAGCGCCTGGCGGAGCCGCAGCAGCCTTTGCGGGAGTCGGAGGGGCTCTCGCCGGGGGCTGGGGTGTCGATCCGCCTCTACCAGGGTCGGCAGGGCTGCTGCGACCAAGCGGAGGAGCGGCAGCCCCTTGGGGGCCAATTCCGCATGCCCAGGGGGCGGCGGGGCTTCAGCGGCAAGAGGGAGGTGTCGGACAAGGAGGGGGAGCCCAGTGGGGGTCCGGCCAGCACGCGGGACAGCCTTGGAGGCCGCAACATCAGGTCTTCGGGCTGTTTCGCCCCACGGGAGCGAATGCTGTCCCTCTCGGCGGCACGGCGGGAGTTGTTCCTCCACTTCATGGGGGTACAGTGGGAGTACTACATCCTCAGCCCGCACCAACTCCCAACTTGGGGTACGGCAACGCATATATGGGTGGAGTGAGACCTCAGATGGCGAACCAAGGACAAGGGAGACCCCCGGTGTGGAATCCAGGGGTGCAGCAAGGAGGTCCGGAGCAACTGGGGCAGATGGCCCAGGAGGGAGGTGAATTTGGCGGAGCGCATCAGCGGCCCTATATGCAACCGAAGCTGACCCGAATGAACTTCCCTAAATTCAAGGGAGGCGACGCGCTCGAGTGGATTCAGAAGGCGGAACTGTTCTTCAAATACCAGGAGGTTCCCGAGGCTCAGTGGGTGCAGTTGGCGGCCTTCCATCTGGAGGACGCGTATCAGTGGACGACATGGTTCCTCAGGGGACGCACCACGGCTCCCTGGGAGGAATTCACGGAGGCTTTCTCGGCCCGCTTTGGGCCGCTGGAGTATGAAGATGTAGAGGCGACTCTGCAGAAGCTGCGGCAAAGGGGTACATTTACAGAGTATCGGACAGAGTTCGAGAGGCTGGCGAACCGGGTGACCTGGGGTGAGCAGACACTGCTGAGCTGCTTCATCTCAGGGCTGAAGGACCATTTGCGCGACGAGGTTCATGCTTACCTTCCACGCAGTCTGAGCCATGCCATTAGCATTGCTCGGATACAGGAGGAGCGTTTCAACAGACAGAAGAGTCGGACAGCTACTAAGCCTCTAGCGGCTCCAACAGGAGGACGAAGAGACCCACCTACCGCCATACGGCCCACGGTGACGAAACTGACATGGCCGGAGATGCAGGCCCGAAGGGAGAAAGGACTGTGCTTCAATTGTGATGAGAAGTACACCCGAGGGCACGCATGCCAGAAGGTCCAGGTGTTTATGTTGCGAGAGGAGGATGGAGAGGAGGATCCACTTGAGGATGTTGAGGTGGAGGACCTGGATTTAGCAGAGTTCGGGATCTCCATGCAGGCTATGGAGGGGAGTGCGGCTCCTTTGACACTACGTTTTACAGGCCGGATGGGCAAGGAGCGAGTGACCATTTTGGTGGATAGTGGGAGTACCCATAATTTCATCAACCCCGCCGTGGCTTCAAAGGTAGGACAGGCGATTGATAAGGAGGCGGCATTCCAGGTAATGGTAGCAGATGGAAGCAAGCTAAAGTGCGAGGGGGTAATGAAGGGGGTGGAAATCCGCGTGCAGAGCTATTTGTGTCACACGGACATGTATTTGCTGCCGATCAGAGGCTCGGACGTGGTGTTGGGGGTTCAGTGGTTGCGGCAGTTGCAGAGGGTGACTACTGATTGGGTACGGCTGACGATGGAGTTCACCCAGCAGGGGACGGACTACTGCCTGCAGGGCATTCGGTCTTCTCCTCTGAAGGAGATTTCGGTGCGGAGCTTACAGCTGTTGGAGGAGCAGGGCTCTCCCATGGCCATGGTGGTAGGGGTGGAGGCGTCGGGCCAAACCCCTCCAGACATTCCAGAGGAGATACAGACACTGCTGTCTCAGTTCGAGGATGTGTTCCGGGAGCCTAAGGGCCTTCCCCCGCCCAGATTTAGGGATCACGGCATACAGATAAAAGAGGGGGCTGCTCCCCCAAACGTCAGACCCTACCGGTACCCGTACATCCAGAAGGCCGAGATCGAGAGGAGCGTGAAGGAGATGTTGGCGATCGGCATCATACGACCGAGCACCAGCGCCTTCTCTTCCCCTATCATCTTGGTAAAGAAGAAGGATGGTTCATGGCGTTTCTGCGTGGATTACCGCAACTTGAATGACTCCACGATCAAGGATAAGTTTCCGATTCCGATGATAGAGGAGCTTTTGGACGAGTTGCATGGAGCGAGCTTGTTTACCAAGCTGGACCTTCGGTCCGGCTATCACCAGATACGGATGAAGACGGAAGACGTCCACAAGACCGCTTTTCGCACACATGATGGGCATTATGAGTTTTTGGTGATGCCTTTTGGGCTCTCCAATGCCCCGTCGACCTTCCAGGCGGTGATGAATGAGACCTTTCGGCCTCTACTTCGGCGTTCAGTGCTCATCTTCTTCGATGATATCCTGATCTACAGTCAGACGTGGGAGGAGCACATCGAGCACGTGGCACAGGTTCTTACCATCCTGCGGCAACTAGGTGTCTTTAGTTGATGCACAGGATTCATGATTCAGAAAGATTCAAATTCATGTTCAAGATTTATCAGAGATTCAGAGTTGCTGCCCGTGATCTCTAAGGGGTGGCTCTTGCGAACCTTCACCCTTGACCCAGGGAGTTCATGTTAGCTATGACCGGTCCTTTGTTCCCGTTAGGGATTTAAGAGGGAACCTAAGTCGAGGAGTTGCATCAATTAAACACCACCTTTCATTGTTTACTTAATTTATTAATGAATTAAATGATTCATAGTTTTAGCGATTCCTAGCATATCAAGATTCAAGACAAGTTACTAATTAATCGACTCGGATGCACAAGAGTAGAGTTCATAGACACGGAAAAAGGGGGAATCGAGTTAAGGAATAAAATATACCCCAGTCTTAGAACCAGACAGACGTAAGAAACATGATTCGATAGCATAAAAGAAGCAAGATAGAGAGCTTACATAACTTTGCGGGTCCAGAAATTTGCGAGTTGTACGATTACTATGCATCGATTTTGGTTTAATAGATACTCATCTAGATTAAAATCATTTTAGACATAAGTATCTTTCAAATAAAAATTTATGCGTCACGAACATGATATATCAAAACACCAGTCATATACTTGCTAACCCGAATTCAACATAATTGTTATCGTGACAATGTTGCTCGTGATTAACGTTCTACGTTTCTTCAAATTATTCATCAAATGAGATGCAAATCATCTAATTGAATATCCAATTAACTATCATTCATTAACTCGTCTTCCAATTATCCAAGTTTCATCATTTACATTCACAACTCGTGCTATTCCAATCGCGTGAACCTTAAACTAAAAACAAGTCAATTTAGGGATTCGAGATCTAAATTTATTTGACGAAACATGCATTCAAAGGTAAATCATAAAATTATAAGAATCAGACACATGAATTGAAGCTCAATGTTTGCAAGAGAGAAGGATCTCTACTTGCCTTAAATGAGGCTGAAACTAACGGCGGCGGTTAAACGGCGCAAGCAAAAACAGAAATCATATTTTGAACCTAATCAAGCACAACGAAAGCGATGTAGCATAATTTATTACGCTAACACATGCATTCTACGACGCAAAATTTAAACAAAAGAGGGTTTAGCCAAATTACCTCCCTCAAGAGTGAGGGGAGAAGAGATTACAACGCGGAAACCGGAGATTTGGCGGCGCTTTAGGCTAGGGAAACCCAAATTCGGAAGGGTCTTCAAGAGATCCCGCCAATTGGAGCGACGAACGGCGCCGGGGAGCACGAATACCTAAGGATTTGGCGATTAGGAAGTGCACAAAATCTGAAATAGGAGGGGAAGGAGGAAATCCTTACCCAATGAGGCCAAATCCGAGCCCAAGGAGGAGAGGGGAGGAAACCCTAGGAGGTCTTCTTGCAAAATTCGTCAAATCGGAAAGGAAGAGGGCTGCCGGAGGAAGGGAGAAGCTCTTGATGCGGCTTGGGGAGGAAAGGAGATGCTGGAGGGCTGGGAAAAAGTTGTTGGCCTTGAGGAAGAAGGGGAAGCCAGCCTGAGGAAGAGGGGCAGGAGGTGCCGGCCTGGAGGAAGGCTGTTGGCGGCTTGGGGTGCGGATAAACCACCGGCAGGGGCAAGAGGAGAAGAAGGAGGCGTCGAGCGGCGTCGAGCGGCGGCTAGCAGGAAGGAGGCGCAGGGGCAAGCGGCTGAGGCGCTGCACACTTACGGGAGACGGGGGGCGCGCAGGAGACAGGGCTGGAGCGGGAGACGGGAGCCCTAGCTGAGCGGGTTTCTGCTTTCGGGAGTCTGGACCGGGGGTTTAATCGGGGGGAGCTGGGCTGCGGTTAGACAGCAAGGAAAATAAGGTTTTATTTTATTTATTTTTAAATCCTGAGTTGTTACATTCTCCCCTACTTAGGAAGTTTCGTCCCGAAACTTTCTGAGAATTCTCTGAATATGGACTCTTATGACGAAGATTCAGATGTCTTTCATTCCAACTAGAATTTGTAGATCAAGACATGGAAGCTAACTACGAATATGCTGAAACAGAAAGGAAAACAAGCGCGGAGACTTACCAAGATCAAGAGAAAAGTTACGAATACTTGTTACGCATATCAGATTCAATTTCTCAAGGGAACTCTTCAAAATTAGCGGGTTCGGCAGGACACGAAGGATTGACTTCAGGGATCACAGAGTTTTCTTCAAATAGCTCAAAATTGCGAGGCAGGACTCAAGAATTCAAGGGCAGAAGAGATCTTTGCACGAAACGAAGATAGAACATCAGAGAGGAAAGGGAGCTGAATGAAGATTGAGTGATGACAAAACCGAGTCACACTGACGATGAAAGAGCATAAAACAACGCTGAAGTAATTCAGCAGAGCAATTTACCAAAAGATTCTCATTTCTCGCTGACACTCAGGAGCTAACTAGAAGGGGATACAAGAGAACAAGATAAGGTTGATAGATACGCAGAACGGAAAGGACTGAATACGAATACCGGGGACATGAAACTATAGATTCTAATACATTCCATATTGTCAGATACATAAATCATGTACTAATTACAGCATTTTCATTGGACAACTCTAGGTAATGATCACGCAATTGCAAAATTGAAATCATGTGCGATGTCAAGCAAATAGTAAATACATGCGTGTGCAATCATTATTGTTGTTCTTAGCTTCACACTTGTGCAATGATTTATGATATGAATGCAAATGAATGGATACACATGTCATGTTAAGTCCTCATTTCACTTAACATGTCATGCATATTATGATCTAATGTTATCGCACTTGAAAATATTAAACTGCCCATAACCATTTAATATTCGCAAGTGGTGTATATCCTAGTGGAATTCATATGCACAAAAATGTTAAGTTTGCCCATAACCCCTTAACATTCGTGTGCATACTACTCATGCTTATGAGTGTAGTGTGTGCGTGTTTCAGCCGCGAACAACAGATAATGATAAAGTGTGTGAAGTAATGATGTATGCATATATTTTTATATAATAAGATCCAAAATATGTAATTGTTATAAAATACTTTATCTTTAGAGTCTAACCTAGCTCTGATACCAACTGTCACGACCCGTCTCGACAAAAGTAAGAGTGCGCTTCGGGCGGGCCGTGATGCCACAGGCATGAGCGGAAAGAAAACCATGTCTGCTAAAGTCGAAAACAGAAAAGCTGATAATAAGTTTTAAGGTAAATAATTTGAAGGAAAACAGTTTGTTTTGTTGCGAAAGCTCTAAAATGTGATAGTTTGAAACAAGTGCACATGCTTTTTGCAAAAAAACTTATGACAAGTTTTGAAACAGATTTTTATGTAGTGATCATCGCAGATGAATGAGCATGCAAATATGTCAAATTCTAGTACATATAATATTTAGTTTAGCAGTTGTCCATGCAAACAGAGAAAATGACTGATTATAATTACTACATAACAGAAATATCCCACAGTAAAATAAATGAAATATAAACAAAAAACCCGAAACTTGTCGCAGATCGGCCTCAGAGAGCAGGCGGCGCAGGCACAAACACTAAGGCAAATCCAAACAGAAAGAAAATGCCTCAGAACAAGAAAATCAACAGTGAATTAAGTTAATAATTTAAAGTAAACTGAGGAGACAGGAGTACATAGTACCAAATCTACTTGTAGCAAAACCAACAACCAGACAAGTAATTGAGTCTAACAGAGGTACTTAAAATTTCTTTTTGTTCATAGCCTACCCCAGAGTTTAACCCAGTTTGCAATAACATAAGCGGTAAACCATGGAAGGTGTACGTGTCTTCATTTGATGTACAAGATTCTAATATGAGTTTGGGTGCAAAGCTTAACAGCAAGCTGTGCTTATTATGGCAACTCCTTGGTTTCCGTTACCAGTTAGGCGTAAGCTCGATCATGTGAAGACATAAGTTATAACAAATGAAAGGTGTAGGTGTCTTTAGTTGATGCACAAGATTCTTGATTCAAAAAGATTCAAATTCAGGTTCTAGATTTATCAGAGATTCAGAGTTGCTGCCCGTGATCTCTAAGGGGTGGCTCTTGCGAACCCTCGCCCTTGAGCCAGTGAGTTCATGCTAGCTATGACCGATCATTTGTTCTCGTTAGGGATTTAAGAGGGAACCCAAGTCGAGGAGTTGCATCAATTAAACACCACCTTTCATTGTTTACTTATGTTATTAATGAATTAAATGATTCATAGTTTTAGCGATTCCTATCATATCAAGACAGATTACTAATTAATCGACTCGGATGCACAAGAGTAGAGTTCATAGACACGAAAAAATGGGGAATCGAGCTAAGAAATAGAATATACCCCAGTCTTAAAACCAGACAGACGTAAGAAACATGATTCGATGACATAAAAGAAGCAAGATAGAGAGCTTACATAACTTTGCGGGTTCAGAAATTTGTGAGTTGTACGATTACTATGCATCGATTTTGGTTTAATAGATACTCTTCTAGATTAAAATCATTTTAGACATAAGTAGTATCTTTCAAGTAAAAATTTATGTGTTACGAGCATGATATATCAAAACACCAGTCATATACTTGCTAACCCGAATTCGGCATAATTGTTATCGTGACAATGTTGCTCGTGATTAACGTTCTACGATTCTTCAAATTATTCATCAAATGAGATGCAAATCATCTAATTGAATATCCAATTAACTATCATTCATTAACTCGTCTTCCAATTATTCAAATATCATCATTTACATTCACAACTCATGGTATTCCAATCGTGTGAACCTCAAACTAATAACAAGTCAATTTAGAGATTCGAGATCTAAATTTATTTAACGAAAAATGCATTCAAAAGTAAATCATAAAATTATAAGAATCAGACACATGAATTGAAGCTCAATGTTTGCAAGAGGGGGATCTCTACTTGCCTTAAATGAGGCTGAAATTAACGGCGGCGGCTAAACTGCGCAAGCAAAAGCAGAAATCATATTTTGAACCTGATCAAGCACAACGAAAGTGATGTAACATAATTTATTACGCTAACACATGCATTCTACGACGCAAAATTTAAACAAAAGAGGGTTTAGCCAAATTACCTCCCTCAAGAGTGAGGGGAGAAGAGATTACAACGCGGGAACCAGAGATTTGGCGGCGCTTTAGGCTAGGGAAAACCTAATTCGGAAGGGTATTCAAGAGATCCCGCCAATTGGAGCGACGAACGTCGCCGGGGAGCACGAATACCGAAGGATTTGGCGATTAAGAAGTGCACAAAATCTGAAATAGGAGAGGAAGTAGGAAATCCTTACCCAAGGAGGCCAAATTCGAGCCCAAGGAGGAGATGGGAGGAAACCTTAGGAGCTCTTCTTGCAAAATTCGTCAAATCGGAAAGGAAGAGGGCTGCCGGAGGAAGGGAGAAGCTCTTGATGCGGCTTGGGGAGGAAAGGAGATGCTGGAGGGCTGGGAAAAAGCTGCTGGCCTTGAGGAAGAAGGGGAAGCCGGCCTGAGGAAAAGGGGCAGGAGGTGCCGGCCTGGAGGAAGGCTGTTGGCGGCTTCGGGTGCGGATAAACCACCGTCAGGAGCAAGAGGAGACGGAGGAGGCGGCAAACGGCGACTAGCAGGAAGGAGGCGCAGGGGCAAAGGGCGGCGGCGCTGCACACTTGCGGGAGACGGGGGGCGCGCAGGAGACAGGGCTGGAGCGGGAGACGGGAGCCCTAGCTGAGCGGGTTTCGGTTTGCGGGAGTCCTGGACCGGGGGTTTAATCGGGGGGAGCTGGGCTGCGGTTAGACAGCAAGGAAAATAAGGTTTTATTTTATTTATTTTTAAAACCTGAGTTGTTACACCTGCTGCAAAAGTTGGCATCAGGGCCCCTCTATCACACTCAGAGAATGACATAAAGGAGGATGAAGAAGATAGAGAACACCATGGTCTGATGGCCATAACTGATGATGATGAAGATTGTCAGGACAATCCTGACAAGGTATCAATTCCTCTCAACCCTTCTTCTGATTATGAATCTGTACCAGAATCTGAAGCATGCTCATCTAATGATGAGAGTGGCTCAGATTCTGAAGTGGCTGTCAATCAATTGATGCTTTATTGGATACTCTGAAGAAGAGCAGGAAGCTAGCCAAGAGGCAAGTTCAGAAAATTGCCTCCCTTCAGTTGGCTAAGCAAGAAAGCACTGAGTTATCTACTCAGGTGGCTCAGATGAGTAGAGAGATAAACCAACTCAAGGGAATAACAATTGTCCAATTGAGCATCATCTCCCAAAAGAACAAGGTCATAAAGGACCTTGAGGAGAAGCTTCTCAAATAGAAGAGCCTAATGGCTCAATTCTCCAAGCCCAAATATGTACTACCAATCATTGACACTTTTTCCTCCCAAACTAATATGAGAGGACTAGGCTTCAATAATATGACAGTGGGTGATGAGAATGGAGAAAAGAGCAAGGCTAAAGCTAAGCCTCATACCACGTTTTAAAAGGTGTTGCTTCCCTCTAACAGGTATGACCATGACAGTATGTATGGTCACTGGAAGAATGGGAGTTCCTATAGAAAGGAAAATACTCCTTACTATAGTAGAAGAAAGGGCATGGGGATGAGTGCTATGAAAGCTCCTCATGAGGAAATTCAAATGGCCCATTCTGGACCATTTGTTTTTGGTACTTCAGCCCCATCATTCAAGAATAAGGAAGCAAGCTCTTCCAAGACCCTTCCAGCAAAGCACTTGGCTGCTGTCAAACTTGTAGTCAAGTCCGACAGTTCAGTGTCTGGTGCCATCAAATCTTGTCTAGCTGCCAAGCCAAGACAAGCTGATGTCATTAAGACAAAGACTGCCAAGACTGACCACAGATTGTCATTCAGCCAGATTATTGCTGAAAGGAATAGGAGGAATGCTGCTGTCTCCCCTCCTGAACATAAGCATATTGATGCTTCCACCTCAAAGAATGTTTAGAAGAGAAGATACAACATTCATGAATGTTAGTGTTGTGGTAAGGTGGGACACTTTGCCATAGATTGTTGACACAATCCCAATGTGCCTAGTGCAAAGAAAAGCTTTCCTGCAAAGGTTGCAGCATGTGTGAAGCTTTCTTTTCATGCTAACAAAGGCCTAGGACCCAAAATCAATTGGGCTCCTAAGGGTAAATGAATTGCTTCTTACAGGTTAGTTCAAGTACCAGCCTAGGGCAAATATGGTACTTGGACAGTGGGTGCTCAAGGCACATGACAGGTACCAAAAGTCTACTGCAGGAATACAAAGCAGTGAAGAATGGACCTAAAGTCATCTTTGGTGGATCTGAAAAATGCATCACCAGAGGATATGGTATGATCTCAAATGACATAGTCTCAATCACAAGGGTGGCTTATGTTGAAGGTTTGCAACACAACCTTGTAAGCATAAGTCAACTATGTGACTTAGGCTATGTCATTGAATTCCACAATGATTAGTTTTTGATCAAAAAATCACATGACTTAGAGATCATTCTCTCAGGCACTAGGAGTGGGAATGTTTATTGCCTAGATTTTATATGCAATTCTTCTCTATCTCCTGTGTGTCTTGTGGCTAATGAAAGTGAGTCTCTTTGTGTCCAATGACACAAGAGATTTGCTCACATTAACTACAAGACAATGTATAGACTATTTTCAAAGAACCTTGTTAGAAATAGTCCTAATTTGAAATGTATTAAAAGTGGTCTCTGTCATGCATGCCAAATGGGCAAGCAAACTAGGGCCACCTTTAAAGCATTGGCTCCAAAGACACTGAAAGATGTCTTTATCTATTGCATATGGATTTGTTTGGTCCTTTGCCAATTCAGAGCCTAGGTGAGAAGTTGTATAGTTTGGTGATTTTGGATGATCACTCAAAGTATACATGGGTATTCTTCCTTAAGAAAAAATCTGATACTTTAGATGTCTTTATAAACCATGTTAAGGCAATCCAGAATGAACTACAATGTACTGTGGTCAAGACTAAAACTGATCATGGTACATAATTTCAATCTGGGGCAATGACAAGGTTTTGCCAATAATTTGGTATCACCCAAGAATTTTCCTCCACAAGGACTCCACAGCAAAATGGTGTCGCTGAGAGGAGGAATAGGACCTTGATAGAAGCTTGGAGAACATTGCTTAGTGACTCCTCACTTCCAGAATATTTCTGGGCTGGGACAGTCAATACGGCATGTTATGTTCTCAATAGAGCATCTATCAATAAGGCTTTAGGAATAACCCCCTATGTGATTCTGAAAGACAAACAACCAACGATTTCATACTTTAGAATCTTTGGTTGCAAATGCTATATTTTAAATAATGGAAAATCTCAATTAACAAAGTTTGCTGAAAAATGCAATGTAAGGGTTCTTGTTAGATATAACTCACATAACAAGGCCTATAGAGTATTCAACAAGAAAACTCATGTTGTATAAGAGTCTATGCATGTGGTTTTTTATGAGGCCAGCCTGCTCTATAAGGGTTGGTCCAGTTCTCCTGTTTTGATAGGTTATGAACAACAAATGCAAGATATGTCTATCCAAGAGACACCCAGATCAAGCAAGATCAATTCAGAAGCTGCTATTTCTGAAGATGAAGATCAGCAAGCTGCTGATGAGCCTGCTGTTCAAGAAGAAGAGCTGCAGATAGTTGACATGTTGCCAGCAGCAAACAGGCACCTAAGGGATCATCCAAGAAATCTAATTATTGGAGATGAAAATCAAGGAGTGATCACCAGAAGCAGGGCTCACAATGAAGCTCTGTTCTTGGGCTTTCTATCACAGATGGAGCCCAAAAATTTTGAAGAAGCAAATGAACACACCTTCTGGATTCAAGCAATGCAAGAAGAACTGCTTCAGTTCAAGAGGTGCAAGATGTGGAAATTGGTGTCAAAGCCTCATGGACACAACATCATTGACACCAAGTGGATCTACAGGAACAAGCTTGATGAGAATGACACAATCATCAAGAACAAGGCTAGACTGGTGGCCACGGGGTATGAGCAAGAAGAAGGTATTGACTTTGATCAAACTTTTGCCCCAGTTGCAAGGTTAGAAGCATTAAGGCTATTCCTTGCCTATGCTGCCCACAAGGGATTCAAAGTATACCAGATGGATGTCAAATCAGCATTTCTGAATGGCAATATAAAAGGAAGAGGTATATGTGGAGCAGCCCTCAGGTTTTGTTTAACCAACCCTTTCCTCTCATGTCTATTTTCTTAGAACAGCTTTATATGGTCTAAAGTAAGCCCCTAGGGCTTGGTATGAGACCTTGTCTAGCTTTCTCATCAAGAACAAATTCTTGAGGGGAAAGATAAATAGTACATTGTTTCTTAGGGAAACAAAGGGCAAATGTCTCATAGTCCAAATTTATGTTGATGACATAATCTTTTGGTCTACTTATGACATAATCTTTAGGTCTACAGATGACAACCTTTGCAAAAGGTTTGCCAACCTTATGCAGGGGGAGTTTGAGATAAGCGGTATGGGAGAGCTCAAGTACTTCTTTGGCCTCCAAGTGAAACAGACTGATGAGGCGATTTTCATCTCTCAGACCAAGTACACTAGGGAGCTTATTAAGAAGTTTGGGATGGAATCAGCTTCCACCATGAAACCTCTCATGGGGTCCAACATTTCCCTGGACAAGGATGAAAAGGTAAGCCCTTTGATGAATCTATGTACAGGTACATTATTGGGTCCCTGTTGTATCTAACTGCCAGTAGACCATACATTATGTATGTTACATGTGTTTGTGCTAGGTACCAAGCATGCCCTAAGGAATTTCATTACTCAGCTGCAAAGATGATTTTGAGATGCCTTAAGGGCAGTCAACATCTTAGCCTTTGGTAACCTAGGAACAATGATTTTGAACTAATTGGCTTTTCAGATGCAGATTTTGCAGGTTGCAAAGAAGATATACAAAGCACAAGTGGAACCTGTCAATTCCTAGGAAGAAGGCTGATCTCATGGAGTAGCAAGGAGCAGACCAGTGTGGCAATATCCACTGCTGAATCTGAGTACATAGTTGCAGGAAGTTGTTGTGCACAACTACTGTGGATACAACATCAGCTAGAGGATTATAACCTCAAGGTAAGTAATTCTCTCATGTATTGTGACTCATCCAGTGCTATCTCTATAGCTAAGAATCCTATCTCGCATAGCAAGACTAAGCATATAGAGATAAAACATCATTTTATAAGAGAGCATGTTGAAAGTGAAGATATATGCCTTGAATTTGTCCCCACTGACAAACAAGTAGCTGATATCTTTACAAAGCCATTGGATGAGGCAAAGTTTAATGCTTTTAAAATTGTGCTTGGTATGTTAAATCTAGAATAGATTTTATACTGTCAAATTATCTATCTTGCTCATTATGTTATTCCTTAGCTTTATTAAAACAAGTAAACATGTATAACAAGCTTTGATAGGATAAATTGTTATCTAAATGATTAGTAGCATGTTTAGGACTTGAAACAATCCTAATTATATAGTTCACTGATAGGCAGTGAGATCAGCTGAAACAGCTGAGAAGATTTCAGCTGAACCGCTGAGACAGCTGAGAAGGTCTCAGTTGATCCGCTGAGACGGCTAAAACTGTCTCAGCGGTTGACAATACCTTTTCCCAGCGGATAACAACTCCGTCTCAGCGGTTCCGCTGTGACGGGCTGGCTAAATTAAAATAGGCCCTAATTGACATGTCAGCAATGTAAGATCAATCAAATTGATTAGTCAAATCAACATATAGACTTAGGGCAAATCTAAACCTAAGACAAACCTCTATAAATAGGAAAGTGTGATTAATTAATTACATCCTTATTAACCTAGCCGATGAGACGAACTCTCCTTCATCCCGTCTCAGCGACCTGTCCTTCAGAAGAAATGATGCCAAAGATGGCAAAAGATCTCCATGAAGGATATGAGATAGTAAGGAATGGATTCCAGCATGCCCCTGCCGAGATAAGAGAAGTCATTCAACTTCTAACAGATCAAGGACTGGAATGTGTCTTGTCTGAGCCAACAATAATTCTCAGAATTTCATGGAATTTTTCACCAGTGCAAAGATGTCATCCTCTAGTTCCTCCATCAAGGGAAAAATAGGAAGCTTAAAGATAAAAATCTCTCCAAGGAAGATGGAGAAGGCCCTTCAGCTGACCTCTTGCAGTGGAGAAGTGGAAGAAGAAATTTCTGAAAAGGATAAAGACCAAGCCTTAAAGTGGTGTGAGTATAGTGATGCCAAAATTGGCTCACTTAAGAGGATGTTCTTTAATCAGAGAGGCAAACTGCTCTTTCATATAGTTGGCAAAGCTGTATTGTGTAAGCCAGGATCACATGACACCATATCCAAACACATGTTTGAATTGATGTCAAGGGTCATTCTGAAGAAGAAGACATCATGGGCAACTGTGCTATTTCAAAGGATCAGAGAATGTCTGCAGGCCCCCAACCTAGGCAAAATTCTCTCACTCTACCTTCTAAACACCTACCCAGAGGATTTTGACAAGACAAAAGGAACAAACCTTCATTACTTGAAGAGGATGAACATCAAAACCTTGGACAGATTCTCAAGGGTCTTCCCCATGAGCCAACCCTCTGAGCCCAAGAAGAAGAAGAGAATTTTGGTCAAAGGGCTGAGGAAAGCCAGAATAATCAAGAAGGAGATCATGAGGATGATCAAGGAAACTCTGCTTTGATTCAGGGTCAGAGGCAGAAGAGCATGTCCCAGCAGTGGACAATCAAGGACCAGCCAACAGTCCACCAAAAGATAATCAAGAAGGAGATCATGACACTGAAGGTCATGAAGGCCATGCTCTTGAGAAAGAGCATGAAGAAGAAAATGATGCTGCTGCTGAGAAAGAGCATCAGAAGGAAAAGACTGCTGCTGATGCTGCTGATAAAGGTGTACAACATGATCTATCCTCCTCTGAAGATCATGAGGATGATCAAGGAAACTCTGCTGCTGATCTTCAGGGTAAGATTGATTCAATAATATCAAACTTAGAAAATAGATTTAAGCTAATTCCTGCTGAACAAGCAGATTTTTGGGGAGATGATGAGGACCAGGATGATGCCCCATCTGAGGGGGAGCAGCAGAGGAGAGGTTCTGATAAGAAAGAAGAAGGTGCTCCAAATGAGGGGGAGCAAGCAAATAAGGATGCTGAAGCCCAACCTAGTGATCAAGCTGAGGGGGAGCATGACCAGCAGGCAATGGAGCCAATGGCAGCTGAAGACCCTACATCTGCAGTATCACATGACAAACTGCTCAGCTCAATCAATATATTAATTGAAGGTCAGATGAATTCAATGAAGAATTATATTGATAGCTCAATCCTGTCCATAAAGAAAGAAGTCTTGGCAAAAGTACAAGAGATTAAGGAAGAAACTGCCTTCCTCAATAAGCAAATGACTAAATGGTTTGACTTAGCTGGGAAATCTGTAGTTGCTCAGAACACCATCCTAAGATCAATGGACAAACAACTCCAATTATCTGAGAGGGACATATCTTATGTCAAAAACTATGTGAGCAAGACAGATGAAGTCATTGAGAAAGCCTTCAATCACATTGAAGACTTTGTATGGAAAACAGTTACAACAGTGATTGGAGAGGCAGAGAAAATGAAGAATGAGCTCAAGCCTGATTTGGAAAATGCCTTCCAAACTCTTTAAGGTTCTGTAACAGCTGCCTCCCAGACAATAGAAGCCAAAGTGATTGAAGAAGCCAGAAAGGGGGAGGTGGCCAATGCTGAGACTAATTCAGAATTAGCTCTCTAAGTGCTGCAAGGAACTAGGATAACCCTAAATCTTCCACTGTCGGATAATTACAGAAAGAAAGATTTTGACTTTGAAGGGCAAGCTAGAATAGCTCAAAATGCTCAACTTGCAAAGAGAAGGAAAAGAGAACATGTAATGCTAGCTGAAGAATTTATGGCTAAGCAAAGTGAAGAGCAGGGCAATGACCCTGATTATGAGTACTGGAGTGAGGACTTCAAGAGCATTATTCTTAATGCCTGGCGAAGCCATGGTCAAGTATGCAAAGACATTAATAGGATGTATCCAGTTGAAGAATGGATAAAGCACCTGGAAAGAAACACAAGAAGGGAGAGAATCTTCAAGGAAAATCTTGTGAGAAAGCACAACCCAAGGAGGATGTCTTCTAGGTACATTTCAAAGCCATACATGTACTTCAAGAGGCAAGAAAACAAGAAGAAGCTAGCTGAGATAGAAGCTGCAAATGCAGAAAAGGACACTGCCACTAAAGACAAGGATGTTGTTGCTGAAGACAAGGAGGTTACTATCAAAGGGAAGGAAGTTGTTGCTGATAATGCAGAATGCTCTACTTCATCAAAGAAATGAAAAACTTAGATCTATGTATTTAGCTTTTCATTAAATCAAATTGTAACTTGAACAATGTATAATCATTCTGACAGCAATGAAAGTGATAATTCTGATGAATTATTTTGTTTATGTTATAGGCCTATTTTAATCAAGTTTAATGTTATTTCATATTAATGTTTTAAATATTCTGTGATGCCTAGACATATATTAGTTAACAATGTTATTGTTTTGATTAAATAATGTTGTTATGTTGTCATGAAAATAATCTGTCATGACATTATCTGCAATGCCAAATTTATGTTAACTGTCGCATGTTATGATATCATGACATGTTTTTTTTGGTTATATACCTTAGCATTGGTGTGTGTTCTGCCTTCTTCAAATAGGGGGAGATTGTTGGGAATATTGCCCTCAATGTTCCCTTGATTTGAAGAGTCGTCACTCACAATGCTAAGTACATATTGTATTTGATATACCCCATTTTGCATCATGACTGTGCAGGGTTAAGATATTCCAAGCATTGGAATAATGTTAGTGGTTCACTGTCAAAACCGCTGAGACGAGCTCACTGTCTCAGCTGAACCGCTGAGACGAGGCCAGGAGCCGCTGAGAAGGGGTCTGCCTCAGCTGAGCTGCAGATAGACAAAATCCGCTGAGAAAACAATCTGTCTCAGCGGATCCGCTGAGATCAAGACAGTTCAACCGCTGAGACTGAAGACTGTCTCAGCCCAACTGCTGAGACAGATTCAAATCTGAAATACGACACTGGCGGGATTTGCTTTTGGCGCAAACAACTGTAAAGGCAAGATAAAGTATTCTACCCTCTTCCAAAGTGTCAGGGCCCTCCTAAGAACCGTTGAAGATGGAATGGGTATAAAAGAACATGCTAGGTCATTTCAGAAAGGGCTCTTGCTTTTGGGCTGGCTGGTGTGCTAAGTGCTGAAAAGAAGAATAGTTGTTTACTGTTCCATTGACGGCTTTCAAGAACTCTCTCCCTCTGCTTCCAGAACCAGCAAGAAGATACAAGGAGAGAAGATAGCTCTTCTATCCAGAAGAGCAAGGTGATCATTTCTCATCTACTGAAGAGGAGGATCAGCTAGGAGCAGGTCTGAAGATTGCTTTCAGCCCAGTTTCAAGGTTGCATCAGCTGTGCATAATCAACATAAGACAACAAATCATTGTTGTCCACTGTTGTAAGCTAAAACTTATACCCTCTGTGTTGAAACCAGAGAACTGGTCTCGACGTTCGAAAGGGGGATGCAACTAACCCTTACTTGACCCGAGCTAGAACCCTTGACCAGTCGCTAAGAACCGAAAGACCTTCCCTTGAAGAACACTTGAGTCTAGAAACAGACACCCCTTAAGCTGCAGCGTGGAGGTCCCCACACACCCGGAAGCTGACAAGGAACTTCCTCTCCCAAGCCAATGCTGAGCCTGGGCACCTTGGAGGGCACTAAGGACCACCTCACCGTCAACCTTCACTGACAGGGGGAGGGGGTAGTGCTTGCTCACAAGACGCACACGAGGAGAGGGGTGGAGACCAATCCTTCTCAAGGTTCTCATAGGGGTCTATTTATAGACTTCCCAAAATTGGGCCGCGGATAGCCAAAAATCTACTATCTGCTGCTCAACAACGAACCTGAACGACCAAAATAGGAGGGGAGGCGAGTGGAGCTTGAGACGTCCACTCCCCCCCCCCGCCCCTTGTTGGGGGTCAGGAGAGTGGACCGAATGGTCCACTGCCTGGGCTGGGCGAGTGGACCATTCGGTCCACTCCCCTTAGGGGCGAGTGGACCCAGGGTCCACTCCCTTGAGTGCCCGGGGCGAGTGGACTTTCGGTCCACTTCCTCCCCCCTGGGACTTCTTTTTTGATCTCGACGGACTCCGACGGGTCGGTTTACTGCGTCGCGGTCACCCTCTCTATCCCGACCTCATCCACGTCGCGGTCACACCGACTAGGAAAATATGAGGGTTGTACACAATCTCCGCTCTTTTCGAGCTTGTCTTAAGCTCGGAAAGAAAGTCTAACCCACCTATTTGACGAGTAGGTGGGACCTTAGGGGAATCCATGAAGGGCCCTGCCAACGGCCTACTCCTGCCGAGCTTTTCAACTGAACTTGACCTGAGGCGGAAAGCGAACCCTTCTCCACTTAACAACCTTCCTGTGAACCGAGTTCAACTGGAGGTGGAGAAAGCTCAACACCTATGATCGAGCTGAACTCGACCTGAGGTGGAAGAAAAATCAACACCTCTAGTCGAGCTGAACTCGACCTGAGGTGGAAGGCGAACCTTTCTCCACTTAACATCCCTCCTGTGAACCGAGTTCAACTGGAGGTGGAGAAAGCTCAACACGTATGGTCGAGCTGAACTCGACCTGAGGTGGAGGAAAACTCAACAACTCTAGTCGAGCCGAACTCGACCTGAGGTGGAAGGAACTCAACATCTCTAGTCGAGCCGAACTCAACCTGAGATGGAGGGAACTCAACATCTCTGGTCGAGCCGAACTCAACCTGAGATGGAGGGATCTCAACATCTCTAGTTGAGCATAACTCAACCTGAGATGGAGGGAACTCAACATCCCTGGTCGAGCCGAACTCAACCTTAGATGGAGGGAACTCAACATTCCTGGCCGAGCCGAACTCAACCTGAGATGGAGGGAACTCAACATCTCTAGTCGAGTCGAACTCAACCTGAGATGGAGGGAGCTCAACATCTCTAGTCGAGCCGAACTCGACCTGAGATGGAGGGGACTCAACATCTCTAGTCGAGTCGAACTCAACCTGAGATGGAGGGAGCTCAACATCTCTAGTCGAGCCGAACTCGACCTGAGATGGAGGGGACTCAACATCTCTAGTCGAGTCGAACTCAACCTGAGATGGAGGGAACTCAACATCACTAGTCGAGCCGAACTCGACCTGAGATGGAGGGAACTCAACATCCCTTGTCGAGTCGAACTCAACCTGAGATGGAGGGAACTGAGCACTGCCCCGGAACAACTGAGGGTGGAGAACTTCAACACTTCCTAGGGGCTTAGCCCACTGGAGGCGGAGGAACTCAACACATCCTCAGACCGACTTCTCTTCTCGGAGCCTTACCGACCCAAACGAATCTACCCGACGATCCTCCCAGCGACCGACATCAACAAGCCCGGGCGAGTGGTCTCCAGTCGAGGACTCGACCTAAAACGAATCTACCCGACGAGCCTCCCAGCGACCGACATCAACAAGCTCGGGCGAGTGGTCTCCAGTCGAGGACTCGACCTAAAACGAATCTACCCGACGAGCCTCCCAGCGACCGCCATCAACAAGCCTGGGCGAGTGGTCTCCAGTCGAGGACTCGACCTAAAACGAATCTACCCGACGAGCCTCCCAGCGACCGACATCAACAAGCCCGGGCGAGTGGTCTCCAGTCGAGGACTCGACCTAAAACGAATCTACCTGACGAGTCTCCCAGCGACCGGCATTAACAAGCCCGGGCGAGTGGTCTCCAGTCGGGGACTCGACCTAAAACGAATCTACCCGGCGAGCCTCCCAGCGACCGGCATCAACAAGCCCGGGCGAGTGGTCTCTAGTCGAGGACTCGACCTAAAACGAATCTACCCGACGAGCTTCCCAGCGACCGTCATCAACAAGCCCGGGCGAGTGGTCTCCAGTCGAGGACTCGACCTAAAACGAATTTACTCGACGAGCCTCCCAGCGAGCGGCATCAACAAGCCCGGGCGAGTGGTCTCCAGTCGAGTACTCGACCTAAAACGAATCTACCCGACGAGCCTCCCAACGACCGGCATCAACAAGCCCGGGCGAGTGGTCTCCAGTCGAGGACTTGGCCTAAAACGAATCTACCTGACGAGCCTCCCAGCGGCCGGCATCATCAAGCCCGGGCGAGTGGTCTCCAGTCGAGGGCTCGACCTAAAACGAATCTACCCGACGAGCCTCCCAGCGACCGGCATCAACAAGCCCGGGCGAGTGGTCTCCAGTCGAGGACTCGACCTAGATGCTATCTTTAACTACTTTCGATATATTATAAATAGATTACATACCCTTACAATGCGCTTCCTTGCGCTTACTCGGCCACATGCACCTTGACCGTCTCCTTCATCACTTTCTCCATCTCCTCAGCTTCCTCCTGGTCCTTCCAGGTAAAGTTTTCTCCTCTCCGTCGGGGTTCTTCTTCCTTCCCTTACCTCCAGAAACTCTGGGCATGTGGCTGTCGCGTGGCCCTCCTGCTGATGGAAGTCACAGTACGGCAATGCCATCATCCTTGCTTCCTTCCCTGCGCGACCCCTCTTCTTATTTCCTCTTTTTCGGCCAATCGTCATGGCCTGCAGGGGTTGGGGTTGCAATGGCCTTGGTTTCGGCTGCCACCCTGCTGGGTTGAACCGTCCCTGTTCCCCCTGAAAGTTTCCTCTCCTTTGGAAATGGCCTCCTCCTTGGCCTTGAGGGGGTCCTCCTGGCGGCCTCCAGGTCGGTCGGGCGACTGGTGGTTGAAACCCCCAGCCTTGCTCCTGCCCAATGGGGGGTCCCTGATCCCCCTGACTTCCTGCTTCCTCCTCCTTCCCTTCTTGCTCGTTCTTCTCCTCCTTCTCCTCCTCCTCTTTCTCACCCTTGGCCAACCTTGCCATGAACTCCTGGTTTGCGGCCTCACACTCAATTTCTCGAGCAGCGCGCTCCATCAGCTCTTCGAAAGATAGGGGTGGGTCCCGAGTCAAGCTCATCCTGAACAGCCCCTGCTGTAACCCGAGGGTGAAAGCCAGCTGCAGGGTATGCCCGGGCACCTCAATGACAAGGAGGACTTCCTCCTGGAATATATCCACGTAACTCCCCAACGTCTCTCCTGGCCTTTGCCGAACCAAGAACAGGGCCTCCGCCCCTTTCCTCCTCTTCTTTGAAGTGGAGAACCTTAGCAAGAAACTCCGGCGCAGGTCCTCGAAACCGTAGATGGTTCCCACTGGGAGTTGGTGGAACCAGTCTCTCGCCTTCCCCCTGAACGTGACTGCGAAGAGTCTGCATTTAAAGGCATCCGACATTTGCCTGATCGAGGCCATGTCTTCGAACCACTGGAGATGCTGAATAGGTTCGTCCTTCCCTGCGTAGTAAGACATGTCAGGCTCACTGAACCCATCTGGAACGGGAGCTGAGACGATCAGCTCGCAGAAGGGACTTCCCCATCCTCCCTGGCGAGTCGAAGGCATTCTCTCTGCCTCCCTACTGGGGTAGCCGGTCCCAGGAGAGCCGTTGAAGATCACTCTTGCTTGAAGACCCGAGCCTTCCCCTGTGGCCAGCTCCTTCCCTTGCCGATGTGCTTGCTCCGCCTCCATCGGAGATTGCGAGGCGATCACGGGTGCGGGTGGTGTCGATCACTCGCCGTAAGGGGGGGACTGCGACCCGCAAGAGCTCCAGGATCGATTTCCTGAACTCGTCAAAATCACCCTTCTTCACGTACTCGCTGGTAGGGTGTGAGTCCCCCAGCTCATCGCTTCCAACCATGAGACTTGCTCAGAGCTTTCCGAACTAACTGCTTCCACGCTCACCGCACCAGAATGTTGAAACCATAGAACTGGTCTCGACGTTCGAAAGGGGGATGCAGCTAACCCTTACTTGACCCGAGCTAGAACCCTTGACCACTCGCTAAGAACCGAAAGACCTTCCCTTGAAGAACACTTGAGTCTAGAAACAGACCCCTTAAGCTGCAGCGTGGAGGTCCCACCACACACCCGGAAGCTCACAAGGAACTTCCCCTCCCAAGCCAATGCTGAGCCTGGGCACCTTGGAGGGCACTAAGGACCACCTCACCGTCAATCTTCACTGATAGGGGGAGGGGGTAGTGCTTGCTCACAAGACACACACGAGGAGAGGGGTGGAGACCAACCCTTCCCAAGGTGCCCATGGGGGTCTATTTATAGACTTCCCAAAATTGGGCTGCGGATAGCCAAAAATCTACTATCCGCAGCTCAACAACGAACCTGAACGACCAAAATAGGAGGGGGGGGGGGGCGAGTGGAGCTTGAGACGTCCACTCCCCCCCTTGTCGGGGGTTGGGAGGGTGGACCGAATGGTCCACTGCCTGGGCTGGACGAGTGGACCATTCGGTCCACTCCCCTTAGGGGCGAGTGGACCCAGGGTCCACTCCCCTGAGTGCCCGGGGCGAGTGGACCCAGGGTCCACTCCCCTGAGGTCCACTCGCCCCCCACCCTGGGCGAGTGGACCATGGTCCACTCGCCACCCCTGGGCGAGTGGACCATAGGTCCACTCGCTCGGGGCTTGGGCGAGTGGACCATAGGTCCACTCGCCCAGGAAGTGGACTACCGGTCCACTTCCTCCCCCTGGGACTTCTTTTTTGATCTCGACGGCCTCCGACGGGTCGGTCTACTGCGTCGCGGTCACCCTCTCTATCCCGATCTTATCCGCGTCGGGTCACACCGACTCGGAAAATATGAGGGTTGTACACTCTGTAGGAACTGTGTTGTTCTGAGATTGTAGGGCACTGTGCTTGAGTGTGTAGGGTTGTTGAACCTGAGTTGTAGGGTTGTTAAACCTGAGGTTTGTAGGGCTGTTGAGCCTGAGCTGCAGGGCATTTTGCCTGAGAAGTAGGGCTTCTTGATAGGCCTGAGGTAGGACATAAAGGTGATCTCTGAGCAGTAGGAGTGGGAGCACTCTGAGTTTGTAGGGCTGATTTTCCTGAGGTAGGGTTTGAAGCAAACCTGAGAGATCCTGAGGGATCTTTGTTGTAAGCTCTTGGAGCTGAGATTGGAGGAGTTTGCCTTGTCTAACACACTGTTAGAAAGGTGTAGAGGGAAAGTGAACTACCCATAAACACACTGTCTTGGGGAACCACTATAAAAGACTGTGTGCTTTCTGTGCGTGCTAAGTTTTTGTTTACTTCTCATTAACTGCTAGCAACAATTAATTAAAACTCAAAGAGACCTATTCACCCCCCCTAGGTGAATTAGACTACTAACCTATAAACTATCACATTTGCTGCCCATTCACAACGACCACGTGAATGCGGTCCCGGAACAGAATCGACAAGCGTAGGCTGTCGGTCGTCTCCTGCCTGATGAAGCCATGGGTGCTCCTGGAGTCTATGAGAGCAAGTATGGTCTTATTACCCACGCGGATATCTAATTGAATGGTGTCGCCCCCTTAAGGGCCGCCGATCACATGGAGTGAAATTTGTGGATGCAGTGCAGACTCCTCTTCCTCGTCGTCGTCATCCGACGGGTCGTCCACCTCCAACCAGAAGAGTCTCTTGCAACGGTGCCCCGGAACGAATGCTTCATCACAGTTGAAACAAAGGCCCTTGGCGCGGCGATCCGCCATCTCGGATGTGGAGAGTCGGCGACGAAAAGGGGGGCGAGTGGGGTCCTCGCGTCGGTTGTTCTTGCTGGACGGGAAAACGCCACGCCCATGACCTGGGGGTTCTCGTCGTATACCAGGAGGTTTGTCTAGGTGTAATCGCCTTTCTAATGCTCGAGCCAGGAGTAGTTGGAATTGCTCGAGGTAGTCATCAACCGACCATGTTTGTTTCAGGGCGATGAGGTCACCCAAGGGATTGTCGCGTAAAGGTGGACCGAAACGAAGAGTGCAAGCCATTTTGAATGTGTCCCAAGTAAGATCCGGCTGTTCTGTATGGAGTTGAGAGAACCACAGTTGGGCGGCCCCCATCAAGCGAAAAGATGCAATACGAGGCGGTCTTCCGGCAGAATCCGTTGGTTGGAAAATAATGTCACAACGCGTGAGCCACGCGAGGGGGTCTTCACGGCCTTCGAAGAGTGGAAAATCCATGCGAGCATAACGAATGTGGGAGGTATGGTCGTTCCTTGATTCGTCAATGTTCACGGTCGGGCCAAGTCGTCGGAGGGCATGACGGGGCTGCGAAACTTTGGGGGGGGGGGGGGGGGGGGGGCGTTGGTGCCGGAGCGCCTTGAATGGCCTCGAGACTAGTTTGGATAGCCTCCATCTTGTCGTTTTTGTCGGATAGGCGCTTGTTTTGTGTTTCCAGAAGGGTTTGGAGCAGATCCACGATCTGACCAAGGGTTCGTCCTCCTTCGTCTATGGGAACTGTTGGGTGCAGCTCGACAACAGGTGTCAGTGTTGGAAGCAGACCCGCGGAAGGTAGATCGGACTGGAACGGAACGGCGAAGTCCCGAATGTGTGGTGGTGAGCGAGATGCGGCGAAATGTAGTTGGTGGTGGCTGAAGAGGAAGGGAGTCCCTCTGATACCAAGTTGTTATGAACCCCGACGAGTGCGCAAGTAATCGGACCGGATCTAGATGGGTTCAGCGTCTGAGCATCGATCTCGGGCTTCGCTCTTCGAGAAGTCTTCGCTCTTCGAGAAGCCGGGGGAGCAATGATGCTCTTAAATCTACCCCACCTGCAGTGCGGAGGAAGTCGTGCGGTTAGCTGCTTCGATCGGCGTCGGCGGCTGAGAGGAACAACCCTAGACACACGAGGATTTTTGCAAGGTCGGGAGGGAAGAGAGAGGAGAGAGAGAAGAGAGAGAGATAATTTTGGAACTAATTTTCTTCTTGCCTTTTTTCTGCCCTGCCGAGTTTCATATGGACCGCGTACAACTAAAACCCAAACATAGCCAAGAGTACAAAAATAAGAAATGCTTAGAAGATGCGCCCCTTACCTGGGCATACTACAAGTGAGATAACGAAATTAAAAGGAACTAGTAATAAGCTTGCATACGAACACGTGCCGCGGAAAATCCATTATGCGTCTGTCTCGCGCCCACGGCGTTGGTAGATTCCACCCCACATTGGGTCCATAACAGGAGACCTCAGAGTCGCACCAAGGGAGGAGGGCTCGGCGTCGCACCTAGGGATGGAGTCCACCAACATTACCGAAGGAAGTTCTTTTTTGAAAACCGTCGATGCCCCCCACCCCCAGCCGGCCCCTGCATGCTTAAATAAAATAACATAGAAATAGTGCACCCGAATCGGATGGCTCATATTGTCCGGGCCGATCGGGTGTTAAATATAACTCCAAATAAACAAAGTATTATATGAAAATGACTCGGATCGACCATCGAGACGCATCCGCGGACTCGGATTGTCCGAACTGGAAGCGGATCACCGCGATCTCCAACAGATAGTTTGTTCTTTCTTTGTTAAGATATAAGATTTCCAACCATAAAGTTAATATAATGTGTTGTTCTTTCTTTGTTAGGATATAAGATTTCCACCCATAAAGTTAATATAATGTGTTCGGTCGATGAATCTTTGGACAACGTGCCTAATAAACATTTGAGTACCCTTAGCTAGTGAACCCTAATAAATGTTCGTGACGGTTAGAACCGTTAACTTGTTTCGTCCAAGAGAGCCTTTCAAATTCCTCAAAGTACGAATAACAAGCTCCCAGCAGGTTCTTTTAGACAACTCATAAACACAACTCACATTATCAAAATATCATGTCTGGTGATGGTGAGATAATTTTGTTTCCCAATAAGCTTTCGGTATAAGTTAGGATCATCATAGCTTTAGCCTTGAGTACTTCGAAGTTTGACATTTTGATCTGTAGGTGTTTCTACCGCTTATTATCGGATTATTCAAGAAGATCAATTCACATTTCTGTTGGGCTAAAGAAATATGCTTCCCAATCCTCACAACTTCCGGTCCCAAGGAATATTGAAATTGGCTGAGGTCTTTGGTATGAAATTTTATTTGGAGGATGTTTTTGAGATCTTTTATTTTCTAAAAGACCATTGCCAGTGATGATGACATCGTCCACATATGCCACTACTAACAAGATGTATCGAACTACTGAGCTTCGTGAAAGAAGGAATGCACGGTTTGACATTTTTAGATCAAATTTTAACACAAGCCTCGGGAGGCTGCTTGAGACCATAAAAGGCTTTTTGAAGGTGCTAAACTTTTATAACCTTCTCCTGTGCAATAAAACCCCGAAGGTTGCTCCATATATACGTCCTTAAATAAGTCCATGTGTAAGAATGCATTCACAATATCTAAAACAACGGGCAATGTCTCATAGATGCTGAGAAATCAAAACAGGGGCCAATTTCCATTAGGCTTTCCTCTCTTCTTACCTTTATTCTTTGATTGAAGTCGCAGTTTCATGTTTTTTTCTGTTGTCATATCATGTCCAGTCGTATCATAGCCACATATGTTCATCTCCCTGATTTCTGGTTGGAACACAGTGGAGGTTGTTGGTAAAAAAATAGTTCATCCTAAGCCTATTTACTACAGTTCTTTATGCATAAAACATAATTTCTTTTTTGTTTAATGAACAATTACTTAGATTTTGTATTTGTTTGCTGTTAAAATCTCCTATTTTGAACTTTTCCCTCGATTCCCATGCGGGTTCATTCATTTTTCGGTGATATCAAATTTTTAATTCTATAATGAATCATCATGCATGTTTGATATCTTCTTTGATATAGTTGGAATAATAAATTAAGTTTCTTCGAGTTTTTTTTCATATTGTATTGTTCTCTTGTGCATTCATAGTCTTAATGGTTTGTACATGAATGAATGTTTGTTTTGTATGCTAAACAATTAGTCTTAAGTATGCATCATTAACCAAATCTTCTTATAGGGGCTTCTCTTCTTGAACTGGAAAATGGAATCATCACACAAAGAGAAACCATTGCTCATCTGGCCAGAGGCTGATTGGCCATTGAACGGATGCACAAGTTTCGAAAATACACCAGTTTCAACATATGTTTCTCAAGATGTTGGACTTCGAAGCAAAACTGGCTCACACATTCATGGAACAGCTGAAAAAGTGAGCTCACGATCTCTCCGTAGTCATCCTTCACGGCCATTCCTTTTGGTTGGTTCTATCAACACACATATTTACCTTTGGGAGGTATATACTCTAATATGTTCTTGAATGTTTTTTGATACATCTGTCTTATTTGTTACTCATATAGTGCTTCTTGGTTCATTTCTATCATACAAAAAATCTGAGGCTTTTGATTTGTGTAATGTAACTTCTTATTGTCCAACTATTTTTATTTCAATTTGGTATAATTGTTATTTTTTCTTATGACACTCCGTGATATTCTTAAAAGGCAAGCTGGCTTAGGCTCACCAAGTGGTGACCATATCATCAGAAGTAACTAGGGATTCTCATATAATTCTTCAGGTGGCTATACTTTCTGGAATATTTGAATTGAAAATATAAAGGTGTGTTCACTTCAACATAGTATCAGAGTTGTGCTCTAGTCATTTGTTCGACTCTTCATGTATTCTTGCACCCTTTTTATTGGGTTTCGTATCACCCAGGTGTTTTTTCGATGGGTGAGTGCTCCTATTGCTGCTTTGTCCATCTGCTTCTCCTACTTCTGCAAGTGGCATCGACCATCTGGTTTGTCGACTTATTCCTGTAAGCCACCTTTCTTCGTCGATCTGTGTCGGAGTGCGCCTTTCTTCATCGATCTGTTGGCTCCATTGGTGTGTTGATTTGATGGTTCCATTGCTTCGCCGATATGTTGATTCCATTGCTTCATCGATCTGTTGATTCCATTGCTTCATCGATCTATTGATTCCATTGTTTCGTCAAGCTGCTGGTTCCACATGATTGCTTATCGTCGTTCTTCTACTGGTTCCTACGTCCATCTTCTATGTCTGCTTTCCGCTATGGAAGTATTTCTTCATGTGTGCTTCTTCTCTCCCTATGGGGGACAAATCGTTGAATGTTGTCGCCCTTGAAGGATTGGGTGATCAAACTTAATTATATGGTGGAGGAAATTCGAATGTGGATTTCTCACATGGCATGACTCACATTAAATTGACGGTAGGAGCTACCTTCTATGGGCTCAATCTATGCATATATTTATCGGGAGTTGTAGAAGACTTGGATTCATTGGATCCAAACCTGCTCGTACCAAGATAGACTCCTCTTATGAGGAATAAGAAGGACGGAACCTTTTAGTGGTCAATTGGCTCATCAACCTTTTAGAAGAAGGAAGAATAAAATCAATTTTAATATTTAGGGTTAATTTCCCATTTCGGGTCTCCCATATTTAAATTAATCTTAAAGAGGTTGCGACGTTAAATATTTACTTAATTGCCATTTCAATCTTAACTATTTTGAAAATGCAACAATTAAGTAAAATATCCTATTTAATATAAATATTTTGTCGAGCTTGCCTTAATTAACATGCCACTTTATTTGACGGATCTTTTTTATTCAGGAACTTATTGGGCGATCACCCCAATGAGTCGTAACAATGATCGTTATTGATGTGAGCGGTACAAAATAAACGAGTGCATGCGTGACACAATAAGCGTGCGCTAAATAAAAAATGCAGGAAAGTACAATAAAGATGCAACTTGGATTCATGTTAGATGTCTTTTATTAATCGAGTCGATGTACGAGTCCGCAGTGTTTTATTGTTTCGCGCTTTTCTCCCTATTTTGGGGTTATTTACACTCATGCCACTTGTAGTGTTATAAATAGACCCCTTTGGTCATGTACGAGGTTATGAATGACTTAATTCAAGTTTCTTTATCTCTCTCTAAGTTCCTCTCTCTAGTTCCCTTTCTCCTCATCCCATTTCTAGGGCTAGGGTTGAGCAAACCTCCCCTTCTTCCTCTCCTCTCGCATTCTTCGCGGGTTGAGCTCAGTTCCCCCTTGTATCTCCACCTCTGACAACGTTACGGGCAGACCCCTAGCAAATTTGAATATTTTTAACAATAATTTATGCGAAAATATTTTATGTGAGTGGGCAACCTTTAGCACGATGGGCACACCTGACAATTGCTTTTACAGTGGGGGGGAGGGGATGAGCTCGCGATGGTCTCAAGCGCTGCGAAGGATGATATTGTTGATGGTGGGCCCTTCTGGGTCCCACAACCGGACTGCAGTCCGTACACCCCAACCCGCTCTCCTAGGGCACAGGGATTTTCCTAGGAGGGTTATTGAGGTCGGGGTTTGAACCCTCAACCTCCTTTATAAGAGGGAACTAATACCTCCTCTCATACCCAACTGAGCTGCAACTCAGTTGGGTATGAGAGTGGGCCCTTCTGGGTCCCACAATCGGACTGCAGTCCGTACACCCCAACCCGCTCTCCTGGGGCCCACAGGGATTTTCCCAGGCGGGTTATTGAGGTCGGGGTTTGAACCGTCGAACTCATTTATAAGAGGGGACTAATACCTCCTCTCATACCCAACTGAGTTGCAACCCACCTGGGAAAATCCCTGTGGGCCCTAAGAGAACAGGTTGGGGTGTACGAACTGAAGTCCGGTTGTGGGACCCAGAAGGGCCCACTCTCAACAAAAGTCCTCTCATACCCAACTGTGTTGCAGCTCAGTTGGGTATGAGAGGAGGTATTAGTCCCCTTTTATAAAGGAGGTCGAGGTTTCAAACCCCGACCTCAACAACCCGCCTGGGAAAATCCCTGTGGGCCCCAGGAGAGCGGGTTGGGTTGTACGGACTGCAGTCCGGTTGTGGGACCCAGAAGGGCCCACTCTCAACAGATATGACCATTGGAGATGGAGCGGTTGTAGTAGTGATACACAACGAGGTTTGCTTAGGCATTGGGTCATCATGATTAATCTCGCGTAGGTTTATGCCCTTGTCTTAAGTTTGGATATTTGGTCTTTGACCATACTCTCCTGTCTACAGGTGTCATCCACTAGACGATTCTTCCAAGCGAGGAATACTTCGAGTACCTCCTAGCCTTGGATCATGACTGTACACTAGGATAACGTGTCAAAGGTTCATTGATGGATTAAGTTGACGACGAAGTCTGGCGAAAGTAATGCGTCCCCTAGATGTTCTCCCACCACCCTATAGAATCACGAGACACGAAAAGTTAGGTAGATCCAGTTGTAGGATGGAAGCGGGAGGTGATATGCCACCTGTCTTTTGCGCTCCAAATGATAAAAGGATCGAAGTATCTCACAGACAGTTTGAGATGTATGCAAGGTTTTAAATGTCGGATGTCGGAGACATGTCGGATTGGGTTTTTAGATGTCGGATGTCGGATGTCGGATGTCGGAGACATGTCAGGGACATTTCAATATGTCGGATTTCTAAAAAATATTTATATTTCTATCGACCACCCAAATTTATCACCATAATCCTCATCTATACTGAGCATTTTACTCTAGTTAAGTAAAACTTTATTATGGGAACCTGAAAAGGAGCCTTCTTTATGGCTAAACATTGAGCTGCAAAGTAGAAATAAGAAACGAAATCTACAAAGATATAACACCAACTCAAAATTTTATTTTCACACAGCTATAACTTCTGAAATAACATTTCATAAGAACTTAGAAGAAGTATAGAAAAACCCTAAACAGCGATGGACAGCGCTAAACAACGGTTCACTTTAATTTAATTTAATTTAGGCGACATTTCAAAATGTCGGGCTATAATGATTATTGCGTGTCGGCCGAAATGTCGGGTTTTATACAAAAAGTCGGCCGACATGTCGGACATGTCGGCCGACATTTAAAACCTTGGATGTATGTGGTTTGCTACTAAAACTTGATGTGGCTGCAACTTCACAAAACCTCAGTGCCTGATTTAAAGGAGAGCTCTCACATGTGACTGCTTTTTTGATGGGTCGTGCGCTCCTATGCCTTGGTGAGATGTAATTCAATTGAGGGAGAGCTTCAGCACGGTCCCATAAATTTACGGCTAGGGACTTCACGCGACATTTTCCTAGTGTGTGGTGTGGCATCTATGGGGATGGTCATCCGTAGATGATCTGAAACACAGGATCTTGCTACCTACTGAAAAGTCGTATTGTATTATTAAGTGCGACCAATTGCGAGAATACTCGGCAGTACTCTAATAGATCTCCACATATTGGTTCACTGCCTCAATCTGGTCGTCTATCTACGGTTTGTAGATAGTGTTAAGGTGCAATTGGGCCCCATAGAGTTGAACAACTCCTTACAATAGGAACTCATGGAGATTTGAGACCTGATCACTCACACCAGAGAACCTGTATAGGATGGTTTCCCTGATGAAGACTGTGTGATGGAGCTGAATGTGTGATCTTTGATTGGATTATGTAGGATGATGAGTGGAGTGATGGGAATGGGAAAGGAAATAGTATATAATTCTGCATCGAAAAAGCGAGTTTGCTCCATTGATTGATATAGAGTGGGTTGGTTTTGGATGTGCAGATGAGCACGAATGTGCGGTTGCAAGCCTGCACGGAGTTTGCATCCTCGACGAAGTCAACAATGTAGCCTGTGATTGAGTAGAATTAGCGTGACTGAGTAGAATTAGAAACAAAGCTCAGATACTCATGTTTGTTACCCTTATGACAGGTATTATATTGTCGAAGTACCTCCTCATTATGCATGGACCAAGAGAGCTCGAGACGGATTTGTCCCATCTAGTGTACCCAATGGAGAGTGGGTTCTTCCATATAAATTGTAACCAGAGGGACCTTCTAACTCTCTAGAGTGTTATGTCGATCTAAAATTATTTACCCCTGCTATCCACCCTAAGGATCAGTGTCGTCTGTTGGAACCGAGAATCGGCCCAACGAGGAGTTCGGACCCCTAAGAGGGGGCAACTAGCACTTACTCGTCCCGAAGAAGAACTTGACCGAAGATTTAGAACTAAACACCGACCCTTGGTTGCAGCGTGAAGGTTCCACCACACACCCAGAAGATCTTAGAGTGTTTCCCCTCCCAAGCCAAAGCTAAAGCTGGGCACCTTGGAGAGCCTGGGGGGTTAACAAAAGTCCTGAGGAGGAAGAAGCCAAAGAATCTGGGATCCTCTCCAAAGGTGCTCTTCAGGGTCTATTTATAGTTTTATCAACCAGGTCTGCTAATAACATAACTCCGCCCTTCGGTTTTGTTAACCGCACCCCAAAATGGTCTGCCAACAGCCAAACTCCGCTGTTCTGAAGGGCTATTGGCAGTCCCCCCAAGGGTATCCAGGTAAATTCACCTCCTGGTCCCACTGGGCGAGTGGTCCGTGAAGGCACCAATCGCCTAACTTCCCGCACACCTGGTTCTCTAGATCCTTCTCGGCGAGTGGTCCGTGAAGGCACCACTCGCCTAACTTCCCGCACACCTGGTTCTCTAGATCCTTTTGGGCGAGTGGTCTGTGAAGGCACCACTCGCCGGATTCCTTGGTTCTACTGGGCGAGTGGTCCGTGAAGGCACCACTCGCCAGATCCCTGCCTTCTGGGCGAGTGGGGCTCCGCCCCTCACTCGCCTGGCCGTCTGCTCATCCGAACACCTAAGCAGGCGAATGCTTATTGAATGAAGATCTCACTCGCCCCGAAGCTCGCTTGCCTCTTCTGACCTAGGCGAATGCGGTCCTGTCCGCTTTGTTAATCCTTTTGACTGTCTGGGGTTGTACACAATCCCCGCTCTTTGCGAGCGAGTTCCATGCTCGGAAAGAAAAGTCCAACCCCTAGTATGCGGTGAGTGTTTGCTGACCTGGAGGGAATCTTTTAGCGGACCCCTCCACTGTGTTATATATATCTCAGGCCACAGCGCCGGGAATGCCTCATATTCCCCTTACTGTTTTTTCCTCCTTTTTCTTCTGAGATCTCGCTACCTTAAATGACGTTCATGAGGCCGTCCCCGAGACCGCTTTGGCAAGAGCTGCTGGACCGTCTCGCCGCGGCGCAAGAGAAGAACTCCTCAAAGTCCACTAGATATGCTCCCTGGCTCACGTCGAAGAGGGATCCAAGCTCGCCTTACCGGCCGAAGAAAGCCAAGGTGGTTCGGCGGGACCCAAAGGAGACTGCGTCCGCGTCGAAGACTCCATCCCCTTCTCGCAATTCTGCTGACGACCTGACCAAGGTAATCAGATCTTTCTTGTCTTATTACTAATTCTGGTGACATGATACCCCGATGATTCAGACGATTCGCAGGAGACGGGGAATGGCCTCGAGACCAACCCGACGGATAACGACGCGCTCCCACCTGCCGTTAAGGATGTTCCGCTGGCTCAGGAGTCCGTCCTTCCGGCTACTCCTGGCGGAACCTTGCCCGAGCCTGGTAAGCTATTTATTGCCTTCTCGCATACCTCTTTATTTTTCGCCATCTCTTTCTTACCATGCCTCCCGCAGCCCCCACTTTCGGAACTACGGAACTATCCTCTGTCCCGCGAAACTCTCCCGCTCGCGAGACCACGACTCACCCTACGTCAGAGACGGAGCACTCGGTCGGAAGGGACCTCGGCCACACTTCTCCCGCCGCCGATCTAGCTGTCAACCAGGTACCCTCTCGCCCGGGAAGGGGAAAATTGCTTCATTCCCCCGACAGGCCGTTCGATGGGCAACCTACCCCGTCTCGCCAGCGCCAAAGCATAGAGCCTGTACCAGGTTAGTCGCTACATTCGCTTCGACCCTATTGTTTGAGCTACTAAATGAGGCCAGCCAACTTCCGCTCCCGCAGGCGACCGAGAGGTTTCGCCGATGGAACCTCACTCTGAGGAGGGGGAGGAGGTGATCTTGCCACCTCCTTCCCCCAGCGATCTTTCGGACTTCCTCGGCCATCTTGGAGATGCTAAGACAATGAAGGAACGGGTGACGGAGGTCCTCGGGAAACTCATCTGGATGCAGCGAGACTTCTCCGGTCAGTGGGATGAACACCGGGCAGCCACTGAGCGTAGGCTGAGCGTTCTTGAGAGGGACTATGCGCATCTCGTCGGGCAGATGGAGCGACAGGGAGCCGGGTGCGAGGAGACTTCCCCCGGGAGGCACATTGCGCGGGCAAGGGACCAAATGCGCTTGGTCAATCAAGAACTTACCGCCGTCAGCGCGTACTTCTACCCGCGAGTGTCGCCGAGGTCGGGGTCGGGGTCGATGACAATGGATCCAGTACTGAGCCTACTCCCCCCCCCCCCCCCCCCCCCCCCCCCCCCCCCGTATTCTCCTTGTTGCCTTACCAACCCTGCCACTCTTAATTTTATTGTCTGTAATGAACGTCGAACTTGGCCTTGTTTTAGCGAACGAACTCTTTACTTTAGATGTTATAACCATATTTCTGTTTCGCATGATTTCTTTTATGTTTGTCGAATGTTGATGTCTCGCATAACGTCTTTGGTTTCACCTTGTTCCTTATCTTGCTCCTCCCGCCCTCCTGCGGAAGACTTCGCGCAAGGCACTCGCCGCCTGCGGGTGAGTGGGGCGAAGTCGGGGCGAAGTCGGGGCCGGCTCGAGTTCTGAGGCGCCGGGGCAGCATGGTCACTGCCCGCACCTAGGAAACTTCTTGATTTCCTCATTTTTCTATAAATAGCCAGGCCCACCCACCGTATTTATTACTGTTTCATTTATGCCTTCTTCCTCTCCTTCTCGCACTCGCACTTGCACTTGCGCCTCTCTCTAGGCTTTCGCGTAACTCAACTGTCACCCTTCCCTTACGCGATGGTGGTCGAAACCGATTGCAGGGCTAAGTGTGCCCAGGCATTCGCTACCCATGAGTTCACGATTGCTATCGCGGATTACGCCCCGCCTGGGTTCGTCGCGCGCCGCCCCGGAAATCGTGACCGCATCAACCAGTTCTCGCCCGACACGCTTGCTATCCCCCTGGAGCACTTCGAAGTCGGATTCCGCCTTCCTATCTGCCCGAAGCTGCGCCAGAACTTTCGCTACTTCGGGGTTGTTCCCGCGCAGCTCAACCCCAACTATATAGTCATGCTGGTAGCATTCGCCTGCTACTTGCGCGAGGAGAGGATCGAGTTCAGCCTCCCCGTCTTCCACAAGTTATTCACCCCTTCTTCTCTGGCCAGCACCCGCTCAAGGTTGCCGGTCTCGCCAACAAGAACCACGACTGGGTTCGGCGCTTCATCTTCGTCACCGGTAATTTCGGCAATACTCTTCTCGCTCCTCTGCAGGAAGATGAATCGACCTACAAGCCTCCGTCATTGGGAGGTCACGAGGCCAAGCTTCACCAGTACATCATGGAGCACGGCATGGACGTTGTCCACCTGCGGAAGAACGTCGACTCGCTACCTCCAGTTCTCCCGGGAGATGGTAAGGCGAATTGCTGCAGCGCGCTGAGCCTCGCCTGTCTTTCTGTCCACTTTTCTTTGTCAAAAAACTTGATGCAGGAGCGCGGGATCTTCCACTACATCCGCCGCATGCGAACGAGGAAGCTCCCGGCACCGCCCTAGCTCTCGCGCGAGCTGCCGCCAAAGCCCGCCGAAAGGATCCGTGCCCCTCCAAGCCCAGCGGCCAAAAGCGAAAGCCCGAGACCGCTCTCGCCTCGTCTCCCTCCAAGCGGTCAAGGTCTTCGGCTCTCGCCAAAGGTAAGGCAGTCATCGCCGAGACCCCCCAGGCGGGTGCTCCGGCCGCGACGGGGTCGGCGGGTACCGCAGCGGATGGGGCTGTTAGGACCTCGAATGCGCCGGCGAAAGCCTCCGCGGGACCGGTGCCGAGAGGGCACCAGAATTATTGCTTGGGCGAGAAGTACAGCGACGAGGCAGGTGAACCCATACTCCAGTGGGACCGAAAGGCCAACCAGGCCTCGATCTCCACACTCCTCCCGTCCTGGATGGAGCAGGACACTATTAGCGACGAGGCCTACGCCCTTTCCTTTGCGCTCTACAGCCGAGAAGACGTCACAGTCTTCGATGTCGAGTCCGCTGGGGCTCTTGCGCACGAGGCCGCGCGAGCCCAGCTGCGTGCTCTCGAGCTCGCGCAAATGTCGTCGCGCCGTAGCATTAACCTCGCGCGGAACCTCACCGAGGTGGAAATAACATGGGCCCTCGCTTCTTCTGAAGTCGTGTTTTTTACACGCAAACTGGAGGCCGCCGAGACCCTCCTCGCCAACCGCCCGACCATAGTGGTAAGTGCCACCCTTTACGGATGCGTACGCTTTCGCTTCATATCTCCCTGACCTTACCATTTTCCTTTTTTTTTCTCAAGACACTTCGAACGCGGACCTACTACGCGTGCGAGTGGCCGGCCTCGAGAGCGAGATCAAGGAGCTGCGGGCCGAGAAACAGCGCCTGCGAGACGCCGCTGTCCCGCCACCTCCTGAAGAGAAGAGCAAGCTGCATCGTTATACAAACTACAAGATCGAGGTGATGATGCAGAAGAATGCTCAAGGGGCAGTGAGGCACGCGCTGCAGGTGCTGCGGGACGCTGGGCTCCTGAACGAAGGTGGCGAGAGGCTCACTGCTCGCAGCGTGATGCCTTGGCTTTTTACCCCAATAGATGTGTCGGAGGACGAAGCCGATCTTCAACACGAGAGTGGCGCCATCCGTCCTTTAGGCGAAAGCGTCGAGTCCTCCAGCGAGAAGTCCAGCGACTCCCCCTGAAGATTTCCCTCTCCTTTTCCCAGTTTTCTTTTTCATTTCCTTTTTTGATGTAATACATGCTTGGGGCGAGACCCCCCCTTTTGTAGGCGGAAACTTTTGTAATGGAAGGAAAAATATTTATCTTTTTGACGAAGCATTTTCATTTTATTCTTCGTTGTATACTTATTTATCGCCAATCACACATAGTTTGTGCATTCGAACGTCGCCAACTTTAACCCTGGGTCATGATCAAGGTGCTCTCACCTCAAGGGTGTATGACAAGGTCGTAGCCCATCCGCACGCGCCCATACTCTTCTAGAATTTAGGTGGCGACCGCGACGATCCTGCCGGAAGCGCGACATTGCCGAGAGCGTGCCTGCGCCGAATGATTCCCACGTCTCTTTAGGTAAGACGACACCTCGGGTGCATCCGTCGGGCGAGTGCCCCTCATGATGGACTCCACTCACGTACCTTGGCCTAGGATACTTCCCTCTTTTGAGCAGACATTTCATTTCTCTGACCCACCAGCTAACGAGAGCCCGGCAGCGGAATCAATCTGAGGCGATCCAGCTCAACCTTTCACTAGCCAGCTTCTCTAGAGATCGACCTGACCCACCGTCTAATGAGAGCCCGGTAGCGAAATCAATCTGGAGCAATCCAGCTCAACCTCTCACGAGCCAGCCTCTCCAGAGATCAACCTGACCCACCGGCTAATGAGAGTCCGACAACGGATTCAAACCGGGGCAATCCAGCTCAACCTTTCACTAGCCAGCCTCTCTAGTGATCGATATGACCCACCGCTAATGCGAGCCCGGCAGCGGAGTCAATCCGGGGCAATCCAGCTCAACCTTTCACTAGCCAACCTCTCCAGAGATCGACCTGGCCCACCGGCTAATGAGAGTCCGACAGCGGAATCAATTCGGGGCAATCCAGCTCAACCTTTCACTAGCCAGCCTCTCCAGAGATTGACATGACCCACCGGCTAATGAGAGCCCGACAGCGGAATCAATCCGGGCCAATCCAGCTCAACCTTTCACTAGCCAGCCTCTCCAGAGATCGACCTGACCCACCGACTAATGAGAGCCCGGCAGCGGAATCAATCCGGGGCAATCCAGCTCAACCTTTCACTAGCCAGCCTCTCCAGAGATCGACCTGACCCACCGGCTAACGAGAGCCCGGCAGCGGAATCAATCCGGGGCAATCCAGCTCAACTTTTCACTAGCTAGCCTCTCCAGAGATCGACCTGACCCACCGGCTAATGAGAGCCCGGCAGCAGAATCATTCTGGGGCAATCCATCTCAACCTTTCACTAGTCAGCCTCTCCAGAGATCGACCTGACCCACCGGCTAATGAGAGCCCAGTAGCGGAATCAATCCGGGGCAATTCAGCTCAACCTTTCACTAGCCAGCCTCTCCAGAGATCGACCTGACCCACCGGCTAATGAGAGCCCGGCAGCGGAATCAATCCGGGCCAATCCAGCTCAACCTTTCACTAGTCAGCCTCTCCAGAGATCGACCTGACCCACCGGCTAATGAGAGCCCGGCAGCGGAATCAATCCAGGGTAATCCAGCTCAACCTTGCATGCACATCATACAGACCTTAGCCAGTGCTCCACTCACCTTTCCGCTCGCTTGCGTCGCTCGCTTGCTCCACTCGCTTGCGCCGCTCGCTTGCTCCACTTGCTTCGGGAGCTCGATGACTCCGCTCGCCTGCGCCGCTCGATTTTCCACTCGCTTGCGCCGCTCGCTTGCTCCACTCTCTTGCGTCGCTCGCTTGCTCCACTCGCTTGCGCCGCTCGCTTCGCGAGTTCGCTGACCAGGCCCGCGCTCGCCGGGCTGGAGAAAAGCTCTTGCCCGGCGAGGTCTCGCCCTGGCGCCTCGCCAGCCTTCTTCTTGCCAGGTCTTTGCCCCGGGCCATTCTCGCCTACCCCCCGTGGCGGGATGACCTGGGTCGGGGGGGTCGAGGATTCGCCTCGCGTCGTGGCGAAGGCGAGGTTGCTATCGGCGAGCCGGTTGTTGGCGAGCAGTCGTAGCCAGCACCTTGCTCATCCTCCCCAGCCATGTTACTTCCCTAGGACTTTCTTGTACAAACCGCTCTCCACGCTCACCGCACCAAAAAATGTTGGAACCGAGAATCGGCCCAACGTGGAGTTCGGACCCCTAAGAGGGGGCAGCTAGCACTTACTCGTCCCGAAGAAGAACTTACCGAAGATTTAGAACTAAACACCGACACTTGGATGCAGCGTAGAGGTCCCACCACACACCCGGAAGATCTTAGAGCGCTTCCCCTCCCAAGCCAAAGCTGAAGCTGGGCACCTTGGAGAGCTTGAGGAGCTAACCAAAGTCCTTAGGAGGAAGAAGGCAAAGAATCGTGGATCCTCTCCAAAGGTGTCCTTCAGGGTCTATATATAGTTTTATCAACTGGGTCTGCTAATAGCATAACTCCGCCCTTCGGTTTTGTTAACCTTACCCCAAAATGATCTGCCAATAGCCAAACTCCGTTGTTCTGAAGGGCTATTGGCAGTCCCCCAAGGGTATCCAGGTAAATTCACTTCCTGGTCCCACTAGGCGAGTGGTCCGTGAAGGCACCACTCGCCTAACTTCCCGCACACCTGGTTCTCTAGATCCTTCTGGGCGAGTGGTCCGTGAAGGCAACACTCGCTGGATTCCTTGGTTCTACTGGGCGAGTGGTCTGTGAAGGCACCACTCGCCAGATCCCTGCCCTTCTGGGCGAGTGGGGTTCCGCCCCTCACTCGCCTGGCCGTCTGCTCATCCGAACACCTAAGCGGGCGAGTGCTTAATGAATGAAGATCTCACTCTCCCCGAAGCTCGCTTACCTCTCCTGACCTAGGCGAATGTGGTCCTGTCCGCTTTGTTCATCCTTTTGATTGTCTTGGGACTGGGGGCCCACTCGACGAATACGAGGTTGTACACCGTCGGATATCGCTATTTCAATAAAACGGCGAACTACTTGAATAGGATTGTAAGTTGCTCAATTCGGTCATCCATACATTCCATATAACTAGAATCACGGGTGGCGATGGTGGCTTTCTCTTCCAAGCGCCTGGTCATGAAGTGGGTCGTTGGCATTTACAATGGTGGCGTGAGAGCGCGGAATCATAGGTGGAGGATGCGTTTGTGAGGGAGTTTGGGGGCAAGGGTTGGCAATGGGGCAGAAATTTGATTGTCATCTATGGAAGCAACAACTGGAAAGATGCCTGGAAAGTCGATGAATATAGAATTGGTGGCAGAAAGCTGCGTGTGAAATAAGGCGTTGTTCGTCAAATGGAGGCTAATGCGAAGGGGTTGGCCGGGACCGAGGACAAAGAAGCAAGGAGCAGCGAAATTTAACATAACTTTTTCATATCTTTTAATGAATTATTACAATATTATATATAGGCCTGGGATTACACAATGTGACCGTTACCCTGATTTTGTGAAAAAGACAGTAATATAAAAAAGAATATTACAATATCCAGGTAAGCAAAAGCTCAACCGTTGGATTAGATCTTACGCTGGATTGTAATGAAGAGTAGTTATCACTTTTCTTACCCGTTCGATGACTAGTAGCTTAATCAAGGACCTTCGTTTATCTATATAAAGGGATGAGTGTGCAACCCCGTATTTACCGAGTGGTCGGAGGATCAAGGAAGGACCAGAATCGACTGCACCTGGCGAGTAGACCCCTCGGGCTAACACTCGCCCAATGCTCAGAGTGGTTGGCGAGATCGGCAGGTTGGGCCACGTTGTCACCACTTGCCTAGCAACCCAGGCGAGGCGAGCCGCCATGAGACTAGGGACTCGCCATTCATCCAGATTCGCTCATAGCTAAGCCAACCATACTGGCCTGCAATTTGCCTTTCCAAACAGCGGGATTCCGCTGTCGGCAGACTAATTTTAGTTGCGTTTAGAAAGACAAAAAGACGCGATCTCACTATCCGCGGGTCATTTCTAGAAAACTATAAATAGACCCCCCCCCCCCCCCCCCCCCCCCAAGGGCTTTGGAGAGGACTTCTCACTTGTTTCTCTCTCCTTTGGCTTGTTTTTGTTAGCAAGAGAGTTATGTCTAGCTGCTCACCGTGGTTTCCTGGTGGGTGTCAGGAATTCTCTAGCGCTCTCCAAGGTGCCTAGCTCAACATTTGGCTTGGGAGGGGAAGCTCTCTAAGATCTTCTGGGTGTGTGGCGGGACCTCCTCGCTGCAGCTCGAGGGTCTATTCTAGTTTTCCGATTTAAGGAATGAGGGTCTTTGTCCCGAACGACTGGTCTAGTGAGCTAGCTTAGGAGAATTAAGTGCAGGCTACACCCTTGGTCCGAACTCCTCGTTGAACCGTGGTTTCCGGGTTCAACAATGAGTATTGGATAGATAGTAATAGACACACGTGGAACAAACCTGACTCTGATAATATGTAGAAACCCAGGAGCATCCAACTCAAAACTAGCCAGTTAGAGTGAAGAGACTCATTAAGCCCTATAAAGAATAGGAAGCGAACACGGGTAAGCAATGTAGGACTAATGCGCTAGACGGGCCACATCGGTGATATTCTCACACACGTCGTCCACACACGACATGTGGAAACCACTGCTATACCGATCTCCAACACGCCCCCTTACGTGGGAGACACGTGGAACAAACCTGACTTGTCAATCAAGGAACAAACCTGACTTGTCAATCAAGGAACAAACCTGACTTGTCAATCAGATCATTTTGGTTCGATCAGAGCTTGATCCAAGCCAAAATCGGGCCGATTTTTGAGCTACTTCCATCGTAACAATCATTGTTAAGAATGGTGAATGGAACCACTTATTGTGACGGAAATTATTGCCCAATGGGCAATCAATTTATAGGTAGTTTTTGCCACACCCTCTCACTAATAACCGTACTTCTTTTTGTTCTAGTTAAATGGAGAATATCCATTATAGTTCCTAATTTGCAGTGGAACTCTAAGATGCATACTCAATAATAGTTGAGAAGTGTTTTAATGATTGCTGATACTCAGTTCATGTTGATTATAGAAGCATTATCATCGTTCTTATCCTTTTTGTTTTTAACACTATTATATCTTGAAATGCCTGCTTCTTAAACTTCTCCAATTGCATGATTTTCTGTTGGCCTAGGGGTTTCAATCTTTAATGATGTATACTATTTGCAACTACAACTTCCTCTTGCTTTTCTGTTTCCATTCACGCTTTTTTCCTATCAAACTTAAAGATCCGTAATTATTTATGTTGATATTGATGCAATGCGCAGTTTGGCAGGGAAAAATCAACAGTGTCCTTTGGTGTTCTCCCTGCTGCTAATGTTCATCCACCCCATGCACTCGCATCAATATCTTCTTTGGAATTCAATCACTGTGGTCATAGATTTGCTAGCACTGCATTAGACGGCACAGTATGCACCTGGCAACTTGGAATCGAGGGGAGAAACAATGTTCCTCCTACGGAATCAACAATCTGCTTTAGTAGTCATGCCTCGTATGTCGCTATTTGTTCATAAATGTTTAAGTATTTATTTGCCGGTTTTTTAAAAAATATGACTACAAGATTTATGATGGCAGAGACGTCGCATATGTGGCTGCAAGCGGATCGATATTGGCTGCAGCTGGATGCAGCGCAAATGGTCAAAACGTAGTTCTATGGGATACATTGGCGCCTCCAGCCACATCGCAGGCATCTCTTTTTTGCCATGAAGGTCTTTTTCTTTCACTGGCAATAAGCATAAGATCATGCATGCTTTCTTGGATCATAAGGTTCATTTGTCACAATCCGGTGCGTTTGGACAAAAATGTCACCACCATTTTACAAATGTTTGGCACGATACCGGTTGTGACTGCTGCTATAAAAAAACTCATTTTGAACCTAAACTTGGACTCATTTCCGGGTGTGAAGTTACGCATTCACGAACCACATTTCATGACCACCAATTCATGATCGTCACTGCTGCATCAAGTGAACTCTAAATTTAAGTTATCTAAGTAAGAAATGTGCGACAACATAGAGAGTGAAGTGGAACTTCACGCATACTGACGCAGGACGAATCTATAGGCGGCGACCAAGCGATGCCTTAAACCCTAGATGTAATGAAAGTAATCATGCAACGAATGCAATGATCCTAAACACCGTCTAATGAAGGGTGGGATATGTGGGTGTACGACTAACATGCAACCCTAGGTGAGGTGTCGGGGATATGTGGGTGTACGACTGACATGCAATCCTAAACTATTATATGTAAGATGCAAGACCCAACGACGAATTCAAGACATAATAATAAATGATTAAATCACACGCATATATTTTAAGCAAGGCAAAACAATTCTTTTGGCAAACGGATTTAGTCTTTCCTCTGCGTGGAGGGTCAAAGCCAAGCCTGCGGCGAATGGTTCCTTCCTGCAAATCACAAGCATATCTAGAAAGAAATTCCACAATACTAAATATCCAAGCACATGAGAATTCCAACACCATATATTAATTTAGAAGACAAAGATCCATACAAAAAATAAAAACACACAGTAAGGGGGCTGCCGTGGAAGGAGAAATCCGGTGGTGCAAGGCGATGTAGTAGATGTCCATAGGAGGCTTTGGTTCGAGGTTGCGACAAGGATGTCTGGGAATGGTTTTCCTAGACGGGAAACAAGGAGGAAGATGGGCGGCTTGGGTTTTGGAAGAGGTTAAGGGGCCGGGTAGGCCTGCTGGGCGTGAAAACAGGGAGGGTGTGGGCGGATGGGGGTTCTGGAGTAGGCTGAGGGGTCGGATCCACCTCCTCGGCGTGAGAATGGGAAGGGAAAATAACGGATCTGCTTTCTGGGCGTGAAAACAGGAGGGGAAAAGGTTGGATCTGCCTCCTAGGCATGAGAATAGGAGGGGGAAAGGCTTGGATCTGCCTCCTGTGCATGAGAACGGAGGGGGAAAGGCTCAGCTATACTAGTTGGGCGTGAGAGCAGTAGGAGAAGGGCCGTTTGGGGCTTTGGGGTTGCGGCTAGGGTTTTGGATGGGAAAAATGAAGTTTAGGGATTAGGAATACTTCTGGGATGCAGGAAAAGACCTTGGAGTCGTCGCCTATGGCCTTACGGAGTCGTCACCGTGAGGGGATCGCCGGATTCCGGGAATACTTTCTCCAAAATCTGCAATAACTATGACGGTTGTCCCTACCCTCTAATTTATAATAAAACATGACTTAGGCAACCATCTTGGATGGCTATGATTGGCCATACACGATGGTTGTTCGATCTCACTAAATAAAACACCAATTTTTTTTTAAAATAATACATGAAAATTAGGAAACGTCGATCCGGACGCATCCACAGAGTCAGATCGGCGATCCGGAGACACCATATATGGGTGGCCAATCAACTCCGAACGGGGCCCGAAACTCGAGCTCCACTGCGGGTCCACGCCGTCGATCCCCATCATTCATTCTGGCTTGAAAGAATTCATCTCATGATGAATAGAGATCGGAATCCTCTCGGTGTATGTCAGGTAAGAATCGATGTGGTCCATCAGAGGTCGTCCAAGTATCGTCAATGACGGAGCATCCTCGCCAATGGTACTCTTGTCTCTGTCCGTCAGTCATCCGCTCCAATGGTACTCCAGTGTCTGTCCGTCTGGCGTGGTTATACGCTCGTTGGCCACAATATCAGTAATGCTCTCAAAAGTCAAATGGTGTACTGGTATTACCGGTGCGATTACAAGTGCAGATGGTGAAGTCATAAACGACTGACCCAAAGGCAGGTGGAGCTTAGAAGTGGACTGGGTGCAGGATTGAGGATGTGGAGGTGTAGGCTCAAAAGGATATGGAGGTGTGCGATCAAGAGGATCTCCATGAAACGGGTTCACATACTTGTGAGGCTTGTAGTATGGCATCAGGTCCTCAACATTAAATACGAGATGGATACTCATGCTCGTATGGATATCAAGATCATAGGTATTTTGCTCTGATCCTTCTCATGATTGTGTAGAGATACATTTGCCTAATGCTCAAACTTTTAGCAGACCCACGAAGGAGCCTCACAGCACGGATTCTCACCATCACCTGCTCGACTTCATGAAATACATGCTCTTGTTAGTGAACATCTGCATGCGATTTATAAGATTCATTACCATTATTGATCATCGTCTGACCGACTCATGTACACATGCAAATGATGAACAAATGACTCCACAGACTCATGCAAATAATGAAAATGATTCAAATGATGTAAATGATGCACGACAAACACGACACACTCCCTAGGTGAAAGTTTGGCAATGACCTGGATATCTCTAAAATGGAGCGGCCTATCAGTAGGCTCTTTCGGTGGAGAGTAGAAAACTCATTGTGTGTGCGACGATTATCCAAATGTCTGCATGAGACATCAACACTCAAATACGAGCTCATAAAGTGTCAAATGTCTCTTAGGGAACGTGACGCATCAGGGGGCTCACTAGGAGGTGTGTATGAAAATTCGTCGCAAGTACGAAAATCACCTGAGTGGATACCAGAGACATCGATGATAGGATGTGACTCAAGAGTGTGGCGAGTGTCTCTAAAAAAAAGAACTCATTAGGTGGATCAGCATGCAGTGTGTCCCAAAACTTCATCAAGAGTGATGAGTCATAAGGTAGGCTCTCAATATATCAGGAGTATGCTTAAGTGTACTTAAGGAAAGCTCAACATACTTGATGCTCTACTCAAGATCCAGTCTCTAGGGCAAGATTAGGGACGATAATGAAAGAGACGCCAATAACTCTATACTCATAAATTAGTGGCTCGCCTGAATCTCATGAGCCAAGACGTGGTGGCTCATCAGGAGGCTCAACGAGGGGCTTGTCATAGAACTCGTCAACAGAGTCATGATCCTCTAGATGAGTACCCTTGTAAGGGGTAGTGTCCCCATAAACGGGTGAGGCAGCCACTGCGAGATCAACACCAGGCACATGGCTCTTGGTCGTGATGTGGCTCGGGACAATGACAATGGGAGAGAGAAAAAGACCTACTCTCAAGAATGAGTCCATAAGTAAGGTTTTAATAAATGGGTCTATGGTAGGGGCGCTAACTAACCTCGGGCGGGGAGGAAGGAGAGGGGTAGGTGAGGGGCACGTCACTATAGGATCAATAGGTCGCTCAGACTCACTCTCAGTCGGGGTCACAAGAATTAAGTCAGAAACAAATGAAGGACCACTCACCGGACTAAGTAACTCACTGGGATGAGAGAAATCCGTATCAAGTATCATTTCTATCCCGTCCGACCGGGCAAGAGTAGTCAAAGTGGGGGCCTCAGAATGGGAGAGACTCATACTAGGGAGGTCAAGGTGCAAATCCACTCGGACAACTCGAGCGGATTTCAAGGACTACTCATAATGAAAGGCGAGCTGATACGCCTGTTCGAGGGACTCTAGTAATGATAAGTCAATTCAGTATGTATCTCTGATCGAAGTCCAGATCGAAATCGGGACGTGGTCATAGCTGGCTCCTCTTGGATTTCGCTCCTCACTACTATCTCATCAAAACGATCCATATACTCAGTGACGGATAGGGATCCTTGCCGAAGGGTAAATATTTAATCGAGCAAGCGACTTCGATACGACGCAGGAAAATACCTCTGATACAACCTACGCTTCATCTTCACCCAACTAGTGATGCGGTGAAGACGATCTCACTCACAGGTCCTCTCAATGCTAGACCAATATGCTCTCGCTTGATCTATATGTCTAAGTTTCGCAAATTTAATGTGTCGCTTACCGAATAACTCAAAATGATCAAGGTAATATTCCATATCTACGAGCCAATAACTGAAAGACTCCGGACTCGATGAACCGTCAAAAAATGGGGCAACAACACGAAACCTACACTCTGGATCTCTCCCAAAATGATGATCCTCGTAATAATCATCCTTAAGGTAATTGAGTTGTGTCGAAGGATCAACACGATCCACTCGAGCGCATGGATAAGGATGACGGTAATCATCATAGTGACCGTCTTTAGCATAGTGAGATCGCATTGATGGGTCAACACGATCTCTGGAAGTGGTGTGATGCAATCGAGAATAATCATTGTAGTAACATGAGGATCTCACGGAAGAGGCTCTATGGGATCTGGTGTAGATAGACTCATGATCCCCAAATAGAGGAGAGGAATGTTGGCAATAACTAGCAATGGAGGAACCTATAGACTCAATAACTGCGTATCAAAAGAGTGCTCACAACCTGACTCTGATACTATTTGACGCAGGACGAATCTATAGGTGGCGACCAAGCGATGCCTTAACCCTAGATGTAATGCAAGTAATCATGCAACGAATGCAATGATCCTAAACACAGATCCATACAACAAATAAAAAAACTCACAAAGTAAGGGGGCTGTCGTGAAAGCAAAGATCCGGTGGCGTAAGGCGATGCAATGGCTGTCCAGAGGAGGTTTCAGTTCGGGGTTGCGGCAAGGATGGTTGGGAATGTGTTTCCTGGACGGGAAACAGGGAGGAAGATGGGCAGCTGGGGTTCTGGAAGAGGTTGAGGGGTTGGGTAGCCCTGCTGGGTGTGAAAACAGGGAGGGTGTGGGAGGCTAGGGGTTCTAGAGGAGGCTGAGGGGTCAGATCTACCTCCTGGGCGTGAGAACAAGAAGGGAAAATAACGGATCCGCTTTCTGGGCGTGAGAACGGGAGGGGAAAAGATGATCTGCCTCCTAGGCGTGAGAACAATAGGGGGTGGGCGTGAGGGTAGTAGGGGAAGGGCAGCTTGGGGGTTGCGGCTAGGGTTTGGGAGGGGGAAATGAAGGTTGGGGATAGGGCATACATAAGGGATGCAGGAAACCACCTAGCAGTCGTCATCTGGGGTCTTACTGAGTCGTCACCGTGAGGGGATCGCCGGATTCTGAGAATACTTTCTCCAAAATCTGCAATAGCTATGACGGCTTCCCTACCCTCTTATTTATAATAAAACATGACTAAAGGTAACCATCTTGGACGACTATGATTGGTCGTACACGATGGTTGTCCGTTCTCACTAAATAAAACACAAAAAATAAAACAAATACATGAAAATTATTAAAACGTCTATCTAAACGCATCCGCGGAGTCAGATCGTCGATCCGGAGACGCCATATATGACAGGTGGACAATCGACCCCGAACGGGCGCAAAACTTGTGCTCCACCGCGGGTCCGCGTTGTTAATCTCCATCACATACTTTTTTGGAGTTGACGTACAACGAGTAATAGGAAGAAGTAATCTATGACCTCAATGGCACATCAATTTCAATCAATAATATTATCTTTAACTTCTCATTCACCGGGACTATATAAAGAAAAGAAATCCTAAGGTAAGTGTCAACAGGAGAGAAAAATATGCTCAGTAATTTATTTCAACAGTAGAACCCCCTTATATAAGGGGGATACCGGATATTACATTGTTAATTAATCCATTCTAACACTCCCCCTCAAGTTAGGCATGTTATATTTCCCCCCAAGACTCTTAGTAAGAATATCAGTTAATTGTCCCTCTGAAGGAACAAATGGAATACAGATAATCTTCTTTTCGATATTCTCCTTGATGAAGTATCTGTCCACTTCAATGTGTTTGGTGCGATCGTGTTGAACGGCGTTGTTGGCAATATTTATTGTGTCTTTGTTGTCATAGTACAACCGGATAGGACTAGCCTCACATAATCTCAGATCACACATAAGAGAGCATTACCACAAACCCTCATATATGACATGTGATGAAGGATGCATCGTGGACGGGACAAACGCGACAGGAAGAACTCCCGGCGAGACCGAAATCGCTTGGCTTGAGAAGATCGACCCGCTTTGGAAACCTCGGGCCGTTTAAGTAGTTTCTTAGCATGTGCTGATTTCTATTTGTATTTGCATGTTTATTTTGCACTCTTTGCTTGGTGTGCTATTAGCGGGTGTGCTAGTAGTTGTGGCCTCCCCCCCTCCCCCCCCCCCCCCCCCCCCCCCCCCCCCTCGTAGTATAAGAGGTGGGATAACTTATGTTGTAAAGAAATATTCTGGTTGCCCTAGCCGTCTCTCCCCTCCTCTCCCTGCGAGAGAAGCTCGTCCGGAAGGACTCACGCACCCGCCGTTCCCGTGAGGAAGGCCCCAGGCCGGAAGGCCGCCCCTCTTCCGCCGGCGTTCCTACGCCAGTTGGTATCAGAGGCAACCCGTCGACTTCTACGTTCGACGCTACATCCTCCCACTCGCGCGCGCCAGTCGTCCGTCCCCGCGCAGCTCGTCGCCTCCGTTCTACCGCGCAGCGATACCAGCAACCCCGCTCCATCTTCGCCGCGGTTTCCTGTCCTGCAGATGAGCGACAACCCGCGTAACGACGCCGACCTATGGGCGGCCATCAATGGCCTCACCGCCCAACTTGCCACCCTCACCGACTGTCACGACCCGTCTCGACAAGTGTCAGAGCGCGCTTCGGGGGGGCCGTGATGCCACAGGCATGGGCGGAAGGAAAACCATGTCTGCTAAGGCGCAAGCAGAGATACTAATAAATAGTTTAAAAATAGTTACTTTTGAAGGAAAATAATTGTTTTTATGCGGAAGCTTTAAAACATGATAATTTGAAACAGGTGCACTTGCATTTTAGTAAAAGCTCAAGATACAAGTTTTGAAACAGATTTTTATGCAGTGATCATCGCAGATGAATGAGCATGCAAACATGTTAAATTCTAGTACATATAATATTTAGCCTAGCAGTTGTCCATGAAACAAGAGAAAATGGCTGATTATAATTATTACATAAAAAGAATATCCGACTGTAAAAGAAATGAAACATAAACACAAAACCTGAAGCTTGACGCAGATCGGCCTCAGCGAGCAGGCGGCGCATGCACAAACACTAAGGCAAATCCAAAACAAGAAGGAAAAGCCTCAGAACATTGATAACATAAGCAAGGTAAATTACAAACTAGCAAGGGAAACAATAATGTATAAGTACCAGTTTTATCAGAAGCAAATCTAGCAAGGCAGACAGTAAGCAAGACGAGTAGAAATAATCAGAATTATTAGGCTATTCCGAAGCACAACAAAGATTCAGTCATGTAATGTCATTAGTTGTAATCATTGAAAGGTACAAGTGTTTCTTTCTGATCCACGAGATTCTAACATGAGTCTAAATGCAAGGCTTATCAAAGTAATTGGGCTTGCTATGACATTATTGGTTCCCGTTACAAGGTAAGCGGGAACTCGATTCAAAGCGTCACATCAATTTAACACTGCCTTTCAATGATTGCTTAGCACATAAATGAACTGAAGGATTCATGATTCAGAAGGATTCAAATTCAGATTCAAGACTTGTCAGAGATTCAGGAGTAAGCAGATAAAAGATCATGTAATATCATAAGCTGTAATCAATGAAATGCGTAGGTGTTTATAGTGGGCGCACATGGTTCACACTCATGTCCGGGTGTAAGGCTTACTAGAATAAGAGTATTTCCTGCTTACCGTGACCATGCAATCAAGACGATGCACCACCTAAACCCTAGCTTCCAAGATTTACTTATGACACACAGGACCTTAGTGATTCAAAAATTTAAGCTCGCTACGACCGGTCCTTTGTTCCCATTAGGGATTCAAGAGGGAACCCAAGTCAAGGAGTTGCGTCAGTTAAACCCTACCTTTCAATGTTAACTTACGTTATTATTGACTTAGCGCAGAATTTCGTGGTTTCTAGCATATCAATACATGTAACCAAGATTCTGATTTAGATATACAAGAGTATATTTAATATACATCAACGTGAAACAGGAGGAATCAAGTTATAGAAAATTACTTATTCGAGTCTTAGAACTAGACAGGCATAAGAAACAAGGTTCGATGACTCAGAGAACTCGATAGAGAGTTTTGGAAACTTGCGGATCCAAGTATTCACGAGTGATAAGATTACTATACATCATTTTCTAGTATACCGCGTATTCCTTTAAATTAAGTCATCCCAAAACACGAATATCTTCTAAGTGAACATGTGTATGACCCAAACATTTCATATCAAACACAATTCATCTATTTGCTAGCAAGAAATCTTAACCTTTGTCAATATACCAATTAATGTTCACGCTTAAGAGAACTAAAAAATCCTCCAATCAAAATCAACATTTCACATTTCAAATTCGTGTTATCCCAAACGCGTGAAACCTCAAACTACTATCAAGTCAATTCAAGCAAATCAAAAACTGAACTTATTTGGTGAAACGTGTATTCAAGGGTGAAACATATAATTATAAGAACAAACACAAGAATTGCAGCTCAATGTTTGCAAGAGAGAAGGATCTCTACTTGCCTTAAATGAGGCTGAATCTGACGGCGGCGGCTAAGCGACGCAAGCAAAAGTAGAAATCATAATTCGAACCTGTTTAAGAACGATGAAAGCAACACAGCTTAATTCACTATACTAACACGAGCATTCTACGACGCGGAAAATAAACAAAGAGGGTTTAGCGGATTACCGCCCTCAAAAGAGAGGGGAGAAGAGATTTCACGCGGAGACGGAGACTTGGCGGCGCTTGGGTGACGGAAACCCTAAATCGGAGAGGGCTTCGCGAGTTCCCGCCAATTGAATCGAGGAGCGGCACCGGAAATCGAGAACAAGACACAGTTAGACGATTATAGGAGAGCAAAAAATCTGAAATAGGAGGGGGAGGAGGAATTTCGTACCAATATTCACCAAATCCGAGTCCAAAATCCGAGGAGGAGGAAGGTTCGAGCAAAACTCTAGGCGGAAACGGAGAAGAAGAGGGTTGTCGGCCATGGCAGAAGGAGGAGAGGCAGACGCCGACTGGAGGCGGATCTGGGAGCAGGAGGAGCTTCCGCTGTCGGCCCCTTGAAGGAAGAAGGAGGAGGCGCAGGCCCTAGAGGAGGCGGAAGAAGCCACGACAGGAGGAGACACAGGCGGCGGCGCTGGCAGGAGAAGGACACGGGGGGAGGCGGCGGCAAGGGAACTAGAAACGGCAGGCGGCGGCAGCTCTGCTCGCGGGAGACAGGGGCAGCGGCTCTGCGACTTGCGGGAGACGGGATCGGGGCTGCGGGAGCCCTAGCCGAGCGGGAGCGGGATTTAACAGGGGGGCTGCTCGGGATTTAATCAAGGAGGGGGCCGGGGTGCGGATAGATATAAAGGAAAAACCTTTCCTTTCTTAAATTAAAATTAGGGTTGTTACATTCTCCCCTACTTAGGAAGTTTCGTCCCGAAACTTTCTGAGAATTTTCTGACCAGGACCTCTCATGGCGAACATTCAGATGTCATTTATTCCAAACAAGATTTGCAGATCAAGACATGAAAGCTAACTATGAATATGTTGAAACAGAAAGGAAGACAAGCGCGGAGACTTACCAAGATCAAGAGAAAATTTGCGGATACTTGCTTCGCATACCAGATTTAAGTTCTCGAGAGAATTATTCAAACTTTTCATACATTTAAAACACAGTTATCATAAGAATGGTTTTTCTTTCTAAGCTTGCGCATTTGATACTATACGATCTTAGCGGGTACGGCCAGATACGAAGAATTGGATTCGGGGAACACAAGAATTGCTTCAAATAACTAAAAATTGAGAGGCAAGACTCGAGAATTCGGGAGCGAAAAATCTTTGGACGAAGAGGATAACTTACTTACGATGTTGACACTTAAGAGCTAACCAGAAGGAGATACTGGAGAATCAGATGAGATCAATAGACAAGCAGAACAGGAAGCATCGATTACGAATACCGGGATTTTGAAACTAGAGATTCTAACACATTTCATACCGTCGTATACATTAATCATGTAATAATTACAGCATTTTCATTGGACAACTTTAGGTAATGATCATGCAAGTGCAAAAATTGAAAGCATGTGCAATGTCAAGCAAATAGTAAAACCATGCGTGTACAATCATTATTGTTGTTCTTGGCTTCACACTTGTGCAATGATTTATGATATGAATGCAATGATTGGATACACATGCCATGTTAAGCGCCCATATCACTTAACATGTCATGCATATTAAGACTCTAATGCCAACGCACTTGAAAATATTAAACTGCCCATAACCATTTAATATTCGCAAGCGGTGTATATCCTAGTGGAATTCATATGCACAAAAATATTAAGTTTGTCCATACTCCCTTAACATTCGTGTGCATACTACTCATGCTTATGAGTGAGTGTGTGCGTCTTTTAGCCGCGAACAACACATAATGACAAAGTGCGTGAAGAAATGATGCATGCATAAATATTTATAAAATAAGATTCAAAATATTTGATAATTGTAAAATACTTTATCTTTAGAAACAACCTGGCTCTGATACCAACTGTCACGACCCGTCTCAACAAGTGTCAGAGCGCGCTTCGGGCGGGCCGTGATGCCACAGGCATGGGCGGAAGGAAAACCATGTCTGCTAAGGCGCAAGCAGAGATACTAATAAATAGTTTAAAAATAGTTACTTTTGAAGGAAAACAATTGTTTTTATGCGGAAGCTTTAAAACATGATAATTTGAAACAGGTGCACTTGCATTTTAGGAAAAGCTCAAGATACAAGTTTTGAAACAGATTTTTATGCAGTGATCATCGCAGATGAATGAGCATGCAAACATGTTAAATTCTAGTACATATAATATTTAGCCTAGCAGTTGTCCATGAAACAAGAGAAAATGGCTGATTATAATTATTACATAAAAAGAATATTCGACTGTAAAAGAAATAAAACATAAACACAAAACCTGAAGCTTGACGCAGATCGGCCTCAGCGAGCAGGCGGCGCATGCGCAAACACTAAGGCAAATCCAAAACAAGAAGGAAAAGCCTCAGAACATTGATAACATAAGCAAGGTAAATTACAAACTAGCAAGGGAAACAGCAATGTATAAGTACCAGTTTTATCAGAAGCAAAGCTAGCAAGGCAGACAGTAAGCAAGACGAGTAGAAATAATCAGAATTATTAGGCTATTCTGAAGCACAACAAAGATTCAGTCATATAATGTCATTAGTTGTAATCATTGAAAGGTGCAAGTGTTTCTTTCTGATGCACGAGATTATAACAGGAGTCTAAATGCAAGGCTTATCAAAGTAATTGGGCTTGCTATGACATTATTGGTTCCCGTTACAAGGTAAGCGGGAACTCGATTCAAAGCGTCACATCAATTTAACACTACCTTTCAATGATTGCTTAGCACATAAATGAACTGAAGGATTCATGATTCAGAAGGATTCAAATTCAGATTCAAGACTTGTCAGAAATTCAGGAGTAAGCAGATAAAAGATCATGTAATATCATAAGCTGTAATCAATGAAATGCGTAGGTGTTTATAGTGGGCGCACATGGTTCACACTCATGTCCGGGTGTAAGACTTACTAGAATAAGAGTATTTTCTGCTTACCGTGACCATGCAATCAAGACGATGCACCACCTAAACCCTAGCTTCCAAGATTTACTTATGACACACAGGACCTTAGTGATTCAGAAATTTAAGCTCGCTACGACCGGTCCTTTGTTCCCATTAGGGATTCAAGAGGGAACCCAAGTCAAGGAGTTGCGTCAGTTAAACCCTACCTTTCAGTGTTAACTTACGTTATTATTGACTTAGCGCAGAATTTCGTGGTTTCTAGCATATCAAGACATGTAACTAAGATTCTGATTTAGATATACAAGAGTATATTTAATATACATCAACGTGAAACAGGAGGAATCAAGTTATAGAAAATTACTTACTCGAGTCTTAGAACTAGACAGGCATAAGAAACAAGGTTCGATGACTCAGAGAACTCAATAGAGAGTTTTGGAAACTTGCGGATCCAAGTATTCACGAGTGATAAGATTACTATACATCATTTTCTAGTATACCGCGTATTCCTTTAGATTAAGCCATCCCAAAACACGAATATCTTCTAAGTAAACATGTGTATGACCCAAACATTTCATATCAAACACAATTCATCTATTTGCTAGCAAGAAATCTTAACATTTGTCAATATACCAATTAATGTTCACGCTCAAGAGAACTAAAAAATCCTCCAATCAAAATCAACATTCACATTTCAAATTCGTGTTATCCCAAACGCGTGAAACCTCAAACTACTATCAAGTCAATTCAAGCAAATCAAAAACTGAACTTATTTGGTGAAACGTGTATTCAAGGGTGAAACATATAATTATAAGAACAAACACAAGAATTGCAGCTCAATGTTTGCAAGAGAGAAGGATCTCTACTTGCCTTAAATGAGGCTGAATCTGACGGCGACGGCCAAGCGGCGCAAGCAAAAGTAGAAATCATAATTCGAACCTGTTTAAGAACGATGAAAGCAACATAGCTTAATTCACTATGCTAACACGAGCATTCTACGACGCGGAAAATAAACAAAGACGGTTTAGCGGATTACCTCCCTCAAAAGAGAGGGGAGAAGAGATTCCACGCGGAGACGGAGTCTTGGCGGCGCTTGGGTGACGAAAACCCTAAATCGGAGAGGGCTTCGCGAGTTCCCGCCAATTGAATCGAGGAGCGGCACCGGAAATCGAGAACAAGACACAGTTAGACGATTATAGGAGAGCAAAAAATCTGAAATAGGAGGGGGAGGAGGAATTTCTTACCAATATTCACCAAATCCGAGTCCAAAATCCGAGGAGGAGGAAGGTTCGAGCAAAACCCTAGGCGGAAACGGAGAAGAAGAGGGTTGCCGGCCTTGAGGGGAGGGATTTGGGCTGCTGGAGGGCTGCTGGAGGCAGAGAAGGAGGAGAAGGAGTCGGCCATGGCAGAAGGAGGAGAGGCAGACGCCGACTGTAGGCGGATCTGGGAGCAGGAGGAGCTTCCGCTGTCGGCCCCTTGAAGGAAGAAGAAGGAGGCGCAGGCCCTAGAGGAGGCGGAAGAGGCCACGACAGGAGGAGACACAGGCGGCGGCGCTGGCAGGAGAAGGACACGGGGGGGAGGCGGCGACAAGGGAACTAGAAACGGCCGGCGGCGGCAGCTCTGCGCGCGGGAGACAGGGGCAGCGGCTCTGCGACTTGCGGGATACGGGATCGGTGCTGCGGGAGCCCTAGCCGAGCGGGAGCGGGATTTAACAGGGGGGCTGCTCGGGATTTAATCGAGGAGGGGGCCGGGGTGCGGATAGATATAAAGAAAAAACCTTTCCTTTCTTAAATTAAAATTAGGGTTGTTACACCGACGCCCTCGGCGAGCTGTAGCCAGGCCGCAACCAGCGCCCGCTTCCCGCCGACGCCAATGCTCCAGCCGATCGTTACTTTGGGCGGCAATACCGCCGTGACCGCGTGCCTCCGGCTACCCCGCCCCTCCATCCAACCCTTTCCGAGTCCAGCTCTGACGAGGATCTCCCCGACGGCGGCGACCCTCCTCGCGGGGGTGACCAGCAGCCTCATTACCAACTGGGATACCGACTGCGCGCGGACATTCCCCACTTAAATGGCAACCTGGGCATCGAGGACTTCCTCGATTGGATTTCGGAAGTCGAACGTTTCTTTGAAATGGCCGAGATCGACGACCGCCGCCAAGTGAAGATGGTTGCTTACCGCCTTAAATCCGGCGCGGCGGTTTGGTGGGACCAACTTCAACTCAACCGCAACCGTCAAGGCAAGGCCCCCGTTCGCACGTGGCTGAAGATGAAGAAGTTGTTGCGGAATAGGTTCCTCCCACCCGACTACGACCAACACTTGTTTCAGTTCTACTAGAGTTGTTCGCAAGGAACTCGTACGGTGACGGAGTACCTGGCGGAGATAAGCCGACTTGCGGACCGCAACGGCCTAACCGAGACGGATGGCCAACGAGTTACTCGTTTCCTACATGGGCTACGTCCCTCCCTACGGGAGAAGATTGGATTGCATGTTTTGCGCACGGTGGATGAGGCTTACAACATGGCCCTCAAGGCTGAACAAATGGAGAAGGCGGCAGTACCGCTACACCGCGCGGCCTCCCGCAGTCCTTGGACGGATTCTTCGAGTTCTAGCAGCCGGGACACGCAAGGAGTTTGCAGATCGGGTGCCGGCCTCCTCTTCCGCACCAAAGGGTCGGGCACCTGACCGCGCACCGGCGGGCACATGTTTCAAATGTCACCAACCCGGCCATTTCGCCTCCCGTTGCCCCCTGCTTCGCCAGCCCGTCCACACTGTAGCACCGGACGAGGAGAGGGAGGACGACATAGGGGAGGCCGATGAAGTCATTGATGGGTATGACGAGGAGGGCGATTTCGCCGCTTGCGTGGTTCAACGTCTACTTCTTACACCCCGGCTGGATGAACACGTTCAACGTAGCAATGTTTTTCGGAGCTACTGCAACATCAAGGGGAAGATTTGTGATGTCCTGATTGACAACGGCAGTTGCGAGAACTTTGTGGCGAACCGGTTGGTCTCCTACTTGCAGCTAACGACCGAGCCTCACCCACACCCCTATTCCATCGGATGGATCCAGCGCGGCCCGTCAGTACGGGTCACCCACCGCTCTCACATTCCTGTTGCCATTGGGAAGCACTACCGGGCCGACGTTTGGTGCTACGTCGTGGAAATGCACGCGAGCCACCTACTTTTGGGGCGGTCGTGGCAATATGACACGGATGTTTCGTATAAGGGCCGCGAGAATGTCTACTCCTTCACTTGGGCGGGCAAGAAGATACAGATTATTGCCCGGGTCGGAGGGAAACCCGAAGCCAGTCCGCCTTCAGATAAGGAGCGTAGTCTGTTGGTGATGCATGAAGACTCCTCTCTCTTTGAGCGAGACGTTGCGGAGGCCAAGGAAGTGGTGAACCTCGTCTCCTACGGGCTGTACGCCACTACCGGACAGGAGGCAGAAGCCGCACCCCCGGACGTGCGAGCGCTGTTGCACGAGTTCCGAGCCATCACGACGGAGGACTTGCCCGACCATCCCCCTCCTCTTCGGGATATACAGCACCAGATCGACCTCATTCCGGGAGCTAGCCTGCCGAACTTGCCTCACTACCGCATGAGTCCCAAGGAGCATGACATCTTGCGTGGGAAGGTGGAAGAATTGTTGAAGAAGGGATTCATCTCCGAGAGCCTCAGCCCTGTGGGGTCCCGACGCTCTTAGTCCCCAAAAAGGACGGTTCCTGGAGAATGTGCGTCGACAGTCGCGCGATCAGCCGGATCACCATCAAGTACTCATTTCCCATCCCTCGCCTTGATGGCATGTTGGACATGTTAGATGGGTCCCAGTTCTTCTCAAAGATAGACCTATGCAGTGGGTACCACCAAATCCGCATCAAGGCCGGTGACGAGTGGAAGACGGCTTTCAAGACGCCGGACGGCCTCTTCGAGTGGAAGGTAATGCCTTTTGGATTATCCAACGCTCCAAGTACGTTTATGCGCCTCATGACACAGGTACTGCGACCATTTCTGGGAAAGTCTGTTGTCGTCTATTTTGACGACATATTGATCTTCAGCAAGAGCAGAGCGGATCACCTGTCGCACCTTCGTGCCGTATTGGAGGTGTTGGCGGAGCACAAACTGTTTATTCACCTCAAAAAGTGTATCTTTCTCGCTCCGCGGCTGAACTTTTTGGGCTTCATTATGGGCGCGGATGGCATCCGGGTTGATGAGGAAAAGATCCAGGCGATCCGAGATTGGCCGCCTCCAACGACGCTATCGGAGTTGCGGTCGTTCCATGGATTGGCCACATTCTACCGGCGGTTCATACGTAACTTCAGCACCCTTACAACGTCGATGACCGATTGTTTGAAGAAGGGGCGGTTCCTATGGGGAGAAGAGGTCAGTCGCTCCTTCGACTTAATCAAACAGAAGCTTAGCTCGGCCCCGGTCTTGGCGCTACCCAGCTTTGATAAGCTCTTTGAGGTGCAGAGTGATGCTAGTGGCATTGGTATAGGAGCGGTCCTCTCCCAAGACAAGCGGCCAGTTGCGTTCTTCAGCGAGAAACTAAGTGATGTCAGGCGGAAATGGGCCGCTTATGATCAAGAGTTTTATGCCGTTGTCCGGGCTCTCAAGCATTGAGAGCACTACTTGATGCACAAGGAGTTCATCTTGTGCACGGACCATCAAGCTCTCAAGTTCATCAACAATCAGAAGCGCATGGATGGAATGCACCTTCGTTGGACCACGTATCTCCAACGGTTTCCATATATTATCCATCACAAGCCGGGGGCTACCAATGTCGTCGCCGACGCACTTAGCCGGCGGAGCTGTTTGTTAGCGACTATGCACCACGAGATCATCGGCTTTGATACTCTCGTCGACTTGTATGCCGACGACATTTATTTCCAAGAGGTTTGGCGCGCCTGTTCGTTGGGCGGATCACATGGTGGTTTCCTCTTACTTGATGGGTTCCTGCTTAAAGACAACCGCCTGTGTATTCCCCGCACTTCCTTGCGGGAGAAGTTCGTTCGTGATTTGCATGGTGGCGGGTTGAGTGGCCACCTGAGCCGAGACAAAACACTTGCCAGTCTACAAGAGCGTTATTTCTGGCCGCAGCTGTCAAAGGACGTGGGAAACTTTGTTCGGAAGTGTTACGTGTGCCAACAGTACAAGGGCCATGCACACAACACTGGGCTCTATACACCCCTCCCGGTCCCCTCCGGTGTTTGGGAGGATCTCTCCATGGATTTCGTCTTGGGCCTTCCGCGCACACAACGCGGGGTCGATTCAGTGTTTGTCGTGGTGGATCGTTTCTCGAAGATGGCACATTTTCTTCCTTGCCGCAAGACGTCCGATGCTTCTCACATTGCGCGTCTTTTCTTCCGGGAAGTGGTTCGTTTGCATGGCGTGCCGACCACTATCACGTCCGACCGTGACCCCAAGTTTCTCGGCCACTTTTGGAAGATGTTGTGGAAGATGTTTGATACCTCCTTCCAGTTTAGTAGCTCCACCCATCCTCAAACTGACGGTCAAACCGAAGTCGTGAACAAGACCTTGGGGAACCTCGTTCGCTGCATCTGCCAGGATCGCCCGAAGCAATGGGATCACGCCCTCGCGCAAGCTGAATTTGCTTATAACAATGCGGTGCACAGCTCTACCGGTCGCACGCCTTTCTCCATCGTGTACACTAAGGTTCCCCGGCATGCGCTCGATCTAGCCCGCCTACCGGCGGCACCTCCTTCAGCAACACAGTTAGCGGAAGAGACCCGCGACATCCAAGCCGACACCCGGCTCAAATTACTTGAGTCTAATGCCAAATACAAGGCTATGGCCGACAAGCACCGTCGCGAGAGGATTTTCGAGGTGGGAGACTTAGTGATGGTCTTCCTCCGCAAGGAGCGGCTCCCAACGGGACACCATCACAAGCTCATGCCGAAGTAGTACGGCCCTTTCCCCATCACCCGCAAGATCAATGACAACGCTTATGTGGTTGACCTCCCGCCGGACCTCAACATCTCCAAGACCTTCAACGTGAGCGACCTATCTCCTTTCTACCCGGACGTCCCGCTTTACCCCGAGCACTCGAGGTCGAGTGCCTCCCAAGGGGAGGCGAATGATGAAGGATGCATCGTGGACGGGACAAACGCGACAGGAAGAACTCCCGGCGAGACCGGAATCGCTTGGCTTGAGAAGATCGACCCACTTTGAAAACCTCGGGTCGTTTTTAAGTATTTTCTTAGCATGTGCTGATTTCTATTTGTATTTGCATGTTTATTTTGCATTCTTTGCTTGGTGTGCTATTAGCGGGTGTGCTAATAGTTGTGGCCTCCCCCCCCCCCCCCCCCCCCCCCCCCCCCCTCGTAGTATAAGAGGTGGGATAACTTATGTTGTAAGCAGTTTTGACTATTAAGAAATATTTTGGTTGCCCTAGCCGTCTCTCCCCTCCTCTCCGTGCGAGAGAAGCTCGTCCGGAAGGACTCCCGCACCCGCCGTTCCCGTGAGGAAGGCCCCAGGCCGGAAGGCCGCCCCTCTTCCGCCGAGTAATAGGAAGAAGTAATCTATGACCTCAATGACACATCAATTTCAATCAATAATATTATCTTTAACTTCTCATTCACCGGGACTATATAAAGAAAAGAAATCCTAAGGTAAGTGTTAACAAGAGAGAAAAATATGCTCAGTAATTTATTTCAACAGTAGAACCCCCTTATATAAGGGGGATATTACATTGTTAATTAATCCATTCTAACACTCCCCCTCAAGTTAGGCATATTATATTTCCCCCCAAGACTCTTTGTAAGAATATCAGTTAATTGTCCCTCTGAAGGAACAAATGGAATACAGATAATCTTCTTTTCGACATTCTCCTTGATGAAGTATCTGTCCACTTCAATGTGTTTGGTGCGATCGTGTTGAACGGCGTTGTTGGCAATATTTATTGTGGCTTTGTTGTCATAGTACAACCGGATAGGACTAGCCTCACATAATCTTAGATCACACATAAGAGAGCATTACCACAAACCCTCATATATGACATGTGTCATAACTCTAAATTCTGCTTGTGCGCTAGACTTTGAGACAACATATTGTTTTTTTTACTTCTCCAACTGACCAGGTTCCCACCGACAAACGAGCAATACTCAGATGTAGATTGTCTATCTTCAATGGATCCAGCCCAATTTGCCTTAGTATAAACTTCAATCTTCAAATCTGTATTGGGAGTGAAGAGGATCCCTCTTCCTGGCGAGGTCTTCAAATACCTCAAGATTTTATGAGCTTCATCGAGATGTCTCGTCTTTGGTGAATGCATATATTGGCTAACGACCCACACATCATAAGCTATGTCGGGGCGAATATGGGATAGATAGATTAACCGTCCGACAAGTTGTTGGTAACCAGTAACATCTTCAATAGGATCCCCATCATTTCTTCTAAGGTTGCGGTTGACCTCCATAGGAGTATCAGCAGGTCTACACCCACTCATACCGGATTGTTCCAATAAATCAAGGATATATTTTCTCTGGGAGATGAAAATACCCTGTGTAGATCTAGCTATTACAATCCCCAAAAAATACTTAAGTTTCCCTATATCCTTCACTTCAAACTCTTTTGACAAATTCCCCTTCAAAGCTTTCACTTCTTCAACATCTTCCCATGTTATGACAATGTCATCAACATAGACAATGAGGGCCATTAGCATATTGTCCCTCCGTTTTATAAATAGAGTATGGTCTACATGACTTTGTCTGTATCCAAGAGAGATCGTGATTTTGTGAAACCGACCAAACCTAGCCCTCGGTGATTGCCTCAACCGTAGAGGGCCTTTTTTAACTTGCACACTTTCCCTTCAAAGTCGGAAGGGGAAAAATCAGGGGGGAGATATATATACCTCTTCTTTAAATTCCCATGAAAGAATCCATTCTTCACGTCCAATTGGTTAATACCTCATCCCTTGCACGCAGCACACGATAACAATACTCGTATAGAGTTCATTTTTGCAGCGGGGGCAAAAGTGTCTTGATAATTAATCCATAGGGTTTGAGTATTCCCCCTTGCCACCAACCTTGCTTTGAACCGTTCAACCAAGCCTTCAGTGTTCTATTTCACGGTAAACACACACTTACAACCAATTGTCTTCTCTCCATGTGGAAGGTGTGTTAGATCCCATGTACAATTTTTTTCCAAATCATTCATTTCCTCAATCATTGCCTCTTTCCACTTTTGATGCCCAAGAACCTCTTGCCATGTGGACGGAATAGAGACAGATGCAAGAGAAGAGACAAAGTCTCTATGTAAAGGAGTTATAGTGTCATAAGAAACATAATGAGACAGTGGATGTCGGGTGTAATATCTGATATCTTTACGAAGGGCAATGAGAAGTTTAGAGGAATCTGTTGACGGAGTTGGAACTGAAATTTGTAGCGTGAGATGAGCCTGTGTGTTAGGACATTTACTCCGTCTGGTGTACACATGTAATTCTTGTTCTTTACGAGGAAGCCTCTGATTGGGAGTCTCATCATGAGCCGAAGTATGTGGAGGAATTGAGTGGTGGAGGAATCGGTAAGGATAGAGTAGGGTGGCTCACTTCTTCCGTAGGTGCAGACTCCCCCTGAAGTGAGGTCATATAATAACTAATAAGGCTCGGATTCACGAAACGTGATATCCGCTGTGACAAAGATTCTCTTAGTCGGGGATGATAACATTTATACCCCTTCTGAGTAGAAGAATAGTCAAGGAATACACACTTAATTGCCCGAGGGTCAAGTTTTGACCGACCTGGAGAGTTTATGTGAGAGAAGCAGATACAACCAAAAGTTTTAGGGTAGAGAGAGATCGGGGTAACCCCTAAGGTGGTAAGAGGGGTTTGATGTCCCAAGACTGAAGATGGCAGACGGTTGATAAGGTACGCGGCCGTGAGAACAGCATCACCCCAGTAGTATTTAGGGAGGTTCATAGTGAAGAGTAAGCATCGAGCAACCTCCAAGAGGTGACGGTTTTTTCGCTCAGTGACCCCATTCTGAGACGGGGAGTGAACACAAGAGGTTTGATGGAGAATGACATGATCAGCAAGATAGTGTTCAAAGAGAGAGTTGATATACTCTCGACCATTATCACTACGTAGAATTTTGATAGTAGCAGAGAATTGAGTAGAAGCCATTTTATGAAATTTTTGAAAAATAGATAACACTTTGTTCTTATTTTTCATCAAATAAACTCAAGTCGTGCGAGAAAAATAGTCAATAAGAGTAATAAACCAATAACTTCTAGAAATAGAGGCAACGGGGCAGGGCCCCCAAACGTATGAACAATATGAAAATGAATTGTACTAGGTAATGAAACATGATTAACCGGAATATGACGATGTTTGGCAATAACACAGACATCACAAACAAGGGTTCTAAAACATATAGAAGAAAAATAAGAAATAAATTTTACATTGTCGCAACAGAGGGATGGCCAAGCCGACGGTGCCAGGTGAGCAGGATGGAGGTCTGCGAAGAGTGGAGAGCTTGTGGAGAGGTAAATCCACAAAAGCGGTCAAACACGTACATGTCATCCCGCATGCTACCAGAGCCAATCACCTTCCCCGTTTTCAGAACCTGGAAAACATAATGAGAAGAAAAGAAGGTAACTGAGCATTGAAGAGAATTAGCCAAATGACTAACATAAAGTAAACTACGGGTAAAATTTTGAATGTGAAGCACATAAGATAAAGTGAGGGAAGAACAAGGGATGAAACATTTTCCAGTAATAGAGGAGAAGGAGCCATCAGCAATGCTCATTTTTTCTCTGCATGAAAGAGGAGGATAGGAACACATCCCAAAATCTGGACAGTAATCGGATCAAAATCTATGTGCAACCTATGCAGGAACTCAAATACCCGAATACAGTCCTCGTGGGCCCTCAGCAATAGCGCATCCGCATTACAAACCATGATGAGGGAGTCAAAATGGTCGTACTCCTGATACACCAGAGTAAACTCAAGGTAATAGGCAGAAGGAGGGCGATCATTCTGTCGGAGAAGAAAAATCTTATGGCGTAGTTGGTAGATTTGGGCTGCATTCCCCTTGCCGGAATTGGTAGACTCAACACGCTTCCACATCTCAGCAGCAGTGTCCAGGAAAAGGTTATTCTGAGCAATAGATTCCTGCATGGAATTCATGAGTCATGACATGACAAGGGAGTTTTCTGACTCCCATTGAGGCCAAGCAGTAGTGGTCGTGGCTGGAACGTCGATGGTGCAACTGATATAGCCAAAGAGACGTCGACTCTTTAAGGCTAGAGTAATGGAGCGAGACCAAGACCTATAATTGGTGTCATCCAGTCGGATTGTTGTGATCTGGGAGAAGTGGTGATCCTGACCAGCCGGGTATATCTAGCGAGGGTCATAGAGCTACCGGAATCAACCACGTCCGACGTAAGAGAAAAATTTCAACCAAACTCCGCCAAGAGAATGGTGAGCAGAGAAGAACACCCCTTCAAAGAACGGAAGGGAGATAGCGCATCATTGGAGAGTTAGGAGTCTTCCTCTTCTTGAACAAAAGAAACACGAGATTCGATATAAGGAAGCATCCAACCGTTGGAATCTTGAAAAAATTTAGGTGGATGATAAGATGGCCAAAGAGAAACTTTCCCCAAAGTTTGGAGTCAATCGGACCGCCGGAGATTCCATCCCGACAGCCCAGCGCCGATTGGCCGATGGAGAAGTCGAGCGACGATTGACGTTGCAGAGGAGATGCGCTGGGAGGGAGAGGTCAGGTGGGGGACCGGCGCTGGGATGGAGGAAGCGGGCGAGGCGGGAGGCGGATGGGCTGCGAGCGAGAAATGAGCGAAAAAGATAGGAGCGGGAGAGCGCCTAGATTACGCCTCCGATACCATGTTAACGAAAGAGAAAAATATGCTCAATAATTTATTTCAACGGTAATACCTCCTTATATAAGGGGGATATTATATTGTTAATTAATTCATTCTAACAGTATGGATGAGATTACCCTTCTCCTTTTTCCTGAAGGATCAGATATCCTTAGCTTTATTACATTTAATGTGGCTGAAAAATAAGGATATAGAATGTTTGACCCAAATGAATGATTTGCCTAAAATTGCTTGAAATGCCTATGAAGAACTGGTCCGAGCTGGCTAAATTACCTGGATGGTCAATCAATGTTTATTCTACTACATCATGTAACCCTATTCTCTTATACAACATTAACAATGCGGAAGCTTATGAATAATGAAGAAGATCAGATAGCTTAAAAACCTTCTAAAAAGACTTTTTAATTTTGTCATGATATTTCACCAATCCAAATATATAGGGTCAATTTGGTTGGAAGAAATTGAGGGAGGGTAATAATCGGGGTACTCGATTCCAAGTTCGGTGTTTTGTTAGAAATTCAAGGATAAAATTGGAGTTTAAAATGATTTCCGTATAGTTCATTTTGCACTATGCGCAATTCTTACCTCTTCAAGACTGAATTGGACGATTCTGTGTCGCGCAGCCACTCTTTGATAAGGAAGAAAATGTTATTCCCAAATCCCGCATCCTGCATCCCTTTCTCCCCATCTCCTATGTTGGTCATCTACGTCATTGAATATCACACCACATTACCATCCATAGTCACAGCTGATTGCATCCGGTCTCTCCCTACCACCATCGTACCTTGTGGAAAGCTTTGGTTCTCTCTGTTCTCCATCATAGTCAGTCTATTCAATGATGCGTCCATTCTTCCCCCACCATCGCATGATTTGTTTGAAATGCAGATACCTGTGACGTGAATCTCCGAAGTTTATCTTTCTTCCCTAGTTCTGATTCCCTATATTTCACAAATTACTTGATTTCATTGGGGGTTTTTTTCATTCATATGAATTCCGGATGCCCTGATTTCCCTAGTTCTGATGCACTATATTTCACAGAAATTTTTTGTACTATTCTACCCTAGTTTTGAAATGTGAATAACTTGATTTAGCATAATATATTTTATATAGTTCTAGAAGTTAGAAGTGCTTAGCATGATGATCATGTTAATTTTTTCTTAGAAGATAGTCATGAATACCTTTTATTTTAATCTATGCTTCCTTTTTTTATGGGACAACCGAGCAACATAATTGATTAATTCCAATTCTACATACTCATATCTATTGTCAATTTTATTGTCCTATCAAACAACATGATTAGAATTTTGACCAATTTTTTGCTTCTCAAAAATTGGAATTGCGATAAATTCTAATATCAAATTCCATGTTTGTCCAACCGAACGGACACGAAGCTCCAATTATCTTCAACAACACTTCATTTGTAGTGTGTGTGATAGAAAGAGTTAAAATCTATTCCAATTAGGGGTGCTAATGATGTCTAAAACTCAAACATGGTATATAATCACTTGAATTTTAATCAACTCAAAGTCTATCAATTTGCATCAACTTAAAAAAGTGATGTATCTCAAAAAAGGTGATGTATCTCAAAAAAGGTGATCTATCACAAGATTTGGACCATTCATCGATAAGTATGTTGTAATTTGTTTCGCTTGAAAGGATCAAACATCTTGATTTTCATTTTGATACCCCGATGTTTAAATTGATGAAAACGGGAATGAATGTGTTGAAAAACTATATGAAGAAACCGTCTGTGTAACATGAATTGAAGATATAGTAATTGAAAACACGATTTTCATTAATTTGGGCATTTTGTGCAGATGGTAGAAAATTCACTCACTAGATGGGTAGATAAATTATACTGAGGATTAGGAAAAGGATGGGTTAGACGTAACATAACATAACATGTATTTAAGTTTTTCAAGTTGACTTGAAAAAAATCGATTTAACACCACCAAATAATACTTAATGTGGGGAATGCAAAAATAAAACTCGTATAAACTGAACAAAATAGTTTGGATAGACTAGTAATGATGATGTTCAACGTTTGATGGAAAAGAAGCATAAATGTAAATAGCAGATTATATAAATATGTTGATTATCATAGACAAACTTTTGAATGTCTACCGATATATATGACAACCACTGTTTAAAGAACTTGTGGACTCCACAGAGGCTGGAGACTAGCTACTTGATGTGGACAGGATTTTAAGAGGGAATGCTATACTCTGAATGTAGGAAGGTGCATCTGGGAGCCTTCGTACTTGTAGGGGAGTTTGATAGTATGCGGCGAGGTTAGAGATTTGAGAAGTTTAAGGGGAGATTTACTTCCCATAACCAGTTTGAATAGTTTGCCTAGGTATCTTGAGGCTGACTTACGCCCATGGTAAAGGAGACAAAAGGATGATCAGTTCGTAAGACTTATAGAAGGTGATCATAGTCATAGTGTCAAGCAGTATGTGGTGTAGTTCACAATGTTGTCTAGATATGCCCTATGATTGTTGTTATGGTTACTATGGAGGGCTTATATTATCGATTCATATGACTAGGGATCTCATTTGACAACCCTTGGTTCAACTAGTATTTGTAAAGTTGTATGTTCTAGTAGAGAGCCCACAAACTAGAGATGGATTCCCAAGCCACACATCATAGACTAAGGCCCTATTTCGGGTGGCGGTGCTCAAACGGCCTACATCCGCAGGTTCTCCACAGATTTTATGGGCTCACAGTCAGCAAAACGCATGACCATGTTTCAACCAAATAGCCATTGTGGAGTTCTGTCGGATCTACGCCCCAGGATCCCAACGGGACCCGACAGAGAGATTTATTTTTGTTCTCATCTTAAAAAAATAACTATTGGTTAACTTGAAATAATGTTGTCTTTAAAATTTATATCTACTTTTTGAATCTTGACCTTTAACCTTTTACAGAGCAAAGTAATAATTTTATGATATTGCTTTAAGTACTAAAACAAAGAGCAATATTAATTTAGTTTCTTGAAGTACTCGCCTTTTATGAATTTATTATAAGAAAAAGACATTGATCTTTCCGTCAACCACAACTATCTTGAAGTGAAAGGAGATGATCTTTCCTTTTGCCTTCCCTAATACTGTATGAGAATTTATCTCTATATGCTATGGCATCCATGAAAGGGAGCCTTTGCGGCGCACCAGTTAAGATGTTGTCGTGTGACCTTGAGGTCACGGGTTCGAGTCCTGGAAGCAGCCTCTTGCAAAAATGCAGGGTAAGGTTTGCCTACATTTCACCCTTGTGGTGGGACCCTTCCCCGGACCCTCTCTGCGGGGATGCTTTGTGCACCGGGATTCCCCACTTATGCTATGGCATCCATGACCATTATAAAGGGTATTGATAGTAATAAAAATCTGAGTTCTATCATGATTGCAAAATTATTGAAAATAAAAAAAAAACAATTTAGATATTTCACTCATTAAAAACAACCAATTCACACCGGAAAAAATCACTAACAAAAGTTACAAAGTATTTAAACTCAAATATTGAGGTTATAGGATAAAGTTCCCACATCAGAATTTACTAGTGCTAATAGAACAGAAGCTCGGCTATCACTACGACGGATATGTGTTGTGATGGTGTTATGCAAACTCGCATCACAATTCACAATCCACATTGAGTTAGGCTTCGTTTGGCGCGGCGGTGGCGGTGGTGAACGCCGTGGTCATGAACCGTCGTTCTTGAACGCCCGACATCACCTAAGAATATTCATGCATTTTATGCTCAAAACTAGTTTATTTTCTTTATAGCAGACATAACCTTTGTCTTGCCAAACATACATTCTATGATGGCGTTTTTGACCAAACTCACCGGAGCAAATAAGCCGCGCCAAACGAAGCCTTAGAAAGACCAAGGATGACAGATTTTCTGCAAAAATGGACAGGGCTTGAAATTCTGCTGTGGACTTACCTGTGTAAGTAAAAAAAACATAAGCAAAAACAGCAGTAGAATGTCTAGTCATCCTAGTTGTCTGATCATACTCCTATTGACTTGTATAAAAACACTACCATCGCCACGTTGTTGCTGAGGCAGTGAGAGTGGTGGGAAACTAGTCGATGCAGCAGACATAAAATGAGAATGGATTATGACGGAACCGAAAACTGGTACGATCATCATAATCACCAGGACCTCCGCAGCCTTTTACTCCATTACCTCTCCCCCATTTGCTTCCCCTAAATATTATTGCCAGGTTTTGGCCTGAGCTGGCAAAGAGATGAAAGATGGCAAAACCTGAGTTTTTTTTTTCTTCTCCTTTTTGATTGAGGGTCTCATTTTTCTAACTAGAGATGTTGCAGATTCTTATATAAGTATGTTCTCTTTTCGGTTATGAAGGTGGGGCCAGTTCTCTCGCAGTTTTTGATAGTGATGTCGGGACTGGTTCCGTCTCACCCATAATAGTTACTGGAGGGAAAACCGGCGATGTTGGGCTGCACGACTTTCGTTACATTGCGACCGGAAGGAGCAAGCGATACCAACAGCCTAGAGATCGTGATTTCAGATCGTCAAAAAATGTCGATTCTTCCCAGCATGTTGATAGCGAAAATGGGATGATTTGGTACATTCCAAAGGCGCATTTAGGTATGAATTTTGTTGTTTTTCAGTTTTTTCTCTTCGTTCGCTTTCATTTTCTTCGTTCTGTGATTGGGGTTTCAGGAAGCGTTACGAGGATCACGACCATTCCTAACACGGACATGTTCTTAACTGGGAGCAAAGACGGGGATGTGAAGCTTTGGGATGCGAAAAGAGAGCAGTTAGTTTTTCACTGGCGAAGAATTCATGATCGTCACACTTTTATTCAACCCACCTCTAGAAGCATTGGTGGGGTTGTTAGGGTAAGAGGCATAGGGCAGCATTTGTACATTAATTTTCTCAATATCACTGACTTTATAGAGAGAGAGAGAGAGAGAAATAATTACCCAAACCCCCCTGTAAGTTAGCATAATTACTGAGAGCACCCCTCTTGTTTTCAAAATTACAAAAACCTCCCCTTAAGTTTTCATTTCATTACAAAACCTCCCCTGGACTTTTCATTTCCTAACATCCATGAACAAAATACCCCCTGGGAACTGTACACCGAGGGGGGTATTTTGTGCATAGATGTTATGAAATGAAAATTTCAGGGGAGGTTTTTGTAATGAAATGAAAACTTTAGGGGAAGTTTTTGTAATTTCGAAAATAAGAGGGGTACTGTCAGTAATTTAGCGAAGTTAGAGGGGAGGTCCCGATAAATGGCCCTATACATATAATCCTTTTGTTGATTTAGTGTATCGCAATGAAAACTTGCAGGCTGCAGTCACGGATATCGAGGTTTTTTCGCACGGTTTTCTTACGTGCGGCGGAGATGGTTCTGTGAAACTCGTGCAACTGAAATGAGGGTCGAGACTGAGTTTTTCCCTCTATCAGATTGGGACGAGACTTTATGCCAACCGTTTTTACGGGCAGATTCGAAGATCGTTGCTTGTCTACCGTCTTACTGGTGTTGCTGCTTCGAGCATTTATCCGACAAAGGTTCATAATCCGCCAGACGGACCTACGGGGTTTGGTAGTGCGACCGCTTCTCCCCAAGCCTCTTCACCTACATTTTATATGGTCTTACAAGATATATATTCAACTGTACTTAGAATATTGCCCGGCCATCCAAAATCTTTGTAGCCTATATGTTGGTAGGAGATTCAAATTTCATTGTTAAACATTTTTTTTGTATGGAATCATGATTATGGAAGTTTTAGGAATCCTTGAGCCAGAGCCACTGTGGAATCTTATTCAGCATAATGTAGAGGTCATTGCTACAAAATTGAGCAAGATGGGTTACATTCACGGGCAGCAGTCGATCAGCTTACTCGACGGGAAAGCAGATAGATACACGGGCAGCAAGATGTTCGTATTTTCATACAGATGTTATTTCTAGACCATTTTGTACGTACAAATATAACTCAAAATACTCTTTTGAATGTGTTAGAAATTTATTTACAAACATTCATTTCATAAATGTTTATTGGAGCCTTGTATGGTGTTTGGTGTTTGGCTCCTCATTATATATGAAAAGCTCCAAAACCAAATTGGAGGGAATCCAAATTATTTGGAGGAAAACTTTTCATGAATGAAAGGATGAACCTTTAGTCCCACCTTGCTTATTAGCTCTCTAGCCAAAGAGTTTATATATGTTTTCACACCTTATTTGTTCAAAAGAACATAAGGAAAAACTATGAACCACACGCGCGCGCGCGCGCACGCACCGCACCGGATCCGAATTTCGGATTTAGGGAATAATTGAATTGAATTGTATTTTTTGTTCAAAATAGTTTCAGAGTTTTACTCGGAGTTGCGTCGATTAGAATTCGGAGTTGCGTCGAATAGATTTCGACGTAGCGTCGTCAAGCCGCTGAAGTTGGCGTGGCGTCGAATGGAATTCGACGCATCCGTCGATAGATCTCGACACTTGCGTCGATAGGTCCTGCGTCGATAGAACTCGACATAGCGTCGATATGATGTCAAATCAATGTCGATTTGCTTTCACGCGTTCTGCCGTTTTTTACGCGTATTCTTAACCGCTCTTTACGCATGTTTCTCGCCATTACTTACGTTGGAAATTTTCAACGTTATTACGTGTTTTTCAACTATAACTGTTAATAATTATTACGGTTTTAATATTGTCGTTTTTCGAGATCCTTTTCCTTTACAGCGAGATACTGCCTTCGTTTTATATATTCTCGTTCTTCTCAGAAAGAGATTACGATGTGATCGCTCTCATATGCTCTTCTCTCTCTGTTCTGACGATCTTCTACGTGATTCCTTTTCTTCACATTTGCTTCATCAAGTGATTTTTCGGGTGCTCTGTGCTTCTTCGGTGTCCGCGCACATCGGAGTTTCGGGATCTAGCCGGGTGTTGTACCTTGGAGGAGTGAACATCGGTTGAAAGCTCTGTCGGAGGGTGGTGCAACTATTTAGGGCAGTAACCACACGCCTTACCCAGGCTCGATTCTGAACTATATAAATTACTCTCTTTTATTTCTCACCTCCTTCATGAAATATTATTGATATTACTGTTTATATATTTTTATATATCTTCTGCTGTTTCTGTAAAAGATTTAAAAACGAAAATATATGTTATTTTTTATATTAATATAGGAATATAAAAGAAAATATTCCAACAGAATGGGCGAATCATTGACCTCAGCCCCCGAAACTTTTGCGCAATGGCTTGCAGTTTGAGGGTGCGATTTGTCTAAGTACTTGATGGATTAGGATTAAGACATGAATAATAGTCATTATGACAGGGTGACTGGCATGAGCTTTTATATTATAAAATAGGAATAATTACCAAAACTTCCCCTGGAAGATAGAATAATTACAGATTGTACCCCTCTTATTATCGAAATTACAAAAATCTCCCTTGAATGTTATAAAACATAACATTTACCTCCCCTGAAGTTCATATTTCATAACATCCATGCACAAAATACTGAGGGAGGTAAATGAATGTTATGAAATGTAAACTTCAAGGGGGGTAAATGTTATGTTTTGTAATATTGAGGGGAGATTTTTGTAATTTCAATAATAAGGGGGGTGCAATCTGTAATTTTACAAGCTTAGAGGGGAGGTCCTGGTAAATGCCCCTATAAAATATATTGTACTACTATAAAAAAGATTTATTGTTTTTTGCTCCTCATAGAGTTATGTGAGACTGCCAAGTTTTAGGGTTCTACCTCAATTGCCAGGAGATTCTGTGATTCCTCAAACCACATTCACTTCAACATCTGGTGCCAGAGCTCCATTTGTGTGAAATTTGGGATCTCCTGGTCGTCATCTCGTAGCAAAACCTCAAATCTCTGTTTGCAGCGCTGCATCTCATCGGCCATCTACACGTGTTTTATGCATGTATCACCATGCAATACCCTCATTTTGAGGGAAATGCATCCCAACCCCAAATTGTTGATGCCACAAAAGTTTTGCGCATTTGCATCTTGGTATGACACCGAGCCCATCTCGTGCATTGTTCCCTATTCTGCAAATGTTTCAAGTTGCGATGATGAAAGTTTGCATGCATTATACGCTTGTTATTCGTTGGCATTCCATTGCGCATTTCCTTCACATTTTGCGATTATGCCCACAAGCGGGTACTCGTTGGCATTCTTAAACAAAACTAACTGTTGAATTCACAAAATATTGACTAACATAGATTCATAATATATCATCATTGTTGAGAAATATGGATCGACACACGTTGCTTTAGGACCTAGAATTCTCGCATTCCGCACATAGATTAGATCATCGTGGTAATAAGCCGTGCACTGTGTTTCGCGTATAGTGTTCGTCCAGACGCGATGGTGCTCTGGTTTGCAAATGTTCCCTCATTGCGGCGTTTGATGGCAGTAGTAACTTCACTAATTGTAAGTGTTCACTCGACGCAGTATGCGACGACAATTGTATTCTTTTATTAGATTTTTATTTGTTTTATTTTGTTGCAAATCTTACAAGGTGTGATTAAATAAATTTTATTCGACGGTCCTGACGAGTTTGGATAGAGTCATTAACACATACCTCTGCAGAAGGATACTCGATGTAGTTACGGGTATGAGGCTTCTTTTCGGCGGCCAAAGAAATCTAGTCGCAGACATTTTGGGTGCGAGTTGATTTGTTGATGCACCAGCTCTCCTAACACAACTTCATTTATGTTGAAGTTGTTAATTATACTCATTCATTAGCAATTTGAAACCTCTGAATACAATAAATTGATCAGTCTAAATATTGATTGTCTTCTGTCACTGAACCGGGGATTTATATAAACACGTCTTAATTCTCCATCTTACTTCTCTCCCTAAACTTAGGGAGGGCTCTATGATACGATCATAAGCCTAAGCTGAACAGATCGCATGGGCCGCGGCTCAGTTGGTGATGAGAGTTCGGGAGAGCCTATCTCATCTAGGAGGTTTGGGTATCGAACTCCAGCCTCAACAACCTGCCCATGCGATCTGTTCAGCCGAGGCTTAGGATGGTATCACTCTAGCTTGTGAAGGAATCCAAGGACTGTTTGGCCCGCAAGAAATAACCGTCACTAATGGATTTAGATCTCTCTTTATCTCTGTGGAACCCTTCAATTGGCGTATGTATTTTATTTTACTCTTTGGATATGATAAATTTTGCACTGAAATCTTGATTTTGCTGAGAGAGTGCATCGTCGAGCCTCCACAAAGATTTCAGTTTTAATGGAAATTTTAGATTTGTGAGGGCGAAGAAAGAGCTAGGGAGAGGGGCCTGCTATCAGTAGTCTTCTGACTGTTGGGCTAGAGAGCATGCATGTTTGATAAGAACACATGTAGATTTGTTCGACCAAGCATTTATGTGACTGCTTCGCGGTATGCAACACGCAAGCAAACACATTACAATAGTAACAATAATAAAAAGTCACAAAAATTTTAACGTGGAACTCAATGGAGTGAAAACTACAAGACGATTGAAGTCCAACCCGAAGAGCTGTCACTAAAGATGTGTGGGAAAAAAAACATATACAAGACTTTCCCTCCTCAATCTACACAAGATTTTCACCTATTTCGCACCACACAATATTACAGAATAAATAATAGCAAAAAATTGCAAGTTAATGGCAGTGGCGGATGAGATGGATTGCACAAATCCTCTCTAAGATGTATCTTCCAATTCTTGCCCAGATCTGTTGCAGATCCAATTCGAGTAGCGAAGTATTCCTTATCAACATCGCAGAATGACGTCCAATGCTCACCTCAAATTAAAACAGATTACCACAATGGCCTCCCAAGAGAATCTTTCAATGCTTATATTTGGATAGAAGTGAATGTCTTCATCATTCTCCAGCTTGGCTATGTATAGGGCAAAACACTTGGAGGTAGTTGTGGTGGATGACATGAGGTGGTTGCGGTAAGTGGCATTAGGTAGGTGGCAATTGAAATTTGGCATAAAACACATGTTAATTTCCATAGTCAAAAAATGGCTACATTAATCCTCTCCAAGGTGTCATCTGTGTGCACCTTCTACAAATCCAACTCTCTTTGCTCCAGAGTATCGCGTATCTAATTATACTGCATGTTGATGCGCTTGGACCTCAAGTGGAAGGTGGGGTTCTTCCCTAAATGAATCATGCTCTGACTGTTGCATAGAAGTGTGTAAGACTATTGTGTGAAACTCAGCTCTTTGATGAATCTCTTCATTCAAAGAAACATGTTTCCTTCCTCAGTGACCACAATAAACTATGCCTCTGAGTTGATAGTGTAACGCACTTCTGCTCAATGGCCATAAAATTGCTCCTCATGCAAACAAGATCAGATATCCAGAGGTTGATCACCTAAAGTCTAAATCTCCAACCATATCAGCATTGGTATATCCCATAAACTTTGGATCACTATCTATAAACCTTAACGTCAGATTTGTCATCCCATATAGGTATCTCAGAATCAACTTCACAACACTCCAATATTCTCTCCCAGGATTGGAGAGAAACCTACTAACAGTGTCAACGACGTGCGTTATATCAAAGTGGGTGCAAATCATGACATGCATAAGGCTCTCAACTGCAGAAGCATATTGAACCTTATGCTTCACCTCTTTCTCCTCATGTGTGCTCGAGCACTGGTCAACAGTAAGTCTAAAGTGAGTCGCAAGCGGCATGCTCATCTTCTTCGCTTGATCCATACTGAATCTCTACAACATATTTTTGATATCTCTCTCATGTGATGACCAAAGTAACTTGGAACATTTGTCTCTCTGAATATGCATCCCTAGTATGGTCTTCACTGCTCTCAAATCTTTTATCGCAAATGTGAAGCTCAACTGCCGCTTCAACTCAGCAATGCACTCAGTATTTCTCCCGACTATCAACAAGCCGTCAACATACATAAGTGATAAAGTCCTTTGGAGCATAATGCTTCGCAAACACCTGGTGAAGTGGCATGATGTAGGTGGTTGCGGTAAGTGGCATGATGTAGGTGGCATGAGCTAGGTGGCAGTTGAAATTTGGCATAAAACACATGTTAATTTTCATAGTCAAAAAGTGGCTACATTAATCCTCTCTAAGGTGTCATCTGTGTGCACCTTCTACAAATCCAACTCTCTCTTCTCCAGAGTATCACGTATCCAATTATACCGCATGTTGATGTGCTTGGACCTCGAGTGGAAGGTGGGGTTCTTCCCTAAATGAATCGTGCTCTGACTGTTGCATAGAAGTGTGTAACGCTCTTGTGTGAAACTCAGCTCTTGGATGAATCTCTTCATCCAAATAAACACTTTTCCTTCTTCAGTGACCACAATAAACTATGCATCTGTAGTTGATAGTGTAATGCACTTCTGCTCAATGGCCATAAAATTGCTCCCCATGCAAACAAGATCAGATATCCAGAGATTGATCTCCTAAAGTCTAAATTTCCAACCATATCAGCATCGTTGTAGCCCAGAAACTTTGGCTCACTATCTCTAAACCTTAACGTCAGACTTGTCATCCCATATAGGTATCTTAGAATTCACTTCACAACGCTCCAATGTTCTCTCCCAGGATTGGAGAGAAACCTACTAACAGTGTCAACGACGTGCGTTATATCAAGGTGGGTGCAAACCATGACATGCATAAGACTGTCAACTGCAGAAGCATATTGACCTTATGCATCACCTCTTTCTCCTCAGGTGTGCTCGAGAACTGGTCAACGGTAAATCTGAAGTGAGTCGCAAGCGGCATGCTCACCTTCTTCGTTGATCCATATTGAATCTCTGCAACACATTTTTTATAACTCTCTCATGTGATGGCCAAAGTACTTGGAGCATTTGTCTCTCCGAATATACATCCCTAGTATGTTCTTCGCTGCTCTCAAATCCTTCATCGCAAATGTGAAGTCCTTTGGAGCATAATGCTTCACAAACACATGGTGATCAAAGGTGGTCCTCATGAAGTCGATCTCCCTTATAAAAACACCAAACTTCTTCTACCATTGTCGCATGTCCTGTTCAGATCATATAAGCTTTTATTCAGGCGACATACACGACTCTCCTTCCCTTTGACCTTGAATCCTTCAGGTTGCTCCATATAAATCTCCTCCTCAAGATCGTTATGTAGAAAAGAGATCTTGACATCAATCTACTCAACTTTTATGTCTATCTCACAGCAAAGTCAAGAACAACCAGGATAAACGATATTTTCACAACGGAAGAAAAAAATCTCATCGAAATTAACTCCATATCTCTGACTAAAATAATTTACCAATAATCTTGTTTTTATCTGGGTGGTGTTGACGAGTCTCCATACTTCACTCTAAAGATCCAGCGGTTTTTCAAAGTTTTCTTACCCTTAGGCAATCTCACTATCTCATATGTATGGTTCTCCTGAGGGACACATCTCCTCCTACATAGAAATCATTCACTACTTCTTCTCTAAATTCTCCACTGCCTTATCATAACTCTCAGGCTCCACTACACCAGTCAATATAATATACTCAGTAATAGAGTATCTTGAAGATGGGTGACTTACTCAATCAGATCTCTGTAGAGGTGCCTCGGCTGCTAGTGTGGGTATATCATCAATAATCTCCTCTACAAATCTAGGCTCATTATTATTAGTATCCTCATAATCTGAAAGCATTTCAGAACCCTATACTGGCTCAGGCTCTGTGGCCTTTTTAATGTCATCACCTTCATGCATAAGAGACTCTACATCAGTGTAAGAGTCAGCATCATCAGTCTTCTTTGAATTAACCATAGTTTGATCCTCATAAAATACAACGTCACGACTCTGTATAAACTTCCTCTCAACCAGATCAAAGAACATATAGCCAAACTCGCCACTGCGTACATATCCCAAAAAAGATGCACCGTCATGTATTAGAATCCAACTTTGATCTTTCATCCCGAGGGACGTGAATAAAAGCTCTATAACCAAAGACCCTTAAGTGACAATAAGTGAGAACCTTCTCGTACCGGACTCTGTCGGGAACAGCCTCATGCAGTGTAGAACTGGGTGATAGGTTAATGACGTGTGCAGTTGTGTACAAAGGCTCACTCCAAAATATATTAGGCATATTTGACTCGGACAGTATGCACCTCATCCACTTCATCAAAGTTCTATTCATTCTTTCAGCCAGGTTATTCAGATGTGGCATCTTGGGCAGTCTTTTCATACTTTTTGCAGTACACATCAAGAGGACCAATATACTCTCTCATATTGTCGGACATGATGCACTTAAGCTTCTTCTCATACTGCCTCTCCATCTCAACGTGCAATTTTTAAAAAGTGTCGAGGACCTCATATTTAGTCTTAATAATATATTTAGTCTGTAATGATACTCTATTTTGCTTCTCAGTCATGCAATGATCGCATCTTTCTTATTGATCCACAAATAGATCAGTGATCATCTTCTTCTTGGCAAGACATCCTAATCTCATCTGGCTTATATGATATAGTCTCTTGTACCATAGGGATGTGGATATCCAATATCTAATTGTGTTGGACTGAGCAGCTTTAGGACTCCCATCTATATAGTATAAATCATTAACTTTATGACCTCTGGCTACTAATAGCGACTTCTTGATCTGCTTCCAAAACTCTCAACCAAAGACACTTAGGTGTCCATCATCACCTAGCTGCCCAACTGAAACCATGTTGAAGCAGATGTCAGGCACGTGTCGCACATCTCTCAGAATCAGTAGACCTTCTGTACTCGTATTTAGATGCATGCCTCCTCTCCCGATAACTTTAGACATATCACCATTATCCATCCTAAGCACTCCGCGGTCGTGAGTGGTGTAGGTGGAAAATAACTCCCTCTTGTGGGAGATATGTGTAGAATCAATGATGACATCGCCCTCATTTGTAGAACAGTGCAGTTGTGACATCAAAGAACAGTGTAGTTGCGGTATCATTTCCAGCAATGATGGCATCGTCCTCATTTGTAGATACAATAGTTGCAATGTGATTCTCATTCTCATCATTAGTGACCACTCCTTTCCTTTTCTCGTTATTCTTCATGGAATAACAAAACTTATGTATATGGTCCTTCTTGTGACAATAGTGTCACTCCACATTCTGATAACGTGACTTGGACAAACTCCTGCTCTAGCTCCTTTCACTCTTCCTTCCTCTGCTCATGCTCCTACCTCTCCCCCTAGGCTCAGTATAGATAATGTCAGCTCGTGAAGAAGAGACTGATAACCCTTAAGACTTCCTTCTCACTTCTTCATTTAAATGGTACTCTTTGCAATCTCTATGGTAATAATGCCCCTGGGAGATGAATTGATAAGAGAAATAACTCTAACCATCTCCCAAGAGTCTGGTAGGGACTTTAGGCCATAATGCGTTGACATCATCCTCGAAGATCGTCTTTATATTAGTTTACTGTTTAATAATACCTTGGAAGTAATTCGCATGATCTAAGATATGCGAGCCATCTCTATACTTGAATTTTTCAAGCTTCTTCAATAAATATAGCTTGTTTATGTTTGTGCTCTTGGCATACAGCGTTACCAAGGTCTTCCAAAGAGTCTTCGCATCAGCAATACTTGCAACATTGTTGTTGATATTCGGTTCTACGAACCGTTTGATGAATCTGCTTAGCATTCGATGCTCCACCTTCCACTGATTGAGATTCATATATGTATGCATCTCCGAAAAGATGGGAGCATGTTAACCCTTCACATAAATCATGTCCTCTATTAGTAGGTGTCACTGATGGTAATTTGCACTGTTCAATTTCACTATTATCTTATAACTTACACTTGAAGTAGACTTTATCGTACTCTGTCAACTAATCGGACTGACCTCGGGTCTTTGATCCTACTATTTCAAAGAAGACAATCAAAGAGAAAAGGGAGAAGGTCAATGGTCACCTACCGCACTCAATCAGCAACCTAAAATATCTGATCGGCTCATCTCAAATGTCAATAGGTCATCCCAATAACTGCTCTGACAATAACTTGGCTCTGATACCACTTGTTAGACTAAAGAGCGCGTAAGTCTGACCAGAGCATCTGTAAATTAGTTCGAGCAAGTATCTATGGTTCTGTTTCATAATATACAACACATAAGTAAATACAACACAACAATAACATCAATAAAAAAGAAAAAAATTATGTGGAAACTTAATATGGTGAAAATCACGGGACGATCGGAGTCCGCAACCCAGAAAGTCATCACTAAGGATGTGCAAAAAATAAATATGAAAATACAAGGCTTTCCCTCCTCGATCTACACAGTATCTTCACCAACTTCGCACCACACAATATTACATAATAAATAATATAAGAAAAATTGCAAGTTACTGACAATGGCGGGTAAGGCGGATCACAAATGTAAGATCCCTCTCCCGCACCTGGAGAGCATCCGGATCTTATGCCCAGAACCGCCGCCTTACGGTGACACTAACCCCCGAGTTAGCTGCCTCCGCAAGACGCCGATCCTGCCGGCAGAACGATCAACAGGCCAACAAGAGGTATGAAGGAAAAATAAACAAAACCAAGTCCACAATCACACATTTATACAACGAAATATAAAAAGTCCATCAATGAGTACAACAAGTAAAGGGGAGAAAGGGCTTAAGCCCGGTACATATCCAAGCAAAGTACAAAAACTCTCTCACTCTACATCTATGCGGAAGCTAAACAAACTCTCAACTCTCGAACACTTGTCTTGTAGTAGAAGTAATGCGCGGCATAAGCTCCTCAGGTCCTGTCTCCTCTTCTAGCTGGGGCTCCATCACCTCGAGTACCTACGGTCACAACCGACCGTTAGTCATAAAGACTAAACCGATTTTGTCCCCGCCTCCCCCCGCGACTCCTAGGCACCGTGCGGGAGGACGAAGCGGAGGAAAAATAAGGGGTAATAGAAATAAGGCAGGTGACAAATGTCGAGACTAGCATGGTATATAAATACTAAGCAAGTAAAGGTAACAATTATATTCTAACCAGAGTAAGTACGACAACAGATAGTAAAAGACAATGCAATATAAAGAAGCATCTACGAAAGTAACCTTAACTTATATGCACACACAAAAGCACATAAGCTAAGAGATCTGGCAAGAAGTAAACTCATCATATAAAAGAGCCCATACGGATTTATACGATGAGGTCTCTGTTTGTGCAGAATGCTATGCTATGATGTGCAATGCAATGATGCAATGTTTGTATTATTATTTCATACGCATGCAACTCACCCACACGTCTCTGTACGTACAGACCTTTAGTTCCCACTTTTCGGAGGTAGCAAACCTCTCGGGCACCTCCCGTCGTGGTCAAACGGTGGCAGAGGAGCGGGCGTCTCCTCACCTAGGTGGGTAAGTCACACTACCAGACCTAGGCCCTAACGTACGATGTGATACCGGTACCCGGTACTCACGAGCTCCTGCGTACTAAACTGAATTGGCCAGGCAGGGTTTAGGGAATTCGTCCGTCGGACGCGCAGTAAGACAACCTGGCCCCCATAAAACCACTAGCACTGCCGAGTCAACGAACTGCTGTCGGTGTGACGACTAAGACAGAACCGAAGACCCACCACATCTTACACACAAGCAACATGTAATAGTCATTTACTACCGAGCCTCCAGCTCGCAATTCTACATCAACATTTATAAAGTAGAGCTTACCGCTCGCCAGACTACACTAGTCTAATATTTAAACTACGAGCCTACCGCTAGCTAGACTACACTAGTCTTATATTTAAACTACGAGCCTACCGCTCGCTAGACTACACTAGTCTTATATTTAAACTACGAGCCTACCGCTCGCTAGACTACACTAGTCATATATTTAAACTACGAGCCTACCGCTCGCTAGACTACACTAGTCTTTCCTTATAACCCGAGCCAACCGCTCGCAGGACTATCCCAGCCCTTCCTTATAATCCGAGCCTACCGCTCGCAGGACTATCCCAGTCCTTCCTTATAACCCGAACCAACTGCTCGCAGGACTATCCCAGTCCTTCCTTATAACCCGAGCCAACCGCTCGCAGGACTATCCTGGTCCTTCCTTATAACGCGAGCCTACCGCTCGCAGGACTATCCTAGTCCTTCTTTATAAAATGCTCTGGTTTGGGATGGAAGCTAACGTACTTGTCACGTTCTCCTACTTAACTAGTCTTGTCTATAATTTAGTTGATCTTAGAAGCTTTAGGGTTAGCCTTGGACTTCAGGAGGGTTACCCAGTGAGGGGCTCGCAGCGGTATTGGGAAGTGTGGCGGGCTGACACCCCGAACTTCCTCTTCCCAAGACACTTAATCTTGTTGGTATCTACCCTTTTTTACTTGATCCCCATTATCCTCTCCAATTACATTAAATCTATAAAATGAGTTAAACTTGGCTCTTAGGATGGGGGAGTTCTTTTGAACTCCTACACCACTAATTATGACCGGGTGTTGACTCTCCCGTCGTCACATTCTAAGCTCGAGTTCCCTTCTTCACCGAGGAACTGCACACATTCAATTAGCATTCTCAACCTTACTTGGACCCACACTCCTATTCTTCGTCATCCTTAATCCAGGGTTTGCCTTAGATATTTCTCGACTTCTCCCTTGAGTATTTACCTTAAGATGGCTCACCGGCTAAGGGTAGTTTTACTTCCATATAATTATTATCATAGGTTCGTAATGAGTAATTTAGGGGTTGACCAGAGTTTAACATATCTCTATTAAATTTGGCTTCCATTTAAGACCCCCTTATCCAATTGTCTTAATCCAAATTACAAAGGGAGTACTCTAAATTTTTATCTAACCATGTGAGATTGTTTCTACTGATGTAACTCAATATAAAATCACAATTTCCAGAGGATCAACATTTTTATGAGCTATATTACCCTATTTTCAGAATTAATTGAAAACAAGGGTTTTCACTTGGTTTGTGAAGTGACTGCTGTATAAATTCATCAACATGATTTGAATTAATTTCTAGAGATCCATAACTTGAAAATATCACTATATCCAGAGATTTGGAATTTTACAAACTACTTTACCCCATTAATTTAATTAATTACAAAAGGGGGGTTTTTTCTCAATATATTGATAGTTACTACAGAGATTCATCTAAAAATTCTAGGAAAATTTACAGAGATATAGGATCACCAAGGGAATCTACTAGAATAATTTCATAATTTTCCAAGTAGTATTTATCCATAATTACTATTTAATACAAATGGTGTGCCAATAAGGGATTACACTACAGCTACCATTTATATGTCTCTATAAATTCTGAGAAAATTAAACTAGTACAATAATCATCTAGAAACACCAAATCCAAAGTTTCATAATTTACCAGGGAGTATTTATCCATAATTACTATTTATTTCCAATGGTGTGCTAAAAAGGGATTACACTACAACTACCATTTATATGTCTCTATAAATTCTGAGAAAATTAGCCTAGTACAATAATCATCTAGAAACACCAAATCCAAAGTTTCATAATCTACCAGGGAGTATTTATCCATAATTACTATTTATTATAAATGGTGTGTCAATAAGAGATTACACAACAACTACCATTTATATGTCTCTATAAATTCTGAGAAAATTAACATAGTACAATAATCATCTAGAAACACCAAATCTAAGGTTTCATAATTTACCAGGGAGTATTTATCCATAATTTCTCAATAATCAAATAATTTATCCATGGAAGACATTTCAAAACTTGTAAAGGAACTAAGCTAAATTTTCATCTAGGCCACATGAGATTACTCCTACTGATGTGCCTCATCATAAAGCTACACATTCCATAGAATCAACATTTTCTATATATAAATTTCTCAATAATTAATTAAATTGCCCATGGAGGGCATTTATAATTTGTAAAGGGGCTACCCTAAATTTTCATCTGAACCACATGAGATTGTTTCTAAGGATATTTAATGTCATGAAAAGACTATGCCTAGAAGGTGGGATTTTTGCTAGTTGTTTTAGTCTCATAAATTTCATTAATTTACCAGTGTGACAATTTGAATTTACTTAGAAACTTTAAGAAAATAATTTCCAAAGGTCATGAGACTTATGTCAAAGATGCATATCCCCATGACATACAAAAACCCCAAAGTTTCAGAGGCATGCAAGGTGATTCCCACCTTCAATTCCATCAAAAAGTTCAAAAGCCCAAATTGACTATTAGCACCCCAATTTAACTCTTAAGTCCCAAAACTTCAATTTGAAGCTCAGAGAAATCCACTCATGCACATGTGATGAAATTTTAACCAATCCCATACATGAACTAAAGAAGCCCTCACCAAAATTTGGGGTCATTATGAGTCATATAACTCTAAATATTCCATTTATTTAATTTTCTAAGTTTTGAACAAAACTATAGAAAAATCATCTCCAAAAAAATCTGATATTTAAACTTTAGCTAGGTATGAGGCACATGCATACATGGATAAAATCTCAAGTACATCAGACTTGTCATTAAAAAGTTATACTAGTTCAAAGATCTGGTTTGTATTTTGACCAGCCTCACGAGAATGAGTGCTGTGGGCACTAGATTTAACTAAATGGCCTGATTCCACTTTCATTTAAAAGTAGACACTTAGACCTACAATTCCTATCTCTGGGGATTTTTTGAAATATGGCATCTAAAGGCCTCAAATTAAGCTTACAAAGTCGGATATAAAACATGACAGTTTAATACAATTAATAATAATACATATATATAAGATTATAATTGATCCAGCACGAATCACAGCGCAAGATCGACGGCATCTGGTCATCTTCCCCAGCCAGCCGACGGTCCAGATCGATCCCGCCTGGGCCATCTTCTCCGGCAATTTCCCGGCAACATACAGCACCTCACGGCCGACCACCGCCTCCACCACCTCCGTTGAGGTGGTGGCTAGCGTTTGACGGCGACACGGCCACCGGAGATGGCCTCTCCGGCGATCCCGAGCAAGAAGAAAAGGCTCGAATTCCTCCCTCAATCTCGCATGGAATCGAGCTCGTTTGAGCCCGATATCACTCCTAAATGGATCTAGATTCTAGCACAGAGGGAGAGGGGGAGAAACCGGACCTGAAATAGGGCTGACAGCGGGTATTGTGGCGGTGCGGCATGGTGGCGGCGAGCTCCGGCGATCCTGCTCGAAACCTTGATTCTCCAGCAAAACCTCCACTCCAGGTGGCTATTCCGACTACTCTCCCCCTTCTGAAGCTGATGGTGTCATCCATTTGGGCTGAGGGTGACTATTTTGTTAGCAACCATTGAAGAGGGCGATTTCAACAAGGTTGAGCCTCCCAACCCAGCCACCCACAGGGCTCCAGGTGGGCATGAAAACTGTAGGATTCTGATCTCTGAGCTTGGCTAATGGTCTGGAGAGGTGAATTAACTCTTATTGAGGGCTTCCCCAAGAATTGCCATTAAGGTGGCCGGCCACTTCAAAGGGGCTCCTTTCTCTCTCCTCCGCTTGGCTGCCACCTCACCAAAACTGCTGGGATTCTCTTGGGAAAGCTGAGAGGAGGCTTTGGGGAGAGGGGAGGCATGCCATGTGGCATCAACTTCATTAACCCCTCCTTTGTCTCATTCAAAATTGAGGGAAAATCCAATTTTGCCCCCTTGCATGTCAATCCTTCTTCAAATCTGAGGGCATGGATGGTCAATTGCCATTGGTCTGCAGGTTGGACCTCCTATTGGGGCCTTAGCCCATAGGGATTTGGTTTGATTTCATATAAGCCAATTTTTGGCATATTTGACCAAATGTTGACTTTTGGGTTGACTTGGTCAATTGTATGTGTTGACTGGCCCAATATATTGGTCTTGAGTCCATTGACACTATCCAAGGTTGGTTGAGTCATGGTGAAGACTTAGGTGAGCTAATTTGACCAATAGGTGTGATTTTGACCAAAATTGGGGGAAAAGTTGACTTTGGTCAATTTGGTCAAATTGATGATCCCATGATGGGGCTTTTGGGTCCATAACATTTCTTGGAGTGTTTATCATCTATTGGAAGAGTCAATTTGCAAGTGTGAGTTCATTGTGAGCTAGTTTGACCTGAGCTGACCTGCCTCCTATAGTAGACAACATGTGGGTTTATTCAACTCAATGTGTCCTAAGGTCACTACCTAGCCCAAACCCACAACACTTACCACTTGTCTCACCTTAATTGAAGTTAAGGGGTCTAGAAGTTCTGAGGATGTTACAAATCCCAATAAACAAAAGAATAATTTCGTCCCCGAAATTCAAGTTCGGGTCTACGGGGTTCCACTTGTGGAGGTAGTATAAGGGTTGTTCAGTCATTAAATCTGACATCATTTCCAGGGGTTTATATTGACATCAAAAGTCTATATGCAGATTCTAGAACATTCCCGTATTAATATCCCAAGGTGTCTACTTTTCAAATTACAGTCCATGGTATGGATATTATATATTCTCACCTCAACTCTTCGTTGTGAATGAAGTTTACTCAGAGATTGAATCTAGTAAAAAGTCCCAGGGCTTGCCACTGATGTAAAAGATCGTACATCAAAAGTTCATGACATTTCAACGTCAATAATTCAGGAAAATAATTTCTCAAGTTGTAGTCTCAAATCGTACTTGCGAAGGAAGCCTGTTATTTATTCAAGGATTAATTCTTAGCAAAATCCTTCAAGCTTCCTATGGGTATGAGAAGTCCATGTGCAAATTTCTATGACAATCTAGTATCTATATTTCCTGGTATAAATTTCTACGTTTAAGTCGACGCATACCTCAATAATCTAGCTATAAGCATGAACTTATTTATGGTGAAAATTCAACCTGTAACATCCCCCAAACTTCTAGACCCCTAAGTTAGTTTTGTCATGACTAGGTCATGACAAAACCATAGGAAGAACCCAAGACCTTGTGAGCTTAGGTAAGAAAGAGAAAACCACCTTGGACTGCAAATAGCAATTTCCAATTACCAAGCTTAGGGTTGGACTTTAGGGCATCAACTTGACCATTTGACCCCACCATAGTATCCCTAACCCTTTAGGGGTCCCCTTAGGGCACCAAGGGCCCATTGGGGTCAACCAAAGAGGCCAAATTGACCAAAGTCAACCTAAACCCCAAATTGGTCAAAGTAGTCTATTTAGAGCCAATTAACCTTCACCATGTCAAATTGATCACACATCTAGGCATAGAATACCATAAGAGACCTAGTAGACCTAAAAGCCCCATCATGGGACCCCCAGGGGTGCAAATTGACTAAAATGCCCTTTTTAGGTCAAAATGGCAATTCTTCACAAAGTGCCCTAATTGACCATCACCATATTAAATTGACCCTACCCATAGTGTTATCATGTCATAGGGGACCCAGTGGACCAAAAAGCCCCATGACTGGGTCAACCCTAGGGCTCAATTTGACCAAAGTCAATTTAGCATGTTTTGGTCAAATCAGCTTAAATTGGGTCAACTAAGGCTCATATGACCAAATTGACCCCACCAGTAGTTTCTAAACCTAATTTGGAACCCAATGGACCCAAAAGCCTCATCCTAGGGTCAACCAATTGGTCAAATTGACCAAAAGTCAAACTTGCCCAATTTAGGTCAAATCTCTTAAACCTAGCCCAATCCCTTTGGGCTAACTCAATTGGGTGGTCAACCAGCCTAGTAGAACATTAAACACAAAGGGGAGTGGAAATTCGGCCATGGTGAGTAGGAGAGGGAAAATGGGGGTTTTCCCCAATTTTGGGAAGAGAAAAAGAGGCCATTCATGGCCATTAAGGAGTTACACCCCTTGGCCTCCCTCATTAACACTCCCATTCATCTCCTCTGCCGATTTAGAGGAGTTCCCAGCCGTTTCTAGGAAGAATTAAGACAGGGGGGATGCATTGGGTCGGTTAAGGGAGGAATATGAAGAGGCCATTAATGGCATTTTGAGGTTAAAGCCATCACCACCTTCAATCGACCCCCCCCCCCCCCCCCCGATCACCTTCAGAAGTCGGAGAGGAGAGAAACCCCCAAGAAATCTGAGGAGATCATGTTCTGTAGGCTTGGATCGGCATGGCACCACAACCACCCCGAGCTCCCATGGTGTACACGAGAACAACAAGGCGGCAAGCCCCACAGCAGGTCCATTTCCCTTCCCTGACCTCTGAGGAATAGATCTCAATCGCCGGCGGCTCGAATCGTGGCCAATCGGCCGTGAATCGAGCCAGCCAAGCCTCCCGTTGCTCGGGTTGGGCTTCTCCTCCCAGAACACGATTCCGGCCACCTCCGGCCGATCAAACACCGCTCATCGCCGGCCACCAGCTCAACGGAGGTGGTGGTGGCGTTGGTCGGCCGGGGCGGCGCTCAGGTGGCCGGGAAATCCAAGATCTAATCGGCCCAGGCGCGACAGATCCTACCGTTGGATTATTGGGGACGAAGGCCACGCGCGGTAGGATTGCGCCAAGATTCGTGTGCCTCCCTTAGTTAATTCATGATTTATGTGATCAAACATGCAGTAGTTAATTACTTCTTTTAAAAATACTTAGAGGCTTCTAGGGAAAAATTGTCCAACATCAAAGTTGGAGCCCCTGATGTCTAGTTTAATACAAAATTGAGTTCACTCGATTTGGAGTCCTGGTTAGGGCACATCACTCATTTTGGTAAGGTCTGTCCATAGAGTTAACCAGAGTTTGTTTTGGATGCCCACACCAATCCAGAACTCCAAATGACTTGAAATTTGGGGGGTAGGCTATTCTTATACATATGAAGGACATATCCAAAAATCAGAATTTTTGGAGAATATTTTTCTATAGTTTTTGGAAAAATTTAATAATCCATGTATGATTCAATTAGGTATCTTAAACACCTCAAAACCATTCCAAACTTGGATGTGTGGTCCTAGGGAGCATACCAGGTCTCTGGTTAAAATCTCATATTTTTTGGAGTTGATTTGGTAGGGTAATTATCAAAGTCAATCCTAGGCTCCCTAGGTTAGGGAAAAACTTTGGGTGAGTGCCCCCACTCTTCCACAAAGCCAATTGGCTTCAAATTTGGGGAGCACATCAACCTCACCCATGCCAACCCTTGGTTCAAATTTGGTGGTCATTGGAGGTGGTTTACCCTAGTAAATTGCAAAGGGGCTAATTGTTATTTGCACCCCATTTAGGCATCCTAAAGAACCCCAACCCTCACCAAATGTTGGTAGGACCTTGGGTGACCATTCACAATCCTCTGGCCAAAGTGTTGGGTAGATTGGACTTGGACAAGGTAGGGAATTCTCCTTGGACATTTGTTTGCTTAAGGGTTAATTTAGGGTAAAAGTGGACTTAGGCTAATTTTGGAGAGTTGAGGGGCTTCCTCCCACTGATTGAAGGAGTGGCTTTGGTCACTGACTTGGGGTGTATGGGACACCCCAAGGAGCCAATCTTGGAAGAGTTGGGCTTGGTATGCCCTTAAACCCTAGTGGTTAACCCTAGGGTGCCCTTTAAGGCTTTGTGAAGGACATAGGGGTGTTTGCCCTTAGAGAGAAGTGTAATAGCCTCCCCTGAGTTCTATGAGTGTTATAACACCCTCACAAGAAGTTTGGGTGGATTTGGGGAAGTATTGACCATAACCCTAGGTTAAACCCTAAAGGGGTGCAGTTAGAGGCCAATGAAGGAAGAGGGGTCAAACCTTAATGGTTTGACTTAAAATTTTGGGGAAGTGTTCATGGTAACCAGAGAGTACTACCGTGAGAAATTGGTGGGGTTTGGAGTTGCCAACCCTAGGGAATAAATCTTTGGGTAGATTTGTAAATATTTAGGTTTTGGGGATTTAGGAAGAATTAGTACTTAGTAATTAACCATCTTCTGTCACCAACTTAGTTTTGATGTTATTAATCCCTGGAGATTCTATTAGAACCATTGGAAAACTTTTGGAGGTCCAAATTGTAATTATTCATATTGTTGACAATTTTTGGGATGAACAATTGTAGGGTGTTAGTTTTCTGTAATTGCATGAAACTTTGCTGGATGACATTTCATACCATTATGAACCCACAGTATTTTCCTCATAATTTATGGATTAATATTTTATGTACCTCTAGTTCAATTTGGAATTAATTGCAAATATATCCTTTGTGGAAATTACAAATGTAACCTCTATGGAATATGGTCAAATTTTCTAGGGCTGAATATTTTAGTATGAATCACCTCTGTATAAATTTGCATAAGGTTTGGAGTTCATATGAGGGTACCCTCTTTGGAAATAATTGGAAATAAATGGGTTTTGGAATTTTTAAAAATAGTAACTCTTACTGGAATTTCCTAAAATTTCAAAGCTACTGATTACCAGGTACCATCTTTGCGTCGTTTCGAGTTAAAGTAAAGATTTTATGTGGATATCAAGATTTTAGCTTCGGAAGGCTTTATCCGGAGTTTGGCTCGTCGGAATTGAATTCTGACTCCGACGTTGGATTCGTAGCGCTGTTTTTCAGTTAAGGCGCGAATTTTGTGGGAATCCGAGTTGTTCTGGTCGCCCTCGTAGTTTAAGTAATAAGGGAATTAATTAATTAATTAAATATTAAATTAGGTTTTCACATAAATACCTAAAACATCTCCTCCTATTCTTCATCTTCTCCCTCGCTCAAAAGTAGCCGCCGAGCGAGAGAGGCGAGTGCGGAGTGTCGGATAGCTTCCGGCCGGCGGTTTCTAGGGCTGTAGTGGTCGGAATCGTGATTGGATTGAAGATTTGGAAAGCTCTCGGCGAGATCTTCGTTCTAGCGGTAAGCTTTTTCTCGTTTCGAGGAGTTTTGGGAGATTTGGCGGTGACCTAACTCTTCCTTTTGGTCCGAATCGTTCCAGGATTTTCGTGCTTGAGTGTTTCCTTAGCCTTCGGAGCGGAGGATCTCGAGTTTTGCAAGGTTAAGGCAAGTGGTTTCTTCCTCTTTCTCTCTTGATTCTTTTGACGATTGGTTTGCTCGTTTTGAGCTCTTGTCATGCTGATTAGCAAGAGTTTTGTGTGTTTGGTGTAGTAACTTATGATCTAGAACCTCCCCTTGATTTTCTCCTCTTCAATCTTACCCTAGTATCTAATTTTCCTTGGAGAAAACCGTGAGCTGAATAAATTCCATTTTTCTTGCTGATTCTAGCTTACTCGAGAAATTGCCTGTCTTGTCTCGAGAAATCCTTTCCATGTCCCGAGAAATTGCATGTCTTGTCTCGAGAAGTCCTTTCCATGTCTCGAGAAATCCCTTGCTTTGTCTCGAGAATTCCTTTGATGTCTCGAGAAATCACCCTTCGTATCTCGAGAGACTGCCTTTTTCTCGAGATTTCAACCTTCTATTTCTCGAGAAGTCCTCAATTTGAGGTGGTTTTTTTGTGTGGTTTCTGGTGGTGGGATTTCAAAATTTTGGACGGGGCCACCATCCAAGTGCACCCGAGGGGACACGAGATTCAAACATAAAAACCACCGCCAGGGGCGCTGCCCCTTGGACCCCATTAGGGGCTCTGCCCCTAAGACCCCGCCAGGGGCGCGGCCCCTTGGAACCCCGCCCGGAACGCATGTGATTTCGTCGAGTTTTTATGTTTGAATCTCGTGTCCCCTCGGGTGCACTTGGATGGTGGCCAGTGACCTTTCGGTGCTCCTGATCTCGAATCCCTCTCGTTTGAACTTTTCTTTTTACTCGTTGTGGTCTGTTAACATTTGAGTTACTCTTATGATTCATATTGATCGATGTGTACTTCGACTTGACCCTATTTCTTAGGGCCTTCCAGTGATTATCCTTTCGGGCAGCGTCCCGTGTTTAATTAAAATATAATTAATAAGAACTACTGTATTTAGCCTTGCACGGTAGTCGTGTTTGGGGGATAGTGGGGGAATGTTATAGCCTTGCACGGTAGTCGTGTTTGGGTGGTTGGGTCTAGTGGTACCCCCACCTGGTTTTGGGCTTTGGGTAGCGGAGGTAGTTAACCGCTCCCGTATAATTTGAGCTGATCAGTCTCATTAATTGATGAAACTAAATAAATGAACGTGTTGTTCCTCTTTAGATATTTAGTGCACTTGATGCTTGTTGGTTCTTTGTTCAGAGCTTTCTTTCGGTAAATTTGGTTTGGGTTGGTACCCCTTATGCCTTGCTTATTTTTCTGCTAGTTTTCTGCCACTTGTAATTCCTTGCTGAGGCGTTCTTTGTTTTATTGAATGCCTCAGGTTCAGAGCCGTAACGGCTAGTGGTGTAGCCTGAAGTTCAGAGTTTTAGTAGCTGTTCACCCCGCTGTTGCGAGGTAGTTGTTTTTAGTTACTTCTTGTGCTCAGACATACTAGTTGGTGCCAATGGGTTAGTGTCATGTTGTTGACGCCCATTGTGCCCCTTTTTATACTTTATAGATTATTTGCCAGATTATGCCACTACTTTTAGATCTTGTGTATCTTACCCTCTGGGAATGATTTATGCTAGGTGCACTATAGTTATAAAATGGATTTTCTTCATCCTCATTGCATTCTTTCTAACTGAAACCCTTAACTTTAAAGTCGCCTAAAGGTATTTTCTACTCTTACAGTACGCCTAGTTATGTGCATATCATTTACTTCATGCTCCGTCGTTTGCATACATGTAGGACTTTAAGTAAACTAAATCAAGTACTTTCCGCTGCAATTATATATACTTTCTCGGTGGACTAGTTGATCCACGAACTGAGAGACACAGTTCTTATCTCAAAACCCCTGATAAATGATTTCAAATGATGACTTATCATATAATCAAGTTTGTTTAGTTAAGTAATAGGTTCCCGCCTGAGCGTCTACAGTTGTCTCTTGTATGACGTGGCATCATGACGTGTATTTTCTCTTACTCTGATATTCTTAAATTCGGAGAAAATGCGGGTTGTGACATCTTGTCATCTGCTTTTGTATTACCCCTTGATTGTTCTCCGCTTCCTCCTCCCCATACGGTGCCTAGGAGCCTTTGGGGGAGGGGTGGGGAATTGGCTGAGTCATGTTTGACTGACGGTCGGTGGACCTTATCATTTTAGGAGACCGCGGCGGCGGGGCAGCACCAGAGGCCGGTGCAAGTGGAGGCGGGGCATTCTAGCACAGGAGCACCGATGACGGGATCCGTGAGTGTTAGTTTTAGTTGATTTGCTTCCGCGAGTGATCTTTGTAGTGAGGCTATTATGTATCGGGCAGAAGCCCTTGTTATCTTATCTTTTTGTTTCAGTTATGTATGTGGACATCTCTTGATGGTTTAAATTATATGTGGTGTGGACTTGGCCTTTTAGTTATTTAAGCTTTACTTTTCTCTGTGATCGAATTGGCCGGCAGGATCGGTGTAGCCGCCGAGCGAGAGAGGCGAGTGCGGAGTGTCGGATAGCTTCCGGCCGGCGGTTTCTAGGGCTGTAGTGGTCGGAATCGTGATTGGATTGAAGATTTGGAAAGCTCTCGGCGAGATCTTCGTTCTAGCGGTAAGCTTTTTCTCGTTTCGAGGAGTTTTGGGAGATTTGGCGGTGACCTAACTCTTCCTTTTGGTCCGAATCGTTCCAGGATTTTCGTGCTTGAGTGTTTCCTTAGCCTTCGGAGCGGAGGATCTCGAGTTTTGCAAGGTTAAGGCAAGTGGTTTCTTCCTCTTTCTCTCTTGATTCTTTTGACGATTGGTTTGCTCGTTTTGAGCTCTTGTCATGCTGATTAGCAAGAGTTTTGTGTGTTTGGTGTAGTAACTTATGATCTAGAACCTCCCCTTGATTTTCTCCTCTTCAATCTTACCCTAGTATCTAATTTTCCTTGGAGAAAACCGTGAGCTGAATAAATTCCATTTTTCTTGCTGATTCTAGCTTACTCGAGAAATTGCCTGTCTTGTCTCGAGAAATCCTTTCCATGTCCCGAGAAATTGCATGTCTTGTCTCGAGAAGTCCTTTCCATGTCTCGAGAAATCCCTTGCTTTGTCTCGAGAATTCCTTTGATGTCTCGAGAAATCACCCTTCGTATCTCGAGAGACTGCCTTTTTCTCGAGATTTCAACCTTCTATTTCTCGAGAAGTCCTCAATTTGAGGTGGTTTTTTTGTGTGGTTTCTGGTGGTGGGATTTCAAAATTTTGTCACTGGCCACCATCCAAGTGCACCCGAGGGGACACGAGATTCAAACATAAAAACCACCGCCAGGGGCGCTGCCCCTTGGACCCCATTAGGGGCTCTGCCCCTAAGACCCCGCCAGGGGCGCGGCCCCTTGGAACCCCGCCCGGAACGCATGTGATTTCGTCGAGTTTTTATGTTTGAATCTCGTGTCCCCTCGGGTGCACTTGGATGGTGGCCAGTGACCTTTCGGTGCTCCTGATCTCGAATCCCTCTCGTTTGAACTTTTCTTTTTACTCGTTGTGGTCTGTTAACATTTGAGTTACTCTTATGATTCATATTGATCGATGTGTACTTCGACTTGACCCTATTTCTTAGGGCCTTCCAGTGATTATCCTTTCGGGCAGCGTCCCGTGTTTAATTAAAATATAATTAATAAGAACTACTGTATTTAGCCTTGCACGGTAGTCGTGTTTGGGGGATAGTGGGGGAATGTTATAGCCTTGCACGGTAGTCGTGTTTGGGTGGTTGGGTCTAGTGGTACCCCCACCTGGTTTTGGGCTTTGGGTAGCGGAGGTAGTTAACCGCTCCCGTATAATTTGAGCTGATCAGTCTCATTAATTGATGAAACTAAATAAATGAACGTGTTGTTCCTCTTTAGATATTTAGTGCACTTGATGCTTGTTGGTTCTTTGTTCAGAGCTTTCTTTCGGTAAATTTGGTTTGGGTTGGTACCCCTTATGCCTTGCTTATTTTTCTGCTAGTTTTCTGCCACTTGTAATTCCTTGCTGAGGCGTTCTTTGTTTTATTGAATGCCTCAGGTTCAGAGCCGTAACGGCTAGTGGTGTAGCCTGAAGTTCAGAGTTTTAGTAGCTGTTCACCCCGCTGTTGCGAGGTAGTTGTTTTTAGTTACTTCTTGTGCTCAGACATACTAGTTGGTGCCAATGGGTTAGTGTCATGTTGTTGACGCCCATTGTGCCCCTTTTTATACTTTATAGATTATTTGCCAGATTATGCCACTACTTTTAGATCTTGTGTATCTTACCCTCTGGGAATGATTTATGCTAGGTGCACTATAGTTATAAAATGGATTTTCTTCATCCTCATTGCATTCTTTCTAACTGAAACCCTTAACTTTAAAGTCGCCTAAAGGTATTTTCTACTCTTACAGTACGCCTAGTTATGTGCATATCATTTACTTCATGCTCCGTCGTTTGCATACATGTAGGACTTTAAGTAAACTAAATCAAGTACTTTCCGCTGCAATTATATATACTTTCTCGGTGGACTAGTTGATCCACGAACTGAGAGACACAGTTCTTATCTCAAAACCCCTGATAAATGATTTCAAATGATGACTTATCATATAATCAAGTTTGTTTAGTTAAGTAATAGGTTCCCGCCTGAGCGTCTACAGTTGTCTCTTGTATGACGTGGCATCATGACGTGTATTTTCTCTTACTCTGATATTCTTAAATTCGGAGAAAATGCGGGTTGTGACATCTTGTCATCTGCTTTTGTATTACCCCTTGATTGTTCTCCGCTTCCTCCTCCCCATACGGTGCCTAGGAGCCTTTGGGGGAGGGGTGGGGAATTGGCTGAGTCATGTTTGACTGACGGTCGGTGGACCTTATCATTTTAGGAGACCGCGGCGGCGGGGCAGCACCAGAGGCCGGTGCAAGTGGAGGCGGGGCATTCTAGCACAGGAGCACCGATGACGGGATCCGTGAGTGTTAGTTTTAGTTGATTTGCTTCCGCGAGTGATCTTTGTAGTGAGGCTATTATGTATCGGGCAGAAGCCCTTGTTATCTTATCTTTTTGTTTCAGTTATGTATGTGGACATCTCTTGATGGTTTAAATTATATGTGGTGTGGACTTGGCCTTTTAGTTATTTAAGCTTTACTTTTCTCTGTGATCGAATTGGCCGGCAGGATCGGTGTTTTGTAGTGGCGACCATCCCGAGTGAGGGTGTCACCGCAAAACGGCGGTTCTGGGCCTAAGACCCGGTGGTTTTTGCAAAAAAAAAATGGGGTCTTACAAGTGGTATCAGAGGGAACCTCGATCCGAAGAAAAGAAGTCCACAAACCCTGGGCCACCCCGCGCGAGCTTAGTTTGAGGACAAACTAGCAGCGGAAGCAATGGTGTGCCCATAAGGGAAATCACATGAAAAGTTCCACTTATAACTGAATATTCCTTAGCAAAGTCCCTTACGAGTGTAATCTTTCTTATGTAGCCTGCGACAGAACCTACACCGCAGCATGGAGTTCCACCGACTCCGAACGTCGTCCCACCACCACCGGCTCCTACCCCGTTCCAGCAGACGGAGTTGGGACAGACACTGACTGCCATTCTAGAGACTTTCAGGGCACAGCAGGCACCAGCTCCTCAGCAAAACCCCGGGGCCAATTGGCTGAGCATCTTTCGAGGTCTCTCCCCACCTGCATACATCGGGACAGAGACCGTTGTGAGGACCGAGGAATGGGTAGACATCATGGAGGAGATGCTGACGGGAATCCAGTGCCCGGCAGATATGGAGGTGCCATTGGTGGTTTCGTGCTTGGAATCCCATGCCAAGAGATGGTGGAAGAGGTTCCTGGCTACAGCTTATCCGGGACTGGAGGCAGCGGATGTTTTGTGGGATGATTTCAAGGCGGCACTGCTGGAGCATTTTGTGCCGCAGTCTGCAAGGGATGATCTGGAGGATAGGTTTTTGCAGTTGCGACAGGGGAGTAGGACAGTCCTGGAGTATCACCAGGAGTTTACCCACCTATCCCGGTTTGCGGTATCATATCAGCTAGATGACGCGGGATATGCAAAGAGGTTCTATAAGGGCCTTCGTGATGAGATGAGGCAGGCCCTCCTCTTCGTCTCCGACGGCAGTATGGCGAAGATCCTGGAGATGGCCAAGAAGCTGGAAGGAGACCAGCAAGCTGTTCGTGGGAGAAAGAGACCAATGGAGGAACAGGGACGAAGTGGCAGAAGGGACCAGCCGAGAGGCCGAGACGCTGGAGAAGGAAAGACGGAGGTCCGACCCCGCCAGGGGGAGAGACAGGTGCAAAGGGAGCCGGTAGTGCTGGCCCCTTAGCCTCTGCAGATGAGGGAAATGCCAAAGATTGGAGGAGGTGGGACACCTCCGGAGTGCTTTCACTGCCACCAGATCGGCCACATCAAGAGAAACTTCCCCCAGAGGAATGCACCACCAGCATTACAGGCAGCACCACAGAGCCATCATCTTGGGGGCCGAGGACGTGGTCGAGGTCATGGATTTCAGGGCGATGATCGGAGACAGTACAGGGAACAGGCATATGCCCTAGACTTGGCAAGGCCCCGGGACCCAGCAAGGGTCATCACAAGTACTTTGATGCATTTCCATTTAAATTGATAATGCCGTATAAGTTTTAGCTTTGCCTTAGCATTGAATCAAACAACAAAACCCTCAGGTTTAGTACCCGTTTATGGCAAACCTGCTTTCACCTTGTTCGATACGGGTGCCTCGCACTCGTTCGTCTCGGCTAAGTTTATCGAGGACCTGGACCAAGTCCAACACTTCAAAAGCGACTATAGGAGGGTGCGATTTCCGGACGGATCGGAGGTTCTAACAAATACAACGTGCATCATGAGTCTGGAAATTGGAGGGAGACTGTTCGAGGCCCCGACAACTGTACTGAAGATGAGGGACTACGACCTGATCCTGGGCATGAGTTGGTTATACGAGAACCAGGCAAGGATTGAATGCCCGACAAGGAGGATCGTGCTAAGGCATGGAGACGGTGAAGTAGTGTTCGAAGGTACTCAACCCACTTCTCGTCTCTTTTTGTCATATGTTCAGGCCGTCAAGGCCCATCTGCAGGGAGACGAGGTTTATCAGGTGCTCTTCGAGGCGACTGAAGTCAAGGACTCGGTGTCAAGTATCCCGGTTGTACGAGATTTCACGGATGTATTTCCGGAGAAGCTTCCCGGGCTGCCACCGCACCGCGAGAAGGATTTCCAGATCCAGCTGGTGCCAGGGGCAAAGCTGGTGTCCAAAGCTCCTTATCGGATTCCCCCGAAGGAGTTGGTAGAGTTTCGAAGCCAGCTGCAGGAGCTGGTAGAAGCTGGGTTCGTTAGGCCGAGTTCCTCACCCTGGGGAGCTCAGGTGTTGTTCGTGAAGAAGAAGGATGGGACGCTCAGATTATGCATCGACTACAGAGCTCTGAATAGGCTGACGGTGCGGAACACATACCCTCTGCCAAGAATAGACGAGCTCTTTGACCAGCTAGAAGGAGCACACTGCTTCTCGAAGCTGGATTTGAGGTCAGGGTATTATCAGCTAAGGATCCAGGAGGAGGATATCCCGAAGACGGCTTTCAGCAGCCGATACGGATTGTACGAGTTCACTGTGATGTCGTTCGGGCTCACAAATGCACCATCAGCATTTATGAGCCTGATGAACCGGGTGTTCGAGCCTTATCTCGACATCTTTGTCATTGTGTTCATCGACGACATCCTCATCTACTCAAGGACGGAGGAGGAGCATGCACGGCATTTGTCACTAACCTTGGAGAAGCTTCGGGAGCATCGGTTGTATGCGAAGTTCTGCAAGTGCCCATTTTGGTTGAAAGAGGTGGCCTTCCTAGGCCATATCATCAATGGAGCTGGCTTAGCAGTGGACCCAGCAAAGATTCAGGCAGTACGGGATTGGCCACCGCTGAAGACGGCCATCGACGTGAGGAGTTTCTTGGGACTTGTCGGCTACTACCGGAAGTTTGTTGAGGGATTTTCTCAGATAGCCCTCCCGCTCACATCCCTGACAAAGAAGGATGCTGCTTTTACTTGGACGCCACAGTGTGAGGCAGCCTTCTAGGAGCTGAAGGGTCGGCTTACTTCGGCTCCCAACCTTGCCCTTCCGTCGGGAAAGGAAGGATTTCAGGTGTATACGGATGCGTCATATCAGGGGATGGGTGCCGTTCTGATGCAGAATGGACACGTGATAGCTTACGCCTCCCGCCAGTTGAAGAGCCATGAGCGGAATTACCCGGTGCATGACTTGGAAATGGGAGCAGTTGTGTTCGCTCTCAAGATTTGGTGACACTACCTTTATGGTGTCCACTGCGACATATTTTCAGATCACAAGAATCTGAAGTATGTGGATACGCAGAAGGAGCTGAATATCCGGCAGAGGCGATGGGTGGAGTTCTTATCAGACTACCAGTACACGATGCATTACCACCCAGGGAAGGCGAATGTAGTAGCAGACGCGTTGAGCAGGAGAGCTACTACGTCAGGAGCAGAGCCTAAGTTGATGGCCATGGAGTTAGTACAGATGTTCGAGGATATGCAAATCTCCCTAGTATCTGAAGATGATCCGGAGCTGTACGAGGAGTACTTAGCGGCGACGGGTACCACTTACGACATTCGAGACCGCATCAGGAAAGGGCAGAGGCAGGATGCCAAGCTGGAGCCGATATTCAGAGCCTTGGAGACAGGCTCAGCCGGAGATTATTCGCTGAAGGACGGCCTGTTGAGTTTTAGAGGTCGAGTGTATATACCGGCAGGGGATCAGATTTGGGAGGATATTATGGCAGAGGCTCATTGCAGTAGATATTCAGTGCACCCGGGTATTACCAAGATGACGACGGATTTGAAGAAGACCATGTACTGGCCGGGTATGAAGAGAGACATCGTCTATTTTGTGACCCACTGCGAGACCTGCCAACTCGTGAAGGCAGAGTGTCGAAACCCAGCAGGATTGTTGCAACCCCTGCCGGTGCCGGAATGGAAGTTCGACGACATTGCGATGGATTTTATACACGGTCTTCCCCGATCTCGTGCGGGAAATGACTTGATTTGGGTGATCGTCGACAGACTGACGAAGGTAGCCAGGTTTATTCCGATCAGGAAGGATGATTCGGTCAGAGTTTTGGTACGGAAGTTTGTGGAGCAGTTTGTCCGATATCATGGTGTGCCGAGGACGATCGTGTCAGATCGAGATGGACGTTTTACGTCGAGGGAGTGGAGAGCGGTGCAGGCCTACCTAGGCACCCGGTTGACCTTTAGTACAGCATTTCACCCCCAGACAGACGGGCAAACAGAGCGCACCAATCGGACCCTGGAGGATCTTTTACGCCTTTGCATTCTGGACCGCGGGGAACCATGGGAGAGACTGTTACCGTTAGTCGAGTTCTCATACAACAACAGTCACCAGGCTAGTATAGGCAAAGCGCCTTACGAGGCATTATACCGGCGGAGGTGCAGGACACCATTGTCTTGGATCCAGGATGAGGATCCCAAGGCTCTTGGCCCAGAGTTCGTGGAGGACACGGAGGCCCGGGTGAGGCTGATTCGAGATAGGATGCTGGAGGCCCAGAGCAGGCAGGCCAAGTATTACGATGCGCGTCATCGTATGGTGGAGTTCCAAGTGGGAGATCGAGTTTTCTTGAAGATACGTCCGATGCATGGAGTCTCAAGGGTTCGTGGGCGGAAGAAGCTCAGTCCGAGGTATATGGGGCCCTATAGGATCCTGGAGCGGATCGGCCCCTTGGCTTACAGACTGGAGCTACCGCCGGAGTTAGAGGGACTGCACGACGTATTCCACGTCTCCTCACTTAGGAAGGCTCTACTTCGGCCAGAGCAGCAGGTATCTACTTCAGAAGGGCCAGTAGCTACTGATCGGTTGATTCACCTGGAACCAGTTCGGATAGACGACACGGAGCTACGAGTCTTGCGGCGCAAGAAGGTTCCGCTGGTCAATGCCCTGTGGAGGAATCATGGACAGGAAGAGCACACTTGGGAGCCACTGGACTTGATGCAGCAAAAGTACCCACAGCTTTTTACGACAGGTACAATTTTTAACTTTTCGGGGATGTTACTTTTCTTACTTACAATAGGAACCCCACAGGCTTAACCTGAATTTCGGTGACAAAATTTTTGTTTTTATGTATTGGCATTTGTAACATCCCCCAAACTTCTAGACCCCTAAGTTAGTTTTGTTATGACTAGGTCATGACAAAACCATAGGAAGAACCCAAGACCTTGTGAGCTTAGGTAAGAAAGAGAAAACCACCTTGGACTGCAAATAGCAATTTCCAATTACCAAGCTTAGGGTTGGACTTTAGGGCCTCAAATTGACCATTTGACCCCACCATAGTATCCCTAACCCTTTAGGGGTCCCCTTAGGGCACCAAGGGCCCATTGGGGTCAACCAAAGAGGCCAAATTGACCAAAGTCAACCTAAATCCCAAATTGGTCAAAGTAGCCTATTTAGAGCCAATTAACCATCACCGTGTCAAATTGATCACACATCTAGGCCTAGAATACCATAAGAGACCAATTAGACCTAAAAGCCCCATCATGGGACCCCCAGGGGTGCAACTTGACCAAAATGCCCTTTTTAGGTCAAAATGGCAATTCTTCACAAAGTGCCCTAATTGACCATCACCATATTAAATTGACCCTACCCATAGTGTTATCATGTCATAGGGGACCCAGTGGACCAAAAAGCCCCATGACTGGGTCAACCCTAGGGCTCAATTTGACCAAAGTCAATTTAGCCTATTTTGGTCAAATCAGCTTAAATTGGGTCAACTAAGGCTCATATGAGCAAATTGACCCCACCAGTAGTTTCTAAACCTAATTTGGAACCCAATGGACCCAAAAGCCCCATCGTAGGGTCACCCAATTGGTCAATTTGACCAAAAGTCAAACTTGCCCAATTTAGGTCAAATCTCTTAAACCTAGCCCAATCCCTTTGGGCTAACTCAATTGGGTGGTCAACCAGCCTAGTAGACTAGCATTAAACACAGAGGGGAGTGGAAATTCTGCCATGGTGAGTAGGAGAGAGAAAATGGGGGTTTTCCCCAATTTTGGGAAGAGAAAAAGAGGCCATTCATGGCCATTAAGGAGTTACACCCCTTGGCCTCCCTCATTAACACTCCCATTCATCTCCTCTGCCGATTTAGAGGAGTTCCCAGCCGTTTATAGGAAGAATTAAGACAGGGGGGCTGCATTGGGTCGGTTAAGGGAGGAATATGAAGAGGCCATTAATGGCATTTTGAGGTTAAAGCCATCACCACCTTCAATCGACCCCCCCCCCCCCCCCCCCCCCCCATCACCTTCAGAAGTCGGAGAGGAGAGAAACCCCCAAGAATCAGAGGAGATCGTGTTCTGTAGGCTTGGATCGGCATGGCAACACAACCACCCCGAGCTCCCATGGTGTACACGAGGACAACAAGGCGGCAAGCCCCACAGCAGGTCCATTTCCCTTCCCTGACCTCTGAGGAATAGATCCCAATCGCCGGCGGCTCGAATCGTGGCCAATCGGCCGTGAATCGAGCCAGCCAAGCCTCCCGTTGATCGGGTTGGGCTTCTCCTCCCAGAACACGATTCCGTCCACCTCCGGCCGATCAAACACCGCTCATCGTCGGCCACCACCTCAACGGAGGTGGTGGTGGCGTTGGTCGGCCGGGGCGGCGCTCAGGTGGCCGGGAAATCCAAGATCTAATCGGCCCAGGCGCGGCAGATCCTAGCCGTTGGCTTATCGGGGACGAAGGCCACGCGCGGTAGGATTGCGCCAAGATTCGTGCGCCTCCCTTAGTTAATTCATGATTTCTGTGATCAAACATGCAGTAGTTAATTAATTCTTTTAAAAATACTTAGAGGCTTCTAGGGAAATATTGTCCAACATCAAATTTGGAGCCCCTGATGTCTAGTTTAATACAAAATTGAGTTCACTCGATTTGGAGCCCTGGTTAGGGCACAGCACTCATTTTGGTGAGGTCTGTCCATATGGCTAACTAGAGATTGTGTTGGATGCCCACACCAATCCAGAACTCCAAATGACTTGAAATTTGGGGGGTAGGCTATTCTTATACATATGAAGGACATATCCAAAAATCAGAATTTTTGGAGAAACTTTTTCTATAGTTTTTGGAAAAATTTAATAATCCATGTATGATTCAATTAGGTGTCTTAAACACCTCGAAACCATTCCAAACTTGGATGTGTGGTCCTAGGGAGCATACTAGGTCTCTGGTTAAAATCTCATATTTTTTGGAGTTGATTTGGTAGGGTAATTATCAAAGTCAATCCTAGGCTCCCTAGGTTAGGTAAAAACTTTGGGTGAGTGCCCCCATTCTTCCACAAAGCCAATTGGCTTCAAATTTGGGGAGCACATCACCCTCACCCATGCCAACCCTTGGTTCAAATTTGGTGGCCATTGGAGGTGGTTTACCCTAGTAAATTGCAAAGGGGCTAATTGCTATTTGCACCCCATTTAGGCATCCTAAAGAACCCCAATCCTCACCAAATGTTGGTAGGACCTTGGGTGACCATTCACAATCCTCTGGCCAAAGTGTTGGGTAGATTGGACTTGGACAAGGTAGGGAATTCTCCTTGGACATTTGTTTGCTTAAGGGTTAATTTAGGGTAAAAGTGGACTTAGGCTAATTTTGGAGAGTGGAGGGGCTTCCTCCCACTGATTGAAGGAGTGGCTTTGGTCACTGACTTGGGGTGTATGGTACACCACAAGGAGCCAATCTTGGAAGAGTTGGGCTTGGTATGCCCTTAAACCCTAGTGGTTAACCCTAGGGTACCCTTTAAGGCTTTGTGAAGGACATAGGAGTGTTTGCCCTTGGAGAGAAGTGTAATAGCCTCCTCTGAGTTCTATGAGTGTTATAACACCCTCACAAGAAGTTTGGATGGATTTCGGGATGTATTGACCATAACCCTAGGTTAAACCCTAAAGGGGTGCAGTTAGAGGCCAATGAAGGAAGAGGGGTCAAACCTTAATGGTTTGACTTGAAATTTTGGGGAAGTGGTCATGGTGACCAGAGAGTACTACTGTGAGAAATTGGTGGGGTTTGGAGTTAGCAACCCTAGGGAATAAATCCTTGGGTAGATTTGTAAATATTTAGGTTTTGGGATTTAGGAAGAATTAGTACTTAGTGATTAACCATCTTCCTTCACCAACTTAATTTTGATGTTATTAATCCATGGAGATTCTATTAGAACCATTGGAAACTTTTGGAGGTCCAAATTGTAATTATTAATATTGTTGACAATTTTTGGGATGAACAATTTTAGGGTGTTAGTTTTCTGTAATTGCATGAAACTTTGCTGGATGGCATTGCATACCATTATGAACCCACAGTATTTTTCTCATAATTTATGAATTAATATTTTTGGTACCTCTAGTTCAATTTGGAATTCATTGCAAATATATCCTTTGTGGAAATTACAAATGTAACCTCTATAGAATATGGTAAAATTTTGTAGGGTTGAATATTTTAGTATGAATCACATTTGCATAAGGTTTGGAGTTCATATGAGGGTACCCTCTTTGGAAATAATTGGAAATAAATGGGTTTTGGAATTTTTAAAAATAGTAACTCTTGCTGGAATTTCCTAAAATTTCAAAGCTACTGATTACCAGGTACCCTTGATTTATGTACAAATGGTGGTAGGCAGTGGAAGTCAGAAAAGTATACTTGTACTTCAAACCTTAGGAAGTTGTATTTTGGAAAAAAATATTTTAAATATTAATAATGTTGGGAAAATTATGAAACTCTGGAATTGACCTTAAATAAGTAACATGGACCACCAATAAAAATTATTGGGTCATAGAGTTGATTATTTAGTGTACCTCCCTTCATGAGCATCAAAACGTTAAGGGTGGTCTGCGTTTAGCAATTTAGCAACTTTGCGGTTAAGGGTCAAATTGGTGGGCATTGATTGGAGATGTGTGGGCTGAATGGTGATCATATGACTGTGTAAGGGCCCCTGGAGTTAATTAGGGTTTGACGAGTCCTAGGGTGGTGGGGTGCCACCCTCGGGGTAGGTCGTCCTGGGATTGACGTAAAATCGTCTTTTCCCCTTTAGTGTCTTAAAGCACTTAGGAGTAAACCAAGTAGAAGTATTAAGAGGGTTTTCTTGAGGGTAGTCACCAATAATCCTAAGTGTTTTGGGGTGGGAGTCTTGGGGTGTCATCCTAGTATGACTCCTAACACCGCAGTGAGCCCCTCACAGGGTAACCCTCGGGAAGTCCAAGACTAACCTTAATGTATAGGAGTAAGTCTTTGTACAAGGTTAGCTTATAGCACACTCACCCACACCCCGTGGTATGGGAGTCTAGTCGGTTTAGTCCGGTGAGCTTGTGATTCTGAGTTGTTTGTTGGTGACGGGCGGGTTAGCCTGGGGAGCTTGTGGCTCGGGGTTTGTTGGAAGACATGTTGCATGTGCATAAGGTGGTGGGTCCTTTGTGTTGGTGATCGTTGCACCGACGTTGATACTTGGGCTCGGCAAGTGTGGTATTTACACTTAGCCATAAAAGTCTGGCGGTCCAGTCAGTAAGAGTACGCAGGCGCTCCGCGGGTTTGCGTTGAGGCGTACGATAGGTCTAGGTTAGGTAGTGCATATACCAACCTAGAGGTGGGCGAGGCCCAACCCACCACTTCCGTTTGCCACTACGGGAGTATCCTGGGAGTCTTGCTAGCTCCAAAAAGGGGGAACTAAAGGTTTATGCGCATAGAGTCGTAGTGAGTGAGTTGCACTTGTATGAACATAGCATAACTGCATACCTTGCATGACATAGCATAAAACATTGCATTTCAACCCCTACCCCTATCGTATAAGTCGGTTATGGGACTTCTTATACGATAGGCCCTGCTAAACGACCCCTTGGTCTATAGGTCTGATTGTGCATTCCTATAAATCAATGGTTACTTTTATAATACTTACTTGCCACCATACCTACTGCTTACTGTTCATCATATACTTTTACCATGCTGCTTCTATTTCCTGCTTCGTTTATATATATACACCTGTGTAGTTGTAGAATTCATCTTGTCATCTGCTTTTGTATTACCCCTTGAGTGTCCTCCGCTTCCTCCTCCCCACACGGTGCCTAGGAGCCTTTGGGGGAGGGGTGGGGAATTGGCTGAGTCATGTTTTACTGACGGTCGGTGGACCTTATCATTTTAGGAGACCGCGGAGACCGCGGAGACCGCACAGCACCAGAGGCCGGTGCAAGTGGAGGCGGGGCAGTCTAGCACAGGAGCACCGATGACAGGATCCGTGAGTGTTAGTTTTAGTTGATTTGCTTCCGCAAGTGATCTTTGTAGTGAGGCTATTATGTATCGGGCAGAAGCCCTTGTTATCTTATCTTTTTGTTTCAGTTATGTATGTGGACATCTCTTGATGGTTTAAATTATATGTGGTGTGGACTTGGCCTTTTAGTTGTTTAAGCTTTACTTTTCTTTGTGATCGAATTGGCCGGCAGGATCGGCGTTTTGTAGTGGCGACCATCCCGAGTGAGGGTGTCACCGCAAAACGACAGTTCTGGGCCTAAGACCCAGTGGTTTTTGCACACAAAAAAATGGGGTCTTACACAACCTAGGTGCACATATAGTAATCTTTCATGAATCCTTTCATACAGTTCAGCATCGACCAATACGTATGAGTCAATAAATCACCAAGTTCATTATACTCGTGAGATTATCATACTGAGTACAAACCATATCCAACCTCTAAAGTCATGATTTATGAGAGGTCGTATTTCCCCATATCACATAATACTCTCCAAACCATACATCATTCCTGGGGATTATAATAACATTTGTTCACCTCTTAAGATCGCGAGGGCCTATTGTTTGTTCCATTCTTATCCAGTCCATATCCGACTTAAACCTGCGTTGAGTCCATAATTCATGTCGGTTCTCTCTTGCGCTTTTCAAGAGTTTTACTCGTCAAATCTTTACTCGACATTAAAGTCATTAATCGTGTGTTACGACAATTGAGTTGAGATGGTAGAGGGTATATGAATATGATGTCGAGGCAATAATTATCACACCACCTTAACTGAGTGTAAAACTCTTTCCACAATCAGTGCTACATCAAGCTTAGGTTTTTTAAAGTGATTTCACAATTTTCTTTTGGATTTGCAAGTGATTCACACCATGACTTGTATTAGGGAAGGCATAATCGGTCCTTAGGTTGCGTACTAAGTAGTTATCTACGGCATTATGTTCAGACTTTGGAGATTCTCTCGAAGTCTTATACTGTTTTCCTTGTTCTCAAGAGTCGCATGCAAAGAATTTTCTAGGCGACCTGATCTATAATTTCAAGGACTTCATTTTCTATTTTCTTTGTTTACTTATCTGCATAACCTTAGAGCATCAAGGGGGGTGAATAATCATTCTTGAAAGTCTCTATGCTCTTATTCCGATTGAGTATTCATATCAGCCCCGTCATAGTATCAATAATTCTCCTTTCTTAAGACGAAGGAATTCTTTAAGGGTCTTGACTTCTAGGAAGGGTTGGTCATCAGACCGATTATGCACACTTCAAAATCTCTTCTTAAGTCAAGTAAAGTTGAATACTTCAAGGCTACCGCCGGCGCTAACGCTACCGCCGGCGCTTGCGCTACCGCCGGCGCTAGCCCGGATTAGGAAACGTTTTGCGCGGCAGGATCTTCAATCCGCGACAACATATTGCTCTATGCCTCTTATGCGCCATGCTACCGCCAGCGCTAGTAGTTACCGTCGGCGCTATCCCTGATTAAGAAACTTCTTGCGCGGCAGGATCTTCAATCCGCGGCAACCTTGCTTTTATTCCTTCTGTGTTCATCGCTACCGCTGGCGTTATCCGCTACCGTCGGGCGTTAGCGCCTTCTATAACAGCTCCTGGAATTGCGCTCTTCATCGCTAGCGCCCGGCTCTAGTTGCTACCGCCGGCGCTAGTGAGCCTCTTCGAATTTTGGCCTCAATTTTGGGGGCAGTCATCATGTGTACTCCTTGAGTCATGTGGACCTAGTAAATCTGCACACTTGAACACACAAGATCAAATACACATAGGATTTGTTATTCTCAAACCTAGGAGATGCGGAAGACCATGTTCCAACAGTGTTCACCACCACCTACACCAAGAGACCTTATCCTTTAACATATGAGGTCTCTGCTATGTTTTTTAACGAGCATTTCCAAAATAAGGTCTAGGGAACTCGAATTGGTATCTAACTGGACCCAATAAACAAAAGGGATTAGCCCCTGTACACTTCGGGATAAGATCCTGATATCATTATGATCTATTATCCTAAGTATTCACTCACTCCTTAGGGCATACAACTCTAGATTTGGAGTTCCATCCGAGGTCCATTGATATTCCACATATTTTTAGACCATTAAGGTTACTAATTATCGCAACCTTTTCATGATTATTCTATGGGCCATACAAAAAAGGGTCTTTTCTGAACTCGAATCCTTATCCAAACCCGGTGTTTGTCACGATGTTCGTTTCGGTGTAACCTAGTTATTGGTTTGGAGATTAAGTTTACGATTCTCCAACTGTCCACTAATGGTGTTCGTGCACTGAATATCTTGAGGTGGTCCTTCTCATTGGATAGGGAGTGATGATATCACTTGATATTAGAATTAAGGACGTCGGAGTTTTAAACTTTAGGTAACTATTTTCCAATAGACTCTTTGTTTAGTCACTTTGGGGGTCATAAGCCTTAATCCGTCTATGCCTGAGGTTGGTTTGGATTAGTGTACGCTATAAAATCATCTTGGTGCGTCAATCTAGAAAGATATCCTAGTTGGGTTGGCCTAACTCATTGATTAATGGACTGTTTTGTGTGATTTTTACACATGGGCACACCACTGCTTCCGCTGCTAGTTTGTCCTCAAACTAACTCGAGCGGGGGTGTCCCAGGGTTTGTGGACTTCTTTCTCGTTGGATCATTGTTCAAGTGACACCAGTTGTAAGATCCCTCTCCCGCACCTGGAGAGCATCCGGATCTTATGCCCAGAACCGCTGCCTTACGGTGACACTAACACCCGAGTTAGCTGCCTCCGCAAGACGTCGATCCTGCCGGCAGAACGATCAACAGGCCAAAAAGAGGTAAGAAGGAAAAATAAACAAAACCAAGTCCACAATCACACATTTATACAACGAAATATAAAAAGTTCATCAATGAGTACAACAAGTAAAGGAGAGAAAGGGCTTAAGCCTGGTACATATCCAAGCAAAGTACAAAAACTCTCTCACTCTACATCTATGCGGAAGCTAAACAAACTCTCAACTCTCGACACTTATCTTGTAGTAGAAGTAATGCGCGACATAAGCTCCTCAGGTCCTGTCTCCTCTTCTAGCTGGGGCTCCATCACCTCGAGTACCTACGGTCACAACCGACCGTTAGTCATAAAGAATAAGCCGGTTTTTGTCCCCGCCTCCCCCCGCGACTCCTAGGCACCGTGTGGGAGGACGAAGCGGAGGAAAAACAAGGGGTAATAGAAACAAGGCAGGTGACAAATGTCGAGACTAGTAGGGTATATAAATACTAAGCAAGTAAAGGTAACAATTCTATTCTAACCAGAGTAAGTACGACAGCAGATAGTAAAAGACAATGCAATATAAAGAAGAAGCTACGAAAGTAACCTTAACTTATATGCACACACAAAAGCACATAAGCTAAGGGATCTGTCAAGAAGTAAACTCATCGTATAAAAGAGCCCATACTGATTTATACGATGAGGTCTCTGTTTGTGCAGAATGCTATGCTATGATGTGCAATGCAATGATGCAATGTTTGTATTATTATTTCATACGCATGTAACTCACTCACACGTCTCTGTACGTACAGACCTTTAGTTCCCACTTTTCGGAGGTAGCTAACCTCTCGGGCACCTCCCGTCGTGGTCAAACGGTGGCAGAGGAGCGGGCGTCTCCTCACCTAGGTGGGTAAGTCACACTACCAGACCTAGGCCCTAACGTACGATGTGATACCGGTACCCGGTACTCACGAGCTCCTGCGTACTAAACTGAATTGGCCAGGCAGGGTTTAGGGAATTCGTCCGTCGGACGCGCAGTAAGACAACCTGGCCCCCATAAAACCACTAGCACTGCCGAGTCAACGAACTGCTGTCGGTGTGACGACTAAGACAGAACCGAAGACCCACCACATCTTACACACAAGCAACATGTAATAGTCATTTACTACCGAGCCTCCAGCTCGCAATTCTACATCAACATTTATAAAGTAGAGCTTACCGCTCGCCAGACTACACTAGTCTAATATTTAAACTACGAGCCTACCGCTAGCTAGACTACACTAGTCTTATATTTAAACTACGAGCCTACCGCTCGCTAGACTACACTAGTCTTATATTTAAACTACGAGCCTACCGCTCGCTAGACTACACTAGTCATATATTTAAACTACGAGCCTACCGCTCGCTAGACTACACTAGTCTTTCCTTATAACCCGAGCCAACCGCTCGCAGGACTATCCCAGCCCTTCCTTATAATCCGAGCCTACCGCTCGCAGGACTATCCCAGTCCTTCCTTATAACCCGAACCAACTGCTCGCAGGACTATCCCAGTCCTTCCTTATAACCCGAGCCAACCGCTCGCAGGACTATCCTGGTCCTTCCTTATAACGCGAGCCTACCGCTCGCAGGACTATCCTAGTCCTTCTTTATAAAATGCTCTGGTTTGGGATGGAAGCTAACGTACTTGTCACGTTCTCCTACTTAACTAGTCTTGTCTATAATTTAGTTGATCTTAGAAGCTTTAGGGTTAGCCTTGGACTTCAGGAGGGTTACCCAGTGAGGGGCTCGCAGCGGTATTGGGAAGTGTGGCGGGCTGACACCCCGAACTTCCTCTTCCCAAGACACTTAATCTTGTTGGTATCTACCCTTTTTTACTTGATCCCCATTATCCTCTCCAATTACATTAAATCTATAAAATGAGTTAAACTTGGCTCTTAGGATGGGGGAGTTCTTTTGAACTCCTACACCACTAATTATGACCGGGTGTTGACTCTCCCGTCGTCACATTCTAAGCTCGAGTTCCCTTCTTCACCGAGGAACTGCACACATTCAATTAGCATTCTCAACCTTACTTGGACCCACACTCCTATTCTTCGTCATCCTTAATCCAGGGTTTGCCTTAGATATTTCTCGACTTCTCCCTTGAGTATTTACCTTAAGATGGCTCACCGGCTAAGGGTAGTTTTACTTCCATATAATTATTTAACACTGACGAGTTGTCTGTGGGGCCCTTGATGAGGTCTAACCTCCTTTTTATATCATTATAAATTCCTGCACTTACAACTTTGCTAAACGCACCCTAACCCTCATTTCCCATGATGCCCCTTAGAGGTGTTCTTCCAAATAATATGAGCCTTCATAATAATCAAAGAGTTAACAGTTCTATGCGTGAAGGTCAGTGGTGGTCTAAATCATATAAATCAGTTTTACTATTCGCAGACCAAAACAAGATTGAGCTAGATTTGACTCCTATGATGCAATCTTGATCATATCATATCCAAATGAGTTCCAATTATTACCATAGGTTCGTAATGAGTAATTTAGGGGTTGACCAGAGTTTAACATATCTCTATTAAATTTGGCTTCCATTTAAGACCCCCTTATCCAAATGTCTTAGTCCAAATTACAAAGGGAGTACTCTAAATTTTTATCTAACCATGTGAGATTGTTTCTATTGATGTAACTCAATATAAAACCACAATTTCCAGAGGATTAACATTTTATGAGCTATATTACCATATTTTCAGAATTAATTGAAAACAAGGGTTTTCACTTGGTTTGTGAAGTGACTGCTGTATAAATTCATCAACATGATTTGAATTAATTTCTAGAGATCCATAACTTGAAAATATCACTATATCCAGAGATTTGGAATTTTACAAACTACTTTACCCAATTAATTTAATTAATTACAAAAGGGGGGTTTTTCCTCAATATATTGATAGTTACTACAGAGATTCATCTAAAAATTCTAGGAAAATGTACAGAGATATAGGATCACCAAGGGAATCTACTAGAATAATTTCATAATTTTCCAAGTAGTATTTATCCATAATTACTATTTAATACAAATAGTGTGCCAATAAGGGATTACACTACAGCTACCATTTATATGTCTCTATAAATTCTTAGAAAATTAACCTAGTACAATAATCATCTAGAAACACCAAATCCAAATTTTCATAATTTACCAGGAAATATTTATCCATAATTACTATTTATTTCCAATGGTGTGCCAATTAGGGATTACACTGCAACTACCATTTATATGTCTCTATAAATTCTGAGAAATTAGCCTAGTACAATAATCATATAGAAACACCAAATCCAAAGTTTCATAATTTACCAGGGAGTATTTATCCATAATTACTATTTATTACAAATGGTGTGCCAATAAGGGATTACACAACAACTACCATTTATATGTCTCGATAAATTCTGAGAAAATTAACCTAGTACAATAATCATCTAGAAACACCAAATCCAAGGTTTCATAATTTACCAAGGAGTATTTATTCATAATTACAATTTATTACAAATGGTGTGTCAATAAGGGATTACACTACAACTACCATTTATATGTCTCTATAAATTCTGAGAAAATTAACCTAGTACAATAATCATCTAGAAACACCAAATCCAAAGTTTTATAATTTACCAGGGAGTATTTATCCATAATTACTATTTATTACAAATGGTGTTCCAATAAGAGATTACACAACAACTACCATTTATATGTCTCTATAAATTCTGAGAAAATTAAAATAGTACAATAATCATCTAGAAACACCAAATTCAAGGTTTCATAATTTACCAGGGAGTATTTATCCATAATTTCTCAATAATCAAATAATTTATCCATGGAAGACATTTCAAAACCTGTAAAGGAACTAAGCTAAATTTTCATCTAGGCCACATGAGATTACTCCTACTAATGTGCCTCATCATAAAGCTACACATTCCAGAGAATCAACATTTTCTATATATAAATTTCTCAATAATTAATTAAATTGCCCATGGAGGGCATTTCATAATTTGTAAAGGGGCTACCCTAAATTTTCATTTAAACCACATGAGATTGTTTCTAAGGATATTTAATGTCATGAAAAGACTATGCCTAGAAGGTGGGATTTTTGCTAGTTGTTTTAGTCTCATAAATTTCATTAATTTACCAGTGTGACAATTTGAATTTACTTAGAAACTTTAAGAAAATAATTTCCAAAGGTCATGAGACTTATGTCAAAGATGCATATCCCCATGACATACAAAACGCCAAGGTTTCAGAGGCATGCAAGGTGATTCTCACCTTCAATTCCATCAAAAAGTTCAAAAGCCCAAATTGACTATTAGCACCCCAATTTACCTCTTAAGTCCCAAAACTTCAATTTGAAGCTCAGAAGAAATCTACTCATGCACATGTGATGAAATTTTAATGATATCTCATACATGACCTAAAGAAGCCCTCACCAAAATTTGGGGTCATTGGGAGTCATATAACTCCAAATATTCCATTTATTTAATTTTCTAAGTTTTGAACAAAACTATAGAAAAATTATCTCAAAAAAAATCTGATATTTAAACCTAAGCTAGGTATGAGGCACATGCATGCATGGCTAAAATCTCAAGTCCATCAGACTTGTCATTAAAAAGTTACACTAGTTCAAAAGATCTGGTTTGTATTTTGACCAGCCTCACGAGAATGAGTGTTGTGGGCCCTAGATTTAACCAAATGGCCTGATTCTACTTTCATTTGAAAGTAGACACTCAGACCTACAATTCCTATCTCTGGGGATTTTTCGAAATATGGCATCTAAAAGCCTCAAATTAAGCTTACCAAATCGGATATAAAACATGACAGCTTAATACAATTAATAATAATACATATATATATAAGATTATAATTGATCCAGCATGCATCACAGCGCAAGATCGACGGCATCTGGTCATCTTCCCCAGCCAGCAGACGGTCCAGATCGATCCCACCTGGGCCATCTTCTCCGGCCATTTCCCGGCAACCTGCAGCACCTCACGGCCGGCCACCGCCTCCACCACCTCCGTTGAGGTGGTGGCTACTGGCTAGTGTTTGACGGCGACACGCCCACCGGAGATGGCCTCTCCGGCGATCCCGAGCAAGAAAAAAAGGCTCGGATTCCTCCCTCAATCTCGCATGAAATCGAGCTCGTTTGAGCCCGATATCACTCCTAAATGGATCTAGATTCTAGCACAGAGGGAGAGGGGGAGAAACCAGACCTGAAATAGGGCTGACAGCGGGTATTGTGGTGGTGCGGCATGGTGGCGGAGAGCTCCGGCGATCCTGCTCGAAACCTTGATTCTCCAGCAAAAGCTCCACTCCAGGTTGCTATTCTGACTGCTCTCCCCCTTCTGAAGCTGATGGTGTCGTCCATTTGTACTGAGGGTGACTATTTTGTTAGCAGCCATTGAAGAGGGCGATTTCAACAAGGTTGAGCCTCCCAATCCAGCCACCCACAGGGCTCCAGGTGGGCATGAAAACTGTAGGATTCTGATCTCTGAGCTTGGCTAATGGTCTGGAGCGATGAATTAACTCCTATTGAGGGCTTCCCCAAGAATTGCCATTAAGGTGGCCGACCACTTCAAAGGGGCTCCTTTCTCTCTCCTCCACTTGGCTGCCACCTCACCAAAACTGCTGGGATTATCTTGGGAAAGCTGAGAGGAGGCTTTGGGGAGAGGGGAGGCATGCCATGTGGCATCAACTTCATTAACCCCTCCTTTGTCTCATTCAAAATTGGGGGAAAAATCCAATTTTGCCCCCCTTGCATGTCAATCCTTCTTCAAATCTGAGGGCATGGATGGTCAATTGCCATTGGGCTGCAGGTTGTGCCTCCTATTGAGGCCTTAGCCCATAGGGATTTGGTTTGATTTCATATAAGCCAATTTTTGGCATATTTGACCAAATGTTGACTTTTGGGTTGACTTGGTCAATTGTATGTGTTGACTGGCCCAATATATTGGTCTTGAGTCCATTGACACTATCCAAGGTTGGTTGAGTCATGGTGAAGACTTAGATGAGCTAATTTGACCAATAGGTGTGATTTTGACCAAAATTTGGGGAAAAGTTGACTTTGGTCAATTTGGTCAAATTGATGATCTCATGATGGGGCTTTTGGGTCCATAACATTCCTTGGAGTGTTTATCATCTATTGGAAGAGTCAATTTGCAAGTGTGAGTTCATTGTGAGCTAGTTTGACCTGAGCTGACCTGCCTCCTATAGTAGATCACATGTGGGTTTATTCAACTCAATGTGTCATAAGGTCACTACCTAGCCCAAACCCACAACACTTACCACTTGTCTCACCTTAATTGAAGTTAAGGGGTCTAGAAGTTCTGAGGATGTTACAAATCCCAATAAACAAAAGAATAATTTCGTCCCCGATATTCAAGTTCGGGTCTACGGCGTTCCACTTGTGGAGGTAGTATTAGGGTTGTTCAGTCATTAAATCTGACATCATTTCTAGGTGTTTATATTGACATCAAAAGTCTATATGCAGATTCTACAACAATTTTTTGGCTTCGGGTTATCAATTACTTCCCCACCCCAAAAACAATTATGGTTGAGACCGATGCTAGGATGTGACCCCTTGCATTGGGCCTCCCTCTAAAATTTCAAATAAAAGTCATCTCGATCAAATGTACATTTGATTCACATGTTTTGATGCCATTTGAATCATCTTGACATCGGACCTTGTAATGAGCTTTAGAAATGCTTCAAACTTTCTCCCTTTTTGGGGACAGCAAACAAAAAACATGTGATTTCCTTCTTAAGATAATTTTGTTTCATTTGAAATTCAATGAGAAAGAACAAGAATGGTTGAGATCTAATGAATGGATTATGATGAATTCCCTATAAATTGCCTATTATTTTATCAGTCAATCAATTATTACAAAGCTTCTCTGAGAGGTCTTAAATTCTCTAATAAAGTTCATTGGCTTTCATATACATATATATATATATACATGTATATATATATATAGATAGATATAGGTATAGATATAGGTTGCATCCCTCTATCTTTCCAAATTACATTTACCTCTCATGAAAGTTTCTCCGGTTTACAAAATCAGCCAAATTTTTTTATGATATTTTAATTTTATTCTCTTATAATAATTCTAGATTCATTACAAAAGATAAAATGTAACACACCTTTTTCAACATAGAGTTATTACAATGAGTTAAATTGGAATATCATAAAATAATTTGGCATATTCGATCACTTTCCATTTATATCTCTAAAGGAAAAAGGTTAATCTTTCTATGTAGAGTCATTGCAAAAGATAAAATTGAACATCGTAAAATAATTTGACTGATTTTATCATTTTCCATTCGTATTTCTAACGGAAAGGATATTTTGTAAAGTTGGGAAACTTGGAGAAGGCAAATATAACTTTTATGGAATAATGGTATAACGATGTGGACCATCAAAACAATCACGTCCCTTCATTTAATCATCTCCTCCTCTCTTTATTTTGCAAACTCCCACGGGAAGTTCATTCAATCATGTGCCCTGTGCTCTGGGGACTGTGAGTTGCAGAAGTGTCATCACGCCGAAATATTGTCGCGACCAGGGTACTGTCGTTGGCCGCACAGGGCACCCTGTGCACTGACACTCGTGCGAGTATCCTGGGCAATAGGAAGGAAGCATTGGTCAGGATGATCATAACATTAATCGGCCAGATCCACCGTGCCATGATGACCCACTACTGGTTAGGCCCGCCGCAATCCGGTCGGACCCACCACCGGTCTCAATCTCGACGTGGTATCTAGCGACCACTGGGGCTATTAATGAACACTCCACCTCCCCTGTCGCCGGCGACCCATCCTTCTCTCCCGCCGCCCGCCGTTCCATCACCTCCACCGCCTTTTGGCCTGAGCAGCCGGAGAGTAAAATATTCCCAGGCCTCTTCCTCCCCTGACCAGTCTTCGCGGCGACCTCCGCGGTCTGATCCGACTCCAATGCCGCGTTTCCGGCGCTCGCCGTCATCACGCTCCACGCGATGCTGGCCTCGCTCGGCTCGTACGGCGCCGCCCCCTCCGTGCGGCTCAGTGCCACGCTCTCGATCTCGAACAAATCTGAGCTCGACTCGCTCCTAGTATCGTCTTCCTTTGAAAGGACTTTTGCCGGCGGCGACAGTGGAGCCGCCGGAGGCATTCTACGAAGCTGCAGTGTTGACGTGGCCAAACCGGTGGACTCCGGCCATGGCCACGGCCCCGTCCTCGCCGCCTCTATCCTCCAGCTTGCCGGGCTCGGATTCTGTTCGACAAAACTACTGCTGTGGCTGACGCTTTGGGTGGCGCCGGAAGCTTTTTCTACGTTGACTGCGTATTTCCGGGAGCAAGTGGAGCACAAGAACCCCATGCCGCCGCCGAGATTAAATGCCCGCCGGCGTTCAGGGTGAAGTGCGCTTGTGCGGCTGGTATCGGTTGAAACGCAGCTGCTGCCGCTGGCGGTCCATGTCGACGACCGGGATTTGCTCAGCGGCGGCACGGAGACGGGTATTGGCGGCGGTTTTGCGGCCTTCTCGACGGGTGTCGCTGCGCGTGGATGCGGGGGCACGGCGGCGGTTGCGCTAAAATACCTTTCTGCGGCGAAGATGCCGATTTCGGTGTCATCGTCGTGTAGCTTTCTGGTGAAGCTGATGCGGCGGGGCGGCGGACGGTGGGCTGAGGAAATGGTGAGGTCGACCGGAGTGAAGTTGTCCCGGACGACGGCGAAGTAGGAAGCGAAGGAATCGTCGGTAGGGTTGCAGCTTTCGTTGACAAAGTTGGAGGCTTGCGGGGGGATATCGTAAGGGGAGGATGTAAAGATCGCTGTGGCCATGAGAGAAGCTCAGCGAGGAAGGGAAGAGAAACTTCAATTTTGTGGTGCAAGAAGATCAAGGTGAAGCTGGCCTTTAAATAGAATTTTGAGGGCTCGGCGGGGGCGACACATATTTATATGCTTATATATAAAACATAGTTTAAAATAGTGACGGTTGTCATCTTTGCTTACTATAGTGGGAATTAGGGTTCAAATCTCACTATTTACAATTTTTGTCTGATTAAAATTCGGGTCATATGACACTTCTTTTTCAATAAATTTAGAGTTAAAATCATAATTTTTTTGTTGTAGGGTACCCTACATCTTAATATAATCATAAACCATGTCATAGTAGATGTTGTGAGATTAAGACTCTGTTTGAGAACCCGTCCCGGTGGCCGGCCGGGGAGGAGAAATCCACCGTTCGCAACGGTCGCTGGTGCTCCGCAAGCCAGCCGCAAAATGCCCGGTTTGCCCCCCTTTCACGCCGGCCGTCCTCAAAGGGAGCTCACCTGAAGCTTACAAACAGTTTCACGCCGGTTCAGCCCCGCCGGGTTCTCAAACACAGCCTAAATTAATATCGGGTTATGTAGCATTCCTTTTTCAATAAATTTAGGAGTAAAATTATAATTTCATGTTATATGGTACCTACACTTTAATATAATCATAAACCTTATCATAGTAGGTGTAGGAGATCTAATAAAAAAACGTAGGTAATTCGAATGGTTAGATTTGATTTCAGTGAAATCGGACGGTTCATATGACCCTAATGATACACACGGTTACACCATTTCAACCTCAAAACTATTTCTTTGTATATATAGTAAAGATTTAATAAAAATTAATTTTAAAATATACTTTTAATAATACATTCATGATATAAGCATATATTAATTCAGAATAACTAATTTTTGTAGAATTTTCATTTCTTTCTAGTGTCTTATGCATGTTTAAAATGTTATTCTTTATATCTTTGGTATGAATGATCCTTTTTGCATCATGTACAAAGTACTTAATAATGAAAAATATGAGTTTTGTAGTGACATTTGTCTCCATGTAATTGAAAAAAAAAATTATTCAATGCTCATCAATTGGAGTGAGATTATAGATCAAAGATCAAATAAGAATAATCGATATATTAACGACAAGATGTCGATAGACTATGTAATCGATATATTAACGACAGCAGCGTGAGACTATGTGAGCGGCTTTCATACCTGGTATCATCAATCTATTGGATAGACAACCAAACAAGCTTATGATCTAAAGGAGTTGACAATAACAATTAGTTTATTTTATTTCATACATGAATTATAAATGAGTGCTTTTGCTTTGGTAATACTTTTTCTTCATACAATGTTTAAGGTGGGTAGTTGTCGTTAGAGATGGAGTGGCTGGAGACGAAGCTAATGTACGACCCGCATTCGTTGAGACCTGTAGAGAACAATCAAACATGAGATGTTTTTCACCTCGTCAGATGACAATACCAGCACACCGTAAGTCATTAGAGACAAGATCGACCTCGCGATGGGGTGGGGCCAACATCTAGGTAAGGGATATACCCACCTGCCGCTACCTATAAAATTTGACTCACTGTCGAGTGGGGAGAGACAGTACTAATAGCTCATTAGAGTTCTCAACTAGATCTCACGAGCTCGCAAGTTCTCACTTTGAGTCTGCTTCTCCCTCCAGCCTAGCTCAGCTTTTGGTCTGGAGGGGGAGTCTTTATACACTTCAGGGTGTGAGGTAGGACCTCCAAGCTGTAGCTATCTTATAATCACATTTAAAATAGTAATAAAATCTCTCTCTCTCTCTCTCTCTCTCTCTCTCTCTCTCTCTCTCTCTCTCTCTCTCTCTCTCTCTCTCTCTCTCTCTCTTATTTGCTCATTCTTGTATTTGATTGCAATTTTGAAGCCAAGTTTTTGGCCTCAATATCTTGGTGTGGTGAGTGTGCACATTGGAAAAAGGTAGAACAAACTCTGAAGTAGGCAATTATGGTGCGATAAAATGAATATTAGTCTGATCATGAGATTCCATGAGTTTAAGGAGAGTTCGTCACTAAGACGGACTTCGATGACTTGTGTAGGATAGTAGAGGAGATCCTCCAGGGTCACATTGCACCTGGAGCCAAGAACTCAGCATCACCTTTGTAATTCCTCATTTTCATACCTTAGAACTCATATCGTTTCAAACCCTTTAAATTGTCTGAAATTCTCTTACGCACGACTATGCCTCTCGAGAGAGACAACTATGCGATATGCAATAGCTACAAGGTGATTTTAAGGATACTGCCTTCTTATCGCGTGTATGATGAATGATCTTGAGCCTGTCTTGAGCCCGACCATGCATGCATATGATCTGCAAATAACAATTTTGGGAAACCTACCCTCTGACCCACCCCCACCCCCTTTTATTTTGAGAGGAGAAGATAGTAGGAAGGGGGTTAGGTGCCATGAGGAACAAACTGTTATTGCCTGCTATTTAGAGCTCCAATCAGTGATTCGAGATCGTAGAAATGTGGACCTCACTCCTCTCATCACTATCCACCAACTCGTTCGAGATTTTCATGGCTCCGAGGAGTACTTCAATGGTAACGACTCTCTACTTCAGTATTAGGACCAGATTTTGCATTCTTATTTTGGTTCATTGCATTAGGTGAGTTTCCATTTCACAAATTAGCAGAGGAATGACCACCTTCAATTCTTTGAAACCTCGGGGTGTGGGATTGTATCTCCGACATGATTTGAGTTAAATATTCGACGGCCGATTCTAAATTAGGCATGATGTGTGAAGTGTATTTATTGTTGTGAGCCCGAATCAATGATATTTATATGATGATTGCTTTTAGGGCCGGTTAATATGTAATAATGGATAAGACTTTGTGTAGTTGTTGATTGGTATACGTGACCATAATCATAGGGTGGATTTTCATATCCCAAGGTCATGAGGCGGCAAGATTAGGTTGTTATGATGTGGTGATATCTAGAATGTGATTAAATTTATTTTTGTAAGGTAGTGAATTCATCTTATTCTTATGTGATAAACAGATGGGCACTAAACAGATGCTAGATATGCTTAAAATAATGATTGCAAAGGATAAATAGACAGGCTTTAAACGGACGTCGGATGAACTTTAAATGGAAGCTACTTAGGCTTTAAATAATTTGCCAAATATTATTAGAACGAGCATAGATTGCTTTGTAATGGATGAATGTGTGTCCATGAGTACCCACCGCTTTGATGATGTGCGGTATTATGCTAGAATCATGCATTGTTTTATTAGGGGTTGTGGTGAGTGTCCTGACGAACCCAACTATCAGTCATAATGTATTGTATATCCTTTTTATTTGTAGGCTCAACATAGTACACATATGATGCCTGAGATGCATGACTGAAAACATTTCCACCTGTAAGTTTAGAGCAGTCTAATCACCTAAAGGGGGGTGAATGTGTGTTTGTAATTTTTACAACTTTATCAGCTAATTTAAAAAATGAGCACAAAAAACAAACACAGCACTGAGTACACAACAATTTATAGTTGTTCCTCAAGGTGGGTACGTCTACTTTCCCCCTACGACTATCTAGCAGTGCGCTAGCCTCAGCAAACTTCTCCAAAACTTGGATCTTACAACCCAGATTCCAAGACTCCTACCTCAGGAATACAAACTGATTCCCTACCTCAGATCCCCTTCCTCGAGATCCTACAACTCTGATTCAACAAAAATCCTACCGCATGTTTATAACAAAACCCTACCTCAGGTTCACCCTTGAACCCTACCTCAGATCTCAAGGAGATCCTACAATTGAATTGATTACAAAATTAGTGTATAATAGATCTAAACTCAAGAAGATGGATCTTGCAAAGTATTGAGTCCTCTTGGGCTTTGATAAAAATATCCTTCACTGGATCAGTAGCAGATCTTGATAATATCTTCACTGTAGAACTTGATCTGACTGAACCTTTGAGTCCAAGAATTTCTTTGCTCTTTTAGAGATTGTAAGAGAGAGATGACCTTGAGCAAACTTAGGAGCACTGGATGATTCATTGATTAAATTGTCTCCTTCTGAAAGTTGTTCTCTGAACAAGATTGGCTTTCGCGGCTGCACTTAGGTTTTTCAGAGAGAATATTGTTCGATTGATTCTTCAGATTAGAATTTTAGGATTATAATTTTCTTTCACATCTCATTAGTATTTATATGACTGAGAGCATTAACTGTCGAATCCAAGAAACTTTGTGACAGAAATCTTTTTTGTAAAGGACTGGTCTAATTTGCGCAATCGGCGACGACAATGATTTGAATATGTGTAACTTGAACTGTCTCGACGATATACAAGTTGTCTCGACGACAATTAAATTCTCCAAGCTGATAGAAACCCTTTAGACTTAGAGTTAAACTCTAACAAAGTGTAAAGAAATCAAGCCGATAAAACCTCATCTCAACGATACTTGAGATCTTCAAGACAAAATTTTAACTGGTCTCGACGATAATTGACTTATATCACTTTAAGCTTCAACCAAGGCTTCACAACGATATTCCTTGACGCTTAGGATTATCAAGCCGATGTTTCATGATTCAACTTTATCAAGATGATATTTGACTTAGAATGACTTTGTGATTTATTCAGAAATCCCTTGAACTTTTATTGATTCCATGAGTTATTATGAGTGATTTAACTTTATTTAAATATTAATCATAAAACATGATAATATAGATATCATCAAATACAAAGTGCGTTTATCCTTGACTTGAGGACTTCTTCAAATCAGGAATATTGTTGGCAATGTTCCCAACACCACCTACTAATGACCCTGCCACTACTGATGGGGTACCAGTGCCTGTTGATTCCATGGTTCATCTTGCCGAACCCCATGCTTGCGATCATCAACTACAATATTTCTTGGGCTTCGATTCCCCATCTTTCTCCTGGACTGAGCCCGCGACTGAGACTGGAGAATGGTTTGCGATAGTGAAGTTGGTCTTGACTGTGACTGATATTGAAGAAGAAAGGACTCTTGACCTTGCCCACCTTCCTATTGAATAGGGAGTCCATGCTATGGTGTGAGGAAGAAGTGGAATGTCATTTTTTTGGGCATCGCTATTCTCAGATTTCAATGGAGGACTTGTCTGAGTCTTTCATTGGAAGGTTATATCTATCGCAATGCGTCTAGCATTACAAGATCATTTTTTGAGATTGATCCAGAGAGACATAAAGGTGGACAAGTACCTATACAAATTCACCTGACTGATCTGCTATGTGGGGAGGTTAGTGGAGGATGGGAGACGAAGATTCACAGGTTCTATGAGGGTCAACATAATGACTTCAGGCTGAGACTGGTGGGAACCAAGTACCTTGGTTTTCTCTCTTTAGTGGGGATGGCAAGAGATCTAGAAATGGATCTGAAGATGGATTATCACAGGAAAGACTATTCATCTAAGGGTGAGAGCCACATGAAATTCTAACAGTTGCAGCCACATGAAGAAGCCTCATCCTTCAGAGGCTGCACCTTCCACCACTCTATGAACCACAAGTTCTATTAGTGTCCCCTTACATGCACATTTTACATGTGGAAAGGTGGGTCATATACTGTGAATGGTCCACTAAAGATTGGCGACTGAACAATCGATGATACTCAAGTCGCAAGTCTAAGCTATGCAGAGAAAGGGAAGGCGATGGAGTCATCCACCTCCCAATATGCTCCAATCTAGAAGAGTGTTTTCCCCTCGCCAATAAGAGGTCATACGTCAAAATAACGTTGTGACAGGTATATTCTAATGATTGACTTTTTATACATTCATTACTTATACTTTAGACATATGTTTTTTGTGTTTCATGCTTATTAGGATTTGTGTTAGTCTTTAATCCCCCCACTAGAGCTTTGTTTGATGCTAGTGCATAACATTCATTCTTTTCGAAAAAAATTGCAATGCATATAAGAGTGTCATATGCATTGGTGGGTGGAGGATCGGATTAGAAGTGTTGTCACCTAATAGATTCATGATGAGCATGATAGATGGAGCCAAGTGATGATTTGGATAGGAGACTGTAAGTTCAATTTGGAGGCCCATGTTGACGCTCTCCAAATTTGACATGATGTTTGGGATGTAGTAGCTATCAATGCAATATCTTTGCATCGATTGCAGACATAACGAAGTTATTCTTGGTAGATGAATTACATATGAAACCTTGTTCACAGGATTGAGTGGCGTAGACAAGTCTATGGTATACACACTACTTCAAATAGCGAAAGACATTAAAAAGGGTATGAGTTGTTCCTCGCTCTATTTAAAGCACCTATGTAAGTCCCCCCCCCCCCCCCCCCCCCCCCCCTATGCCCAAGAAAAACATCCCAATTAGAAGAGAGCCACATCGAGGAAAAGGGACCCTCCCTCACTCCTATCTATGACTTGCTTCCCGAAACCTTCAACTTGTAAGTCTATCACACATCATATTCAAATTCATCAAATTAGCAAAAGAGTAGTGTAAATATGTAAATGCGGGATTGATAATATAAGATAAGGGTGGTAGTGTCGCATTAGTCTTATTACATCACAACTAATCCTACTATAAACAAAAATATAAATACAAATTCCTCACTTCTAAATCTAGCTAAGCTATTACAGGATACCATACACATAATTACACATCAGATATGACCAACTCCAGAAACTCAGAGTATCACCAAGGCTAGGACAAAAGAAACTACCACCGAAAGCATAATGAGCACAAAATTCGGCCACTCTATTGGCCTCACGTGAAATATGTTGAAACCGGAGTTGGGCGAAGCCGCTAAGAAAATCAAAGTCTTCTTCACCGTCCTCGATAGCATTCCACCGTCCCCGTCGAAGATCATCGGAGCAGACTGCGATCACAGTCGCCTTCACTAATAGCACCATGCGCACCAAACATATCAGGCTCGATAAACCGCTTCAAAGCAAAGCGGGCCGCAAGCTCTACTCCTCTAGGGTCCCAATGAGACCGTGCTGTTCTGGAGGCAAAGAGAAGCTTGCCCCGCTCATTGCGGGCCACCATACCGAGTCCTGCGATGATTTTGTGTTTGAGGGAGTTAGTGTGTCTGTTTTGTTACTATTTTGGTTTATTTTAATGATTATTTACTATTTTTTGCTTAAAAAATAAATTTTGGACCGTGAATATTTGGTGAGCTGCGAATATCGATTTGATGGGTTGTGAATATCGATTGTGAGTCTTCTTGCTAATATAAATCCCCCCAGGAATACTTAGGTGCATTCTCTCACCTAGTTCTAGGTGAGGGGGAAATACAGCCGTATGATCTTAGATCTGACGGTAGGGAAAATACTGACATTATTTATTATTCATAAATACAACAATATTTAGAGCTATCAATGGCTGAGATGCACTCCTCTCACCATGATCTAGGTGCGAGATACTCACCTAAAAATTTTTCTTAAAAAATTCTGATCTTGTCTTTCCATTGTGAATAAATAAATTACTTAGATTTTTTTTCATTAAATGAATAAATAAATTAAAAAAATGGTCAGAAACCTTTTCGCGAAATAAATAGGCTGGCACGTTGACACTCTGAGAAGAATAATATGATTAGCACATGCAGGAAGTATATGTGCATGTTGATGTATACTTTTTCCTGCACCGATGTGATTTTTATCTCCATTTGATTCTCTCGCGATTTTAGGTGCGTTCTTTCACCTAAGATCAATGTGCTCGCGCGCATCAAATCGTTGGTTGCTGCAAAAACAAAATGATTGATCGAAATACTAACAATACTGACAAAACTGACAGTATTTTTAGAATACTGCAGCATTCCGCAAAAACAACTCCGTCATAAGATACCAGATCGTATTGATTTGAATATAAGAGAATTTTTAAATAATGTTTGTTACTCTGAAACTCTCGTCTTTCCACGAGGATAAAGAGAGAGAGAAAAAAATTAGGTCAAAAAGAAAGAGAGTTGATATTGGCAGTTCGGAACTGGCTATTCGCAGTCCATCGCTATTAATTCGTAGTCCATAAATTTTATTTGTAGTCCAAAATTGTATTTGCACCCTACTCCCAACCCAAATAAGCGAAACACTTTGCTGATTTATTAAGTACTAGAAGCCTAAAAAAATATCTTAAAGATTAAAACAATATAAAAACGTAGCAGGAAAACTAGTTAAATGACATGCATAGATGAATTAACTCTAAACCAAGTTAAATGACATGCAAACCTTCCTCTAACCAGAAAACTGACTACTTTTTTGAGATTTTCGCTGAATAATTTTCTTCTTTTTTTGAAGGTGAAACTAAGAGAGGGGGGGGGGGGGGGGGGGGGGGGGGACGATGTGACCGATAAAACTACAGCTCGGATTTAGGCAACGGGAGAGAGAGAAAAATTAGGTCAAAAAGAAATAGCTATTTTGAAGTTTTATAAACAATTTGGCTTCTTTTTTGAGTCCTTATGTAAGGAATTACAATAGAAATTAAAGGTGTGAATTAGAAAAGATTGGCCTAAATATGAACCGGAGGCAGAATCATAAACTCTTTTAAAGAACATATTTAATGTAGTGTGTGTGTATATATATATATATATATATATATATATATATATATATATATATATATATATATGGTTGTACAAGCTATTTCATGCATAAAATATATCTCATTCTCATCACATTTAATTTTTATTAATATCTTACACATATGTCGAGAATATATACGGGATAAAAAAAGGAGAAGTATGATCGTAGAATAATAGGACCATCAAATAAATTTGAGCTCTTAGCATATGAGATATGTACACTCACGCTCGCACGCACGCACACACACACTAGCAGTCATGAACATGAAGTTTTGGGTATGGCCGCACCCAGGGGTGGATCCAGGAATTTCAACAGGGGGCAGACAAAAGTGGCAGTGAGAGATGGTCGGCAAAGCCGGTAGAACGGGGGTTGATGGAGCTATGACGGGTCGTGGCGATGGTGCGGCGGGGGGAGAAATTGCGGCTCAACTGATGGGTCCGCACGGTTTCCCAAATGGGGTTGGGCTCGATGGAACGAGTAGCTGGCGGCTCGAGAAGAAACGGCGAGCGTGCCGAGGGCAGATGGCCCTGGGCTTGAAAAAGGATGCACTTCCTGTGCGGTCAGCAAAAGGAGGACACACGCGAGTGATTGAGCTGATTCAATTAGCAAGGATCTCGTGAGGAGCGAGCAAGCGCCGTTGTTAGGGCGCCGAAAGGAGAGATTGATGGATGCTTCAACTATGTTGGGGACGACGGGACGACGATAGGACGAAAATGGAACGACGAGCGTTGTTGCTTCCCTTGATAAGTGCGTCGTTTACCAAATGGGTGTCTTCGTCGACGGAGATAGATATCGTGGAGGCGCTAGACACGGCAGATGCAGGGAACGGATGCGTCGGCCATGCTGGGAGGCGTCGGCGTGCTTGCTGGAGACGACACAAATGTTGTTGTGGGCGTAGAGGCCACTGCACGCTTGCGGGAACCGATGAATTAAGTAGGGCGGATCAAAATGGCAGTGGCTTCGTAGAAGGAGGGGAGAAGTAGACATCGTGTTCCTCTCGTCAAAATTTTTTTTGAAGATCTTCATCCTATCAGAGTCGTTTCTCTCTCATCAGACCACCATTTTTGATGTGCAAATAGTCAAAATTCATTTTCTCGACGAGAGGAATCCAAATCCGCTAATGAATTTGAAACATTTGAGCGGACCGGGCCCCCGTTGGCCCCCCTTTAGATCTGCCCCTGCCCGCACCCACCAATCATGATTCCATGAGTAGATAACTAAGCATGATTATGATTTGGACCATATTAATATATACTCCATAACGAGATGGACCAGCCCCATTAATAGCTACAGTATGAATATTTTTTTAATTAGGCCTCCTCCATGCATTTATATTTTTTATTTATATGAAATTTATACAAAAAAAAATTGTTTCCATTATCAAATGTGGATGAAAGGTGTTGATCATATACTTATTTCATTGTGTTAATTGGTACCATCTGCTCAAGTACTTAGCTGTCTTCCACCTCTTCTCATATGAAACTATAGTTTTGTTACTGAAGTGCTTTTAAGGCCTTGTTTGGGAGAGCTTATTTGCTCTTTCTCGGTGGCTAGAAAACTCTATTTTGTGCTATATAATTAAGCTTGTAGTTGGTTTGGCAACTATATGATTTGTTCAGTTATTTGTTGTATGTGGTTAATTAATTATTTTTTAGGTCAATTTGAAAAGAAAAAAACAGTGATCAAATTTCTATTTTACCAAACAATTTATGATTACTTAGTTCTGAACAGCTCATTAAACAAAGTTTCATGCAAACTTCATTTAGACGTCTCCCTTTCTCACAACATCCGCTCTCTCAAACAGACTCTAAATGTCGTAGTGAAATTTTTTGTAATCTCATTGTATAGTTGTTTGAACGTAAAAAATTCTTATGTTCTGTTGATTATATATAAATGGTAGTGCTTTTATGTCAATAATTTTTATAAAAAAAAAGTTACAAGTTTAATGCTTCAAAAATAAAGATTTTGGGAGCCCAGCGGCAGCACAAATTTGAAATGTGTGTTGGCCCAGCCGCAACTACAAAATTTTACTTTAATTCTAGTTGATAAATACTTTAAGGTCCTGTTTGTTTCGCTGGAATTTGAAGAAATGAATTGATTTTGGTCGAAAATTAAGAACTCGTAGGTTTTGTAATTGGGCCAAAACCAATTCTATTCTCCGAATAAGTCCCTGTTTCTTTCTCCGAATTCTTGTGAAACGAGCGCAGCATAAGTGTTAATATTCTCCCCTATGACACATTAGTTTTGCTCAAACTCTTGTTGCGCAACTACACTACATGTGAGTGAAAGAATAGACAAAAAGAAAGTGATATTAAATGTAGGGATATAATTGATCATAACCCGAACCCTGAATCATTGACACATGCCTAGAGAGTCCAAGAGATTTTCTATGAACACACATTCCACAAGCTCTAATAGGTAAACCCTAGCCCTAAACTCTAAACCTCCATTGAAAAATATGTATATTGTGCCCAAGTACATAATGTATATTTAGGTGCAAGTTGCTTGTCTTCCCTTTAATTAGTCATCAACCTACAAGATATAATTCATCACCTACAACACTTACCTTTTGTGTAATGCGAAGCAACAATAATATTAGCAATGCACTATTACTATAAAAGACATACTAACAAACATAATTTTCCTTATATATATGCCTTAAAAAACAAATCTAATCTTTTATTTTGTTTGTTTTTACAGCATGAATCATGAATTATTTGGATTTCTTTTTCAATGAATGAATCAATCAATTACAAAAATAGTCAGAAACTTACATTATATTTTGAGGAGAATAATATGATTTGCACATGACATATATGTGTTGATGTATAGTTGTTACTGCATGGATGTGTGATTTCCCTGCATGATTTGTAGAAACTTTAAAATTACTTAAACGTAGTAGAAAAATGATCATACCTTCTTTCATGATTAATTTTGATAATCATCATCCACTATAAGTGGTAGTTATTTTCATAACTTCTCTTTAACTGCTCACTTAATTAAAATCATATATTAAGTTCATTCTAATAATAGTATTTGGACAACATTATAAATTAAATATTAATAATAGTAGTTAATTTAAATGAATACTAACATGATCTCTCTCTCTCTCTCTCTCTCTCTCTCTCTCTCTCTCTCTCTCTCTCTCTCTCTCTCTCTCTCTATCTCTCTCTATCTATCTATCTATATATATATATCCTTCTCAGACTTAATTTATTCCCAATCTAAAAGTAGGGTGATGAGCGTGTAATTATTTATGAGTGGGAGTCAATTCCCAGCATTAATTTCCATGCAGCGACGTAGTAGCAATAGAGCCTCATACTTAGCTACAAAACCGGCGAGCCACCCATATATTACATGTTGTTGCATGATATACAGATATATATATCTATATATACAGATATGTATATGGGGGCTGAAAGCAGCGTGGATACTGTCGACGTCGGGCCGGGCACAGGGAACCTCTGTGTTAGCATGCCGCCTGCCGACGAGTTCGGGTCATCGATCACCTTTATTTGAATACCTGCGGTTCGTTCGTTTGGCGGGAATTGGGATGAAGGAGTTGGAATTGGCCTAATTTCGATTCCTGCGGGAATTGGAATTGAAGTCAATTCCAATTTTGATGTTTGACTGAATGCAGAAAATCTGTCACGTAAATTGGAATTACGAATTCTGTTAAATAGAGAGATCCCAATCCCTTTCTGTGTGGGCGTTGGCAGAATTTACTTTAGCATGGGATTACACTGCTCTTATACGTTTGCAAGCATGGAACCCCTCTAAACCGTTAATCAGAGAGTGCTCAAAAGAATATTTATCATTTTTTTTAAGCTAGGATCTAATGACACAAATTAAACACGGTGCAAAGAATGCTCTCATGCATGTTGCACTGACAAAACTGCACCAGAAGTAGCAATGGCGCCCTGAATGTTTTTACAAATATGCATGGCCTGTAATATATATATATATATATGCATGGCCTCATTAGTTAGGGGCGCTGCTATTAGCACTTCACTTTTGTCTATTAGCACTCAATATTTAAAATTTTATGATTTTATTTTTAATAGCCCCTGCACATCTCCTCTCGCGGAAACCGCCCGTGTAAGACCCCCCTCCCTCTTACTAGGATGGGAGGGGGTCTTGCAAACTGATATCAAAGTAGATCTACACTAGCAGTATAAGCAGGTAATCAATAGCGAAGCAATAAAAGAAGTAAAGTAAAGCAATGCGGCGAAGGCAGAATAAACATGACTAACTATACTACCATCACATGAGTGCCTTAACTTATATGAATCCTCATACAAACTTATAAGTTAAGATTTTCAGAATGATAATTTATCATATAAAAGAGCTCATACTAATTTATATGATAAGAATCTATAATTGATATCCTAATGTTTATGTATGTTATGATATTCATGTTATGATATGATTCATACAAGTGCAACTCACCTACACGACTCTGTGATCACTGATCTTTCGTTCCCAATTTTTGGAGTTAGCTACACTCTCTGGTACCACCGTTGTGGCTACGCCAGCAGTGGAGCGGGTGCCTCCACTTTTTAGGCTAGTATACACGCTACTAGGCCTAGACCCTTCGTACACCTTTGTACACGTCTTTGGTGCACTCTAGAGTCTTGCGTACTCTTTGCTGGAACCCACCAGTCTTTAAGGTCGGGTGTGCGTTTTCGGGGATTGTCCTCCAAACCGCAGCATAAACAACCTACTGGCCCCTCAAACCCTTATAACCGCCTAAGTCAACGTACTGTCATCGGTGTGATGACTGGCCCAGTACCGGAGACCCGCCACTAATTTGTTTCTATGCACATGCAAATTATCACGACCCGAGCCTCCGGCTCGCAGGACCAAAACCCTTCCTGATAAAACAACCATCCGAGCCACCAGCTCGCAGGACTAAGCCATCCTGAACCATTCCATCCCTTAAGTCGGGATGAGGCTTATCATATTTCGTGTTCACTTAATTAGGCTACTCTTGTCTAATTGTTATTATACTTAGAAGTTTATGGTGAATCCAGGACTTCCCGAGGTCTACCTGGTGAAGGGCTCGCAGCGGTACTAGGGAATATAATGGTCTGAAGCCCAAATCCCCCTTTCCAGGTCAATTACTTTTTATTGATGGCTACTCCTTTTTCGACGGACCCACTCACATCATTACTCTTACTACTTAGATGATTTATGATACTTATTCTAAGTCTTCCTTTGGGTAAACATTCTTTTGAATGATGCTCAACTCACAAGATCTCTGATACTCCATGTGTAGTGTAAATCTTATATATTTGTCAAGATGTTCTCAAACCCACACTAATGGTTTACCATGAATATTATAACATGCCGACTGTGTATCATGACTTTTATAGGGTAATAGATGCCCTTTCCTACCTCTTGTTATGGCGTGGCTTGATTTTGAATTATTTCCTGGACTATAGTACGAATGTTCTCCAAAAAATTGATAACTTCTAAGGTCTGATAGAAATGATATATTGCTTTTATGTTCCAAGTTTTATTGAATTTCTAAGTGATCTTGCTGATCTAATCACCATATCAATTTTCTACTATTCGCATACCAAAATGAAGTTGAACTAGTTTTGATCCCTATGATGCAAGCTTAATTATATCATGTCCAATTAAACTACAATTCATACCATAGGTTCATAATGGATAAATCATGAAGTGTCCAGAGTTATGTTACATTTCAAGTTGATTTGACCTCAATTAAAATTCATTAATCATTGGGCACATATCAATTTCCAAAGGAAGTACCTTGCCAGTAATTTCAAACATGCCAATAAAATTTCTAGAGGTATTAAATGGCAAAATAACATAATTTCCAAAGTTTCGCCATTTTCCAGAGAATTTGCAATCATAATTTTCAAATAAAATAAAAAGTGTGAATGTGTAACTTTAAACAGCAAGTACTAATTTGTCTCATCCAACAATTCTGAGAAAATTACCAAAGTGTTGTAATGACCTTAAATTATCCAAGCCAGAATTTCAGAATTTTCCAGAGATTTACACCATGAATATTTTATAAACTCAAATGTGTGACAAATTGAATATATGGAATTTTCAAATGTATAAGACTTCCAATAATTCTACAAAAATTCTCAGAGGTTTGGAATTGTATTACAAATGTTCTTCCAGAGCTTCAGAATTTTCAAACTCTTTTTCCTTATTAAAATATCAAAAATTCAGAAATGTGACAAATCACAATTTTGATGATAATCAAGAAATGATCACTGGAAAATTCTACAAAAATATTTCAGAGGTCCAAATTGATAATACAAGTGTTTTCTCCAGAGTTTTACAATTTTCCCAAAGACTTTAACTACAAATATTTCAATAATGCATAAAGGGGGCATAATTTAAATTAGTCACTTAATTAGGATTAACACTCAAAAATCCTAATTTTTACTGAGGTGAGATATTATATCATGAGAAAGGTGTGGACAAACTATCATAGGCTAAGATCAAGCCAAGGGTGCCAAAAATGCCCAAATCCCCCTTTTGGCTATTGGCACCCCATATCACATACCATGCAAAGACATGCAAGTGGATTAACCCAACATGCAGTGGTCCAATTGCTCTAAATTTTAACTAGGGTCAGATAGTGACCTAATAGGCATGTCACCCAAATTTTGGGTTATTTGGAGTTACCCAACTCCATAAATATCATTAATTTAATAAATTAAATAGTGAACAAAATCATTGAAAAACGTTCTCCTAAAAATCTGATTTTTGGGCACATGATAGTAATAGGGCATATGCATGCATGGGCCAAATTTCAGCTCCATTGGACTTAGCATCTAAGAGATATGTATATTTTAATTTTTGCCCTACCCTAGGACCAGTCCCACCAAAATTGGTTTACATGGTCCTACAGTGCTCCAAATGAGCTGATTCAAGTCCCTAATTAAAATAGACATCCAGATCTACAACTTTTATCTCTTGTGCTTTTTCCTAAAACAGAAATTATGTGGCCTAAATATTGAGTTCAAGTACCTGTATAAATGTGACAAATTCAACACTTAATCAAATGTGGTCTGCCTATAGCCATCATGCAGGAAATTAATGGATGTGATTTCGACTTCCTCCTCCAGCCAAGGGCCCAGATCTGCCCGAACTGGAGGAGTTTGATCTCCCTTTTCCCGGCCACCCACTGGCCACCACTGTCGGCCACCACCTCCGTTGAGGTGGTGGCTATCGCCAGGCGGCGACACGGCCGCCGGAGAAGCCGTATCCGGCGATCCTGAGCTAGGAGAAAAGCTCAGGATTTATCCCTCTTTCTCACATGGGATCGGGCTCAATTAAGCCCGATTTCTCTCCTAGCATGATCTAGATGCTAGCACAGAGGGAGGGGAGGAGAAACGGACATGTGTGGGTGCTTGGCGGCGTGTGTTGTAGCGGTGCGACATGGTGGCAGCGGTCTCCGGCGAGCTAGCTCCAATTCTCAATCCGGCAGCTGAAGTTTGCCTCCAGATGGCTGGCTCGACTCCTTGTGAGGTGGGGAAGGTGATGAAAGAGCTGGCTTGGGCCGAGGGAGAGTGTATAAAGGATTTCTCCATTGGGGGGGGGGGGGGGGGGGGTTCGGCCATGGCATTTTGGAGGCTTCTCCTTCATGGCAGCAGGCTGGCAATAAAGGGAAGCCAGTCCCAATGCATTGGGAATGCATTGGCTGTCTTTGGGAATGAGGAGGAGGTGTCATGTAGCAAGCACCCCATGAAATCCTCCTCTTTCTTCTCCAAAATAAGGATTTTCCCTTTTTTCCCTCCATGACACTCCTCCATTCAAATTCAGAGGGGTTTAGGGGTTCATTTGTCTCATGGGCCTGCTGGATGGGCTTTGGGTAAGGCCTTAGCCCAATGCATTTTGATTTGGGCTTTTAAATTTCCTAATTAAGGTTTATTTGACCATGATGGACCCTAGGGTTGACTTGGTCAATTGGGTGGGTTGTCTGGTCCAATATGTTTACCTTGAGTCAATTGACACCACTCAATGTTTCTTGGGTCATGGTGGTGCCCTAATTAGGCGAATTTAGCCAATATGTGTGACTTTTACCAAATTTGGGAAAGTTTGACTTTGGTCAAATTGGGTCAATTGATGACCTCATGATGGGGGCTTTTGGGTCAATTGGGTCCCTTATGATCTTCTAAGACTAGGAGTGAGGTCAATTTCATGTTTTGGGGTCAATTGAGCCTATTGAGGAAGGATTGGCTTATGTTGACCTAAGTTTGACTTTTGTCAACTTGGACCAATTGATGACCCAATGATGGGGCTTTTGGGTCCATTGTACTCCTTAAGGGCTTACCATCTAGTGGTAGGGTCAATTTGGTCATATGAGTATAAATTGAACCCTATTGAGTTGAATTCGGCTATATTGACTTAACTTTGACTTTGGTCAATTTGTCCAAATTGGTTGACCAATTGATGGGGTTTGGGTCATCTAAGTCTCCTTTGGGGCTAGGGACATAGTGGTTGTGTCAATTTACAAGTATGAGTTCAATTTGGGCTTGTTTTGACCTAAGTTGACTTGTATCCTATGGGGACCACATATGAGTTCTCCCAACTCAATGTATCATATGGTCACTACCTAGCAAAAACTCACCACACTCACCACATGTCTCACCCTAATTGAAGTTAAGGGGTCTAGTAAAAAATGAGATGTTACAGCCCGAGACCCCTCCCTGCACGTCGGCGAACTGCCGGAACTCCGGCGAACACCCCTCTCCGTCTTGGTGGTCGCGGCTTGCCCTTCTCCCGCTCGGTTATCGCGTGAATCCTCCCGCCTGCCCGATGTTTTTTGCCCTAATTTGGGCGTTTTCTCCTTGATAACTCCTTGTTTATATTCCATTAAAATTTTTGGAGGGTTTATAGATCTTGTTGATGCAATGCTAGAGCTAGGGTTTGATTGTTTATCTCATATTTTTATGTAGTGACTTTGATTGTTTTGATTTTTTTTTTTGAAAAACCTTTCTTCCTCTTTCTCTAAATTTTTTTTTGGGAGGGTTTATAGTATGCAACAATATTTATATGACCTATAATAACATTTTTGTTTTTTTATAGGTGATCCAAGGATAGTGATGTTTTTATTATGTTAAAAAGAAAATGACAAAAAGTGATAATAGTAATAGTGCATTGCTAATAGACAGGTTGAGTGTGAATAGACAATCACTTAAAATAGCGCTTGCTAATAGCGGCGAGTGCAAATAGACAAAAGCACAGTGCTTATAGCAGTGCCCTTAGTTAGAGAGCGACGGTGGCGCTCAATCCCACAAATGGTGGAAGCCATTTCACTCTAATAACGCAGCCATCATTCCCCATATTGTCTCGTTAATCAGAGAGAGAGAGAGAGAGAGAGATTAATTCCAATTTCCACATGGCGGATCGTCAAGAACAAAATTAACGAAGGACAGTAGTTTTCAAAAAGGGGAAGCCTACAAGAAAAGAAAAAGAGTGAGCAATGAGTTTCCATTACGTGTTATAATTTAATGAAGGACTTAAGACATTATTTAAGAATTAAAAATTAACTTGAGTTTAGTTCCAATAAAATACTAACGCAAATTTTAGGATCGTCAAGAACAAAATCAATTAACCTCTAGTGGAGTATAATCGAAATTTTAGAAATTAATAATCACTAAGTTAAATTATGAACACAAAATAAAGTGACACGAATAATAGTATGCGCAATTAAAATGAAGTGCGGAAAACTTGTCGCATACCGTTTTTCGATTCATTCTCGTATCACATGATCGTCGTCATTCCCAAAAGCGATCCGGTGTTTTTCCGAATGAAGTATCAAATATTAGTGCACGTAATATAAATCGAAAAGCATGAGATCATGAAATCGATAGTATGTGGATGAATCAATAGTTAATATAATACAACAGGTAATCTATGATTTATGCATATGCCTTAGAACTCCAAGATCTGCATTAGATTAATAGATCTATATGCTGGCTGTTAGATTTAAGCATACAAGTTTAATATAATCATATTTATTTTGTTCATGTGTGTTCATTGTTGAAGCCAGGAAAATCCTAGCTCCAAATATTCGGACTTTAATGCAGCCTAAGGTTAATGATCTCGCAGCTCGCCGATCTGGGTTCGAGGGCGAAGAGAAACTATAAACAGACTCCAAGGTGCTTCAGCAAGGAGGTTCTGCCTCATACCCGAAAACTTGCGAGAAGCTTCCCCTCCACAACCACAAATGGCTGAGATTGGTACTAGGAAGGCACTGGCTAGTTAGGAATCTCGCCTAAGGGAGGGGGTGATCTTTGATTTTTCAAGTGTCATTCTTGGTACCCGTGGGGGTCTATTTACAGAAAAAAAACTCTATTGCAATTTTCTGGATCTGCAGTCTGCTACTTTCCTGAGAATTTCCGAAAACTGAAATGGGAGGGGAAAGGAGATAGTAATCGGCGGTTCCACAAGAGATGGAGAGTAAGTGAACCAATCTTCCCCCTTGATCACGTGTAGACTAATTAGGCACGAGATTTCATCTTTTGCTTTAATATGATTGAGCAAATTAGGAGTTACTCAATTGACCCAATTAATTCCAATTGAAACTCCTAATCAAAAATTAAATATGAAATCCTGAAATTAAATAAATGAACAAATTTCTGTCATGCCAAAATTGTGCCAAGGGTGAGACCCAGATCGCGTCATGAAATTACGAGACGATCTAGTCTACCTATCACGGGTTTCGAACGTTCGCGCGACTAAACTAACTCACATTCGCGGGAGTCCGAACGTCCTTAAATATTTGCGTACGATATATCGAGACGTCTCGATATAAATAAGTTCACATTAATTATTAGAATATAAAATATTCTAACATTACACGCTCAGACTGAAAAAAAGTGAGGTGAGAGCATAAAAGCATGCATGTGAGAGGGAGAAGAAGCGTGTGGAGGAGGAAAGTCGCCGGAGACTTCGCCTGTCGTCGCCGGAGAAGAGTGTCGTCGTTCGCGGGAGCACATCACGAGAGCGTGCTATGAAAAATGTTGGAATCGTGAATGAAGGCTTCGGGAGGTCGAAATTGGTGTGGGGGGGGGGCATTTTTCCTCTACAGTGAATTTCCATGAGAATTCAATTTAATTTCAATTCCCACTAATTTTTAGCCTGCCGAACGCGGAATTGAAATTGTCAATTGAATTCCAATTCCAATGCACAAATTCCAATCTAACGAACTGAGTCTAATATATAGCTGTCTACTCAAATTTTGCATTCTTATAATATTAACAGGAAATAATTTTATCAATGTATGTAATACCTAAAGTCATATATATAATTTTGCATTCTTATATATATATATAATTTTTCATAAAATAATTTGACTGATGTTATAATTTTTCATCCATATTTCTAATGAAAGTGGTATTTTTGTAAACGGGTGAAATTTAGGCTCCGTTTGGGAGGACTTATTTTCACCGGTCAAGCGGTTACGGCCGCATGAACCGGACCTTAATTAAGGTCCAGTTCATGCGGTCGTAACCGCTTGACCGGTGAAAATAAGTCCCCCCAAACGGAGCCTTAGAGGAGTGGTAAATATAATTTTGAAAGTTAGAGGGGTGCAACCTGGAATTATGCAAACTTGCTCTCATCCCGATAAAAGCTCACTTTGAATCAAAAAAGAAAATTACTTTTGATCATAAAAGTGGATAAAATTTTTTAGGTGAGATTGAGCGTTCACAAATGACGGTTCATAACAAACGTGTTTGTGACTGTCACCATCGCGTCAAACGGAGCCTTAATGCATTTTATTGCAATGTTTACAACCAGAGTTGGCTTGTATTTTATGTCATTCTCTGAATTGTTAAGTTGCTGGATCATTGTAAGGTATTTCCCTTAGGCCCGTCTCTTGCGCTCGAATATTATAACTATCTTCGTCCAACGGCTTAATAACTTCGCGGATCCGGATCCCCTGGAGTTCCGTGCGGGAAAAACCCTTGGATTTAATCCAAGGGCTAGGGTTTTAATGCTCCCTCTTGCCTCGCAAGGAGTTCTCGCATAGAAATATAGAAAGATGGCTCGCACCTCGCACGATCTCCAGGGAATCCGAAACTTCGCACCCCTCTCTATGATTTCTCTGGTTGTGCTCGACCAACTATACGTCTATACTAGTACAGAATGACGAGGCTAGTTGAGATGTAGAATGAGATTGTAAAAATGAGGGTAGTCCATATATAGTTTGTTGAAATCTGCTAGAATGATACAATTGTATTTACATTCATGTATCTAATAATAACATGATCAAAACATAACATGGAAGTGCATTATCACTACTAAAATTTTGACTTTTAGTGATCGAAATTTTTCATCACTAAAGGTTAGATTTTGGTCACTAAAGATATTTAGTGATCAAATCCAGTCCGTCGCGAAGTTGTTACGAATGCCCCGCCATTAAATACATTTCGTGACCAAAAAAAATTTCATAAAGCATAGTAAATTTAATTAGCATGACATATCAAATTTTATCCATTTGCATAAAAGTTTTGATAACAACAAAATAAATATTATTATGGAATATCTTAGTAGGTAGCTATGATATTAAACCCTTTATGTAAAACATATATATGAACTTATAAGTCAAGAGAGAAAAGGTTTAGAACCCAAATTTATGGTACTAACTCCTTAAGGCTCTGTTTGGCGCGACTTTTTTTTCGCTCCGATGAGTTTGGACAAAAACACCACTGACATAGAATGTATGTTTGGCATGACAACGGGTATGATCGCCATCAAAAAAGAAAACTAGTTTTGAACATGAAATTGGACGAAATTCCTTAAGGGTCCGTTCGTTTGGACGAAATTATCTTTCTGGAATTAGCATTGGAGATTAGAAATTCAATTCTAGTGTTCGGCGCAACGAAATTTAAACGTATATTGGCTTTCATGTGAAAACGCATGGCTTTTACTATGAACTAAAAAATCAAATAGAAATTCTTACCTCCGCACATAGGTTTTCCGCATTATCAAATGTTTTCGCTAGTTTTTCGACCTACGCGCGGGTTTTTCGCCCGAGCGTGCGTTTTCCTACAGGGTGTGTTTTTCAGTCGGGCACGAGTTTTTCGGTCGGGCGGGTGCTTTTTGTACAACCCGTATTCACCGAGTGGGTCCCTCAAGCCAACTGGCGAGACCTGGGTCAGCCAGATCATTCGCCCAGGCTAAGGAAGGTGGAGAGATCCCCGGATTAGTGGGGGTACGCTGCAGGCGAGAAGGAGTTCGGCGAGTGGTGCCCTCACGGACCACTCGCTCAGTAGCATGGGCACTCGCCCAGCTGAGCGGGAGATCGGCGAGTGGTGCCCTCACGGACCACTCGCCCCAAAGGTTTTGAGGGGAAAATGACCATAATACCCCTGGTGGGCTGCAAATAGCCCTTCAGAACAGCGGAGTTAGGCTATCAGCAGACCAATTTGGGGTGCGATTAGTAAAATTAAAAGGCGGATTCAGGCTATTTGCAGACCAGCCTAGGAAAAACTATAAAGAGACCCGTAAGGGCACCTTGGAGGAGATCCGATTTTAGAGAATCCTCTCCTCCAGGCTAGTTTTTGGTCGGCTGCTAGTGCCCTCCAAGGTGCCCGGTTGAGCTCTGGTTTGGGAGGGGAAGCTCTCTAAGATCTTCCGGGTGTGTGGCGGGACCTCCTCGCTTCAGCCTTGGGTCTTTTCTTATTCTCACATCCACCGTCAAGAGAGTCTAGTGAGGGAGAAGTAAGCATCGGCTGCACCCCCAGTGGGTCCGAACTCAAGAGACCTGTTGCAGGTTTCAACATTTTTGGTGCGGTGTGCAGGAGGTGACAGGGTTCGCCCTCAAGATGGCGTTCATTGTGGGATTGAGAGACGGGTTCTTCAAGATGGACCTGAAGAGGAGGGCTCCGGTCTCCTTTGAGGAGTTGATGGATCGAGCGGCGGAGGAGATAGAAGGGGAGGCGGCCAACCCGGAGTTCTACAAAAGGTTGGCAAAGATGAGCGAGCCTGGGGTGAGGCAACAAGAGGGAAGAAGGAGAGGGGAACCCAGAGGTCAGGGGTTCGAGAGGCCACCTCGGAATTGGAGGTATCAGGAGCCCCACAACAAGTTGGGGTGGAGGAATCAGGAGGCACCAGCGAGAGGTCAGGAAGGAGGATACCAAGGAAGGGAGATGGGGGGAGTCAATCCGGGGTGGAGGCAGGGCCCCCGACCCCCTCCTCCTCCGCGGGAGCAAGCCATGGCGGTAGGCCGAGGAAGAGGAGGAAGAGGAGCTAGAGGAGGAAGAGGAAGAGCGGGAAGAGGGGGCAGGGTGGTGTTGCCCTATTGTGACTTTCATCAGGAAGAGGGTCACGCAACGGCCACCTGCCCCGAGTTCCTGGAGATGAGGGAGAGGGGGCAGCCACGGCAGCAGCCGATCATGATTGAGGAGGTGTTCCCGGAAGGGGAAGAGGATAGGTGTGAAGACCGGGCTGATGTAGGAGCAAGGGGGGGAATCGGGGTGATTCATGGTGGGGTTGGGATAGAGGCCTCTCGCAAGAGGAGCTTCCAGGCGATATTCCGAAGGGACGTCGCGTCGACTTCCCAAACCCCACCCCCCTCGGAGAAGCTCACCTTCTCCTCGGAAGACATGCCAGATTATGAGGATCCATTCTGCGACGCCCTGGTGATCCAGACGGCGATTGAAAATTTCACGGTCTCCCGGATCCTGGTGGATAACGGGAGCTCAGTGAATGTGATCTTCAAGAAGGCCTTCGACGCGATGGAGGTGGAGAAGAAGAGGGTGCAGGCCTCCGACGGACCACTGTTTGGTTTCTCAGGGGAGCGAAAGGAGGTCGAGGGAGGCGTGGGTCTCCAAGTGACGTTAGGAGGGGTCCCAAGAAACTGCCGGTTCGTCATTGTGGACGCTCCGAGCAGCTACAATGCTATCATCGGACGCCCTCTCATTAGTGCTTTCTGGTGTGTGCCCTCATCGTACCACCAGTGCCTGAAGTTCCATAGTGGAGGAGTCCAGGTCCGGATCCGAGGAGATGCTAAGGTGGCGAGGCAGTGCTATGTGACTGTCGTCAACACCATCTCTTGGATGGTGGAGGCTGAGAGGATGGATAAGGAGATGACGAGGCCGGAGGGGCCAGGAGAAGAAGTGGAGAAGAGAGGAGTAGAGGAAGAGGGCGGTGCCCGAGAGGAGAATATGGAGGTCGCTCAGGAGGAGCAGGAGGTCGAGCCGATGGAGGTCGCTCAGGAGGATCAGGAGATCGAGCCGATGGAGGCGGAAGGAGCCGCAGAGGAAGAGGCCCGGGAGGAGGGGCGAGAAGCAAAGGGCCAATGGGAAGAGCCAACCCGGCTCGAGGCGGCAGAAGAGGTGGTAGAGATGGAGGTCATCACCCAGGAGGGAAGGGTGAAAAAGGTGCGGATCAGCGGGGGTCTCGGCCCGGAGGACAGGGTGAAGATGCTGGAGTGCATCCAGAAGAACGTGGATGTCTTCGCATGGAGCGCAGCTGATATGCCAGGCATTGAGGCGGACGTGGCTTGCCATCGTCTCAACCTCGAGCCAGGATCCCGCCCCATCCGGCAGAAGAGAAGGACCTTCGCCAGCAAGCTCGAAGAACCAATCCGCGGGGAGGTGGCCAAGCTCCTCGAAGCAGGTTTTGTATCGAAGATCCAGTACCCAGGCTGGGTCTCCAACGTCGTAATGGTAAAAAAGGCCGATGGCCGCTGGCGTATGTGTGTGAATTTTTCATTGTTAAACAAGGTCTGCCCTAAGGATTGTTATCCCCTGCCTCGGATCGACGCGCTGGTTGACTCAGTCGTCGGTTTTTCTGTGATGAGTTTTTTGGATGCTTTTTCAGGTTATCACCAGATCAGGATGCACCCCCCGGGCGTCAAAGACGTCTCGTTCATCACCAGGGAGGGATGCTACTGCTATAAGATGATGCCCTTCGGGCTGAAAAATGCAGGAGCAACCTACCAGAAGATGATGGACCGGGTATTTAGGGAGCAAAGGGGAAGGAACCTGGAGGTCTACGTGGATGACCTTATGGTGAAGAGCAAGTGCGTGAACTCTCACATCCAGGACCTCGAGGAGACCTTCGCCACCCTACGCAAGTACAAGATGCGCTTGAACCCCCTGAAGTGTGTGTTCGGGGCCAATAAGGGGAAATTCCTGGGGCACCTTCTCACCCCTTGGGGGGTAGAACCTAACCCGGACAAGGTTAAGGCCATAATGGAGCTGGGGTCGCCGCGGAACGCCAAGGAAGTTCAGCGCTTGACCGGAAGACTCGCAGGGCTGAGGAGGTTTCTCTCCCGAGCCGGGGAGAAATGCTCCCCCTTCTTCAAAACATTACGAGGTAACCAGAAGTTTGAGTGGACAAAAGAATGCGAGGAGGCCTTCCAGGCCTTGAAGAGCCAACTCACCAAGGCTCCGCTACTCCAAGGTCCCAAAGAGGGGGAGGATCTATATCTATATCTCGGGGTCGGGGCTGAGGCCGTAAGCTCCGTCCTGGTTCGGGAGGAAGGCAAGAAGCAGTTGCTCGTCTACAACGTGAGCAGGGTCCTGAGGGAAGCGGAGCTCAGATACCCGATTTTGGAGAAGTTGGCCTTTGCTCTGGTCGTCACAGCAAGGAAGCTCAGGCCATACTTCCAGGCCCATTCAATTCAAGTAGTGACGGACCACCCTCTCCGCCAGATCTTCGAAGGAGTGGAGCACTCGGGAAGGCTCGCAAAGTGGTCGATAGAGCTAAGTGAATTCAACATTACCTTCGTCCCTCGACTATCCATGAAGGCGCATGTGGTGGCTGATTTCATGGCAGATTATGTGGCCGAGATGGAGGAAGATGGAGCCCCTCGTCATGTTCCGTGGAAGCTGCTGGTGGACGGGGCTTCGGGCAAGAATTCTCTCGGAGGAGGGGTGGTGCTGGAGAGTCCCCACGGGGTGAAGATCGAGCAGACACTAGTGATACACTTCCCAATCACCAACAACCAGGCGGTAATCGCCGGTCTGCGGCTGGCCCAGGAGCTCGGAGTCCATGACGTGGAGGTCCTCACCGACTCGATGGTAATAGCCTCTCAGATCAGGGGAGAGTTCGAGACGAGGGAACCTGCGCTCATAAGGTACTTGGCCAAAGTGAGAGGTCTCGTGGGAACGTTCAAAACTTTCTCCATCCGGCACATCCCTCGGGAGGAGAGCACCCCGGCGGATCGGTTGGCCAAATCCGGTCCTCGAGCTGGGGGGACCCTGACAGACCTATTCCGCCCTTCGATCGAGGAGGGAGAACTCATGGAAGTAGAGCAACAGACCTCCTGGAAGGATCCCTTCGTCACCTTCCTTGCAACGGGAAAGTTTCCGGAGGAGGTTCCGGACCAGAGGCGCTTCCGATATAAGTTCGCCTACTACGTGCTCCATGAGGGGGACTTTTATCGGAAGACCCTCTTGGGCCTCCTGGCCCGATGCATTTCAGAGGAGGAGGTCCCAAGGATCTTGGAAGAAGTTCACTCCGGCGAGTGCGGCAGCCACTCGAGGAGCAGGATCTTGGAGGCAAGAATAATGAGGCAGGGGTACTTTTGGCCAACCCTAAGTAAAGACGCGGCAGCCTTCGCCAAGAGGTGCCAGAAGTGTCAAATGTTCGCCACGCTTCAGCTCATGCCAGCTCAGAGGCTAAAGAGTATCACGGCGCCCTGGCCATTCGCCATATGGGGGATGGACCTGGTAGGACCCTTCCCCCAGGCTAGTGGGCAGAGGAGGTTTCTCCTAGTCATGATTGACTACTTCTCAAAGTGGTTGGAGGTCAAGGCGTTGGCTAAGGTCACCTCCCAGGTAATTTGCAACTTCATATGGGGGGAGATCATTTGTCGACATGGGCTTCCACAGGCCATAGTCACGGATAATGGTCTGCAGTTCGCAAGCGAGGAATTCATCAGCTTCTGTGGCAAGCTGGGGATAGACCTCAGGTTTGCATCTGTTCACCATCCCAGGAGCAACGGGTAGGTGGAGGCGGCAAACAAGGTCATCGTGAACCTGCTCAAGAAGAAGGTGGAAAATCTGAAGGGCAATTGGGTGGAACAGCTTCCATCAGTCCTGTGGGCCCTAAGAACTACCCCCAGCACCGCCACAGGAGAGACCCCTTTCAAGCTCTCTCACGGCTGCGAGGCCGTCATCCCCATAGAGTTCGAGGTTATGACACCACGGGTAAAGGCCGCCGCAAGTGGAGAGGAAGATTGGAGAGCCGAGAACGAGGAGGAGTTGCGGCTCTCCCTCGACCTCATCGAAGAAGCTCGGGACCTAGCAGCCATTCGCCAAGAAGAGGTCAAGCGGCGGATGGCCAAGTACTTCGACAAGCACATCAGGGTCAAGCAGTTCGAGAAGGGAGATCTGGTGCTCAAGAAGGTCGACGCGGCTGGGAGGTCCGCCGCGATGGGGAAACTTAACCCCAACTGCGAAGGTCCCTATGTCGTGGAAGAGGCACTAAAGTATGGGGGGTATCGCCTTCAGAATGTGGAGGGCCAACCTCTCAGCCACACATGGAGTGGCGACGACCTTAAACGCTTCTATCCCTAGCACTATGTAATGACAGTGTTTTTGAATAAGAATATTTTGTTTAAACTATGTGTATGAGAGTGATGTTGCAGCTTGTAGGAAAGACTCTGAAAGCTCCAGAAATGGCCCCGAGCAGACCCGCTGTCCAGGCTCTCATCTAGCTGGCAGGTCCGAAGGCTCACTCGGTGGCAGGTTCCAAGGTGTTGAGAAATGGCCCCGAGCAGACCCGTTGTTCAGGCTCTCATCTAGCTGGCAGGTCCGAAGGCTCACTCGGTGGCAGGTTCCAAGGTGTTAAGAAATGGCCCCAAGCAGACCCGCTGTCCAGGCTCTCATCTAGCTGGCAGGTCCGAAGGCTCACTCGGTGGCAGGTTCCAAGGTGTTGAGAAATGACCCCGAGCAGACCCGCTGTCCAGGCTCTCATCTAGCTGGCAGGTCCGAAGGCTCACTCGGTGGCAGGTTCCAAGGTGTTGAGAAATGGCCCCGAGCAGACCCGCTGTCCAGGCTCTCATCTAGCTGGCAGGTCTGAACGCTCACTTGGTGGCAGGTTCCAAGGTGTTGAGAAATGGCCCCGAGCAGACCCGCTGTCCAGGCTCTCATCTAGCTGGCAGGTCCGAAGGCTCACTCGGTGGCAGGTTCCAAGGTGTTGAGAAATGGCCCCGAGCAGACCCGCTGTCCAGGCTCTCATCTAGCTGGCAGGTCCGAAGGCTCACTCGGTGGCAGGTTCCAAGGTGTTGAGAAATGGCCCCGAGCAGACCCGCTGTCCAGGCTCTCATCTAGCTGGCAGGTCCGAAGGCTCACTCGGTGGCAGGTTCCAAGGTGTTGAGAGATAATCCCGAGCAGACTCGATGTCCAGGCTCTCATCTAGCTGGCAGGTCCGAAGGCTCACTCGGTGGCAGGTTCCAAGGTGTTGAGAAATGGCCCCGAGCAGACCCGCTGTCCAGGCTCTCATCTAGCTGGCAGGTCCGAAGGCTCACTCGGTGGCAGGTTCCAAGGTGTTGATGTTGGATCTTACGGCGCCCTTAGAGGGGGGTGAATAAGGGAATAAAATTCTTTCTATAATTTTCAAGATAATTACTAAATTGTTTTATAATGAAGGAGATTGAAATAAACAATTTAGATTTAGAATTGAAAACTTAGAACACAATATAATAGAGATTACGCCAAATGATACAAATCAAGTAAACACAAAAGAGACATGATTATATATATGAAAAAGTGTTTACATAAATTTGATTTCTATATCGCTAGAAATCGGAGGCGTACAAATGTAAATTTCTTTTTGTTTACCAATCCTTCTCCCAAGGATCGGAAGGCTATCACTTGTCTCTCCCTAGACCAAGCCCAAGCCTATCCTCTAGATCTTCCCAAGATCTAGACGTAGCACACAAGGCCACGATTTCCCACCAAGCCACGCAAGGACTTGGACGCTCCGCACAAGGAAGCGATTTTCCCCTAAGCCACGCAAGGACTTAGACGCTCCGCACAAGGAAGCGATTTTCCCTACCAATACAAAGTAAAATGTATATAAATGAAAATACAAGATAAAATAAGAACTCCCTAGAAATTCAGATCTCTGAAAAAAAGGTTGAAGCCTCGAGATAATCCTTGATGTAGAAGCGCGTCCGATCTCGTCTTCAATTTCAAACCTTCTCAGCATAAATGGGAGTTCATGAGGTTCTGGAGCTCTCTGGATGGAATGCACTCAGGAAGGGACTTAGAATCTTTAGTGGTTGAAATGCACGAACAGAAGGTGTCAATTTATAGAAAATCGCTGTCGGAATTTCCGACAGTGACTGTCGGAATTTTCCGACAGCGCTAAACTGCCGCTGGAGTGCCGTCGTGGGTGGAGTCGTGGGCAGTTGGTGTAACCGTCGAGCTGTCGCCTGGGCGACATCGATGTCGGATTTCCGACATCTCAAAACTGCTTTTCGTCGTGCTGCCGTGGGGGAAAGTAGTTGTAACTTCTCTGCTGTCGCCTGGGCGACATTGACTGTCGCCTGGGCGACATTGACTGTCGCCTGGGCGACATTGACTGTCGCCTGGGCGACATTGACTGTCGCCTGGGCGACAGTGACTGTCGCCTGGGCGACATCTCCTCTTCATTTTTGCCATCCGAAACTTCTCCAGACTGTAGATTGAGTCGTTCTCATCTCCGAAATGGGGTGGCACATTCCGTAACTCTTCCTGGATTGAAAGTTATGGCCATTTTAAGATCAGCACACAAAACTCATCCAACCTGAGACTTGTCGTTCTCGGATCATACCCATGAACGAGGACTTGTCTCCTCATTGAACCTATACAACCTGGCCACTATAAACACACAAAAGACTAGATCAAATACAACACGGTATTTGTTATTCTCAAACCAAGAGATGCGGAAAGCAAGCTCCAACAATCTCCCCCTTTTGATAATAACAAATACCCATATGAGAAATTAGTGAGTTTATAGATAAGTGCGATAAAAGATATGCATGAATAAAAGGTTTACTGCGTGACAGATTTTACTCCCCCTAAATATATATGTCACTAGATTTCTCATTTTATTCTCCCCCTTTTGTTATTACCAAAAGTGGGTTGTCATGATCGAGCAATAGACGCTTTCCATGAAAACTTTTTAATATACTCCCCCTAAATTGTATTTTCCCCCTAAAGTTATGCTCCCCCTAAATGTTATAATTAATTGCAATGGTGCATTATTTAATTATTCTCCCCTTAATCTTCTAGATTTCTTGAATTAATCTCCCCCTTTTGATATTATCAAAAGAAGGTGGGGTGAGGGTAGTAAGGAGGCATTTAAATAACAAAGCATGATCGAGCTTTTAAATATATGAAATGATAAAGAGTTGAAGCATAGTATATAAAAGAGATTTCAAATAAAAAGATAAGAGTTGTAAGTAAGCGGAAGATTATAAGAAACATCCTTTTTGTAAGCATGAAAAGCATAAGTAAAAATATGAATTTTAGTTCAAAATTGAAAGATGTTTTAACCTTTTTGAAATCTCAAAGTTTTTCATAAAGATACCAAGCATGAAATGAACATATTAAAGAGAGATTATACTACAATGTTACTTAATTTTAAGTTCAAGAGATACCAAAACATTGTAGAGATCATGATAGGTTATCTAGTGCATTTTTATATAAAGAGTAGTACAGATAAAGCATTAGAATCCAATACTTATGAGAAGAAGTGTTATGAAAGATAATGATGTGCACATAAGTGTATTTTGGGCAATGTTAACAATTGATTTAAATCATCAAAATACAAGACATATGTAAAGTAAAGTGCACAATAAAACATAAGTAAATTACTTTCACACACTTTTAATGCACATAATTTAATTTTTTTTAACAAAGTGGTGTAATAACTAAGGTTTGCACAAGCCACTTTACTATTCTTTCCAAGGTGCTCAACCTCACAATGCTTATGAAGACTTATCAGGAGGTTCAAGTAGTGCTTGGTGGAGTTATATTTGTCTACATATATATATTTTTTTTTTGTTCACATTTGTGAGACAACATTCTCCGAATACACTTGTTTTGCAAACCCAACTTTTTTTTTTTAACTTTTGACCACTTTTCTAAATTTCATAAGTGCAATTCAAATGTAGTGTAGGTAAAAAACTTATGCAAGTTTTAATTCATTGTACAAATACAATACACAAGCAAGCATTTTAGATTTAGACACACATGTTGATTACCAAAATAAGTGAGTGAAATATATCATTATCAATCATAAAACATTTACTCATACTTAGAGGCGTGCTAAGCTTGGTTCTACACATTTTTCAATACAATTGATGCACTTAAATAGATATATCAAAGCATGATAATCAAAACAATGTTCATAGAAATTTCAAGAAATAAATTTTAACATTGTAAATAATTCTAAATAATAGAATTCATACATGCTTGATATTGGCAATAAAGATCATACAGTTTTTTTTTTAAGTTTAATCATTTTTTTTAAATCAAATAAAAACAGAAAATCACAAAAACATATTTTTGTAATTTTTGAATTTTGAATTTTTGTAGTAGATTTTTCATAATAAAAAAAAATAACAAAAACATATTTTGTATATTTTTTTAATTTTGAACTTTTGTAGTTGATTTTTCATAATATGATTAAAACACAAATAGCAAAAAAAAAAATTTTGTATTTTTGAATTTTGATCTTTTGTAGTTGATTTTTCATAATATAAATAAAACAAAAATAACAAAAGTCAGAAACACAACAAATAAGTAGAAAATATGAACCAACATATTTTTATGGATTTTCAGAAATTTTAAAAATCAGAAAATTCCAACACCCACGCTAGCGCCGGCGCTAGCGCTAGCGCTGGAAACAGTACTCGATTTTTTGAGAATTTTAAAAATCTGATTTTTTATTTTGATTAAGTGTCCTTAGAGTAGTTCCATGCTGAAATTTCGGAATTTTCAGAGATGTCTTGATTGCTCAAATTTGCATAAAACTTTAGCTTTTTCAAATACATGTGTTTTACAAAAACATTTAAGCTCAAAAAGATAAATTATGCAAACACATGAGAACATTTTTATTAAACAACCCAAAATATGCATGATTTAAGTGATAAGTAAATAAAATGTTCATGCAGTACGTAATATAGGTATGTCCTAAGATTAGAAACTACCCCGACTAAATGTCTACACCCTAGCCCCGTACTAAGTGACGGATGGGCATGAGGAGCTGCACGCATGCCGTAGGTTGGGGTGTTAGTCTCATATGCACACACTAGAGAACACTCAACCTAGCACTCTTTCCCCCCAGTGCCTCGCAAGGCCCCACTGGAACCCTCCCTGGTTAAGGACAAGACATGACTTAGAGGTTAGGTCTCTAATGCATACACCCCTACGCCCCCGCTATTGTGAGACACATGTCATAGGTTAATGATTATGGATATACTAAGCGTTTTAGTCTAAGGATTGATTCATAAAACATGAGTTTATTTTAGTTTTAGAACATATTGTAGATTTTGAAATCACAATGTACTCATGAATTTTAAAGTTCAAATTTCTCTACCTTTAGCATGTCACTGTATTGATAATCCTAACATAAACACTAAATTGAGCATATACAAAGAGGTGCGGCTAGGATAATGAATTTGGATGTTATGCAAAATATGCTAAATTTATATAATTGGTTTGCATGTAATCAATTTTAGAGTTTTGAAAATTTATAGACCTAGAATGAAGTGACAATTCTATTTGATTTCATCTTGTTGATACCAAGTTAATTCATAGGTCTAAAGATAATGATATACATGCAAACAATAAAGATGCACATCACACAAACAAAACAAGATATGAAACTATAATACCAATTGCAATCATATATTTCATAATTCCTAAGGTTGATAGAATTAGTTGATTTAAGATAGGTCTTGATGGATCATGAATTATGATATATGATTATAGTGAATTTTAGCATAGGATATTAATAGATCATGGTGGTGATTGTGAAATCATATTTATCATTTTTGAAAATTTTCTTTTGATTTTAATTTTTAGAAATTAGACTAAACAAATACAAAATAATTTTTCAGAGAAATCAGAATTTTTTTTAGGAAAATATGCTACCGCCAGCGTTAGTGATAACGCCTGGCGTTAGCAATAGAGTTACAATATTTGATTTTAAAACACATTGTTTTTTATATTAATTGATTCCGATTTTTCTTGATTATGATTTTCAATATAAGGACTATTATATGTAGCAACGAAAAAAAGACAAATATGCAATTGGTTGCGCGTTTAATATTTTAGCCTAAGACCCCTAATAGTCCATTTAAATCCAATTTTGAAAGTAATTTCATTAATCTTGATAATATCATTTAGCAAATTTAGCATTCAATTTATAATGATAATATAAGACATTTATAGGCAATGGATTTAAAAAGGATAAAACATATAAAAAGGAAAGATAGATCACTTGAAAACTTTATGACTTTTTATTTAATTTAATTCAATTTTGATTTGATAAACATTAGGCTTAAAATGTAAAAGTCATATTTCATAATATATCTAAGTGACCATAAACAAGTTAGCTCAAAAATAAAAAATAAATAAAAGAAAAAGCAATTACGCATATCATGAAGTAGAGTAATGATATTTCATTTTTAATTTATTTCCACTTCATGCAAATGATAGGATACTAATGAATAAGAGATTTTGGTATCCAAAGGGGACCATGAGGGATGGTTCCTTTGGGTACCCAAATACGACATGATGATTTTTTAGGAGACAAGGATAAATGAGCCCTTTCTATTAAAGTTGATGTGTCATTTTTCTTTAAGGGTCTCCATTCATACCTTGGTTGTTTATCTTTAAAATTCATATTATGATTATGTGACATCTTTATATGATTGTATTTGTTTGAAAAATAATTCATTTGTGATTTATGTTTATTCAAATTATTTTTCAAAATAGATTGATGATGATAATCATAATGAATTTTATTATATGGATTCTTTGAAATTTTATAAGAGTGATTGTCTTTCTTTAGAAGTGATTGTTGAAAGAGTGGGTTACAATATGTTTTAAAAGATTTATTATCATTTTGATGATTTTCATTTCCACTCTTTCTTTTAGACATACTCTTATAATATGAAGAATAATATTTTATATTTTGATTTTCATAAAAATGAGTTTTTAAACTTGAGTCATGATTGAAAATATATTGAGACTTATAATAGTGACTCTTAAGAATTTTATGAGGATCATAATTCTTTTTTAAACCAAACTCCTTTTGATTTAATGTGTGAAAATGATCCTTTTTAGAAATGATTTTGTAAGTTAATTTATCCTTGTTATTCAAAATCTTATGATGAAATTTATTAGGTGACATTTGAAATTTTTCAACAAAAGATTTTAATTGTTTTAACTTACAAGTTAAAGCATCATTTTCAACTATCAATTTTTCATTATGTTCTTTTGAAACTAAGAGCCCTTTTTCAATTTCCTTGAATTTTTCCTTAAATAAATTGCAATCAAAACAAGGAGTAGGAATTGTAACTAAAGAGCATGAAATAGAATTTAACACATCAATATTTGATTCTACGTTATCGTTTGCTTTTAAAGATTTATTTTCTAAACGTAATTTTGAATTAGCAATTTTTAACTTTAAAATTTTGCGTTTAGCAATTTTAAGCATACGAGATGTAGAAATAGAATTTTTTACAAAAAGAGAAGATTTAGATTTTCTTACCTTGCAATAGTTTCCGTCTTCTCTTTTGCTTGATGTGTTGCCATCAACTGAGTCCAATATTGTGACGTTGTCTTCTTCATCTTCCTCTTCCAAACAAGAGTGTCCATCATCCTTTCCGCTTGATGAGCATTCTATGGATCCATCCTTTGTGTAGCTTTCTTGAATATTTGCATAGGCTTGCATATTTTCTGGTTCTTGTGAATGTTTCGTACCTGTAGAAGGAGAATCATAAGTTCTTTCAAGAAAACTCCAAATTTCATATGCGGTAGGTAAAGTATAAATAAGTTTGAAAATATTTTGGTCTAACGCACAAAATATACTATTCATAGATTTTGCATTTAAAATAATTTCGTTTCTAGTTAGTACGCTAGATGGCTTTTTAATAGTAATATTCCAAACTTTTTCATCTAAGGCCTTAAGAAAATTTTTCATTAATATTTTCCACCCATTATAATTTTCACCCATAAATAATGGTGGTGATAATACTTTTTCATTTATATTAAAATTTTCCCCACTAGTAGAAGCGAGATCATGATCAAGAGACGCCATTATTCCCGGTTGTTAAGCCGATTTGGAATAACCTTGCTCTGATACCAATTGTTGGATCTTACGGCGCCCTTAGAGGGGGGGTGAATAAGGGAATAAAATTCTTTCTATAATTTTCAAGATAATTACTAAATTGTTTTATAATGAAGGAGATTGAAATAAACAATTTAGATTTAGAATTGAAAACTTAGAATACAATATAATAGAGATTACGCCAAATGATACAAATCAAGTAAACACAAAAGAGACATGATTATATATATGAAAAAGTGTTTACATAAATTTGATTTCTATATCGCTAGAAATCGGAGGCGTACAAATGTAAATTTCTTTTTGTTTACCAATCCTTCTCCCAAGGATCGGAAGGCTATCACTTGTCTCTCCCTAGACCAAGCCCAAGCCTATCCTCTAGATCTTCCCAAGATCTAGACGTAGCACACAAGGCCACGATTTCCCACCAAGCCACGCAAGGACTTGGACGCTCCGCACAAGGAAGCGATTTTCCCCTAAGCCACGCAAGGACTTAGACGCTCCGCACAAGGAAGCGATTTTCCCTACCAATACAAAGTAAAATGTATATAAATGAAAATACAAGATAAAATAAGAACTCCCTAGAAATTCAGATCTCTGAAAGGAAGGTTGAAGCCTCGAGATAATCCTTGATGTAGAAGCGCGTCCGATCTCGTCTTCAATTTCAAACCTTCTCAGCATAAATGGGAGTTCATGAGGTTCTGGAGCTCTCTGGATGGAATGCACTCAGGAAGGGACTTAGAATCTTTAGTGGTTGAAATGCACGAACAGAAGGTGTCAATTTATAGAAAATCGCTGTCGGAATTTCCGACAGTGACTGTCGGAAGTTTCCGACAGCGCTAAACTGCCGCTGGAGTGTCGTCGTGGGTGGAGTCGTGGGCAGTTGGTGTAACCGTCGAGCTGTCGCCTGGGCGACATCGATGTCGGATTTCCGACATCTCAAAACTGCTTTTCGTCGTGCTGCCGTGGGGGAAAGTAGTTGTAACTTCTCTGCTGTCGCCTGGGCGACATTGACTGTCGCCTGGGCGACATTGACTGTCGCCTGGGCGACATTGACTGTCGCCTGGGCGACAGTGACTGTCGCCTGGGCGACATCTCCTCTTCATTTTTGCCATCCGAAACTTCTCCAGACTGTAGATTGAGTCGTTCTCATCTCCGAAATGGGGTGGCACATTCCGTAACTCTTCCTGGATTGAAAGTTATGGCCATTTTAAGATCAGCACACAAAACTCATCCAACCTGAGACTTGTCGTTCTCGGATCATGCCCATGAACGAGGACTTGTCTCCTCATTGAACTTATACAACCTGGCCACTATAAACACACAAAAGACTAGATCAAATACAACACGGTATTTGTTATTCTCAAACCAAGAGATGCGGAAAGCAAGCTCCAACAGTTGAGAGATGGCCCCGAGCAAACCCGCTGTCCAGGCTCTCATCTAGCTGGCAGGTCCGAAGGCTCACTCGGTGGCAGGTTCCAAGGTGTTGAGAGATGGCCCCGAGCAGACCCGCTGTCCAGGCTCTCATCTAGATGGCAGGTCCGAAGGCTCACTCGGTGGCAGGTTCCAAGGTGTTGAGAGATGGCCCCGAGCAGACCCGCTGTCCAGGCTCTCATCCAGCTGGCAGGTCCGAAGGCTCACTCGGTGGCAGGTTCTAAGGTGATGAAGAATATGGCCCCGAGCAGACCCGCTGTCCAGGCTCTCATCCAGCTTGCAGGTCCGAATGCTCACTCGGTGGCAGGTTCTAAGGTGATGAAGAAGATGGCCCCGAGCAGACCCGCTGTCCAGGCTCTCATCCATCTGGCAGGTCCGAAGGCTCACTCGGTGGCAGGTTCTAAGGTGATGAAGAAAATGGCCCCGAGCAGACCTGCTGTTCTGGCTCTCATCTAGCTGGCAGGTCCAAAGGCTCACTCGGTGGCAGGTTCTAAGTTCTCAAGGGTGGATCTCGAGAGCACTCTCAGGGACCACGCGTCAGTAAGGTAATCTCACATCTCTTCCTGACTACCTAAGCGAAACCCCGGTCTGGGCGAATGGTAAGGAGGCGTGAGTGGGGCAGGAAGCGGGAAGTCGAAAAGGGGCGGCACACCTAAGTCATCTTCGAGCATTCGCTGGGTGGCCAGGATGGTCGCACTACGACCTAGCGTCCTAATGAGCCTAGCAAGATATAGCGGCGAATGAGAAAAAAATTGAGATAGCACAAAAATTGAGATAGCGCAAAAATTGTAATCAATGTATATATCTTTCAAGGGCACTCGCCCAATTCATGATTACATTCAAAATGGTAAGTAAAAAGAAAGCAAAAATTACAAGGGGTCCATCTCAAGGGTCGGCAGGCTTCTCGCCAGGAGATCCGCCGCTTTCGTCTGAATCCAGGAGGAGAGCATCTTCTCGCGGCTCGCCATCCTCGTCTTCCGGGAAAGGAATGGGGATGTAGAGCTCGGGAACAACTTGACGAGCGGTGAGGCATTCGGCCTCCGCCTTCAGGTACCCAGCCCGCCGCAGCACCTGCAGCGCGTGCTTCACGGCGCTCTGAGCATTCTCCTGCATCAGCTGCTCTAGCTCATGATGGGGGTAGAAGTGCCCCCTACTCCCCGAGGTGAGTGCCGAAGCATCGGCTTCTCGTAGTTGTTGGGCCTCGGCCTTCGCAAGGCGGACTTCTTCTTCGAGGTCGACCACCCGCGCGCGAAGCATTCCGGCGCTTGTGGCGTCCTGGAAAAATAAAATAAAACACGATGAGATAAAAGTGCGACAACCAGCAATGGTCATTCGCGGGGAGGAGGGAGGAGGGAAATATACCTCTCTGACGGGACGGGTGGCGAGAAGGGCTTCCGCAGCTGCCAACTTCGTCTTGAGTTCCTGCGCCTCGGCCGAAACAAGGGCCCTGGTCCCCTCGACCTTGGCCAGACTCCGCGCCAGGCTGATGCTCCGGCGCGAAGACATGTGCGCGAGCTCAAGGGCCCGCAGTAGGGCTCGGGCGGTCTCGTGGGCAAGAACCTGAGTCTTCTCGGCATCGAAGACTTCGGCATCGTCACGGCCATAGAGGGCATACGCCATGGCGTAGGCCTCGCCGGTAGCGACATCGCTCTCTATCCAAGTCGAATGGAGGGTGGAGAGCGAGACCCGGTTAGCGTATCTGTCCCACTTCACTAGAGGAGCCCCCGAGGGATCCACGTACTTCTCGCCATTTGCGAAGTTCCGGTGGTCCCTGGGCAACGGAGGCGGCGACAACGACGATCCCGCCTGGATCCCAGTCCCGTTTGGCACACCCGACCCCAAGGCTTGGGCCGGCGCATCTGCCCCCTGGGTTAGGGCCGGCACGCCCGTCCCCAAGGTTTGGGTCGGAGCACTCGCCCCGGGGGGTCTCGCCCAAAATCCCCTTCCCCTTGGCGGAAGGACTTCTCGGCTTCTTGGAAGAAGAGGAAGTGAGCGCCCCGGGTTTTCATTTCCGGCCGCTAGGTTTGGAGGAGGAAGGTTCCTCCCGGCAGGCATCCGCGACCGCCTGTGCAAAGGATACGGAAACCCCAGGAGGTCGCGGCGGGTGAAGGGGGAAATTACGCACACCTGCATAAGAACACAAATGATTTAGCGAATAACGTAAGAACCGTCAAGCCGAAAAGAATGCAGAAGGTCTCGAAAGCTTACCCTCACCCTGTGGAATGGTCAGAGCGATTGCAGAATAAGGAGGCAGAAACTAAAAAGAAAGGCAGGTGGAATCTTCGTACCTGAGTCCCGGGGTCTGGAGGAGTATTCGCCGGAGACTCCGAAGCGGTCTCGCCTCTTTGACGATTCAGCCGAATCGCCTTGGCTCGACGCGAGACGTAGGGGGCACTCGGATCCCGTTTAGACATAAGCCAGGGAGCAAACTTGGTGGCCTTGGGGGCGGTTACACTTTGGGCCGCAGCCAGGCGCTCGATCATCTCCTTCGAGAGGGGTTTCGCGGAAGGTTTGTAGGGAGACATTAATATCGGCGAAAGGACAAGGGAGAGAAGAAGCTCCGAATCGAGGAATGAAAGCGTTCCAGGAGAATCTGGCATGAAGAGATATATATAGGGTGACGGTGGGGCCCACAGAATCTTATGAGGTCCAGTCAGCAAGCACTCACCGAATACAGGGTTGGACTGTTCTTTCCGAGCGTAGGGACCGCTCGCAAAGAGCGGAGATTGTGTACAACCCGTATTCGCCGAGTGGGTCCCTCAAGCCAACTGGCGAGATCTGGGTCAGCCAGATCATTCGCCCAGGCTAAGGAAGGTGGAGAGATCCCCGGATTAGTGGGGGTCCGCTGCAGGCGAGAAGGAGTTCGGCGAGTGGTGCCCTCACGGACCACTCGCTTAGTAGCATGGGCACTCGCCCAGCTGAGCGGGAGATCGGCGAGTGGTGCCCTCACGGACCACTCGCCCCAAAGGTTTTGAGGGGAAAATGACCATAATACCCCTGGTGGGCTGCAAATAGCCCTTCAGAACAGCGGAGTTAGGTTATCAGCAGACCAATTTGGGGTGCGATTAGTAAAATTAAAAGGCGGATTCAGGTTATTTGCAGACCAGCCTAGGAAAAACTATAAATAGACCCTTAAGGGCACCTTGGAGGAGATCCGATTTTAGAGAATCCTCTCCTCCAGGCTAGTTTTTGGTCGGCTGCTAGTGCCCTCCAAGGTGCCCGGTTGAGCTCTGGTTTGGGAGGGGAAGCTCTCTAAGATCTTCCGGGTGTGTGGCGGGACCTCCTCGCTTCAGCCTTGGGTCTTTTCTTATTCTCACATCCACCGTCAAGAGAGTCTAGTGAGGGAGAAGTAAGCATCGGCTGCACCCTCAGTGGGTCCGAACTCAAGAGACCTGTTGCAGGTTTCAACACTTTTCGACCGGACGTTCATTTTTCTCCCAGGCGGACGTTTTTTTTCGCCCGGGACCGCGATTTTTCGTTCGAGCGCGCGTTTTTCAGCCGGGCGCGTATTTTTCTCCCGGGCGGGCGTTTTTCGGCCGACCGAGTGTTTTTCGGCTTGTCGGGCATTTTTCGCCCGGACACTCTTTTTTCGGTCGGGCGCGGGTTTTTTCGCCCGATAGCGCGTTTTTCGACCCAGGCGCACATTTTTTGACCAGCGCATTTTTCGGTCGGGCGCGCTTTTTTCGCCCAGGCTCGATTTTTTCGTCGGGCTCGATTTTTTCTCCCGGGCTCGATTTTTTCGCCCGGGCTCGATTTTTTCGCCCGGCTTCGATTTTTCGCCCGAGCGCGATTTTTTTCGCCAGGGCGCGATTTTTTCGCCCGGACGCGATTTTTTTGCCCGGGCGCGATTTTTTCGGTCGGGCTCGTTTATTTCGCCCAGGCGCGATTTTTTCGCTCGGGCGCGTTTATTTCGCCCGTGCGCGTTTATTTCGCCTAGGCGAGTTTTATTTCTCTCAGACACGTTTATTTCGGTCGAGCGCGATGTTTTTGCCCGGGCGCAATTTTTTCGCCCGGGTGCGTTTATTTCACCCGGGCGCATATTTTCGCCCGGTCGCGATATTTTCGCCCGGGCATTATTTTTTCGCTCAGGCGCGTTTATTTCGACCGGGCGCATTTTATTTTTCCATGGCGCGTTTATTTCGGCGAGCACTGTTTTTTTTGCCCAGGCGCGGTTTTTTTCGCCGGGCGCGATTTTTTCGCTCGGGCGCGATTTTTTTGCCCGGGGCTCGATATTTTTTCGCCCAGGCACGATTTTTTCGTCCGGGGCGCATTTTTTTCGCTCGGGCGCGATTTTTCGCCAGGGCGTGATTTTTTTGCCCGGGCGCGTTTATTTCACCCGGGCGCATATTTTCGCCCGGTCGCGATTTGTTCGCCCGGGCGTGTTTATTTCGACCGGACGCATTTTATTTTTCCAGGGCGCGTTTTTTTTGCTGAGCGCGATTTTTTCGCCGGGCGTGATTTTTTTGCCCGGGCGCGATTGTTTTGCCCGGGCGCGATTTTTTCGCACGGGGCGCAATTTTTTCGCCCTGGCGTGATTTTTTAGCCCGGGCGCGTTTATTTCGACCGGGCGCATTATATTTCTGTCGGGCGCATTTATTTCGGACGGGAGCAATTTTTTCGCCAGGGTGCGATTTTTTCGCCCAGGCGCGATTTTTTCGCCCGAGCGCGATTTTTGCGCCCGGGCGTGATTTTTTGGCCGGCCGCGATTTTTTGCCCGAGCGCGATTTATTCGCCGAGGCGCATTTATTTTGCCTGGGCTCAATTTTTTTGCCCGTGCGCGATTTTTTCGCCGGCCGCGATTTTTCGCCCTGCCGCGATATTTTCGCCCGGACGCGCGCTTTTCGCCCGGGCGCGCGCTTTTAAAATTTTGAATTTTAAAATTTTAATTCCAGAAAGCCAATTTCATCGTGCTGTCAAACAACTTATAGATATCAATTCCAATTCTGTTCACTGAATTTCATCCTACAACCGAACAGCAGAATTGGTTTTATGCACAAAACCAATTCCTATAGATATTGGTTTTCTGGGCAAAGCTAATTCCAGAAAGCCATTACCTGCGCGTCGAACGGACCCTAAGTGAGGACGGGCACGTGCACATCTCGATCCCTTGTTGCTGGTGTCTTCTGATTTTTTTTTGCATTCCATGGTTGTGAGTTGTTGATGAGTAATTTATTTCTCATTAGCAATCTTCAAGGACAAGTTTTCAACAATTATAATATAATGAAATTCTAAATCAGCATTGACATCCTAGTATAGTAATTTTGCTCAAATCTGATCTGAAATTGGTGCCTTGATTTTCTATGAATATGGGAAAAACATGGCTAAGAAAATATGTGAATTTTTGATTGATTGTGTTTATTAGTGTTTTATCATGTTGGAAAAAATATATTTTTATTCATGTTAACAAGATGATAAAATACTACCAAAATGAGCTTGATGTGCCTTAAAATGTAAAACATGTGTTAAAATTATATATATATATATATATAGACACACAATAATCAACTAATATTATAAGCAGTTTTCGAGCGACACAAAAAAAATAGATAATGACGAGTTTGCGAAATATTGGCTCATGCCAAAATACATATAATATGATATGCTACAACGCGAGCCTTTAAGTAATTTATCAGACAAATTGATACGTCTAGCATTCCCGACCCAAAAAGGAACGTCGGCGGTTAATCAAAACCGACTAAACGTAAAATTCCATTGAAGAGGGCTTCCATGGGGTGTACTTCCTATGAAAAGGTTAATATTGATTAATAAGTCGTTCATAAGTTTCAAACATAGAACCTAGAAAACTATTCAAGGAGTCCCAAATAGTTGAACTAAGAATATTGATGATGATAATGAGCATCATAATGGATGATGTATGGACGCGCGAGGGTGCAAACGCGAAACTTGAATCTTGGCGAGACACTTTAGAAAAGAAGGGTTTTAGGGTTGAGCAGGGCAAAGACGGAGTATATGGAGCTTAAATTTAGCAGTGCAAGAAGGACGGATGACTTCGTTATTAAGTTTGGTGATCAAGATATTTCCCGCAGTGAGTGTTTTAAATATCTTGGATCGATAGTTCAAAAAGATGGAAGTGTTGAAAAAGATGTGATACATAGAATCCAAGCAGGTTGGTCGAAGTGAAGAGGGACGTCAGAGATCTTATGTGATCGTAAAGTACCATTAAAACTTAAAGACAAGTTTTACTGTACTACAATTAGACCAACAGTGATCAATGGTTCTGAGTGTTGGGCAGTGAATTGTGCACATGAGCAAAATATGGGAGTTGAGGAGATGAGAATGCTTAGGTGGATATGTGTACACATGAGATTGGATAAAATTAGGAATGAATGTATAAGGGATAAGACACGAGTGACACAAATTGCAGAGAAGATGTGAGAAGCTCGACTAAGATGGTTTGGACACATACAAAGGAGACCATTAGAGGCACAAGTTAGGCGTATGTGAGAGTTTAGTCACTAGGCATGTTAAACGGGGGAGGGGTATAACTAGTAGAATGCCAGCATGATGTACTTAGGCATTAGTGCGATTATGATTAAAGATAGGGCACAATGGCAACAAAGGATCCATATAGCCGACCCCACTATAGTGCGATAAAGACTTAGTGTTGTTATTGTTGTAAGTTTGAGTGTGGAAGAAATGAGAACTATAAGATGATGCATGGATAAATTAGTACTCATAAATTAAGAAAAGATTATCATAAAAAAACCATTAATATAAAGCGCAATCTATCAATGATAAGAAAATTAAAACTAGACTTAAATAATTTTGAAAATTACAACAAACATCAGAAAATGCACAAATCAGAATAGTGTCAAAGAATTAGGTAGGAGAACAAACATAAAATAACAAAACTGAATGGAAAACGACGACGATGATGATGACAATGGTTGATAGAGTGCATAAACAGACTGCTAAACTTCCCTGCTTGCCAAAGTACAAATATCTGCATATACTTGTGTTATCATAGAACCAATGGATTATACAAAAATGCATATAAGCAAATGATTATCTAATAGAATGCCAGCAGAATGCTCAACAATAAGGCAAAAAAAAGAATTAGAACAGTTCTTACAGAAAAGAAGAATCGAAAGCTCGAAATTTGTTGATGAACTTCCAAAATCATCGGTCCACTGCTACAGTTTATTTCCTATTGTGAAACACTTACAGGCCTATCCTGGGACCTCCATAAGAAGAAGGGCTGGGAGTAGGGATGGGCGAGGTTGGTGGCTTCAAGTCTTCGTACCTGATAGAACAAAGGAAACCTGCATCAGACGGCTCCCGATACTTCAATTTCAAAGATAATTTTTCAAATTATAATCGCCAGATAATCTACGCTGTATAAGGAGATAGCGGCCGGTGGTTAGAAGACGTCTGCGCCGTTTCCTTCTCCATTATTTCATGTCCAGGCACCGGAGATATGATAGATTCGAGCTTCTGTTCTGCTTCGACGCGTCCTGTAGCCTTCGAGTTGAATCGAGTTTCGCTTGGGGTAGGAGTTGGAGACGCTGGAGGCTTAAAGTCATCATACCTGCAAAGCCAATCTCACCATTAAGCTTTAAAATCTTATAATGGATTCTTTATGTTGTTTTGTTCAGTCATTTTATTCAAGAACTCACATAGAATAAGGAGATAATGGTTTTGTCTTTGGCGTTTTCTTTCTGCTGAATGTCTCATCTCCAAAAAGAGTTGGTTCTGATTGTATAGAAGGCTTACTAGCTGCACCATTTTCATCTGGAATCTCCTGAAAAAGTAGCAAATTCGCGAAAATCTAAGCGCATAAGATATATTTTGAAGAAAGATACACAAAGAATAGCAAGAAATGGCAAGATTTTGCCCCCATCAATTGGTAACATGTTGAACATTCTATTTATCTTTGTCATTGGATGTGCAGATGAGCAGCAAAATCATAATTTGCACATGAGCAGCAAAACCATACTTCAGCAAATAAATTTACAGTAACTAGTATCTCAAAGTGACTAGAAAAAAAATTTACAGTAACTAATATCTCTAAGTGATCTCTGTGAACAATATTTTTGCTGCATTTCCTTTAAATTCTTCGAAACAAATTTTGAGCACTGACCTTTTGTGCACGAATATTGCTAAGAAGCTCTTCGATTGGCTTCAGTGGTGCAGTTGTCTCTGCTATTACTTCGATTACCTTATAGACTGAGAGCTTTGTATTTTTTACGATGACTGCAATGAGTTCTGCAACCTGCGCATAACAATTATAACATTTCAAGTTACTTGGAAAAGTGGTTTCTTGTTTGAAAAATTCAGTTCATTGGTATTAAACCAAATATAGAGATCCTTCAAATCCTGAAATCCGAAAATGTTGTAATAGACTAATAGTAGAACTATACCGAAGTAGAGAAATTTTATAATCGATTGTTTCCCAAAAGTATCTTACCTTATGACCTACATAAATGAGGTGAGGGGGCACAGCCCTAGGGTTTCCTCATGGAAAGAGAACAGACCGAAAAAAGGTCCGGCAACGGAACCAAGAGAAATAAGCAAATCAGGTATAGGAACATACGATGGCTTTTGAGGGCAAGAGTGATGGAACGAGCACACGAGAGCTAGTTGGTGCCATCAAGTTTCATGGTGGTAATTTGAGGAGTCCCATGTTCATGGGTTGCACGGCCGGATCCCAAAGCTGACATCGGGGTGGATGCAACACGAACCCCGGAGGACGTATTTGTAGAATCAACACTTCCATCCATAGCAATCCAATGATAGAAATCAAGGGATCACAGAAATGAGGACAAGGGGCACAGTCCTAGGGTTTCCTCATAGAAAGAGAACAGCCCGAAAAAAGGTCCGACAACGGAACCAAGCGAATGAAGCAAATCAAGTATAGGAAGGAGGAAGAACCATCCTTAACAGAAGAATGAACGGACGCTGGAAATGTGAGATTCAAGGTCTCATGCAGTTGGTGACCGGAAGCAGCAGGCGGATCGGGGACAGAAACGGCGCGAGAAAAGCGGGCGGAGGAGGGACGATCGTTGTAGCGAGGAGAGACAAGCGGAAGAGGGCGAGTGTGGGTGGGTGAGCGGCGATCGAGCAGAGAGCGGGAGAGAGGACGCGAGATGCGAGCAGGCGAGGGGCGAGAGCGGGCGAGCAGACGAGAGAGGGATAGGTTGGCTCTGATACCATGTTGGAAATCAGAAAACCTCAAAATTAATTTCATTTAGAGTACACTCCTTATTATATATGAGTGAGAAATACAATAAATAAATCATAAACTCCAACAATATATATATACATATATACGAGTGACAAGGCACGGGGGCCCCCCATGCGGGCGGCGACATTCTGCGGGGGCGGCGATATTCGGTGGAGACGGCGACATTCAGTGGGGGCGACATTCGGCGGGGGCGGCGACATTCGGCGGGGGCGACATTCGGCAGGGGCGACATTCGGCAGGGGCGACATTCGGCAGGGGCGGCGACATTCGGCGGGGGCGACATTCGGCAGGGGCGGCGACTTTCGGCGGGGGCGATTTATATTTATATACTATAAAACTTAATTCAATTTTGTTTAACAAAAACCGTATGATGTGATGGTTGTCATCTTTGCTTGACATAGTGGAAACCTGAGTTCAATTCTCACCATTGACAATTTTTGTGAGATTAAAAAATGGGTCATATGACCCTCCTTTTTCAATAAATTTAAGAGTAAAATCGTAATTTTATGTTGTAGGGTACTCTACACCTTCATAGTTTTAGGTCACCCATAGTAGGTTTAGGAGACCTATGAAAAAGTGGAGAGAGAGGGAGCGGTTTGATCCGACGGCTGATGAAATATCATGCCAGATTCGACGGCCGTAATCATTTCAACGACTTTAAAATACATGGGTTTGGTATTTCTTTATATATGGTGCAGATATATATATATATATTATATATATGTATATAAGAGCGCGAGAAAACAAATATACAAGCAAAGAAGTCTTAACAAGTCACAAGAGACTTGCGAGCAACGATTACAAACTAATAAACCCAAAATATGGAATAAACACACTATTCGACACTAAAAAAAAGATAACAAATCAATAAACTTACAATACTTAAGGGATAGAAGGCTTGCAGGATGTCCGACGAGAGACTGGAGGCCGGACAAAAAACGGTGGACTGAATCTAGTTTTTCAGAGAGGAGTTGGAGGACAGGACGGAGTTGTCCAAGTGCTGGAAGGTATTTTCAGTTGGTTGAAGAGGGGAGGCAGCAGTTGTAGGGGGTGCTGGTTGGGCCAAGAAGGGTGGCTCGAGGAGATAGTGGGCTGTTGGGGTTTTGACTGCCCTGTGGATTAATTTCAGAGGCTGGAATTAAATTCCAGCGGTGTTTCACGAGAGAGTTGGCTAGTAGGGCTGTTGGAGGTGCTGGATTTGCTTCCTGGAGGAGGAGGTGATGGCTGAGAGGAATTTGAGCTGAGTGGGAGGTAGGCAAGCCAGCTGGGGAGTGGTTGTAGGGCTTAGATGGTTGGCAGATGTGGATGGAAGGCAGTGAACTTTCTGGACAGCCACAGTTATGGGAGAAGTCAGAGGTTAGAACTTGATTCCAGGGATGCTGGCCTGAAACAGTGGGAAGAAATGAGGAGATCCGGTAGTTTGGTGGTGTTCTTGAGTGAATGGGAGGGGCTGTATGATGGAACGTTAGTGGAGGAGGGATTGGTTGGGTCCAGGAGAGAGTGGGGGCGTGAAATGCTGGAGTGGGGACTAGGGATAACTGCCAAGGAGAGGAGATGGGGCTGTAGGTGGGTGGTTCAGCGGGGAGGAAACTGAGGGCTGGTTGGAATAATGAGTGAGTGGGGGAGGGAATTAAGGGGTATTGGTGGGAGTGATTTTATGAGTTAAAAAGGGCAGACCGGTGCACAAAGGCATCCCCGCGTAGCAAGGGTCCGGGGAAGGGTCCCACCACAAGGGTGAAATGTAGGCAAACCCTACCATGCATTTTTACAAGAGGCTGCTTCCAGGGAGTGATTTTATGAGTTAAGGCTAAATTTTAGGAGGTGGTTATGAGTGGGGTGTGGGGTAGTGGGGAGGTGGCTTGGGAGTTATGAAGTGATGGGGTGAGGAGTGGTGGCCGGCCAAGGGTGGCGGTCTCCGGAGGTGGTGGTAGTGTCCGGAGGTGGTGGCGGCGATAGCCGGAAAACTGGAATTAAACAGGGCGAGGTTGTGGAGGGCTGGCTAAGGTAGTGGGGAGTATGAGGGGTCGGCCAAGGGGAGAGGGGAAGGGAGATATTGTCCAAGCATCGCACTCAGACGCCGGCTTCAGCACTGGTGATCAAAAGAAGAAATTTCTTCTCAAACTTTCAATGTCTTCTAAATGAGCCTTCTATCTCTATTTATAGACTATGGAGCCTCCACGGGCGGTCTTGATACTACGATTATGACTGTGCACCCCCGTGTTTGTCGAGTGGGGGCATCAAGCCATCCAGTGATCTGGAGCAGTACTGGGCTTGGGCGAGTCGGCCAGGCGAGTCGGCACTTCAGCTCGCACTCGCCTCTAGCCGGCACTCGCCCCTAGTGTGATGCGGGTGGCGAATCCCAGATCTATCGGGAATTCACCACTCCGACGAGTCGGCTCAGCATAGCTTGCACTCGCCCCTTTTTGGTTGATGGCATGATCTTAAGGGATTCATATTCTGGTCTGTAGTTAGCCTTTTCAAACAGCGGGATTCCGCTGTTAGCAGGCCAATTTGGGTTGCTTTTAGTAAAATCAGAAGGCGGGATTCAGCTATCCGCATACCGTTTTAAGAAAACTATAAATAGACCCCCAAGGGCACCTTTGGAGAGGATCTCTGACTTGCTTCTCTCTCCTCTGGATAACTTTGGTCTGCTACGGAGACCTGACCTGCTGCTCACCATGGTTTCCGGGTGGGTGGTGAAGGACTCTCTGACATCCTCCAAGGTGCCCAGCTCAGCAATTGGTTTGGGAGGGGAAGTTCTCTAGATCTTCCGGGTTAGTGGCGGGACCTCCTCGCTGCGTCTCGGTGGTCTGTTTCTAGTTTTCCACCCTCTGTGAGTGAGCTTCCGAGTCCTAAGTGTCTGAGCAAAGGATTGAACCCGGGAAAAGTAGAGGTAAACTACACCAGTCCGAACTCCTCGAGCCGTGGTTTCCGGGCTCGAAGGTTGAACTGTGGTTTCCTGGTTCAACAATGGCGGATTCCAAAAGTCAATAAAATTCAGAGAATTACAAAAAAATAATTAAAAAAACATGAATAGTCAATCTGCTCAAAAAGAACAGCTTTTGATCATCGTGTAGGCCCATGTGTGACATAATCCCTATCATTACCTTATCAAAATCAAACCCAAATTAGACCCCACTCAACTTTACTTTCTACACGACCAACTTATGGCATTTGTTCATAAATTCCTGACTAAAACTCCAAAAATATGACTTCAATACCTACAACTTTCATGTTTACAATCTTTTTCCAACTTTCCTTTAAAACACTTCAAATACTCTCCACAAAAGAGTTTTTATCCTGTCCAAAAAATCTTAACCCACTTTTTCTCCCAATCAATTTGGAATCCATCATGATCTTTAATAACTAAGATGGTGTTGGATTTTATGAGTTTATTATTATATTAATATATGTGTGTGAGTGGGTATTAGTCCCACATTGTCTGTCCAGTTTTAAGTGTCCATGTATTTCCTATATAAAGCTCTATATGGATGAATAATATGCACCAAGTATTACCTAGTCATCTCTTTCAACATGGTATCAGAGGTATTGATTCTTCCCTGATCTAATTTTGTTTCCCACGCGCCTAGGGCGACTGCTCGTCCGGTTCTCTCGTGAGATGATTGTTGCGGCTTTGGATCCCCGACAATCTCCCGTGGACGATTCCTGCTCGTGAGACGATTTCTGCTCGTCCGTTTCTCTCGTGAGACGATTCCGACTTCTTCAACGATCCCGTCTCAAGATCGCGTCCCCGACTTCCAGATCCCATCGTTGGTTTCGATCACCGGCCGACTGTGCTGCTAGGAACTCCGCCGGGTAGCCCTGCTCCCGTCGACGGAATCGACGATTGATTCCAACGACGGGAGCGGGCCTTTCTCCCCTCCTCTGTGTCGACGATCGATTCTTCGTCAAGCTCGGCTTCTTCTGAACCCGTCGGCGCGTCTGCTTTCTCGCCTCGAAGATCCGGTCACTGATGGCGTCGATTGGACCCGACGAGCATCTCGTCATCATCGACTGGTCTAGTCGAGCCCCTCTTCTTCGTTCCCGACTACGATCCTGTGGGGCTGCGTTCCCGTCGACATCGACCATCCCGTCTCCTCGGCTTCTGTTTCCGTTGGAGCTTCCCTGTCGAGCTCTGATCCATCCTCTGCTGCTTCTTCTGTCGTTGTTTCCGTCTAGCCCGGTTGCTGCCCTTATCGACGATGCCTCTCCTGTCGACCCCCCCCCCCCCCCCCCCCGTCTTTGCTTCGACCCTTCTTCTGCTCGTCTCGTCGCGCCCAGTTGCTACTCTTTCTTCATCGATCCCCCACTGTTGCTGATCCAGAGCTTCCGTGACTCCTTTTTTGGTGATTCCTGTTGTTGACCTCTCTCGAGATTGTTGGAGATGATATTTTTTCTTCTTTTTTCCCATTTTTGTATCTTATGTGGTGTGTCCTACTATTTGTTTACGTATTACTTTGCTTTTATGCACGTGAGTTTCACGTGAGGGGGAGTGTTTGGAACAAAATCGACTCGGATGATCTTTCCCGACTTTCGCCTTCGTTCCACACGGACTCTAGGCCTATATCGTATGTTGTTATGCGTCTCCCCATATTTAGTTTGATTGGTCGTGTGTTGGGACACAACTGATGTTGGTGTTCTAATCTCGGTAGGTTGTGTCGCATGGGACCATGTCGTGCGGGACTGTGTCATGTGGGACCGCCCATTGTGCAGATTATCCCCGACGGATTATCCCTGGTTGCCCGTTTGATGATTTGCTCCACATCGTTGGTTCCCTTCTGCACGTTGTGTGTGTAGGTGATGTTGGTTGACCGTTTTCCAGCGAGTCCATGTCATGTGTGGGTCCTGCGTCGTGTGTGGGTCTGCGTCGTGTGAGGCTATGTCCTCGATTTGATTCCCCGGTTTGGTATTTTCCCTGGTGGTTCGTCTGATGTTTTGTCCCACATCGCCTACCTCCTTTGTTATTATTTGATGTTTCCAAGCTGGAGGTTTCCCCTCCAGCTTGAGGGGGAGTGTTGGAGTTTATGAGTTTATTATTATATTAATATTTGTGTGTGAGTGAGTATTAGTCTCACATTGTCTGTCAAGTTTTAAGTGTCCATGTATTTCCTATATAAAGCCCAATATGGATGAATAATATGCACCAAGTATTATCTATTCCTCTCTTTCAACAGATAGTATTAACACCAAGACAAACACATTCACCCTTCCATCTTTCCAACCTTTGGGCTACCAATCATTAGCCAAAATAACAAACTTTTCCATTTCCACATGCAATAACATTACAAACCACTCTTTCATGTTCCATCACCTTTGAGCTACCATTGACTAAAAAGCCAAAATAATTACTTCCTATTTACCCCATGCCATTACCGGCCACCCTTCTACTTCCCCTCAAACTTTATCATAAAAAGTCTATAAATAAGATTTTGTTTTGTATAGAAGGACATAGAGAATGAAACTATGAAATGAAATTGAGCTCTTTCTTCCACCTTTAAGTGTGAACCTCTTGCAATCGTTCTTCTCCAAGTATAGAACCTCTTGGTGAGTGAGTGAACAACACTTAGTAAATGACTTCCAAGAATGGGAAAAAGTATCATTGGTGAAGGACTGTCTATGGTGATCTAATTCACTGGCAGCATGAAACAGTAAGAGAATGGCCAGTTAATGTAACTTCATATCCCTGTAACTTCGAAATCTAAGTTTATTGAGGAATTATTCATAGGCTTTGAACCACTCTTTCAACTGCTACGATTTAGTATCTTAGTTATGTAACTTTGTTTTTATAAAAGATCTAAATTCCTCTTAAAACACTAAAACTTTATTGTTTTCTAATTAAGACTAGTTTGTTCACTTATGTTAAAATCTTCTACTAGAGTAGGAAAAAGAGATGAATACTTGCAGGTTCGAGACCAAGCCACCAGAGTAAGTATCTTCATTTGCAAGGACAAGGTTATGTGTTTCCTTGAAAGAGTCTGTAGGCCGCTCCATTCCTCCCGGTCTGACTATCTGCGTTTCATCATTAAGGTGAAGATTACATTTTTGGCAGAAGTAAGAAAACAAATAAATAAATTTAAAACTTTAATGCTAGGTAGAAAATTCAATTGTAACACTTATTTTGGCAGATGCTTGTGCTTACTGTGTAAGGAATGCCACTAGCAATAAGATGTTCTTCCGCCTTTCTCTTCCATATCAGAACTCCCCAAAACAAGCTTCAGCCGATAATTAGTAAAAGAAGACAAGTACCGTAAGTTTATTTGGAATAAAGTGCAAGAATTCTCTTAAAATTATAAATTGTCACCACAGTTAACCTTCTAAAACTATTTGGGATCTGCTTTATGAATTCTCATTTTTCTAATTCGTTCTATGCTAAATGTTGACTAAGCTATTAAAATAATATAATATATTTATAAAAACCTTCCTATATGAAATTTGAAGTATGGTGTAAACTCTAGTCTGAAGTATATATGTTCATACATATTTTGCATTAAGAGTATAGAAAGTGGGGCCAAACATTAATATTTAAGTATGTTCATCAAAACCACCGTCACAATGGAAATCATTAGTTGAGGTATTAAACAACACGGAGATGAGTCCAAGACCATTGCCTAATTTCACCTGATTACAAGCTTATGAAGAACTGACATGTCTTCATAAGTTGGATTATTTATTACCAGTGATGGCATAAAATGTAAAACAAAATGAAAATCTTTGGCTTCCACAACTACCCTGACTTACTTAAGAAGAGAAGCAGGAAATCCAATCTTGTGTGTACCCAATGATGTAACCAAGATGAAATGTTTAACTTTTGCAGCAGTTGCTGCACCATATTAAAGAGTAATTAAAAATTGAAATATGATAGACAATCAAGATCCCAGATGTTGCATTGCAGTTTACTATTAGGGTATCTATGAAAATCAAGTTCATGTTACTTGACTAGTAAGAAGTATAAAAAAATGCAGTTTTCAAGCCTAGTTTTGTTATACCAGATGGTTTTCATCGATTAACTCGGCAATGGGACCAAAGAAAGATCTTATCATTTTGGTATTCCCTTAACCATAAAATGCAAAATAATGAAAAAAAAACTCCAGAGTAAATTAAGAGCAAGAGCAAGCTCCTTAGTTCAAATAATAAACCAGATCTATCATCCCTCATTTCATTTGAAAAAGATGATCGTGAGAGCAAAAAAACATGGATGAATAAAATCCAAATTGTGTGGGTAGATGTGAATTGTGATTTACTCGCTTAATGGCACAGCCGCACATAGAAACTATTCTGCTGCAATAAATAAGCCGCACAGATTTCCCTTTTTCATTTTTAACATTAGCAGGGATAAAACAGGAGTGGCACCAATTGCAGAGAAGATGCGAGAAACTCGACTAAAATGGTTTGGACACGTACAAAGGAGACCATTAGAGGCACTTGTTAGGCATTGTGAGAGTTTAGTCACTAGGCATGTTAAACGGGGGATGGGTAGACCAATAAAGACTTGGAATGAGACTATAAGGAAAGACATGATGTAATTAGGAACTAGTGAGATTATGACTAAAGATAGGGCACAATGGCGACAAAGGATCCATATAGCCGACCCCACTATAGTGGGATAAAGGCTTGAGTGTTGTTATTTTTAACATTAGCAGAAAGATAATAAAGGACATATGTTAAGAAAGATACTAAAAGGCCAAAAATTAAAGTCTTGGAGGAGATGATATCCAAGAACCTTCATTTGTATTTCCTATTCCAAGCAATAGGATATTGACACTACAGGACTTGTCTTAGGAACTACACCACCTATTTTGATACAGTGTGCTTTCCCATGGAACCACAGATTTATTACAGTACCACCACACAACAATCCCCTCATTTCCCCTCCATTGCATCACGTTCAGTGACTGGATCCTGCGCACGAGTCTGTAACAACTTCGTATCGGAGACGACCATGACGGGATCGACCGACCCCATGGAGGCAATGCTCGTAAAGATTCATAAGTTCATGATGTATCAACTCACGGCATCCGAAAACTGGTAACGAGCCGCTTGGCCGACCTCTCAGGCTGTCTGGAGAGACCCGTGCCACATCAGCGAGGTAGCGGCGACTTCCTCCATGACAGAACCGAAAGAACGGAAGTACTTTCATGGAGGGTCCCACTCCCACGGCCAGAGGACGTCATTCATGGAGGCCGCTATGAAAACAATGCACTGTCCCGTTACGAGAACAACCCCCTATTGCGGTACGTAAAACTAGAACCCACTGAGATGATTGACCCGATGCGAGCAGTTTTTCTCCAACCAGAGGTCGTCAGCCATGGAGTGGATTTCATTGGCTGACAAACACTTGGTAGGGTGGCTTAGATGTAATTTCAATGTCTTGACATGGTGAAGCCTCACATGTTATGGGAAGACTTCAAGCAATATTTCTACATGCGCTTTGTGACGCCGATGCAAAACAATCCCTTGGGGTATTCGATTCCCTTCAAACATATTGGAGCTATAAATGACTACCCGGAGAAATTCCAAACACTATTGACTCATGTGTCAAACTAGAGAAGTATGTTTCCATCTTCACTGTTGGGCTTCAGGAGCGCCTACACGTGGATGTTGTTTTGATTTTTGAGTGCCTCTAGATCACATCACTGTCATGTGTCTAGCTCGAATATGTGTGCTTTCAACTGGAACGGGCCAATGAAAAACGACAACTACCACTTCCTCCCCGGCACCAGTCCCCTACCCCCCCCCCCCCCCCAGGACCGAAAGAACGAAAGTACTTTTCATGGAGGGTGCCATTCCCACGGCCAGCGGGTCATTCATGGAGGCCGCTATGAAAATAATGTACTGTCCTGTTACGAGAACAACCCCCTATTGCGGTACGTAAAACTAGAACCCACTGAGATGATTGACCCGATGCGAGCAGTTTTTCTCCAACCAGAGGTCGTCAGCCATGGAGTGGATTTCATTGGGTGACAAACACTTGGTAGGGTGGCTTAGATGTAGTTTCAATGTCTTGACATGGTGAAGCCTCACATGTTATGGGAAGACTTCAAGCAATATTTCTGCATGCGCTTTGTGACGCTGATGCAAAACAATCCCATGGGGTATTTGATTCCCTTCAAGCATATTGGAGCTATAAATGACTACCCGGAGAAATTCCAAACACTAATGACTCATGTGTCAAACTAGAGCAGCATGTCTCCATCTTCACTGTTGGGCTTCAGGAGCTCCTACACATGGATGTTGTTTTGATTTTTTGAGTGCCTCTAGATCACATCATTGTCATGTGTCTAGCTCGAATATGTGTGCTTTCAACTGGAACGGGCCAATGAAAAACGACAACTACCACTTCCTCCCCGGCACCAGTCCCCTACCCCCCCCCCCCCCAGGACCGAAAGAACGAAAGTACTTTTCATGGAGGGTGCCATTCCCACGGCCAGCGGACGTCATTCATGGAGGCCGCTATGAAAACAATGTACTGTCCTGTTACGAGAACAACCCCCTATTGCGGTACGTAAAACTAGAACCCACTGAGATGATTGGCCCGATGCGAGCAGTTTTTCTCCAACCAGAGGTCGTCAGCCATGGAGTGGATTTCATTGGTTGACAAACACTTGGTAGGGTGGCTTAGATGTAGTTTCAATGTCTTGACATGGTGAAGCCTCACATGTTATGGGAAGACTTCAAGCAATATTTCTGCATGCGCTTTGTGACACCGATGCAAAACAATCCCATGGGGTATTTGATTCCCTTCAAGCATATTGGAGCTATAAATGACTACCCGGAGAAATTCCAAACACTAATGACTCATGTGTCAAACTAGAGCAGCATGTCTCCATCTTCACTGTTGGGCTTCAGGAGCTCCTACACATGGATGTTGTTTTGATTTTTGAGTGCCTCTAGATCCCATCGCTGTCATGTGTCTAGCTCGAATATGTGATTGTTGCTTTCAGCTAGAACGGGCCAATGAAAAACGACAACTACCACTTCCTCCCCGACACCAGTCCCCTACCCCCCTCTTGCGGGTAGAGAAAGGGGCCAGTTGTAGCACCCCCCCCCCCCCCCCTTTCATCTGTTGTGTCGTCTAGCTCCTTCAGAGATGGTGTAGCACTATGCAAAGTGGCTCTACTTCAATTGTGATGAGACTTGGACATCGGTGCAAGAGGTTGTTTTGGCTATTCCGATATAATAAAGAAGCTACATAAATTTCTCTTTTTCATTTTTAAAATTAGCATTAAGAAAGATAGTAAGAGACCAAAAATTAAAGAGTGCTGGAGGAGATGATATGGAAAACTTTGAGTTGTGTTTCCTATTCACAGCAATTGGATATTGGCATTATAAGACTTGTCTTAGGGACTACCCCACTTATTTTGATTCTATCTTATTTTTCTAGCGTATGATGGCAAGATCAACTAACTAAGATGATTGACTAGATGCAAGTCATTTTTCGCCAATTAGAGGTCGTCAACAATTGAGTGGATTTCATTGTCTGCCAATCACTTGGTAAGGGTGGCTCAAATATAGTTGCTATGTCTTGACAAGGAGAATTCACACATGTTATGGGACGACTTCAAGTAGTATTGCTACATGTGTTTTGTACCGTCGATGGAAAGCGATCCCTTAGGGGGTTTGATTCCCTTCAAGCACATTGGAACATCAATGACAACCTGGAGAAATTTCAAACAATATTGACTCATGTGCCAAATGACCGGAGAAGTAACTCTCCATCTTCACTAGCGGACTTCAGGAGCACCTACACATGGATGATGTTGATTTTGAGTGCCCTCTAGATCACATCAATTCCATGATTCTAGCACAAATATGTGAATGTCGTATTAGGCTGAACCAGGACAACGACATAAGACAACTGTAACTTCCTCCCCGGCCCCAGCCCCTGGACCAACAGGAACCCCACCCTGCGGGTAGAGAAGAGGAACCAATTGCAGCCTCACCCTCTTAAATATGTCGTTTGTGTCCGTTGGAGATGATGAAGCATTGCGCAAAGGGGCTCTGCTTCATTTGTGACGAGACATACACACTCGGACATCGGTGCAAGTTGTTTTGGCTAGAGTAGGAGGATAACGAGGACACCGGATCATGGAGAAGGGCGAGCCAAAGATCTCCCCCCATGCTCCGACGGTAGCCATAAGATGATTTCAAGACGATGTACCGCGATTGCGAGCTTGAGGATAAGCCGATGAGAAGGAAGGGAGTGATGTCACGGGTGCAGTCCCAAGACACTATTACGGTAGAAGGCGACACAACAACGGGCATTGGGTGCTGCAATCTATTTTTTTTAGTTTCGCATTTATTATATTTTCGCACATTTTTGTTATTTTAATTAAGTTGCATTTATTTTGCGTGTTGGGTTGGTCCAAACTATGCATTACGTGTTGTTTTGGATTTTGTTATTTATACCTGAGTCAGCTTGTAGCAAGGGCCTCAAAAAACTAATCAAGTCAATTGATTTTTACTCGAGGTCTGGGCTCCCTCTCCCCACCACTTATCCCTTCTTTCCCCTCTTACTAATACTACGAACTGCACAAGACGGGTGCCTTTCTTGGTCCTTGCTCAATCCAGATGAAATAAGTGATTGTCGCCTTCAGTGGGACTGGGCCAACGACATATGACGACTGTCACTTCCTCCCCGACACCATCGCCAGGATAGATGGGAATCCCTCCCTTGGGGTGGAGAAGAGGGGATAGTTGCATCCCTAACCTCTTTCATCCATCTTCTATCTCCGCTGAAGATGGTGGAGAACCGCACAAAGGGGCTTTCTTCAATTGTGACGAGAGTTACGCACCAGAACATCAATCCAAGAAGTTGTTTTAGCTAGATTTGGAGGATAACTGAGACAACAAATCATGGGGAAGGGCGAGCCAGAGATCTCTCTCCAAGCTCTACGGTAGTCGTAGGATGATAAGATGGTGTAGTCAGCCCAGAACTTGAGGACAAGCGGATCCGAAAGAGATGAGTGATGCCATGGGCACAGTTGCAAGCCACTATTATGGCATGAGGCGTCACGACAGCGAGCATTGGGCATCAGAATCTACTTTTACTTTCGATTTTTTGTATTTTCACACATTTTTGTTATTTTAATTATGTCATATATCTTTTGGGCTCGGGTTGGTCCGGACTTTGCGTTACGTGTTGTATTGAATTTTGTAGTTTATATCTAAGTCGGCTTGTGGCCAAAGCATTGAAAAATTAATCAAGTAAAATAGTTTTTGTTCAAGGTTTAAGATTCCCTCTCCCCACCACTTATCCCCTTTTTCCCCTCTTGTTAATTCCAAATTGCACGAGAAGGGGGCCTCTACCTGGTCCCTACTCGATCCAGCTAAAAACAATGGGCCTTCCATCCTTCGTAGTTCGATTGTTAAACAAAAGAACTAGGTAAATCCACCCTCTCCGTTTTTCATGCTCGTGTCGAACACAGGATCACACACTAGGAAGCTAGGATCAACCCCGTCCATGCACGCATCTAGGTCGCTACCACCGCAATCGATGATGTGATCTCAGGATTCTGTCCCCCTTGCCTTCAGTGAGTGCTTAGGTCCCCCGGCATTCCAGCTATCAGCAAGGCTACCGCCCACAGAACCTCTTTGTCACAAGTTGCATTCTAGTGCGCCCGACTCTAGACAGAAGATGCAGGGCACCAGCTGCTGGTCCAGAGCACGCGATTTCGTTACGCCTTCCTCGTAACTCCTCACTCATTCCTCTTCACATCCTCCTCTGACGACCTTGCCTAGGCAGCCGCGGGAAGGCTCCAATATTTATCCCAACATAGGTTGCCACCAAGGTTCAGGAGGAAACAACATCCACAACAATGCCCACTCTCCTCCTCCATCGCTTCATGTCCAGTGACTCGATCCTACGCACGAGCTTGTGATATGGCATGTGAGACTCGTTGTGTTTGGGTGAGTATATGGAGAGCGATGGAGGGGAAATAGGGAGCTGATGGTAGCAAGAGGGCGAGGTTCGGCGATGGTGGACAGGAAAAATCGGCACCTCCAAAAATAACTAAGGTTTCAACGCCCATGTGACCAGTGACTCTAAGGCAAAAATCCTCAACCATCGATTCCTCAAAAGAATCCCTATGAGCATATATATAAAGAAAATAACCTAGGGAAAATATCGTGAATAGATCTAATTGTCTGATCCGAATATTTACTTTTACTCTAAAATATAAGTCCAAATATTAAAAGAAAATACATAAAATAGGTAAACGTTGCTTTGAACGTGACTGCAGACTCCAATCGTCCACATATTGACGGAACTATTGTATGCAACTCCATTATCAATAAGATAGAGTCCCAACTAGTTGCATGCTCGCCCGCTAACACCGCATGAGGTTTCTTATGCTTTTATTGACTACTTTGGTTTGTCCATCAGTCTGAAGAGGGTAGGGTGAGGAAAAATTAAGAGTAGCATCCGTCTTTTTCCCAAAGTATCTCCTAGAAGTAACTCATGAACCGTGCATTCAAACGCAATGGTCTTAGGCAATTTGTGTACCCCAAATATGTCCCTAATAAATATAGATGGGATGTGATATGCATCAAAAGTCTTGCTGCACACTATAAAGTAAGTCATCATTGAGAGCTTGTGTACTGCAAAAATGGAATTGTGCTTCTTAAAGGTGCGCAGAAGTCCCAACACAAAAACCATACTAATTTCAACTCAAGACTAGCGAGGGACTGGTAGAGGAGTGTGCAAACCTATATTCTTCCTAGACCTTTGCTCATCTAGCAGATGCAATAGTGACACACTACTCCAGCTATGTTCTTCAAGTTCAACTAATAAAAATGATTATAAACCAATGCTCTCACAAATGTACCCTGACAGTATCATGCTTATTACAGGACCACCACAATTGTCTATAGCGCCAGCACGCTTGCATGGATACCACTGCTTTGCTCCAAGCTGATGCAGTTCACCATGGCCACAAATATAAGATTCAAGAGTTAGGTGGTGTTTCTTGTATCTAAGTTGAGCATAACAAAAATAAGAATTTGAAAATGGAATGCATGTCAAAAAAAATGAAGAAATGATAATATTAAACGAATGGCTGGAGTGACATCTACTAAAGTAAAAGTAACCAAAACAAGCAGGTGATTTCAACATGTACAGCTAAGGGCAGAAAATGCACAATTTGGATAGGATGATAATATTAGTGTTGAAGGATTACAAATGAGGAGTAGTAGACCTAAGGTAATATGGATATAAGTTGTTCAAAATGATTAACAGAGATAGGGTTAATGCCATGAACAACAGTAGGAAAGCGAATACGGCGATTCATAAATTCAACAGGTAGTTGAGATGCAACTAATGATGAAGATGATGATGTCTATGATGATTAGTAGTGAGTAATAGTAACCGACCCGCAATAACTCGAACAAAAATTATGTTTGTATACGAGTGCATGCTGACATAATATGAGAGATAAGAAGAGGCTGTGTTTAGGTTACCCGCATCAATGAGGTTTTTTGTTGCTCTATAGTCAATACGATATGGCCCCGTTACATCAAGAAACTCTTTTTCACTGGCTCCAATGCTACAGAGAACAACCGAGGAAACTCCAATTGCTGGTCCTATGCTCCCTTGATTCTCCAAATCACATGCTACAATTTCAAGATTTTGTATAGCTGGTCTACAAAGTACAAACCAAATGCAACTACAGTTAGTATTATTTGTGGAATATGAAAAAAAAATGCTATGAGAATTCGTACATTTGAACTCAACTCAAAATTTGCTAACTGGAGAGTATTCTAGCATGTCACTTCTCTTACGTTGTATTTCAGGATTTCCAGCCCCGCCATCAAGTCTCATCCGTTGGACACTCTGCGAAGATTATTTTAATAGACATCAAAATTCTAGGCAGTATTCCATATACAAAAGATAAATAAAACCAAATGATATGAGAAGTTAAAAGTGCAAACATCCACAAGTGCTTCAGCTCTCTGAGTACTCCTGACAGCCGCTCGGACTCGAAAACCAAGCTTTAGAAGCTCCCTAGAAAAAATTCTAAATGTCAGAAGATTGAAATTGAGGCTCTATTTGGTACTCCGTTTTCTCTCAGGTGGTTTTTTTTATTCAACTCGCCGGAGAAATGGAAGTGTTTGGCTAACCTCCATTTTGGAGCTCCGGCGGGTGGGAAAGTCCAAAAATTCAATTTTGAGCTTCATTTCCCACCAAAAGGTAGGAGCTCCATTTCTCACCAAAAGGTAGGAGCTCCATTTCTCACCGGAACTCCATTTTCCACCGGAACCACCAACACCGCTCTCCTAAACAGAGCCCGAACGTACCCAGAATTTCTAAAGTTTACTGGGAGATACTACCTTACAGCACGTGAGCCTACTCTACCAGTTGCACCTGCAACAAACACAGTATTCTTGTCTTCAGTTTCTTCTTCTTTGCTGGTATCTGTTAGTGCCTTTAAGGGAGATAAATTTCTAGCAGGGGCAGCTCCTTCACCCAATAGAAAAAAATAGCAGGTTTAGTAGCAAAAAAAAGTTCAGAAAACTTTCTGGTCTTAGGAAATAAAGCATGTCCTTTCTTCCAGAAGCCACCAGTTGGGAGAGTTGGAGTCAGCCACACCACCACCAAATTGGATGCAAGTTTTGGCACTTCCAATTTGTGTGTCACCCCCTCCAAAATGTTATCAAAACACACTAGAATACTTTGAAGTGTATCCTTAAACTACAGTATATCTGTGATTAAAAGTAGTCAACCAACCTCAATTTGTAAATTTATCGTGAGGAATTTAAAATTGTGAGGAATTTAAAATTGTTGCGAACATTTATTTTAAAAATAAGTTGGTGTGAAAAAGAAACTTTAAGCTTTATAACAATCATTCTAGAAAAAATCATGGTATGTGCAAAAAATATGTTAAGTGTCTTAATTATAAGACAAATTATTATGCGTCTTAATTATAAGTTGGTCGAGTCTTGTTGTCATGTCTTTTTAAGTCACATTTTATGTGTCGGTTTTGAGTCGTTGGTGTCTTCGGGTATTTCTTTTATGTTTGGACTTATTTACAGTCATGTCATTTTGTAATTCTATTTAAGAACCCTTGGGTCATGAAATGAGGAAGGGAAGAACATTCATTTTAGTTATTCTCTCTATATTCTCAGAGTTTAGATTAAGAGTTTGAAGTTCCCCCTCGAGCCCTCGTCTACGATAGCCACGACAAGGTGTTGTGTGCTCCGGTTTGAGATCGAGTGCTAGGGCGAGTGAGGGAGAAGTCCATAAAGGGATTTGAGTCCTCTTTCCTAGATCCCGGTGGAGCTATGGTTGCAACGGAGAAGACCGGAGGAGAAGAGGGGAAAGGGCGCAACTATTCCGGCGAGGAGAGACCCGGCGGAATACGTTCCGCCTGCTTCTTGCGGACGGGAACACACAACCTACGCTGTTGAGGGAGATATTCGTGTGGAGCAGCTTGCGGGTGTGAAGATAGGGTTACGGGAATTAGAGAGAGAGGGAATAGAAAAAGAAGAGAGAGAGAGAGAGAGAGAGAGAGGAATTGAGATAACAACTTCTTGATTCTAATTTCATCAACCCAGTCATCCAAATAGGTTCAAGCCCCTCACTTGGGCCATAAGACAAGTGAGTCAAATTAACCTATGTGCGACATAATAAAATATAAAAGATGCGACAAGATAAATATCAATCCTTGGTGGATTGTATATGTCGTTGATACGTGTGCCCCCAATGTGGGTCCATAACGCCCATAACATCTCATTCCCCGTCGAGATGCAGCTTGTCCTCAACCTGCGGCGGCAAACGAACCAATGGTTTTGTCGGAGGGGAGCCCACAAATGGCTTCAAGTGGGAGGCATGGAAGACGTCGTGTATGTGGACCTCCGGTGGAAGTTTGATACCGCTAGGGTATCGGCGGGCGGTAGTGAGAACGGTAGCGAGCGAGAGTGAGCTCGCTGACGCTGTCGCTGGGCGGTAGCGGGGCGATAGCGGGAGTGAGCGGAAAAAGAGAGAGAGACAGGGAAGGGAAGATATAGAGAGAGAGAGAGTAAGAAGGAAAGAAGAAGGGGAGCAGCCCCAATTACTAAAATGATCCAAAGATAAGAGTTAGGTTACAAACAAAGCCTTTTATACTATAAGGCCCCACACCCAAGTACCCCAAAATGCCCTTCCCCAAATTAATTAACTCTAAGCTTGCCCCACGCCTCCATCCGCAAGCAGTCCGGTACCGCTGTCGTCCACGATGTCGCCTCCCTTGCCGGCGGACGACATCGGTTTGCATGTCTCCTTCCCCGATCCGCGCGGTCGTCGTGCATATACGCGTCATGGTGGTTCTCCCTCCTGCAAATCGGTAACAATGCCGCCGTCTGGGAAATTGGCCTTGTCCTAAAGGCAGTAATCTGGAAATTGACGGCGGAAGTCGTCCCGGATTAGCCACGTGCTCTCCGACTGGGGGCGGTGTTGCCACGCCACCCGGACCTCCTCGGGAAATGCCGCCCCGGAGTAAGAGGAACGACGGTCGATGATGGCGGCCGGGTATAGGGGTGCGGTGCAAGAATAGTCCAAGTAGTTCGGAATGTGATCCACGACCGGGTGGTCACCGTTGACGCGTCGAAGCTGCGACACGTGGAAGACGGGATGAATCCGGCTATCCTCCGATAAACGAAGGCGGTAGGCCACTGCTCCAATCCGGCCGATCACCTCGAAAGGGCCGAAGAACCGCGGTGCCAATTTCGGGCACGTGCGGCGGGCCACAGACAGTTGCCGGTAAGGCTGCAGCTTAATGAATACTTTCTCCCCAATCGTGAATTGGAGGTCCCGGCGTTTGCGATTCGCAAACGATGTCATTTTAGCCTGGGCGCGCCGAAGATGATGCTTTAAGCTATCCAGAATGGTGTCGCGATCATGTAAGTGCACCGCAAGACCGTCCACCTTGCACTCGCCGGGAAGGTACGCACAATCGAAGGGGGTGGGCGGCCTTAAACCACCTCGAATGGGGAGGTGTTGGCCGCATAGTGATAGGCCGTATTGTAAGAATATTCCGCCCACGGGAGCCATTTGGCCCAAGTCCCCGGTCTTTCGCCAATGAAGCACCGGAGGTAAGTTTCGAGGCACCGATTTAGAACCTCCGACTGCCCGTCCGTCTGCGGGTGGTAAGCGGTGCTCATGCGAAGTTGAGTTCCTTGTAGACGGAATAAGGAAGTCCAAAAACTGCTCAAAAAGAGGGGGTCTCGGTCGCTCACGATGGAACGTGGAAACCCGTGAAGGCGTACGATGCCGGTAATGAAACTGTCCGCTACCGATTTTGCCATGTACGGATGGCGAAGGGGAATGAAATGGCCGTACTTTGAGAGACGGTCCACCACCACCAAGATACAGTCGAACCCGTCGGACCGTGTTAGCCGAGTGATAAAATCCATGGCAATGTCCTCCCATATCCGCTCCGGTATCGGAAGGGGTTGTAGGAGACCGCCCGGAAACATTGATTCATACTTGGCCTTCTAACAGGTAAGGCATTCGGCGACGTAGGCCTTGATCTGGCGAAACATCTGTGGCCAAAACAAGGAGGCCGATAAACGGCGGTAAGTCCGGAATGCGTCGGCGTGACCGCCGGTTGGAGACGCGTGGAACTCGACCAGTAGTCGAGGAATGCAAGTGGAGGATGCGGACAGCGCCAAACGACCGCGGTAGAACAGCCGGCCGCCAATGAGTGAATAGGGAGGATGCGCCGCCGGGTCGGCGATGAGGGCCGTACGGATCGCGGATAAGTAAGGGTCTTGCTCGACGCCCTCCTGAATTTCTGAGTCCTCTTCCCAGACCGGCCGAGAAATGGCAGTCAACTCTGGTGCGTGCGGTTGGCGAGAAAGCGCGTCAGCAGCCCGGTTGGTTTTACTGGAGCGGAACTCGATCGAAAAATCGTAGCCCAATAGCTTGGCGACCCAAACTTGTTGTGTCGGTGTGGCGATTTTTTGTTGGAGGAGGTAGCGGAGGCTGTGGTGATCCGTCCGGACCACGAACGGTCGACCGAGTAGATACGGTCGTCAGTGCTGTACCGCCAAGACCAAGGCCATTAGTTCATTCTCATATGCCGAACGGCTGCGAAGGGTGGAGGAGAAGGCCCGACTGTAGAAAGCTATTGGCCGTCCGGACTGTATGAGGACCGCACCGACACCGGTTCCCGACACGTCGCATTCGACTACAAAGGGCTGTTGGAAGTCCGGCATAGACAAGACCGGCCCGTGCACGAGGGACGACTGCAAGGCCGTAAATGCCGCCATGGCAGCCGCCGACCACAGAAATTGTCCCTCCTCCGAAAGCTTGAGTAATTGGGTGAGGGGGCGGGCTAACGTCCCATAGCCTTGAATGAACCGGCGGTAGTAGCCGGTCATCCCCAAAAAGCCGCGCACCTCGCGGACAGATGTAGGGGTCGGCCAGTGAAGCACTACTGCAATCTTGTCGGCCTCCATGGACACCCCGTTGGCCGAGATCGTGTGGCCCAGGTAACTAACCGAGGTGGCTCCGAAGGAGCACTTCTTCCGGTTTAAGACGAGGTTGTGGCCGCGAAGGGTGCGGAGGGTATCCCGGACGTGCTGGAGGTGTTCCTGCCAATTGGGACTATACACCAATACAACAACAACAACAGAACCCATATAGTCCCCAATCATTGGGGGTGTGGGCGGGGGAAGATTGGAAACAGACCTAACCTTTGGCCCTATGCACAAAGTGGCTTCTCTCAGAGGAGAAAGACCGAACCTTTGACAATAAATGCACAAAGTGGCTGCTCACAGATTACCACTAAAATAGTGGCCCCCTATACCGTCACGGTTGCTGCGGAATCATGCCCTCAAATCAAAGCCAAAGACATCAGAGAGGGCAGACCAATATATCATCAAAAAATACAACATGTTTGCGGAGTACCGGCCGAAAAATGTCATTCATCGTAGCTTGGAAGGTTGCCGGGGCGTTGGTCAAGCCAAACGGCATGACCAGGAACTCGAAGTGTCCATCGTGAATACGAAAGGCAGTCTTGGGAACATCCGTCGATCGCACGCGAATCTGATGATAGCCGGAGTGGAGGTCCAGCTTGGTAAAGAAGGTGGCGCCATGGAGCTCGTCCAGGAGCTCCTGAATGACCGGAATCGGGTATTTGTCGGCGACTGTGGCTTTGTTGAGTTCCCGATAGTCCACGCAGGAACGCCAACTGCCATCTTTCTTCCGCACTAGGAGGACCGGGCTGGAAAAGGGGCTTGCACTAGGCCGAATGATGCCCCCCAAAAGCATCTCCCGCACGAGGCGTTCGATCTCATCTTTCTGAACGTGTCCATAGCGGTACGGCCGAACCGACACCGCTGTCGTCCCCGGGTGAAGGACAATAGCGTGGTCCGTGGGGCGGACCGGGGGCAAGCCGGTCGGGGCCACGAAAATTTCGGCAAACTCGTTCAAGATGCCCCTGAGGTCGTCCGGTAATGGTTGCGGATCTTCTTGGTCGCCCTCCAAGAGCCATAGCCATGCAGAGAAGTTGACCGACGAGGTGCGTTGAAGGGCCCGGAATGACACCGGCGTCCGCAGGAGGGTGGAGTCACCCGTAAGGCAGCACGACGTCGACCCCTGTTGAAAGTTCATCGTCATCTTTGCCCAATTTACTCGAACGTCGCCCAGCGTTTGCAACTAAGAAACTCCCAAGATGGCGTCAATGCCGCCCAACCCGAAGATGTAGAAGTCGGCCGTGACGGAGCACGGACCAGCAGTTAACGTGATCGCTTGGCACAGGCCCTGTGTCGGGCGTCGGCGACCGTCCCCTAAGCAAACCGTGAATTCCACGGATGGTAGGTGGGCGAGAGCGAGATCGCGCGCTAGGTGTGCCGAGATAAAGTTGTGGCTCGCGCCACTGTCAATCATGATAACAATGTCACGGTCCTGAATGCGGCCTTAGAGTTTCATCGTGCGAGGACCCGTGATGCCGCCGACCGAGAATTAGGGAAGCTCCAAGCAGTGGAATGGCTCGGTGGGGTTAAGGAGCGGTTCGGTGGCGTCGGATAAGGGCAGATCATCGTCCTCGACCAGCGTCTCCGTGATCGTGTCGTCTCCAAACAGAGCATGAAATTCTTTGACTGAGCAGACGTGGTTGGGCGAGTAAGGTTGGCGGCACCGGAAACACAAGCCCTTGCGGCGAAGGTCGTTGTACTTGCTATCAGAGAAACGGTGGTGAGTGGGACGGCCCGGCCGCTGGCCACCTCGTTGAAATGGCCGAGGCGTCGTGTCACGGGGAGGGGCCGGTCGAGGCGGCGGATGGTGAGCCGGGGGCGGGTGGCGAATGCCCAGATCCGCCTCGACAGCGCGAGCAAGGTCGATCGCGGCCGAGACAGTGTGGGGATGATGGATGCGGAGGCGAGAGCGAATGGCGGGTAGCAGCCCTTGGAGGAAGAAACCCAAATAGTGGTCCGGTGGGAGCCCCGGGACATGGGAGACCAGTGCCACAAACTCATCAATATAACTATCCAGGTCGGCGGACTGGCGAATGCTGCAGAGGCGTTCAATGGCGGAGCCGGAGTGACGCGCGTCATAGCGCTGAATCATTTCATGTTTCAATTCGGCCCAAGAGATATGGGGTTGCACTTGGCGAAGCCAACGCGCCCAATGCAGGGCGGAGCCCGAAAGGCCGACGACAGCAGTGCCCACCTTGTCATCGTCGTGGGTATAGTGGAGGTCGAAAAATTGCTCGGCGCGAGCAATCCATCCCATTGGGTCAACCCCGGAAAAGGACGGCAGCTCCAATGCGAGAGGCGGTCGGCCGGGCGGCGGAGGCGGGGCCGCGAGGCGTGGTTCGGCCGCCATGGATGGCTGTTGCGGGGCGGGGGGCTGTCCCAGGATCGAGCCGCCCTCCCGAGTAGACGTGGATGCGGCGGCGAAAGGCGAGGTGGGCGAGAAGTGTTCGAGGCGGGCGAGGATGGCCGCGTTGGTGTTCTGATTGGCGAGAGCGAGGGCCTGGATGGAGGCCAAGGATGCGCGCAGATCGGAGATGTCCGCCGCGTGAGCGTCGGTGCGAGCGCAGAGATCCTCCGTTCTGTCGGGGGAGGTCGCGGGGGTTTGGCGGGTGGTGACGGTCATGGTAGCGAGGTTCCGGCGGCTCGGTGGCGGGCGGAGCGGCAGGTCGGACCAAAGATATCGCTAGGGTATCGGCGGGCGATAGTGAGAACGGTAGCGAGCGAGAGTGAGCTCGCTGACGCTGTCGCTGGGCGGTAGCGGGGCGATAGCGGGAGTGAGCGGAAAAAGAGAGAGAGACGGGGAAGGGAAGATAGAGAGAGAGAGAGAGAGTAAGAAGGAAAGAAGAAGGGGAGCAGCCCCAATTACTCAAATGATCCAAAGATAAGAGTTAGGTTACAAACAAAGCCTTTTATACTATAAGGCCCCACACCCAAATACCCCAAAATGCCCTTCCCCAAATTAATTAACTCTAAGCTTGCCCCACGCCTCCATCCGCAAGCAGTCCGGTACCGTTGTCGTCCACGATGTCGCATCCCTTGCCGTCGGACGACATCGGTCTGCATGTCGCCTTCCCCGATCCGCGCGGTCGTCGTGCATATACGCGCCATGGTGGTTCTCCCTCCTGCAAATCGGTAACAAAGTTGGAGTTGGTATGCCACCTCACCGATGCGTTGGAGGATCGGAAATAGCCCGTAAAATTTGGGGCCCAATTTGTTGGAGGAAGGGGCGAAGGCTGAAATCTGGCGGTAAGCTCAGCGTTTCAGCCAAACCCAATCCCCAATGGCAAAAGAAAGCTCTCAGTGGCCCCTGTTGTAAGCAGCTTCCATGTGTTGTTGCGCCTGGAGGAGAGGCTCCCTTGCGGTGGACAGAACCTGATCAAGATCGAGGAGCTCCCGGTCGTCGGTATCAAGAATGGCGGTGCCCCCATTGTAAGATAGTAGGAGGGGAGGATCCATCCCATAAATCAAGTGGAAGGGTGTCGTCTGTAGCGCGGTTAGGGGTGTGCACGAAAAACCGAAAGCTGACCGAACCGACCAAATTGCCTGAACCGACCGAACCACCCGAACCGAACCAAAATTCAAACTGAACTGCTCGGTTCAGTGTAGAGGTGGTTTTTCATTTTGGACAACCACCCCCTTTCGGTTTAGTACGGTTTTCGATTTTAATAAATCGAGAAAACCGAACCGAACCAACAAGTCCCATTATTACGGTTATGTTTACAGAAATTAAGGTCATGCAAACACTAAACAAGCAAAGCATGCACAGCAACCATTGGACCACACATTAAAAATAAATTAATAACATTACCTTTAAAAAACATTAATATATCCCTATTTCATTATCTAATGTCTATCACTCAATCTATTTCACTATCTAATGTCTATCACTCAATCTATTTCACTATCTAATGCATGCATCGGAAACTCAGGATTCAGGAAGCCTCTCCGCCTCTCCCTCCGCCTCTCCGTCCACGAAGCCTCTCTAATCTCAGGCGCCTGCACCAGGAACTCAGGAAGCCTCTCTAATCTCCAGTGTCCGTCTCTAAGGCTCTCCCCCACGAAGCCTGCACTAGAAACTGCTTTCCGCCTCTCTGTCCAGTGTCCGCCTCTCCCACGAAGCAAGCACCGGGAAGCGAGAAGGCGGCGGTCATCGACGAAGTCCAACTGCTGTCTGCTATCCGCAGTCCGCCTCTCCCCCATGAAGCCTGCACCGGAATGAAAAACCATACCCCCACGAAGTCAACCCTCTACTTATTAAACTGGTAATTCTTACTTCCCTTCCATTTAGATTTGTTGCCTGTGACTCAACTCTTTGTTTATTTGATAACTGTGACTCAACTTTGATTCCTATAATCATTTAATTATTATATTAAGAGCTATGGTTAACAGAAGCTTGGATTATAAATTGATAATTTGATATAGATGAGATTTAAATTCAAATTTGATAACAGAAGCTTCTTTACTTCATAGCAGAAGCTTGGATTATTATATTGAGAGATATTATAAATTGATAACAGAAGCTTGGATTATAACAGAAGCTTGGATTATAAATTCAAATTCGATGATCATGCATATTCTCTTCATTTATATAGATGAGATTTATATAGATGATCATGCATATGTAGATGAGATCTGCTGAATTGATTCCTGATTTTTAACTTATTTACTTCATTTAAATATTCTTTTCATTTATGTTATTCTTTTTTGATATGGTGAAGGGTGGAACTTGGAAGAGATTATAAAGCCTAAACTCAAAGAAAAACCCTTGGACAATATTACATTTATAACTGTATGCGAACTCTTTCCTATTTTTGTTTCCTCATTTATGCTTTTTGCTATAACCCAACTTTGTTCATATGTGCAAGTTTAGTAAATTTGACGTATTTCCCATTTATATGTAGATGTCTTAGGAGGGAAAAGGCTCTAGTAATTAGTGTTGAGGCGGGTAAACAATTGATTATTCCACTTGGGGAATAAAAAAATATTTACAATTACTATAAACAATACATCTATTAATGATGTGGTTGGAAGATACTTAAAGAGGAAAACAAAAGATTGGAAAAACACGGTCTTAGGACATGAGTTCCTACAAGTTAGATGCGTTGCTCACATATTGAATTTAATTGTTAAAGATGGATTATCTAAATTTAACGAGTCCATTGAGAAGATTAGACTTATTATCAAATATGTTAAAGGATCTTCTCAACGATCTAAGAAGTTCAAGAAACATGTTGTGAATACTCAAATTAAGTGCAAATCTCTCTTATGCCTAGATGTCGAAACAAGGTGGAACTCCCCCCACTTGATGTTAGAGACTGCAATCAAATTTGAGAAAGCATTTGATGGGTTGGAGGATGAGCTATCATACATTAACTATTTTGTAAATTGCAATAAAGTTAAAGGGCCTCCCATTGCAGATGATTGGGAAAATGCAAGATTATTTGTGATGATATTGAAGTTGCTCTACACAATAACTTTAGAAGTCTCGGGCTCCAAATATCCAACATCCCATTTGTTTTTTTAGAATATTTCAACGATTAAGCATATGATAATTTTGATGTGTGAGAATTTTGATTCTACCAAGTGTGACATTGCACAACGCATGGATACTTAATTTAATAAATATTGGGGTAGTAAATCAGAGAGAAATAATATGATACTATATGTCGCATTTGTATTAGACCCACAATACAAATTAATGCGACTAACAAAATGCTTCAAAGCATTGTATGATGCTACCAAGACAAGGGAGATGATTCAGTCGGTTGAGAGCACACTACATAGATTATATGATCATTATGCATCTATTATAAACCAAAGTCAGAATCAAGCTACTAATAGTCAAGGACAATCTTCAAATTATGGTAAGTTTAGAGTGGAACCTGATGTGCAATTTAAATTTGCACTCTATCAAAAGAAAATGTTCAAAGATGAATTTAAAGAAGAAGAAGATGCGACAACTTGTACATCATAATTGACACAATATCTCAAAGAAGACACATTGAAGATGCAAGTTGAATTTGATATTTTAAGTTGGTGGAAAGTAAACTCTTCACGATTTCCGGTCTTATCCCAAGTTGCTAGGGATGTTTTGTCCATTCCAATATCAATTGTAGCATCAGAGTCAGCATTCAGGTGGACGCATTCTTGATCCATTTTGAAGTTATTTGTCTCCAAAAATAGTAGAAGCTCTTGTGTGGGGGTATGATTGGATGCGTTGCAAGACAAAAATTACAGACTTGGAAGAGATGCTTGTTGATGTTGAAAAATACGAAGAGTTTGACAAAGGTAAATATTATTTAAGTAAACAGATAACATCTGTATATTTATCAAATTTGAGAAAGCATTTGATGGGTTGGAGGATGAGCTATCATACATTAACTATTTTGTAAATTGCAATAAAGTTAAAGGGCCTCCCATTGCAGATGATTGGGAAAATGCAAGATTATTTGTGATGATATTGAAGTTGCTCTACACAATAACTTTAGAAGTCTCGGGCTCCAAATATCCAACATCCCATTTGTTTTTTTAGAATATTTCAATGATTGAGCATATGATAATTTTGATGTGTGAGAATTTTGATTCTACCAAGTGTGACATTGCACAACGCATGGATACTTAATTTAATAAATATTGGGGTAGTAAATCAGAGAGAAATAATATGATACTATATGTCGCATTTGTATTAGACCCACAATACAAATTAATGCGACTAACAAAATGCTTCAAAGCATTGTATGATGCTACCAAGACAAGGGAGATGATTCAGTCGGTTGAGAGCACACTACATAGATTATATGATCATTATGCATCTATTATAAACCAAAGTCAAAATCAAGCTACTAATAGTCAAGGACAATCTTCAAATTATGGTAAGTTTAGAGTGGAACCTGATGTGCAATTTAAATTTGCACTCTATCAAAAGAAAATGTTCAAAGATGAATTTAAAGAAGAAGAAGATGCGACAACTTGTACATCATAATTGACACAATATCTCAAAGAAGACACATTGAAGATGCAAGTTGAATTTGATATTTTAAGTTGGTGGAAAGTAAACTCTTCACGATTTCCGGTCTTATCCCAAGTTGCTAGGGATGTTTTGTCCATTCCAATATCAATTGTAGCATCAGAGTCAGCATTCAGGTGGACGCATTCTTGATCCATTTTGAAGTTATTTGTCTCCAAAAATAGTAGAAGCTCTTGTGTGGGGGTATGATTGGATGCGTTGCAAGACAAAAATTATAGACTTGGAAGAGATGCTTGTTGATGTTGAAAAATACGAAGAGCTTGACAAAGGTAAATATTATTTAAGTAAACAGATAACATCTGTATATTTATCTATGCTAAACATAATGGCATGTATTTATTAATAACATTCTTTAAAGTTGGAAGTGCCAATTGTGGATGAAGATGCAATGGATATTATCTATCTAACTATTGTGGATGAAGATGAAATAGATATTGTCGAATAGTTAAATATCAATTCCTTATTTTTTCTGAAGCTTGATTTGATTGATTTGTAATAAAGTTTAAAAAAATTAATATTTTTGTTTTATATTCTTATAGGTACTTATTGCCGCTTGGTGGATTGGAAACAATGTCGATATTATATATTTTTGCATTTTGTTTACACTACTTTTGAGAATTAATGTCGATCTGAAAATGTAGATCATGTAAGTACTTATGTATTTTATTTATTTATATATCATATAGTTGATATCATTTCTACTTACCTAAATTTATAATGAAAGAAAAGCCGTATTAAAATAACCGCAATATAAAAATAATGATATCAACCTTGTCCTTTAAAACTATTATAATAAAACCGAAAATCGTCACGAAAAACAGCCCCAAACCGCACCGACTATTGGACCGAACTAATCGGTTTAGGTTTGGTTCGGTTTGGAGAAAGAAATAATCGAACATTTTCGGTTTGGTTTCGGTGTGGGTCCAAACCGAACTGCTTACACCCCTAAGTGCGGTGTGATACGAAGTGTTGTAGCAATACTCGACCCAAGGAAACCACTGAACCCAGTCCTTGGGGCGATCCCCTGTAATGTAGCATGGGTAAATCTCCACTGTGTGGTTGACCACCTCGGTCTTCCCATCAAACTGCGGTGTGGGCGATAGAGAAGGCCAATTCGGTGCCACTAAGAGTGAAAAACTCCTTCCAAAAGCGGCTGGTAAATATCTTGTCACGGTCGGATACGATGCTCTCAGGCATCCCATGGAGCCAGAACACTCCGTCAAAAAAATATGTGCAACAATCTCTGCAACAAGGGATCGAGCCAAGGCAATGAACTGTGCCCATTTGGAGAAGTGGTCGACGACGACCATAAGTACGGTTTTGCTCTTGGAAGTGGGCAGCCCCTCCACAAAGTCCATGGACAAGTCTGCCCAGATCTGAGCCGGCACTGGCAATGGTTGCAAGAGGCCCACGGGAAGGAGATGGGTCGTCTTGTTCGTCTGGCAAACGGGGCAGGATGCCATGAAGTCTTGCACCTGGTTGCGGAGGCCCTTCCAAAAGAACTTTGCGCGGATGCGTTGAAGGGTCTTGTGGACCCCCTCGTGCCCGCGACTATTTGTGTCCTCCAAAATGGTCTGAACAAGGGGAGAAGTGGCCTCTACGTATAGCCGGCCCTTGTAGAAGATGAGGCCCTCCCTAGCGGTCGAGCACGGGGGCAGGAGGCCCTCCTCAATGTGGTGGTGGAGCTCTGATGAAACCGAAGAAGTCGGGATCTCGTGGCGCAGGGTGGAGAGGTGTGCTGCTATGGGGGAGGAGATGGTGAAAATAGCCCACTTAGTGGTATGCTCACGGCGGGATAGAGCATCAGCTGCCCCATTCAAGGCACTGCCATGTATTCCACATGGAAGTAAAAACCGAGGAGTTTTCTGACCCAATGTTGTTGCGGTATAGTAGTGAGCGCTACTCCAGAAGATACTTCAAGCTAAAGTGGTCGGTGCGGATCACAAAAGTGCGGCCCCAAAGATAAGGCCTCCAATGTTGCACGGCCTTAGCGAGCCCAATCATCTGTTGCTCATAAGTTGGTAGCATCTGATAGTGGAGCGCGGTCTTGCGACTGAAGTACGCAATGGGGTGTCCCTCCTAGTGTAGGACAGCCCCACAGCCTTGACTGCATGCGTCATACTCCATATGAAACTCCTGTGAAAAATCTGGTAGGCGTAAGACAGGGTCGGAAATCAAGGCCTGCTGGAGCGCCTGAAAAGTCGTTGTGGCGGCGTCACTTCACACAAAGGCATTCTTCCGCAAGAGGGCCACTAGTGGCTCGGCAATAGTACTGTAGCCTTGGATGAAGCGGCGGTAATATCCGGTCAGTCCAAGAAACCCACGGAGATCGCGCAGCATTTGGGGAGTGGGTCAAGCGGCCATGCCCTGGATTTTCTCGGGATCAGCTGACACATCCTGAGCTTGCACCACGTGACCTAAGTATGTGACGCTCCTCGTGCCGAAGGAACACTTTGAGGCCTTGAGAAAGAGGCGGTGGCAGTGGATCAGTTGAAGAACAATGCGAAGGTGTTGCAGATGCTCAGCCAAGGACTTGTTATACACCAAAATGTCGTCAAAAAAATACTAGGACCGACTTACGCAGCAAGGGTTAGAATACCTCATTCATCAGGGCCTGAAAGGTGGAGGAGACATTCATGGGCCCGAAAGGCATCACGAAGAACCCGAAGTGCTCGTGGGGTGTCTTGAAGGTCGTCTTCTCGACATTGGTGTCGGTCATACTACCTGATGATAACCAGAGTATAAATCCAACTTGGAAAAGAACAGGCTCCATGTAGCTCTTCCACCACTGAAATGGGGAACTTATCTAACACTTCCGTCCATGTAGCCGGGCTTTGTGGCTAAATGGGGGCCTCCTTAGGTCCCCTAGGCTTGGCCTGGGCCTAAACCAAGCCTGCTCGGGCCCAGGCCTAACCAAGCATTTGCCAGGCCGGGCCCAGGCGGGCTTTCCAGGCCCGGTCCTTTTGCCACCTCTAGTATATATATGATAAAACATACGTCGCATCATAGTAATATGTCGTTATTTTACTCGCATATCTTTATTTTAGCAAGTCTATTTTTATCATGCATATACTCATTTATTTTGTATCGCGCTCGTTGTTACACCTTATTGGGGTGATTATCCAATAAGTCCCGGAATAAAAAAATCTGTCAAATTAGGTGACATGTTAATTAAGGCTAGCAAGCTCAAAAAGATCTACAATAAGAGGGATATGTTATCTTAGTTAAAATTGAAATGAGATTAAACAAATATTTGATTTCCCAATGTATTTGGAAATTATTTTAAAAGATGGAAGTCCAAAGGAGAAGTTGCCTAAAAATTAAGAGATTAATTCCTCTTTAAAAGACAATTAATTCCTTCTCTTAATTAGCCTAATAAAGACAGTCGGCCTCTTTCTCTTAAAGTCAATTAAATCCTTCTCATAAAAGCCTAAATAAAGAGTTTGCCTCCTTTTAAAAGCAATTTATTCCTTGTATTTTATAGCCTAATAAAGAGTCCGCCTCCTTCTCTTAAAGGCAATTTATTCCTTCTATTCTATAAAACCTGGCCTCCTTCGTTCCAAAAGACAGCTTGAACAAAATTCTGAAAACAAAGAAATTCATTCTGCTTTCGAGAAGTCCAGCCTGACTGTCATGAACGCACATGAAGCCACAGCCCCCTCCCACCTCCTTCGCCCTAGTTTCCTCTTCCGACGAACTCGCCGGTCTCACAGTCGCCTCCCGCCGCCACCAACGACTCTTACGCCCTCGACGACATCGCTTTCATCATTCTCCATTGTTCCCTTCGAGCCCTTCCACGGAACACCCACCTCCAGCTTCGATTCATTTGCCAGAAGCTTTCCCTATTCCAGGCGCCTCCTCCTCCGACGTTTCTTTGTGCCGGAGAGTTTTCCCTCTCTTCGACCAGACATTGTCGAGCCTTCTTCCACGATCTAGTTACTGTCGGCATCCATTGCTACAGTTCTGAAGCCGATTTTTCATATCACCAGTTCCATCTTTGCATCCTCCTTCCATTCACCTGCCATCTGAGTTTGACTGATCCGTTGTTTCACTCATACACTGAGGTATATCTCTGATGTTCGCTTGCTCGTGATATGTTAGATTGATTTGATGTTTTATCTTATTTGGTCTTAAAATTCAGAGCATGTTTGCCCTTAATGAACTTAGAGCCTATTTGTCGCCAATTATCATATTCGCGCATTTTTCATTTCTCTACTTGTATGTCTGTGGATCTTTAATTTCTTTGGCATATGCTTGAATGTTGGCTCTTTATGCACCCGTGCGATCCCTAGGTCAATTGTCGTTGTTGAAGCCAGAAAAATCTCTACTACAAAATTCGGATCAATGCAGACGGAGGTTACTGATCCTGCGGTCAAACTCCACGGCTCGGATAGCTAAAACAGGAGAGAGAAAACGACTATAAGCACACCTCAAGTGCTCCAGCAGGGAGATCCCACCACATACCCGGAAGTTTGGGAGAAACTTCCCCTCCGCAACCAAAAGCTGGGCGAAGTACTAGGAGGGCATGGACTTGGCGAGTATCCAGCTTGGGGGAACCTCGACCACTTCCAAAAGTGTCATTTCTAGTACCCATGAGGGTCTATTTATAGAGAAATCTGGGGGGGGGGGGGGGGGGGGGGGGGGTCCAGGCGAGTATACTGTTTATGCTCGTGAGTTACAAGGGCTACTCGCCCATACTCACGAGGTGCTCGCCCCTGCTCTCCCCTGCTCGCCCCTGCTCTCCCCTGCTCGCCCCTGCTCGCCCCTGCTCGCCCCTGCTCGCCCCTGCTCTCCCCTGCTCGCCCCTGCTCGCCCCCTGCTCGCCCCATGCTCGCCACATGCTCGCCCCCTGCTCGCCCCTGCTCGCCCGTGCTCGCCCCTGCTCGCCCCATGCTCGCCCCTGCTCGCCCCATGCTCGCCCCATGCTCGCCCCTGCTCGCCCATGCTCGTCGATGCTCGCCTCCTTGAGGATGTTCAGTACTCTACTGGCGAGGTCTGCGAATAGCTGTCTCCTTAGGCATTTCTGATCTCGATGAATTACGGGTTATACAGACGCTTACCATTATTCGTGAAAGTCTCTCGTGCGCTCCATATTTAAAAGAGAACCTAAATTTATTATTTAAAAATGATTTCAAGTTCCGGTCTACATCAATATATTGAGAATTAGGTCAAGTAATCTAATCGGTCGATTTGAGAAATCGGATCATGTAACCTAATCCCCCCTTATTTTCTCCCAGTAGTCGACAGAAACAGGGATCAAGAGTTTACGGTTTCTAAGAGAGAAACCCTCGATCGTGGGCTCAGTGCGATGTCGAGCCTCTCGCGCGGTGCGAAGTCGCCGGATTCCACCTCCGGGGGTGGTGACTCCCCCAGCCTGCCGCCTTCCACCACCCCTCTAGCCGCTGACGAGTCTTCCCTAGCCGTTCTCTTGCAATCCCGAGTTCGTCGCCGCCTTCCCTTGCTCCCAGCATCGCCGCTGCCACCTCCCCTTGCCTTCTCCTCCGTCACCATTCCTAGCCTCTAGTGACGCCACCCTACCCATATGTTGTCTCTATCTCTCCTCCAACCCTCTTCCAGCACCCTCCAAGCCATCGCCGCCCACTTCTGAAGCCCCGACCAGCCATCCATGTGTCCTTCCCCAACTCCTCAACCTATTCCAAGACCGACCAGCCCTCTCTCCCCCTTTCCCCATCCACCAGCAGCCATCCCCCACCCTAAATCCCCTTCATATTCTTGCATTTAGAAGAAACATAATTTTTGTTTCTGCTTTAGACAAACTTAATAAAATGATTTCAGCATTTCTGGTGGTTTAATTCAGTTATTTAATGGATCAGAAGTTGTAGGTTGTTGATGTTTGTTTAATGGATTATATAGAATGTGTTTTTCTCCGAATCACATTTATGTCACTTCATTTAATATAGAAATCGTTGCATCTAAAAGAACACTACAACAACAACACTCAAGCCTTTGTCCCATCATAGTGGGGTCGGCTATATGGATCCTCTGTCGCCATTACGCCCTATCAATCATAGTCTCACTAATGCCTAAGTACATCATGTTTCCTTCCTTATAGTTTCATTCCAAGTCTTTTTTGGTCCACCCTTCCCCCGTTTAACATGTCTAGTGATAGAGTAAAGAGACTTGGACATAAAAGACTTGGACATTAAAGAAAATTCTTCCATGTTGTGACATAAAAGACTTGGACACATCTCTAGAGATAGAGTAGAGAGATTGATTAGAGAAAACATTCTCCTTACTCTTGACTTTAGTGACCTAGAGATATGTGTAGACTGTTGGAGGGAAAAATGACCAACAAGAAGAGAGGTGATACACGTAGTCTAAAACTATTGGAGATTATTCATACGAATATTAGTGGGTCATACTCATCTATGCTCTGCAAAAACACTTACTTCATTACTTTCATTGATTACTTCTCATGTTATGGGTATTTGTTTTTAATTAAGGAAAATTTGACAACTTTGATAAATTTAAGATTTTCAAGACTGAAGTCGAGAAACAATTAGGGAAGGTCATCAAGAATGTTTGGTTTGAAAGGGGAGGCGAGTATTTTGGCATACATGATGCATCTAGGCAACATAAATGTTATTTTGTCAAATACTTGGAGAGTTATGACATTATTGCCCAATATTCCATGTCGGATGGTCTTGAACAGAATGGTGTGGTCGAAAGGCGCAATCGCACCCTTTAAGGATATGATGAGTAGGATGAATCTTCCTGAATTTCTCGAGGGTGAAACTCTTAAAACAGCAATACACATACTTAATGGAATTTCGTCTAAATTTGTGCTCAAGACATCTTTTGAATTATGAGCTGGCAGACGACCTAGCCGAAATCACTTGCCTATTTGGGGTTGTCTTGCGGAAGTTAGCTTATATAATTCACAAGAAAGTAAAATTGTTGTTAGGACTTCTCGTCGTTCTTCACAGGTTACTCAGATCATTCAAAAAATTTTAAGTTTTACTCCCCTTCAAGAGGTTCCAAAATTCTTGAGTCACAAATATCAAAGTTTTTAGAATTTGATGCCGATGAGCAACCTAGTTGTTCTCACACCATTGAAGAAGTCAAGAAAGTTAGGCCTATTAATTGCACTCTACAAATGTGTGAAAGCCTAGTGATACCTAAAGTTATAATAGAGCATGCAGAGAAGTTGGAGCCAGCTTTATAGTATCCTCTCATTGAGGCTCCTCAGCAGACTGCTACAGCTCAGGCACATTATAGAATTGGAATAATACTAATAATGAGCATGATGTCGTCATGATTCAATGTTTTATAACTTTAAGGGATGGAATCATATCTAAATATTAAATTGTTGAACATTTGGTTCATGATATAAGTTCTAATCTCATTAGCTTATCATAATTAGTGTAAAGCCAAGAATAAGAATCCATTGGCGTGCTGTGCCAGAACAATGAATTGGATCATCGACTGACCGATTGAAAGCCCCAAAAACAAAATTGCCAAGATTTGAAGAAGAAAAACATCTTCGGTTGTTCGGCATACCGGAAATTGGCGGGCGGAAGTCGAAGGACGACACCATTGTCTGATGCAATGGGAAACCCTGGCAGCCCTCTGGAAATCTGAGGGTGTGACCGCCGGAGTAGAAGACGGGATTCTCCATGGGAGGGGTCCTTTTCCATGCTGAGTATGCCGGCGGCGGGTGAACCGCCGGTGAATGAGGAGAAAGCACGCACAACGAATTCATCCTCGCTCTTCTGATGCTCGATCTCGTTCTCTAGCTGATCCGCTCTGTCGATGATATTCTTCGGATTAAAATAATATAAAAATAAAAATAGGAAGAAATAAGCAGCCGCTTGAGCTCGGAATGGGATATTTCGATATCGCCGGCATCCTGCGTGGGGAAGTCATGTCCTCATTCGAGGATATCTGGGTCCCGCATTTGATCTTATTAGTTTCTTACTTTCTTACTTCTATTTTTTGTTTATTTATATTTATATATGGCAATTATTAATCGCACCCCAGTTTTGACTATCCGCAATCTTTTTAAATGAAGTATTATGAGTTTTTTGGGAAATAAGCCTTGTACAAGCATTTTTAGGAAAAGTGTTCAACACGAAAGTTGTAGATATCGTCGAGATCTACATCTTTCGTGTTGAACACTTTGGCTAAAAATGCACGCACAAGACGTATTGCCGCCCGAATTGAAACATGGGCGTAACTATAACGAATTTTTGGAAATGCGCATTGTGCATGCATTTTTAGGAAAAATGTTCAACACGAACGTTGTAGATCTCGACGATATCTACAACTTTCGTGTTGAACACTTTTCCTAAAAATGCTTGTAGAAGGCGTATTTCCAAAAAAAACTCGTAATGCTTCGTATAAAAGGGTTGCGGATAGCCAAAACTGGGGTGCGGTTAACAATTGCCTTATATATTTATACTTAATAAAGATAGAGCATTTTTAGGAGCACACTAAAAGTAACGTAATATCTAATTTCGGTTCAGCCTTTTATGAGCACACTTATTTCGGCGAAACTCTCTCGTGACTCATGTTCTCCCGTTAACCCTCATTCATGTGAAACCCTAAATCCGCGGATGTTCTCTCGCGTGAAGTCAAACTGCTCAATTGCCCGGAGTCCACGTTTCTTGACGTCGTTGACCGCAGGCAACTCGCTTGGATTCCAGTCCGACGTCGATGTTGCTCGCCCGCTTGGAACTTCTTCCTCCCAGCATACCCATTTTCGCCGACTGTGTGGATTTCTGAGTCCTCTACCGACTTCCAGAAAACCCTGGATTCGTTGGTTCTCTTCTTCTCGGGCGCTTTGAGGTATAACTCTTATTCTTTGAACATCGTTCAGATTTTTGCGGTGTATGTTGGATTGAATCTTGAATGTTGAATTCTATGTTGAAATTTCTTGTTATAATAAATTTTGGTTATGTTTGTTGGATTATTTTTCCAAAAAAATTGAAGATATTAGTGTGTTCATGTAATTAATGTGTGCAAATCAAATTTTTAAGGTTTTTATGTGTTTGTGCATTATGAGTTCTGAACAAGAGATAATTAAGTTTGAAGAGACAATTAACTATCCAAGCATAGATGTTGGGCATGAATTTATCACGGACATTGTGATTCCAAGCAAGAAAATTTTAATTGATTGGGCTCGAAATATTGCGAGAAGAATAGGGTTTGTGGTAACCATCCTACGTGCTGATAAGATCACTGCACATGTGAAACCTAGGATAATGCTTAGTTGTGATAGAGGTGGGTTTCCTCGTGAAAATCAGTGTGGTAAAGGATTTGTCAAGAAAAATCTAAGAAAAATAAGCTTCAAGCAGTGTTGATGTCCTTTTTAATTACTTGGTCAGAGAGATTCAAATTTGGATGAATGGAGGTTGCAAGTTAAATGTGGAACTCATAATCATACATTTGCACAACTTGAAGCGCACGTTTACACTGGAGGTTAGATGAAAATCAAAAGAAAGTGGTGGAAGAAATGTGCACATATGATGTCAAACCCAGGAAAATATTATCAGTCTTGAAGAAAAGAAACTCAAGTATTAGTACAGTGATTATATAATGAAAAAGTAAGATTGTTCAATAATCAATTAAATGGTACTACACTAATTCAATATCTCTACAAAAGCATTACTGATGCAGGGTATATCAGTTACAATCGGGTGAATGAAAGTAGCCAAAAATTTTAGTTTTTATATTTTGATCATCCCATTTCAGTTCATTTGTCAAACATATTTCCGGATGTTTTCATGCTCGATTGCACTTATAAGACTAATCGGTACAAGATTTGGTGAAGTCTGGCAACCTATTTGTCAACCATATTTCCGAATGTAATGTTAAGCAAATATCATTACATATTTCCGGATGTTTTCATTTGTCAACCATATTTCCGAATGTAATGTTAAGCAAATATCATTACATACCAACAGAGTAGGCAATCAGTTTTCCAGTGGAAGACACTATTAATGAGTGCACCTCATAATAATTAGCGGAAGACATAGTCTCATTAGCGTAAGACTAATTATCACAGAAACTCAATACTCAAGACTTGCATGAGTAGCATCAACATCTATGTCGTATTATACCATATCAGCCAAGACTCAATAATTATCATGAGATATGTAAGAAGAAGAATGCGGCTTTATGTTATACATGAGGTAGCTTGCTAAGGGGTTTTCTCAATTCATTATGCGTTATCATTCACCCGCACTTGTCACATACGCTCGAAACACATATTAGAACCACGAATAGAATCCAATCCCGATTGGTATCAAGTACAGTAAAATATCTGCAAGGTAGGTGATATTCAGACTCTTTTAGGTCGTGGCAGTCTTCCCGCAACCACCGTCTACGTACTCTGCATCATCCTGCATACGGTCTCAGACTCACGCAGTTCTATTAGTTTCGCATGGGTTGTCTTTCCAGACCGTCCTTAATGCGGGTTGCCTCAGAGTATTACTCGTCAGCCATCTGATAATTCCCCATTAACACAATGCTCGAAGGCACATTTCTCGAGGCACATTTAATTCTCGTCATAGGCGGACCCAGCGGGATTTTGTAGTGGGGACTTCCAATAAAATAATGACACAAAAGATTGATACATACGAAAAGAAATTAGTACAAATTTAAAAGAAATCTAAATTAGAACATTTTTAATTAGCAAAATAAGATTGCTTACTTGCTTATAATACTCCTCTTCGATGTTTCATGTTCTGAAAACATTTCATTATATCATTGTTGTCGATGGTAGAGAATACATCTTTTTCAATATATGTTACTAGACAAACATTCATCCAATCATCTCTCATCTTATTGTGTAATGATGCTATGATATATAATCTTCATTGCAGAGAAAGCTCTTTCTACAATTGCAGTTGCAACAGGTAATTGTAGTGCCAACTTCACGAGCAAATACAATAATGGGTATAGAACATCCTTCTTCAATTGGACTAACTTTTAAGCTAATCCTCCAAGCCCTTTCACATCTGAGAATTCTATGCTTGAGCGAACGTCTAATATGTAACTTTCAAGTTGATTCTCAAGTTCCATTAAGTCAATTGGAGAAAAGTCCAACGAATAATGCTCAGCGAATCGAATTAATTTCTTCTTATCAAAGGCTGAGAAGTCATTACTTGGATCTAAACAAGCCATACATATAAGCAATTCTATGTTCACTTCATCAAATCGACTATAAGTATATTTGCATAAAACAATTCAACACGATAGATGTGAAGATTGGTATTGTTTTCAGATTTCCGTCTCGATCTCCCTTGAGCTACAAATTTGTCTTCCATATTAAGAACATTAATATCATGTTTTTGACAAAAGATAGTTACTTCATTTAATAGAGAATCTCATCCATTATTTCGCATTGTTTGTAGGCGTATTTTGGAAACTTTGACAAGAGTCATAGCAATTAAATGATCGCCTTGTCAATTACTTTATAACCTGCTCTGCTTATGATAAAAAGCTAATATCAATTACCGTTCTTGATAATTTTAGGAAAAATAACAAAATGCTAACAATCTTAATGACATTTATCATAATAACCTTACAAAATTGGGAAACCAGAAAGACATAAAACAACTCAAATTTGTGAGTCTGGATTTTGTTTAACTTGAAAAAAATTTCCTGCCTAAACTTCACTATCCATTTTTTGTTACAAAACAGAGATAATGGACTGTTGTTCCTAATGATGTTCTGATGATTTTTCTAAACTAGGATCATTAACCATTTTTTGTTCTAAACAGAGATAATGGACTGTTGTTCCTGATGATATTTCCAAATCAAGAGTTACCAAATCAAGAGTTACTTAGCAGTTATTTGCATTTGTAATCCATTATCCATGATGATTTTCATTTGTAAATTGTAATCCATCTGAATGCAGAGCAGAAAGGCAGAAATCATCTTAGGGATTAAAAATCATCTTAGGGCTATCTTACCAGATCTCCAGAAAACCAGATGTAGAGGCATCGGGCGCGGAAGCGCAGAATGAGGGGTTTGTCGTTCGCCGACGCTGAAGCCCGAGAGGCGAAAGGGGTTTCAAACGGGTCGTTTGCAGAATGCAGAGCCTCAGTCCTCACTCCCAGAGTCCGGAGAGTCAGAGGATGGAGATTAGAGGCGTTCAATAAGCCCGTCTGCCCGGAGAACTCGGCCTGGCGTTCGTGGAGAGGTCGAGCACGAATGCCGGAATGAGGCGTTCTTAAGCTTATCCCAGATCCAGCCTCAGCCTGGCGTTCGTGGATATGTCGAGCACGAAGGAGGAGACGAGGAGGCGTTGTTTCGTCGAGCACGAAGGAATCATCGTTGTTTCGGCCAGCCCAGCGGGAGCGCAGAAGTCAGAACCCTAGTTTAGCGGGAAAAAAAAAGAGTGTGGGCGGCTGCCCACACTCGACCTATAATAGGTTCGCCCATGATTCCCGTGGGAATTATTTCTCGAAGGCATATTTTATTCCCGAATGAATATTTCCCAACAAGACGACATAATTTTTATCAAAATCGAACATATCATATTGTCAATTGTAAAATAATGCGATAGAAAATAGGTTGATTAAATAAAAAACTTCATATAGTCAAACGAACTAAAATCGAGGCACCCAAAGATTGAGTCAAAGGTTGAAACCTCATCCTGCTCATTCACGCTCGTACAACATATTTAAAACATTGTGACTCTAGTAAGCCTCAGTCCTTAGCTCAACTTGATAAGCGTCATGACCTCTTAGGTTTCGAACCAACTTGTTCACAATATCAACCATATTTCAACCATACATATTTTATATAAAGAAAATAAGTTCTGCGCTCCAACCCATTTTCTTGCCCTACATGCCATTAATTTGTCGGGCAAGAGACTAAGACATCGAACTCGAACACTCCGCTTTATTTAACAAGAGAGGCGTCCGAGTTTGGCAATATTTAGAGTTGACCTCGAACGGATGTCGCGTCTTCAGGTCACCTCTAAATTATAAGTAGTAGCAAAACTGAATAATAAGTAAAGACATCGAACTTAAGCGCTCTACTCTACTAACGGGAGAAGCGTTTGTGTTCGACACTATTTAGAGATGACCTTGAAGGAACATCTCACCTCCATGTCAACTCTAAATTATAGGCAAATCTGAAATAAAAATCCAAAACATCGAACTTGTCCGCTCTGCTCGAGAGTGGGGACCAGTTTGATACTATTTAGGGTTGACCTCGAAGGAAGCCCCCACCTCCAGGTCAACTCTAAATTATATGCAAATCTAAAATAAAAAGTCAACACATCGAACTTGTCCGGACTGCTCGAGAGTGGCGGCCAGTTCAACCTTATTTATGGTTGGCCTCGAAGGAATGCCCCACCTCTAGGTCAACTCTAAATTATAGGTAAATCTAAAATAAAAGCCAAAACATCGAACTTGACTGCTCTGCTTGAGAGTGGCGGCCAGTTCAGCACTATTTAGGGTTTACCTTGAAGGAATGCCCCACATCTAGGTCAACTCTAAATTATAGGCAAATTTGAAATAAAAGCCAAAACATCAAACTTGTCTGCTCTACTCGAGAGTGGCGGCCAGTTCAGCACTATTTTGGGTTGACCTCGATTGAATGTCTCACCTTCAGGTCAACTCTAAATTATAGGAAAATCTGAAATAAAAGGCCAACGCATCGAACTTGTCCGCTCTGCTCGAGAGTGGCAGCAAGTTCGATACTATTTAAGGTTGTCTTTAAAGAAACGCCCCACCTTCAGGTCAAATATAAATTATAGGCAAATATGAAATAAAAGCCAAAAAATCGAACTTGTCCGCTCTGCTCGAGAGTGGCGGCCAGTTCGACACTATTTAGGGTTGACCTCGAAGGAATGCCCCACATCCAGGTCAACTCTAAATTATAGGCAAATTTGAATAAAAGCTAAAACATCGAACTTTTCTGCTCTGCTCGAGAGTGGCAGCCAGTTCGACACTATTTAGGGTTGACCTCGAAGGAGTGCCTTACCTCCAAGTCAACTCTAAATTATAGGAAATCTGAAATAAAAGCCAAAACATCGAACTCGTCTGCTCTGCTCGAGAGTGGCGGCAAGTTTGACACTATTTAGGGTTAACCTTGAAGGAATGACCCACCTCTAGGTCAACTCAAAATTATTGGCAAATCTGAATTAAAAGGACAACATATTGAACTTGTCTGCTCTACTCGAGCGTGGCGGACAGTTCTGTTACATGCCATAAACAACTAGACCGCTAGGAGGGTTTTTGTCATGACTAGGTCATGACAAAGCACTAGGAAGACCAAAAGGACCATAAGAACCTAGGCAAGTAGGTGAAATCACCTTGGTCTGCAAATAACAAATTATGTTTACTTAGTCTAGGGTTTGACTTTTGGGCCTCAAGCTGACTATCTGACCACATCATAACACTTCTAACCTCATAAGGAGTCTCTTGGGTAACTTAGGGCTCATTGGTGTCAACCAAAGTGGTCAAGTTGACCAAAGTCAACCCTAACCCTAGATAGGTCAAAATAGTCTATTAAGGATCAATTAGTCTCCAATTGGTCAAATTAACCTCACCCAAACCTTCAGGTCAATGGGCCACTAACAACACATTGGGTCCAATCAAATTCATGAAGGGGCCCAAACCAACACATTGGGTCATAATTGGCCTTGGGTGGTGTCAAGGGACCTATGAACACTCATTTGGGTTAGTCACACCACCTAATTTGACCTAGGGTTAGGCTAAACCCAGTAAGATTAATTAAGCCCAAATTGGGGAAATCAAGCCCAAGGCTCAATCCAATTGGGCTAGGCCCAATTATGGTAACCCACTAAGTCCTCATGACTGAAATTACATGGATTGCCACCCAATTTTTGTAGGGGTGACTAGGAGAGAGAAAATTGGAGTTTCCCCCAAATTGGAGAGAGAGAAAGAGGCATTCATGGCTTGAATGCCATAAGTCACCCAATTTCTCCTCGAATGGCTCAAATTCATCCCCCTTAGTTAATTTGGGGAAGATTAATGGCTTTTTCCAGCCTCCTAGAGGAAGATTTCAAAGGGATTCAAGGTGGCCGAGAAACCTCCTTTATGGCCATTAATGACAATCAATGTTGTAACCTCCCCCTCCCTCAATTGAAGCCTTTAACACCTTCAGAGGTCGGAGAGGAGTGAAACCTCCATCTTTCCAGAGGAATTCGTTCTCTCTAAGCAAGGATTGACCATGGACCTCAAAGATTCCCAAGCCTCCATGGTGAACCGTCGATCGGCAAGGAAAACGGCGACCACACGGGTCTGATCCCCTTCTCCTCCCTTGGTTTATAGATCTCAATCCATTTGGGGCTTGATTCAAGACAAATCGTAATCGAATCAAGCATCCAAAGGGGCTCGTTTTCGAGCTTCTTTCCCCCACCAGATATCCCCTTCCGGCCACCTCCGACCGGCAAACCACCGTTAATCGTCGACCACCAACTCGACGAAGGTGGTGGTGGCAATAGTCGGTCGGGAGGGCGCGTGGGTGGCCGACAAATCAAGCCTAAAGATCACCCAGGAAGGTTGATCGTGGACCATCCAGAAATTGGGTACGATGACCCCTGATCGTTGGATTTGCGCGATCTGATATACGCTGACCAAAATGAGTTAATATATATGTTGGTTACATTTTGTCACATAATATATAGCAGATGGTTTTATTTATTAAAAATACTTATTGGTCTCTTCTGTAAAAGTGGTCAACATAAAATATGTGGTCCTTGATGTCTAAGTTAATTCACAAAAATTTCATAAAATTTGGCCCACTGAATCCCCCTCAGCACCCTTTTTGGTGCAAGGTGTCCCTAGGGCTAACCAGAAATTAATTTGAGTGCCCCCATTGATCCACTCAGTCAAATGGCCTAAAGATTTGACCATAGGCCAGTCTTGTCATGACTCACATCATATCAAAAAATCAAAAATTTTGGAGATAATTTTTCTATAGTTTTTGTAATAATTTAATAAATCATACATGGCTTAAATATAGGGTCTATGTACTTCCAAATCCCCCAAATCTCTGTTGGATGGATTGTGGGGACATTATATGGTCATGATAAAAATATCAGCCCATTTGGGTTTGATTAGACTTGGTAAACTAGTAATCATTCATGGCTACCTAGGGAAAGTTGACTCTAGTCTACCAAAAAGTGCACTTTATGGATTTGAGTGATCATTCCTCAACCAAATGTGATGAAACTCTGTTCACCACTTTATTATCACATAAGACATCCCCACAAGTAATTTTAGAAGGTTTAAGGTTGGAATACCAAGAAAACCTAGTTCAACCCATAGGGATGCACATTGGGGTTAATGAAGGGAATGGGGTCATATCCCCATGGATGAGCTTGAAACTTTGTAGACAGTTTCTTAGGGTGAATAAATACCCTGGATAATTTTGTTGGAATTTTTAGAGAAAATATCACTCACTGAACATTTAATATTTAAATTGGGAACTTTCATTTCAAGTGCAAAATATATAGTCATATATTTTAGAAAAGTTATGAAACTTGGACAGTGAACTTTTCATGATGCTATGAGTCTCTGGAAATTTTATTATAATTGTTGGATAAGGTAATTTGGTAGTTCCTTCACAATGTGCCAAAAGTTAGTTTCCATGATTTAAATTATTTATGTGGTTATATGATTATAGGAAAATATGAAATTTGTCCAGAGAGTCTCTAAGTTATTATAATTCTTTGTAATTTTTATTATAATTATTGGATGAGGATTCATAGTGTTACCTTCACAAATTGACTAAATTCAATTCTCTTAAAATTATTAATTATGTGACCAAAATAATTTGTCAAAAATATGGTACTTGGCCAATAATCCTTTCATGTCATTATGATGCTCTGCAAATTTTGTTATAATTATTGGATGAGACTATGTAGTGGTTTCTTCACAAATTGATTTAAATTTAGTTCCTTTGCAATAATTAATTATGTGGCTAAATGAAATTAGAAAAATGTAAACATTGGCCAGTGAGCTTCTCTAGTCAATATACAGCTCTGGTAATTTTATCATAATTTTTGGACATACATTTACTGTACTTTGTTCACACATTTGTTAAAAGTAGCATTTGTGATTTATTTAAATTATATGGACTCATGATCTTGTAAAATAGCCAATCTCTGTTGGAGGATATTTTAGACTTATTAGAACCCCTGGAAATTGATCCATGTCATTTGGGTAAAAGAAAGTTGAAGTTCTTTCACAAATTTGAATTATGCCTTAATTATTTATATAATGATTTCCATGGAATAATCAGGGAGAAAAATATAAATTGCTGATATTTCTTCTATTTAGGTCCATGGCACCATTAGGACCTCATGACTCCTACCTAGCCCAAGCATCTCCAAGTGACTCGTGTCACTCGAGGGGTCTAGTTCGAATTGGGATGTTACAATTTAGTCGCGTCGGACTGGGCCGTGCTCGAAGATTATGTAAATTTATTAGAAAGTTTTTATTAATCGACAACTATTTTATCTGGAGTTTATTATCATACTAGCTCATTAGTTATTGAAAATTTTTTATCAATTACTGAAACATTTACAAACTACAAAACGAATGAAATGTGTCATCCGTTACCATTAGTAATGGAGGAAATTTTTTTAAAATATTACAAAAATATGTTACCTATGTTTTCTTGCGCCGCGACTTTAAACCCTTTAATGGGCGTAGACGAGATAGAATATTTTATAAAAGAAATTAATCGGAATTTAAATCTAAACGAATTATTTAGTGATTTTGTTAGTGTTAGTACTGTTTCAAAATTTAATTCTGATTTTACTCGCTTTTATAATTATTATGATTAGCTGTATGGATCGCGGTCTCGCGAAGAATCCACTCAACCTAAAACAAAAAGATATTTTAAAAAATAGACTTTTAGAATTAACTTCTAGAAAAAAACAACGAACTACAAGTATTTTAAACGAATTAGTTTTATATAGCAAAACATAATTTCAAGATTATATGACCGCAAACGAAATAAATTTTTTTTCATATTTTAAAATGGTGAAAATCTAAAACTAGTGTGTATCCTATTTTGACCTTACTGACACGTGATTTACTAACAATCCAAGAAAGTACGGTAGTTTCGGAGTATGCGTTTTCTTTGAGTGGCAAGATTCTGAACGAACGAATAAGTCGCTTGACCGAAGAATCTTTAGGGATTTGCATTTGCTACAAGAACCATTTGGATGCTATGAGGAGACAACATGTCTTGTCAATTGAAAATAGTGAGTCCGCAGTTGAAGACGGGCGGAATAACTTAAATCTGGGCATCGTAGAATAAGGATTAAGGAAGCAAAACATAATTTAAGTATTGTCATTTTAGTAATTTAAATATTGTCATTTTAGTAATTTAAATATTGTAAAAAAATTTAAAATTTTGTAATTTTCACTTGTAAGATTATTTAGTTTTTATTTAATTTTCACTTGTAATGTTATTGTAATTTTCACTTATAAATTTTAATGTTAATAATCAAATTTTATTTCATTTTGAAATTTTAATTTTCAATCTTTATTAACTATATATAATATTTTAATTAAATATAATTTTATTAACTAATTTTGTTTTAAAATTAAAAACATAAAAAAACCGGTCCGGGACCAGCGGTCCCGGAGCCGGTCCAGAACCGTTCCGGGACCGGTCCGGGACCAGCGGTCCCGGACCGTTCCGGGACCGGTCCGGGACCAGCGGTCCCGGACCGTTCCGGGACCGGTCTGGGACCGCCGATCCCGGAACGGTCCAGGACCGGCGGTCCGGGAAATCGGTCCGGGACCGCCGGTCTAGGAAATCGGTCCCGGACCGTCGGTCGGGACCGGCGGTCCTGGACCGTCGGTCGGGACCGGCGGTCCCGGACCGGCCCACCGGGGGACCCCGGTATTCCTCAAGAGGAGGAAAATCGGTCCGGGACCGCCGCCCCCCCCCCCCCCCCCCGGGGGGACCCCAGTACTCCTCAAGAGGAGGAAAATCGGTCCCGAACCGGGACTGGTTTGAGCAGGACCGGTAGGCTAAAAGACCGGTCCCGAACCGGCCCGGTAGTCCTTATGTGCACCGATGGGCGGCGCATGAAAACATGACTTACATTTCTCTATAATAATTTAAATTTTTTTCTTCCATTTTTTCAATTAAAGGACGTCGTCCTTTGTGTTACCTATAATATATACATGTTGGTGCGATATTTACAAAATTTTCAATTATTAGAAAGCTAGTCCGATAATACACGCCAGATAACAAAATTTGTCGACCTATTAAAACATTCTAATAAATTCATATAATTTTCTAATATGTCTCAATCGTTATCGTTCAAATCATGAATATCTAGCATAGTATAGTTTTCCATAAAAAATGATTTTTGTCGCAACACACTTTTAACATTTTATATGTTGAAATTCATCTAATAGACATGTCAAATTAATGTTTCAAATATTTTTGACTTTGGGCGTTTACAAATTTTTTAAAACATTGTCTTCGCTGCCTAAAACTATAAATATATTGTAACATAAACGAATTTTATTAATATATGATTCTATAAAAGATAAACTATCATGTACAACTAAATTTAAAACATGACAGACACAACGAGTATGAAAAAACACACTGTTTAACATTGGTTTTAAATAGCGTTTTAACCAATTAATTGCGAGGGTATTATTAGTAGCGTTATCGAAAAAATACTCATAATTTTATCTTTAATTTTAAATTCTCGCAAACATTTTATAATTATTTGATATATGACTTGACCTGTGTGCGGGACTTCGAAACTTTCAAAACATATTATACGTTTATTTAGATCACGTGAAACAGGATCAACTCAATGACAAATGATACAAATATACAATGATCCTTATTTTATGTTACTAGTCCAAACATCACTCATCAAACTCATACTTCCTTCGAAATTTTCAAAATTATTTATTAAAAAATATTTTGCTTCCGAATAAAATTTGAGAGCGTCACGCCTAAGCGATGATCTACTGACTTGGTGATATTTTGGATGAAGCACTTAGTGTATGTATTCGGTCTTCTCCTCGTTGTCGTAGTGGTTGAACGATAATCCGCGTCTGATGTCGTTCTTTAGTTAGCTCCAATTGCTGAAGTTAATCGTACATCCAAATTTGTCGGACTCCCGATATTTGTGTCTGACTGGACTCGGGAGCTTGTTTTGAAATGCAAATCTTGACGTGTCTTGCTAGTGCCGAGTTGTCGCCAAGGGTCAGCAACTTCGAGCATAATTTGCACTTTGTCTTGTATTTAACACCGACTTTTACTTTTTTGAAATGCTCCCAAACTGGAATCATATGCTTGTGCTCCATCACTTAATGCACAACCGATGAAGATGAAGACATCATCGAAGACGACGATGTTATATTCGACAGTCGTGGCTTTGCGCTCGGCGTCGCTCGCACTTGAGAGAGTGTGTTTGGGAGAGAGAGGGAGGAGAGAGAGGGAGAGGGAGGAGTGAGAGTAAATATGAGAGAGAGAGGGAGGAGAGAGAGTGAATATTTGAGAGAGAGAGAGGGAGGAGAGAGTGAATATTTGAGAGAGAGGGTCAACTGCGAGCTTTGTGAGGTATATATACTACAAGAAAATTCTCATTTAGCAAGAAAAATTAGGAATGCTAGATAATCTCTTCTTAATTAGCATCAAATTAAACTAGGTAAATATTTTTTTATTTTACCTACAAAAATAGTAAGAGATTTTTTTGTTGCAAAAATATCAACTAATTTTTTTGTTGCTAAATTTTGCTAAATTAGCAACAAAATTTTTTCTTGCAAAATAACAACAAACTTTTTTGTTGCAAATATTTATGACACAAATTTATTTCCTTAAAAAAAATTCATCTTTTTCTTACAAAATAGAATTTTTAACTTCCTTACCCTCTCTTATAAATTATAATTTGTCTATATATATTTATAAATTAGCAAAAATTATTTATATTCGACAAAATAATTATAACTAGTATATTAACTTTGTGGGCAAAATACCTAAATCAGTCCTTAAACTTTGGGACTGAGTTGAAATAGGTCCTAAAAGTTACAAAGAGTTGAAATCAGTCCCAAATGTTTACAAACTTTTCTAAATCAGTCCTTCATTACTTTTCCATCCATATTAGAACGGAATTTATTACTTTTCCATCCATGTTATAAAATGAATTAATTAAAACATAGTTAGTTAAAGGGCAGTGACGTTAGTCCAAAATAAAATCAAAATAAAATGTTTGAATGCATTCAATCAGCTTTTTGCTACATCAGTAATCAAAATAAAACCAAGAGTCCGCCCAAAATAAAATAAAATCAAGTTTTTTTTGAAGCTACATCAGCAATCCAAAACACAATAAAATCAAGTTTTCTTCACGATACACCAAGAGTCCAAAATAAAATTGACTTATGCTTGTGAAATTCTGTTGCTAAAGGCTCTCGTCTTCCTCTTCATGTCGATGAATTTCTAATTCAAAGGAAAAAATTTAAATTAGTCATCAATGATTAGTCAAAATTTTAATAAATGGTTCAAGTGAAGATTGATGAACTTACTGACAACTTCTCTTATTATGTCCGATAATACCACATCTCGTGCATGTAACTGTACCACGTTTACGGGACATCTTCGTTTGACTTTTCTCCTCATTAGCATCTATGTTTCGCTTCTTCTTTGGTCGTCCCGGAGCTCGACGACGAATGGGTGGAAGAATCATAATTTCTTTTAGTTTAGGCCAAAAATTTGGACCATTAGTCGGCAAGATACTTTGCTGGTAACATTCACTATAAATAGACTTTTTGAAACAATCCGGGACATAGAGGTATACTTCAAGGTTAAGATAGTGCATACAACTGATAGAATGTCGACATGGTAGTCCGCTAACCTTCCACTTTCCACAAGAACAGTACCATTTATCCAAGTCTACTATAAATTTGTCAGGAAGATGTACGACCTCAAACACTTTATTGCAGGACCATAACGGCATCCACATTCCACTATGTTTTGCCTCTTCCTCAATTTTTTTAGCAATTTTCGGATTGACAACACTAAGTTGTTTTTCAACCCTTTCTCTAATTGTAGCCCAGCGATGCATTAAATAAATACGAATATCCTCACACATTGTAAGGATCGGTTTATCGCGCATATCCAATATTACGCGATTAAAAGCCTCTGACATGTTATTTACCACGACATCACAACGAGGATAACCATTGAATGCATGCTTAGACCATAGTTTTTTATCAATATTGATTAGATAATCGTATGCACTAGGTGAAATTAAATGAATTTCATGCATGACTCTAACCCATTCAGCTTCGTACGTTGCATTTGCAGCTTTCCATAACAAAAGTTTTAAATTCTTACTAGGGTACTTCTTTCGAAAGTTGTTATAAAGATGTCGCACACAAAAACGATGATCGACTCCGGGCAACAACTCCTTAAATGTTTGTACCAAACCCTGAAAATAATAAACAAAAAAATTTAAGATAGGAAATTTTTAAATTCTTACTAGAATACTCCTTAAATATTTGTGTCAAACCTTTTGTTGATCTGAAATGTATGTAATTCCTGAATCTCCAATATCCCTGATTAGGTTAGATAAAAACCAAGTCCATGAATCTTTATTCTCAACTTCAACAACTGCATATGCAATAGGTAGCATCTGTTCATTTGGATCTCTGCCAATTGCTGTGAGTAATTGACCACCATGTGGTCCCTTTAAAAAACATCCATCAAGTCCAACTAACGGTCTACATAATTTAAAAGATTCGCGACATCCACTTAAACAAACATAGAGTCTTTGGAAGCGAGGGATTGTGTTTCTTGAAGTTGTTGGAAAAGATGGATTATGCTCAGGAGGCCATGTGCATTTAATATAGACTGAACTTCCAGCATTAGAGCTTAATAGTTCCGTGCAATAGAGATTTAAATGGTTGTATTGATCTTCGATACTGCCTTCCACTAATTCAGTAGCTTTGGATTTTGCTCTAAATGCTTTGTTTTTGGTAATGCCTGCCACCCACTTTTCTTTAACTCTATCTACAATTTTTGTGACTCTGATGTTGGGATCTTCACGAACTTTAGTCTCTATTCTTTTACTTAGCCACTTTGCGCTCAATAATTTGTTGTTAAATTCTCTACTGCACGAATGATTATCTTTAATAGTCCTAACTTCCCAAGTATCTTTGTTTTTCATCGGTGCGGCATATATTTCCCATTCACATCCAATTTTGCATTTGAACCTAACTCGTTGATTATCATTTTTCATCAACTTTAAACCTAAACCTGAATGCACGGCATATGTTGTTACTGCATCTTTAAAGTCCTCTTTGGACTTAAACACTAATCCGGGTTGCCATTTCATATCTTTCATATCTTTTAACAATGCAAAAAGAGGTTGGGTGGATTTAGACTCCTTGACTGTGTCACCTTCACTATCACTCGAGATAGATCGAAGAGAACTTGATGAACATTCATCATCTCTATATCCCCCTTCAATCAGATTTACATTTTTAGCTCCCTCGATTATATTTAAACATTCATCCACAATGGAATATTCATCCTCAAATAAGTCTTCATCCTCAAATCTGATATTCATAGCACTATCAATACTATCATCACTAAAATCAGCTTCAGCCATTGTGCTCTATCAAAAATGATAAAATACACCAATATTACTTTAAGATGTATAAAAATAATGTGAAAGGATAAACAAAAAATGAATGAAGCAGATTATTACCTTAAGATTTGACAAAAATGAATGAAGCAAATCAATGTTTTAAATCTCTGATTAAAGCCTTCACAACCTCTGTAAGAGCAGCAAAAAGCATGTGCAACTTCTGTAAAAGCCCTTACTGTTTTAGAAATGGATACGTGGTCGGTCCTCTGAATAAGGGAATGCCCTTACCGGTCGCCGGAGAAAGCTCTTACTGGTCGCCGGCGAAAGCCCTAACCGGTACTCCTCTATCCCGGTGGTCCTCAGAACAAGAGCGGCAAAAGCCCTAACCCGGCAAAACCAGATCAACGTCTTATTCAGGCGAGCAGCGAAAGCCCTAACACGGTGGTCCTCAGAACAAGAAGTAGCAGATATAGAAGCTTCAGAGGCGAGCGGCAAAGCCCCTACCCGGTCGCCGGAGACATGGAGGGCAGCGACGAAGCAGCGGAAGTAGCAGATACCAAAGCAGCGGACGCAGCAGATACCAAAGCAGCGAATGCAGCAGGTAGAATTAAAACAGAAGAATTAAAAGGGAAGGGTTTTTTTAGGAAATAGGAGATTTTAAAGGGAAATGTTTATTTAGGAAACAGGTGCTAATCAAATTCCGTTTAATTCCGTTTCAAATATGGACGGAAAAGTAATTAAGGACTGATGTAGAAAAGTTTGTAAATATTTGGGACTGATTTCAACTTTTTGTAACTTTTAGGACCTATTTCAACTCAATCCCAAAGTTTAGGGACTGATTTAGGTATTTTGCCTAACTTTGTGTATATAATTTTATAAAATATTTAAATATATTTATAAATTAGCATAAATTATTAGCAATAATTATATATATATATATATTTGAATAGTTTGATAAATTATATATATATATAAATGTATCTAACGAAATAAATATATATTTAAATAAATTATATAAATATATATATAAGGAAATATATATATATAAGGAGATATATATATATATTAATAACTATATATATACACGTGTATATATATACACACTTATATATTAATTATATAAATAACTATATATATAACTCTCTATATATAAACGTTTATACATATTTATATAATTTTATAAATTTTATAATTTTATACATGTGTGTGTCTATTTATATATATTATCGCCCCTGTTGACGCCAGGAAAATCCTGACCTCAAGATTCGGACCGATGCAGCCGGAGGCTACTTGCCCAGCAGTCCAACGAGATGATTTGGCTGGCAACAATGACGAAGCTAGAAGAGCAACTAACAGGACCCCAGGTGCTGCGGCAGGGAGGTCCCACCACGTACCCAGAAGCTCGAGAGAGTATTCCCCTCCAAAACCAAAAATGGCCGAGCTTGGTACAAAGAAGGCAGGGACCTGACGAGTATCTCGCCTGAGGGGGTCAACCTCATCCAAAAAGTCCTCTTTCTTGTATCCCTGGGGGTCTATTTATAGACAAATCCTGGGGGGGGGGGTAGTTACCTGACCATACTCGCCCATACTTGGCACTGCTCGCCCAAGCTCGTCTCCTGCTCGCCAAGCTCGCTTCCTGCTCGCCCAAGCTTGCCTCCTGCTCGCCAAGCTCGCCTCCTGCTCGCCCAAGCTGGCCTCCTGCTCGTCAGGCTCGCCTCCTGCTCGCCCAAGCTCGCCTCTTGCTCGCCCAAGCTCGCCTCTTGCTCGCCCAAGCTGGCCTCCTGCTCGCCAGGCTCGCCTCCTGCTCGCCCAAGCTCGCCTCCTGCTCGCCCAAGCTCGCCTCCTGCTCGCCAAGCTCGCCTCCTGCTCGCCCAAGCTTGCCTCCTGCTCGCCAAGCTCGCCTCCTGCTAGCCCAAGCTTGCCTCCTGCTCGCCAAGCTCGCCTCCTGCTCGTCAAGCTCGCCTCCTGCTCGCCCAAGCTTGCCTCCTGCTCGCCAAGCTCGTCTCCTGCTCGTTAAGCTCGCTTCCTGCTCGCCAAGCTCACTTCTTGCTTGCCATACTCGCCCCTTGCTCGCCCAGCTCGCGTCTTGCTCCTGCTGGCTGAGTTGCCTTGTGTCTTGGACTGCCGACTTCTGTGCTGACCTTTTGACCTTGACTTCAGCCTACATGGCTTTGCATGGGCCTACCCTCGGAGAATGAGGGTTGTACAGCCCCCTTAAAACAAATGAGTTAGTTAGGTGAGTTGGTCAAGCATAAGTGTTGAAGCCAGGAAAATCCCGACCCCAAAATTCGGATCAATGCAGTCGGAGGCTACTCGCCCAGCAGTCCAACGAGATGACTTGACTGGCAACGACGAAGAAGCTAGAAGAGCAACAAACAGGACCCCAGGTGCTGCGACATGGAGGTCCCACAACGTACCCGGAAGCTCAAGGGAGTCTTCCCCTCCAAAATAAAAAATGGCCGAGCTTGGTACAAGGAAGGCAGGGACCTGGCAAGTATCTCGCCTGAGGGGGTCAACCTCGTCCAAAAGTCCGCTTTCTTGTACCCCTGGGCGTCTACTTATAGACAAATCCTGGGGAGGGGGGTAGTTACCTGACCATACTCTCCCATACTCGCCTCTGGTCGCCCAAGCTCGCCCCTTGCTCGCCATGCTCGCCCCTTGCTCGCCATGCTCGCCCCTTGCTCGGTCTACGAATAGGCGTCTCCTTAGGCATTTCTGATCTCGATGAATTACGGGTGGTGCAATAAGGGTGAGCATAATAATCGAAAATCGACAGTCGCTCGAAAATCGCTCGAGTTTTTATTCGAATCGAACTCAAAATAAAAAATTTGAATCAAATTGAATTAAATCAAAATTGGCTCGAAATCGATTTCGAGCATTATTTGAATCACTCGATTATTGATTCGAGCCGACTCGAATTAAATATTAATTTAATTTTTAAGGTCATTGTTGCCGGCTTGGGAGGACATGGGCTGATGGGCAATCAATTTTCCACCTTTTCATTTAATACATATGCATTTTCCAAAGCATTGACATAAATACGTAATGCCATTGATTTCAATTTCCCGTGGGCACGTCAAATCCTCTCGGGAGAATGGAGATACCAATATACCAATATTTGAATTATTGAATATACCATGTATTTCTCTTCTCTTGAGAACCGATCACGACAGTCGGCACACCGCACTCCTCCAGCCCTCCCTCGCTGAAATTTGAAAAGCGAAAGTTACGTTGTAACCTAAATCTCTCCTCACGCCCAGCCGCGACGACCGGACGGAGAGGTTTGCAGCAAGCCCGATGGTCGGACGACGAGCCACAAGCGCGACGACGACGAAGGATTCCTCTTCCGGTTTGGGAGCATCAAGACTCTTCTTCGCACCTATTAGCCGATCACTTTCTCTGGTTCCTGCCTCGGTGCCTCTTGGTTTCCTGGGTAGTGATAAAGTCATAAATGTATGAAGCTAGTGATTCCTCATGCAAGCTCTGAAGCTGTTGATTCCTCATTCCTCTTGTGGGGTTTCATTGCAAGCACATGTTAAGATTGGATCGCAGATATTAGATATTTTAAGAGCTACACTCCCATCAAATAATACCAACTGGTTATCTGGCTTTCAGAAGGTATCTTGCAGTATCTAACTTATTACTTATCTTTATTTATTCAGATATGAATATTATCAATTCAGTAGAGAATTGTAATGACTCGTCATCTAAGGGCGATGAATTCATTATTCCTGACGCAAATGCGATCATTACTGATCTAAATGTCAAAGACGTGGAACTAGCATCCATCTCAACTGGCCCCACCCCCATTACTACTCTCACTGAACCTTCATTAAATCAACAATCTACTGAAGTTGATACAGGAAATAAAGGAAAAAGGAAAAGAAGTGAAGTATGGGAGCACTTCAAAGTTGAGAAAATGAAAGATATAAGTGGAAATGTTGTCTCCAAATGGCAATGTAAACATTGCTTCAAAACATACAAGTATCAGTCATCTGAGTCCACGTCAAATTGTGTCAGACACATTAAAACTTGTTATAAGCTTATGCAAGTTTAGAAAAATCAAACCATGTTCAACCAGGATAGAATAAATATGGCAGAGGATGATATTCAATTGCCACCCATTTGTTTGTCTGGATCTTATGACCAACTTATCATTAGACAACTTCTAGCCAAGTTCATTATTAGTGCAGAACTCTCATTCTCAATAGTTGAGCAACTTATTTCAATGTGTATTCTAAAGCTCTAAATCCTGGCCACGTAAAAATTTCAAGGCATACGATGAAAAATGAATGCATGATATTGTATGAAATTGAGAGGGATAGACTCTTGAAGGTCCTTAAAAGGGTGGATAAAGTCACACTCACTAGTGATTGTTGGACATCTAATCATTCTATTGGTTATTTATGTATCACTTTTCATTATATAGACTTTGATTGGATGCTTCATCATTCAATTACAAATTTTCTAGATCTTGATCCACCTCATAGTGGCCAAGTCATATATAATGCAATCCGTGAGTCAATCTTACAATGAGGTATCCAGAAAAAGGTAATGAGCATCACTCTTGACAATGCATCTGCAAATGATCTAGCTGCAAGACATTTACAGCAGAGTTTAGCAAATTCCAATCGTTTATATTTAAGCGGTAAAGTGTTTCATGTTTGTTGGGAAAACCCCTTAGACATAACTTAACAAATTATCTAAAGTGATTTTATATCTTAGGATTTAATTACCCATTATATAGTGATGGTAATATGGTCATTAGATGTCTTAGGATATCTCACTTAACTTAGGGTGACAAGACCAGATCAAGACAAGCAGAATTTGGGTTAAGTTAACAATTGCGCCGAATAAAAATCGACGCAACATCGATTTCATGTCGACGCAACTTAGACTAGAAGTCCAAGCAACTCAACCTTCTGTCAAAGTAGATCAAGTCGACGCTACGTCGAAAGGATGTCGACGTAGAGGAAATGGACATATCGAAGTATCAATAGAAGTCGACGCAACTTTGACTTCAACTCAACGCAGAAAGAATCTGTCGAAGCCATCTGAAGTCGACGCAACATCGACTTCAATTCGACGCAGATGATGAAGTTAAGAGTCAAGCCCTCAACTCGACGGTTACGCCGATAAGATATCGACGCAACATCAACAAGCTGAGTTGAATCAGATCAAGAATGAATTCAAAGCTGCTCTTACAAGAACTCGAAGGTGCGTCGATAAGAGAGAAAGGGAACTCGGCGCAACGTCTAAAAAAGTCTGAAAAGGAAACCTTTTCAACTGTCATTTTGGATCTCTCTCTCATGGCCCACAATGCTCATGATCGTTCTCCAACGACTTATTTATTGCCACAAATAAAAAGAAGCAATAAAGAAGACAACAAAAGCTTTCTTGGAAAGGTTCAAGACAGTTGGCAGGCGGGTCGAGAACAAATGAGGAAATGAAGAGAAATTGTCAAAGCCAATAACTTTTCAGCACACTCTAAAAAAGGAAACAAATTCAAATTAAAGGATGAACAATAAATAAGAAGATTAGAAAGAAGAAAAAGGTGTATTCAACACACATATTCAAATCCCGTCGATTAGGGTTCTTTTTATTCTCCTGCCTCCTGAACCCTAGATGGCAGTGAAGAACAAATACTGCTCTCTCTCTCTCTCTCAGCACAGTAAAACAGAAGGCTGCTCTTCATAAAAGATCATACATCAGCCAGATTTGAATCAAAGAAACTGACAGGATCTGATGCTCATAACATCTGCAAATCATCTATATCAAAAGCAGGAGTTCATCTTTATCAGATCCAGAGAAGAGAAAATTGAAGCAGAAAGCTTCATCATAATTCTAATAGCAGAATTCATTTCTCTACTTCATTCTCTTTTCCTTCACTTTTCTAAACTGTAAAAGAGTTTTAAGAATCCCTCTTCCAAATGATTCAGTGGTTCAAGATCTCCTTATCAAAAGATCTGATTGGTTCAAGATCTTCTTATTAAAAGATCTGGTTGGTTCATGATCTCCTTATCAAAAGATCAGTGGTTCTAAGAGTCTCCTTAGCAAAAGACTTAAACACAGATGGTTCATTCCTACCAGGTGGTAGAAGAGAGGACTACCCACATTTTGGGGAACCTCTATAAAATCTTTTGTGTTTGTGGTCGGCTTTTCTGTGCTGTCCCAACTTTCTTTCTTAGCATTTTTATTTCCTGCAATAATTATTCTACTTGTGTCTTGTTTGTGAGCATAATACCTTAGTGTGTTTATTGTCTACACAGTTAGGATAGAAATATTTTAAATCTCTATTCACCCCCTAGAGGATTCTCATAGGCACACTGTGCACTTTCAATTGGTATCAGAGGGAGGTTGATCATTAAAAGGCTAACACCTTGATCAAAAAGACCTCCTACTCTGATCTCTTTACTATAAAAATTTTATAAAGAAAATGAGTTCTAAGGATTATGCCTCAACAAAACCTCCAGTGTGTAACTTGAATAAGTTCACACTCTAGAGGGCTAGAATAAAATTATATATGAATTCTATTGATGAAGATATATTTGATGTCATTATTTCAGGTCCACCAACTCCATACAAGAAAGATGTCAGTGGGACTTCAACTTAGGAACTTGTGCCCAGGGCAGAGTGAACTGAAACAGAGAAAAAGCAGAAGGCATGTGATGCCAACGCTATGAATATTCTGGTCTCCATAATGTCAGATGACATCTTCCAAAAAGTTGCTGACTGTCAATCAGCCAAAGAAACCTGGGAATCCCTTCCAGAATGGTAGAAGGAAGTTCTGATGAAAGAAATGACAGGAAGTCCCTTCTCATATCCCAGTATGAGAACTTTCAGAAGAAAGCTGAAGAGACAGTTGCTGATATGTATGACAGATTCAGCATTATCATTAATGAGCTCAGATGCTTGGACAAGGAGATATCCTTGACTGAAATTAATGATAAAATCCTCATGTGCTTCCCAAGCTCATGAGATTCAAGGATCTGGGTCATTAGAGAATCCAGATGCCATAGAGAAATCTCTACTAAAGCTTTGCTAGGAAAGCTTAAGTCATATGAGATGCTTCTGAAGAACAGAGTTGAATCAGAGGAAAGGGAGACAACCCCATCTCCTATCCAAAGGAATCTTGCTCTGAAAGCTTCTGAAGGAGAGCCCACTACTCCTGAAGCTGAGATGTTCAGTCTCCTAGCAAGGAGATTCAGAAAGTGGGTCAAGACTGAGGACTCAAGGAGAAGAGAAAGGGGCTCAAAACCCAGATATGATAAGACTCCAAGGAAGGAGATTATCTGCTTCACTTGCATCAAACCAGGGCATATAGCCCCTGGTTGTCCACAAGAGCAAAGAGCCAAGAGCAGCAACAAGTATGAGAAGAAGAAGAAGTCTTTCAAAGAAAAGGACAAGAAGAAAGTCAAGGGTTTCATTGTTGAAACCTAGTGTGACTCTGAAGCATAGTTAAGCTCCTCATCATCTAAAAGTGATGATGAAGCAGAAACAGAAGCAGCCAGCATGATGGCACTGGGGATGTCATCAGATGATGAAGAAGAACAAGTATCCCTGTTTGATGATTTTGATTTTACTTCTGCTGATTTTAAAATATGTTTTAAAGAATTCTGTTATGATTTTATAAAAATTCAAAAAGAATTAGAAGCAAGTAGGGAAGAATTAGGAAAATTTAAGAAGGATGATCTATATGTGAGAAATCAAGACCTAGTAGAAGAAATGGATACTAAAGAATCAGATTTAATTGAAACCAGAAAAGAAAATCTAAAGTTAAAGGAAGAGCTAGCAAAGGCAAAAGCCTTTAAGGACTCACTCAATGAGAGGAGTCAAAAACTCAGAGACATCACATAAAATCTCTCCATGAGATTCAATCACCTAGGGCTAGGAGCAGAGCCATCCACTAGCACAGAAATCCCTAGGAAACCTGCCTGGAAAAATCCAGTTAGCTTCATTAGACCTATTAACTATGAATCATGTGAGGACAGTGCAAACACTAAGGATCAGGAAGTTAATACACCAAAGAAAACAACTAGAGATAATAAAACAAATCTTAACAAAGAAAAAAAATCTCAAGGAAAGAAGAATGCAGAGAAATTAAATAACCGCATTCAAAAGGTTAAAACCAATTCTAGAATGATAAAACACTCTGCTGATTTATTATATATGGATACATTTTATACACATTTCAAGTATCAACATAATAAATCAAGAAATGATAAACTCATTCTCTGTCATCCTAAAGGATATTATGAAAGACCATTCTATTCTTTCATTGAACCCTACAATGGTAAAAACAAAGGGCCCAAGGTAACCTGGGTTCCTTCTACTGTTTGAATTACTTGTGCATGATTAGGTATGGTTCTCACTCAGGAGAAAATGGAGTGGGAAGAAAGATGTAGGTCTTGAATAATGAACAAAATTCATCCAAGGGAGTGGTTTCTGCCTTGAATCTTCTTACAGTTCATAGATTTAATATCATAAACTTATTTTCAATAAACAAAATGGCTGGGAAAAACAGCAAGGATTTTCTAAAGAAAATAGATCTGTTCATTCAGAGGTGTATCAAATAGAAGTCAACGTACCATCGACTTCTACTCGATGCTAGCGTCAAGAAGTACTCAGAGTGGATAATTAGAATAGAATTCGACATAGCGTCAAGTTCATATCGACGCATATGTCGACTTAATGGTCGCTGGCCAAAGTCGAGGTTGCGTCGATTACAAATCGACGTAACGTCGACAGGACTACGTCAACTTAGGGATTGCTGAACAATCTCCAAGGTACGTCGAATGGTAATCGACACAACATTGTAATAAACCACGCACGCTAAGATGCTTCTAGAAGCAGTCTCGTCATATCTTTGTGCGCCAAATACCAACTTATATCGATGTTGCGTCGACCTAAACCCTAAGTTGCGATGAATCGTCTTCTTTTAAGCAACGACAGCGTCGAGTTCATTACGCTTTCAAATTTTCCTCTCCTTGCTCTCTTGCTCTCTTATTCTCCAGTTCTCTTGTGCTATTCTCTCTCTCTCGTTTTCTCTTGTGTTTGCAGGTACCTCACATCAATGGCTCCACCAAAAGTAAACTCTGGTTTTGATGGGGATGTTGGTTCTTTCAGTGCAGCGGTCGAAATCTTCAAGGCCAATCTTGGCCTATTTCAAGATGCTGGTTTAACTAAGCTGATATCCACAAGATGCACAATCTTGGATATTGAACTGACTGAGTTTAAAGATAGTGTTTAAATAGGAGAGGATGGATCCCTCAAGGGAAAAGTGTCTGACACAGATGTATAGATAACATAGGAGTTACTGAATCAAACATATGATCTTCTAACTGGGAATGAGTCAGATGAATTAACAGGGGATGAGACCAAGAGGGCCCTGGAGATTATGCAGTTCAAGAAAGATAAGCCCATAAATCTGAAGAAGATCGATCTGGGAAAAGAATACAGGTTCCTTGCTGACATAGTAGGGAAGGTGTTGATGTGTAAGATTTCAGCACATGATACTATTCCCAAGCAACAACTTCAGATAATGGGAGTTCTTGTTCTTAAGAAAAAGATAAACTGGGGAAGATGCCTTCTGAAAATGATTGGGCACAAGTATTCTCATAAGGAAAATGCATATATGAGAGTTATGAGCCAAGTACTTCTCCATCACTACTCAGCAGTGTGCAAATCAAAGGGAGTGTCAATTCCACCAGGGAAAAAATCAATATAGGAATCTTCTCAAAGTGGACCAGACAAATCTTGAAGCCTGGTAAAGCCCCATCTTCTCCTCCTCCCTCTCCAACTCCACAGAACACAGTCCCAGATCTCCTTCAGGATGATACTCCAGCACAACCATCTCCTCTGCAATAGCAACAACAACAACAACAACAAAACTCTCAATCCATCCCATCTACTTCAGTCCCAGAGCCAACACCTCACATTCCTCAATAACAACCATCAACTAGTACCTCAGACTCTCAGTCTGCTCCTCTACCACCACCATCAATTCATATCTCCCTTGAAACCTACCATGCACTCTCTCCTATCCAAGAAGATTTCCCACCATCACCTTCACCTCCATCTCCACCTGCCTTTACCTCCCCTCCTATGTAAGACCTTTTTTTCTTTTGAAAACCCTGGTTTTATGCCCAGAACCGTCGTTTTGCGGTGACACCATCACTCGGGAAGGTCGCCACCACAAAACGCCGCTTCTGCCGACCATATCGATCACAAAAGAAGTAAGCATATACAAACTTATAGAAGTCAAGTCCACATCACATGAATATAACATCTGAATAAAGAGGTCCACATAAAGTAACTAAATAGAAGATAACAATAATAATAAAGGGGCTCCTGCCCGATACATCAATTCCTCACTACAATTTCACTCGCGGAAGCATAATCTACTAAAACTAATAGAACACTCACGGATCCTGTCATCGGTGCTCCCGTGCTAGACTGTCCCGCCTCTATCTGCACCGGCCTATGGTGCTGTAGTGTCTCCTCGGTCCCCTAAAATGATAAGGTCCACCGACCGTTCGTCAAAAGACTAAGCCAATCCCCCACCCCTCCCCCAGTGACTCCTAGGCACCGTGCGGAAAGGATGAAGCGGAGGACATCAAAGGGTATAAACAAAAGTAGATGACAATGAATCTAACTACGGAAGGGTCTATCGCTATGTAATATATAGTACAATGAGTAAGCATTAACAAGTAAAACAGTAGTAAGTAAGCAACAGTAAAGAAGGGCAATAAAGGAAACAGTAATAAGAACAAGTAACCTTGATTTATAGGAATGCCCATACAAACCTATAGAACAAGGGGTCGTTTAGCAGGGTCTATCGTATAAAAAGTCCCATAACCAATTTATACGATAGAGGTAGGGGTTGAAATACAATGTTTATGCTATGCCATGCAGGGTTATGCAGTTTATGTTATGTTCACACAAATGCAACTCACACACTACGAGTATATGCGCACAGACCTTTAGTTCCCCCTTTTTGGAGCTAGCAAAACTCCCAGGATACTCCCGTAGTGGCAAACGGAAGAGGTGGGTTGGGCCTCGCCCACCTCTAGGTTGGTATCTGCACTACCTAACCTAGACCTATCGTACGCCTCAACGCTAAGAACATAACAACGAAGCTCCTGCGTACTCTTGCTGGCCAGTCCACTAGACTTTTCTTGGTAAAGTGTTATCCACACTTACCGAGCCAAAGTATCGACGTCGCTGCGACGACCACCAACACTAAAGACCCACCACCTTATGCACATACAAATATGAGTCCTACTATATCCCGAGCCATAAGCTCCCCAGACTAACCTGTCCGTCACAATAACCTTCTGAGCCACCGGCTCGCCGGACTAACCCGTCCGTGCCAACAACCACCAAGCCTACCGCTCGTAATTCCAAACCTAACTAACCTCCCTTAACCATGGAGTGTGGGTGTGTAACGACCCAAAACTTGAAGCGATCCAAAATTGATAAGTAAAATGAAATAAATCAATTTATCGTGCATGTCACGCAATTTTGTCAATGGAACGACTAAAGGTCGTTGTAATAGATGCCATTGTATCATAAAAGGTTATTGAACTTGGTGTGCCAATAATACTTTGAAAGTTGCTCTCTTATGATAATTTGATGAAATTTGGTGTGCGAATAGTAAAATGGGTGTATTGGGTGTGTCAATAGAGAATTTGAGTGTATTAAGAGATTTAAAGAAGTAATTGAACCTAAACTATATCAAATTAGGTTTAAGTGGTGGGTAGTGAACCGGTTCAAGAGGATCTATATGATTCAAGACGACGTCGCACTTTAAGTTTGAAATTTTGGATTTGTCGATGATTTTTGCGACGCTCGTTTCGCTCGTTTCGTTTTAATTTGTTATGTTGATTTATTTTTTTATGCTATTGGCACTTATGCTATTGGCACCGAGCATTATATATATTGGTCTTATCATTATAAGCGATTTTAAGCAGTGGATTTCTCCTTCTTCTTATACTTGGCTGCTTATTTTCTCCCGTCTCCCGTCTCTCTCCTGTCTCCCGTCTCCTGGAAAGGTCGGCAGTGCCGATAGAGCTAGGGTTGGATGCGCCGCTTCTTCCCCATCGACGGTGGCCTCTCTTCCTTGGTCATTGGTGCTGGGAGAACTCTATTGCTGCCTCCTCCTTGCCTCTTAGTTGGTTTGCTACTCCTACTGGCCGGCAGTTCTGGGTGAACTTCCCCCCCCCCCCCTCTGTGAGCTCTTCTTTTACCTTCTGTTCCTTCATCTTCTAGAAATATTGAAGTAGAAATTTATTTGGAGTCTCTACGTGGCTCTTGCCGGCTAGGGTTTTTATGGGGAGATTGCTCAGATATTTGGGGCTTTTCATTTTGTTGGAGTGGCCTTGTTTGTCCTTGAAATTGGGGGCTTCCTTCTTGTCCCTTGTTGTCCGGCTAGGGTTGCTGCTTGTTGGAAAAGGATTGGGCTGTTATCTCTTGGTTGTTGTATATTTTGGCCGGCTGTGTTAATAGGGTTTTGTGCTATCTATTATTCCTTTATTGTTGGCTGCTGTTGTGGGCTGCCATGAGCTATTTTATTTGTGTTGTTTGGGTTCCTGTGTAGTGCTATTTTGATGAGGGGAAACTCACTTGTTAGCTTATTGTTGGCTTTTGTTAGCTGCTATTGCTTAGCCGGCTGTTTTGTTAGCTGTCTACTAGTTGCTGCCATTAGATATTTTCGTTGACTACTTAATTGGCTGCCAACAGTGACTCTTGGGTTATGTTTAGTGGCTGAATTTGGATCTTACAAGTGGCTGAATTTTGAGTTCGAAATCTGATTTTTGACGCTTTCTTTGAGTCACCAAAGTCGTCTTTCCTTAGGCAACTCCTTTCGAGTCGTAGTCGTAATCGTCGTGTAATCGTTGTAGGAAATAAAGCGTATCGCGACGCAACCCTAAAGTAAATGATTTCATTGATACTGCAGAGGATGGCATCCGGAGATAGACCCGATGAAAATCCTGGTACGATTAAAGGCAAAGGAAACTTGGTGAGTACTTATTTCTATAATTATGCATCGCTTTGAATTATTTTGATACACACCTGCTTAGCTTTTCATACTGAAAATATTTTAGTGAATGTGCATTGACATAAAATTGAAATTGTTTGCATTTATGAAGCACGGATAATTATGAAAATTGCTAGAACCTGTTGAATCAGAACTAATAAGAATTAAGTGATGATCTTAAAAATGTTTGAATAAAACCAATGATACCTGATACGAAGATTAAATATGAATATTGACTATGAATACGTGAATAAGAACAGAACGAAAAGAAAATAAGCATTGATGCATCATAAATGATAAGGGTTAACCCAGTAGCCATAGTGGGGGTGTGAATACGCTACGGCGGAATGTGTTTTTGAGCTTTATTTGATGTCGTTGAAGGCCAGAGGCCGTTGAAGGCCAAGAGGTCATTGAAGACCAAGAAGGGATGAATCTACAGCAACCCTTATGATTTCCTAATTTAAGAAAGCGAAAGATAAACGAGGAATCTGATTTAGAAACTGATTATGAGAACATCTGATGATTGACGATGGAAAATGAATTGACTGAATTACAGTTGAAAGAATCTGAAATTGATGAACAGATTTCGAATAAAAGAAATGAAACGACCGTGAACGAATAAAGACTGGATGTGAATAGAAGTTATGAAGAAACGAAATGAATACAAGAATTTGAAAAGTAAACGTATCGTTATTGATATGTCATTTCCTATTTAATGCATTTATCTACTGCAATTTGAATTCGATGATGACAGGTGAATAAAACTTATGATAATTGAAAGTGACTCATAAGAGATATGAACTGAAATGAGTAAGAAGAAATATAAGAATGAACGAAGATGAACGTGAATGAATAAGACTAGAACATTCGACGAAATGAGCTTGAAAGAACATAAGAATATAAAGAACTGTATGCATATTGATACTGATAGTTCTTGTTTGCATGTACAGCAGTTAAAGAAGTATGTTATTCACTTAGTCATATTCGTTATGACTAAGCCGGTTGACTTCATTTTTTTAGGAAGATGCACGTTTCCTGAAGACTCTTAAGAAATCAAGTGGTTCAGAGAGGAAAAGAAAACTAAAGATCAGGCTAAGGTATGAGTAGAATTTTAAGAAAAGTTTTTATTATGTGTTTTATTTTGTATTCACTATGCTTACTTCTAAAACATCATGGCATGATTGATATGAAAATAAGTTTTGATACAAATTCATGTGGGGTCTGAATAGGGGCCTCATAATTTGGTATCAGAGCCAGGTTTGCCAGAAGTTTGTTGTAGTGAGTACAAATAAGTACACAGGATATGAACTTGAGGGAATTTTAGGGGAAGGGTTTGAGAAGCTCTAGGAAAGTAAGAAGTGAAATTGTCTGTGAAGCGATAAGTTGATGTGAATGTTAAGTCATGAAGTTTGTTATTGCAACTTAATGTGAAAACTGAGATTATTGATTGAGTGAATTCGAAATAGATTAGAAAGAACGAATGCAGATGAAAGATAAACATCGAATGAAGAAAGAAATAATATTAGAATGGATTAGTGATTGATGAATGTAAATTAGGTAGAACTGAGGCATGTAGAAGTGTTTAGTTATTAATTGCGTGTGTTTCGAAATGAAAGAAAAAGAGTGAAGTGAATTAGATAGATACATGTAGATATCATATATGAAAGTTAAAGGATAAAGCGAGAAGTACCTCAGGATGGAAATTGAATAGGAATAACGAAAGCAATAAATGAATACGATTCGAAAATGAAACGATTATGTATGCGGAATTGTAATTCCACCTTCGCTCTATATAATGTATCTGGGATTCTGGCCAGATCCCTTGTACAATATGTAGTTTTGAAGGAGATGTTACAAAAGATAAAGGCAGCAAGAATAAAGATTTGAAAAGACTAAGTCAATCATGGGTTAATATGTATGAGCTATGAAATCTAAGATTGAACATATGAAAGACAGAGAATAATGAGTCAAAGAAAACGATTGAATATCATGTAGAGGGCAAAAAAAATGTAAGTTAATAGAGCTGAGAAGGAATATGAGAGCTAATATCGAACTATATTTTCGAGGACGAAAATTCCTATAAGAGGGGAAGAGTTTGTAACGACCCAAAACTTGAAGCGATCCAAAATTGATAAGTAAAACGAAATAAATCAATTTATCGTGCATGTCACGCAATTGTGTCAATAGAACGACTAAAGGTCGTTGTACTAGATGACATTGTATCATAAAAGGTTATTGAACTTGGTGTGCCAATAATACTTTGAAAGTTGCTCTCTTATGATAATTTGATAAAATTTGGTGTGTGAATAGTAAAATGGGTGTATTGGGTGTGTCAATAGAGAATTTGAGTGTATTAAGAGATTTAAAGAAGTAATTGAACCTAAACTATATCAAATTAGGTTAAAGTGGTGGGTAGTGGACCGATTCAAGAGGATCTATATGATTCGAGACGACGTCGCACTTTAAGTTTGAAATTTTGGATTTGTCGATGATTTTTGTGACGCTCGTTTCGCTCATTTCATTTTAATTTGTTATGTTGATTTATTTTTTTATGCTATTGGCACTTATGCTATTGGCACCGAGCATTATATTTATTGGTCTTATCATTATAAGCGATTTTAAGCGGTGGATTTCTCCTTCTTCTTATACTTGGCTGCTTATTTTCTCCCGTCTCCCGTCTCTCTCCCGTCTCTCTCCCATCTCCCGTCTCCTGGAAAGGTCGGCAGTGCCGATAGAGCTAGGGTTGGATGCGCCGCTTCTTCCCCATCGACGGTGGCCTCTCTTCCTTGGTCATTGGTGCTGGGAGAACTCTATTGCTGCATCCTCCTTGCCTCTTAGTTGGTTTGCTACTCCTACTGGCCGGCAGTTCTGGGTGAACTCCCCCCCCCCCCCCCCCCCCCTCTGTGGGCTCCTCTTTTACCTTCTGTTCCTTCATCTTCGGGAAATATTGAAGTAGAAATTTATTTGGAGTCTCTACGTGGCTCTTGCCGGCTAGGGTTTTTATGAGGAGATTGCTCAGATATTTGGGGCTTTTCATTTTGTTGGAGTGGCCTTGTTTGTCCTTGAAATTGGGGGCTTCCTTCTTGTCCCTTGTTGGCCGGCTAGGGTTGCTGCTTGTTGGAAAAGGATTGGGCTATTATCTCTTGGCTGTTGTATATTTTGGCCGGCTGTGTTAATAGGGTTTTGTGCTATCTATTATTCCTTTATTGTTGGCTGCTGCTGTGGGCTGCCATGAGCTGTTTTATTTGTGTTGTTTGGGTTCCTGCGTAGTGCTATTTTGATGAGGGGAAACTCACTTGTTAGCTTAATGTTGGCTTTTGTTAGCTGTTATTGCTTAGCCGGCTGTTTTGTTAGCTGTCTACTAGTTGCTGCCATTAGATATTTTCGTTAACTACTTAATTGGCTGCCAACAGTGACTCTTAGGTTATGTTTAGTGGCTGAATTTGGATCTTACAAGTGGCTGAATTTTGAGTTCGAAATCTGATTTTTGACGCTTTCTTTGAGTCACCAAAGTCGTCTTTCCTTAGGCAGCTCCTTTCGAGTCGTAGTCGTAATCGTCGTGTAATCGTTGTAGGAAATAAAGCGTATCGCGACGCAACCCTAAAGTAAATGATTTCATTGATATTGCAGAGGATGGCGTCCGGAGATAGACCCGATGAAAATCCTGGTACGATTAAAGGCAAAGGAAACTTGGTGAGTACTTATTTCTTTAATTATGCATAGCTTTGAATTATTTTGATACACACCTGATTAGCTTTTCATACTGAAAATATTTTAGTGAATGTGCATTGACATGAAATTGAAATTGTTTGCATTTATGAAGCACGGATAATTATGAAAATTGCTAGAACCTGTTGAATCAGAAATAATAAGAATTAAGTGATGATCTTAAAAATGTTTGAATAAAACCAATGATACCTGATACGAAGATTAAATATGAATATTGACTATGAATACGTGAATAAGAACAGAACGAAAAGAAAATAAGCATCGATGCATCATAAATGATAAGGGTTAACCAGTAGCCATAGTGGGGGTGTGAATACGCTACGGCGGAATGTGTTTTTGAGCTTTATTTGATGTCGTTGAAGGCCAGAGGCCGTTGAAAGCCAAGAGGTCGTTGAAGACCAAGAAGGGATGAATCTACAGCAACCCTTATGATTTCCTAATTTAATAAAGCGAAAGATAAACGAGGAATTTGATTTAGAAACTGATTATGAGAACATCTGATGATTGACGATGGAAAATGAATTGACTGAATTACAGTTGAAAGAATCTGAAATTGATGAACAGATTTCGAATAAAAGAAATGAAACGACCGTGAACGAATAAAGACTGAATGTGAATAGAAGTTACGAAGAAACGAAATGAATACAAGAATTTGAAAAGTAAACGTATCGTTATTGATATGTCATTTCCTATTTAATGCATTTATCTACTGCAATTTGAATTCGATGATGACAGGTGAATAAAACTTATGATAATTGAAAGTGACTCATAAGAGATATGAACTGAAATGAGTAAGAAGAAATATAAGAATGAACGAATATGAACGTGAATGAATAAGACTAGAACATTCGACGAAATGAACTTGAAAGAACATAAGAATATAAAGAACTGTATGCATATTGATACTGATAGTTCTTGTTTGCATGTACAGCAGTTAAAGAAGTATGTTATTCACGTAGTCATATTCATTATGACTAAGCCCGTTGACTTCATTTTTTTAGGAAGATGCACGTTTCCTGAAGACTCTTAAGAAATCAAGTGGTTCAGAGAGGAAAAGAAAACTAAAGATCAGACTAAGGTATGAGTAGAATTTTAAGAAAAGTTTTTATTATGTGTTTTATTTTGTATTCACTATGCTTACTTCTATAACATCCTGGCATGATTGATATGAAAATAAGTTTTGATACAAATTCATGTGGGGTCTGAATATGGGCCTCACAGGGTATGTGCATTATTAAGTTAATCTTGCACCGAAATTTATTCCTGCACTTTAGGGTTAACCATGGACTTCCCGAGGGCTACCCTGTGAGGGGCTCGCTACGGTACTAGGAACTATAATGGGATGACACCCCAAAGCTCCCTTTCCAATGCATTTAATGTTATTGGTAGCTACCCATAAGTACACCCTTCTTATCGTTACACTTGGACTAACCCTAAACATTTCACGACTTCCTAAGGGAAAAGCGATTTATCGCCAATCCCTAGCACAACCTTACCCATCACCGGGCACATTCAACACACAAACTCCCATTGGTGATCTCCAGTCTCCTCAACCAGACAAGGTACATCATCTATCTTCCATTCCCACCGAGTGGACTACTAGTTAAGCTAACTCTACAGTTTCCACTATACACAGACCAAAATGAACTACATGAGTTGCATAAGAGGAGGTACTCCAAATAATCATCCACATGACTCAAGATTATTACTGGAAGACTACCATGATGATATAAGATTAAATCCAGAGAATCATATTTTTCCTTATTTAATTGGCATTTATTATAATTTTCCTCAACACTGACCCAGTATGAAATTGAACATGAAGTATAAAATCCTCTTATGATATGGCCTCCACAAAATTAAGGAAAATATATGGTGTCAAAATAATAACAAATACCTAATACCACAATTTTACAGTAAGTTATTGGCCTCCAATTGTAACATTAAGTAATTATCCAAAATTGGAAATTAAAGAAGGAACCACCAAAAATACTTGTCCAAAAATTATGGTAAAATTACCAGACCTTTATATTGATTAGAAAAGTCTACTGACTAAATTTCAAAATTTATTAGAACTAATTAGTCACATAAATAAATATTCCAAGTAAACCAATACTAGAGAAAATTGTGAAGTAACCTACTGATAAATAATTCCAAAAATTATACAAAAATTCACAGAGCTTTCTAATGCCATAAAATATCCTACCACCAAGTCTCACAATTTTCCAGAGATTATTTGGCCATCATTTATTTATCATAATCCTAAGACAAAATAGAGGACTTATGAATGAAGTACTAATTAAATCAATTCAAAAATTACACAAAAATTACCAAACTTTCATCAACATCCAAGATAATTTGAGCATGTAAATTTCTCTTATAAAAAGGTTCCCTAAAAAGGTTATAACCTAAATCAGAGGGTATAAGTGTTCCAAAAATTCTCATAAAATTTCCTAGGGCATGTTTACACCCTATGAACTTATTTACCAAGTTCCATGACCATTCAAGGACATATACCCCTATGTCCTTCAAAAGGCTCAAAGTTCAACCCTAGGGTTAGAACTAGGGTCTTAGGGCATATCAACCCTAGTTCACCCCAAATCACTCATGGGGGGTGTTTTATGTGACCCTAAACCGGTGGCCAAAGTTTCACATCATCTTGATGAGATTTGACCACCTAATTTTATCATATGCACTTTTGACCTAGTTTTACCAAACTTGGGTTAACTAATTACCCAATCAAATCAGTCCCAATTGGGATGAAATTTTACTAGGGTCATATAATAACCCTAAAAGGAACCCACCAAAATTTGGAGGGGATTGGAGGTCATTAGGCCCTATAATTAATTAATATATGAATTATTAAATTTTTACAAAAACCTTAGAAAAATGTTCTCCAAAAATTCCCATCTTTGGATATGTTATGGTTGTAGGTACAAATAGCCTATGTTACAATTTTCAAGTCAATATCATTTCTCAATCAAAAGTTATTCAAGAAATTGTGGCTGTCCTGCCCTAGGGACCAGTCCCACCAAAATGGCCCTACAGGGGGCTACAGTGCTCCTTTTGGCTGAAACAAATTTTAAATTAAATTACATACCAAGGGCTACAACTTTGATGTTGGTCACTTTTTCATCGGGGAGCCTAAGTATTTTCTACAATTAATACAAGGTACTGCATAATATGTGACATAAATACAATTATTAATATAACATATTCATTTGATCTTTGCACAGATCTTGGCGCAGGAATGGATGGCATCGGGCTGTCTTCTTCCTCCAGCCGACGGTCCCGATTGCCCGCGTCTAGGCCTCCTTCCACCTCATTTTCCCGGCCACCTGAGCGCCGCCCCGACCGACCAATGCCACCGCCACCTCCGTTGAGGTGGTGGCCGACGATTAGGGGTGGTTGGCCGGCCGGAGGTGGACGGAACAGGGAGTTCTAGCGGGGGAAAGAGGGATTGAAATGAGCCCTTTCGGGAGCTTGATTCGAGCCCGATTTGGCTTGAATCAAGCCCCGAAATAGATGAGGATCTAGCACTAGGTAAGGGAGGGAGGATCAGACCTGTGTGGTGGCCTGGTGTCGCGAATTCCGGCGGGTTGCCATGGCCGGAGCTTAAGCTTTTGGTGCCATGTCGATCTAGGCCTCCACTGCACGATTCTCTCTGGAAGAAGGGGGGTTTCCCTCCTTTCACTCCTCTGAAGGTGTTAAAGGGTTCAATTGGAGGCAAGAGGGGGGGTTTCACTTGGTGGCCATTAATGGTCCTTGATGAAGGATTTCAGTTTCATCTAGGGGAGATGAATTGGGCATCAATGTGGCCTAGAGAAGGCTGGAAACTCCCCCTCTCCCCAAGAGGAGATGAATGGTGCCATTAATGGGGGGAGATTGAAGGTTTCTTCTTCCTCCTCATTAATCCCCCCCCCCCCCCCCCCTCTTTCTCTCTCTTTCCCATTTGGGGCTTTCTCTCTACTAGCCGATTTTCTTGAAATTGAATGGACAATTCAGTAGCACCCAACCCCATTAGATGGTTGACCACCTCAATTGGGTCTAGCATAAGTGGATTGGGCTTGATTATGTCAAAATATGTCATTTTGACCTAAATTTGAGGTAGAGTTGACTTTGGTCAATTTGACCATTTGGGTTAACCCCAATGGGTGGTTGGTCACCCATTGGCCTCCCTTAAGGGTTAGGAAGGTCTAGGTAGGGTCAATTTGTCAAGGTGAGGGTCAATTGACCTTTAATAGACCACTTTGACCAAAATAGAGCTAGGGTTGACTTTGGTAAAATTGGCCAAATTGGAGGTCCCATTATGGGGCTTTTTGGTCCATTGGGTCCCTAGTATCCCTATAAGGGTAGGGGAAAGGTCAATTTGGCATGGTGGAAGCCAGTTGACCCTAATTAGGCTACTTTGACCAATTTAGGGTTACGGTTGAATTTGGTCAATTTGGCCTCTTTGGTTGACCCCAATGGGTCCTTGGTTCTCTAAGGGGACCCCTAATGGGTTAGGGATGTTATGGTGGGGTAAAAGGATCAAGGTGAGGCCCTAAAGTTCAACCCTAGGCTTGTTAACTAGAAATTATTATTTGTAGACCACTGTGGTTTTTTCCTTCTTGCTTATGTTCACATGGTCTTAAGTGCTTCCTATGGTTTTATCATGACTTGGTCATGACAAAACCAACTTAGGGGTCTAGTTGTTTGGGGGGATGTTACATCCTACACCTTCATTTGACTTGGAGCAAGCTATATCTAAGGTTGTAGAGATGGCTTCAAGCACATTTGCTGATCTATTAGCCACTCAAGCCAGAAAGTTTGACAGAAAATACTCTCAAATGGAGGCTGAACTGCTGATCTCCAAAAGATCCCTCCAGAGCATCAAGGACTACATGTCTTCCTCCCTAGTGACCAAGTAATTCTTAACCTCTCTTGCCAGCAAGGTTAAGAAGGGGGAGAATATTATGGAGGAAGAAAGGCCCGTCCTAGAGGTGAGTGGTCATAATAAGGGGAAAGATGATGAAGTCCCTGATAAAATGACCATCTTCCAAGGTTCAAATATCCAGAGGAGCAAGCTTCAGAGCATCAAGAAGAGCAAGAAAAAGTCAAAGAGCCAGAGAATTAGGTGGAAATTGCTGCAGATAACCAGGGGGAGCCTGTCCCAGATGTTCAGGATGAAAATTTGCTGGATGAGCTGGCAAAGATTGCCAAGAAAGCTGCTGATACTGCTGAGCTGAATGCACAAATTCAGGGGGAGCTTCTGAAAGACAATGTTGCTGAAGAAGCAGTCATGTCCTCTGAAGATGATGAGCCTCTGCAGATTGCTCCAAAGAAAGTTATTCCAAAAGTCTTCTCAAGAAAAAGAAAAACTCCTGAGAAGGAGAAATGAAGCTCAGGTATTCTGTAATCATTATACTTCCTGGAAACAAACAGCTGTGAAGATCAATATAATTTCTTGACAAATAATTGAATTAGCTTGTTATTTCAGTCTGTCATATTCAATGTTTATGTTGTCTTGAACGTATTTTCTGATTATGTAAAAGGAATATGTAAAATCACTTTAAACAATCTGTAAAATTTGTTAAGATAAATATGGGGAGACTGTTGGGAAAAACCCCTTGGATTTAACTTAACAAATTATCTAAAGTGATTTTATCTCTTATGATTTAATTACCCATTGTATAGTGAGGGTAATATGATCATTAGATGTCTTAGGATATCTCACTTAACTTAGGGTGACAAGACCAGATCAAGACAAGCGAAATTTGGGTTAAGTTAACAATTGCGTCAAATAGAAATCGATGCAACATCGATTTCATGTCGACGCAACTTAGACTAGAAGTCCAAGCAACTCAACCTTCTGTCAAAGTAGATCAAGCCGACGCTATGTCGAAAGGATGTCGACGTAGAGGAAATAGGCATATCAAAGTATCACTAGAAGTCGACGCAGCTTTGACTTCAACTCAACACATAAAAAAGAATCTGTCGAAGCCATCTGAAGTCGACGCAACATCGACTTCAATTCGACGTAGATGATGAAGTTCAGAGTCAAGCCCTCAACTCGACGGTTATGTCGATAAGGTATCGACGCAACGTCGACAAGCTGAGTTGAATCAGAGCAAGAATGAATTCGAAGCTGCTCCTACAAGACTCGAAGGTGCGTCGATAAGAGAGAAAGGGAACTCGACGCAACGTCGAATACAGTCTGAAAAGGAAACTGTACAACCCTCATTCTCAGAGGGTGGGCCCCACTAAAGGCCATGTAGGCGAAGGTCAAGGTCAAAAGGTCAAGGCAGAAGTCAACAATCCAGAAGACGAAGGAAGATCAAGATCTTTTGTTATGCGAGAAGGTAGTTGCTCGCCCCATGACGAGGAGGAAAGCCCTGCCCGGCGTTCCCTACCCGGCCAGGCGAGGAAGCCATGAGCTCGGACCTGCTCGCCTATAGGCGACTTAGCCAACCAACTCGCCAGTTAGGTCTGAGGTCCTTACCTGCTCGCCCACATATTGCCTGGTCTAAAAAACCAACTCTAGGGGGTCAGGGATTGTCATCTGCTCCCCCCCTATGATTTGTCTATAAATAGACCCCCAGGGATACTAGAAATGGCACTTGTCAAAATCAGAGCTGCACCCCTCCCCCTTTGACAATCAAGAATCTTCCCTAACAAGTGCCTACCTAGTACCGAGCTCGGCCATTCGTGGGTTTGGAGGAGAAGACTCTTTAGAGCTTCTGGGTACGTGGTGGGACCTCCCTGCCGCAGCACCTGGGGTTGTGTCCCTAATCTCTCTGTTTCATCCGTAGTGGCTAACCCAAACCTTCTCGCTGAACCGCTGGGCAAGTAGCCTCAGGCCGCATTGATTCGAATTTTGGGGTCAGGATTTTCCAGGCGTCAACACTTTGGTGCGGTGAGCGTGGATCGCGGCCAGAGGAAGAAAGTCTGGTAGAAAAGTGAGATGGTAGCAGCTAGCGACCACAAGGAGGTGGCGGGAAACTCGGCTCGAGGCGGCGAGTTCGTATCGTTGGCTGTCTTCGAAGAATTCGCGCAAAGGATGGAAGGCACCATGCGAGCGGCTCTTCTACCTCGCACGGAAGGAACGACGACCTCGCCTCATCGCCCGGGCCCGTCCGAGGAAGGTGCTTGCACTCAGCGAGCAGGGAAGGCGCACGTCGAGGAGTTCGAGCGACCGAGGAAGTCGCAGTTTGGTCTGCAAGCGTCTCAAGGACCTGGAGGAACTCGGTTCCGCGAGGAGGATGAGCAGGCGAGATTCTATCATACTCGCCAGGTGAGCGAGTATGGGGGAGATACTCGGCCAGATGATGATCGTCGCCAGATAGGGGGGAGGAGCCCATTCTACGAGGAGATCCTCGCCGCGCCAGTGCCGGAGGGGTTCAGGTATCCCTCGATGAATTACTACTCGGGGAGAGAGGACCCTATCCATCATATCCAGTGGTTCGAGGATGTCGCTTCCCTTCGGACCATGTCGGACGCCTTCAAGTGTAGGCTGTTCGCGATTTCCCTCCGAGGGAAGGCAAGGGACTGGTTTCACCAGTTGCCGGAAGGCTCCATCTACTGCTTTGAAAACCTTTGCCGGGGGCTGAACATGCAGTTCGCCACGGCAAAGAAGTTGAAGAAGGAGGCTACGACCCTTTTCCATCTGACCCAGGGACCAAAAGAAACGCCGGGGAACTACATCGATCGCTTCCAGGAAGAGGTGCTACACATCCAGGAGGTGGATGGTCGCACCCTGTGGTTGGCCCTAACCTTCGGCCTCCGCGAGGGCCTCTTTAAGTTGGAGATCGGTAGGAATCCTCCCTACTCCTACGCCAACCTCATCGAAAGGGCCAACCAGTTCGTCCAGGGTGAAGCTTCCAACCGCGGCTTCCTAGCCAGGCTCACCCGAGTGACCAAGGAAGACGAGGAAGAGGAGGAGGAGGAAAGTCCCCCCGAGAAGAGGAAGAAGGAAGAGCCAAGGAGGGCGGAGAAGCGGAAGACAGAAGGAAGAGGCAGAGAGGAGAGAAGAGAAAGAGAACCCAGGAGGGAGGAGCCGAGAAGGAACTATGAGAGGAGGCTCATCGTGGCCCCGGAGCGTCGGAAGGAAGAAAGACGCTACCAAGTCCCCGCTGACCGGCCACCGTGGAAGCCAGCCAGGGGACCTCAACGTCAGGAGCGGGGAAGGAGATCCCCGGAGAGAAGGCGTTACGACAGGCCAGAGGGGCGCCAGGAGAGAAGAAGGGAGGAAGCAATGGCGGTTGCCAGGCGCGGCAACCGCCAGGGCCGGAAGAATAAGAAGCAGAGGAGGCCACAGGTAGAGGAGGTTCCCCTCTACTGTGAACTCCATCAGGTGGAAGGGCATGGCACGATGGCCTGCCCAGACTTTTGGGAAGCCAGAAGAAGGCTGGCAGCAGGAGAGGCAGGAGGAGAGCAGCGGAGAATAGAAGCTCCGGTCGAGCAGCCGGCGGTTCAGGACGCCGACCGAAGAAGGAACGAGGACCGAGTCGACCATGGAGGTCGAGGAGAAGTGGCCCCAGGAGGTAGAGGAGTAGGGGTGATCCACGGGGGTGCGGGGATAGGAGCTTCCCGCAAAGGAAGTCTCCATCAAATCTATCGGAGGAGCGTCGCTTCGACCTCGCAGGCACCACCCCCGTTGGAGGAGATCACCTTCTCCGAAGAAGACATGCTAGGGAATGAGAACCCCTTTCATGACGCCCTCGTAATCCAGGCCGCCGTAGAAGACTTTACGGTTGATCGAATCCTGATCGATAACGGTAGTTCCGTAAACGTCATCTTCAAGAAGACGTTTGACGGGCTGGGAGTCGGCGCAGGAAGGGTCCGAAAGTCGGATGGTCCCCTCTTTGGCTTGTCCGGAGAGAAGCAAGAGGTGGAGGGAGGAGTAGATCTCCGCGTAACACTCGGGGGCACCCCTCTCCAGTGCCGTTTCGTCATCGTGGACGCCCCGAGCTGCTACAAAGCCATCTTCGGGAGGCCGCTTCTTAACACCTTCAAGGCCGTCCCATCCTCCTACCACCAGTGCCTCAAGTATTGCCAAGGGGACGTCCAGGTGAGGATCAGGAGCGATCCAAGAGCCGCCCGCGAGTGCTACCTCAGCTCGGTTATCACCATCATTTGGATGGCTGACGCGGAGGAGTTCGAGAGGGTAACTGGAGGCACGACCCGGTTGGAGGCGTCCGAGAAGGTGGAGGAGATCGAGGTACTCTCCGCAGCGGGAGTATCTGGGCTGCTGAAGATCGGTGGACCGCTAAAGGTCACCGAGAAGGTGGAGATGGCAACGTGCCTACAGGATAACGTTGACATCTTCGCCTGGAGTGCTGCTGAGATGCCGGGGATCGCCCCAGAGGTTGCCTGCCACCACCTCAACCTCGACCCCGCGGTAAAGCTCGTCCGCCAGAAGAAGAGGTCCACCGCCACCGTGTTGGTCGGGCCTATCCGTGAAGAGATGAAGAAGTTGTTGGACACAGGTTTTGTGTCGGAGATCCAGTACCCAGGCTGGGTCTCCAATGTTGTAATGGTTAAGAAGGCTGTAGGCAGCTGGAGAATGTGTGTGGACTTCTCTTTATTAAATAAAAGCTGCACCAAGGATTGTTATCCCTTGCCTCGAATCGACGCGCTGGTTGATTCAGCCGTCGGTTTCCCTGTAATGAGTTTTCTTGATGCGTTTTCGGGATACCACCAGATCCGGATGTATCCCCCCGATTGCCGCGATGTTTCCTTCATCACTGGGTGCGGGTGCTATAGCTATAAAATGACGCCCTTTGAGCTAAAAAATGCAGGAGCAACCTACCAGCGGATGATGGACCTTGTCTTCAAAGAGCAGAAGGGAAGGAACCTGGAGGTGTACGTCGACGACCTATTGATCAAGAGCAAGAGCGTCCCGGAGCATATAACAGTTCTGGTGGAGACCTTCGCGACGCTGAGGAAGTTCAAGATGAGGCTCAATCCGGCGAAGTGCGTGTTTGGAGCTGGAAGGGGGGAAGTTTCTGGGACATCTCATCACCCCAGGAGGGGTGGAGCCGAACCCTGACAAGGTTAAGGCAATCCTAGAGATGGCCTCACCGAAGACCATGAAGGAAGTTCAGAGGCTGACAGGAAGGTTGGCAGGTCTCAGCCGCTTTCTATCCAAGGCCGGGGAGAAGTGCTCTCCATTCTTCAAGACACTCCGCAAAACTAAGAATTTCGCATGGCCCGACGAATGCGAAAAGGCGATCGGAAGGCTGAAGGAGCAGTTGACTCATACACCTCTCCTTCAGAGCCCGAAAGAAGGTGAAGACCTACTCCTTTATTTGGGAGTATGGGTGGAAGCGGTAAGTTCCGTGTTGGTCCAGGAAGAAGGAAAGAAGCAGCTCCCAATCTACTATGTTAGCCAGGTGCTCAAGAAGGCGGAGTTGAAATATCCAATCTTGGAGAAGCTCGCCTTCGCCTTGGTGGTGTCGGCACGAAAGCTCCGGCCTTATTTTCAAGCTCACTCCATCCGGGTCATAACTGATCATCCTCTCTGAAATATCCTGGAAGGGGTGGAGCATTCAATAAGGCTGGCGAAATGGTCGGTAGAACTCAGTGAGTTCGACATTTCCTTCTCGCCCCGGGTGGCGATCAAAGCACAGGCGGTAGCAGATTTCTTGGCCGACTTCTCGGTGGATGCAGAACCGGGAGAGGAGGCTTCTACTCCCATCCCTTGGAAGATGTTCGTGGACGGAGCCTCAGGCAGGAGCTCTGTGGGGGTGGGCATCGTTCTTGTCAGCCCACAGGGAACTAGGATCGAGCAAGCAGTCGAGATCCTCTTCCCCGTAACGAACAATCAAGCCGAGTACGAAGCCATCGTAGCAGGCTTGCGCCTCGCAAAGGAGCTGGGCATCCAAGACGTCATGGCTTTCACCGATTCAATGGTGGTCGCGTCTCAGATTGGGGGAGAGTTCGAGGTACGTGACACCATTCTGCAAACGTACCTCATGAAGGTGAAAGGATTGATTGGAAGCTTTCAATCCTCCTTCGTCGAGCACGTACCGAGAGAGGAGAACTCGGCAGCAGATCGTCTGGCCAAGTATGGGCCAAGAGCAGGAGGGACAATCACGGAGTTGTTTCGACCATCCATTGAGGAAGGAGAGATGATGGAGATCGATCATCGTCCCTCGTGGATGGATTCGTTCATTTCCTTTCTAAGTTCTGGGCAACTTCCAGCAGAAGAAGGGGATCAAAGGAGGTTTCGGTACAAGGCGGCCTATTACTTATTGCAAGATGGGGAGTTATATCGCAAGACCATCTCGGGCCCTCTGGCTAGATATGTCTCTGAAGAAAAAGTACCTCGAGTGTTGGAGGAGATCCACTCGGGAGAGTGCGGAAGCCATTCTGGGACTCGCACTTTGGAGCAAAGGATCCTGAGACATGGCTACTTATGGCCCACTATCCGCAAGGATGCGGAGGCTTTCTCGAAAAAGTGCCCGAAGTGTCAACTGTTCGCCCCCCTTCATCTGCAGTCGGCCCAGCATCTTCGTTCGATCATCGCCCCATGGCCGTTCGCTATCTGGGGAATGGATTTGATAGGTCCCTTTCCTCCAGCTAGCGGCCAGAGGAGGTTCGTCCTCGTCATGATCGACTACTTCTCTAAGTGGATTGAGGCCAAGACTCTGGCCAAAACCACCTCTCAAGTCGTGAAGAACTTCATTTGGGGAGAAATCGCCTGCAGATTCGGGATTCCCCTCGCCATCGTCACCGACAACGGTCCACAGTTCGCCAGTTTGGAGCTGGAGGATTTTTGCAGACAGCTCGGAACTGATCTCCGGTTCGCGTCAGTACATCATCCCAGGAGCAATGGACAAGTGGAGGCCGCCAACAAGTTAATTATCAACCTACTAAAGAAGAAAGTCGAGAACCTAAGAGGTAATTGGGCGGAGTAGCTCCCCTCGGTGTTGTGGGCTTTGAGAACCACTCCTAGCTCAGCCACAGGGGAAACCCCGTTCAAACTCTCTCACGGGTCCGAAGCTCTCATCCCAGTAGAGTTCGAGGTCAGAAGTCCTAGGGTGATTGCGGCAGAAGACGGAGATGAAGAATGGCGACTAGAGAATGAGGAAGCCCAGAAGCTGTCCCTCGACTACATCGAAGAGCTTCGAGATCTAGCCTCGGCTAGGCAGGAGGAGATCAAGCGCCGCATGGCAAGACACTTTGATAAGCACGTTCATCTCAAGCACTTCCAAGCAGGTGACCTAGTCCTGAAGAAAGTGGACGCAGCTGGGAGATCGGCGGACGTAGGGAAGCTCAACCCTAATTGGGAGGGACCTTTCATCGTCCACGAAGCACTCGCAACAGGAGGGTATCGCCTACAGAATCAGGAAGGGGAGCTCTTGGGGAACACATGGAACGGCGATGATCTAAAGAGGTTTTATCCCTAAGCAAGGGTGTATACCCTTCTCTTCCGTAAATTGATTACTTAAAATATAAAACCCCCTGAAACAAGGGGTGAGGAAGATTTTCCAGAATAGCAAGCCTTAAAATAAGAAAGCAGGTGAAGTTGATCTCCTAGTCAGGTTGGGAAACTAGCCTCCGACTTGATTCTCGTAAAACCCAGAACGGATGATGGGACAGTGCCTCGGTTGTGCGTTCCCTTAAGTCCAAGCCTCTGCGATGACGGCCGAGATCAGCTCCCCCCTTGCACGTTGGCCGCGGTTCCCACTGACTGCATTTCTCATCTGACTGGAGAGGTTATCAGGAAGAAGTCTGGACGCCGACCTCCCCATTTGACAAAGAAATGATCGACCTAACCCATCAGGGGACCCTTGAATAAAGGTGTTGTGTACCCTCGAAGGCTGAGAGCCCGTAACAAGCAATTCGTCTCTAATTACTTCCTCCAATCGTGTGAGTTAATGTACTTAAGTGTGCTTAACTCCCCGTTTAATTTTTGAGCAACAGGGAACAGATAGGGTCGGCATCCAGCATCCGAGTAGGATGGAGACCTTGGGATGTTGTGTTCCCTTGGAAGATGCTCCTTCGGAACCTCTCCGACAGTCATTCCCTACTGTGTCGACCCCTTCAACAGCAGGATGGAGACCTTGGGATGGTGTGTTCCCTTGGAAGGTGCTCCTCCGGAACCTCCCCGATAGTCATTCCCTACTGTGTCGACCCCTTCAACAGCAGGACGGAGACCTTGGGATGGTGTGTTCCCTTGGAAGGTGCTCCTCCGGAACCTCCCCGACAGTCATTCCCTACTGTGTCGACCCCTTCAACAGTAGGATGGAGACCTTGGGATGGTGTGTTCCCTTGGAAGGTGCTCCTCCGGAACCTCCCCGACAGTCATTCCCTACTGTGTCGACCCCTTCAACAGCAGGATGGAGACCTTGGGATGGTGTGTTCCCTTGGAAGGTGCTCCTCTGGAACCTCCCCGACAGTCATTCCCTACTAAGCTGTCCTCTTCAATGGCACCAGCTTCGCACTAGAAGGAAGACTATCGGGGATAGCCCCTTGGCCCCGACCGTCTTTTCCTATCTAACGTCTTTTTCAGAAGTCAGGGTGCGAGTAGGATGCCAACTCGCAGGGGTTAGTGCGAGTAGCCCTATGGGCGAGAAGCAAAAATGAAAATGAGCAGGTCAAAGAAGCGAGCAAGGATGATGGTCGGCAGGTCCGACTTCATCCTAAGTCGTTCTGACAAGAAAGACAAGAAAACATGCGAGCATAGGAGCCTAGCGAGATCATATCAGCACAAGGAAGATTCACAAAGAAAATAAATATTACTATCAGAATGAATGTTATCTACCAAAAAATATATACTCGCAGAGCCGCGAGAAGCACAAGAAATGTCAAAAAATAAATAGTTCACTTCGACGGCGGAGCATAGTCGGCCGAATCTGACTCGTTCTCCTCCTCGTCGTCTTCCTCGTCGCTGGCGTTCAAGATGTCTGACAGAAGCCCCTCCGTCGTCAAGCTATCCGCCCCAGGAACCAGCAAGCTGGCCACCGAAAGCTTCGCAAAAACTAAGTCCCCGGCGGCTAGGGCAATCTCTCATCGAAGAGACGAGAGCTCCTGCGATGTCATGAACGATCCAGGAGTTCGGCGAGAAGGTCCGGCTTCCGAGAAGGAAAGTGCAGCCATCCTCAATTCCAGATCGGCGTTTCGAACCTGCGACGCCTCCAGTAAGACTTGACTCGCCCGCAGGTCGCACTCAAGCTTGGAGATCGTCTCCGCCGCTACCAACTGCTCTTCCTGTAGATACGAGAAGGACAGGTTAGAAGATATGAAGAAAAGAGAGCGGGATTCGATCGTAGCTCGCGTAAAGTACCAAGATCACCTCGAAGCTCCGACTGGACTCAGCTTTATCCTCGGCCGCCTTGGCGAGCCTTAGAGCCTCGTCCTCCCGCTTCTCAGCCTCCAACGTAAGCTTCCGATGAAGTGTGAGCTCCACTTCGGCGCCGAGAAGGTTCTGAGCGGTCTGATGGAACAGCTCTGAAGCTCACAGCATTGCCCGCGATCCCTGGTCGGCAAGAAAGCGGGGAGAAGCCTCCCGCAGAACCTTCGCATCATCGCGACCATAAAGTCCGAACAAGACGCTGAAGGCATCGTCGTTCGGGACCTCATCCTCGCTCCACGAAGGCAGGCGAGTGCTTAAGGACACCTCGCTGCGCTCCCGGCTCCAGGTGATCAGTAGCTCGCCGTCCAAGCCCCTGTTCAGCGAACCCTGCCCAAAGTTGGGATGGTTCTCAGGAACGTTATCTTCTTCCTCGCGAGCTCGCTCCTCCGCCACGCGCTGGGCAACCTCCTTCCTCTTCCTTTTCTTGGTCGTCGGTGGATCGCCTTCGGCCGGCCATCCAGCCGCGAGAAGGATCTCAGTCTCGTCGCCAACCCCAGGATGGATCTCTGCGAGCGGAGATCCCTGCTCGCCTTCCTCCTCCTCGCCTTGCATGGTCGCCGGATCGACCACGGGAGATCGAGGAGGTGGGGTCTGACCTCCCACAGGAAGAGCCGTGGACGGAAGATGCCGGCAACCTAAAGACAGTCGTTAGACCAAGAAACAAAGGTAAAGTTACTATTAGCAGCGACTAAGGAATGTTACCCTCGCCAGGCTGCACGAAGGCGAGATGGTCTACGTTCCGGCGCCAGAACTCGATGTCAAGTTTTTTATTCTTCAGGGCGCGGAAGAGTTCCTCGCGTTGACCTCTGAGAGCTGGAGTGGAGAGCGTCGTGGCCGGTCTCTGTTGAGGGCGATTTAGTATGTGCGAGAAGTCACCGGTGACGAAGATGAACTTCTTGCTCCACCGATGGACCTTGTTCGAAGTCCCGACCACCTTGCAGTGATGGCTGCCGAAGAAAATCACCCCGTCCTTGGTCGCTCCCATGTAGAAGATCTTGCGGAAGACGTCCAAGTCGAAAGCGATCTTCTCGCTCCGAAGAAAGCAGAGGTAGCCGATGATCATCGCTTCCCCATTCGTATTAATCTGGGCGGGGACCCAGCCATAGTACCAGAGGATCTGGCAGAACTCGGGCCAGAGAGGAAGGCACAGTCCGACCTCAAAATGCGACAGGGAGAAGGCGAGCTTGCCCTCCGAAAAGGTGTTGATCCGCTCGTGGGGAGCGGGAAGGCCGACCCAGAAGCCTTGCGCGAGGTGTTGATGGACGAATCTCTCCAGATCGTCCGTGCGGGTGACGGATTTCTTGAACTTATGTGCGATGAAATTCTCGGCATAAGTCAAGCGGCGGGTCTCAGCTTCGAAGGCGTCATTGGAGCGAACAGGAAGAAGGAAACGAGAAGGAAAGGCAATTAAAGAAATTCGAGAAAGCGCGCCGATTTTGGACCTCTACCCCCCTATTTATAGAAATCGGCAACAGGAAAGGAAAGAAAGGGGGGGCCGCGACGAAAATCCGTGCGAGTTCTCTACCTGCTTGCCAACAACGAAGTCGCACAAACTACATTATACGCGGATTACTAACTACCCTTCTCGCGTCTAAGCGACGATCTACAAAAAACGCAAGAAATCCCTGCAGAAGACAAAGTCAACATAAACGCGATCGAGCGATATGGTTTAAAGTCGCAGCACACAGTCAAGTCTAGATTATTACAATACTCGCAGAATAATGTTCTAAAAGTACAAATCAACAAGCAATCCTAATTGGCGAGAGGGTCGCCGCGCCGGTCCGAGGTCGCACCAAGCCGCCCGTTGAATCCCAGCTGGCGCGCGAAGGCCATCTGCTCATTCGCTCTCGCCAAAAACTCCTCGCCAAGCCGGATGTGCTCCTCCATACGATTCAACGTCCCAAGGGACCCCATACTCGCCCGAAGGCTGCGCACTTCCCCCTTCAGCGCCTCATAGCGATGTTCTATGCCGACCATACGACTGTCCAACTCGGTGACGAGATAATGCTTTCCCTCTGCCATCTCTAGCCGATGCTCGAATCCTTCGATATTCGAGACGCGTCCTTCAAGCGAGGTTATTCACCGATGAACCTCGTAGGCCAGCAACCTCTCTACCTTTATCTCCAGGTCGAGGTAGGCGGAGGCCATCTTCGTCCTGTACTCGCGAGTAGGAAGTCCGAGCGCCTCAATGAAAGCAGACCCCGGAGACGTGGCACGGGCTGGAAGATGGCGAGTTAGAAAAAGAACCACTTAAAGATAGTACCTTACGATAAGTATACCTGCCCGCACAGGTGCCGCCCTCAGTTGATGCCGAGGAGGAGAAAGTGACCGCCGAGGAGCGTCCCGGCGGGGAGGAGAGGCAACCCGATGGGGAGATGGAGTCCGTCGAGGACTGGGCCTTCGCCGAGGAGATCGGCGAGGAGAAGGCGAGCGCCGAGGAGTATGCCGGCCCCCTGAGCGCCGAGGAAGCTGAGCCGTGGGGACAACCGAGGAAGATCCTCCCTCTCCCCTTCCTCCAGCAATAGTGACCCGGGAGTCCTTTAGCAGTATCCGATTCCCGCCTGTCACGCGCTCAGGAATGGGGGATGGTGGCCGAAGGGGCTCTCGCTCGGGGACGACCCCTGCGGGAAGGACCAGTGGAGGCGGTAGGTGCTCATAACCTACACGCTCTACCACCGGGGATGTCTGCGTATTCGCCCCCACGGGAGGTCCACCTACAAAAGAACGTCAGCATCAACAAAACGTCAGCACAAAGATCGCGATGTCTCGAGAAGGCGCTTACTCTCTCGGAGAGGGTCCGAGTGAGTATTCAGGGGTTCCTCCTCGGCAGTGGATTGAGGAACTTCGTCCCCCAATCTCTCAACAATCGATGGCGCAAGGGAAGGCTCAGGCGCGGAGGTCGCCAGATTCGTCCGAGGAACCTCCTCGGCCAAGGGGCTAAGGAGACGATCGGAGGCTCCTCTTTTTCTCTTACGAGTATCCGAGATTTTCGTCTTCTTCATTAATTTCATCAACAGCTCGGTCTTCGCGAGCATCTGCTCGGCAGACAGCATCTCGTCGATTCTAAAAAAGTGGCGTGCCAAGGAAGGACCACCCCCCTCTATTTATAGACTTCCGGGGGTCCTAGGCCTGCCGAGTAGGTAGGTTTCCCGCCAGAAGAAGCTCGTCGAATAAGGTTTGGATGATTCTTTCCGACCAACTACGTTGCTCGCAAAGAGCGGGGATTGTGTACAACCCTCATTCTCCGAGGGTGGGCCCCACTAAAGGCCACGTAGGCGAAGGTCAAGGTCAAAAGGTCAAGGCAGAAGTCAACAATCCAGAAGACGAAGGAAGATCAAGATCTTTTGTTATGCGAGAAGGTAGTTGCTCGCCCCTTGACGAGGAGGAAAGCCCTGCCCGGCGTTCCCTACCCGGCCAGGCGAGGAAGCCATGAGCTCGGACCTGCTCTCCTATATGCGACTTAGCCAACCAACTCGCCAGTTAGGTCTGAGGTCCTTACCTGCTCGCCCACATATTGCCTGGTCTAAAAAACCAACTCTAGGAGGTCAGGGATAGTCATCTGCTCCCCCCTAGGATTTGTCTATAAATAGACCCCCATGGGTATTAGAAATGGCACTTGTCAAAATCAGAGTTGCACCCCTCCCCCTTTGACAATCAAGAATCTTCCCTAACAAGTGCCTACCTAGTACCGAGCTCGACCATTCGTGGTTTTGGAGGAGAAGACTCTTTAGAGCTTCTGGGTACGTGGTGGGACCTCCCTGCCGCAGCACCTGGGGTTGTGTCCCTTATCTCTCTGTTTCATCCGTAGTGGCTAACCCAAACCTTCTCGCTGAACCGCTGGGCAAGTAGCCTCAGGCCGCATTGATTCGAATTTTGGGGCCAGGATTTTTCAGGCGTCAACAGAAACCTTTTCAGCTGTCATTTTGGATCTCTCTCTCATGGCCCACAGTGCTCATGACCGTTCTCCAACAGCTTATTTATTGCCACAAATAGAAAGAAGCAATAAAGAAGACAACAAAAGCTTTCTTGGAAAGGTTCAAGACAGTTGGCAGATGGGTCGAGAACAAATGAGGAAATGAAGAGAAATTGTCGAGGCCAATACCTTTTCAGCACACTCTAAAAGAGGAAACAAATTCAAATTAAAGGATGGACAATAAATAAGAAGATTAGAAAGAAGAAAAGAGTGTATTGAACACACATATTCAAATCCTATCGATTAGGGTTCTTCTTTTTCTTCTTCTGCCTCCTGAACCCTAGATGACAGTGAAGAACAAATACTGCTCTCTCTCTCTCAGCACAATAAAAATAGAAGGTTGCTTTTCATAAAAGATCATATAGTAGCCAGATTTGAATCAAAGAAACTGACAGTTCTGAAGCTCATAACCTTTGTAAATCATCTATATCAAATGCAGGGGTTCATCTTTATCAGATCCAGAGAAGAGAAAATTGAAGTAGAAGGCTTCATCATACTTTTGATAGCAGAATTCATTTCTCTACTTCTTTCTCCTTTCCTTCACTTTTCTGAACTGTAAAAGAGTTTTAAGAATCTCTCTTCCAAAGGATTCAGTGGTTCAAGATCTCCTTATCAAAAGATCTGGTTGGTTCAAGATCTCCTTATCAAAAGATCTGGTTGGTTCATGATCTCCTTATCAAAAGATCAATGGTTCTAAGAGTCTCCTTGTCAAAAGACTCAGGCACATGTGATGCATTCCTACCAGGTGGTAGAAGAGAGGACTACCCACATTTTGGGGAACCTATATAAAATCTTTTGTGTTTGTGTTATGCTTTTATGTGTTGTCCCAACTTTCTTTCTTAGCATTTTTATTTCCTGCAATAATTATTCTGCCTGTCTTGTTTGTGAGCATAATACCTTAGTGTGTTTATTGTCTACACAGTTAGGATAGAAATATTTTTAATCTCTATTCACCCCCTCTAGAGAATTCTCAGAGACACACTGTGCACTTTCAATGTTAGATGTTGTGCTCACATACTCAATATTCTCGTGAAAGATAGTTTGAAAGAGATTTCTTCATTGGTTAACATTGTTAGAGAAGCTGTGGGATACATATGGAAGTCACCATCACGTCTTAAATCTTTTGCTGAATCGGCCAATTTATTGGGAATTTCTACAACACGGGGACTTTCTTCAGATGTGAAAACAAGGTGGAATAGTACTTAATACATGCTCGATAGTGCATTTCATTTTAGATATGTTATTCATGACTTCTTTAGAAAAGATAAAGGTTTGATGTGAGACTTTTTTGAAGAAACATGGCAGCAATATTATAAGATTAAGAACATCTTAGAGGTCTTTGAATCCGCAACAAATTATTTTCATGAACTTCTTATCCAACATGTAATTTATTTTTACCTACATTGATTGCTATTAAGGAAGTATTGGACAAATCCTCGACATCTGATGATGAGTTCGTACGTGGCATGGTCAAACCAATGATTACAGAAGTGCTCTAAATCCCACAACTGTGAACGCTCTTGTGTGCTCTTCAAATTGGATTCGGTCACAACATAAGCATTGTGTCACTGTAAGTACTCATATTTATTTATTCACAAATGTTTCAACAGTACTCAATTATATTTATATTATTTGACATTGTGTTTTACAATCATAGTTTGATGTGGATGACTTAACAAGTCCTCTACCAGATGAGATCGTTGGGACTTCTACTAATGAATGAGATTAAACTTGCATTGAGGTATTTTTTCTCTTTTATGTGACATACAATAATATGCGATTTAATATTTTAATCCTCATCTTGAGTGCAAAAAAATGATGGTTCAGAGGAGGGCAAAAAAAATGATGGTTCATAGACAGATGTTTAGAAGCATATAATTGTTTTTTTCATGGAAGTGCCATTAACAAACTCAGAATCTAAGAACCTAATAGATAAATAAAGCAGTAAACCTGCTCCTCCAACACAAGAAATTGAGACTCCTCCTTAATATGCACTTGGAGATCATGAATGTTTTCTAGATTCTGGGATCTTTCAGCCTCTGAGATATTGTGGTCTCTTCTGCAGCATAAAATCGTTATGGATCTAGTTATTATGCTATAACAGTATTTTTGGAGAAGAGAAGTAGCATTTCAGTCAACAACTATGAAGTGTGAAAGTAGACATCTCTTCAGCTCTTCTTTATATGTTCATATAGATACATATACTACAACATGCCAAAACCTGGAGTGCATGGATGAAAGGCAAAGACGAAAATATTCACAGCAAAAAATCAAGATTGCTGATGCATGTGGGTCTATGGACACACCACGTACATATTTACCAATTTCAGTCAACAAAAATGATCTGTATATCTTACTCTTGTTCTTTATTGCAAGTGTGCAAGATCTGGAGTGTGGACTGTGGATGACAAATTCTCAAATAGTCAAATTCAAGCTTTTTTGGTGGTAGTGATGGGTAATCATTATTAATATCTATTCTGTTTGTTTATTCTATTGATATCAGGTATTCAATTGGTGAGTTGGATTTGTAATATGATATACTTATATGTTATGTAAATTATATCAGGTATTCAATTGGTATTTATCATTTGATGTTTTTTATATTTTGATTAAGAAGTGAGGAAGACTGATATGAAACTAAGAATATTTTTTGAGCAGCCAAGATGTAAAGTTGCACGGCAGTTATGATGTTTTATGAAGATTTTATTTATGTTTATATTTAAAACTTTTCAAGAGTTCTACTATGTTATTTATGTGAGTTGGATTTGTAATGTGATAATTTGGCCATGGATAAAGGAGGTCGGCGACTGTGGGAGGTGCGATCCTCAAATCGACTTGATATCAGGCCGAGTCGGGAGCGGAATTATCTCTTTTTGGTGGTGAACAACTATCCTCCAACTCTGCCCTATATAATCTTAGTATTTCAATTTGCTGCTTGTGATTGATCATTTATAGGTGCATTTTTGATCTATTAGTGATAGTTAATTCTTGTTTGAATGATCTGTTGGGACTTAGGATTCTTGAATGTTATTTTGACAAAGGTAATGGAGAATTGGAGTTATGTTTTGACTCTATTATATATCGCATTTGTACTAACTTGAGAAATATTTTCATCAAAACTATAAATTATTTTTTGCCTAATAAAATAACATAGGGATGTGAAATACTAAATATGTACATGATTTAAAAACACTTTTTAAATTTTAATGATAAAATTTATAATAATTTAATTTTTATTAAAAAATAATAATTAATTTCGAGCCGACACGAAATTGATTCGAGTTGGCTCAGAATCGAGTCGATCTCGAGTCGAGCCGGCTCGACTCGAAATTGATTTTGATTTCGAGTCGAAAATTTCGATTTCGAGCCGTGCCAGAATCGATCGAAATCGACTCGATATCAGGCCTTGTCAAGCAAGGTATATTGTGTTTAAAAGGTCTATTGTTCGATTCCGTGCAATCCCCATTAAAGCTGTTTTTTATATAAATATTATTTTAATTTAAGAGAATAATTAAATAAAATATAAAAATATTAGCAACAAAAGTACATTTCCTTGCTATTTTAAGAAGGATAAAATCTCTTGCTAAAAACTCCTTGCAAATTAGAAAGAAAAAAATTTCTTGCTAAAATTAACTATGACCATAATAGCTAGTCGTGCACAAAAATACCGGTCCTAACCGGTCCGGTTGGGACCGGACCGGTTAGGACTGGCTAGGGACCGGTCCCAGTTAAGACCGGTCCGGTCCCAGACCGGTCCCAGGGGCTCGTCCGGTCCCCCTTTTTTTGGCAAAAATAGGTCCCGGACCGGGACCGGTAAAAGACCGGTCTTTTACCGGTCTGGGACCGGTAACTGCTCTAACATTAGAGATGTCCCGCCGGCAGCATTAATGTTGCCGGCCTGCTGCAGCATTAATGCTGCCGGGCCAGGGCTGCAGTATGCAGCCCTGCTGCAGCCAGCCTAGGGCCTAGGCTAATTAAAAAAATTTATTTTTATAAAAAATTAAAATAAATCCCGCCCGCCCCTCTCTCTCTCTCAGTCACTCTCTCACTCTCACGTCACTCACTAGTCTCACCTATCCTATCAGCCCCCTCTCTCTCTCTCACTTAAAAACAAAAAAATTTATAAACCACCCCCTATCATGATCCGACCCCTCCCTCTCTCTCTTTCACTCTCTCACTCACTCACTCTCACTCACTCTGTCACTTTAAATAAATAAATAAAAAATTATAAACAAACTTTTTATATAAAAGCCCTCTTATAAAAAAAGTTAATTTAAATTTGTTTTTTTTTAAATAAAAGACCGTTCCGGGACCGGTTAGGACCGGTTCTCCGGTCCCAACCGGTCCTCCTCCAGATGAGAAAAACCAGTCCTGGACTGGGACTGGTTTGCACTGGACCGGTCCGGGACCGATCCACCAAAAGACCGGTCTTTTAAAAGACCGGTCCCGGATCGGCCCGACAGTCTTTTTGTTCACGGCTAATAATAGCTAGTGAATTTTTTTTTATTCTAAATTTTTTGCTAATTAAAATTAGGAAAAAATTTAATTTATTGAGAAGGAATTTTGCTCTTTGCTAATCAATATTCTTCTTGTGCTATATTTATAAATATTTTTTTAAAAATCATTTTTTTTTAAAAATCATTTTTTTTAAATAAATAATCTTTTTAAATATTTTATAGAGCTTAAGGCCGGCAGCCCTAGGACCTATGAGGGTCTGCCATGACAGTGTTGCCAGCAGCCCCTCCAACTGGCTCTAACGAAAAATCGGGCTTTGACCGGCCCGTTCGTTCTCCTGGGCCCGATTTTTATGCCCACAAGCAGTCTCGACTGATCTTAAATATGCGGTGCACAAATCTAAAAAATCTCAATCAAATCGTATTTAATATTTCTTTTCAATTAGTAATGTTTTATTAATATATATGAGCAGTTTAGTATGGAACTTCTCCATGCCGAGCAATGACATTCCCGTGCCAACAAACTTTTTCGTGCGTCGAACACACAAATATATGTACGCGTGCGAAATCCTGACCATTGATCGCTGGCTTTTATTTAAGTTTTTTTGGTTTTTTAAAATCCGGCTTTTGTAAATCGCTAGATCAAAAATCGAACGCACGAAAAATGCACGTACACATACATCTATGTGCGCACGCGCACCTACATATTTCTCCTCGTGCGCAGCTTGTGGTGGCAACGATCACCCACCTATAATACTATAATGTGCACGGAGAACTGCGAGCGAAGATACTAATTATAAAAAAAACTTATATTTTCTGATATTATTAGTGACACCAAATTTTTCCCCATTTTTTTGAGTGGTGTTACGGGCACAACAATTTTTAAGAGTTATTATGCGCCTTTTGAAAATACTCCTAACCCATGCATTTTTAGGAAACGTGTTCAACATGAAAGTTGTAGACCTCGATGAGATCTACAACTTTCGTGTTGAACATTTTTCCTAAAAAATGCATGCACAAGACGTATTGCCTCCCTAATTGAAACGTGGGCGTAATTATTGGAAGTACATCTTGTGCGTCCATTTTTAAGAAAAGTGTTCAACACGAAAGTTGTAGATCTCGTCGAGATCGAGGTCTACAACTTTCATGTTGAACGTGTTTCCTAAAAATACATGGGTAAAGAGTATTTTCAAAAGACGCATAATAATTTTTAGAAATTGGTGTGTCCATAGCCGAAATTGGTGTGCCCGTAACACCACTCTTTTTTTAGGGTTCATCTTCCAAACACCAAATGTTGTCCCCAACCTCAGACACAAACCGAAACAATTCACAAGCAAAACAATCCGCCGCCATATCCATTCCTCCTCAAATCCCCGCGCTGAAATAAGTCCTACTGTAGAGGGAATCCGTGGGCTCACCGGAATCCTTCTTCCTCCAGAACAAATCTCCGATCAGAGGAACGATCGGCTTCTTCTTCTTCTTCTTCTTCTTCATAACCTTCATCCTTCTCCTCCCATCGCCGGCGCCATCAGCCTGCCCAAGCCTCAGAGCAGCCGCCAAAGACGGCAAGTACTCGTATTTCCCTTCCATGACTATCTCCTCCTCCTCCTCCTCCTCACTCTTCTCTTCATCGCCCCAACGGTCACTTCCAACTTTCAAATCTCGCCGCTCTTCCACCTCCCCCAACTTCGCGTTCATTGAGGCAACGGCTATATCAGTCTGGGACACCCTGTTCATAACCAGGACGACATCCCGTTTGGTCAGTTGGAGTTCAGTTTCAAGCTTTTTCATGGAGCTGAGAATTATCTGCAGCTCGTCGTCTCTGTCTCGATTAAACCTGGAGGAGGAGGTGGAATAAGAAGGGGAGGGAGGAGACCGTTGGGGATTTGGTGGAGGCGGCGGCGGCTTAAGGACTGAGCTGCTTCTCTGAGAATAGGCTCCGCCGGAGAGGATGCGTTCCCCGAAGATGGCGACCGCCTCTTTCACAGATCGGAACGGGCGGCTGGTGTCGACCTCCGACCGGTCGGAGTTCATGCTTCTCCTCCTGCTGATCAGTGGAGAAGATTGCGCGGTGGAAGGGTGTAGTATTTGATGGGATGAGGAGGGGGTGTGGTTTGATATCTTTGCTTCTACTGCAAATGTGATGCTGGTAAAATTCTGAATTTTGTGGAAGATGAAGTTTTGTGTGGGAGGTGACCCTTCACCTAATGTTTCTCTTTCAAGGGAAGGGGAAGGAGATGTGATTTGCAAAAACTATTTGAATTTTGCTCAACAAAAAAAAAGTTTGAAAATGATAAAAGCATTTGTTTGCGCTTTTTTTCTAGTTTGTGATTTTCAGAAAACGCAATCGCTCTCAAAATATCGTTTTATGTTTGATTCCAGCCAAAATGAGGGAGCTTCATTCAAGAATATTGTTTTATCTTCATAATCAATCGCTCTATCTCCAGCCATAACCGCCCACCTAAACTTATCCTGGTCTTATAATGCTCGGTGTTAAATTTGTGGGTGGTTCTTGAAAATTCTCTCTTTAATCCAAAGCACTTCAGAGCCGGAGGATTTCGCTCTTCCCCTCTGCATATGAAATGTTGCTAATTTATGCTATATCTTTGCACATACTCGAATCCTCGGCACGACTCGGTTGTTTAGCATGCATGACTGCAAAAGGAGCTCATTTGATTGAATGATTCACAACACTCAGAGCAAGGTTGTGGGGATCGGATTTCTAGGTAGGATTGTTTCGAGGTTGAATCAGATCAGATTGTAAGATTAGATGGAGGATCGATCGTAAGATACTGCAAAATTCATAAATAAAGTCTTAAAATATAAAATTGAACTGTGTATTATCTTAAACAACTACATAATAAGTATGTATAAAGTAAGCACCGCTAAAAACGTCGAACTACAATTCTTGTTTACTTGATAAGATCCCGATCGGTTTCTCAATTCCAGATCGTATGATCCTATGAACCAGGTTTGTTGATGAGATGTGAAGTTATAATTCTAAGATGCAACCATCATATTCCACAAAGTCTTTTAGAAATGAAACAAAAAATTTAGCATCCGGATCAAAAGTGATAGACTTCGGAACTCAGTGTAACAAATCACGCACATCTCGAAAAAAATGGCAATATTAGAGCATCTCATGGCTTACAAAGACGAAAAATGAACCATTTTTAGACCCTCTCAAACTAACTAAACATGGTTCATTCCTCGCGGCATTTCTCGAAACAAGTAATTATTTTGTACCTACCAAGTTGACTCACAAGTCCTCACTATGAAGAGCCAAAAAAATATTCTAGAGCAATGAGACTTTAGGTATGCACAACTAGATTCTCTTCAAAAGAAAATCATTGTATGCATACGCAATCACTACTCGGCTTCACTCAATTACAGTTACCCAAAATCTTCGTAAATGTTTTGTCATCCACATATAATTTTGTGATATAGTTGTGTGGGATCGTGGAGTGCTTCTTGCTCGGCATTTTCCATTACGTTTCTATTGGAGTTGTCTTCTGTATTTCTCTTACGAAATATACAACGGCAAAATCATACTTCTGCAAAAAAAAAAGATTTTATCGCACTGTCACAGACACGACGCTGACCCCACACTCAAAACTTGTTATATGCGGTCTGAGCTCCTTTTTGCACCCTCACATAGCTAAGTCAACATCCACCTCTTCTCTAACAACGAAACTATACACATAATTGTATGAGTGATGGTGGAGAGGGAAAACAATCAAAAATACTCGACTTATATTCAAAGCCTTTGAATACAGTTGACGGTTGAATTGCTTGGTTACAAATGAAGAAATCTTTGTATAGTCTCAACGAAGTTTTCCCTCCAAACAAGAGAGTATTCTAGAAGCATCTTAATCTAGACTCTTAACTCTTTTGCAGTCATCTCATAACTATGTGCAGTCCTTCAAAATAATTGTTTTTTACAATATTCTAGTCTACTCTAGAATAATCCTTATTTCGCAAAACCCTACATCGTTCTAGAAAACTCGACACACACCCACATCCCTAGAGTTCTCTAGAAGGTTCCACCGCACTCCTCTATAATATTTTACATCATATTAGAATACTCTATTAACTACTGTACAATTCTACACATTTATAGAAAATTCTACACGCACCCTAGAGTTCTCTAGAAGATTTCACACAATTCTGTAATATTTTAGACTCTTCTACATATCACCAGAATAATCTAGAAACATATACACAAATTCCAGTCATTCTAGAATATTCCATATAATTCTAGAATCTTGTGGAAGTGCACATCATTCTGGAGACTTCCCAGAATATTATGATTGCACTTAAGTCTTATATTATGTGTCGGCATCATTTGTGTGTATCTAAACTTAATGCAAGGCAAACACCATTGTCTTTTTGTGTGAACCTCGTCTTCGTGTACTCCATATTATTTAGATTCTCCTTTGATCATCCATGCACTAAGTATGCGCACAAAGATTTTTTGTTGCATGCCGTCTTGTAGCTCACCTTATGTTGCCATTTTTCGCAAGCCTCCACCACAAGGCTAGGCCTTCCTTCATACGTCGTGGGACCATTCTCGCATCATGACTTCTTCTATTGCGTGCTCATGCGCCGTCATTGTCATCACAATGCTAAAATCTTGCAGCATTGTAGTATCAACAAGTAGTGCTTTGTCATATTCCTTCTCTTTCTGTGCATAAACATTTTGATTATGGTGTAATATTTGTGTCAAAAACTCTCACGCCCAAGTCTTCGACGCCTTTGAACCCTTGCAGCACCATCATGTGGATCACTGCGCCCTTTGCGTGAGTATTGATGACCACGACTGTGCCATGAACTAGAAGCATGGTGCTCATTTTTTTCGTGACCAGGTCGCATGCTGAGTTTCATGACGTCGGACGTTGATAGCCAAAGGCTGAACTCATGGATTAGTGCTTTTAAAGGACTTGTTGCTGATAGATCAACACTCATTAGATTCAGTAGATTAGGCTCGTCTTAGCCCGAGAGCCAACCAAATGCGCTTACAGTCAAATTAGAGTCAACAACAAAGTATTTACTCGAAAAGAAAAAAAATCATGGGGCATAGCCCAGTTTAGGAATTCTACTAACAATATTGTCAAAGTACACAGCTGAGCGAGGGTGACATGTCACCATTTGTTCTACAATGTTAAAAGAGTCTTCTAATTGTTGTGCGTGTCATGAACACACTTTAGAGAGCTGCGGGTGAGGGTGTGTACTAGAGAGCGGAGCGTCGAAGCGTGCACTGAAGAGCAGAGAGGGAGAACATGCACTAGAGAGTGGAGTGCGCACTCGAGAGTAAAGCGCGTTCCAGAGAGCGGAGTGCCTTCTGGAGAGCGGGGCGTTCACTAGAGAAAACTGGAGCATGGGAGTGCGCACTGAAGAGTAGAGTGCGGGAGCATGCACTAAAGAGCGAAGCGCGCAATCGTACACTTTAGAGGGGAGCGCACTAGAGAGCGGAGCGCCTTCTATACGGGGCACATTCCGAAAAAATGGAGTGCGTTCTGAAGGCTGGAGCCAGTCCAAAGAGCGGAGCCTTTATGGAGATTAGTACGCTGTACTATAGAGCGGGGCACCTTCTGGAGGGCGTAGCGCGGGGCGCCCACTGAAGAGCATAGCGCGAGGGCACTCCATGGAGAACGATGCATTCACTGGAGCAAACTAAAGAGCAGAGCGCGCACCAAACAGTTGTGCTTATGAGCGCACTGGCGAGAGCGTCGCACAAAGGTGCCGGTGGGCTTTCGTCGAAGGTTTTTTGTTAACGCGACACAAAAAAGTGCAGGATCCATACTCTTCCTCCAAATTACCAGCCCCTTCAAATGAATGGGACCACCTTTTATGGATTTTAAGAGGGGAGCACAAGGAATTTCGCCTTTCTAATTATTTGGCAGACTGATAGAAATGCTCGATTTATGTCCTTCAAATCATAAACTTTAACGGTCAAACAACTTTCCCCCTCAGGCAAAATTCGGGCAGCCCAGTCAGGTTCGCCAGAGTAGTGGCGATCGCCTTAGCGAAAAAATAGAAGTACTCAAAACTTAACGAAAATTTCAGAGAAGCTTTGTCTCGTCACCACAAATCCACCGGTGGGGACGGTTTCTCGATCGGAGTTGCAAAGCTCTGATAAACACCAGCGAAATGGGTATTTGGGTGAACTGACCGCCCCAATAAAATTCCACCAAAATCTTCTATTGAATATCCTATCTTGCAGCATGTTTCAAGAGCAATCTGACGCTTCTTTCGAATCAAAATTCCATTGAACAATTGAAAAGTTATTGGTTCCCAAAGATTCGTACACACACAAAATTAGTCATGGTTTGGAAGCTTTTGGAGGAAGGAGGAAAGGAGGAAACGGAGGGTAGTAAAGTGCATTTTTGCACTTTACCGTGAAGTGCGGCCATCCAACCGTTCAGAGGTTATGTGCTAACTTTGAGATGTGTGCACTTTTAGATGCCCATATGGACGATTGCATTCCCGGCACTTCACGGTAAAGTGCAAAAATGCAATTTATCCCCCCCCCCCCCAAATCCCAAAAAATTCCGTTGAGATCCGACCTTCACCATTAATACTCATCAATGTTCTCAACTGAACTAAAAAGCAAAGGTAGGCAACTTCAGCTATCCCCGTTCAAGATTCAACTACCGGATAAATCAAATATTTAAATAAAAATAAAAGGGCGCTGCTATTAGCTCCGCAGTTTTGGTTAATCGCACCGCACTTTCTCCTAATTTTTCGCGCCTTTTGAAAATACATCTTGTACATGCATTTTTAGGAAAATTGTCCAACACGAAAGTTGTAGATTTCGACGAGATCTACAACTTTCGTGTTGAACACTTTTCGTAAAAATGCATGTACAAGATGTGCTTTGGAAATACGCCCAGGTTTCACACCTTTTGGAAATAGACCCTGTACATGCATTTTTAGGAAAAGTGTTCAACACGAAAGTTGTAGATCTCGTCAAAATCTACAACTTCGGCGTTGCACAATTTTCCAAAAAATGCACGTACAAGGCGTATTTTCAAAATGCATGAAAAATTAGGAGAAAGTGCAGTGCGACTAGCCAAAACTGCGGTGCTAATAGCAGCGCCCAAATAAAATCCCGCCCCCCCAAAAGGGCGATGTTATTAGCAGTCCTACAACGACTATTTACAGTCCTAAAAACACCTAAAACAATTATTCGAACTTAAATTCATTGAACTGGGAATATGAATGGACTGCGTTTAGCCGTTATAGGACTGCTTATAGCATTGCTGACAAAAAAACTCCCTACAGGAAAGAAAGGAACGAGTCACTACTAAAGATCGTCTTCCACAAATCTTCAACGCTATTATCACCTACAGAAAAAACAACAACAACAACAGTTCGCTTATGAACTGAAGCAAGAAAGAGAAGCCCGCTAAAGCAACGAGGCGGGATCTCACCATGTGTGCGGAGTCGCAGCAGAGTAGAAATTTTCAGGGAGAAATAAGATTTAACAGCTTGCAGTCGATAAGATGTTCCAATCCCCCATGATTACGATATCCTGCACCGCCAAATCCTTCATAAAAGCTTCAAATTTTGCACCCATCCGCCATGGAAGAATCGGAGGACGGAGACAGCAAGCTCCCATGCCCCCACTTCGCGTCCTCTCCTCTCCGTTTCCGGTCATCTCCCTCCGCCCTCAATTTCCGCCGAATCCACCAGCGGAGCCGGAGTTTCTCGTCGCTGGAAGATTTGAAGACGCGTGATCATACGATACGGTTGACGGAGGTTGAAGACGAAGAGAGAATGGATATGCTGTGGGAGGACTTGAATGAGGAGCCCGGCGACATTACCGGCGGCGAAGGGAGGATGAGCTCGGAATTCTTCGTGGGATCGAACAGATTAGAAAGGAAGTGGCATGGCGCGAAGGAGCTCTTCTGCGTGAAAGCCGCTCACCATCACAGGCCGGCGCTGGTGAGGATACTGAAGGTGCTGAAGAAGCTGCTGTTCATTAAGAAATCCAGAGAGAAAAGACCATCACAAACTGATCTGTAGATGGATTCAGTTGCAGTGGTTGAAGATGAAATTGTAGCTTATTAAAGAGATCCGACTTTATGAATTATTTGAATTCCTCTTCATCTTCTTCTTTACATACTGAATTTCTATGTCAAGTTGGTTAGGTTTGTTTGCAAATATCGCCGTTATCATAGAATGTATGTTTGGCAAGACAAAGGTTCTGATGTGACCGCTACCAAGAAAATAAACTAGTTTTGAGAATGAAATGCATGAATTTTTTTTAGATGAGGTCGGGCGGTCAAGAACGACGGTTCATGACCACCGCGTTCACGACCGTAACCACTGCGCAAACGAAGCCTAAGTATTTGCAAGCCATGAGAACATAAAGAAAAAAGAAAACAATCATCAGTTCAAGCACAACAAAGGTCATGGAAAATGGGGAACAACAGCATAAACCACATAAAGTTACCTGCATATGGTTTCATCACACTCACACCGACCGCACCTCTGACGATCCATGCGCATAGTTTCCCACAGAACAATCACCGCGCGCCCGCACCTGGACTCCGATGATCCATGCGCATAATTTCCCGTAGAACAATCACAACACCACCGGCACCTTCGCTCCGAAGAACTCCTTAAATCAACTGCTCGTCAATGATAGCAATTCAATGAACTACAATCCCTACTTCGAGGACTACTCCTCGTTGCTCACCAATTCATCTCCGATCGGCGAACACCCTTAGGATTACTTTTATGATCACCATCGTGTATTATTTGCAATTTATTTATAATGTATTGGAAAATGTTATAAGAGCAAGAACACACTGCTTCTCTCAAAACAAAGAAGAATTTCTCAATTTTCTTTTTTGTTCAACCTCTTTTCCTTTCACATGCCTCTATTCTGAGTCCTAACATGAGCTTATAGAACTTAGCCTAAACCATAAGAAGTAGAGTATTATTTCAACACATAATTTTAAAGTTTACTTCTTGTAATAACTTACTTGATTTAAAGAAGCAGCATATCATCATTGGACACATCATCAGCAACAAATGGAAATTAAAATATGAATTTGTTTCAAGTACCACCACCTGTGGGCCAGACCTGTCGAACAAAAAACCAATATTGGCACCAAACCCCAACGGGCAAATAAATTTAAAAATAGGTTGGCATGTTCAGATATTTGTGTAATGATTGGAATCAGCTCAACTTGTTGTCTATAGATAGAAGAAGATATAAAAGCAGATATAATAAAAAGTTGTTTTTTTAAAGAAATTAAGTTAATTTCATTTGTTTCAGGGCGAGATTCGCTCTGGCTGTCAACCTAACTGATGCGGGCACCAAACGAGCGGATAACTAGCGACCACTGCAAAGCAAGGTTAGTCGCCGGATGGTGCCGAATCCGCAACAATGAATAGCAGGAGAGAACTTGCTTATGACATAAGGTAAACTTTCATTCATTCGATGTTGAAGATCCAAACACATCGGGCCAAGAGGCTGTTACGCTCACACGTTCGTCCAAGCATACACCGCTTGTCGGACCAAAGGAGTGCGCATATGGAAGCCGCCGTGATAAATTCACGGTGGAATAATATTTTGTAATTAATTAGTTAATATTATTAATGAGTATTAGTTAATAATTTGGTTAGTTATATTAATTAAAGTATTATTTATGCGTTTGATATGTCCTCCCTCTTCTATATAAAAGGGACATGTACGAGTGTTTGTGCATCCCGGAGGATCACTAATGTAATGAGCTCTCTCTTTCCCTTCTCTCTTTAGGACTCTCTCTCTCACATACACATGTATCCTTATTATGAATGAAATGCAGTGCTCTTCGCTTTAAGTTTGCTCTTTCTGCCGGATCACATTGAGCATTGAGGTTCTCTCTCTTACACATCCCTTTGAGTGGGTCGCTCGACGATGTTTTTTGTTCGTAACAATTTGAGTGGGTCGCTTATCGAAGATTCGTGTTCGTAACAATTGGTCTGATGATATGAACGTAGAAGGAAGAGAGCGAGATTGAGAGAGATCTAGAGAAGGAGAGTTTAAGGTTAGGGTTGAGCGGGAAGAAGAGAATACCTGAATATTGATCTTTGTTGTTTATTGGATGTCAACTTATCACCTAGAGGGGGGGGGGGGGGGGGTGAATAGGTTTTTCAAATTATTTTATCCCCTTTAGGTGTTCTTGATTTCTGATTAAGAGATCTGCAAATTATATTAGCACAACACAGAAAGCACGCAAGAACTTATAGAGGTTCCTCAAGACAGGGTGTCTTGAGTAATCTTTCCCTCTGCGCCTACCTAGCAGTGTGCTAGGCTCGGCAAACTCCGCCAAATCTTCAGGCCCGCAAGCCTTACAACACGGACCCGCAAGTCCTACAGCCTAGGCCCGCAAGCCCCTACTGCACCCGAGCCCGCAAGCTCGACACTCAGGCCCTCAAGCCCTACACAACACAGACTCGCAAGTCCTGTGCCTACAGCCTAGGCCCGCAAGCCCTTACTGCACCCAAGCCCTCAAGCTCGACAATATCGGACCCGCAAGTCCACTGCCCTGACCCTCAAGACTCACAGCTCTCCAGCCCTCAAGCTAGACAAAATCGGACCCGCAAGTCCACTGCCCTAGCCCTGAAGCCTCACAGCTCTCCAGCCCTGACCCTCAAGCCTTACAACAATAAAAGATTTACAGTGATGAAAAATGTTTCTTCTGCCTGATGAAGATCGGCAACTTAGCCTGATGGAGATCGGCAACTTGAGGTTGAAGAAGATGTTTCTCATTCAGATCTTGAAAGCACAGTTCTTCTTCAATCTCTTTTCTTAGACTGATGAGGAACGGCTTCTTATCAGTCAATGGAGATGACTGATTCTTCTGAGAACGCTTGATTTTTGTTCTCTACTTGTTCTTCTTCTTCTCCGCAGAATGTACTGTTGTATTGAGAAGCAACGACGTGATTCTTTTTCGTTCTTGTCTCTCACCAAGATTGCATTTTCTAGGGCATCATTGTTCCCTTTTATAGGACGGATGAGTCGCTTAAAGGGCACATATGATGTCCTTTAATGTCAGACGCTCATTCCTTAAGAGCATGCGCTGATTGGACAATCAGGCGGCGGCATTAATTGCTGACAGCGCGTCCGCAACATTTGAATTCCATCTCGACGATATTTCCAGCTTTATGCTGATACTGACAGCATTACGACGATATGGATAATATCTCGACGACAGGACTTTGTCGATCCCTTAGGCCTTGGTGGATCTTCAAGTCTTCTAGCATCTGCCTCTGACATTGATATCTCGACGATACGAGATATCCTGGCGTTTCTGCATATACAGCGATATGCTATCTCTAACTGTGTCGTCGTGATCTTCTTTCTTGTAGTCTGTCGTCGTAATCACTTTGTTCTTTCGACGACATGAGCGATATCATGTCAACAGACTATGCTTTAGCAACTGCTTGTCTTCAGCTGTCCTTCTTCAGTCTTCTCGACGTCACGCCTTCTTTACGACGATGTCATTGGCATCAGTCTTACTTAGCCTTTCTGACGACACGACTTCTTTGATGATGTCGACGATACTGCATCTTCTCGACGACATTCCTTCCTTTTGAATCTGTCTCAGCGGTTGGGCTGAGATGGCTTCCTCTTCTCAGCGGATTCTGTCGATCTGCAGAGAAGTTTCTGCGTTCGACGAACTGCATTCTGCGTTCGACGAACAACATTCTGCGTTCGACGAACTTCATTCTTCGTTCGACGAGGAACTCGCCAAGTCTCAGCGTTTGCTTCTGTCTCGTCTCTGCGTTCGACGAACTCGCCAAGTCTCAGCGTTTGCTTCTGTCCTGTCTTTGCGTTCGACGAACTTCGTTCTTCGTTCGACGAACTTCATTCTTCGTTCGACGAACTCGCCAAGTCTCAGCGTTTGCTTTGCTCATCATCATGACGACAAGCATACTTTGTCGACGACATCTCCTATTCTTCTCGACGATATTGTACTTAGTGAAATAACTAAAGTACTTGACATATTGTCTGATCTCTGCAAACATGAACTAGATATGACATTAAATACAACTTGCACTTATCATTGAGCTGAGCACTTCTTCAAATCAGGAACACTGCTGGGCACTGTTCCCAACAATCTTGATACCCATCCAGGAGAGTCCCGGGGTTATAAATACCCCGGGACTAGAGGGGGCCGGCCGGCCCCCTCCATAGGGGCTGAACCGTGTGGTTCAGCCCCGCAGGCCTCCTTTTAGTGATTGGGGGTTGAACCGGATAGTTCAGCCCCGTTGCTCCTTGTGGCCTCCTTTGGCCGTCGAGCATATTGATGTCTCGTGAATCACAATGCATTCGAGGGCATAACATTCCCCTCCCCATCAAGCACCAACTTGTCCCCAAGGTAGAAATCTGGAAACAATTCGCGGAACTCTAGCAGATCGACCCAGGTATTGTGTGCAGCTGTCAAGTTCTTCCATTAAACCAGGATCTCGGGACGGTATTCAGTGTCACGCTTCTTCCACTTGGTCAGCAATATTTCATCAGGCAAGGGTCGCGGTTCCCCCGTTGTAGCAGCTTCAGGTAATAGAGGGTTCGCCTGAACTGTGTTGCCAATCTTCTTTTTGAGTAGTGATACATGAAAGGTTGGGTGTATACGGGAGCCTTCCGGAAGAGCTAAGGTATAGGCCACTGGTCCTACCCGCTGGGTAATGTGGAACGGCACGTAGTATCGTGGTGCCAATTTCTGATTCGCTCTGCGGGAGACGGAGAGCTGTCGGTAAGGTTGGAGTTTGAGGAAGACCTCGTCTCCGACCGCGAATTCCCGCTCTTTCCGAGTTTGTCTGCCGCACTGAGGTTGTCACGCAGGAGGGCCAAGGTGCGATCCCGATCGCGCAGTGTGCGGTCGACCGCTGGAAGAGCTATGCTGTCTGGCTCATAAGAATCCAAGGTTGGCAGAGGGTGGCCATAGACGACCTCAAACGACGTAAGCTTGCTGGTTGTATGATAAGAGGTGTTGTAGCAGTACTCCGCCCAATGTAACCAGCGGGTCTAAGTACGTGGCTCGTCCATCACGATGCATCGTAGGTATGTCTCCACCCCCACCCCCCACCCCGATTGAGAACCTCCGTCTGGCCGTCCGTCTGGAGATGGTTGATCGTGTGCAGGCGCAACCGCGCACCTTATAGCCGAAAATGCTCCAGCCGGAAGTTGCTCACGAACACCGGATCGCGATCCGAAATGATAGACCGGGGCACGCCATGAAGTCGAACGATCTCTCGAACAAAAAATTCGGCCCATGGCGAGGAAGTGCTTGTACTTCGAGAGTTTGTCGACCACGACCAAGATGACTGACTTGCCCTGAGATTTGGGTAGGCCATCTATGAAGTCCATGGAGATCGTGTCCCATAGATGGTGCGGAATTTCCAACGGAGTGAGCAAGCCCGCTGGGGAGGTCGTTTCATATTTCTGTCGTTGGCATACCTCACACTGTTGCACAAATTACTGAACGTCACGACGTAAGCCTTTCCAAAAGACATTCGCCCTCGGCCGTTGGAGAGTCCGGAGCACGCCAGCATGGCCCTTCATCGGAGAAGAATGGAACTCATGCATCATAACTGTACTCCAGGCTGAGGTAGGTGGAATGACTACTCGGCCCTGGTAATAAAGGTGCCCTCCCTGTAACTGGTACCTGGTGTGGTCGTTTGCCCCTGTCGTAGTGCATCCACGATGATCCGGAGCTCGGGATCCTGTTGCACCTCCTCCTGTATGTCGTCGAGGGAGTCGATCAAGGGACCCGAAATGTGGGAGAGCGAGCTCTCCGGAAGTCGTGATAGAGCATCGGCGGCCACGTTTTCTTTCCCTTGCTTGTAGACGATCTCATAATCATAGCCCAACAACTTGATCATCCACTTCTGCTGAAGAGGGGAGGCTAACCGTTGCTCCAGGAAGTGCTTCAAACTCTGGTGGTCTGTTCGAACCTTGAAGTGATGTCCCAGCAAGTATGGCCTCCACAAGGCCACCGCGTGTATGATGGCTAGCATATCCTTCTCATAGGTGGACAACCTCAGGGTCCGTGGAGCTAGTGCCTTGCTGAAATAGGCCAGGGGTCTCCCTTCCTGCATCAAAACTGCGCCAATGCCTACCCCGGATGCGTCGGTCTCCAACACAAACTCCTTGCTGAAATCCGGTAGAGTCAGGACCGGCGTAGTCGTCATGACACATTTTAGAGCCTGAAAAGCCGCCTCGGCTTCCTCCTGCCACACGAAGGCTTCCTTCTGTAATAGCTGAGTGAGCAGTCTCGCAATCTTGCCGTAGTCCTTCACGAACCGACGGTAGTATCCTGTGAGACCTAGGAATCCCCGCAAAGACCGAATCATCGTAGAACGAGGCCAAGTTACCGTGCTCTCGATTTTGTGTGGGTCGGCCCGAACTCCCTGTGCCGAAACTAGATAGCCCAAATACTCGACTTTCGCTTGGCCGAAAGAGCACTTGGACTGCTTGGCGTATAGCTAATGCTGGCGCAATATGCCGAGAACTTGCTTCACATGCTCCAGATGGGCCTCCCAACTGCTACTGTAGACCGGGATGTCGTCGAAAAAGATCAACACTGAACGGCGTAGAAGTGGCTGAAAGATCTCATTCATCACGGCCTGAAATGTGGACGGGGTGTTAGATAGCCCAAAAGGCATCACGAGAAACTTGTAATGTTCATCATGGGTCCTGAAAGTAGTCTTATAGATGTCCTCCCGCATCCGAATTTGATGGTAGCCGGAATGCAGGTCCAGCTTGGTGAATAGGCACGCTTCGTGTAACTCATTTAACAACTCCTCAATCATGGGAATGAGAAATTTTTCTTTGATGTAGAACTATTCAGGCCTCGGTAATCAACGCAGAACCTCCATGAGCCGTCTTTCTTCTTTACTAGAATGATGGGCGAAGAGAAGGAATTGGTACTGGGATGGATGATCCCGGACGCAAGCAACTCTCTAACGCTACGCTCGATCTCCGCTTTCTGTATGTGTGGGTATCGGTACGGTCTGATGTTGGTGGATTCCGACCCCACCTTGAGCTGAATCGCGTGGTCTCTGAACCTCGGCGGAGGAAGTGCGTGCGGCTCCTGGAAGACATCTTCGTGTTGGGTCAACAAGGGGCGCATCTGCTCCGGTACCTCTGATGGAATGAGTGGATGATGCTAGTCCCATGATCATCGAGCTTGCCTGTTTGCCCAAACGTTCCAAACTCCTGATAGAGATCTCCTTCAGTGGAGATGATTTGAGGCCGTGAAGGCAGTAATCCTTGCCAAGTTGTGTGAACTCCATGGTCATCTGGTCCCAATCGAAGGTGAATCTCTTCAACTGTCTCAGCCATTGGACTCCTAGTACCATATCAGATCCCTGGATGGGCAGAAGGTAGACGTCGGTGCGACAAGTGTACCCCTGTATCCGCAGTTCTACTCCCCTCATCACCCCTTCACACCTCAGTTTGCTCTCATCTGCTACCATGACCTGGAAAGTGGCGCCACGATCTATTGTGTGTCCGACCTTCATTGCTACGGTTGGGTTGATGAAATTGTGGGTGCTCCCACTATCGATCAGAATTGTAACCCGCTCCTGGGTTACTTTCCCCGCTATGCGCATAGTGAGGGGGGTCGTTGATACGCCCGTAACCGGTGTATAATTTAAACGCAAGTGCACGTGCCGTGTCAAGTAATAAAGTGAGAGTTGAGATCGTTTCCACGGAGAGGTGAGTGATTTAGTGCTTTGCAACTACTAGTTATTCTTTTTCTTTAAATCCAAGTGATTCATTAACAAGGTTGTGAAATTTAAATGCAACTATGAACGAAATCTAATTGAAGTAAACTACGAATGTTTAGAGAAAAACTTTTATTAAAATTACGATTTGGAGAAATAATCTTGTGTCATGATTTCCCGAATCCAGTGCGATGACAATATGAAAGTGTCTTTATGAAACATATGTAGTGAAAAACCTTGCAACGATTTTACGAATAGAAATTCGTATCTCTCGATAACGGAAGTCCCTAATTCTTTTATCCCCCGTTGGTGAGATAGAGAACCGCTTAAAGAACGAAAACCTATGTTGCTAACATTAAGGGAAAATCTAGGTCTCCCTTCAAATGCTATAACGAAATCAAGATATACTTGCGCAACTCCTCTCTCGAATTATGAAGTGCAGTAAAAAATATAAAAACCTCGGTGGAATATTCATGCAACTCCTCTCTCGAATTATGAAACATGAAAATAAAATCTTCATCAACTTGTTACGTAGCTCCTCTCTCGAATTATGAAACGCAACAAAACAACGAAGAACCAAAATTCACATAATAAGGATCATGAAATCGATAAATGAAATTCACTTCAAAATCACCAAGAATAGTTTTAAGATTTTATCATCACACAAGACAAGGTACTTTCACAACACAAGATCTAGAGAAGTTAGCCCATGACAATGAGAGAAAACCACATAATGTTATAGATCTTACAGCACATGATGATCAAAGTTCAGTAAATGCAGGAATTTTGTACTCAGCACACTTCCGAAGTCGTCCGTCTCCAAGATCCGGAAAAACAACCCTAGTTCTTCTTCTCCAAGATGATCTCTCCAAAGTTCTCTCCTCTTTCCTCTTGATAACTCCCTCCTCTTCTTCGAAAACTGCTCTTAATACTCTGCCAAAATCGTGCGTAACCGCCTCCATTGAATATGCCTTTCCATTTTTGAAACGACACTAATTTTAAATTTTACGTTTTTAATTCCGCCAAGAAAAAGTTGCAACCTTTTTTTCTGACTTCTGATACTTTTTTGCCCAGGTCAATATTTTTAGCAGTTTTCCATCCTCCAATGGATTCCTTTGGTGAATCTAGCAAAAATACATTGCAAAATGACCGAATGAGCCATACAAGCATAAATATAAATTTTACTTTCATTTTAATGTTATTTAAACACCATTTCCACATTTTTAGCTATTGATAAGTCAAAAATAGGTCATAGATAACTTCATTTAGAGAAGTTATCAGTCGTACACCCCTCCATTGCCTGTATGGATAGCCCGAATTCTGTCAGATCCAAATCCTCCTCTAGTTCCACCTCGGTGGTTTCTTCTTCCTCTTCCTCCTCTCTCAGCATGAAAACCTGAATCTTCTGGCACTTGTGCTCCGGACCATACTTCTCATCACAATTGAAGCACAACCCTTTTTCCTTCCTCGCCTGAAGCTCGGGCCATGCCAGCCTTGTCACCGTCGATCGGCCAGGTGTCGGATGGTCTCTCCTCGCGGGTGTCAGGGGTACCGTAGCTCGCACGGTAGTGCGGTTCCTCTGCCTGTTGAAACGTTCCTCTTAGATCCATGCCAAGTTGATGGCGTGACTCAGGCTTCGGGGCATGCATGCATGGACTTCATCACACAGATGATCCTTCAGCCCGGAGATGAAGCAACTCAGTAGTGTCTTCTCTTCCCATCGTACCCAGTTTACCAGCCTCTCAAACTCCGTACGGTATTCTGTTACCGTCCCCTTCTGCCGTATTTTTTGAAGAAGAGCCTCAAAGTCCTCATATTCCAACAGACCGAAGCGGGCTTTGAATCCCTCAATAAACTCGGCCCCTCAAGAACCACTGTGTCCACTGGTATGCATCGTCCTCGAGATGAAAGGACATGAGTTGTACCCACTGCTCTTCGGGAATTTCCTGATAAGTGTAGAATAGTTCGGCCTTCTGTACCCATTCCAAGGCATCTCCGCCTTTGAGCTTTGGAAAATTCATGCGTGTGCGCTTAGGTCGCATGTACGCCCTCGGGTTCACCTGTCCGTACCCACCCTGCTCCTGTACACCTCCTACTGGTCTGTGATGCTCTGCGGGAGGGTTCGGTAGTCCCCGGGGTCCGTGAAAATCCATCACTCCTTGATGTGCTGTCTGTTGAAGCCGTTCAACCCTTTGTCCGCCACCGAAATGAGGTCCTCCTCCCTGGATTCCGATCTGTGGTGGCTGATTGCCCCATTGGCCGTTGTTTCCGTGGCCTGCATTGGGTCTGAAAGCTCGAGGAAGCAGAAGAAGACCCGCAACTCCTCCGATTGGAGCGCCTGAAACTCCTGCCGATCGGAAAGTACCCGCCGAACCCTCGCCGGTGCGCCAGACTCCCCTACGGCCTGTGTCGGCCTCGATCCAGGCGGCGGAGGCCGTACCCGAGCCGGACGTGCCGTCTAGGAGCCCCTCTGCTGGTGCGGGAAGCATTCCGCCCCCCAATGGTGCCGATCGACCTGCGTCGGCCTCGCTCCAGGCTGCTGAAGCCCTTCCCGAGCCGGACAAGCCGTTCAGAAGCCCCCACTGCGCCGATCGGATCCCCGTCGCTGCTGCGCGTAGATTGGTCCGCGGTTCGTCAGCTGCGCTGTGCGGAGAAGTCCGTCCGGTGTTCCCGTCGGGTTCATCGTTCGCCGTCGCCTTCCCCTTTAAATTTTGTGTTAGGAGAGCTTTGATCTCCTCCATGCGGGCGTCGAGCCGTTCTTTCAATTGCTTCGTGGACATCTTCATGCTTTCCTCGATCGCCGCCACCGTATCCGTCAATCCGATATAACCCTCTTCTAGGGTTGCTAGTCATGCGGCGTCTTCTTACGTGCGAGTGGTCATCATGGTCGTAGGATGATTGCTATGATACCAAATGATATGAACGTAGAAGGAAGAGAGCGGGATTGAGAGAGATCTAGAGAAGGAGAGATTAGGGTTAGGGTTGAGAGGGAAGAAGAGAATACCTGAATATTGATCTTGATACCCATCCAGGAGAGTCCCGGGGTCATAAATACCCCGAGACTAGAGGGGGACGGCCGGCCCCTCCATAGGGGTTGAACTGTGTGGTTCATCCCGGCAGGCCTCCTTTTAGTGATTGGGGGTTGAACCGGATGGTTCAGCCCCGTTGCTCCTTGTGGCCTCCTTTAGCGATCGAGCACATTGATGTCTCATGAATCGCAACGCGTTCGGGGGCATAACATCCCACTTGCCGTTTTCTAGTTGCGGTCTCCGTTGTCAGATTACTGTCAACCAGTCTTTCAGTTGCTGATAAGAAATCATCCATTCCGCCACAATCACCCTCCTCCACCATGACATCCGCCTTGACATTGCTGCGCGAGCGCTTTGATCGATATGACGCTGGACTCGCCACATCCTCGTGCTGGTGAACAGACTCCATGTCAAACGTGACCAATGGGATGGGATCAGATGGCCGACAACGAAAACATAGCAACCACTGATGCTCCAGGAGTACTCCCCCACCAAGCTCGTGCCCTTTGTCGTCCCGCTTCTTGTGGGGAAGCAAGACTCCAAGGCGGAATATTCTGCTCTTGCATCGACGAGAAGGATCCTATGTGTCAGCTCTTGGGTGACCAGCAGAACTACGAAGATGCCTCCCCGACCTCTGTCGAGCAACTAGCACAGACACAACAGACCCTCGTTGTCCAAAAGCCCGCTTGGCCCGGCCCACCACACACAAAATGATGTCACCCACTCCGGTTCAGCTCTCGTCTCCCACCCGCGACCTTTCCCTGCAATCGCATTAAATGTCGGATCGACCCCCCTTGGACTGGATTCCAAGCCCCTATCGTGGTTCCTTCCATGGCCCAGATACGATTCCAAGCCTCTGTCGTGGTTCCTTCCATGGCCTAGATAGTGGGACTTATTTCAAAAAAGGTGAGAACTTTGGGGACTGATTGTGGAAATAAATCTAACCTCTTAATTGTAACTGGCCCATTATCTACCAACTTATGCCTTAATTACAATTAGTCGTTATGTAATAGCCTATAAATAGGCAATGTACCTGTTTCATTATCATTAAGTAAAATCAATATATCAGAGTAAAACTTTATCCCTATTCCTCTTCATCTTCTGTCGCTTGCTCTGTTTTCGCTATCTATTCGCTTTAGATCCTAACAGTGGTATCGGAGAACGGGAGAGGCAAAATAATCTCTCATTCATCCACATGGCATCATCATCTATCAGCACAGCCTCTGGATTCCCCCACTCGTCCATCCCCATCTTCACTGGCGAGCTTTATGAATATTGGAGTGACAAGATGCAGACCTTGCTCCTGTCCCAGGACCTCTGGGATATCGTTCATGACGGTGTTACTCCATCCGGGAAGATGACTAACAGTGAAGACCCAAAAATTTCAAAAGAAGAAAAGATGCATGACTCTCGGGCACTTCATCTCCTTCAACAAACAGTTGCAAACAGTATCTATCCACGGATTATGGGATCCAAATCTGCAAAGGAAGCTTGGGACAGACTCGAAAATTAGTACAAAGGTTCGAAAAAGGTAATTAAAATAAAAATCCATTCTCTTCGTCGCTCCTTTGATGCAATACTGATGAAAGAAAGGGAACTTGTGCAAGAGTATTTTGACAAAATTATGGGATTAACAAATCAAGTACGCAATCTAGGAGGTACTTTAGATGAACAACAAGTGGTAGAAAAGGTCCTTCGATCTCTACCCAAAAGTTATAATCGCATAGTGTCTGCAATTTTGGAAGCCCAAGATTTAGAGACACTTTCTATCACCGAGTTGATGGGCTCACTGCAATCCCATGAGGACTTGCTCACCCATGATCAAACACCTCTTGATCAAGCTTTCCACAGCAAAATAAATCTTCACAAAAACAGACACGAAAACCGCAGAAAGTATGAAGGGGGTAAACAACAGAAATCTTACTCCAAAAGGCAAATTTATAAAGGGGAAGGGGTGGACTAATGAGAGAATGCTGAAAGCTTGGGTCAGATCTCATGTCTAATCTGTAAAAAGCAAAATCATGAAACCAAAAACTGTTTCTTTAGATGAAAAAGATGCAAAATTCAAAATCATTCTCAGAGGGACTGTTGGTTCAAACTCAAAGAAGAAGCCAAGGTCATAGAAAGTGAACAATACTTACTCACCTGCAACACCAACAGTTGTAGCAACAATAATCACATTTGGTTTGTTGATTCCGGGTGCTCCAGTCACATGGTTAACAACCGAAACTTCTTTACCACTTTGGATGAAACATTTAAGTCGGGTGTAATATTAGGAGATGGAAAATAGAGAGAATAGAAGGTAGAGGAACAATTTCAATCATCACAGCAACTGGACAAACCAAGCTCGCTGCTAATGTCTAGTTTGTTCCCACACTAATTCAAAACCTACTAAGTGTTGGGCAATTATTAAGAAGGGGACACAAGGTGATATTCAATGACACAGTCTGCCACATCATGGATAAAGAAAATAAAGACATCATAATCTCAGCAGAGATGAACTCCAATAATATCTTCACTCTTGTTCTCAAGCCCTCGAAAACGAGTGCACTTGTCTGTCAAGAGGATTTCAGATCACCCCCAGATGTTCTGTAGCATCATCAACTAGGACATCAATTATGCATACAAAACAAACAACTAGTCGAGGGAATGCCGCACCTGCAAATTGAAACACAGCACTGTGATACATGTGCACAAGGAAAGTCGCATCAGCTTCCTTTTCCTCAGCCTGCTTACAGGAGGGCCACCATGACATTAGAGCTCCTTCATATGGACCTCTGGCCCCGCAAGCACACCATTCTTGGGCGGGAAGCGCTTCTAAATGCTTTTGGTGGATGACTATAGTCGTTACATGTGGATGTACCACTTGGAGAACAAATTAGAAGCTTTTTGTTTCTTCAAAACTTTCAAGCAGCAAGTAGAAACACAAACAAAGAGAAAGATCAAGATCATCAGAACAGGTAGAGGGGGAGAGTTCTTATCCTCCGATTTTCAAAAATTTTGCAACGAAAATGAAATTCATCATCAACTTACTGCCCCGGTAACTCCACAACAGAATGGTGTCATGGAAAGGCACAATCAAACCATTGTAGAAATGACTCGAACAATGTTGTTGCATAAAGGTTGCCCCAGATTCCTCTGGGCAGAAGCTACGGCCACTGCCACCTATATTCTCAATCGTGCTCCAACAAAGTCTCTCAAAACTACAACTCCATATCAGGCATTGTTCTCTCATAAACCCAATAGCACATCTAAAGATCTTTTGCCTCTATTGCCTATGCCCACAAGAACAGGGAGAAGAAAGATAAGCTTGATGAAACGAGCCACAAATGCATACTCCTGGGCTACTGCAACAAGAGCAAGGCGTACCATTTCCTTGAACATACAACCAACAAGTTGATCATCTCAAGAGAAATCACCTTTGATGAAGCTAGCTCTTGGGAATGGGGCTCAGAAGCAGATTCAAACTCAACTGGGAATAGATTGCCGGTTGTGCTGGAGACTCCTCCAAACACCATTCATGAAAATTCTTCTCGACCAACAGATTCAGACTCAGAGGATAGTAATCATGATTCCTCATTGCCCCATAAAACCAGATCACTTGAAGAAATATACAGGCAAACGACTGCCTATGCTCTTGTTGCCTGCTCCCCAACAACCTTTGAAGACGCAGCAACCACAAAAGAATGGAGGCAAGCAATGGAAGATGAACTATCTGCAATTGAACAAAACAACGTGTGGTCTCTTGTTGCACGGCCTCCAAATCGAGAAATCATCGGCCTCAAATGGGTGTTTAAAGCAAAACAGAATGAAGAAGGAGAAATCGTGAAACACAAGGTCCGACTTGTGGCCAAAGGCTACACTCAACGAGCAGGAGAAGACTATGATGAAACCTTCACCCACGTCGCTCGAATGTCCACCATTCGAATGCTTCTCGCCATTGCCACTCGAAACCAATACCCAATTTTTCAACTGGATGTAAAGTCGTCATTTCTGAATGGCACAATCAGTGAAGAAGTCTGTGTCCCAACCACCTGGCTACGAGGAAAGAGGAGAAGAGAAGAAGCTTTATAAACTCCATAAGGGCATGTATGGATTGAAGCAACCCCCAGAGCACGACACGACAACATCGGCGGGTATTTCTTATAAAAAGGCTTCACCCGAAGCCAAAATGACCCATCTCTCTATCTCCACAAGAAGGGGCTGGACACCACAATGGTTTGCTTATATGTTGACGATCTCATCATCACCGGGACAAATCTAAACCTCATCACCAGCTTCAGAGAAAAAATGAAGCAAACATACGAGATGACAGATCTTGGCCTGCTCAAGTTCTTTTTGGGACTGCAAATCAAATAGTTGGCAGGTAAAATCTTCATCTCGCGGGAACGGTATGTCACCAACTTACTGGAGAAATTCACTCATCTACCTGACGAATACCAGGACCGATATCGAAAATGCAGTCAATATCGTAGCCCGTTTCATCAGTCAGCCCTGCAAAAGCCATCTTGACGCCGCAAAACGTATTATGTGTTACCTACATGGTTGCAGATGTCGGGGGCATGTCGATTTAGGTTTTTCATGTCGGTTTTAATATATCGGAGGATATATCGGAGATATTTCATATATCGGATTTTAATAATTAATTATTTATATACATAATTATATATAGTTTATAAAGCCTTTATGGAGTTTATAAAGCGCTTACTCCATAAAGGCATGATATGTATACAAATTCAGTGACCAGGGTGAGGACATATGGAGGATTAACACAGGAACTCCCTATCGTTGTTGGCTTACATCAAGGGTCAGCTTTAAGCCCTTATCTCTTTACCCTTATCGATGAGCTCACCGGACATATCCAACAAGCAATACCTTGGTGTTTATTATTTGCAGATGATATTGTTTTGGTCAATGAGACGCGTGAGGGTGTAAACACGAAACTTGAATCTTGGCGAGACACTTTAGAAAAGAAGGGTTTTAGGTTGAGCAGGACAAAAATAGATTATATAGAGCTTTTTAGTAGTGCAAGAAGGTCGGATGACTCCGTCATTAAATTGGGTGACCATGATATTTCCCGCAGTGAGTGCTTTAAATATCTGGGATCAATAATTCGAAAAGATAGAGGTGTAGATAAAGATGTGATACATAGAATCCAAACAGGTTGGTTTAAGTGGAGAGGCACGTCTGAGATCTTATGTGATCGTAAAGTACCATTAAAACTTAAAGGCAAATTTTATCGTACTGCAATTAGACCAACAATGCTTTACGGTTTTGAGTGTTGGGTAGTGAATGGTGTACAAGAGCAAAAAATGGGAGTTGCTGAGATGAGAATGCTTAGGTGGATGTGTGGTCACACGAGACTGGATAAAATTAGGAATGAATGTATCAGGGATAAGACAAGAGTGGCGCCAATTGTAGAGAAGATGCGAGAAGCTCGTTTAAGATGGTTCGGACATGTACATAGGAGAGCATTAGAGGCACCTGTTAGGCGTTATGAGAGTTTAGTCACTAGACATGTTAAACAGGGGAGGGGTAGACCAAAAAAGATTTGGAATGAAACTATAAGGAAAGATATGATGTACTTAGGCATTAGTGAGGCTATGATTAAAGATAGGGCGCAATGGCGACAAAGGATCCATATAGCTGACCCCACTATAGTGGGGATAAAGGTTTGAGTGTTGTTGTTGTTGTATCTATATATATTAATGTATTAATAATTTAACATTTATTGAACTCTAAATTTACCAAACTAGTATAAACATTTTATATTATACAATTAATAAGAGTATAATACATGGAAGAAAGCAAAAGAAAGCCAGGAAGTCGTCAATTACTATAAAAGATAAGGAACATTCATTCTAAAATCCGATGGCCAAGCAGAATTGAAGTAAATGACGGACGGGGGCAGAGAAAAAAGTCAGACGAAGGATACAAAACAACTTAGCAACGAGACAGTTTCGGTTTATTGTCTATTAGACCATAGACACTAAATACAATAAATTGAAATAAGTCAGTCGATATAACGTCGGGATATATCGACCGATATATCGGCGAATATATCGAATGATAGCGGATATATCGGATGATATATTCCAAAAGGATATTTTGTAAAAAAATATCGGAAACGTGTCGTTTTGTCCATGAAACCTTTATGTCAGCCGACATGTCGGCAATATCGGAAGATATCCACAACATTGCCTACAAGGAACTAAGCACTATGGACTACTCTACCAGAAGGAAGACAACAACATGCTGACTGGGTATACCAACTCCGACTGGGCAGGCAGTGTTGAAGATCGAAAAAACATTGGTGGGTTTCTTTTCTTTCTAGGAACAAAGCCCATCACCTGGGCATCCAGAAAGCAACAAACAATCGCACTCTATACCAGCGAAGCAGAGTACATGGCACTTACCTTGGCTGCCTACAAAGCCGTCTGGCTTCACCGACTCAAAGAAGAGCTCTGAGGGAATGAGAAGAGGAAGGGAAAAAGGGGGGAGAGGAGGAAGTTAAAATCTATTCTGATAACACCTCCGCAATAGCCCTTTCAAAAAATCCAATCCATAACAACAAGAGCAAACATATTGATATTCGTTATCATTTCATCCATGAGTTAATAGAGAAGAAGCAGATCTCTGTCAACTATGTTACCACAAAGGAGCAGCTAGCTGATCTTATGACCAAGACGCTCCCTCGAGATCGTTTCATGGATCTGAAAATGAAGATATGGTTAAAAGAGAGCTTAGATTTAGAGAGGGTGTAGAAATAAATCTAACCTCTTAATTGTAACCGGCAACCATTATCTACCAACTTATGCCTTAATTACAATTAGCAGTTATGTAATAGCCTATAAATAGGCAATGTACCTGTTTCATTATCATTAAGTAAAATCAATATATCAAAGTAAAACATTTTCCCTATTCCTCTTCATCTTCTGTCACTTGCTCTGTTTTCACTATCTATTGCCTCTAGATCCTAACACTAATTTTATAGTTTAGCCAAATATAAACAACTAAAAAGTTACAAATAACAGTAGATGAGCTACTAGATCGGATGATGAACAGCCACAAACACAATGAAAACATTGAGATGGGCTACATCACTATTATTATTTCTCGGTTGAGCTAGGGACCGACAATAACATAAATGAATAAAGATATTTAAATATAAATTATAAGAAAAAAACACAACATATACTCGAAGAATATTTTTTACAAATTAATAAATGCACAGGCAATTTAAGAATTTGTAGGGGAAAATAAATAAAATGAATGCAACGACAATGATTGGTCAAATACAGAAAGTCACACGTCAGCGGCACCAAAGTAGAAAGCAACTAACACGTCGCAACACCATCTAAAAACGAGCTTGAATAACATACCTTAGAGAAAAAGTTTAACACCTCGGGCACTCGTCAAAAGCCATAAAAAACCCAAAATAATTGAGATAAGACCGCAGATAATGAATGGTGAATCTTTTGGGGATTTTAGTATTATGTGCTCAAAAATCCCAGGAACAAACAATCTGTTGAAAAAGAAGGCTAAAGAATTCCAAATTCAGATACTTAACCCAATCCAATATTTTCTTAATGTTAGTACATAAATTTCAATCTGCTACAGTTGCCACAGCAGCGCCTAATCTAATATTTTAACTAGCAGATGTCTAAAGACAAATGTCAGAGTTATACAGCTAGGAAATAGAGAAGAATAGTAGTCATCGAGCTCTTGCAGATGTCTAAAGACAAAAAATTTAGATTCTAGAACTCCATTAAATACAAAAATACTGGAAAATAAATGTTCAGCAGAAAATAATTCTAAGAATTAACAATGATACAATCAAATATGCGGAATTTCACTCAAAATTAAGATAACTCAATTAGCCATAATGCATAAACGAGTGGTATTTTTATTGACATTGAAATTATTTTCAGCGGGAGATCGAGGATTTCTCACCCGTTTATCACACATATACTGATCAAGTGATCATATTTTCAGAAAACCTGAGTATATATGCAATACCTTTGCTATAAGGAAAGGCTATTTATTACATTTTGCTGGAAACTGCAAGATATTTGGTGTGGCGACCTTGAGCTATTATATTTCCGGTCTTCTTCTTTCTTATTTCTACAGTGGAGACGGCTATAGTTTTCCCGGCCCTCAAAATCTTGGCATCAAACTCAATCTCTTCCTGTAAAATATGAAGTTATATGAGCCCACTTAGTATGACTAGAGCTTTAAATGAGAAAGTGGGGTAAATTAGAATATTTGTAAATTAAGGCTATTTTTGGAAGTAACAAACGAATTGAGGAAACAAAAGATGTTAGAGTTTGCAAAATACACTGTCATGCAAAGGCTCTCTGGGGCTGTCACGTGTGGCATGGCGTGCGCCATTTTAAAAGAAGCGGCAGAGTAAAAAGAAATGGAAAATATATTATAATTCAACACTTAAAAGAAATAGTATCATAATTGTTGGTCCCAGAGTTGTCCGTAGAGTGCTAGACAGGTATTACTAAACTCCCAGAGTATTGAAGCAAGGAAAAAAAATAGAGAGAGGGAAGTAGGAAAGTAGTTGTATTACAGAATGGAGAAACCAATCACTGATTGAGGAGTGTGGAAAACCCCCTATGTGAACTAACAATTACAAACAAGGCTCAAGGAGATAGGGGTCAGAATGTTCGGTTCCGGATCCCTCTTCCTTCAATCTTACTAATATTTATAAGGTCTATGGAGTACTTCGATCAGACGATCACTGTGATGCTTTGAGTATATGGTATTAACTAGTCGGTTGTGAGAGCTGGCTAACAGCTTAGGTCATTGAGTTGGCTTTAAATACGTCATCGGGCATAAGAACATCTTTCCTTGGAAACTGATGTCTTTATGAGTACTTCCTAAATTGAACTTCAGGGATTTACTCTGCTGGATGACTTCTCCGAATGATCCTTTGCGGTTTGGTGTTTTGCAAATAAGGCATAGTGAGTCAGTTTCTCCGAGCAGCAATACTACTCGCCAGATAAATCCGCTTAGGATGTCTATTCGGATTTATTCGCCATATATCACCTCCTTGCATGTTGAGTTGACATACTTTATTGACGTGATGTTGAGAGGACACTTTAGGGTATTTAATAATATAAGAGAAAAATGAAGTTATTAATATAAGTGCAATTATAAGAATCTTAAAGTAATAGCACGAGTAAATGACAGTTAACTACAAAATTCTAGAAATGACATATAAGATGTGGGTTCATCAAAATTGTGACATAATTAGTTTCAAATTCGTAAAGATATGTAAAGATATAAAAAAAAATCGTAAAGATATGTCAAGACCCATTTCAAAGTTCAGATTCGTAAAGATACGTCAAGACCCCATTTCCCCTCTCAAATTCGTAGAAAAATCAAAAATCTCAAGACCTCATTTCCCCTCTTTTGTGTGTGTGAATGTGCGTGAAAAACTTGACTCGAGCTCGAGCTCTTTTGTGAGACGATCTCAAACTAATATGCTTGTGCTCATCAGCTCGCGGGCCAGCTAACGAGCTATTTTTTTAATGTTGTCTCATATGTAGCATAGCTAATGAGCAGCTCAACCCCGTGAGCTCGTGAGTTCGAGCCATTTAATATGAGCTCATCGAGCTCGAGCTTGTGAATTTGTCAAGCACAGCTAGAGCTCAACTAGTTTGCACCCCAATTCTTGCCACCCCTTTGAGGTTAGCTAAGTCAACCTCACACCAAAGGACTTGTGGTGGAGAAGAATAGAGAAAGAGGCAAAAACCACAATGGAGTAAGAAAACTCAAAGTATCTCTTGCTCAAAACTTGGATGTTTTACAAACGTCGAGGATTTCCCCTTTTATAGGCCGAGTTTCCCTCTAAAACTTAAAAGATTGTAGACTTTATTACCATGTGACTCTTCTAGTCTTTTACAAACTTCCACTTGTTTACATATTTCAGAAATAATCAATAATACTTCAGAATACTCCATAATAGAATATCCCACAACTTTACTCACTCTATCATAACCACTAGATGCTAGCATCATATTATAGAATATTCTACAGAACTACAATATTCCATATTATTCTACAGTACTCTGGAATCTTTTACCATGTAGCGGACAATAATATTACGGAAGGGATGGCAGGTCCAAGCATTAACCCCGCTATTTTACAATGTTGTGAAGCACCGGGCGCATATGTATAGCGAATATATACATTTTAATCGTACTTCTATGTGATAATCACTTTAAATTTACACGGTATCAGAGTAAGAGTCGACCTTTGACATCCACTACCTTCCCAACTACTGCCTTCGAGTATAAGTGAGATCTTCATGAGTTTGATCATCGTCGTTGTTTCTTCTGTAAGAGTGGTGTAAAATGCTCAGGGCTAACAGAAGGATGACCATGGTTCAAAGTATTAGACCATCTTATATTAAAAAAAATTTGAATAGGTAAACTATGTGAGGGATGTGCGGCTGAGTTCAGGATTCTGGAGAGGGAGGCCCAAAAAATGGGATAAGGGATCTGAATTCTTTAGAATTTATCATTGAGGAGAATGTCTCCCATGTTCTACACACTTGTGTCATTAGTAATGTACCTAAGGTGGTCCATATTTATGAAACTATTATTCTTGATGCCTATGTCATTCTTGAGACTCCTCATCTAATCCAACCACCTATCATAAAAATCTTTCAAATTCAATCAAAGGAGATTCTTGATGTTGTATGTATTTGTTCGCCCCAAGACCCGGACTCTCACAAAGCTACCTCATTCGATGGCCTAAACCAGTCTCTTGACCTACCCATTGGTCAATGGAAAGGTAAATGTGCATACTCAACATTCCATACCAATTAACATTTCATATGCCTTATTGTCTCCAAGTTTCCATTCTTTACTAACTTATTAACTCTTACATTCCAAATATTCTGAATGAGGTATTGCTTCTATCTGAGTGGAAAGATATTAAGGTTAAAGAGATGATAAAGTTGGGATGCAAATGGCGCTCGGGATCTTGATTCGTACCCAAAAGAAAATTTTGTGTAGGTTGTCGATGGATATTTGTTATTAAAACTAATCTACTAGTATATAAAGTTTGATGTTGCTTAAGGATTCATCCAAACATTTGGTGTGGATTATGTTAGGCCTTTTCCTCCAGTTGTCAAGCTGACATCTATCAGAGTTACTATTTCCATGACTGTCAAATATGAATGGAGACAGTTTCAGCTGAATATCCCAAATTCCCAAAGCTTTTTCTCATAAAGACTTAAAAAAAGTCTACATGGATCAATCATTGGGTTTTGTTGCTCGGGGGAGTACCACATGGATTTGTATGTAAACTTAAGAAACCTTTGTATGGACTACAATCAATGAGGCATAGTTTGGTCGTTTTTCATATGCTCTACAGAACTTTGGCTTGTATAGTTGATCATTCCATGTTTCATCACCATATTGGGAATGAAACTATTTTGCTAATAGTTCATTTAGATGATAATCATAACATGAAGTGATACTAACAATATTAGTGAATATCTCAGTAAACCAAAGACTTAGTGAAGTTGAAGAACTTTCTAGCAATTAAGGTAACATTGTGTTAAGAGAGAAAATGTTTAATGCAATCATATTCTGAATCTTCTGAATGATGTTGGGATGTTACGGTGTATGCTAGCAGAAAATATGATGGCCCCCAATGTGAAACTCATGAAAGATAAAAGTGTTGGTCTAGTGTATATGGATGTTGGAAGATATAGGAGACTAGTATGAAAGTTGAATTATTAATCATTACCCATCCTGGCATTTCTTTACTTCTGCGTGACTGGTTAGGTGTTGTTTGAATTCTATGATATCTGAAAGTCGCCCAAGGGGTTGGTTTGGTTTATAAGAATAACAAATTCATATGAGTGTAAGGGCATTGCTAGGCACTACGTTGCCTCACAATATAGTGAATTGGTACAAAAAGGTTGAGGGTCAAAGCATATGGTGCGTGATAATACAGTTACCATGTCCATAGCCTATAATATTGTGTTTCATGAACAAAGGAATCATATTGAAATTGATTGTCACTTTGTTAGAGAAAGATCGACATGTGAAACAATTGTTATTGTGAGTGTTGCCTTACCTAGCCTGATAGGGTGCGTAAGAGTAGTGTAACTGCTCCAACTTACCAAGATGGTGACAATATTTTGGTTCAAATTATAAGGGCATCCTATATTCAAAGAATCTGAATAGAGGGCTATGCAAGCAGTGTGTGGCTGAGTTCAGAACACTAAACACCGCAGGGCTCCTTCCCCTTCCATCGAATAGAGAGCTTGCTGCGGACACTCTTCGCTTTGGTGAGAGATGCAAGAAGGTCGACCTCCCTCTTTGGCCTCGACTGCAGCAAACCGACAAAACAGCCTTGCAGTTTTGCGTCCAGTCGAATCCTTCGTTGATCACAGTAGGTCTTTGACGCCTCCATCTTCTCTCCGCGTGTCCTGTTAGACTTCGATCTTCGAAATTTTAGGTTGGTTTTTCCGCTGAGGTAATGACTCACTTTGTTCTCTCTTTCTACAATTCACTTCCCCTTCGTACTCCTTCCAGCAAAATGGATTTCAGCAAACCCTTTGAGGGTTTTTGATTATTCTCAAGAATAGAAGAAGCTTTGGCGTAATTCACAGAAGAACCGTTGTGTGGATTTCATTACAACCAAGAAATGTCATGCCTCGGCATTGTGTTTACGAATGTCGGAACATCGAGGTAAGAAAGTTTTTCCCTCTTGGTCACACATCACAAGTTAATGACATTAAATTTAGATAATGCAAATTAAATTTAGATAATGTCATTAAATTTCGTGTCATATTTAAGCAAATAGTTGCATTGCATTTTTAAATGATTATGATAAACATACGCGATAATGAACCTTGTGAAAACCTTTAAGTAAATGTATATGTATAAAATCTTGTTACATGAAAATTTAGAAAATATTGAAATTCATTACTTCATTATGATATGATGAATTATGCAACCATAATTAAAACTTAGAATGTATACACCCCTCTCCAACATCCACCTCCGGTTCTACCTCCAAAGCTGAATCCTCTGACACACTGTCCCTCTCACCAGGATTGCATTGACCTTCACCACCAAAGGCATTATTTGATATTTCCTCTGCAAATAGTTGTATTCCTCCTACAAACTGTCTCCAAAAAGAACTGTGTTTGTTGCTCGCTACCGAAGATGACAACATTATAGTTGCTGATTTTAAAGCTCTGAAGCTCGAGGATCCATCATTGCTCCCGATCTTGAGGACAAGATCCATTTTGAAGAGCGGAGTGTTGTTGCATATATGTTAGTCTACTATTAGTTAAGTCGTGTCTGCGGCACATGCTATCTTATACCCCTACTATAAGGGGAGTATGCTAGTTATATTTGCATCTGGGAAGTATTATCTTAGGAACCTCTTGGAGAGGATTCTTAGAGGGAACCAGCCCTAAAAAGCTTGGGGCGAGTATACCTCCGCGATTGTATCGAGCTTACATTTTATTGCAATTGAAATTGGTGCATGTCAATAACCTTCATCCATGCAACCGACATGATAAGGATTTGGATAAATTGGTGCATATCAATAACCTTCATCCCCGCAACCGACTTGATAAGGATTTGGTTCTGTAGCTACACTTGTGACTGAGTCTACGGTATTTCTCTCCTTTGTCTCTTTACTAATTTATTATTACTTTAATTTTTGCAAGTTTATTTGATTGTTAAAACCAGAGCTTGTCTAATTGTTGCTCCCCTGTTTGTCATTAATTTGATAAAATAATTGTTTGTAATTTCTTCTGTGGATGAATCCAACTTGTAGCTCTTGTTCTCTTGTTAGACCCTTTGTATGAATCTTATGAGACTCCAGATTAATTGTTTCGCTGCTTAATCTAATTGTGATTGCAAGAATATTTAATATTGAATTTTGAGATTACGGTTTGCATCAGTTATCCTATGACTTTTCAACCCATTGTTGGTTATTACATCATATAAGATTCAATCTCTCGTATAAAGCAAAGAAACAACACCATCAATTACTCTTTAGATGAAGAAAAATATCAATGTTTGTCACTATTTGTGAGTTGATATGATTGACCTATCTGTTTTGCGATATTGGCTCTTACATACAAGGTCAATTTTATTACATATGACAATCAAATAACCCTACATTGTTGTCAATCCTATTTTTCATATATGAACGGGAAACATAGAAATCAACTGTCATATTGTTAAGAAATAAATCAACCATGCAAAATAGCAAGAACTCATCAACTCAGTAATGTGTTCACGAGCACAAGGTCGTGGTCAATTTTAGTAACTTTTCTTTTTCTTTTCTTTTCATGCACCGACTTGAGAGGTGGTGTGCATATGTATAGTTACATATATAATTTTTTTCTATTCAAGATGATATGAATCACATTTCAAGCGCGGGCCGTCGCACAATGAGGCTCGTATGTGTCTATTCTCGCAGAAGGCATTGATCAGCTCGTCATCTGTACAATTTGAGTCCATAGTTGCACCTAGAGGACTGTTTAGATGTTTCTATGTATTTTCTATATTTTTTGGTGTTTTATTTGAGAAGAAGGGATACTTATCATGTGCGATCAATCATAATCGTACACGTTGTGTGTCATAAGAAGGATTAGTATAAATAAGAGAGAAGAGGGCTGGTTTTATTTGATTGCGAATTTTCGAGAATCCTATTATCGGAATCCGGCGATCTCTCATAGTGCTGACTCCACGAAACCCCAAGGTGTCGATCCTTGGTTTGTATCCATATTTCTCATTGTGTTTCAGCCTTACCTCCCACTCCTTCCAAACCTAACAGCACAGTTGTGACCCCTAATCCCCTCCTTGCTGCTTCCAACCACCCTAAAACTTTTCACATAGCAGCACGTCCATCTCACCACCATAATCCTCCAAACGCCCCCTTTGTTGTTTACCACCATTGTTGGCATCCTCTCAATCTCCAGGTTGTTCCCGCCTCCTCCCAGCCCTTCTGTGATCCACCACCAGCCCATCCAGCCGCCTAGGGCCGGCCAAACACCCCCCCCCCCCCTTCAATCGTAAACCACAGATCCCCCCAGCCGCAAGCTAGCACCCCCTGCCACTCCTTCCAGCAGCCCTTCTCACTGCATCCAATCCATGAACAGACACCAGCAATCCCTACAGCCACCGTCCGGCATCCCTCATCCCTCCGGATAGCCTCCACCGCATCTACGACCACCGGATCTCTGTGCCATCACCTACGGCCCCCTATTTGTGAGTCTTTATTACGTCGACCACCCCAAAACTGTCCCCATAGCAGCATCTCCATCCCACCACCATAATCCTCCAAACCGCCCCCTTCCCATGCTTTCTATCACCACTGACGGCATCCTCTCAAACACCAGGTTGCTGCCGCCTCCTCCTAGTCCCCCTAAGATCCACCGCCAGCCCATCCCAGCCGCCTAGGACCAGCCAAACAACCCCCCTCTTCAATCCTAAACCTCGGATCCCCCAGCCGCAAGCTAAACCCCCTGCCACTCCTTCTAGCAGCCCTTCCCACTGCATCGACGAACAACCACCACTAGTCCCTACAGCCACAATCCAGCATCTCTCTTCCCTCCAGATAGCCACCACTGTATCTATGATCACGGGATCTCCGCGTCATCGGCTACGAACCCTTATTTGTGAGTCTTTATTGCGCGGTTTCTTTACTCTTCTCTATTGTTGTATGGATTTGGAATCCTATATGATTATTGATGTTTAGTTGTACTAGTATTTATTTTTTTTACTAATCGTGACTTGCAGATCTCTTATCGCTTGCGCGTATTAGCCTTTGGCACTCCCAATGGAGGAAAGCCAAATTTGCTTGTCTACCAAATTTATTTGATACTTTCTTGTGATAACTTGTTACGAAGAAGAATTACTTGCAATAAAACTCGAAGAACTTGGATAAACGCGAGCGATTCCGGGACGATGCCCGTACTGGACAAACGCGTGCGATGTTTGCAGGAGTCCCAACGGCTAACAAATTAGCGGACGGGGTCGGCAGGTCGGACCAATGTTACGAAGAAGAAATTACTTGCAATAAAACTCGAAGAAATTGGATACAATCACGAGGAATGCTCATGCCTAACCTCAGTAGGCTGGTTCCTCTTAGAAGTCTCTCTCCAAATGAGAGATCTCAAAACCCTAATCAAAAGCATAATTAAAACTCCCAAGCCACCTCCTTATATAGGGAGGGAGGACTCACATACATTTTACCCTAATGCCCTCCAAATTAAAGATACAAAATATAAATAAGAAGCTGCGCGCGTGTGCATAACATAACTACATTGGTTTATACTTTAATTATTAAGTGCAACTTATCGTAGGATTACTAATTACATGCATTCAACATCCCAGGGCTAGATAAAATTTATTTCTTGACACTGCATCTAAGGTTTGCATTATTTAGGATCCATTTTCACTGTCTACCCTATGTCACAAGAAAAATCAGTTTACCTTTACACTTACAAATAATGGAAAAATAAAAAACACACAAGAACACTTACTCACTCAAGCCTTTATCCCACCACAGTGGGGTCGGTAAAAATAAAAAAAAACTGTTTGCTTTATTATTAGCCTTTATTGTAAACCTCTTATATAAGAGGCTCTATTCACGTTTAATAATAATTAACTGTTCTATTCGTAACATGGAATCAGAGCGCTCCGCGTCGTAACCTAGCCGAGACTTTCGCTCATCCCCGCTACCCGCTCGGTGCCGCCGCCGCTTCTCCACTCCCAGCCGCCGCTCGCCGCCGCCCTCCATCCCTCTCTTCTTTGCCGGCGTAAGCCAGCGGGCCCGCGCGGTCTCTGCGTCGGCCAGTCGGCGCTGGCCGACAGGATGCCTCCCTCGCCGAAGCTCCGTCAGTCCGATTGACCTGAAACTTTGGAAAAAGTTTCGCTTTCGCTTGCTTATCGCTCTACTGATTTCTTGAGAGATTTCAACGGTTGGATGTTCCCCAAACTCAGATCTCGTGTTTTTTGGCCTAAGAGGAGAAATGATTCTAGCTCTCAAATGAGGCCCTCTTTCCACTCCGCTCTTTGAAGAAGTGTTCCCTGTTCTCCTCCATCGTGTTTTTGGAGGTGTTCCTCTCTTATGTCGGAAGTGACGGATTCGGGTGCCCCCATGACCCCCGCTGGATCTACCCGGGCTGGCTTGGATCACAGTTTCTCTCCGATTACTACGATCAAACTGGACGATACTAATTATCTATCATGGTCTCGCTCCATCACTTTAGCCTTAAAGTGGCGTTGTCTCTTTGGCTATATCAGCGGCGCCACCAATGCTCCGGCCAAGGACTCTACAACTTGGTCTCAATGGGAGTCGGAAAACTCCCTTGTTATGTCTTGGCTCGTAAATTCCATGCAGGAATCCATTGCCCGCAACAACCTTTTTTTAGACACTGCTGCTGATATTTGGAAACGCGTCGAGGCTACCTATTCCAGGAAGGGTAATGCAACCCAGATCTACCAATTGCGTCGCAAGATATTTCTTCTTTGCCAGGGCGATCGCCCCCCTTCGGCTTATTATCTTGAGTTTACTCAACTCTATCAGGAGTACGACCACTTTGATTCTCTCGTCATGGTCTGTAATGTGGATGAACTCTCACTGCGGGCTCACGTGGAACGTAATCGGGTATTCGAATTTTTGCATGGGTTATACCGAGATTTTGATCAGATTACTGTCCAGATCCTTGGACGTGTTCCTATTCCTTCGCTTCCAGAGGTTTACAACATTGTTCAGCAGGAGTTTGACCGTCGACAATCCTGGAACGCCACCGCTATTACCGAGAGATCAACGTTGGTTGCTCATCAGCCTTTTTCTGGTGGCCGCGGTTCTCGTGATTTCAAACCTAAACCTACAGATCGAGACCAACTCACTTGCGATTATTGTGGCAAACCTCGCCATACCCATGATACCTGCTTCAGTCTACATGGATTTCCTCCTCCCAAGGGAGGCTTGTCATCGCGTGGTGGCCGCGACCGTGGTAGAAATCCAGGGAGAACCAATCATTCTGCTCATCTGACCGAGGTTCCTGAGAGCAGCTTTTCTGGACTCTTTGCCCTACTACTACTCAGTCATCCTCCTTCTCTGCTGAAGAGATGTTGGCCCTTCGACGCATGATGTTTGGTCTTACTACAGAGCCTGCCACTTCCTCCACTGCTCTTGCCCACACTGGTACTCCAGGTGCTCATTCTGCTACTGCTCATCCTTCTACTCATTGGATTATCGATTCCGGCGCCACTGATCACATGACTGGATCAACTTCAGGTTTTGTGTCATATTCTCCTCTTTCTGGACGAGATAAAGTGAGCATTGCTGATGGATCTTTCTCCTTCATTGCTGGAAAAGGATTCATCCCTTGTTCTTCTCTCACTTTATCTTTTGTGCTTCATGTTCCAAATTTCTCTCGCAGTTTGCTTTCTGTTAGTCACTTGACTAATTCTCATTAATGCTCAATTACCTTCTTTCCTTCTCATTGTATTTTTCAGGATCTGAAGACGGGGCAGGTGATTGGCTCTGGTAGCATACAGGATGGTCTGTATGTGTTTGACTCCTACACTGGGTGTCCTCCGCAAGCTCTCAATGCGTCGCAGACTTCCGACCTGCTCACCTGGCATCATCGTCTTGGTCATCCCTCTATTGCTACAATGCAACGTTTATTTCCTGTTTTTCCTTCTGTGTGTTTTAAGAACTTTGTTTGTGATGTATGTGTTGTTGCTAAACATCACTGCAATCCTATTCATCATGTTACTTTACCAAGTAAAACCCCATTTCATATCGTTCATACTGATATTTGGGGGTCCTGCCCGGTTGCTTCAATTTATGGATGTCATTGGTTTATTACTTTTATTGATTGCTTCTCTCGCACGACGTGGGTTTATTTGATGAAAAATAAAAATGAAGTTTTTTCAATTTTTCAAAACTTTCACAAAATGGTCTCTACTCAATTCTCTGCTACTATCAAAATTCTTCGCAGTGATAATGGCCGGGAGTATGTCAACTCTCCATTTGCTCACTACCTTGTCGATCATGGCATCCTCCATCAAACATCCTGTGTTCACTCTCCTTCTCAAAATGGGGTCGCTGAGCGAAAAAACCGCCACCTCTTGGAGGTTGCTCGGTGTTTACTTTTCTCTATGAACCTCCCTAAATTTTATTGGGGTGATGTTCTCACAGCTGCATACCTTATCAACCGCTTGCCGTCTCAGGTTTTGGCCTACCAAACCCCCCTCCCCCTCTCACCTTAGGGGTTAAACCGACTTCTCTCCAACCGAAAACTTTTGGTTGTGTTTGCTTTGCTCATATCCATTCTCTGGGTCGGTCTAAGCTTGACCCTCATGCTCTCCGCTGTGTATTCCTTGGATATTCGCCTACCAAGAAGGGATATAAGTGTTATCATCCCCCGACTCAACGAATATTTGTCACAACGGATGTTACCTTTCGTGAATCTGAATCCTATTATGCGACCTTACTTCAGGGGGAGCATGCACCTACTGAAGAAGTGAGCTCTCATATTATCTCCTTACTGATTCCTCCTCCATATTTCATTCATCCATGTCAGGGGGAGTCTCCCAATAAAGCGCAAGAATTACAGGTATACACCAGACGGAGTAAAGGTCATAACATATAGGCTAATCCCACGCTACCAGTCTCAGTGCTAACTCCGTCGACAGACTCCTCTGAACTCCCCATTGCTCTTCGTAAAGGTACCAGATCTTGCGCACAATACCCTTTATCCCATTATGTTTCTTACGACTCTCTAACTCCTTCACATAAAGTCTTTGTTTCTTCTCTTGCGTCTATTTCTATTCCCTCCACATGGCAGGAGGCTCTTGGGCATCCAAAGTGGAAAGAGGCAATGATTGAAGAAATGACAGCTTTGGAAAAAACTTATACATGAGATTTAACACACCTCCCATACAGTAAGAAGACAATTGGATGTAAATGGGTGTTTACCGTGAAGCAGAACTCTGAAGGTTTGGTTGAACGTTTCAAAGCAAGGTTGGTGGCAAGGGGATATGATAAAACCCTAGGTATCGACTATCAAGAAACTTTTGCCCCTGTGGCAAAAATGAATTCTATACGAGTTCTTCTATCGTGTGCTGTGTGCAAGGGTTGGGATCTCACTCAATTGGATATAAAGAATGTTTTTCTTCATGAAAATTTAGAAGAAGTATATATGCCTCTTCCCCCTGGTTTCTCTCCTTCTGGTTCTGAAGGGAAAGTGTGCAAATTAAAAAAGGCCCTCTACGGCTTGAAGCAATCACCGAGGGCTTAGTTTGGTCGCTTTCACAAAGTCATGATCTCTCTGGGATACCAACAAAGTCACGTTGACCATACATTGTTTATAAAACAGAGGGATAATATGTTAACCGCCCTCATTGTCTATGTTGATGACATTGTCATAACAGGAGATGATGTTGAAGAAGTGAAAGTCTTGAAGAAGAATTTGGCTAAAGAGTTTGAAGTAAAAGATCTAGGCAAACTGAAGTATTTCTTGGGAATTGAAGTTGCTAGATCCACACGGGGTATTTTCATCTCTCAGAGAAAATATGTCCTCGATCTGCTGGAACAATCCGATATGAGTGGGTGTAGACCTGCTGAAACTCCTATGAAGGTCAACCACAGCCTTGGAAGGGATGACGGAGATCCCATTGAAGATGTCACCAGTTACCAACGTCTTGTCGGACGGTTAATATATCTATCCCATACTCGCCCTGACATAGTTTATGTTGTGGGGGTAGCCAATATATGCATTCCCCAAAGGCGAGACATCTCGATGCGGCTCATAGGATTTTGAGGTACTTGAAGACTACACCAGGCAGAGGAATCCTTTTCACTCCTAATACTGATTTGAAAATCGAGGTGTATACTGACGCAGATTGGGCAGAGTCTATAGAAGACAGACGCTCTACATCTGGTATTGTTCTTTCGTTGGCGGTAACTTGGTTACTTGGAGAAGTAAAAAACAATCAGTCGTCTCAAGGTCTAGTGCAGAGGCCGAATTTAGAGCGATGGCACATGACATATGTGAGGGATTGTGGTTACGTTCTCTATTGCGTGATTTAGGACTTCATGAGGGCAGTCCTATCCGTATGTACTGTGACAACAAAGTTGCAATCAGTATCGCCAACAACCATGTTCAGCATGACCGCACCAAACATATTGAAGTGGACAGACACGTCATCAAGGAGAACATTGAGAAAAAGATCCTCTGTATTCCTTTCGTTCCTTCAGAGGGACAATTAGCTGATATTCTTACTAAGAGTCTGGGAGTGAATGTTTTCTGTGGCTTCATCGACAAGTTGGGCATGACGAATATAACATGTCCAAGTTGAGGGGGAGTGTTAGCTTTATTATTAGCCTTTATTGTAAACCTCTTATATAAGAGGCTCTATTCACGCTTAATAATAATTAACTGTTCTATTCGTAACAAAAACACATATTGGAAAAATCAAAGTCTCAGCCCCGTGAATGTGATCTCAGGCCCAATCCTATTCCCATTAAAGTGTGCGATTATTTTCCAAGACTCTCAATACAAGGGAGAGTTTTCACAAATTACATGGCCAAAGTCCGGTAAGTGAGGAGATGTTACTAGAGGTTGCGAGGAATGTACATATAGATACCATCAAAGACATAATCCTCCTCATACTGCTCCCTACTCATAAGCAGCATCTAAGGTCCCTTTAAGTCATATGGTTGATCGGTTGATCCACATCTAGATAATCTATCTTTAGAGGAGTTACTAGTGCTTCGACACTTCATGAACATGATGATGTTATGGACCTATTTCGCGATCTCATCGAAGGTGGCGATGGAGGCATAGATACAAGGGGAGCTGAGCTCAACCCACGAAAAATGTGGGGGACAGAGAACTTTGATTAATTCATTCATAACCTCATACATGACCCAAAAGGTCTATTTATAATATTACAAAGTGACATGGGTATAAATTACCTGAAAATAAAGAGAAAAGCACGAAACGATAACATTACGGACTCGTACATTGACTCGATTAATAAAAGACATCTAACATAACACATGACGACACTAATTAACGGCATAGATGACTGATCGTGTGGGCCCATAACAGATGACTATTAAGATTTGTTCAACTTCTGTTTCTACTTCCTTCGCTCATATTGAGCCACCCACTCCTCTTCTTGCTCGTCCTCCCACTCCCACAAAATGGGTGACGTATTTAGGGGTTGGTCAAAAGATCAATATTCTTGTATAAAATATGAAACATAACTGTTAATTGACGTCCGGCTTACACTCATCATTAACCATCCACCAATACCAACAGGAAAACCAGGTAATTGCTCATTAAATAAAGAAATGAAATCAGCACAGCAACAAATCGAAACTTTGTCCTAGCAAGGAATAGTGCAAGAATTGAACTAGTCCGACTGAAAAATTAGGTTCCAGCAAGAATAACAATCTCAAAAGCTACATACTCAGTTACACCAAACTAATTTTGGAAATTGGAAAAACAGTCCCCAAGCACCTTCATTGGTGATTAAAACTGCTCCAACATAGTCACGAAATTTGGACAGCAAAGATTAACGCCAAGTAACTGAAAAAATTAAAGAAAACGTCCAAAATGAAACAAAAGCTATGATTAACAATCCACAAATCTATACACCTTCACACGAATTGTATTTCTTGGCAAAGACTTGAAATAACCAACATAACATCCAAACATAGAAAAATTGAGAGAGAGATCTAGGTCAGGGATGGGGAAGACAAACTCGTCACCATGGAAGATAAGTCAAAGACATCACTTCTCCGGATAAGAGCAACTCGCCACACATGGGGAAACACCAAACAATAAGAGCAAAGGGGAGGATAACTCTTTCTCCGTGCTATTTGTTGGATTCAGAGCTTCACGCAATCCATGATCATTATTCTCATAGGCCGTCGGCCCCATTCAACAAAGGAACAATTAAATATTGGCAAAACCCCATCCCAAAGTTTTGAATTTAATTAAATAGATTATCTATCATATTTATAACAAAAATGGAAATAAAAAGCTTTGTACTACAAAACGTTGTCAAATTCGTGTCATTCAGGGCCGTGGATGCCTGATGACACCTCCCCCGCAGCCGGGGATAAACTTTGATACTCAGCCATCCTTCAAATCACGCCTGATAGTGCTCCTTTCACTAAGAATTCCTTTTCCAAAGCTCCAAACATTTCCAAGCCAATTTGATGCTTCCGGATATGCATCAGATAGGTTTATCGATGGGTACCTTTTTATACTCCATTATTTAAAAGGGATACAGTAAGATTAGTCAATGGTTCTCACATAGACATTTCTGGGAACGTATCTATTTCATGAAATCCTACTCTTACCTAATCTTCACAATTGCAAGCTTTGAAATTTCCGCATATCTTTTCCATTATCCATACTTCATAATCATTAAATTATATTGCTACATTTTACCCTTCTCATGTTGTGTTTCAGGATCTGAATACGAACAAAGTATCCCTCTCTCGTGCCTTCACTACATCCTCTACATAGATTATCAATTGTTGGCACAAATATTTAGGGCACACCTTTGTTACTTCTATGCAACATTTGCTTCCTTTTATTTTTGTTTCTTACTTTACACTTACATTGCAATATATGTGAACATGTGAACACAAATACTGTTTTCATTTAGTGATCTTTCTTCGCCTCATTTTGTACTTATTCACATTGATGTATGGGGACAATTTCCTACACCCTCATTGTAAGTATTGTGATTGAATAAATGACAACACTCAATCAGCTAGCAGATGGCATCACAAAAATTATAGTAGGAAGTTGAATAAAGTACATTTATGGCAAGTTAGTTTTTTCAAACATTCACTCCAATTTGAGGGGGTGTTAGAAATTAAATATGTGGACTATTGGTATTCTAGCCATATCCTAATTTTATATACACAAAAATATATGTGTGTGTTAAGTAGTCGCGGAGGAGAAGTTGAATGCCCTAGAGGGCTGCCGGGATTAGAAAGAGGAAGAGGGAAAGAGGAAGGAAAATAGATAACCCCTAGGGTTCCCAAATTCAAGATACAACCAAAATACAAGGCATGGAGAGTTTATATAACGCCACCGGCCCAACTGCAATAAAGAGAAAGATACATTGGGTTTCCAAAAGATACGTGCACCTTAATAACCTTCATGCGCCGAAGTGTCATTGGCATGCCTTTCACGGCGCTGGTATACTCTCCACACTAGTGGACGTCCATCTCCCTCCTCCGCGTCCGTAACAATGTCGCTATCTGGAAAATTTGCCTTGTCCTCAAAGCAGGAATCCGGAAACTGAACACGGAAAACAGACTGGTCAACCCATGCGGCCTCCGACGGGGGCCGGCCAAGCCAATGTGTCAGGACTTCATTGATCGAGAAACCCTCTCAAATGATGGTACGTGGTGATGAGGTGAGGGAGGTAGTTTGGCAGGGTAAGCCAGAGAACCGACGAGGGTAGAGTCTCCTCGACCGAATGGTCTTCAATAACCCATTTTAACAAAGACGTGAAACAACGGGTGGATGCGGCTATCCGTGGAAGGAGGAGGTGGTACGCTTCGATGCCCACATGTGCGGCAATTTCAAATGAGCCGTAGAACTTGGCCGCGAGCTTTGAGTGGGTCCGCAGGGTCACAGAAATCTGGCGGTGCAACCGAAGCTTGACAAACAAGGTATCCCCTTCTGTAAATTGTACATATCGGTGGTGGCAGTTGGCAAGGGCAGCTATCCGGTCCTACGCGCGTTGAAGATGATGATGCAGTTGGAGAAGTATAGAGTCACGATCACGGAGTAGATCAGGTAGGGACACCACAGGGCATTCGCCTGGGAGATTGCACGTGAGGGATGGTGGTGGTCTACCATAGACCGCCTCGAATAGAGTGGTACCGGAACTGGTGTGGAAGGAGGTGTTGTAAGAGTACTCCGCCCAGGATAGCCAATCTGCCCACACCTGCTGGTGGTTGCACACAACAATGGAGATGTCTCCAAGAAATGATTCATTACTTCGGACTGCTCGTCTGTCTGGGGCTGGTAAGTTGTACTCATACAAAGCTGAGTACCCTGCATATTGAACAACGACTGCCAAAAAGATCTCAGGAATAAAGGGTCATGATCGCTCAGAATGGAGCGAGGGAACCCACGCAAATGGACCACCCCATCATTGAAGGCAGCGACGACCACTGGTGCAGTAAATGGGTGTCGGAAGGGAAGAAATCAGCGTATTTGGATAGACGATCCACGACCACTAATATGTAATCCCACGTCTTGGAGCGAGAGAGCTTAGAGATGAAATCCATGGAAATATCCTCCCAGATCTGGATTGGAATAACTAGTGGTTGGAGGAGGCCCCCAGAAAAAATGACTTCGTACTTGGCATGCTGATATGGCAGACAAGCTGCCTCAAATGTTTTGACCCTGGAAAATGTCAGGCCAATACAGAGATGTCGCGAGGCGAGAGTATGTCTGAAAGTCACCCGCGTGGCCTCCTTCCGGGGTTGAGTGAAACATCGCTAGTAGGTGTGGAATGAGCTGAGATGAAACTGAGAGCACCAAACGGTCGCAGTGGTGGAGGTGATCCCCTGCTAGACTACATGGCGGTCGAGTGATAGCATCCACAGGTAGTGCAGTAACAATCGGTCGAAGGAGTGGGTCGGCGGCAACCTCGCGCTGGATAAGAGCTGCATCATCCCAAATTTGCCGCAAAATAGCAGCTAAGCTAGCGGACTGTTGGTGCCGAGAAAGAGATTCGGTCAAGCAATTGGAGGAGCCAGAGCGGAACTCGATGAAGAAATCATAGCCCAATAGTTTGGCAACCCAAACCTGCTGCGTCCGAGTGGCAATCTTTTGATTCAGGAGATGCATTAGGCTACGATGATCCGTACGAACCGTGAAGCGTCGGCCCAGTTGGTAGGGACGCCAATGATGTACAACAAGTACTAACGTCATAAGCTCAGACTCATAAGCGGAGCGGGGGTGGATAGTGGTTGCGAACATACGGCTAAAGTAAGTAATGGGTTGTACCGCTTGCATCAACACAACGCTGACACCAATGTCTGATGCGTCAAACTACACAACGAACGGGTAGAGTCAAGACTAGGGCGGTGCTAAGGGCTCGCTTAAGTGCCAAGTGTCCACTGAAATGCGTCGGTATCTGATTTCTTCAACATGCTAAAGAGGACCTTGGCAATTTTGTCATAATCCTGAATGAACCGTTGGTAGTACCCAGTGAGACACAAAAAGCCTCGAACGTCACTGAAGGATGGACAGGACCTTGTCCTGGTCCATAGCTACTCCTTGCACGGAAATCGTGTGCCCCAAGTAGTTGATCTCAGTCCAATCGAAACTGCACTTCTTGGGGTTCACTAGAAAATCAGGCCCCTGAAGGGTGGTTAATGTCGTTTGCACATGATGGAGGTGATCTAGCCAGGAGGAGTTGTAAACTAAGATATCATCAAAGAAAACCAAGATATACCTACGCAGGGTCGACCGGAATAAATCATTCATGGTCGTTTGAAAGGTGGGCGACATTCATCAAGTCAAAAGGCATGACGATGAACTCATAGTGTTCGTGTGCGTGCGGAACGCCGTCTTAGGGATATCTTCCTCCCGCACCTGAATCTGGTGATATCCAGAGCGGAGGTCCAACTTAGAAAAATACGAGGCCTCGGTAGCTCATCTAGTAGCTCTTGTATGATCGGAATGAGATATTTGTCCAGAATGGTGACCTTGTTGAGCTCCCGGTAGTCTACGCAGAAGCGCCAACTACCGTCCTTCTTGCGGATCAAAAGAATCGGGCTTGAAAACGGACTGACACTTGGGCGGATGATCCCACGACTAACATGTCCCTAAACAAACGTCTTAATCTCGTCCTTTTGCGCGTGGTCGTATCGATAAGGGAGAACAGATACTGATGCAACGCCTGCTTGTAATGTGAAGTGGTGATCCATCAGGCGAGGCGGTGGAAGGTGGGCAGTGTCGGCAAAAACGTAGGGAAACATATCCAGAATAGCATGCAGGCCCGCATGTGTAGGGTCAGCCACCTGTTCAACCATGTATCATAAGTATGCGACAAAATCGACGTTGGTCGTTTTCTGAATAGAATGGAAGGAGACGGGACGACGCAGGAGAGTCGAGTCGCCCGCCAAAAATAGGCAGTGTCCCCGCCTGGGTAAACCGCATTGTCATGCGATCCCAGTTGAAGCTGATGTCGCCCAGGGTGCAGAGCCATGTCATTGCCACCCCAGAATAATATCCACCGCACCCAGTGCAAACAATAGAAATCGGCCAGGAGGGGGCATGGGCTCACTGCCTCATTGTAAGGGCTAACCCTGAGCAAAGACCGATAGTCGAACGACGACGACAACCCCCCCAAACAGACAGAAAAATGTGTGGCGGGGTCATTAATAATGTCAAACGATCCACTAGGCTCTACGATATAAAATTGTGGCTCGCACCATTATCAATCATGACGACCATTGGGATGCCCCGGAGTGTCCCGAGAAGCTTCATCGTCTGGGGGCCAGAAATCCCTCTGACGATAAAGAGTGGAAGGTCCAGGCGGTATAGTGCCACGACCAGGAAGATCGTCGGCATCAGCATCAGCCTCCAACGCCTTAACGTTGCCACGGGTAACCTCGGGCTCCTCCTCGCCAATGAGAATATGGAGGTCCTTCAGTGGGCAATCCTGGGTCAGTGAATAAGGTTGCTTGCAGTGGAAGCACAGACCCCTCATGCGGAGATTATAGTACTCCTGATTGGACATCCATGGGTGTACTGGGGGCCTGGGAGGGCGCGACGGTGATCCTGGGCGGCCAGGGAGGTTGTGGGCCTCCATCGGTAATGGGTGGTACGTTGTTGTGGGTCTAGTGGCTGGACGAGGCGGGGCTACCGTAGGTGGGCGGACAGTGTCCATTGGTCTGACTTGGATGTCAGCTTCAACTAAACGTGCGAGGTCCATGGCCTCAGCAATAGAAGGCGGGTGGTGTCTGCAGGCGAGCGTGTAAGTTATGGGATGTCTAACTTCACCTAGGGGGGGTGGAATAGGTAATGTCTGTTTTTTAAAACTAATTATGGAATAATAAAAGTAATAAGACAATCATAGAAAGCACCACAAACACAAAACTATAGTGGTTCCCCAAGATGGGTACGTCCGCTTTCCCCCTTCGTCTATCTAGCAGTGTGCTAGCTTCGGCAAACTCCACCAAAAACTCATATCTTCCCGATCTTACAATTCATGGTCCAAGACTCCTATCTCAGGAATACAAACTGATTCCGTACCTCAGATCCCCTTCCACAAGTTCCTACACTAAGATTCACAAAGAATCCTACAACTCAGATTTATAGCAAAACCCTACCTCAGGTTCATCCTTGAACCCTACCTCAGATCTCAAAGAGATCCTACACTCAGATTCACAAAGAATTCTACAACTCAGGTTTATAGCAAAACCCTACCTCAGGTTCACCCTTGAACCCTACCTCAGATCTCAAAGAGATCCTACAATGAAGATGAGAAAAGAGTTTTATTACAATGATTCTTAGACTCAATAAAGATAGATCTTAATAAGCTTGAGTCTTCTTTGAAGCCTTCAAATCTTCAAATGAAATTTGGCTTCCTCTTGAGTATATTTCAGATCTTGAAAAGATGGTCCTCTTCCAATAAAAAGTCTTCTTGAAAAGTGGATTGAGAGAGAGACCTTGTGGTTTTTCTTGAGAAAACTGAAATCTTAGATCTGAAATAAACTCCCCAACTTCCTTCTTGCTTGAAATCTGAGATCCAATAAAAGCTTTCTCAAAGTTAGAGCACCAGAAGATTCAGAAGAGAATGAGAGAGATGGTTGCTCCAAGGAATTGTTGGGCTTGAACTTCTTGAGATCGGCACTGTTCACGTGAAAATATGAATTCGTTCTGTGTTAAAAAGTTAGGGTTCGGCCGAGAGATACCTTGAGTAATTATATCAACTCACGTAACGGCTAAATCGTAATAAATATTGAATAATCCACTTGACATATTCGGCTGAATTGATTGGCTTAAACAGCGACGCAATAAATGTAGATTTCGAAAATTCCGCCTTCTCAACAATTTAAACCCTTCTGGACAATATTGACCAGTCTCGACGATATGATAACTGTCACGTCGACATGATCACTGTCTCGTTGATATGCATTGTTCACATCGATATGAAGTTGTTACGTCGATATAATGATCATCTAGTCGATATCCCTTGTTCACGTTGATAATGAACTGTCTAGACGATATTCAGTTTGTCTCGTCGATATGCATTGCCGAGGATATAGACTAAGTCTTTTTCTAGACGACAGAATGAGAAAAATTGCTGAGCTTCAAAACGAATAATGTATAGCTTTATCTTAACCTTGTCTCGTCGACACAGTGAGTGTTCTAGTCGACATTTAGCTTGTACTCAGAGCATCAAGTCAACATAACCTTTATCTATTGAGCTTCTCGACGATATCAGCATAGTGAAATATGCTAAGATATGTATATCCCAGTGCTTGTCTAAATAACTTCTAGTCGATATGAAGCTTGTCGGCACCTGGTCTCGACGACAAACTCTCTTTGTCTGAGTATTGTTTAGCTGATATTTTACTTAGAGTAGATTTGATCTTCCTTAAATATTTCCTTTGTAATTTGACCAAGCTTATGATTAAGTATAGATGAGTAATATTAATGAGTTTAGCACCTAAAACATCAACACAAGATATTCATCAAATACAAAGTGAGTTTATCCTTGACTTGAGGACATATTCAAATTAGGAACATTGTGGACAAAGTTCCCAATAGGGCGTGTATATGCGGTAGCAGGTCATGCATGAAAAAACTGAGACAGTGGTCGGGAGGTAGACCCGATACATGTGTGGCTAAGGCAATAAATTCGTTGATGTAGTATTATGGAACACGTTTGGCGGACGCCACAGAGACGCTCCACTACAGATACTGAGTAACGTACATCTGATGAGTATATTTCATGTAGTGCTTTTTAACACCTAATTAGTTCTTGTTTGCATTGTTTAGCTCCTGAATTTTTAGATTTTCATATCAAATCACTAACATTTTTTCAAAGTCCACATAGGAGCATTCTTGAGCTAATTAGGTCATTCTTCATGCATATCATGTTTGGGAGAGATTGTCTCTCCTCCTCATCATTTATATTGTATGTCCTTATATTATGTTTAGTAGATGTTATTATGATGTGTGGAAGTCTGTGGTATCCTCGAGGAGTCCATAGCGCAATTTTAGAACTTTGTTGTGAACCACACGACCGTGCGAGTTATATTCTACACAATTGTGTAGCATCACGGCTGAAATTCATTGAAATCCAAAACTCTGAAATCACTCGTACAATTTGGTCTCGCACGATTGTGCGTGTTCATTCCAAACGACTGGTTTGCATTTAAACATTTCACACGACCGTGTGGATTTGTTTGCGCATGACCGTGCGTGTATATTTGTTGCCGATTCCTGAGGAAACCAAAACTCTATACACGCTTGTGTGTTTAGTGCTCGCACGATTATGCGAAGCTATTTGCTCACGACCTATATCTGGCTGCTATGGTCCTCATTTCGCGCCCAGCTTTTCACTTCTTCACGCCCGATCAGACGCCCGATCGTGCGCCCGATTGTGCGTGACCAAAATTGCTAACGCCCCTATAAATACCCATTTTGACAAAATTTTTTAGGTCCCTCTGGGATTAGCTCTTTCCTTCAGTTCATTTCGCCCCTTCAAGGAAGGAGTCATCCCCTAAGCTTCCACATCATCTAAGAACTTCAAAGAAGAAGATTTAACATCATTTGGAGCCGCAAAGCAAGGGAGATTGAGATTGAGACGTGGTTGTTGCAAACCAATCAAGAAGACGGGTAACAGTGAGAGGTAGTGACAACCCTCTTGGACCTCGGACGGCAACCAAGGACTGCGTGGAAGACTAGCGACCTCCCCCATATCTGAGGACAAGTCTCGAGCAAGGGTTGTATCTCCTTTTATTTCTTCCGCCTCACTAGGTTTCTAAATGTTTAGCTTTTCTTTTATTGTATTGAAGATGGATGTTGTTTGAGATTGTGAACACTTGTAATCATGTCTCTCATCTTGTTCATGATTTCTTTCGTGTTCATGATTTTGGTGCATGCCATGAAGATTGGTGATTGTGATGATGAAACGCTTGCATTTGAATACGATGTTGTGATGATGATGTCTTCTCGTGTTGACGTGAATGTGGTTTTTATGCTCTCTTAGTTTAGATTTTTCTTCCATGCAAAGTAGTTTAGGAAACCAACTTCAAACAAAGTCCCGCACTAACCTTGATAGCTAGATATTCAATTTCATTAATTCACTACTCTGTGTTCCTTGAGAGATCGATACTCGGTGGTTACTCAACATTTTAATTATTACTTCGACTGGTACACTGTCGACACCCTCCCTTCCATGGGAGTGGTGGTCGTAGAAGCGGTCAACATTGTAGCAAGAATAGGTCTTGTTGAAGGTCCGGCAAAGAGAAGTCGGGCTTGGATTTACGCAGTCAGCGGACCCAGTTGAGGGCCAACCCCTCCATGTCGATGAGAGCCGTAGCGATCTTTTGCAACTCCGGATTCTGTTGAACAAGGTTATGAATATCGGATGTCAGCGATATATTGGATTAAGTTTTTAAATGTCAATGTCGGAGACATGTCAGAGGCATTTTAAAATATCAGATTTCTATATCGCATAAATAAATATATATATATATCGCATAAATAAAAATATATATACTAAGTATACTTATATATTCTAAAAGTAAAAAAAAATTTAAAAAAAAAAGTAAACAGATATTGTGTATGCGTATCCCAATAATAAGTTAGAAGAGTATCCAAAATAAAATATTAGTAACACATTATGATTATTACTAATAAGCATCCAAAATAAATACAAATAGAAAATTTGTCAAATATATTCAATATTATACAATAATTTTTTTATACAATACTAAATTTTATAGCAAAGAAGATTTAGAAGTTAGATGTTCTTGATGTCTTCTTTTGCATAATAAAATTGTATTAAAAGTATAAAAATCATAAACTAATAATGTGTAGAATACTTTATTATTTTGTTTAATATAAACTAACAAATGTATAATGTGAAATGATTGATTGTAATAATAACACCTACGAAAGAGAACAAAATAGTAGGTCTAATCGATTTAAGCATTATATAGCGCAATACATTGAGGTAATTTAAACGTGTTTATTGCCAAGATAACTTAGAATAAAATAGCTGGCGATATTTTTAAAATTCGTGTTGGACGCTATGTCGGAAAAAATCGGGCATAACCTATTTTTCAGGAAAAACATTTGTGGTTTTGCCCTCAAAACCTACATGTCGGACATGTCAGAGGACATTTAAAACATTGCTTATGAATGTCGAAGATTTGTTCCGCACGGGCAATCAACCTCATGGGATTGGTATCGTTGAAGGAGGGAACGTTGAAGGAGCATTGTGTTTAATTGTGTGTCGCGCTGTTGTAGAATTCCAATATCATATTTTTTTGCATCAAATTCATTTATTTTTGCTTTGACTTTGCCTTTTCTTCCTGCAGTAAAAAAAATAAACTAATTAATTGTGTTATCAAGCATTATAAAAGAGAGATGGAAACGGTGAAAAAAAATTCACCTGGTTTTTCCTAATGGCTTTTATCCTCGTGGATCCTTGATAGATGATTTACTCTTCGTGTTAACAATTGAGTTGTTCTTCTCTAAACAGTAATTTGCATGCTGTAAAATTTCTTTTAATGCATCAATGACAGAGTTTCTTGAGTTTCTTGTACTTTCACACTTTTTGACACGGAAAGGCAGGTCATAAAAATAATGGCATGTATGATTTCTAAAAGCCAGGCTAGAAAAGGATTCGCAACTCTTCAAATTATCATGACGATAGATGCTTTTTTTTGCATGTATCATCCACCTTTTAAGAAGATATTGATTTGGAATACATGTAATATTCTAATGATTATAAACATTTAGTGCATGACTACATAACATCATATTACTTTCGAACTTATAACATGAACAATGTATCTCGGATATCATGATGTCCAATTATACTGTCTAATGTTTGTTCTGTTCAGTCTGATCGCACCATCTAAGGATAAAAATGCAAATATTTTTAGTAGACATGTTCTTCTTCAATGAATAAACCAAAAGCACCTTGTTTAAAATTGATGGAGTATCGAACAAATCAAGAGACGTGCTTTCATTAAACGGGAAAACGGATACAATCCGGAGCGGACTCCGGCCAAGATCTAGGAGGCTAGTTCCTCCTAAGATCCCTCTCTCAAATGAGAGTCAACCCCTAATGATCCAAAGATAATGAAACACTCTCATACCTCCTCCTTATATAGGGAGGAGGGGGCTCACATGACAAATAAACAATAAAAATAATACTTAATTAATTAATACGAATTAATTAATTAATACCAATTAATTAGACTAATTAATTATGGTGCTTTCCATATGCGCTCCCTTGACTCCTGCGAGGTGGTGTGCTCAGGCGGATGCATCGTCGTAACAATTGGCCGCTCTTGAAAATTGACCTTGTCCCCAAGGTCAAGATTAGAAAATTTGTCGGGGTCTTTAAAAATTGCAGCAGCGGGTATAGTCGAAAAGAACGACGGCGGATTGGAGGAATAAGGATGATAAAAGGAAGGGCTGAGAGGGATGGGCTTTATGGTGGGTGTAATGGTGAGTATACGGTAAAAGGAAAAAATGAGAAAGAGTGGGGGATAAAATGGTAGGCCGAGAGAAGGTTCTCGGTTGTGGTGAAGGAGGGAACCCGACAAGAGTGTTGTGGCCCTGCAGAAATCGACAAGAGCGCCAGGCGCGTGGGGGGCTCGAGGGGAAAAAGTTAGGGTAGCGTGTACATTGGGAGGTGCCAGTCTGGGGGGTGCCAGGCGGGGGCGTCATGAGCGGGGAAGACTGCAGGTACGACGACGAGGGGGGGGTCGACGACCCAGACGCACGAGTCCATGGGGTGCGTCGTCCGACAGAGGAAGGTTCGGGAGGCTGGGACTTGGATCGGTGCGACTGCAGCAAAGCTGGAGGCGCCGACGTTGGTAAGGAGCCTCGAAGACGTCCTGACGCGGCGCTGAAAGCGTCGAGCGGCTGACATCTAAGGTGTCGGGCTTGGCGTCGTTTGTTGTGGAAGGCGGAGCCACCAGTGGGGAAACCACTGGTTTTGCTCGAGTGGACAGGATGCTGTGAAGTAGGCCGAGGATGTCGTGGAGCTGGGAGGCAGTTCGATCAAAGTGGGCGTGGATGGAGCTGCTGGTACCCGACGGCTGCAAGCAGCGGGCGGAGGTCGGCAGGTCAGACCATTGATGGAGTATCGAACAAATCAAGAGAAATGCTTGCATTAAACGGGAAAATGGATACAATCCGGAGCGGACTCCGGCCCAGATCTAGGAGGTTGGTTCCTCCTAAGATCCTTCTCTCAAATGAGAGTCAAACCCTAATGATCCAAAGATAATGAAACACTCTCATACCTCCTCCTGGCTCCTTATATAGGGAGGAGGGGGCTCACATGATAATAAACAATAAAAATAATACTTAATTAATATTAATTAATTAATACGAATTAATTAATTAATACCAATTAATTACACTAATTAATTATGGTGGTTTTCATATGCGCTCCCTTGACTCCTGCGAGGTGGTGTGCTCAGGCGGATGCATCGTCGTAACAAAAATCCTCATAAATTTATCATACATTATTTGTGTATACATCTTTGAGACTTGTTTCAAAATTGGACAATTTCTTATACCAATATGGACACTTCCTTGCTTACATCTGAAATCATATTCTTGTTCTTTATCGCGGAAATTGCTAATCATGTTTTCATTTGTGTGAAACAATCAACCAGAGTGGATGTAGCTTTTGTGATCACATAACATACATTATTTAAGGACTCGCCTCTCGAAGTGGACAATATATCATGATCAAAAACCGCCTTATTGAAATTTGTATCCCACTTTTGCTTAATTTTGTAAACGTCATTTAACCACTTGTTATCTTGTAGATTGCCACGAACAATCATTTGACTTCAATGCTCTTCAAATTCTTCAGCAATATCATATTTGCTTAGACAAGTATAAAATAAAGATCACATGTTAATATTTGCATTGATGAATGAACCTTAAAGGGGCCTTTTTAGCAGCATGTCATTGACATAAGCGATGTTGACTCTTAGTCAAAACTCTCTCAATAGGAACAGTCAATGTTTGATCTTGGTCTGTATACACTATCAATAGTTGCTTACGGAAACAAATTTAAAAAAAAGTTTTCTAAATAGCCATGTAAATGACTCTATTATTTTTTCATCTATAAATGCTATAACAATAACTACATTCTGTCAATGATGATTTACTGCGGCAAAAAGAGTATACGCAAGATTATATATATTTATTTTGTAAGTAGTATTGAATGTAACTACATCACCAAAACACTAATAATCTATTTTACCTTTGTCATCTATCCATACAAAATTTGTCAACCTATTTAGATCGTTGACTCGAACATCAAAAGAGAATATGTTATCCCTAACTTGACATTCCTTAGGTAGTTCTAAGAGACTAGCGGGGTTGCCACCATCTATTTTTGGTCTTCTTCCTTTATCAATAAAATTATATGCATTTCTTTTAGTAAATCTCAAATTCTGGGATCCACCTACTTTATCAGCAAGGTAACAGTATATATCAGAGGTTCTACTTTCAGCTTCAGTCGTTGATTTTAAAATACAACCAATCTCCTTAGTGACACTCTGATGTGAGTGGAGTAGGTAATGCTCATTTTTACTAGCAAGAGTATGATTATGTTCCTCCACAAATTTGTCAATAGTCAAATATTTACTTTTTTTATCAGCATTGGAAATAATAACAGTCGGGCAATTGATTCTAGTTTCAAAACGACGAAATTTGAATTATGAATTATGAATCTGGAACAATATTCACGTGACTTAAGAATTTTTGTACCAGACCAACATAATTTGTGTTCTTTACGAATGCTAAATCCAATCATACTCATACACTGACAGTACATTTCTTAAGCTTCTTCACTTTGGGCTACTGGAAATACATGACTAGTCGTATTATTGACAGCATATAAACATGATGGAGCCATAAAAAAATATAACAGTGAAGATTACAATCTCTGTGCATATCAACAGTGATCTCCATAGAGATCAAATATGGTCTCCATGGAGATCACTAGAGATCAATGATCTCCATGGAGACCATATTGATCTTCATGGTGATCACATTTGATCTCTATAGAGATTAAAAATAAAATGATCTCTATGGAGATCTTCCTAAATTTCTAGGGAGAATAAAAAAAGCTTTACCATGAAAATCATTTATAATCTCCATGGATATCACTAGTGAGCTCCATGGAGTTCAAAAAATTTTACGATAAGCAGGAAGCCAGGAATGCTAGAGCAAAAATGATTTATAAAAAATTAAATCATATCTTGTCTTTCTCTATTTTTTTAGTTTTTCGTTACGAACACCGTACGGCTGGATGAAGAATCACTTGCAGAAGAAGTGAGTTGTGATGTTGGTATGAACAATAGCAAGGTCATTATTCGCAAAATAGAGGAGTGTGGTTTAGACCGAAGAAGAATTCTGGAAAAAAACTAATATTAAGATAAACAATCAGAGAAGTGAGCGAAGCTGAAAAAGACTTAGCGCCAAATTTCACTCAGCTACTTCGGTTTTTGTCGTATCTGTGCCACGTGTCGCGATCGGGTAGCACTCAGACATTGGTTTTGAAACGGAACCTAGATTAAAAATTTCTGATATCTAGCAAAGTAAGTGGATTGTGGAAGAGAAATTGAGAATGTTGTACAACCCCGATCTTCGCCAGGAGGTGGACATAGTTTGAGAAGCCAACAAGCGAGAGAGGTAACAAGGCGAGAGCCGTGTGGCGTTCGACGAACTCCGTTCTGCGTTCGACGAACGGCACCTTTGAATCTGTCTCAGCGGTTGGGCTGAGAGGGTCAGCCGTCTCAGCGGTTGCTTCGGTCCCGTCTCGGCGGATCTGCTGGCTCTGCGTTCGACGAACGCCAAGCTTCAGTTTGAGATCGACGAGCTCAGCTCGACGTTCGACGAAATTCATTCTGGGTTCGACGAACTCGCGTCACGTTCTCAGTTCAACGAACTTGCTTCTCAGCTCGACGAACTCAATCCCCAGCCAGTTCGGCGGAGTTTGTCTTCAGTTCAGCGAGCTCTAGTTTGAGTTCAACGTTTTTAACTCTGTGCTCAGCATATAAGTGACAAAGAAGGCGAGCCAGAGCCTCAAGGGTTGCTCGCTGGAAGGCGGGCGAGCCGGGCACTCGCCGACCGCTCGCGAGAAAGCAGACGAGCCAGATTCTTTCCAAGTTTCCTGCTCGACGAACTCAGCTCGACGTTCGACGAAATTCATTCTGCGTTCGACGAACTCGCGTCACGTTCTCAGTTCGACGAACTTGCTTCTCAGCTTGACGAACTCAATCCCCAGCCAGATCAGCAGACTCACAGGGCCGAGGGGAGCTCGCAGAAAGGCATGCGAGACCTGGCCTCGGTGGATGTCGCCAGAAGAGGCACGAGCGGAGTCTTCGCAGAGCGCTCGCCTAAGAGGGGTTTTTGTGAGCCATACTCGCAAGGCGACTCGCGGGAGCCCTCGCGAGTAGCCCTCTCGCAAGTCTTTCGCCCATAAACGAAGGAGGAAAAATTACCCCTCTGCCCCTGGAGGTCTGCCGTTAGCCTTTCCAAACAGCGGAGTTTGGCTGTTAGCAGGCCAAATTGGGGTGCGTTTAGTAAAACCAAAAGGCGGAATTCCGCTATTAACAGACCACGAACAAAAAACTATAAATAGACCTTGAAGGGCACCTTGGAAGAGGATTCCAATCTCAGTTCTCTGAGCTTTTTCCTCCCTTGGTTACTTTGGTTTAGCTCTCTAGCTCTCCAAGGTGCCCAAGTCTCAGCTTTGGCTTGGGAGGGGAAGCGCTCAACGATCTTCCGGGTTTGCGGTGGGATCTCCTCGCTGTGACTAAGGTCTAAGTCTGATTCTGAGTCCCCAGTCTGTTCCTTCCGAGGGACTAGTAAGGGCTAGCTGCCCCTCAACTTGTTGAGGGCCCGAGCTTCACAAGAGACCGAGAAATCGGTTTCAACAAATGCACTATTTAAATTTGATTTTTCACGTTCCCCAACAAGAACAATTCACGATATATTATTTTCAATTTTGTGTTTTTTTGCTGGTTTACAACAGATTTGGACTGTAACTTCATTATTATAACAAAATATAAAATCCAAAATCACTAAGGTTGCGTTCGTTTCACAGGTTTTTGGAGGAGAAAATTGATTTTAGTCCAAAAAAAACTCATAGGTTTTGTAAATGGGCCAAAACTAACTCTTTTTGTTCGTTTGCAGGAAGGTTTTGAAGCACAGCAATAAAATCTTTCAATTATTTTATTTGATTGCAGGATGAAATTCAAATGCAGAAATTGATTTAGGCAACTTGTACATCCTTCAACAATAATTAAAAAGGAAAAAAGAAACAGAGTGTGCGGGGATTCTGAAACCAAAATTGTCAACCATACAGAGTGTGCAGGGGCATAATAAAAGATTTGTTCTCCATATCCTCCTACAAAAGACCTTGGAAGGATATAGTTCTATCATGAGGCAAACACGGCTATCCAAAACAAGTAGTAGAAAAATCTCTACGATCTGCAATAGTTATATAGAAAAAAAACCTCACCCGTTTAACTCAAACAAAACCCTAACACACAAATACACGAGCCCACTCAAATAATCATCATCATTACCAAAAGAATAAGCTCGATAGACGACATCATCATTGAAATCCATCAAGAACCCAACATCTTCGATTTCGCATTCCAAAATCGAATTCCTTAGATCGAGCACAACGATTCGAAATGCATCTCAAAACCAAAAGAAAAAAGAACTGCGGAATTGCAAAACTTATTCCTGATTTGATCCTTCCACGCAGACATTTCCAAAGCGCCGGCAAATCTCCAGCTCGAAGAAGCCCAATTCCTCGGAATGGCGAAGAATGGCCCGAATCCTTGCAAGCTCCAAGAATCGAAGTAGAAGAAGAATCGAAGAAGGAGAATCGAAGAAGGAGAATCGAAGAAGAAGAAGAAGAAGAAGAAGAAACGAAGAAGAAGAAGAAGAAGAAGAAGAAGAATCGAAGAAAAGGCACCAGAGAGGAGGCACTGGAGAGGAGTGGGTTGGAGAAGGTCCTTCGACATCGTCGCCGGAGAGGAGCAAGAACGAGCGGGAGTTTCTTCTACAGCAGCTCACGCGTCAAGCTCCAAAACCGACCTTTTTAGGTCTGTTTTACCCCTTCATGTCGGTTTTGGGGAAAGGCTAATTTTTATAACCCAAAACCCATAGGTTTAGAGATAAAGCCAATTCCGTTCATAAGAAGCCCCAAACGAACGCAGGAATTGGAATTGGGATACTTCTCAGAATTCTTACGAACCGAGCGCAGCCTAATTTGTAGTCAAGAGGGTCACGCTACTGCAGGGCGAGGATAACACCACCTTCTATCATAGCTCCATGCTCACTCGACGCTGTCAAAACATGATTCGACAGCTGACTGATGATCAAGGTGAAGTTGTCTCTGATCCTGAGGTTATCCAGACTCGTTTGCTCTCTTTTTTCAGGGATCATTCGGGGTCTGAGGTTGGTGTTATGGAAGGGGAGTTGCCTCACATCGAGCATAGGCTCTCAGCTGAGGATAATGCTTGGATTTCTAGTGATGTCACCGATGATGAGATTGCGCGTTTGTTATGGACCTTCCTAAGCATAAGGCTCCTGGTGTGGATGGGTTCAATGATACATTCTATCGATGTTACTGGAGCACTATCAGTGTGGAGGTCTGCGAGGTTGTTTGTCACTTCTTCTCTATTGGGGTCATGTCGGTTGAATGGACGAAGACTGGTATTATTTTGATTCCCAAGATTACTCATCCTTCCATGCTGTGAGCATTTTCGCCCTATTAGCTTATGCAACACTTTGCATAAGATTGGTGCTCGCATTCTGGTCACTAGGTTGAAGCCTGTCATCCAGAAGTTGGTTTCTGAAGAGCAGGGTGCTTTCATCGGTGAGCGAAACATCTCAGACAATTTGTTGACTGCACAGGAGCTTCATCACTTTATGGGGATCGCTTGTAGGTCTAACGATCTTATGATGCTTAAGCTAGATTTTGAGAGGGCTTACGACAGGCTTCGGTGGAATTATGTTGAGGAGTTCTCTCCAACTTTGTCTTCTCGCCTAAATGGGTCTCATAGGTTATGGGGTGTACCACTGATCCTCGGTTCTCTATCTTGGTTAACGGTGCTCAGACTCCCTTCTTTCGGTCCTCAAGGGGGTTAAGGCAGAGATACCCCTTATCTCCCTACTTGTTCATCCTCTGCTCTGAGATGTTCAGCCACAAGTTGAAGAAAAGGGAACAGATGGGTTTTCTTGAGGGATTCTGCTACTCTCCTGGTGACAAACCTATCTCGCACCTCCTTTTCGTCGATGACAATCTGATTATTACTAAAGTTGTTTTGGTCAATGGTCTAGAGGTTAAGAATGTGATCTTCGACTTTTGCAAAATGTCTGGCAATGTGGTTAACCTTTGTAAGTCAGATATCCGGTTCAGTCGCTCTATTCTTAAATCTACCCGTAAGTCTATTAAGGAGATCCTTGAAGTTTCTCGCTCGAGTTTGGACTGGAAGTACCTCGACATTTCTCTTTCTGGAAAGAAGCTTTGCACCGCCTCCTTCGAGTTTGTGATCCAGAAGGTTGAAAGCTAATTTGCTCGCTGACGTTCCAGGGCTCTCTCCTTTGTTGGTCGCCTGGTTCTTATCAAGTATGTCTTGTGCTCTATTCCTATTTTCTATTATAGTATTATGCCAACATTTGCCTCCCTATCGGTGTGTTTCATAGGATTGAGAACCTCATCCGAACATTTACTTGGTGTGGTCGTATTGGTCAGGGGGTATCCAACTTGTTAATTGGGATCTAGTGTGCTCACCCAAAAGAATTTTGGGCTTGGGTATTCGGAATTTGGTTCTTCAAGAGGACTCCCTTCTTGCTAAAGTTGTCAGCCATATTGCCCTATGTTCGGATTCTATGTGGACTCGCCTTATTCAGAGCAAGTATCCTCTTCTTAAGGGTGACCTCTCTCGATACTCTGCATCGAGTCGCTGCTCGCATATTTGGAGGAAGATTTTCAAGCGTCTTCATCTTGTCCTTCCCAAGGTTCATTGGGTGGTTGGCGATGGGAAGGCTATTCACGCTCTTCAGCAGGCTTGGGTGATATCGTTCCCTATCTCTCACACTCCTACTCTGGTGAATATGGATACACTGGAGTCTATCACTTGGGTGGATGATCTCATTACGCCCGAAGGGGACTGGGATCGTCCAAAAATTTCATCTTTGTGTGGGGAGGAGCTTGGTCTTCAGATTTTTTTCCCTCCCCCTCTCCAAGAAGCACTTCCTCGATCGCCTTGGGTGGGGTGATGTCGGGTCAATTGTGGTGTCCCTGCGTGCGGTTTATGATTTACTCCTCAGGGACCCTGTCCATGTCCCTATTCGTGTCTCTTGAATGTAGAAGACCTCCTTACCACCGTGAATAAGATGTTTCTTGTGGAAGTTGAATTTAAACTCTCTTCCTTGTCGGAGTATTCTTCCGGGTCGTGATATTCCTATCTCCACTACCTGTCTTCGCTTTGGCCACGACTTGGAGGATGCTGATCACTTATTTATTGCACGCCCATGGGTGTAAAATTTTTGGAGTATCTCTCTTCCACTTGTTTGTAGATCTTCTTCATGGAAATCTTTCAGTCATATGTTTAATGTGCTCCGATAGTGCAACTATAAGAGGGAGTCCCAAAGTAGCTTCCTTCAAACAGTACTTCATTTTTTTACTTAGGGAGGTTTGAAAGGCTCACGATGTTTTCATCTTTGAAGGCACATTATTTCCATTTGTCGTGATGGTAGGAAGAGATGTGAATGCGGCTAAGGAACTTTTTGTGGCTAGAGGTGGAAACCTCGAGTGTCTTCTGGCGCGTTGTCCTTACTAGGGTTCTTGGAGGTGATTGATTTGTCGGCCCTCTGTAACTTCCATGCTATGGGAACCTCCACAGGATGACTGTGTTAAACTCAACTTTGATGGTGCCACGAAACGTCAGTCGGGTTGGGCCGGTGTCAGATGGGCTATCAGAGACTATCATGGTCTTGTACGATTGGATGGTGGCAGTCACTTTCGTTGTTTTTTCGTTCCTACTATTGAGCTCCATGCTACATGAGAGGGCCATTGTCAAGCGATCTTTGTTCTTGGGTTCCAGCGCATTGTTGTCCAGATTGACGCAATGACGGTTATCCAATGGATCAATGGTTCTTTTATCTGTTCTGTATCATCGAGCATGGTTACCGGGTTGTTAATAGTGTGGTGGATTGTTGTGCCAATCTGGCGATTACCAAGGGAGACTTCTCGTATGTATAGGATGATGTTGTGATATTTTATGTTATTTAGGGGCAAGGAGGTCTTTTGTTTATGTCTTTTGTTTGCTTTAGGGTTTTGTGGTTTAAGTATCCGGTTTGGCTGTGAAACGGGTATGCAAAAACATTGTGTGTTGTTTGATGTTCCTTGGTGGCTGCTACGGGATTCTCCCCTGCTTCTCCTGCCCAATCCGTTCAGGGTTCTCCCTTAGGATTGATTATCTTCTTAAGTCCATAGCTTTGTGTGAACTGTTCTTGCCAGTGGGTTGTGATCTTATTGACAGGTAACACTGTGCGGTATTCTCGACGGTAGCGAGACAGCAGTCGCATCAGGGTATCAAAGCTAAATCGGCGTTCGGGGTATGCCGGTGTCGGACGCCACTCGGTGCAAAGAGATGCAGTCCGAAATGGAGGCGCTCAAGCAAAGCCAGGAGGAATTAGCGCGGTCGATGCAAGCCATGAATGCAGAGATGCGTTCGATGTTTGTGAGTTGGAAAGGGGAACCCTCGGGCGAACACAGAGAGGGACAGTCGCCGAAAAGCAGAACCCCGGTGCCGGCTTCACCATCGGCCCACATAGCCACTCGGTTCCCAAGGTTGGAGTTCCCTCGTTTTTTGGGTGAAGATTTAACGCAGTGGATTTATAGATGCGACCAATTTTTCGAGATCGACGGCACGTCGGAGGACATGAAAGCGAAGGTCGCCTCCGTCCATTTGGAGGGGAAGGCTCTTTATTGGCACCAAGAATACATGAAGGCTCGCCTCACTCGGCAATGGCCGAACTGGGAAGAGTACAGTCAAGCCCTACATGGTCGCTTCGGATCGGTCCTCTTTAGTGACCCCATGAGCTGAAAAATTTGCGTCAACTTGGGACGGTCGAAAGTTACTTGGATGAGTTCGATCTACTCTTGCATCGGGTGCTTGTCTCGGATGAACATGTCGTCAGTCTATGTCTCGCCGGACTCCGCGACGACATTCAATATGGTGTCTGAATGTTTCGTCTGAAATCCTTACAAGAGGCTTTCTCATTGGCACGCCTCCAGGAAACAACTCTCCTATAACAATAGAAGATCCGCAACTATTCTAGAAGACCGTCGCGCTTGCATGGAGCGGACTGGTTATACCACACGACAAGCTTCAAAACTATCAGCAACTATCAGGCCAACCCACCGCGGTCCAACCCTACGGAAGGGCGCAAGTTTACCTCGTCGGAGATGGACGAGAAGAGGCGAAAGGGCTTGTGTTTTTGGTGTGATCAGCAATATACACCCAGACCTAAATGTCCCAACCGGAAGCAGGCATACGCGTTGGAAGTTGTAGTCGAAGCAGTGGATGATGCCGAATCTGAGGGAGAAGGAGGGGAGTTGTTAGAATTGGAAGAAGGGGATGAAGTTCGCCAAACACCGCAGGTGTGCATGCGCTCACGGGGATGACACATTATCAAACAATGCGGGTAACGACATCGTATCACAGCCAACCCATCAATGTATTGATCGATTCGGGCAGCACTCACAATTTCTTGGATGAATAAGCGGCTAACCGACTGCAATGTCCATTAAGTCTGATACCTTCCTTCACGGTGGCAGTGGCGAACGGGAAGACTATCACGAGCTCATACAAGGTGATTGATTTTCAATGGAAGATGCAAGGGGCGGTTTTCACTTCGGATATGTTAATTCTACCGCTGGGAGGATGTGAGGTAGTGTTGGGGGTAAAATGGTTGATCACGTTGGGGCCGGTAAATTGGGACTTTGGCAACTGGAGGATGGAATTTTCGAGGCATGGGAGGAAAATTGCGCTCCGCGGATCAAAACTGGGCAACGGACCGTGGAGTAAGGAGAAACGGCTACATGAGTTGATGGCGAAGGAAAGGAAACTTAATATGATGGCACTTTGTAGTATTCAAGAGAGTCCTACCATTACTTCGGCGGAAGAGGCCGGGGATTTCCGGTCGTGGCAGCTGCAAGGGTCTCTCTCCTCATCGGCCGAACAGCATGCATTACGGGAGTTACTGGACACAGTTTCGGACCTGTTTGTTGAACCTCGAGGGCTGCCTCCGCGGCGGGATTAAGAACACCGGATCGTGTTAAAAGATAATGGGGCGAATGTCAACTTGCGCTCGTACTGATATCCACCATTGCAGAAGTCGGAAATTGAGCGACTTATTGGCGAGATGATGAGTGTCGGGGTGATTCGATACAGTTGCAACCCATTTGCTTCACCCGTGGTATTGGTCAAGAAGAATGACGGGTAGTGGCGTTTATGTGTGGACTACCATCAATTGAACCAGAATACGGTGAAAGACAAATATCCCATACCCCTCACCGAGAACCTGATTGACGAACTACATGGCGTCGTTTATTTCTCTAAGTTGGATCTTCGCGTCGGGTACCACCAGGTGAGGATGGTCGATGAAGACATACACAAAACGGCATTCCGCACACATCAAGGGAATTACGAGTTCTTGGTTATGCCATTCGGCTTAACCAACGCGTCGTCGACCTTCCAAAGCCTCATGAACCGCATCTTCCAAGGTCAACTCCGAAAATTTATTCTAATATTTTTTGATGACATCTTAGTTTTCAGCTCCACATGGAAGGCCCACTTGGACCATCTCGCCTTCATGTTCGATATCTTACGCTCCAATCAATTGGTGCTTAAAAAGAGCAAATGCGAGTTTGGGTTACTACAAGTTCATTATTTAGGCCATGTGATATCCGGACAGGGAGTGGCCACGGAACCCTTGAAGATCCAAGCAATGCTCGAATGGCCAACCCCCACCACGCTAAAGAAAGTACACGGGTTCTTGGGTTTAACGGGCTATTACTGAAGGTTTATTCAAGGGTATGGAAACTTGGCAAAACCGCTTACGGAGCTACTCAAACACCGAAACTTTGTGTGGCCGAAGGCAGCAGAGGCAGCATTTCAATGTTTGAAGAAGGCAGTATCCAGCCCTCCTGGGCTGTGTTACAATTCCCGGACTTCCAGCTACCATTTGTGGTGGAGACCGATGCGACGGATTCCGGGGTGGGGCGGTACTATTACAAAAGGAGCGTCCAATTGCATTCTTTAGCAAGGCTCTGGGCACGAAAAACGTCGGGCTATCGACTTATGAGAAGGAGCTCTTAGCCATCGTTCTAGCGGTTTCAGAAGTGGAGGCATTATTTAGTAGTGTGTTCGTTCGTGATACACACGGACCACCAAAGTTTAAAATTTATGTTGGAACAAAAATTGGCAACTCCGGCTCAACAATGGTATCTCTCGAAATTTATGGGGTATGCCTTTAAGGTGCAATACAAGCGCGGCAAAGAGAATGCGTGTGCCGACGCCCTCTCACGGGTCCACGAGGCGTCGAACGCCTCATTATATGCTCTGGTCACATTACAATCTGATCTCTTACAGTTGATCAAGCACTCTTAGCTAGAGGATACTCACCTACAAGATCATAACCGCCAAGGAAAACACCGGGGAGGCGTACCCGAAGTACTCATGGGTGCAGGGCATACGCAAGCGAAAGGGGAAGTTAGTAGTGGGGAACAACACGACGCTCAGGAGACGGCTGCTCCAATTGTACCACGACAGCACCATGGGCGGTCATTCGGGGATTACAGCCACCTATAAATGCATGAAACGGTTGCTATATTGGAAGAACATGAAACCCGGTATTTATGAGTATATTCAACGTTGTGCGTTGTGTCAGCAATGCAAACCAGACAATCAACGGCCGATGGGGTTGTTACGAGTATGGCAGGAGATCTCCTTGGATTTTATTGAAGGCCTTCCGAAGAGTAATGGCAAGTCAACGATTTTGGTGGTGGTTGATCGGTTGAGTAAGCACGCCCACTTTATGGCATTGCACCACCCGTACACGGCGGAGACAGTGGCTCAAGTTTTCCTAGACTCGATCATTCGGCCTTCCGGCTTCCGTAGTGAGTGACCGCGACACGATGTTTCTCAGCAATTTTTGGCAGGAGCTGTTTCGGGTACTCCGGGTCCAACTCAATATGTCAACAACATATCATCCCCAATCTGATGGACAGACGGAAGTGGTGAACCACTGCGTGGAGAGCTACCTTCGTTGCATGTGTTTTGAGAAACCTAGAAGTTGGGCTAGTTGGTTGCCCCTTGCCGAGTGGTGGTACAATACCACGTACCAAAGCGCCATCCAGTTGACACCGTATGAAGTGGTTTACGGGCAAGAGCCCACAGCGTTACCTCCGTATGTAGAAGGCACAGCATTGTTGGAGTCAGTTGATTGTTCACTAGCTGCAAGAGATCGGGTGATGCAGCTGCTCAAAGCCAACCTGGCACGGGCCCAGAATCGGATGAAAGTGTTGGCCGACACTAAGCGCAAGGAGCATGTTTTCAAGGTGGGCGAGTGGGTTTGGGTGCGTTTGCAACCGTACCGCCAAATCAGCCTCCGAGGACATTGATTTCACAAGTTATCTCCAAAGTTTTTCAGCCCCTTTCTGGTGATGGAACGGGTGGGCACTGTGGCATACAAGTTAGAGCTTCCGGCGGATGCCAAAATCCATCATACATTCCACATTTCGCAGTTAAAAGCATGTAAAGGGCCCCCGGAGAGCGTTATTCATTTGTTACCGTCTGCAGTTAACGAGGAAGGGAACGTGTTAGAGGAACCTCTTGCTATCTTGGATAGACGCATCATCAACCGTGCGTGTCATGGGACGACACAATTGCTGATCCAGTGGAGCAATGGCACAACTGAGGGGGCAACATGGGAGGGTCTGTGGTCACTCCGCCAGCGGTGGCCCAATTTTGTTCCTCGAGGACAAGGAACTGGTGGTGGAGGGAGTAATGCTGTGATATTTTATGTTATCTAGGGGCAAGGAGGTCTTTTGTTTATGTCTTTTGTTTGTTTTAGGGTTTTGTGGTTTAAGTATCCGGTTTGGCTGTGAACCGGGTATGCAAAAACATTGTGTTGTTTGATGTTCCTTGGTGGCTGCTACGTGATTCTCCCCTGCTCCTCCTGCCCAATCCGTTCAGGGTTCTCCCTTAGGATTGATTATCTTCTTAAGTCCATAGCTTTGTGTGAACTGTTCTTGCCAGTGGGTTGTGATCTTATTGACAGGTAACACCGTGCGGTATTCTCGGCGGTAGTGAGCCAGCAGCCGCATCAGATGACCACCCCCCCCCCTCCTGAGATGCGTATTTTGGTGGACGTGGATCGCAATCAGTGTACTCATGATAGGGTTCACTAACTCTTAGGGTCTGTTCGGATGGACGGAAATGGCTGCTGGTTTTGGTTTTGGGAATAAATAAATCAATTTAGGTGTTCGGTTCGGCGGAATTGGCGCAGGTTTTGGTTTTCACCAAAACCACGGGTTTTAATATTATGAAGGATCGAAAAACCATCTCAAAACATAATTTTTCGCCAGTTTTTCTTCTCCGCCTGCGCCGTAGAAGGCTTGCGACTTTTTCGAGCCTTCTCCGCCAGTTCGCCAAATTCCAGGGTTGATCTGAAGCACTCCTCCGCCTCTTCTTCCTTCGCCATTTCTTCTTCCTCGACCTCTTCTTCTTCTTCGTCTCGGTCTTCGTCTTCTTCATCTCCTCTGGTTTTGTTCTTCTTTGAGCAGGAATAGGGCTCGAGCCGGAGCAGCGTACTCCTCTCGCCACGCCGATCACGCGGGGAGACTCCGCCGCCGGTGAGTTTTCTAGCTTCTTTATTCCGCCCCGTCTTCCTCTTCATCTCCCTCCTCTTCATCCTCTTTATTTCTGCAGAGATTTTGTCGCATCATCTTCATCGATCCCGCCTCGTCAAAACCCTAAACCCTAATTCCAAATCCTACAGATCAAAACCTTCCTGCAGCCGAACAGCTTTTTTGGAATTCAGGCAAAACCAAAACCTTCTGGTTTTTGGTTTTACTGAATTCCAATTCTTTAAAACCAAAACCCGCGATCCGAACGGACCCTTAGGTGTTCCTGTCTTACCAAAAAAAAGAGGGTCACTAACATCAAGAAAGGCAGCGTCCACATAGGACATGCTGATCTCCAAAGAAACGCCGCTTGTAGAACATCCGCCACTGTAGAGCACTGCAGAGCCCAATATATCCACCAGCGTCGCTAGCAATCCGCTGTGCAATGATCCACTGGAGTTCTGAAAAAATTGCAGAAAATTTGTTCAGATGGAAAGCGGGATGTTCCTAACGGGAAGAATGCGGGATTGTGTTTTTGACGAAATTACGAGAAGACGAGGAGACACGGTCATGGAGCAGATGATATGGCTGTGCTCAATGAGGTCGATATTCAAGCCATGGAGAACGAAGGAATCGTAGAAATTCGCCGGAAGTTCGCCTGCTAGGAGGGCTCCGCCGCCGCTGGTCGGCTCCAGCGAACGTTTCACGGCATCCAGTTCCATTATTTGGCAGTCAGGGACGGCGGAACCAGTTGAAGAGATTTTGACGATGAGATGCGGAAAGGCATCTAAAGGCAGGCAGCCGGCCGGCGGGGGATCGGGATCCTCTCAATCTTGCTCCAAAGAGATTTTAATTTCCTGAATCCAACGGCGTTTATTAAAGGGAATTGTTATTCGCAGATCATAAATGTCTATTCGTAGATCAACTTTTTCTTGTTTACATATTGTTATCCGCAGACCAATTTTAGACTTGAGCACTCGATATCTTTGTTCTCCTGAGCAGAGCCCGACAACGAAGAAACATCTTCGATGACCTTCTGAGCACTTCAATGTGCACGGATCGTGATTCATAAAATAAATGTGCGAATAAAGACCGATTTGAGGAAGAAAGATAATTTCTTCATCGTTCATGTGATTTCAGTTGTTTGGGAAAGAGTAAACCTAGCTATCTAAATCTTCCCAAACAAACCCTAGCTATCTAAATCTTCCCAAAAAACCGAGATCACATGAACGGTGAAGAAATCGTCTTTCTTCCTCAACTCGGTCTCTATTCGTGCATTTATTTTATGAATCACGATCTGTGCACACATTGAAGTGCTCAAAAGGTCGTCAGAGATGCTCTTCCGTTGTCGGGCCCTGCTCAGGAGAACAAAAATATCAAATGCTTAAAATCTAAAATTAGTTTGCGGATAACAATTTGTAAACTAGAAAAGTTAGTCATAGACATTTATGGTCTGCGAATAACAATTCCCTTATTAAATGAATTTAAACTTTTAAGTATATTCTTTTCCTCTCGTTATTTTAGGGAATTGTTGACCACTGATCATAAAAGGCTATCCGCACTCTAAAGAGATCTAAAATTCTCTTTTTTTTCCTACGGGCAAACCATTTGTCGCACACCCGATAGAAACCCACTCTTCTCGATACCCCTCTAATACCAACATGTCGCACCCTGACCCGGTAATCTCGATTTAACGAGGCGGGAACAGTAATGTGATTTAAGATTTTTTGCCAGTACACAAATCAAGAGCAAGACATAAACATATTTCATTGATATTTTATAATCTATAAGTACAACTTGTCACACATACATGTATTTTTTATCTTTACATTTTAACATACTACATAATATAAAGTAGTCTTCCTCACTATGCGATGTCGCTCGTATCTTTGTAGGTACAAAAAACATTTAGTAGGCATGTGAGCATCTTTGAATGCCCGCCTTTAGAAGAATAGCACGATATTTATATATGCAATTTACAGTATACAAGTAGAGTAATGTAATTAAAGCAGTTAACAAAATAAGAATATTGTTGCATACCCATAAAGGCCTTGGGGTGCAAATAGTAAAAATCCCTCGTCACGGGGTGCAAACAGTAAAATCCCCCATCATGGGGTGCAAATAGTAAAATCCCACATCATGGGGTGTAAATAGTAAAAATCCCTCATCATGGGGTGCAAACAGTAAAATCCCCCATCATGGGGTGCAAATAGTAAAATCCCACATCATGGGGTGTAAATAGTAAAGATCCCTCATCATGGGGTGCAAACAGTAAAATCCCCCATCATGGGGTGCAAATAGTAAAATCCCACATCATGGGGTGTAAATAGTAAAAATCCCTCATCATGGGGTGCAAACAGTAAAATCCCCCATCATGGGGTGCAAATAGTAAAATCCTCCACCATGGGGGTGTAAATAGTAAAATCCTTCAATACGGTCTGCATATAGCAAATAATATGGTTATGGTGTGCGGATAACCATATCCGTCATATGAATACATATCACCACAAAACTATATAAACTGGTGTGCGCATAGCCATATTCATGATAAGTATGCGTATAACACATAAATTGGTTATGGTGTGCGGGTAGCCGCATAACCACCCTAACCACCCATTTAATTACGAAAGTGCCACCCTCAAAAACTATAAATAGAACCTCAAGGCTTCTCTTTTTCCATTCTCATCTCTCCCGGAGAAATCCTCCTACGGATTTTCTCTCTCCTCCTTCCTTGCGCGCTCAAAAGCGCGCCTCCTCCTTGCGCGCTCACAAGCGCGCCTCCTCCTTGCGCGCTCACAAGAGCGCCTCCTCCTTGCGCGCTCACAAGCGCGCCTCCTCTTTGCGCGCTCACAAGCGCGCCTCCTTCTTGTGCGCTCACAAGTGCGCCTTCATGCGCTCCGCTCAAAGCGCGCCCCCGTGCGCTCCGCTGCAAGCGCGCCCCCGTGCGCTCTGCTCCAAGCGCGCCCCCGTGCGCTCCTCCTCCAAGCGCGCCCCCGTGCGCTCCGCTCCAAGCGCGCCCCCGTGCGCTCCGCTCCAAGCGCGCCCCCGTGCGCTCCGCTCCAAGCGCGCCTCCGTGCGCTCCGCTCCAAGCGCGCCTCCGTGTGCTCAAGAATAAGCACGCCTCCGTGCGCTCAAGAATAAATGCACCAGCCACGGTCAAGATCAGCACTCCAAATTCCTCTCGCGCAGCAGGAGACAAGCCGCAGAGACAAAGACACACAGAGCGCATTGATCCAACTTTCGAGCAGCAGTCAAAGCCTCCAGAGCGCTTAGAGCGCAACATTCCCCTCTGCAGCAGGCGGAAGACTTAGCTCCGTGAGCGGTGGTCTGTCACCCTCCGGACACCTCTCTCTCTTTCTCTACAATTATAACGAGAGGCGGCCTGTCGCCCTCGAGTTCTTCAAAAAAGCTCTGTACAACCAACAAATAGTGGAAGTTTTGGTCGGCACAGGCCGGCCGCGTGGTTTTTCACCCAGTTGACGGGTTTTCCACGTTAAAAAAATTGCCTTGTCAGCTTTCCCTTTTCTGTGACTGTTTGCACGCTCGAACGCTCCCGGGCTAAGACGGTTCAATTTAGTCCGATCTACCGGAGCCTTGAGTGGACCGCAACAGTTTGGCGCCGTCTGTGGGAAACGGAGTTCCCCCAAAGCTTGAAGAAGAATCTGAAGACAGTACCCACTGCACAATGGTACTCGTGACTAGAGATCATGGCAGGAAAAGCCATCTGCACAAGTGAAGAATCAATCCACGGGGGCCATGCTGATCTAGCTCCCCTTCATTCGCTTATCAGCAAACCCGAAGGAGAGCTCTCCAGTACAAATGTCCAAGATCGCGGGGCCCATCCTAACGGAGGACCTGAAGCACAGTATCACCGCAACTGCCCTGAAGCGGCAAGTCATGAGCCTGCAGATGGAAGGCTCACGCATGAAGAAGTTCATAATTTTTGAAGGGCACCAATTCGGCCAGTAGGAGATCAGCTAGCAGCCTGCCATGAAGGACTGGTGGGCAACCCTTAATACGGATATCCCTGGAGAAAGGCTTGTATAAGATAATCATTGTCCGCGCTGCCAAAGCTACGTATTCACAGCTCCAAAATGAGAGGACGTCTATCTATCTTAACAGCAACTGCCTCCGGGCAGCGCGCTCACGTCAACCTCTCACTGCCGTTGATCGAAGGTCTGTCCTTCTCCCCGCAGTAGGTTGGCGCGTCTGCAGGGCCAGCCCCCCCTCACGCTCACGGTTCGAAGCGTTTGCCCTTCACCACTACTATCAACGACATCCCCCAGGACGGTAACGCGAACCTCCCACTACTCGGCTCGAATCGCTCGCCATTCGCCTACGTAGTAGGTTCCAACACCATATGGGTCTCGTCCTCTACTATCAACGACATCCCCCAGGTCGGTAACGCGAACATCCCACTACCCGGCTCGAATCACCCGCCATTCGCCCACGTAGTAGGTTCCAGCACCACCTGGGTCTCGTCCTCCAACCGTCAACATCAAAGAAGCAACACATAGTTAACCGCGCAAAACGCCGGTTCCAACACCACAAAAGCTCTACTATCACAAGCCGGTGCTCAAAGCTAGAACAGAGTGTTCAGATCGTCCGACAACGGACTCTGACCTCTCCCAGAACAGAGTGTTCAGATCATCCGACAAAGGACTCTGACCTCTCCCAGAACAGAGTGTTCAGATCGTCCGACAACGGAATCTGACCTCTCCCAGAACAGAGTGTTCAGATCATCCGACAAAGGACTCTGACCTCTCCCAGAATAGAGTGTTCAGATCGTCCGACAACGGACTCTGACCTCTCCCAGAACAGAGTGTTCAGATCGTCCGACAACGGACTCTGACCTCTCCCAGAACAGAGTGTTCAGATCGTCCGACAACGGACTCTGACCTCTCCCAGAACAGAGTGTTCAGATCGTCCGACAACGGACTCTGACCTCTCCCAGAACAGAGTGTTCAGATCCTCCGACAACGGACTCTGACCTCTCCCAGAACAGAGTGTTCAGATCATCTGACAAAGGACTCTGACCTCTCCCAGAACAGAGTGTTCAGATCGTCCGACAACAGACTCTGACCTCTCCCAGAACAGAGTGTTCAGATCGTCCGACAACGGACTCTGACCTCTCCCAGAACAGAGTGTTCAGATCGTCCGACAACGGACTCTGACCTCTCCCAGAACAGAGTGTTCAGATCATCCGACAAAGGACTCTGACCTCTCCCAGAACAGAGTGTTCAGATCGTCCGACAACGGACTCTGACCTCTCCCAGAACAGAGTGTTCAGATCGTCCGACAACGGACTCTGACCTCTCCCAGAACAGAGTGTTCAGATCGTCCGACAACGGACTCTGACCTCTCCCAGAATAGAGTGTTCAGATCGTCCGACAACGGACTCTGACCTCTCCCAGAACAGAGTGTTCAGATCGTCCGACAACGAACTCTGACCTCTCCCAGAACAGAGTGTTCAGATCGTCCGGCAACGGACTCTGACCTCTCCCAGAACAGAGTGTTCAGATCGTCCGACAAAGGACTATGACCTCTCCCAAAACATAGTGTTCAGATCGTCCGACAATGGACTCTGACCTCTCCCAGAACAGTGCGTTCAGATCGTCCGACAAAGGACTCTGACCTCTCCCAGAACAGAGTGTTCAGATCGTCCGACAATGGACTCTGACCTCTCCCAGAACATAGTGTTCAGATCGTCCGACAATGGACTCTGACCTCTCCCAGAACAGAGTGTTCAGATCGTTCGACAACGGACTCTGACCTCTCCCAGAACAGAGTGTTCAGATCGTCCGACAACAGACTCTGACCTCTCCCAGAACAGAGTGTTCAGATCGTCCGCCAACGGACTCTGACCTCTCCCAGAACAGAGTGCCCAGACCATCCCACAAGGGACTCTGGCCTCTCCCAGAACAAAGTGCTTGTATATGTCATACAGAAACAAAATAACCGCACACTCATCCTTCGGCAGCAGATCCTACCCAGGGCGCCGCGAAGAGAACAATGGATAAAGCCGCCGCAGGAAAATCAAAACCTCCGAACTCCTCACAGCGAGATTCGGACTCCGGAGGTTTGGGGGGCTTATGTTGCATACCCATAAAGGCCTTGGGGTGCAAATAGTAAAAATCCCTCATCACGGGGTGCAAACAGTAAAATCCCCCATCATGGGGTGCAAATAGTAAAATCCCACATCATGGGGTGTAAATAGTAAAAATCCCTCATCATGGGGTGCAAACAGTAAAATCCCCCATCATGGGGTGCAAATAGTAAAATACCACATCATGGGGTGTAAATAGTAAAAATCCCTCATCATGGGGTGCAAACAGTAAAATCCCCCATCATGGGGTGCAAATAGTAAAATCCCACATCATGGGGTGTAAATAGTAAAAATCCCTCATCATGGGGTGCAAACAGTAAAATCCCCCATCATGGGGTGCAAATAGTAAAATCCTCCAACATGGGGGTGTAAATAGTAAAATCCTTCAATACGGTCTGCATATAACAAATAATATGGTTATGGTGTGCGGATAACCATATCCGTCATATGAATACATATCACCACAAAACTATACAAACTGGTGTGCGCATAGCCATATTCATGATAAGTATGCGTATAACACATAAATTGGTTATGGTGTGCGGGTAGCCGCATAACCACCATAACCCCCTAACCACCTATTTAATTACGAAAGTGCCACCCTCAAAAACTATAAATAGAACCTCAAGGCTTCTCTTTTTCCATTCTCTTCTCTCCCAGAGAAATCCTCCTACGGATTTTCTCTCTCCTCCTTCCTTGCGCGCTCAAAAGCGCGCCTCCTCCTTGCGCGCTCACAAGCGCGCCTCCTCCTTGCGCGCTCACAAGCGCGCCTCCTCCTTGCGCGCTCACAAGCGCGCCTCCTCCTTGCGCGCTCACAAGCGCGCCTCCTTCTTGTGCGCTCACAAGTGCGCCTTCGTGCGCTCCGCTCAAAGCGCGCCCCCGTGCGCTCCGCTCCAAGCGCGCCCCCGTGCGCTCCGCTCCAAGCGCGCCCCCGTGCGCTCCGCTCCAAGCGCGCCCCCGTGCGCTCCGCTCCAAGCGCGCCCCCGTGCGCTCCGCTCCAAGCGCGCCCCCGTGCGCTCCGCTCCAAGCGCGCCCCCGTGCGCTCCGCTCCAAGCGTGCCTCCGTGCGCTCAAGAATAAGCACGCCTCCGTGCGCTCAAGAACAAATGCACCAGCCACGGTCAAGATCAGCACTCCAAATTCCTCTCGCGCAGCAGGAGACAAGCCGCAGAGACAAAGACACACAGAGCGCATTGATCCAACTTTCGAGCAGCAGTCAAAGCCTCCAGAGCACTTAGAGCGCAACATTCCCCTCTGCAGCAGGCGGAAGACTTAGCTCCGTGAGCGGTGGTCTGTCACCCTCCGGACACCTCTCTCTCTCTACAATTATAATGAGAGGCGGCCTGTCGCCCTCGAGTTCTTCAAAAAAGCTCTGTACAACCAACAAATAGTGGAAGTTTTGGTCGGCACAGGCCGGCCGCGTGGTTTTTCACCCAGTTGACGGGTTTTCCACGTTAAAAAATTGCCTTGTCAGCTTTCCCTTTTCTGTGACTGTTTGCACGCTCGAACGCTCCCGGGCTAAGACGGTTCAATTTAGTCCGATCTACCGGAGCCTTGAGTGGACCGCAACAAATATCAACATATACTTCATTGTCTTTTTTCCAAATATAATTTTCTTATAAAAAAATAGCTCATTTATTAGTTAGCATTTAGTGTACGTCAGTTGGCCTAACAATAACCGAAGGCTCTCCACCCTTTTTGGCTCCATTGGGACCCAAAATTTAATGCAGATAGTGAATCTGTTCAACAGGGGTTTAGTTCACACAATATGTGTCCAGAACTAGACCACAAAACAATCATTCGGGAGCGCTACTCCCTCCTCTTTATATGTCCGCGGATAAGACCAAACGTAGTCTTTATAGAGCATTATCTCACTATATCCCCTCGAGTCAAATACTGACTAACATACTAGTGCACATCACCACACAATATTATAATTGTACAACCCTCATTCTCCGAGGGTAGGCCCATTCAAAGCCACGTAGACTGAAGTCAAGGTCAAAAGGTTAGCACAGAAGCCGGCAGTTCAAGACACAAGGCAACTCAGCCAGCAGGAGCAAGAGGCGAGCTGGGCGAGCAAGGGGCGAGTATGGCGAGCAAGAGGCGAGCAGGAGGCGAGCTTGGCGAGCAGGAGGCGAGCTTGGGCGAGCAGGAAGCGAGCTTGGGCGAGCAGGAAGCGAGCTTGGCGAGCAGGAGGCGAGCTTGGGCGAGCAGAGCCAAGTATGGGCGAGTATGGCCAGGTAACTACCCCCCCCCCCCGGATTTGTCTATAAATAGACCCCCAGGGGTACAAGAAAGAGGACTTTTTGGACGAGGTTAACCCCCTCAGGCGAGATACTCGTCAGGTCCCTGCCTTCCTTGTACCAAGCTCGGCCGTTTTTGGTTTTGGAGGGGAAGACTCCCTTGAGCTTCCGGGTACGTGGTGGGACCTCCCTGCCGCAGCACCTGGGGTCCTGTTTGTTGCTCTTCTAGCTTCTTCGTCGTTGCCAGCCAAGTCATATAGTTGAGCTGCTGGGCGAGTAGCCTCCGGCTGCATCGGTCCGAATCTTGAGGTCAGGATTTTCCTGGCGTCAACACTTTGGTGCGGTGAGCGTGGATCGTAGTCGTTGGAAGAAAGTCTAGTAGGAAGGCGAGATGGTAGAAATTGGCGACCAAGAGGAAGTTGTTGGCAACTCGCGAATATGGCGAATTCTCGCAAGTAAGGCGACCTCCTTCCTTCCTCGCCGATAGGCGAGTTCCAGATGGCGACATCCTAAAGGCGAGTTCTAGATGAAGACATCGTCAGGCGAGTTCCATACTCGCCCATAGGCGAGTTCTTGCAGGCGAGATCCAGAGATAAGTTCAGACCAGCGGCTTTAATCGGAAGAGAGGCGAGTTTCCTGGGTAGTGGCGAGATCCTTCCTTACTCGCCCTCCTTACTCGCCCATAGGCGAGCTTCCTTGTTACTCGGCATAGGCGACTTCATGCAGGCGACTAACATCAAATTTGGCGAGATCCTTCCTTAGTCGCCCATAGGCAAGTTCATGCAGGCGACTTTTTTCAGGCGGGCGAGCTTCTTCAATACTCGCCATAGGCGAGCTTCTTCAATCCTCGGCCATTGGCGAGATCCTTCCTTACTCGCCCATAGGCGAGATCTCTACTCGCGAGGGTGAGTTCTCTACTCGCCATAGGGGTGCCTATTTCAAGAGTGGCGAGTTCCTGAAGGCCGATTTCAGGGCCAGGCGAGTATGGAAAATAAAAAATTTCCAGGGGCGCTGCACCCGACCCCGCAAGGGGCGCTGCCCCCTTGACCCCCGTCCGCTGACCGGGCAGCGGAACCCCCGAACCCTCTGCGTAGGGGGTCTTATGTCAAAAGGGACACACCTCCCCCCCCTCAGTTTCCTCCTTCAATGTCAGTGATTTCCATACATCTATATGCTTACGGGTGCTTTGGTAAAGCCCGTGAGTGCTTTTGTCTGACTAACAAACAGGATGATTCATGACGAGTTTGCCACCAAGGGAAAGCACATAAGCTACTCGCGAGGTCTCCAAGTTGATGCTCGACGAGTTCCTAGTCGCGATGGTCTTCTTCAACAACCTACTCGCGAGGTCTCCAAGTTGATGTTCGGCGAGCTCCTACTCACGATGATCTTCATCAAGGGCTTACATTCCACGAGGATGCTGACTCGTGACGTCTTCAAGGTGGTGTTCCGCGAGCTTCTACTCGCGATGATTTTCATGAAGGACTTATGTTCCAATAGAACGCTTACTCGTGACGTCTTCAAGCTTGGTATTCCGCAATCTCCATACTCCCGATGATCTCCTTCCGTCGGCTATGATCCATGAGGGGTCTTACTCATAAGGTGTTCCAGTTGGTATCCCCGAAGCTATGTTCTTACTCGTATAGCCTTCGAGTTGATATCCCTCACCTCCCTAAAACATGGGAGATTGTGAGTCTTTTTGGCTCTTTCAGCAAAGCGTTTTCAAAAGAAAGAAGGAAAGCAGGTAAAGCCGACCTCCGCGTCAGGTTGGGAAACGGGCCTCCGACTTGATTCTCGTAAGATTCAGAACGGATGATGGGACGGTGCCTCGGTAGTGCGTTCACCTAAGACCAAGCCTCTGCATTGACTGTCGAGATCAGCTCCCCCCTTGCATGTTGGTCGCGGTTCCCTCCGACTGCACCTCTCATCCGACTGGAGAGATTTTCAGGAAGAAGTCGTGACGCCGACCTCCTAGCTCGACGATAGGACGATCGACTTAACCGATCAGGGGACCCTTGAATAAAGGTGTTGTGTACCCTCGAGGGCTAAGAGCCCATAACAAAGCGATTTGTTTCTAATTATTTCCTCCAAATTGTGTGAGTTAATGTGCTTAAGTGTGCTTAACTCCCCGTTTAATTGTTGAGCAACAGGAAACAAGTTAGGTCGGCATTCAGCATCCAAGTAGGATGGAGGCCTCGGGATGGTGTGTTCCTTTGGAACCTTCCCGACTGTCAGTCCCTACTTGACGTCATCCTTCAGCAACACCCAAGTGGGCTGGAGACCTCGGTATGGTGTGTTCCTTTGGAACCTCCCCGACTGTCAGAAGTCCCCTTCATGGTGTGTTCTATGATATGAAGAACTGCTCAGAAGTACCTAAATGCTCAACAGGGAGATCACTTGTCATCGAGAAGCTCGAATTGAACTAAGAGGGATCTTTCATCGTTCAAGAGGCATTCAAGACTGGCAGAGACCGCCTGTAGAATCATGAAGGGGAATCGCTTGGGAATACCTAGAGCGGCAATGACCTGAAAAGGTTCTATCCCTGAGCGGGAAGGTTTATTCTCCCACTCCTTGTGTTAATTCCATTTAAATAAAAATTCCTCGCCCCCTGAAACATGGGCCGCGAGAATTGTTTTTCTCTTCTGGCAAGAGCTTTTCGAGGTAGGTAAAACTGATCTCCACGACAGGTTGGGAAACGAGCCTCCGACTTGATTCTCGTAAAACCCAGAACGGATGATGGGACGGTGCCTCGGTAGTGCGTTCTCCTAATACCAAGCCTCTGCACTGACGGTCGAGATCAGCTCCCCCCTTGTACGTTGGTCGAGTAACCCTCCGACCGCATCTCTCATCCGATTGGAGAGATTATCAGGAGAAAGTCTGGACGCCGACCTCCCAACTCGTCGAAGTGATGATCGATCTACTTGACTGAGGGACCCTTATATAAAGGTGTCATTTGACCTCTTGCGGCAAAGCCCAATATCTCTTGTCGTTTATTCCAATCATATGAGTTGGTGCGGTTAATCTCGTCTGATTGTTGAGTGACAGTATGAAGACTCTTCCGCAACCTGGCGACCGATTGGGGGACAGGCCTCCAACTCGACTCTTGTAAAAACCCAAGTCGGGTGGTAGGATAGCGCCTCGGGAGAGAGTCCTCCTAAAACCAAGCCTCTGCATTGACGGTCGAGATCAGCTCCCCCTTGCAAGTTGGCCGAGTTACCCCCCGACTGCACTTCCCATCCGACTGGAGAAGTTATCAGAGGAGAGTCCGGACGCCAACCCCCAACTTGACGAAGAGATGATCGATTTGACCAACCAGCATTATCCACCTCCAGTTGAGCTCGGCTCCTGCGAGGTGTCGACCTTCTATCCACCTCTAGTTGAGCTCGGCTCCTAGAAGGTGTCGACCTTGTATCCGCCTCCAGTTGAGCTCGGCTCCTGCGAGGTGTCGACCTTCTATCCGCCTCTAGTTGAGCTCGGCTCCTAGAAGGAGTCGACCTTGTATCCGCCTCTAGTTGAGCTCGGCTCCTAGAAGGTGTCGACCTTATATCCGACTCCAGTTGAGCTCGGCTCCTGCAAGGTGTCGACCTTCTCTCCACCACTAGTTGAGCTCGGCTCCTAGAAGGTGCGACCTTGTATCCGCCTCTAGTTGAGCTCGGCTCCTGCGAGGTGTCAACCTTCTATCCACCTCTAGTTGAGCTCGACTCCTAGAAGGTGTCGACCTCATATCCGCCTCCAGTTGAGCTCGGCTCCTGCGAGGTGTCGACCTTCTATCCACCTCTAGTTGAGCTCGGATCCTAGAAGGTGTCGACCTTGTATCCGCCTCTAGTTGAGCTCGGCTCCTAGAAGGTGTCGACCTTGTTTCCGCCTCTAGTTGAGCTCGGCTCCTAGAGGGTGTCGAATCTTCTCCACCTCCAGTTGAGCTCGCTCGTCTAGCGAATGGCCTGGAGGGTGTCGACTCTTCTCCACCTCCAGTTGAGCTCGCTCGTCTAGCGAATGGCCTGGAGGGTGTCGACTCTTCTCCATCTCCAGTTGAGCTCGCTCGTCTAGCGAATGGCCTAGAGGGTGTCGACTCTTCTCCATCTCCAGTTGAGCTCGCTCGTCTAGCGAATGGCCTGGAGGGTGTCGAATCTTCTATCCACCTCTAGTTGAGCTCGGCTCCTAGAAGGTGTCGACCTTGTATCCGCCTCCAGTTGAGCTCGGCTCCTGCGAGGTGTCGACCTTCTATCCACCTCTAAGTTGAGCTCGGCTCCTAGAAGGTGTCGACCTTGTATCCGCTTCCAGTTGAGCTCGGCTCCTGCGATGTGTCGACCTTATATCCGCCTCCAGTTGAGCTCGGATCCTGCGAGGTGTCGACCTTCTATCCACCTCTAGTTGAGCTCGGCTCCTAGAAGGTGCCGACCTCATATCCGCCTCCAGTTGAGCTCGACTCCTAGAAGGTGTCGACCTTGTATCCGTCTCTAGTTGAGCTCGGCTCCTAGAAGGTGTCGACCTTATAACCGCCTCCAGTTGAGCTCGGCTCCTGCGAGGTGTCGACCTTCTCTCCACCTCTAGTTGAGCTCGGCTCCTAGAAGGTGTCGACCTTGTATCCGCCTCTAGTTGAGCTCGGCTCCTAGAAGGTGTCGACCTTATATCCGCCTCCAGTTGAGCTCGGCTCCTACGAGGTGTCGACCTTCTCTCCACCTCTAGTTGAGCTCGGCTCCTAGAAGGTGTCGACCTTGTATCCGCCTCTAGCTGAGCTCGGCTCCTGCGAGGTGTCGACCTTCTATCCACCTATAGTTGAGCTCGACTCCTAGAAGGTGTCGACCTCATATCCGCCTCCAGTTGAGCTCGGCTCCTGCGAGGTGTCGACCTTCTATCCGCCTCTAGTTGAGCTCGGCTCCTAGAAGGTGTCGACCTTGTATCCGCCTCTAGTTGAGCTCGACTCCTAGAAGGTGTCGACCTTGTTTCCGCCTCTAGTTGAGCTCGGCTCCTAGAGGGTGTCGAATCTTCTCCACCTCGAGTTGAGCTCGCTCGTCTAGCGAATGGCCTGGAGGGTGTCGACTCTTCTCCACCTCCAGTTGAGCTCGCTCGTCTAGCGAATGGCCTGGAGGGTGTCGACTCTTCTCCATCTCCAGTTGAGCTCGCTCGTCTAGCGAATGGCCTGGAGGGTGTCGACTCTTCTCCATATCCAGTTGAGCTCGCTCGTCTAGCGAATGGCCTGGAGGGTGTCGAATCTTCTATCCACCTCTAGTTGAGATCGGCTCCTAGAAGGTGTCGACTTTGTATCCGCCTCCAGTTGAGCTCGGCTCCTGCGAGGTGTCGACCTTCTATCCACCTCTAAGTTGAGCTCGGCTCCTAGAAGGTGTCGACCTTGTATCCGCTTCCAGTTGAGCTCGGCTCCTGCGAGGTGTCGACCTTCTATCCGCCTCCAGTTGAGCTCGGCTCCTGCGAGGTGTCGACCTTCTATACACCTCTAGCTGAGCTCGGCTCCTAGAAGGTGTCGACCTCATATACGCCTCCAGTTCAGCTCGGCTCCTAGAAGGTGTCGACCTTGTATCCGCCTCTAGTTGAGCTCAGCTCCTAGAAGGTGTCAACCTTATATCCGCCTCCAGTTGAGCTCGGCTCCTGCGAGGTGTCGACCTTCTCTCCACCTCTAGTTGAGCTCGGCTCCTAGAAGGTGTTGACCTTGTATCCGCCTCTAGTTGAGCTCGGCTCCTGCGAGGTGTCGACCTTCTATTCACCTCTAGTTGAGCTCGACTCCTAGAAGGTGTCGACCTCATATCCGCCTCCAGTTGAGCTCGGCTCCTGCGAGGTGTCGACCTTCTATCCACCTCTAAGTTGAGCTCGAGTCATAGAAGGTGTCGACCTTGTATCCGCTTCCAGTTGAGCTCGGCTCCTGCGAGGTGTCGGCCTTATATCCTCCTCCAGTTGAGCTCGGCTCCTGCGAGGTGTCGACCTTCTATCCACCTCTAGTTGAGCTCGGCTCCTAGAAGGTGTCGACCTCATATTCGCCTCCAGTTGAGCTCGGCTCCTGCGAGGTGTCGACCTTCTATCCACCTCTAAGTTGAGCTCGGCTCCTAGAAGGTGTCGACCTTGTATCCGCTTCCAGTTGAGCTCGGCTCCTGCGAGGTGTCGACCTTATATCCTCCTCCAGTTGAGCTCGGCTCCTAGAAGGTGTCGACCTTCTATCCACCTCTAGTTGAGCTCGGCTCCTAGAAGGTGTCGACCTCATATCCGCCTCCAGTTGAGCTCGGCTCCTGCGAGGTGTCGACCTTCTATCCACCTCTAGTTGAGCTCGGCTCCTAGAAGGTGTCGACCTCACATCCGCCTCTAGTTGAGCTCGGCTCCTAGAAGGTGTCGACCTTGTATCCGCTTCCAGTTGAACTCGGCTCCTGCGAGGTGTCGACCTTCTCTCCACCTCTAGTTGGGCTCGGCTCCTAGAAGGTGTCGGCCTCATATTCGCCTCTAGTTGAGCTCGGCTCCTAGAAGGTGTCGACCTTGTATCCGCTTCCAGTTGAGCTCGGCTCCTGTGAAGTGTCGACCTTCTCTCCACCTCTAGTTGGGCTCGACTCCTAGAAGGTGTCGACCTCATATCCGCCTCTAGTTGAGCTCGGCTCCTAGAAGGTGTCGACCTCATATCCGCCTCCAGTTGAGCTCGGCTCCTGCGAGGTGTCGACCTTCTATCCACCTCTAAGTTGAGCTCGTCTCCTAGAAGGTGTCGACCTTGTATCCGCTTCCAGTTGAGCTCGGCTCATGCGAGGTGTCGACCTTATATCCGCCTCCAGTTGAGCTCGGCTCCTGCGAGGTGTCGACCTTCTATCCACCTCTAGATGAGCTCGGCTCCTAGAAGGTGTCGACCTCATATCTGCCTCCAGTTGAGCTCGGCTCCTGCGAGGTGTCGACCTTCTATCCACCTCTAGTTGAGCTCGGCTCCTAGAAGGTGTCGACCTCATATCCGCCTCTAGTTGAGCTCGGCTCCTAGAAGGTGTCGACCTTGTATCTGCTTCCAATTGAGCTCGGCTCCTGCGAGGTGTCGACATTCTCTCCACCTTTAGTTGGCTTCGGCTCCTAGAAGGTGTCGACCTCATATCCGCTTCTAGTTGAGCTCGGCTCCTAGAAGGTGTCGACCTTGTAAACGCCTCTAGTTGAGCTCGGCTCCTAGAAGGTGTCGACCTCATATCCGCCTCTAGTTGAGCTCGACTCCTAGAAGGTGTAACATCCCCCAGACAGCTAGACCCCCCAGGTGAATCTGTCTTGACAAAGTCATGACAAGGCCTTGGTAGTGTAGAAATCCCTTTAGCTTAGGCAAGATTAGGGTTGAAAGTGCATTGGACTGCAAATAGCAATTTCCAGTGACCAAGCTTAGGGTTGGACTTTAGGGCCTCAACTTGACCATTTGACCCCACCATAGTATCCCTAACCCATTAGGGATCCCCTTAGGGCACCAAGGGCCCATTGGGGTCAACCGAAGAGGCCAAATTGACCAAAGTCAACCCTAACCCTAAATTGGTCAAAGTAGCCTAATTAGAGTCAATTGACCTCCACCATGCCAAATTGACCACTCCTCTAGGTCTAAAATATCATAAGAAACCTAGTAGACCTAAAAGCCCCTTCATGGGACCCCCAGTGGTGCAAATTGACCAAAATGCCCTTTTAGGTCAAAATGGCAATTCTTCACTAAGTGCCCTAATTGACCACCACCTTATTAAATTGACCCTACCCATAGTGTTATAATATCATAGGGGGCCCAGTGGAACAAAAAGCCCCATGACTGGGTCAACCCTAGGGCTCAATCTGACCAAAGTCAACTTAGCCTGTTTTGGTCAAATCAGCTTAAATTGGGTCAACTAAGGCTCATGTGACCAAATTGACCCCATCAGTAGTTTCTAAATTTAATTTGGAGTCCAATGGACCCAAAAGCCCCATCCTGGGGTCCCCCAATTGGTCAATTTGACCAAAAGTCAAACTTGCCCAAATTAGGTCAAATCTCTTAAACCTAGCCCAATCCCTTTGGGCTAGCCCAAATTGAGTGGTCAACCAGCTCAAGTGACTGATAATTAACCCATAAGAGAGGGAAAAATTGGCCATGGTGACTAGGAGAGAGAAAATGGGGGTTTAACCCATTTTTGGAGGAGAGAGAAAGAGAGAGGAAGGTGGCCATTCATGGCCAAAGGAGACCAAGGGCCACCCTTTCCTCTCCCAATTGATTGGTGCATCTCCTCTCTTCAGTTTGGAGTAGATAGACAGTCAGGCAAGGCCATAGGGGGGCTGAATTTCGTGGGTTTTCATGGTAGCCGAAAATGTGTTTGATGGCCATTAATGGTGGCAATCAAGGAGAGACCCTTCCTCTCCTCAAATTGCTCCATTTAAAAGCTTCACCAGGCAGAGAGGAGTGTTTTCCCCCACTTACCTGAAGGTTTCGGGCAACTTGATGTGGAGGATGCAGAACTCGCAAACATGGTGGCCGGCCATGGAGGTTCACCCAATCGGCAAGGCTTCAAGCCCCAATACAGGTCCACTTCTTCACCCCTCCTTCAATGGATAGATCCTCTTTATTCTTATTTCAAAACCAACTGAGATTGGAGGTGTTTCCAATCGGTTTTTACCTTGATCTTAACCGAAAAACGTAACATCCGGGGGGGCCAACTCCGGCCACCCCCGGCCACACCGACACCGACAATCGGAAGCTGGATGTCGGGTGGTGCTTTTGGCGGCGGCGATTCGCCGGAGATGGCGCCGTCTCGCCGGAATTGGCCCCGCAAAACCGCCCAGGCGCGGCTATTTTTAGTCGTAGGCTAATCGGAGAAGACGATGTCTACACCGTCGGATCAGCGCGATAATGATTTAATAAATATATTATTTATTATTAATATTCTTATTAATAGGGTTTTTATATGCTGAATCTAATTTTAAATATAGTAATTACTTAGAGGGATCTACAGAAAAAGTGCCCAACATGAAAGTTGTAGGCCTTGACCCCTAGGATCATACAAAATTAAGTTCACCCAATTTGGAGTCTTGGTTTGACCTCAGCACCCATTTAGTGCAAGGTTTGACTGAAATTTGAATGGATGCTCACACTTAACCACTAGTCCAAATGACTTGAAAATTGGACTAGGAGTGAGTCATGCCTAGGACTACATCATATCCAAAAATGAGAACTTTTGGAGAACTTTTTCCTAAAGTTTTTGTAAAAATTTAATAATCCTTGCATAAATTATTTGGAGGGTCAAATGACCTCCAAACTCCACCAAATTTTGGTGGGGTGCTCTTAGGGTCATGATAACCCCCTGGTTAAAATTTGACCTCATTTGGAGGTGTTTTGGTTAGGATTTTACTCAGCCCTAGTTTGGCCTATAAAGGGCTATTTAGGGTAAATCACCCCCTTGGTATTTTGAGTGGTCAAATCACCTCAACAGAGGCTGATATTTTGGCCACTGACCTTTTAGGGCATAACACACCCTCCAATGGAGTTTGGGGTGGTTTGGTGTAGGGTAGCCCTAGAACCCCTAGGGTAGGTCCCTTGGTGGGGATTTTTAGGGTTGTGAAGGACATATGAGTGTTTGTCCTTGAAGAGGAGTGTAATAAACTCCTCTGAGTTCTACGAGTGTTATAACACCCTCTCAAGAAGTTTGGGTGGATTTGAGGAAGTATGGACCATAATTTTAGGATAAACCTAAGGGGTGCAATTAGAGGTCATTGAAGCAAGAGGGGTCAAACCTTAATGGTTTGATCTAAAATTTTGGAGAGCAGGTCATAGTAACCAGAGAAGCCACCCCTATGAAATTGGTGGGATTTGGATTTGCCAACCCTAGGTAATAAATCCTTGGGTAGATTTGTAAATATTTAGGTTTTTGGGATTTAGGAAGAAATAATACTTAGTGATTAACCATATTCTGTCACCAACTTAGTATTGATGTTATTAATCCATGGAGATTCTATTAGAACCATTTGAAAACTTTTGGAGGTCAAAATTGTAAATATTCATATTGTTGACAATTTTTGGGATGATTGATTTTAGGGTGTTAGTTTTCTGTAATCTCATGAAACTTTGCTGGATGTCATTTCATACCATTATGAACCCTCGGTAATTTTCTCATAATTTTGGGATTGATATATTTGGTACTTCTAGTTCAATTTGGAATTAATTGCAAATATGTCCTTTGTGGAAATTACAATTGTAACCTCTATGTAATATGGTCAAATTTTGTAGGGCTGAATATTTTAGTATGAATCACCTTTGTACAAATTTGCATAAGGTTTGGAGTTCATATGAGGATACCTCCTTTGGAAATCATTGAAAATTAATGGGTTTTGGAATTTTTGATAATAGTAAACCTTGCTTGAATTTCCTACAAATTCATATCTACTGATTATTAGGTACCCTTGAGTTATTTAAAAAGTTGGGTAGGCATTGGAAGTCAGGAAAGTGCACTTGTAGTTCAAACCTTAGGAAGTCGTATTTTTGAAAAATGGTTTTAAATATTAATAATGTTGGAAAAATTATGAAACTCTGGAAGTGATCTTAAATAAGTGTTATGGACCCCCAGTAAAAATATTGGGTCATAGAGTTGATTATTTAATGTACCTCCCTTCATGAGCATCAAAACATTAAGGATGGTCTGCGTTTAGCAATTTGACAATTTTGGGGTTATGGGTCAAATTTGGTTATATTGATTGGAGATGTGAGAGTTTAATGGTGATCATATGACTATGTTAGGATCCCTGGAGTTGATTAGGGTTTGATGAGTCCTAGGGTGGTGGGGTGCCACCCTTGGGGTAGGTCGTCCTGGGATTGACGAAAGATCGTCTTTTCCCTTTAGTGTCTTTAAGCACTTAGGTTTAATTCAGGTAAAAGTATTAAGGGGGTTTTCTTATGGGTAGATACCAATAATACTAAGTGTCTTGGAAAAGGGAACTTTGGGGTGTCATCCCATCGTAGTTCCTAGTACCGTAGCGAGCCCTTATAGGGTAACCCTCGGGAAGTCCAAGACTAACCCTAACTCATAGGAGTAAGACATTGTACAAGATTAACTAATAACACACTCATCCACACCCTGTGGTTTCAGGAGTTTAGTTGGTTTGGTGCTACGAGCAGTAGGCTCGGTGGTGGTGAGAGCGGATTGCTAAGTCCGGTGAGCTTGTGACTCAGTAGTGTTTGATGGCGGGCAGGTTAGCCCGGGGAGCTTATGGCTCGGAGGTGGGAAGTAGAACATGTTGCATGTGCATTGAAGGTGGTGGGTCTTCGGTATTGGACGATCGTTCACACCGACGTCAATACGTTGACTCGGCAAGTGTGGTATTTACGCTTAGCCTTGAAAGTCTGGCGGTCCAGTCAGCAAGAGTACGCAGACGCTCCGCGGGTTTTGCGGAGGCGTACGATAGGTCTAGGTTAGGTAGTGTGAATACCAACCTAGAGGTGGGCGAGGCCCAACCCACCGCTTCCGTTTGCCACTACGGGAGTATCCTGGGAGTCTAGCTCGCTCCAAAAAGGAGGAACTAAAGGTCTATGCGCATAGAGTCGTAGTGAGTGAGTTGCACTTGTATGAACATAGCATAACAGCATACTTTGCATGTCATAGCATAAACATTGCATTCAACCTACCCCTAACGTATAAGTCGGTTATGGGACTTCTTATACGGTAGGCCCTGCTAAACGACCCCTTGGTCTATAGGTTTGTATGAGCATTCCTATAAATCAATGGTTACATTTATGTTGCTTTACTTACCATTATATATACTGCTTACTGTTCTTTATATGCACTTTACTATGCTTACTTACTGCTTCATATATGTATACACCTGTGTAGTTGTAGATCAGTCGCCACCTGCTTTTGTTTTTACCCCTTGAATGTCCTCCGCTTCCTCCTCCCCATATGGTGCCTAGGAGTCATTGGGGGAGGGTGGGGAATTGGCCGAGTCTAGTTTGACTGACGGTCGGTGGACCATATCATTTTAGGGGTTCGAGGAGACGCAGGAAAATCAGAGAAATAGGTGCAGCAGGATCCGACAGGGTGGGCCCCACGACCATGCTACCATTGTCACCAGCCGGGACACACTCGAGTCAGATGCCCCATGATGGGTAGAACCCCTCCAGCACAGCGACCAGGAGGCCGAAGGCGAAGACGTAGACGTGGATTGCGATGCAGCGACCGCAGGCCAAAAGAGAAGAAGCATCCAGTGTTGCAGCACCAGTGGAGTACAGAGTCTGCAGGGATGGCTCAGACTAGTCTGGGTACTCCGGTTTCAGTGTCGGTGACGATTAGCTTTAGTTTTACCTAGGAGTTAGCTTCCGCGAGTGATCTTGTAGTGAGGAGATGATTGTAACCCTTGCTATCTTTTATTCAGTTATTAGTTGTGGACATTTACCTTTATGGTTTATAATTCATGTGATTCTGTGGGCTTGTCTTCTCTTTTATGAACTTTTCTTGTGATCGATTTTGGCCGGCAGAATCGGCGTTTTGTAGTGGCGACCTTCCCGAGCGAAGGTGTCACCGCAAAGCAGTGGTTCTGGGCCTAAGACCCGGATGTTTGAAAAGAAAAAAATGGGGTCTTACAAGTGGTATCAGAGCAAACCTCGATCCGAAGAAAAGAAGTTCACAAACCCCGGGCCACCCCGCGCAAGCTTAGTTTGAGGACAAACTAGCAGCGGAAGCAGTGGTGTGCCCGTATGGGAATCACATCAAAAAAGTCCACTTTTAACTGAATCTTCTTAGTCAATTTCCCTTACGTGTGTCGAGTTTTCTTTTGTAGCCTGCGGCGAACCCTGCCCCCAGCAAGGAATACCTCAGGCTGCAAAGAACTCTTTAGATAGTCCTTTAGTCAATGAGTCAGACTCAACCCCACTAGGACACGTGACTTACTAGGATAATTTATACCATGACTAGTCTGAAATAGACCGTATGTATAACTATTGGTGAAGGTACGAGGATACTCAAAAGAGGCTAGAGAAAGGAAGACTGACACCTAAGTAGAATGGTATGAGACTCATAGACTCAATCCTCGTATATGTGTCATGATTACATTAAGACAACCACCGCGACAAACACCGAGGGTCGGATAAGAATTGAAGCTCAGAAGGGACCCGTTTGGGATTGGGTGACATATTTACCTTGATAAGGTTGTAGTAGAGGATGCCTAGAAGAGTCTAAGGTGTGGAGTATACCAAGGAGCCTCAAGATAGAACCCCAAGTTTAAGGATTTGTGCCCTAAGAATTGTTTGCATACTTGGGACGAATATAACTTGGTGATATTGAAGATACTCAACCCAAAATAGATAGTGGCTTATCTTTTGTTTATTGGGGGCTTGTCCTTTGTTTATTGGGGCGTACCTTTTGTTTATTGGGCAAATTATTGACGGACTTGGATTTTCCCTTAGACTTAAGTTAGAAATTTTTGTGTCATGAACATTATGATTTTGAAGTCGATTTTACTCAATGTTACTTGAAAGAAGATGAGACGGTGTAACAGTTTGTTTGGAATGATGATCGGTATGAGTACCAGGACAATGGATAGACATCATTGATCGAACACCAACTTGACCTTAGTTGAAACATTAGAAATGTAAAGTTGCTAGGTCTGGTTACTTAGGGATGCAGATACCCTTCTGAAAATGGGGAACCGAAATTAGGTCGAGCAAGCTCTAATTATAATTGGAAGTCCTTGTGGTTTGGGGCATTCAGAAGTGATCAACTCATGTCTTGTTAAAAATCATGCCCTGTCATGGTAGAAAATTTTAACTACAATAGTAATGCTTAAACCTTGGAAGCCTTGATGATGAATAACCAGAGATCTTAGTCGATGACTTGTTGGATTTGGAATATAGTGTTTGATTTCACTATGGTAAGAATGATCTAAGTTTATCTTGCTTTGGACCATTTGAAAGTGATCAAGACTAGCACAAGTTGAAGTGAAAGAAATTTGGTGAAATAAACGTGATGATATTCCTTGATGAATCGAATTGTGAAAAACCCTAAGGTATCAAAATTTTGCCCTTATGAATCAAACTGCACGTAGAAAATGATCGGGAGTCATCTTACTATTATGATTGGCTAGCGTATACTCATAAAGGTTCACAAGTGCACCCCCATTAATATTTAAGGATGATTTGGACGCTAGACGATTTGATTAGTTCCATCAATAGTAAGAACTAGAAAAGTTGTAGATTAGAGATGATTGATTATTCGGACGTACCTGAAAGAGCAAGAATGTGAATGTGGGGAGAAAACTTTAGAGGCATAAGAGTCTGCCCAGGTTAGAGTGGAAGTTCGAGGATAGATCGACCAAGGTAGCTAGGTCACCCCAGACAGGATAGATGATACGACGGTGCGAGTCTTGCGGCACAAGAAGATTCCAGAGATTAAGACATGTGGTAAAATTAGGGTCAGGAGGAGCACAACTTGGAACCACTAGAGCTGGTGTGGCATAGATAGTCGGAGCTCTTCGAGCCAGGAATAACTTTGATTCTTAAGGGATGTTACGTTCAGTCACTCGCGGTGAAAACCCCGCAAGCCTAACCTGAATTTCGAGGACGAAATTATTTTTTTTGTTTATTGGGATTTGTAACATCCCCCAGACAGCTAGACCCCCCAGGTGAATCTGTCTTGACAAAGTCATGACAAGGCCTTGGTAGTGTAGAAATCCCTTTAGCTTAGGCAAGATTAGGGTTGAAAGTGCCTTGGACTGCAAATAGCAATTTCTAGTGACCAAGCTTAGGGTTGGACTTTAGGGCCTCAACTTGACCATTTGACCCCAACATAGTATCCCTAACCCATTAGGGGTCCCCTTAGGGCACCAAGGGCCCATTGGAGTCAACTTAGCCAGGAAAGTGCACTTGTAGTTCAAACCTTAGGAAGTCGTATTTTGGAAAAAACGGTTTTAAATATTAATAATGTTGGAAAAATTATGAAACTCTGGAAGTGATCTTAAATAAGTGTCATGGACCCCCAGTAAAAATATTGGGTCATAGAGTTGATTATTTAATGTACCTCCCTTCATGTGCATCAAAACATTAAGGATGGTCTGCGTTTAGCAATTTGACAATTTTGGGGTTATGGGTCAAATTTGGTTATATTGATTGGAGATGTGAGAGTTTAATGGTGATCATATGACTATGTTAGGATCCCTGGAGTTGATTAGGGTTTGATGAGTCCTAGGGTGGTGGGGTGCCACCCTTGGGGTAGGTCGTCCTGGGATTGACGAAAGATCGTCTTTTCCCTTTAGTGTCTTTAAGCACTTAGGTTTAATTCAGGTAAAAGTATTAAGGGGGTTTTCTTATGGGTAGATACCAATAATATTAAGTGTCTTGGAAAAGGGAACTTTGGGGTGTCATCCCATCGTAGTTCCTAGTACCGTAGCGAGCCCTTATAGGGTAACCCTCGGGAAGTCCAAGACTAACCCTAACTCATAGGAGTAAGACATTGTACAAGATTAACTAATAACACACTCATCCACACCCTGTGGTTTCAGGAGTTTAGTTGGTTTGGTGCTACGAGCAGTAGGCTCGGCGGTGGTGAGAGCGGATTGCTAAGTCCGGTGAGCTTGTAACTCAGTAGTGTTTGATGGCGGGCAGGTTAGCCCGGGGAGCTTATGGCTCGGAGGTGGGAAGTAGAACATGTTGCATGTGCATTGAAGGTGGTGGGTCTTCGGTATTGGACGATCATTCACACCGACGTCAATACGTTGACTCGGCAAGTGTGGTATTTACACTTAGCCTTGAAAGTCTGGCGGTCCAGTCAGCAAGAGTACGCAGACGCTCCGCGGGTTTTGCGGAGGCGTACGATAGGTCTAGGTTAGGTAGTGTGAATACCAACCTAGAGGTGGGCGAGGCCCAACCCACCGCTTCCGTTTGCCACTACGGGAGTATCCTAGGAGTCTAGCTCGCTCCAAAAAGGGGGAACTAAAGGTCTATGCGCATAGAGTCGTAGTGAGTGAGTTGCACTTGTATGAACATAGCATAACAGCATACTTTGCATGTCATAGCATAAACATTGCATTCAACCTACCCCTAACGTATAAGTCGGTTATGGGACTTCTTATACGGTAGGCCCTGCTAAACGACCCCTTGGTCTATAGGTTTGTATGAGCATTCCTATAAATCAATGGTTACTTTTATGTTGCTTTACTTACCATTATATATACTGCTTACTGTTCTTTATATGCACTTTATTATGCTTACTTACTGCTTCATATATGTATACACCTGTGTAGTTGTAGATCCGCCGCCACCTGCTTTTGTTTTTACCCCTTGAATGTCCTCCGCTTCCTCCTCCCCATACGGTGCCTAGGAGGCATTGGGGGAGGGGTGGGGAATTGGCTGAGTCTAGTTTGACTGACGGTCGGTGGACCATATCATTTTAGGGGTTCGAGGAGACGCAGCAAAATCAGAGAAACATGTGCAGCAGGATCCGACAGGGTGGGCCCCACGGCCATGCTACCATTGTCACCAGCCAGGACACACTCGAGTCAGATGCCCCATGATGGGTAGAACCCCTCCAGCACAGCGACCAGGAGGCCGAAGGCGAAGACGTAGACGTGGATTGCGATGCAGCGACCGCAGGCCAAAAGAGAAGAAGCATCCAGTGTTGCAGCACCAGTGGAGTACAGAGTCTGCAGGGATGGCTCAGACTAGTCTGGGTACTCCGGTTTCAGTGTCGGTGACGATTAGCTTTAGTTTTACCTAGGAGTTAGCTTCCGCGAGTGATCTTGTAGTGAGGAGATGATTGTAACCCTTGCTATCTTTTATTCAGTTATTAGCTGTGGACATTTACCTTTATGGTTTATAATTCATGTGATTCTGTGGACTTGTCTTCTCTTTTATGAACTTTTCTTGTGATCGAGTTTGGCCGGCAAAATCGGCGTTTTGTAGTGGCGACCTTCCCGAGCGAAGGTGTCACCGCAAAGCGGCGGTTCTGGGCCTAAGACCCGGATGTTTGAAAAGAAAAAAAAATGGGGTCTTACAGAAGGTGTCGACCTTGTATCCGCTTCCAGTTGAGCTCGGCTCCTGCGAGGTGTCGACCTTCTTTCCACCTCTAGTTGGGCTCGGCTCCTAGAAGGTGTCGACCTCATATCCGCCTCTAGTTGAGCTCGGCTCCTAGAAGGTGTCGACCTTGTATCTGCCTCTAATTTAAGCTCGGCTCCTAGAAGGTTTCGACCTTGTATCTGCCTCTAAGTTGAGCTAGGCTCCTAGAAGGTGTCGACCTTGTATCCGCCTCCAGTTGAGCTCAGCTCCTGCGAGGTGTCGACCTTATATCTGCCTCCAGTTGAGCTCGGTTCCTGCGAGGTGTCGACCTTCTATCCACCTCTAGTTGAGCTCGGCTCCTAGAAGGTGTCGACCTCATATCCACCTCTAGTTGAGCTCGGCTCCTAGAAGGTGTCGACCTTGTATCCGCTTCCAGTTGAGCTCGGCTCCTAGAAGGTGTCGACCTTATTTCCGCCTCTAGTTGAGCTCGGCTCCTAGAGGGTGTCGAATCTTCTCCACCTCCAGTTGAGCTCGCTCGTCTAGAGAATGGCCTGGAGGGTGTCGACTCTTCTCCACCTCCAGTTGAGCTCGCTCGTCTAGCGAATGGCCTGGAGGGTGTCGACTCTTCTCCATCTCCAGATGAGCTCGCTCGTCTAGCGAATGGCCTGGAGGGTGTCGACTCTTCTCCATCTCCAGTTGAGCTCGCTCATCTAGCGAATGGCCTGGAGGGTGTCGAATCTTCTCCACCTCCAGTTGAGCCTCGCTCCTGGAAGATGTCGACTCTTCTCTACCTCTAGTTGAGCTCGGCTCCTAGAAGGTGTCAACTTTCTATCCGCTTCCAGTTGAGCTCGGCTCCTGTGAAGTGTCGACCTCTCTTCCGCTTGCAGTTGAGCTCGGCTCCTGTGAGGTGTTGACCTTTTCTGGAGGCGAGGAAGTCCTCAAGCTCGGCGACTGCGCGAGCAGGCGTCCGAAAAGGCTGCAGCAAGCCCAGGAGGTCGGCCATGTCAGCAGCAACTTCCTCGGCAATACTACGCGACATCTTGAAGCGAGATCAAAAAAGCCTTGCCATCAGAGACTCCTCCCACTCTATGTATAGAGCCAGGGCGACAGAAGCGAGATGCCGACTATAGACCAAATACTCGCCAGAAAGACAGCTCGTCGAATAAGTGTTGGATGATTTTTTCCGAGCAACTACGTTACTCGCAAAGAGCGGGGATTGTGTACAACCCTCATTCTCCGAGGGTAGGCCCATTCAAAGCCACGTAGGCTGAAGTCAAGGTCAAAAGGTCAGCACAGAAGTCGGTAGTCCAAGACACAAGGCAACTCAGCCAGCAGGAGCAAGACGCGAGCTGGGCGAGCAAGGGGCGAGTATGGCGAGCAGGAGGCGAGCTTGGCGAGCAGGAGGCGAGCTTGGCGAGCAGGAGGCGAGCTTGGGCGAGCAGGAAGCGAGCTTGGGCGAGCAGGAAGCGAGCTTGGCGAGCAGGAGGCGAGCTTGGGCGAGCAGAGCCAAGTATGGGCGAGTATGGTCAGGTAACTACCCCCCCCCCCCCCCCCCCCCCCCCCCTCCCCAGGATTTGTCTATAAATAGACCCCCATGGGTACAAGAAAGAGGACTTTTTGGACGAGGTTGACCCCCTCAGGCGGGATACTCGCCAGGTCCCTGCCTTCCTTGTACCAAGCTCATCCATTTTGTGTTTTGGAGGGGAAGACTCCCTTGAGCTTCCGGGTACGTGGTGAGACCTCCCTGCCGCAGCACCTGGGGTCCTGTTTGTTGCTCTTCTAGCTTCTTCGTCGTTGCCATCCAAGTCATCTCGTTGGGCTGTTGGGCGAGTAGCCTCCGGCTGCATCGGTCCGAATCTTGAGGTCAGGATTTTCCTGGCGTCAACAATAATACTTTTCATAGTAGTCGGCATATATTCCATCGGCGCGTCTTAAATTATCTTGATCTGTCACAAAATCGTCAATTATTATCTGAGTTTCAGTCTAGTCATGAAAAGACCACATTGGACTAGTTTTATAATAATATAGGTCAGACCCCACGATAATTCCAAGTGCGTATTTAATTCCATTAATATTATAATAATTTCCATAATATTGTGCATCGATGCATCTCAAATTATCAACATTGGTCGTAAAACACCCAAGATCAGTCTAGTCGTAACCACTTGACTGAAATAATAGTGGTTCGACCTGATGAAAATTGCATTTGCGTAAATAAATCATCAAATATTATATTTTTGCATGATAATTAGCATACATTTTCACATTATCAATATGCATGCAATCTAAAACTCTAAGCATCATTATCACTTAAACACAATCGACTCGAGTCTTCGTCATGCCTAGCGAGTTATCGTAATTATTTTGACAACATTTATGTATAAATATCACCCGCGAAAACTACAAAAAAATAACTAGCGTTGACATAAATACTTCAATATTTTCCACCTAACTCAGTCTTCATGCTCCCAAATGAGCTTTGAACCTTCTCTTAGCAAAGTCGACACTTCGGCGGAAATTCAGCAGCACTCCGACAGTTTAACGATAATTAAATACGCGTCGTCGGAAAAATATTATTTCAGCGCCACTTTCGCGCACCTTAGAAGGCATCGACACGAGCTGAGGCCAAAAACTGGCACTCGAGCTCCTCCTGAAGTTTCGGTTATTGAACCCCGCATACCGGTTCAACAGAGTTCGGACAAAGAGGGGGCAGCTTGTGTTACTTGACTCGCCGTCAAACACTTCAGACTTGGATATTTCGAGCCTAGATATGACCCTCACTAGTGGAGAGTGGATTGCCTACACACAGGCCCGCGCGTTGCAGCGCGGTGGTCCCGCCACACATCAGGAAATTCTACTCAGAACTTCCCCTCCCAAAACCAAAATTGAGCTCGGTACCTTGGACGACACTAGGAAGAAGCTCAAAAAGGGCGAGCTTTAGGAGGTTGGGTCTGCCTTCTCCGAGGTGCTTTGGGTCATATTTATAGGCAAAACTTCTCGAGGGTAAAAATGTCTTAATTGACCTGCGGATAGCGGCCTCCGCCTTTACCAAAACTGGTAATCCAAGACCTCGATAGTCTGCGGACAGTGGCCTCTGCCTTTCTGAGGGTGCTATTCTCAAACCCTGACAGTCTGCGGATAGCCAAAGTACCCAAAGATGGTGCCTATTGACCTAGGCGAGTACACGGGATAAAAGGGCATGTACTTGCCTCGCCCCTGATGGCGAGAGCGCCACCCTGCTAGGGGAACTGGGAGACCTAGGCTCGCCTTGCCATTTTATTGGAGAGTGCGCCCTGCTGCCCGGTCTTGCCCTCTAAACTGCGGTTTGAGCCCACTTCGAGCAGACCGCGAGCTGGGTTCACTCTCCGAACTTGTCCTCTGCACTATTGGGTGGGTTAGACCTACATATTTGGGTTCACCGGAGCGCACATTTTACTACTCACTAAATATGGGTTGCATACAATCCCCGCTCTTTGCGAGCTCGTCGGAGATCGGAAAGACACGTTCATCCCCTTTTTAGCAAGTTCCAGCCAATAAGCGAACAAGTTTGTGAGTTGGGTCACCTCCCCTCTTCTATAAATACGGGGGCCACGACGCCCTCTTCAACCATACCCTTTTTCTTCCAAGGTACTGTTTGTCGGCGCAATGTCTCAATCTGGAGATGAAGAACTCGGCGTGTCCGCCCTCCTGAATTTGCTCGGGAAGCGTACTCTGAAGCGACATCGAGGTCATGGCAAGAAAGAGGCAAAGAGGGAGAAGATTCCGCGTTCTTCTGGCGAGGTGACACCTTTTTCCCCTCCGAATGAAAATCTCTGGGAGAGTCCTCTCTACAAGCACCCGCGAGCTCGCGGGGAACTCGGTCAGTTCCATTTTTTTGAGACTTTCTTTGATGCTTTAGTCTCTTTGGAGGCTTGGTAGGCATAATAGGAGTGATGTTGCCTTGAGGGGTGGAGGCAGTTATTTTGATGTCAGCTGATGTACGGAGGCACGTGTTGGCCAGAGGTACTAGTCTGAGGTTGTTAACCTCAATGGATTGACGACCTGATGCCTCGTGTCCTAGTTAGTTGGCAGAGGAAGATTCGAACTCCAGAGTAGTATACTTCACCCCGACTTTATCTACCCTAAGTGGTCGGCTCTCCAGATTGGAAAGTTCAGCCCTACCACCCTATCCTATAGTCTAGTATTTTTCCCTATCTCAGCTATATCAACAAGGTTGATCACTCATCCGCTTGTAAATGAATGGTGTAAGACTCACTCGTCAATGAAAAAAGGATTGGTGTCATAATTTTTCACTGATCAGGTGTGAACTGATCACACTTGCTCATCCGTGTAAGAATTTGGAATTCCTCTTCCAACCTGTCCCAGAATGGTGTAAGACTCACTAGGGAGCCAACTGCCCTAGCTTTAACCCCTCAAGCCCGGCGAACCAGGTGAGTTAAACCATCCTTTCTCTCCAATGTTTTTCAGATGCGAGTGTTGACCTCGCGCCTTTGTGTGACGAAGTAGTTGGCCGATAATTATGTGGTGGTGCTCGTGTTACCAAAACGTCAGGCGGATGGTGATCGTGAAAAGGGGGGACTGAGCCTTCAAATTCCAAGGGGTCAACTTGCCCTGACATTCCTGGTAAGATTTTTTACTCCTACATCCTGCCATGAGGCGCCTCGTGATGGTGCCCTTTCTTTGATAGTTCCCCCTTATGTCGCCCTTGATGGCGAAGCCAAGCTAGGCGAGGCGACCATGGGGGCGCGTCCCTTCCTACAAATTTGGTCCCGCCCGTTGACATCCTCGCAACCTCTGCCACTGAATCACAGTTTGGTCCAGGCGAGGCGCTCAAACGTTGTACTGGGGGGAAGTCGCTATTGAAGATCCCCCCAGACTGCCCAAAATAGCCTCTCTACCACAAAGTGTTGAGAACCTTATGCTGGATCCACCTCTCCAATAAGAGGGAGGAGCGACTTCTCCAAGTAACAACTCGTCTGTACAACCCCGTGTTCGCCTGAGAGGAATAAATAGGATCGGCCTTCCACAGGAGAGAGCCTGGGGAGAGAGCGAGAACATAGCGCGATAGCAGATCAGGTGCGGCTCGGCACCCCTGGGGGCGCTTGGAAATGGCGAGGAGGATTCCGGCTCACCGTTCCGCGCGAGCGGGCCAGGCCGGCGAGTGGCACCCTCACGGGCCACTCGCGGCAAGAGCCCCGCGAGCTGATACTCGCTGAAGCACTAACGAGAGTAGAGCTGGAGAGGCCAGCGGGTGGTAGGCCTGCAAGCGGTTCGGTTCGGTTCGGTTTTATGTAAAACCGAAACCGAACCGAATAGCCTTGGTTCTTGCGCACCCAAAATCGAAACCGAACCGAATCCAATCGGTTCGGTTCGGTTCGGTTTTGTACCCATCGGTTCGGTTTTCTACATTTGATTCGAAGTTGTTTAGTATTTTTGTAGGTACATGCGTTATATCATAAAATTTTATGAGATTTTTGAACTATAAGAACAATATTTAGTGATTTAGATTAACTAGTGCACAAATTTTTTTTAGAACTATTCAAAATTCAAAATGAAAACCGAAACAAGCTGCGTCGCGCGGCCGCTCCTTGGCGAAAGGGAAATGAAATCCCTGATGGCGAAAGGGAAATGAATGGAGGTTACGGAGTTGACGGCGTAAACCCTACAGAAAAGAGAAATAGAAATATAGAATGAAATCCCGGCGTTGTAACTGTGTATAAAAATTTATTGTCTTGTACAAAATTTATTGACTCAACCAGTCAACTTGTGTACAAAAAGACAAATTAATAATGATATTTTATTTTATCCTTTTAATTCTCCATGAACGGAGCTGATAGAGTGATGGTTGTAACTGAGGGCATTTAAGAAACCATGAATAATTGTCGGGGGAAAGAAATTATGCCGGAGGAAAAAAAATAGCCCGAAAATAGCTGATGGTCGGTTCGGTTCGGTTCAACCGATTTTTCCATGGTGAAAACTGAACCGAACTGAATATGGGTCGGTTTTCAGCTACCACAAACCGAAATCGAACTGAATCGGTCGGTTCGGTTCAAAAGTCGGTTCGGTTGAATCGGTTCGGCTCGGTTCGGGCGGTTTCGGTTTTTTGCGCACAGGCCTAGCGGGTGGCACCCTCACAGGCCACTCGCGGCGAGGACCCCCGCGAGCTGATACTCGCTGAGGGGTCAGCGAGTGGCGCCCTAGCGGGCCACTCGCCCAAAAAGGGTTAGGGGTGAATTTACCCTTCTACCCCGGTGGGCTGCCAATAGCGTTTCAGAACAGCGGAGTTTGACTGTTAGCAGACCAATTTGGGGTGCGGTTAGTAAGACCAAAAGGCGGAATCCCGCTATTTGCAGACCAGTTCAGGAAATCTATAAATAAGACCCTAAGGGCACCTTTGGAGAGAGGGCTTTTAGGAGGCTTCTCTTTCCTCAGGTTATCTTTGGTTAGCATTCTCAGAGCTCTCCAAGGTGCCCGACTTCAGTTTTGGCTTGGGAGGAGAAGCGCTCTAAGATCTTCCGGGTGTGTGGTGGGACCTCCACACTGTCGCCAAGGGTCTAGGTTCTAAGTTCTCGGTCAAGTTGCTCTGAGGGATCAGTAAGCGCGAGTTGCACCCATCTTTGGGGGTCCGAACTCCTCGTTGGGCCGATTTCCAGTTCCAACATAGTCGAGCTCTAAGCTTTAGGTTAAGCTCATTGATGATTCTATTGACTTTACCAGGTGCGGACTCGGCGGACTCACAGAAGTTGTCCTCGCTGAAATCCTTGCATAGTCGCCCTCTCCTCAAATGACGACTCCTTTTAGGGAGCTACTGGAGAGTCCGCCAGTTGAATTTCCCAAGTTTAGAACTTGCTTGCTTGTTGTACTCGCGGCTCATGACTCTCTTTTGACTGTTGCGCCACCTGTAGAGATCAGGAAGGAGCTCGTCGAAATTCTGCCTCGCATTAACGCGGTGTAGAACTTTCAGACGCAGTTGGAGAGCGACGAAGGATTGTTCTTGCAAGTCCTAGATGTTGAAGAAAGGTTATACGAGTTGGAGACTCGCCAAAACAATACTGAAGATGAGCTGCATCGATTCGCGCGGGTGGCAGGGACTGTGGGCGAGGCCTCTAGGTTAGAGGAACACCTTCGACTAGGCGAGGAGCAACTTCGCCAATCTCAAAACCACTTATGCGCCATCAGGAGCATTACTTGGAGTGCTCGCCATCCTCCACGCCCGCGCCGGCGAGGTCGCGGTCCAATGCGTCGCGAGTCGAATCGATATAGTGTTGGTGCTTTATTTGTATGTTCATATGTTTTTGTACTCGTCGTTCGGTGACTCATTAGGACTTTTTGTTTCGTTTTAAGCCTTGTACTCGCTTCTTGCCGTCTTAATGAGAATTTTACTTTTTATGCAATATACTCACCTTTCTTGCGAATTCATTTCCGAATTTATTACGATGGGCGTCGACGTTGGTTCATGAGTGAGTACGCGAGTTGCCGCGCGCTGATTGCCCAGGGTCCTAGGTTATAAATAGGGGATTCCCTGAGTGAAAATTGTGCTTTCCTGCTTTCGAACCCTCTCCTTACTTCTTACCGCACTGCTACTCTGCTCGCCATGCTCCGCCATCCTGGTTCGTGAGTCAAAAGGTGATGAGGGGCGAGCCAATTGTGTGGCCAACTTTCGTGAACATAACTTCCCCAACTCGCAGACGACCACAACAGAGTTTGCAAGCTGCTAGACCAAGTTCATTCTGGAGGGGTACTCAGCGAGGCGCCCTGCATCGGGCAAGCACATCAACTCGTTCTTCCAGGATGAGCTCGACATTCCGCTGGCGCACTTCTACATGAGTCTGCCACTTCCCTTGTGGCCAGAAACCCACATGATCTTCAAATATTTTGGGTTGATCCCCGCGCAGGTCAATCCAAATGTGATCAGCATCATGATCGCCTTCATCTGTCATATGCGCGAGGAGAAAATCGAGTTTTACCTTGCAGCCTTCGGGAAGATTTTGGCGTTGAAGGCGACCCCGAAAGATGTGGCATTCTTCTCTAGTGCCTGCGTCAAAGTTTCTGAGACACTAAATAAGGTCCACCATTGGACAAACATATTTATTTTCGTGTGACGTGAGTTCGGGAACCTTCCATTTGCATTGATTCAAAAGATAAAGAGCGTGTACAAGCTGTTGGAACATGGTCTTCCGCATCTCCTAGGTTTGAGAATAACAAATCCTATGTGTATTTGATCTTGTGTGTTTAAGTGTGCAGGAAAACAAAGTCCACATGACTCAAGGATGGTTGTCCCCAAAATTGAGGCCAGAATTCCAACATGGCCACTAGCGCCGGCGGTAGCGATAGCGCCTGGCGCTAGCGATGATTAGCACGATTCCGGCAGTATTTTTAGAAGGAGCTAGCGCCCGGCGGTAGCTACTAGCGCTGGCGGTAGCATGGCGCACAAGAGGCATAGAGCAAAATGTTGCCGCAGATTGAAGATCCTGCCGCGCAAAATGTTACTTAATCAGGGATAGCGCCGACGGTAGCGGTAGCGCCGGCGGTAGCGCTTTGGCTATAAAAGGACCCCCTCTCCTCTTGTTTTCGAGACACCTATTGCATACACCTCAGAGAGAGAGTGTTAGAATTCCAGAGGCTTGTCTTGGCCGAAATTTGACGTCCCAGCGAAGCTCTGCCAACTTCTGAAGTAGGATTCCATCACGCCGAATCCAAACGAAGTCCGCTTCGACAAATGCTGATTCTACAGCGGATCTTCGCCTCCATCTTCAGAAGTTCATCTTAAGGGAAGTTTTATTATTTTATTTATCTTTCTTTGTAAACGGTAGTGAAATCGCCTCGTGTTGGCGACTAGGTCTGGGGTAGGACTTAGGGCTGAAATTCGCCTCGTGTTGGCGACTAGATCTAGGCTAGGTCTAGGGGGTGCTCGAGGCCACATCCGGGGAAGGATTGGCTAGAGCGGCTTGAGGCCGAATCCGGGAAGGAGAAGGCTAGGAACACCGGTTCGTGGGGAAGCGAGTCGGGATAGAAAACGAAAAGAGCTTTTATTATTCGCCTCCGATCTCTAGCGTCATTGAGATCAAGTTTTGTAAAACTTATTTAATATCAATAAAGCTTGTCTCTCTTTTTGTTTTACTTGACTTCTTGTTTTAATATTGCAATATTCGAAAGTTTTTCTAAATAAAATCTAAAGTTTTTGAAAACCCTTATTCACCCCCCCCCCTCTAAGGGCGTCGACCGATCCAACAAGTGGTATCAGAGCCAGGTTATTCCAAATCGGCTTAAGAACCGGGAATAATGGCGTCTCATGATCTCGCTTCTACTAGTGGGGTAAATTTTTATGAAGAAGAAAAATCTCTTAAACCACCTTTATTCGAAGGGAGAAATTATAAAGGGTGGAAATTTGTAATGGAAAAGTTTATTAAAAATTTAGATATCAACGCTTGGGATATAGCAATAACAAGACCAGCGGACGAATCAAATAAACAAGAGCGTCACCTAAATGCAAAAGCTATGCATTATATTTTTTGTGCTTTATCTCAAGATATTTTCAAATTAATATATTGTTTTTCTAATGCATACAAAGTATGGAAATTTCTTGAAGAAATGTATGACTCTCCTTCTACAGGTATGGAACAATCGCAAGAACCGGAGAATATACAAGCTTGCACAAGTCTTCAAGAATGCTCCTCTCATGACGGATCAATGGAGCACACATCAAATGGAAAAGAAGAAGAAGAAGTACTGGCTTCGGAAGAGGAGTGCCAAAAAGATGTAAAAGAAACGATATGCTCAAATTGTGCCTCTCCCAAAAGCAATGTAAGGAAATCAAATCCCATCTTTTGTACTTCTATTTCTACTTTACAATTGCTGCATATTACAAAGCGCAAAATTAAGAAATTAAAAAATGCAAATTGCAAATTGCGCTTAGAAAATTAAAATTTAAAAGCGAAAGTTAAAGTAGTATCAAAATCTGATTTATCTAGCTTTACTCATGTCACTTCAATTGAAAATACAAAACCTTGTCTTGACTGTAATGATATTAAAGAAAAATTTAAGGAACTTAAAAAAGAAATTATTTTTATAAAAGAACAAAATGAAAAATTATGTTTAGAAAATTTATCTTTGATAAATGATTGCGCTAAGTGTAAAGAATATAAAATTGAAATTAAAGAGATGGATGAAACATTTGATGAATATAGAAACAGCTATCAAGATCATATTGATTCAATTGTTTCCACTCTTAAAAATAACACAATCGCTTATAAGAAAGCTAGACATAATTTTAAGATCAAGAATGATGAATTAAAATCAAAAATCAACTTGCTTATGAAAACTGTAAATACAAATTCACAATATCAAACTATATCTAAAAACAAGTTGAATATGAATATGAACACCTTAACTAAGTTTAATAATGGGAGTAAGGAACATAAAGGATTTGTTAATCTAAATCAAAATCACCATTATTTACAAAATTATGTATCACCTAAAGTAAAATCAAATTTGCAAAAACTTCCTATGAAAAATGATTTCAAATGTCATCATTATTTTAAGTCTAAGTTTAATGAATATGGAAATTTAATGCAAAATTATAATATTAAACCTAAGTATGAGTGGAGACCCAAAATTAAAGATGAAACATTAACTCCACTTGAAATGGTCCATTCGTACTTGTCTCCCCAAAAGCCGTCTCGCTATATTTGGGTACACAAAGGAACCATCCCTCATGGTCCCCTTTGGATACCTAAAACTCTTATTCATTAGGTATCATCAATTGCATGAAGTAGAATCCTTTCAAAATAAAATATACAAAGTTCTACTTCATGATATGCTTTCATGTCTTTTAATTTTTCTTATTTTCTTATTTCTTTTGAACTATCATGTCATGGTCATCCTATATAGTATTAAAAATATGATTTTATCTCTTAAAAGCTTAATATGTTTATAAAATCAAATTGATCAAAATTCAAAATCACATCTTATTTTGATGACCTATCTATCACTCATATATTCATTGCCCATAAATCTCTTATATTATCAATATAAATAATATTCCAAATTTGTTATGAGATATTTATCTAAATGATAAAGAAAATCACAAAAGACATATTGAAAGATTAATTGTCTCAAATGCTAATACCACACGCACCACCATGATCTATTGATGTCCTTTGATAAAATTCTCTAAAAAATCATATATCATAATTCATATACAAAATCATCTAAAAACTACTATCCTTATCACATGTATATGAATTATATGATAACAATTGACATTATAATTGTTTACCATGGTTGGTGTTATGGTGTATTATGTGTATTGTGATTTATTTCAAGTTTAGACCTTAGAATCATCATGATATCAATAAGATCAAATCAAATTGAATCTTCACTTCATTTTAGGTCTATAAGTTGAAACACAATCAAACTTTGGCATAACATTAATCTCAAATTTATCATACTAACATTGTCACTTAAAGAATATTTATATCTATGTTAGGTTTTATATGTTAGGGTATATCCATGTTACTATTTGCGTGAACATTACTCTTTGTTCACCGAAACCATGCTCATTTGGCTTATTCAAACATGATATCTTGTGCTTACATTTCCTATCAGTTTCAATTTACATTATATTGTTAAATATGAGTCTTAGAAAAATGAAAATGAAAATATAAGAAAATATACATCATGCGTTGTCAAGTCATACACTAAATCGCTAATATTTCATGCAATTTGCACTATCTAAACATCTCCTAAAATTCTGATATTTCAGCATGGAACTGTTATGGGACACTTAATCAAAATCAATAATTAAAATATTCAAAATCACAAAAAATCGTTCACTATTTCCCGCGCAAGCGCTACCGCTGGCGCTAGTGTCCATGTTCAATTTTCTGTGATTTTAAAATTTTAAAAAATTTCTAAAAATATTTTAATCTATATTTTCTACTTAGTTTTGCACTTCTGTTTTTTTTTATTTTTTGAAAAATCAAATATAAAACTACAAAAACCAAATTACAAAAATATGTTTTTCCTGTTTTTGTTGTCTATTTTTATGCAAAAATCAAATACAAAAGCAAAAATTACAAAAATATGCTTGTATTTGCTAAAATCAAAATACAAAAATATAAAACACTAAAACTATCAAAAATACTGTGTGGACTTTCCTGTGATAATCAAGCATGATTTAGTCTATTATTTAGAAATTCTACAATGTTGCAATTTATCTTTTCAAACTACGTTGAACATTGTTTTTCATCATGCTTTGATATATCTATTAATATGTGCATCAATTATATTTTAAAGGTTGTGTAGAACTAAGCTTAGCATGCCTCTAAGTATGAGTAAATATTTTATGTTTGATAATGATATTTATTCACTCACCCTTTTTGGCATTGTCTACATATGTGTTAAATCTAAGAATACTTGTGTATGTTTTGTATTAGTACAATGGATTAAAATTGCACAAGTATCTTACCTACACTCCTTATTTTGCACTCTTAAAAATTAAGAAAAGTGGTTATGTTTTTTCATAAATTCTATTGATTTGCAAAACAAGTGTATTCGAAGAACTTTGTACAGAATAAAATTATAAAATAAATGACAAAGATAACTCCACCAAGCACTACTTGAACCTCCTGATAAGTCTTAATAAGCATTGTGAGGTTGAGCACCTTGGAAAGAATAGTAAAGTGTCTTGTGCAAATCAAATCTTTCTTTCAAAAATAAGAAAAACCACTTACTCTTAAGTACACCGGATCACTAGTCTCAAAATTCAAAATAAAATATGTGATCCCTCAAGCACTACTTTGCACCCTGATAAATCTTAATGAGCATTGTGTGTGCAGAGCACCTTGGTAGTTTTACTTTTTATTGGTGTGTGGAAGTAATCTTATTTGTGTTTTATTGTGCTATTACTTTACATATATTGTATTTTTTATTAAAACATTTATTTACATTACTCAAAAATACACTTATGTGCACATCATTATCTTCCATAACACTTCTTCTCATGAGTATTGGATCCTAATGCTAATTCTATATTACCTTTTATTTATGAAATGCACTAGATAACCTAGCATGTTTTCTATAATGTTTGGTATGATTTGAAATTGTGAATTGAAATAACATTGTAGTAATCTCTTTGTGATAATATTATTTCATGCTTGGTTATTTTTGTCAACCATAAAAGATTTTCATTGAAACATGATTTACATAAACATCTTTTTGAAATTAAACTCATATATCTTTTTATGGATTATTCTTGATTACAATAAGATGTTTCATGTATTTCTACAAGTCTTCCGCATCATCACCATATAACTTTTACCTTGCACTTTCATGCTTATATCAAGTCTTAAATCTCATTTTTTTCTTAAAAACAAGTGGTAGACTTGCTTGGTAGAATTTATATTGGTTGTTCTAACACGCATATCATTTTTATAGTAACAAACTCTGATTTATTTCAATATAAACATGTATGCTAAACGCTCTTCCAACAAGTGAAACATTGCTAAAAGGATGTTGTTTCTTTCTTCCAAAATGCTTCAACTCTTATCTCTATAAAGTTAGTTTTGAAACTCAAAAACATCTCCTTTTTAACTTAAAACTCTTATTTAGTATTATGGTGTTTCTTTTTTGAAATCTTCCGCAATGCTAAAACTCTGATACATTCATGAATTTCAATATAGCTAAGTAAGTTTTATTTCAAAAAAAAAAATTTCAATTATGATTCTTCCCATTAGATTTAAAAGCTTCATGTTTCAAAAAACTATTATTCGTGACTTCATATCTCACCATAGCGGGGGCGTAGGGTTGTAGACATTAGATAAACTTATCTTTAGTCATGTCTTATCCTTAACCGGGGAGGGTTCCAGTGGGGCCTTGCGAGGCACTGGGGGGAAAGAGTGCTAGGTTGAGTTTTGTCTAGTGTTTGCATATGGGACTAACACCCCAACCTACGGCATGTTTGCAGCTCCTCATGCCCATCCGTCACTTAGTACGGGGCTAGGGTGTAGACATATTGTCTGGGTAGATTGGTTATTTGGAATCCTTATTTTTATGCTTAAAACTTTTATATAAAAGGAAAATCATTACTTTTTAATGCTAAAAACTCTGATTTCCTTCTATGAAAATTTTTATAATGCTTATAACTCTGATCTATTTAAATGAAATACAATTCTAAAACTCCTTATCATTTACTTAAAAAGCTCGATCATGCCTTCTCTTCTATTTACAAATTCTTTGGTGCTTTGTTTCCCTACCCACTTTTGCTAATAACAAAGGGGGAGAACTAACATGATAAATATAAACCCGCTATCATAAACCCAACATGACAAATTCAGATGATAACTTACATATTAGGGGAGCATTCACTTAGGGGGAGCATGTATTTAGGGGGAGCAATTCTAAATGCTAAAATCAATAATTATCCTAAGTCATCACTCTCACACACACACAAGTATAGTTTCATCATGCTTATTTATTAATGCTTTGATTTATCATTAATGGATTTGTTATTATCAAAAGGGGGAGTTTGTTGGAACATGGTCTTCCGCATCTCCTAGGTTTGAGAATAACAAATCCTATGTGTATTTGATCTTGTGTGTTTAAGTGTGCAGGAAAACAAAGTCCACATGACTCAAGGATGGTTGTCCCCAAAATTGAGGCCAGAATTCCAACATGGCCACTAGCGCCGGCGGTAGCGATAGCGCCTGGCGCTAGCGATGATTAGTGCGATTCCGGCAGTGTTTTTAGAAGGAGCTAGCGCCCGGCGGTAGCTACTAGCGCTGGCGGTAGCATGGCGCACAAGAGGCATAGAGCAAAATGTTGCCGCAGATTGAAGATCCTGCCGCACAAAATGTTACTTAATCAGGGATAGCGCCGGCGGTAGCGGTAGCGTCGGCGGTAGCGCTTTGGCTATAAAAGGACCCCCTCTCCTCTTATTTTCGAGACACCTATTGCATACACCTCAGAGAGAGAGTGATAGAATTCCAGAGGCTTGTCTTGGCCGAAATTTGACGTCCCAGCGAAGCTCTGCCAACTTCTGAAGGAGGATTCCATCACGCCGAATCCAAACGAAGTCCGCTTCGACAAATGCTGATTCTACAGCGGATCTTCGCCTCCATCTTCAAAAGTTCATCTTAAGGGAAGTTTTATTATTTTATTTATCTTTTTTTGTAAACGGTAGTGAAATCACCTCGTGTTGGCGACTAGGTCTGGGGTAGGACTTAGGGCTGAAATTCGCCTCGTGTTGGCGACTAGATCTAGGCTAGGTCTAGTGGGTGCTCGAGGCCACATCCGGGGAAGGATTGGCTAGAGCGACTTGAGGCCGAATCCGGGAAGGAGAAGGCTAGGGCCACCGGTTCGTGGGGAAGCGAGTCGGGATAGAAAACAAAAAGAGCTTTTATTATTCGCCTCCGATCTCTAGCGCCATTGAGATCAAGTTTTGTAAACCTTATTTAATATCAATAAAGCTTGTCTCTCTTTTTGTTTTACTTGACTTCTTGTTTTAATATTGCAATATTCCAAAGTTTTTCTAAATAAAATCTAAAGTTTTTGAAAACCCTTATTCACCCCCCCCCCCTCTAAGGGCGCCGACCGATCCAACACAAGCCGCCTCGGGATGAGGGAGAGGCTCTCGCCCTCTATAAGCACTTACAGGGGAGGAGTTCTACTTGCAGAGGCATGTGGATCAACTCGTATTCGTCCTCCCTGGAACAGGTTGGCCTAGACGAGAACCCGACTTATTTTTTCTTCCATTCTTCTAACAGATTTGCCTCTTTCTCCTTTATTCGTTTTTGCAGGTGAGCGCCCGCTTCCAGTGCTCTTGACGTCCGCATCTTCCAAGGTACCGACCAGCAAGGTAGTTGAGCCTCGGAACGGCGAGCTGATCATTTTGGATGAAAGTGACTCGCCCTCTGTCATTTTGAAGGGTAAGAAGAAGGTTGTTTCTGTTGGATGCGCGATGTATGGGCATACGTCCTCTCTATCACTCAACACTGCACTTGGCGAGCACCCCACTCACAAAGCTCCCTCCTTATCCGGCGAGCTGTCAACCCGGCGAGTGCTTCAACTCTCGGCGAGATGATGCACCACTTCACTACTCGGGCGAGCACCTCTACTACTCTAGCGAGATGCACCCCACTACCTTCCACACCGGCGAGCACTCCCTTCAACACCGTCGAGCACTACCCCACGCGAGCACCACATTCATCTACTGCGAGCTGGGCGAACACGGCAGGCGGGACCTCCGGCGAGATCCTCCTGCGGGCTGGCAGCGGCGAAAGCTTCCACGCGAGCTGGCGACGGTCCACCGGCGAGAGCTCCTACGCGAGGTGTTCGGCTGGTTGGCTGGCGAGAGAAAATATTGGCGAGCCCACTATTGCGAGATGAGACTATTCCTGCGGGAATAAAAATCTTCTCTCTCTATAAAACCTCTCTCTCTCTCTCTCTATTTTCTGCCGGAAGAAAAACTCCTTCTATATTTTCAACACACAAAATAAACTTACAAAGGCCTATTTATAGGCAAGAAAAAAACACACACTCTCTCTGCAATAAATGCATTCCATCTCTCTCTTCCTTTTCATCTAATACAAAATACATATATATGAAAAAAACAACAAAAGTTGACCCGGTCAACAAAGTCAAAGTCCAACAAACTCCCCCTCAAACTTGGCAACACATGCCGAGTTTGCCTTAGAGCTTTGAGAACGTCTCCACCTTCAATGCCGTAGTGAAGATATTCGCGACCTGCTCTCCGGTGGGGCAATACACAACCTCAACCGTCTTCTGCTCCACCTGCTCCCTAAGAAAATGATACCGGGTCTCGATATGCTTGCTCCTCCCATGCAGCACCGGGTTCTTCGCAAGATGGATGGCAGACATGTTATCCACTAACACTGTCTTGGGCCATCCTGCACATGATGTAACTCCTCCAAAAGATTCCTCAGCCAGATAGCTTGGCAAGCACATGCCGCAGCTGCAATGTACTCTGCCTCGCATGATGATAAGACTATCGTAGCCTGCTTCTTTGAACTCCATGAGAATGTCGTCGTTCCCATATGAAACACATATCCGGAAGTGCTCTTCCGGTCATTCACATCGCCTCCATAGTCGCTATCCGAGTAGCCGACCAACTTCAACTCTCCCCCGGATGAATACTTCAACCCGTGGTCCCTTGTCCCGTTCACATATCTCAGGATACTCTTCGCCACAGTGAAGTGGTCCTGCTTGGGCTCTTCCATGTACCTCCTCACTACCCCAACCACATACATGATGTCAGGTCTGGTGAAAGTCAAATACCTTAGACTCCCAACCAAACTCTTGAACATCGTTGGGTCCACACCTTCTCTGAGTCCTTCCTTAGCTTCGTTCCGGGATCAGCGGGAGTGGAGATAGCCTTGCTACCCTCCATCCTGAACTTCTTCAAAATTTCTTCCGCATACTTCTTCTGAGATATGAAGATGCCATCTTCTCTCTGATGCACCTTAACGCCCAAGAAATAGTTGAGCTCTCCCAAGTCCGTCATCTCGAACTCTCTCTTCATCATCCTCTTGAACTCCTCGAACATAGCTGGTTTGTTCCCGGTGAATATCATGTCGTCGACGTACAAGCATAATGTAGGATATGGAACGTTCACCTAAAGGGGGGGGGGGGGGGGGGGGTTAGGTGATCTTGGTACTTTTTGGGTTATTAGTGTGAGTTATCAGAATTCAAGCAATGCACAAAATTATCACACAAATAAAACACACCAGACGACACAAGATCTATAGAGGTTCCTCACGACAGGGAGTCGTGAGTAGTCCTCTTTCCCTCTGTGCCTACCCAGCAGTGCGCTAGGCTCGGCAAACGCCGCCAAAAGCTTCAGGCCCTCAAGCCTTACAACGCGGACCCGCAAGTCCTAAAAACCTAGGCCCTCAAGCCCCTACTGCCCCCGAGCCCGTAAGCTCGACACTCAGGCCCTCAAGCCCTACCACATGGACCCGCAAGTCCCAACAGCCTAGACCCGCAAGCCCCTACGGCCCCCGAGCCCGCAAGCTCGACAAGACGCACCCGCAAGTGCACTGCCCTGGCCCTCAAGCCTCACAGCTCTCCAGCCCTCAAGCTAGACAATTTGGCATGCAAACCTTACAAGAAAATACAGTAATAAAATAAACTGTTTCTTCAGCCAGATGAAATCTGGCTACTTAGCCTTGACGAAGATCGGCTTCTTAAGGATGAAGAAGATGCTTCTTGATTTTGAGTTTCAGCTCTTGATCTTCTTCAACCTCTTCTTCTTTTGCCTGATGTTGAACGGCGACTTCTCAGTCAATAGAGATGACTGATTCTTATGAGAACTCCTGAATCTTGTTCACTTTCTTCTCCGCTGAAAAAATACTGTTCTATTGAAGAGCGGCGGGATTCTTTTTCACGTTCTTTTTCTTGCACAGCAAGCCCTCCTTTCCTAGGGCAACATTGTTCCCTTTTATAGAATGAACCAGCCGTATAACGACCATATTCACTTTCCTTTCCTGTCAGACGCCCATCCATCATAGCAGGCGCTGATTGGACAATCAGGCGGCGACATTAATTGCTGACATCACGTCCGCAAGATTTGAATTTTGTCTTGAAGATATCTGCATCATTACGACGACAAGCTGTCTCTGACTTTGTCGTCGCGATCGTCCTTCTGCCACTGATGGAGGTATCTCGACGATACAAGATATCCTGGCGATTCTGTATATACGACGATCTTCTTTCTCTGACAGTGTTGTCGTGAGCTTCCTTCTTGCATCATGTCATCGTAATCTCATTGTTTTCTCGACGACATGCCTTCTTCATGTCGATATCCAATTTCATCAGTCAACCTTAGCCTTGTCAGCGACAAGACTTCTTTACGACGATATCTACTCTTCTTGACAGTATGCCCACTTTGTTGATGTCGACGATACTTCATCTTCTCAGCGATTGCTTTGCTCATCATTACAACGATAAGCATTCTTTGTCGACGACATCACTTGTCCTTCTCGACGATATTGCTTTAATTTCCTGAGATAATAAGCTAGAGAGATAATCAAATACAAAGTGAAGTATTCTTGACATGATGACTTCTTCAAATCAAGAATCATGTGGGCAAGATTCCCAACACATAAGATCATGATATCACCGTTCTTATCGATCTTCATATAGAGGGCATACTCATAAGGGCACTTCACGTAGCTATGCTTCTGGAGGAAAGCATCTATCCTCCCATTCCAAGCCCCCCCTCCTTGCTTCAGGCCGTACAAAGCTTTGTACAGCTTGCACACCTCCTCTCCTGGCCCTTCACCACATACCCCGGAGGCTGCTCGATGTACACATCCTCCTCCAGGTAGCCATTCAGGCATGCTGCCACAACATCCATCTGCATGATTGTCCACCCATAGTGAGATGCCAGTGCGATGATCAACCTTATGGTGTCAATCCTCGCCACTTGGGCATAGACCTCGTCATAGTCCACTCCTTGGAATTGCCTGTAGCCCTTCACGACGAGCCTAGCCTTGTGCTTCTCCACAGCTCCATCCTTGTTCTTCTTTACTTTATAGACCCACTTCACCCCGAGGGGTTTGTGGCCTGCGGGTGTATCGACCAGCCTCCAAGTGTCATTCTTCTTTATGGAAGCTATCTCAGCATCCATCGCCGTCCTCCAAGATTTCTCCTGGGCAGCTTCGTCATAGGAGTGTGGTTCACAATCTGCTAAGAGGCAATATAGAGAAAAGTTAGTATGCATCAGTGTCGTCTCCTCATAGAGCTCCCTCAACCCCTTCATCTTAGGTTGTGGACTCTCAGAGTCGCTCCAGCTTCCGCTTCCTCCACCAGAACTGCTTCCGCTCGTGCTAGCTCCTCTTGAGTAGGTAGTGGAAGCTCCCCCTGAATTTCCACTTGGTGGTGATGGTGGCTCAGTCCCACCATCCTCAGCTCCTGCTTCGTGACCGCCTTCTTCCTCATGTTCAAAGAACATCCCCTTCATGCTCCTTATCTCCTCATCCCAGCTCCAACAGCTATCTTCTTCAAACACCACATCCCTTGAGATTATGGTCTTCTCTGTCACCGGGTTGCATAGCTTGTAAGCCTTGCTCTCTGGAGCATAACCCACAAAAATGCACTTCTCGCTCCTATCATCGAGCTTCTTCCTTCTCTGGTCTGGGACGTGGGCATGAGCTACACACCCGAAAACCCTCAAGTGCTTCACACTTGGCTTCCAGCCACTCCAAGCCTCGAACGGGGTCATCAACTTCACACTCTTCGTGGGGCATCTATTCAGTAGGTACACCGCACACTGCACTGCCTCCGCCCAGAACATCTTCGGCAACCCCTTGCCCTTCACCATACTCCTCGCCATGTTCATGACAGTGAGATTCTTCCTCTTCGCGACTCCGTTTTGCTGTGGTGAGTATGCCGCCGTTAGTTGGTGTAAAATCCCGTTCTCCTTGCAAAAGACATCAAACAGCCTCGAGGTGTACTCCCCACCTCGATCTGTCCTCAGTACCTTCAGTGGTTGACCACTCTCCTTCTCCGCCATCGCCTTGAACTCCTTGAACCTGTCAAGGGCCTCAGACTTCTCTCTCAGGAAGTATACCCAACACTTCCGACTGAAGTCATCAGTGAAGGTGATGTAGTACTTGCTTCCGCCAACTGAGGTGGTCTCAAACAGACCCGCAATGTCCGAGTGAACCAGTTCAAGTTGTCTCCTTGCTCTCTGAGACTTCCCTCCTTCAAACGTCTGCCTCTTCTGCTTCCCTTTCGTGCATGCCTCGCGGACCTTCTGTGGAGGTGAGATCATTGGCATCCTCCACCATCCTGGAGTGGGATAGCAGCTTCAAGCCCGTGAAGCTTAAGTGACCCATCCTATGGTGCCACAACCATGCTTCCTCTTCTTCCTCCGTCCTCGCGAGGCATGCCATTTCCTGAGTATCCATCTTCAATGTAAAGAGACGGTTCGCCGTCATCTTCACCTTCACCACCTCCTTCCCTTGACAGTTCTTCATTGCCAAAGACCCGTCCCTCATCTGGACGCAGTAGCCTCTCTCCACCAACTGCCCAATGCTCAAGATGTTAGACTTCAAGCCTGACACATAGAACGCATCATTCAGATGCACCTTCTCTCCATTCAGCTTCACAACCACCAAGCCTTTTCCTTCCAGCGAGATCTTTGAAGCATCACCAAAATAACCTCACCCCCACTGGGCTCATGGTTAGTGAACATCTCCTTATCTCCGCACATGTGGTTGCTCACACCTGTGTATAGGTACCACACTTCATTTCTTCCTTCCTCCGCTCCTCGGTAGGTTAGGAACATCATCGGGTCTCCAGCGCCAGCATTGTTCCTGTTGTTCCTAGCCTCGGCATAGTGGTTTGCCTCTTCTCTCTTCCTCGGAGCCCAACAGTCATAGCTCATGTGCCCGAATTTGTTACAGTTGTAATATTGGATTTGGGACATATCTCCTCGGCCTCTTCCTAGGCCTCTTCCTTTTCCTCTTCCTTCTTGCCAACCTCCTTGAGGTCGCTCCGCCTCTCTCTGGAAATTTTGGTTCCTTCCTTGATCTCTACCTCCTCTTCTACCTCTGCCTCTGCCTTGGTGACCTCGGCCACGCTGGCCGCCTCCTCTTCCGGAGCTCTCTCCAAAATTCAACTGAGTCTGGAGTGTTTTTCCGAAGCCACTCGCCTCTTCATCATCTTGCAGCATCCTATACTCATGGGCTTGCAAAGAGTCTACAAGCTCGTCAATGACCATCTCGGTGAGGTCCTTCGACTCTTCAATCGCTACCACCACATGACGAAACTTCCTGGACATAGATCTCAACAACTTCTCCATAAGGCTCACATCATCGATCGTCTCCCCATTGCGCTTCATCTCATTTGTGAGCGTTCGCAAACGGGTCACATAGTCACCAACCTTCTCGGTGCTCTGCATCTTCATTACTTCATATTCCGCACGGAGGGACTGGAGATTCACCTTATTTGCCTTATCAACCCCTTGCATGGAGCGTTGCAACACCTCCCATGCCTCCTTAGAAGTTTTCGCGTCTGAGATCTTCTCGAAGGCCGCTTCGTCGACCCATTGATACAACAAGAATAATGCTTTCTTGTCAGCCTTCCTTGCTTCTCTAAGTGTCATCTTCTGAGCGTTAGTCAACGCCGCCTCTTGTTCAGTGGTTTGCTCAGTATAGCTATTATTCCCTATATCCCACAACTCTTTCGACACTAGTAGCACCTTCATCTGAATGCTCCAGTTATCGTAGTTTGTCTTCGTCAACTTGGGAACTTGCCCTGGCATGGCACTACCCATCTCCATCGCTTCTACACCTCAAACCTTCCGAGTCACCGCAAAGGTTTGCAACCTCGCTCTGATACCACTTGTTGGAAGCGCGATGTACGGGCACACGTCCTCTCTGTCACTCAACACTGCACTTGGCGAGCACCCCACTCACAAATCTCCCTCCTTATCTGGCGAGCTGTCAACCCGGCGAGTGCTTCAACTCTCGGCGAGATGATGCACCACCTCACTACTCGGGCGAGCACCTCTACTACTTTAGCGAGATGCACCCCACTACCTTCCACACCGGCGAGCACTCCCTTCAACACCGTCGAGCACTACCCCACGCGAGCACCACCTTCATCAACTGCGAGCTGGGCGAACACGGCAGGCGGGACCTCCGGCGAGATCCTCCTGCGGGCTGGCAGCGGCGAGAGCTTCCACGCGAGCTGGCGACGGTCCACCGGTGAGAGCTCCTACGCGAGGTGTTCGGCTGGTTGGCTGGCGAGAGAAAAGATTGGCGAGCTCACTATTGCGAGATGAGACTATTCCTGCGGGAATAAAAATCTTCTCTCTCTATAAAACCTCTCTCTCTCTCTCTCTCTCTATTTTCTGCAGGAAGAAAAACTCCTTCTATATTTTCAACACACAAAACAAACTTACAAATGTCTATTTATAGGCAAGAAAAAAAAAACACACTCTCTGCAATAAATGCATTCCCTCTCTCTCTTCCTTTTCATCTAATACAAAATACATATATATATATATAAACAACAAAAGTTGACCCGTTCAACAAAGTCAAAGTCCAACAGTTTCTCGGGCCGCCTCTTCCAAAGCGCCCAAAGGGAAGAAGAAGAAAAAACTGGCGAGGCGAGTGCGACCGATGCAAATGTCCAGCGTGTTGAGCACAATTCCCTTTTCAACTTTGGGTTGGGGATGCGATGCGAGGACATTAAGGGGAATATGTTGATGCAATGGGATCAGTCACATAACTGCATCTTCCTAAGCTCGCATCTCCCTTCTTGGATGGAGGATGAGAACCCAGACGACAATACATTCAATGTCTTGTATGTCATGTACGATCGAGATGATGCTGAGGCACTCGTCAAGACCTCAGTTTGCGAGCTGGCTAACTGCGGGAGTCGCGCCGTCCTTCGTGCTGCATAGGTGTTTCATCAGACCGTGAGGCGAGCTCTTACCTTCCTGCGAAAACTTCAGGCGGATACAGGGGCCTCACGGTGGCTGAGGCTGAGGTGGCGAAGCTCAAGGAAGAGCTCGCCGCCAGAAATGTTGTCCCACCTCGCTAGGATTAGGGTAGCTTTCTGGTACTTTTAATCGGTTCCATACACACGTTAAGGCCCCCTTTTTTAGATTATACTTTCTTTGTAGGATGCTGAGCTTGCCTGGGCCCAAAAGATATATGTCGTGGAGGCTGAGTTGAAGGCGGCGCGAGGCGAGATCGACATCCTGTCCACTCGACTTGTCGAGTCCGAGTCTAAGCTGGCAAAGGTCCCATTCCAAGAGCCAGAAGGGTCTTCTCACTTTTCCAAGCTAATGCAATTCACTGCTTCCGAAGTGGAGGAGACTCGGAGATAGTCACCACCACGACCAAGCTGACCCTGAATCGCCTCTGCCGGAAAGGAGTTTTAAATGAAGCGGGATGGGATCTTACCCCGCAGTCGCTCCTCCCGGAGATTTTTGAGAAGCCGGTGAGTCTCACCCTTTCAGGCTCTGGAACCTTGCAATCCCTCGACGATGCGGATGACGCTTAGGCTCAGGAGGAGAGATCACCCTAGTTTTATTTCTTTGAATTTTTGCTTTGTAATTGGCGAACTCGCCGTACAATTATCATTGTGAACTAATTGGATAGGGTGTACTCGCATGTTTCTTTCGATTATTTATTATCTATGCTTTATTGTTCACTTTTTAACTGCATTCGCCCTTATCAACTCGCAGTGCATGCCTTAGTTAGTTCAATGCTTTGTTAGTTACGTCTCGCTTAACTCATGGCTTATTGCTATGGACTGAGTTACAGACCTACTAGGACTCGCCTATAAGAACTCGCTTTAGTCTTGTCGCCTGATTAGGGAGTTGGCGATTATGCGTATTCGACTTTTAACTAACTGTGCTCGCCTCGCCCTTCCACGAGGTGAACTCGTGAGTACAACATTACTTCACACGACATGAATTCAATCGTTAGATAGTATTTTTATGTGGTCATCAAAATGAACAACTCACTCGAGGGGGAAAGTAGCCGGTATGCAGAAGAGGAGCTCATGCAGGGACTCGGTCTACCACAACAACACAACTCGAGGTCTTCAACTCACTAGAGGGGGCAAGTATCCGGTGTGCCGGAGAGGAGCTCATGCAGGGACTCGGTCTGCGACGACAACACTGCTAGAGGTCTTCAACTCACTCGATAGAGCAAGTAGCCGGTGTGCAGGAGAGGAGCTCATGCAGGGACTTGGTTTACGACAACAACATAACTTGAGGTCTTCAACTCACTCGAGGGGCCAAGTAGTTGGTATGCAATAGAGGAGCTCTTGTAGGAACTTAGTCTATGACAACAACAAGACTCGAGGTCTTCAACTCACTCGAGGGGGAAAGTAGCCGGTATGCAGGAGAGGAGATTGTGTAGGGCCTCGGTCTACGACAACAACACAACTCGAGGTCTTCAACTCACTCGAGGGGCAAGTAGCTAGTATGCAGGAGAGGAGCTTTTACAGGGACTCGGTCTACGACAACAACACAACTCGAGATTTTCAACTCACTCGAGGGGGCAAGTAGATATTCTGCAGGAGAGGAGCTTGCGTAGGGACTCGGTCTACGACAACAACACAACTCGAGGTTTTCAACTCACTCGAGGGGGCAAGTAGATAGTATGCAAGAGAGGAGCTCGTGTAGGGACTCGGTCTACAGCAACAACACAACTTGAGATCTTCAACTCACTCGAGGGGGCAACTAGCTGGTATGGAAGAGAGGAGCTTATGTACGGACTCCGTCTATGTCAACAACACAACTCGAGGTATTCAACACACTCGAGGGGGCAAGTAGCCGGTGTGCAGGAAAGGAGCTCGTGTAGGGACTCAGTATATGACAACAACACAACTCGAGGTCTTCAGCTCACTCAAGGGGGCAAGTAGCCAGTATGCAGGAGAGGAGATCATGCAGGGACTCGGTCTACGATAACAACATTATTCGAGGTCTTCAACTAACTCGAGGGGGCAAGTAGCCAGTATGCAGGAAAGGAGCTCATGTAGAGACTCAATCTATGACAACAACGCAACTAGAGGTCTTCAACTCACTCAAGGGGGGAAGTAGCCAGTATGCAGGGGAGGAGCTCGTGCAGGGACTCGGTCTACGACAACAACACAACTCGAGGTTTGCAACTCACTCGAGGTGGCAAGTCGCGGTGGTGTGACCTTTCGCTTGATGAAAGTCATAGTACGGAACCACCCTTCTTTCTTTGGCTCATCTCTGCGGCCAGACTCTTTCTCCTTGACTCCAACCTCGGACGATCATGTTTGCTTCTTGACGAGTAGCCTAATTCGGCCTCCATGGTCCTCTCCTTCCCTCGGGGGATGATGACATGCTCGTCATTTAGGGGAGAACCTTCTCCCAGACCTGCCTTGATAGCCCCTTCCAGATGGTCTCCATACCGGCCTGTTGGGCATGGCCTGGAACCTCCTCTCCTTGTCTCGCCGATCCCGGTCCCCTCGGGGTTTTCCAACCGCTTGCCTTCTCTGATCTTCTCTCTTCTTGGTTTCCGCCTTGCCTCCTGACGCTTCCTTCTCTTCTTCCCCCATCAGCCTGGACAACTTGGCCATGAATCCCTGGCTTGTCGTCTCGCTCTCTATGTGCCGATCGGCTCGGTCGATCTGCTCCTCAAAGGACATGGGGGGATCCGAGCCAACTCCATCTTGAAGAACCCCTCTTGCAAGCCTAATTAAAGTGAAGGCGAGCATGAGGTTATGCCCCGACACCTCCTGAACCATGAGAATCTCTTCCTAAAAATGATCGATGTACGATGTCAGCAGCTCCCGAGGTCCTTGCTTGATGAGGAAGAGGGCTTCTGGCCCCTTCTTTCTCTTCTTCGGGGTGGAAAAATGAAGCAAGAACCCCCTTAAGGCTGGGCATAATAGTCAAACTCGTTATTCACTCGAAAATCGCTCGAATTTTGGATCGAATCGAAATCGAATTAAAATGAATCAAATCAAATTAGCTCGAATCAAATTGACTCGTAATCGATTCCGAGCCCTATACGAGTCGCTCGTTTGTTGATTCGAGACAGTTCGATTTGTACAACCGACGACCTGCCCCCTCTCGCCCCCACCCTAGCAAGGGGGGCGAGATGGTGAGGGACGGCCTGCCCCCCTCTCACCCCCACCCCAGCAAGGGGGGCGAGATGGTGAGGGGCGGCCTGCCCCCTCTCCCCCCCCCCACCCCAGCAAGGGGGGCGAGATGGTGAGGGGAGGCCTGCCCCCCTCTCGCCCCCACCCCAACAAGGGGGGCAAGATGGTGAGGGGCGGCCTGCCCCCCTCTCGCCCCCACCCCAGCAAGGGGGCGAGAGGAGAGGGTAGCCTGCCCCCTCTCACCCCAACTCCAGTAAGGGTGGCCTTCCCCCTCTCGCCCATCCCCAAGAGAGGGGGGGGGGGGGGGGGGGGGGTCTGCGTTTAGCGCCTCGGAATGACGGGATTTGACTATTGGCAGGCCAAACTTGAGGGAATTTTTGTAATCTCGTAGGTCAGAATGTGGTTATCAGCAGACCAAGTCCAGAAAACTATAAATAGGACCAAGGGGGCACCATTTGGAGGGGACTTCTCTCTAGATCTCTCTTTTGACCACTCTCTCCCCATATTTCTTTGGTGGGTGGAGAGAGCCTCCAAAGGTACCCAAGCTTAGCATTGGCTTGGGAGGGGAAGCGCTCTAAGATCTTTCGGGTGTGTGGTGGGACCTCCTCGCTAAGCCCTTGACCTTATTCCTAGTTCCTTAGCCTCTTAGCCTAGAGCTCTCCCTTGGGAGGAGTAAGTGTGAGGTCACCCCTCAACTTGTTGAGGGCCCGAACTCCTCGAGAGACCAATTTATTGGTTTCAACACGATTAATAATTATTTCAATTATTTTATTAAATGTTGTATTTCGAGTTTCTACTTTCTACTCTGTCTGTTTAGCTTTCCAATACGGCTGATGGCATAATAATGCAAAAGATATTTAAGATGGCAAAAGATATCCTCACAATACCCATCACAACTGTGGCTTTTGAATCTGCTTTTAGTGCTGGAGGAAGAGTTCTTGATGATTATAGAAGTGCTCTAAATCCCAAAATTGTGAATGCTCTAGTATGTTCATCAAGTTGGATTCGTTCTCAACATAAACATTGTCGCAACGTGCATGTAAGTACTTTTATGTCTTTATTTGTAAATTTAATGATTTCATCTATACTCAATTATATTATTAGATGTGGTGTTTTATAATCACAGGTTGATGTTGATGACTTAACAAGTCCCCTTTCGGAGGGGATCGTCAGGACTTCTAAATAGCGACAAAGAAGTGCCAACTATAAGGTACTAATACCTGCACCGAAATCATTGAATGGGATATTGGGTTTCTCTGCAGGCATTTTAAATCATCAAATTCGGTGCATGCATTTTCCTGCAGGCATGTTAAATTCCTCCGGTCATGATATTGTTGAATTAATTTTATTTTCTTCAGGATGACACTCTTCTCATTATATTGTTGGGATATTGGCTCGTATATGGGGAAGATATGATAAGACTCACTTTGGAGTTTGGACACATTTGAGATGCTACTTCAATTTTTTGTTGAATGGAAAAGCTTCACTTCAGTTTAACGCCAGACTGTTTCACAAGAGAAGTTTTATGTTGATTCTGCATTGCTACTTTGGTTTTTGTTGAGATGTTCCTTTTGGTGCATACTTCACTATTATAACAAAACTTTAGAATTTTTTGTGATCATAAACAACTTAATCTATTGTATGGGGTCTAGAATTTTTTGTGTTTTCCTTACTTTTTTTTCTGTTTATTTGAGAAGTGAGGCATCTCTTTTATTTTGTTGTTATGCAACTAATGCAAGTAATATAGAATTATAGATAGCTACTAGTCTACTACTAATAATAAGTTAAGAAATGATGGTACGAAGTTCGTTAGTTTGATTTTTTTTAATTAGTTATAAATGGCAATGAATATATAATGTTCTATTTTTATTGATAATATTTGGGCTTATCTCTAGACTCCAACTAATTATATGTTGTTCATACTTACTTTAAATTACACTTTCTATATGTTACAATTTTTGAAGTGAACAATATTTGTTGGAACCGGGATTCGGCCCAACGAGGAGTTCGGACCACAAAGATGGGTGCAACTCGCGCTTACTGATCCCCTTGAGCAACTTGACCGAAGACTTAGAACTGAGACCCTTGGCGACAGTGTGGAGGTCCAACCACACACCCGGAAGATCGTAGAGCGCTTCCCCTCCCAAGCCAAGAACTGAAGCCGGGCACCTTGGAGAGCTCTGAGAATGCTAACCAAAGATGACCTGAGGAGAGAGAAGTCAAAGAAGGACCTCTCCAAAGGTGCCCTTAGGGTCTTATTTATAGTTTTCCTGAACTGGTCTGCTGATAGCGGGGTCCTGCCTTTTGGTTTTACTAAACGCACCCCAATTTGGTCTGCTAACAGCCAAACTCCGTTGTTCCGAAGGGCTACTGGCAGCCCACCAAGGGCAGAAGGGTAATTTCACCTCCTTGACCCTTGGGCAAATGGCCTGCGAGAGCGCCACTCCTAGCAGTTCTCGCGAGTCCCCTCGCGAGTACTGCTCACGAACCCTCCTTAGGCGAGCGGTCGACGAAGGCCCTGCTCGCTTTCCTTCTGACGACGCCCCCCCGGGCCATGTCTCACATTCTACCCTGCGGGATCACCTTGGCTCGCCTGTCCTGGATCTCGCGAGAGCGCATTGGCGAGATGACCACTTCAGCCTAAACCACATCTTTGAGCCTTATTCCCCCAGGCGAACACGGGGTTGTACACAATCCCGGCTCTTTGTGAGGTTACTCTAAGCTCGCAAAGAATCATCCAACCCCGGGTGTTCGCCGACGACTGCTGATCTGTCGGGAATCTTTCTGTGGGTCCCACCTCGTAGCTATAAATACCACCCAAGCCGGGGTGACACGCAACATGCTTCTCTATTCCTCCTTTTCCACCTCCTACTGTAGCTGCCGGAAAATGCCCCTAACCGAAGAACTCCAAGCTCGCCTGAGGGCGTCCAAGGCGGGCGAGCTCTACACCATGGCCAACATTGCCTCTTGGATGACCCGCAAGATCGCCCCTCCACCGCCCAAGACGAAAAAGGTGAAGCCAGTCCGCCTACCCCCCGGGGGGACGAGACGGTACTGCTGGACTCCTCTCCTGATAACAGGCTCACCGGAGAGGTAAGAGCTACTCTCCTCGCTTAACTATTCGCTTGACTTCTCAAAGCCTCGCCTAACTGCAGGACCCGCCCCCTATCGATAAGGGCGCGGGCGAACACTTAACCGGGTCTCCCCCCGATCCTCCGGCGAAGACTGACCTCGCTAACGGGAGAGCTGCTGGTAAGTTGCCCACTCTTACCTGCCAAAGTTAATATCTTGAATGACGGCCCTCTAACTTCTTATAGCCTCCCCGCATGCGACCCCTGGTCGCCAGAACTCGCGACCCCTGTCGCCGATCCTCCCTGACGTGACCCTTAAGACCCCGGGGTTCAATCTTCTGGGGTGGGAGGGCTCCGGTGGCTCGCGATCGGCCACGACCACTCCTGCTGACGATGCCACGCACCGCGCTAGTCTAGGGAAGTCCGTTTCGCTTCCCTTTACCACTCTTTTTCAGGGTCGGCCTAATACCTCTCGCCCACCTCCCGATAAGGATTCTACCGCTTAAGAGGGAATATTCCCCGCGGCACTAAGAGAAGGTTTCACTAACTGCTAACGCCGCTTAGATTTGCTCGCAGATGATTCTGAGACCCTCCCCACCGACTCTGACTTTGGGGAGGAAGAGATGTCGCCTCTTCCTCTGCCGGAGCAGATGGACGATTTCCTGGGTGACCCGCGAGACCCCGAGGCTATGAAGAGGCGAACCTCGGAATTGTTCCAGAAACAAGGGCGAATGCTACAGGACCTTCACCTCCAAGCGAAGAGGGACAGGGAGATTGCTGAGGAGCGGCACACCGCTTTACTGGATGAGTGCGCTCGGCTCCGCTCCGAGATGTCGCAAGATCTTGGCTAGACGGCCACTTCCCCAGGGACACACCTCGCGCGAGTGGAAGACTACACTCACTTGATTCAACGCGAGGCTCGCGCCGCCAACGCCTATCACTACCCTAAGATTCCGTCGCGGTCAGGAGTGCGAGGTCGTGGTAGGTGGAAATGGATACACTACTAGTCCTCGCTTGCACTCCTTTGCCCAGCGAGCTCCCCCACGATGCATAATACTTTGTTTAATCTTGTTGGACAATTCGGCAATTTTTCTTTTTTATTAACTATTTCTCGCCCACTGTTGGGGCTCCCGCATACTTATTATTTGTCTATGCGATAATGACTAGTGATGCTCGCTCTCTCTCTTAATTTTGCTTTCTTTCTGGTTATTCCCGCATGAGAACTTCGATCATACTAACCTCGAAGATGGGTCTCGCTCGCTAATATATCTGGGGTTGCCTTACGCTCTCGCATGCAACCATGCGCGGGGTTTTGCCTAACCGCACCCCCCGTCGCATCGACTTCCTTCCCGCGCTTTTCATTTCCTATAAATAGGTCCCAGCGCTGAACTCACCTACCGCATTTAACGCTAGCCCTTCTTCTTCCTCTACCTGCGAGATCTCGCGTTCTCTTCCTCGCGCCTTCTGCTCTCTTTTTCTCGCAGGTTGCAACAATGGTGGGCGACGTTAGCGAGGCTGAGGGTCAGTTAAAGTGCGCTTGGGCCTTTACCGACCACAATTTCTTCAACAACAACTTGTCCGAGGAAGAATACCTCGCCGCCGTCGCCGATTTCATACCGTCGGGATTCTCCGCCCGCTGCCCTGGCGCGGACGATGTGATCAACGTTCTCATGCGAGACGAGCTCGACATCCCTACCGCCCACTTTGGGGTTGGCCTGCGCCTGCCTTTATGGTCGGAGATTCGCCAGGTACTAGCTGATCTCGCTTACTTTCCTACTTTGCCAAAATTGAAATTCTCACTCGCCTTCTTCAAGATCTCGCCGTTTTGCTCGCCGGGTGCTCAAACACTTTGGCGTAATACTGGGTCAGCTGACCCCTAATCCTGTGGCGGTAATCGTCGTGTTCGCATGCTATATGCGTGAAGAGCGTATTGAGTTCAGCTTGTCGGTCTTCCGGAAACTGTTCTCCTTCAGGGCCTACAAGGAGGGCACCGCCTACTTCATGGGCTCGGGGCTCAAGGACGTCGAGACTGTCAACAAGAGTCATTACTGGGCTCAGAAGTTCCTCTTTGTCAAAGGGAACTTCGGCATCAGTCCGTTCTCGCCCGTCCAGCATGGTGAAAGCACCTATCGCCCCCCAGCTCTCGGCGGCCATGACGCCGCCTTATTCCAGTTCTTTAATAAGAAGAACTTCGAGGTGGCCCATCTCCACCGAAACCTCGACTCGCTCCTACCGGTGCTCCCTGGGGAAGGTATGTACTGCGCTTGTTCGCCTATTTCCTCTCAAGGCTTTCGCCAAATATTTCTAACTGTTAGACCATTACAGGTGAGCGAGACCTGCCCGTCCATCCTCCTTACGCGAGCATCCGGTCAGTTCCTGCGGACCTCGCTCTCACAAAAATGGGAGCGGACGCCTGCCGCGAGACTCCCCGCCCTACTGCCCCGCCTACCAGGAAGAGGGTTGAGTCTTCTGGCACAAGGAGCCCTCCTCGCAGCCCTCGCAGAAGAAGAACAAGAAGAATCCCCCCTCTGAGAAGGGAAAGGGGCATGCCGAGGCTTCCCTGAGCGAGATCTTACCGGCTGACCTCCCCGAGGAGAGGGAGTCCGGCGAGCCGATCGAAAAGGTCGCCAGGATCTCTTCTCTGCTAGTGTCGATAAACCACTGGAACTTTGGTCTCGGACAAAGGCACAAGGATGAGGCCGGCGAGTACCTGCTCTAATGGAATCCCGAGGTCAACAAGGCAACCATATCCACCCTCCTCCCCTCTTGGGTGGAGCAGGCGACGGTCAATGGGCAGGCGTTCTCGCTCTCCTTCGGACTTTATGGTCGTGAGGACGCCTCGGTCTTCAAGGCCGAGACCGCGAGGACCCTGGCATACGAGAGTGTGCGGGCCCAGCTACACTCTCTGGAGCTCACCCACATGACGGGCCGGCGCTGCCTTCAGCTGGAGCGCCATAACGAGGAGCTCGCCCACACCTACAAAGACTCTATTGCCGAGATCACGAGTCTAAAGGAGAGGCTGCTCACCTCTGACGAGCTTCTCCCCGGCCATCAGGGTGGAGTGGTAAGTCTTCGAGCTCTCGCTTTAATCCTTTTCTAACAACACCTCTTTGGCTTACCTACTTTCTTTACAGGATGCCGAGACCGCCCGGGATCTTCGCGCTCGCATCTCCAGCCTGGAGAATGAGGTCGCCGGGTTGAAAGCTTACAACCAGAAGCTGATCTGCGTCGCCGTCCCCCCGACTCCTCGCCGCCTGAAGAACGATCAACGAGCCAGGGAGGAAGAATAGCGAGAGGCCTCCATCACCGCGGTGCAGTACATATTTCAGGCCATGCAGGGAGCCAGTCTGCTGTCCGCCGAGGCGGCCGATCTGACGATCGAGGATGTGGTCCCGGAGCTGTTCACGCCAGCCCCGCCTTCTGCAGACAGCGAGGACGAGCCTTCCGCCGACGAATCTTAAAAAGGACTTGTATTTTTATTCTGTATTTTGGCTGGCGAGATCGTCGCGACATCTGTAACTGACTAGTGAAATAGAAATGAAAATTTTTGCCCACCTGTTCACTGTGTTCTCATTTTCTATGCATGCTATTTTTTTCTTTCTCGCATTTATATTGCTTTACGCCTTCGCCATTGCATTTGCCGTGCTCGCGCCCGCATACCGCGTAGTGGTCCATCTCAGGATTAGAACGCGTACTCACCACATTAGTTCTCATCTTTTTAGTCTACTTTAGGGTCGCGAGTACCCTAGGATCAGCCCTCCGGATCTCCATCTCGCGAGGGTTGAACATTTCCCCACCTCTTTGACCACGGCGAGCGAGATCCCTACCTGATCCCCTGCCTTGTCCTTGGAGATTGGAATGATCCTTCTTATACTTTCCCCTTTATTTTCTGCGAGGACCCCACTCCCCGGGAGGCCTTCTGCGCGCGGGATGAGCTCCCCCCTTTCTGGTTGTGCGAGATCACCCCTTCTCGCCGAGCGAGAGGACTCTTCTCTGGCGCCCTACTAGCTTCTTCGTGAGATCAACCCGACCCACCGGCTAGTGGGAGCCCGATAGCGGAATCATCTGGGGCATTCCAGCACCAAAGGATTTGCCAGCCTTTCCAGAGATCAACCTAACCGACCATCTATGAGAGCCCGGCAGCGGAATCGATCTGGGGCATTCTAGCACCAAAGAACTTGCTACCTTGCCAGCCTCTCCAGAGATCAACCTGACCCACCGTCTATGAGAGCCCGACAGCGGTATCGATCTGGGGCATTCCAGCACCAAAGAATTTGCTACCTTGCCAGCCTCTCCAGAGATCAACCTGACCCACCGTCTATGAGAGCCCGACAGCGGAATCGATCTGGGGCATTCCAGCACCAAAGAACTTGCTACCTTGCCAGCCTCTCCAGAGATCAACCTGACCCACCGTCTATGAGAGCCCGACAACGGAATCTATCTGGGGCATTCCAGTGCCAAAGAACTTGCTACATTGCCAGCCTCTCCAGAGATCAACCTGACCCACCGTCTATGAGAGCCCGACAGCGGAATCGATCTGGGGCATTCCAGCACCAAATAATTTGCTACCTTGTCAGCCTCTCCAGAGATCAACCTGACCCACCATCTATGAGAGCCCGACAGCGGAATCGATCTGGGGCATTCCAGCACCAAATAACTTGCTACCTTGCCAGCCTCTCCAGAGATCAACCTGACCCACCGTCTATGAGAGCCCGGCAGCGGAATCGATCTGGGGCATTCCAGCACCAAAGAACTTGCTACCTTGCTAGCCTCTCCAGAGATCAAACTGACCCACCGTCTATGAGAGTCCGGCTGCGGAATCGATCTGGGGCATTCCAGCACCAAAGAATTTGCTATATTGTCAGCCTCTCCAGAGATCAACCTGACCCACCGTCTATGAGAGCCCGACAGCGGAATCGATCTGGGGCATTCCATCACCAAAGAACTTGCTACCTTGCCATCCTCTCTAGAGATCAACCTGACCCACCGTCTATGAGAGCCCGACAGCGGAATCAATCTGGGGCATTCCAACACCAAAAAATTTACTACCTTGCCAGCCTCTCCAGAGATCAATCTGACCTACCATCTATGATAGCCCGACAGCGGAATCGATCTGGGGAATTCCAGCACCAAAGGAAGGACGCTTGAGGATTTCTGCTTAGAAACAATTTCAAAGTTGACATAAGAAGAGCAAAACATACAAGTCAATTATAAAAACTTTCATGGATAGAACCGTTTCAAGTCATCCCCACTCCTGGCCCGGCCGAGAGGTACCCCTTCCACATCCTGGAGGTGATACCCTCCCGACTTGAGTACTTCACTTACAATGTAAGGCCCCTCCCAATTTGGGTCAAGCTTACCTACTGCGGCTCCTCTCCCAGCCACATCGACCTTCTTCAGGACCAAGTCCCCTTTCTCAAACTGTTTTATTCTGGTATGTTGGTCGAAGTATCGGGCCACCCGCCTCTTGACCTCCTCTTGTCGAATGGTGGCGAGAACCCGGAGTTCCTCCACCAGGTCTAAGGATAACCTTTGCTCCTCTTCGTTCTCCGCCCGCCATTCGTCATCACCTTCTCCCACGACGACTAACCGGGGGGACTTCACCTCGAATTCTATGGGAAGCACAACCTCTGACCCATGAGACAGTTTGAAAGGGGTCTCCCCTGTGGCCGTGTTTGGAGTAGTTCTTAGGGCCCAGAGGACCGAGGGCAGCTGCTCTACCCAGTTGCCCCTGAGGTTCTCGACCTTCTTTTTGAGCAAGTTCACAATTATTTTGTTTGCTGACTCCACCTGCCCATTGCTCCTCGGGTGGTGGATCGACGCAAATCGAAGATCTATTCCAAGCTGAGTGCAGAAGCCGACGAACTCATCGCTGGCAAATTGCAGCCCGTTGTCCGTCACTATGGCCAATGGTAGCCCGTGCCTGCAAATTATTTCACCTCATACAAAATTTCTTACCACTTGGGATGTCACCTTAGCCAGTGCCTTCACCTCTAGCCACTTGGAGAAGTAGGCGATCATCACCAGCAAGAACCTTCTCTGACCACTTGCCTGGGGGAAGGGACCAACCATGTGAGGACCCTGACCACAACCTAGTGCACCAGCGCTGCCTTTCGTCCCAGGCCCTCACATGGGTCGTAGCCCATGCCACCTTAACCCCTCTCCGCGCCTATTCGGCCACGGCGGGTTGTTGGAGACCGTAGCCTCCCTTTGACGAGAAGTGATCTAGTTAAGCGCCTCTACGGGGACTTCCCAGGAGGTCACCCAACCCAGAATTGCTCCCATCCGAGCACGCTTAACTATAGAGTTCTTTCACTTCTCATCACCAATTGAGCTCAACCCCTCTCCCGCCGTGGCCGAATAGGCGCGGAGAGGGGTTGGGGTGGCATGGGGTGCGGCCCATGTGAGGGCCTGCGATGAAAGGCAGCCCTGGTGCACTTTTTATGTGAGGACCCTGACCACAGCCTGGCGCACCAGCACTGCCTTTCGTCCCAGGCCCTCACATGGGACGCATCCCATGCCACCCCAACCCCTCTCCTCTCCTATTCGGCCACGGCGGGTTGTTGGAGACCGCAACCTCCCTTTGACGAGAAGTGATCCAGTTAAGCGCCTCTACGAGGACTTCCCAGGAGGTCACCCATCCCAGAATTGCTCCCATCTGAGCACGCTTAACTATAGAGTTCTTTCACTTCTCATCACCAATTGAGCTGCACTTTTTATGTGAGGGCCTAGGACGAAAGGCAGCGCTGGTGCGCCAGGCTGTGGTCTGGGTTCTCACAAACCAGGTCTATCCCCCATATCGCGAAGGGTCATGGAGCTGTGATGGTCCGGAGCCTCTGAACTAGGAGAAGTTGGAGTGGAGCATAGAACTGACACTTGGAGCACCTCTTTGCGAACTCCGCCGCATCCTTGCTGAGGGTAGGCCAGAAATAACCTTGCCTCAGCACCCTTCCTTCCAATGTCCTGCTCCCCAAGTGGCTGCCACACTCCCCCAAGTGGATCTCCTCCAAGACCCTCGGGACCTCCTTCTCTGCTACACAACGGGCGAGGAGTCCCGAAAGGGTCTTACGATATAGCCCACCTGCATGCATGGAGTAATAGGCATATTTGTACCTGAGCCATCACTTGTCCACCTCCCCTTCGGGGAATTTCCCCGACGTCAGGAATGTGACGATGGGACTCATCCATGACTCTTGCTGGTCTCTCCATCAGCTCTCCTTCATCGATGGATGGTCGAAAGAGCTCCAACACTGTCCCCCCTGCCCGGGGACCGAACTTGGCTAGAAGGTCTGCATGGGTGCTTTCCTCCCTTGGCACATGTTTGATGGAGAAAGTGCAGAAATGTCTGATGACCCCCTTGACCTTCTCCAGATAGCGCTGGAGGGTTGGCTCCTTTGCCTCGAATTCTCCCCTGATCTGGCACGCCGCCACCATGGAGTCCGTCGAGACCTCCACGTCGTGCACACCCAACTCCCAGGCCAACTGCAGGCCAACTATCACTGCCTCATACTCAGCCTGGTTAATAGTGATTGGGAAATGAATGCTGATGTCCTGCTCAATCCTTGTCCCTTGTGGGCTTATCAGGAATACCCCTCCCCTGAAGGAGTGCTTTCCTGATGCCCCGTCCATTAATATCTTCCAAGACTCCGAGTGGGATGCATCCTTCTTCTCCACCTCGGTCACGTAATCTGCCAGGAAGTCTGCCACTGCCTACGCCTTTATTGATAATCTTGGTACAAATGATATATCAAACTCGCTCAGTTCCACGGACCACTTGGCTAGCCTCCCCGAGTGCTCTACCCCTTCTATGATGTTGCGAAGGGGGTGGTCGGTTACCACCTTGATTGAATGTGCCTGGAAATAAGGTCGGAGCTTCCGGGCCGACACCACCAAGGCGATTGCCAACTTCTCTAGGATGGGGTACCGGAGCTCCGCCTTCCTCAGCACTCGGCAGACATAGTAGATTGGAAGCTGCCTCCTGCCTTCTTCCCGGACTTGTACTGAACTTACTGCCTCAGATCCTACCCCCAGGTATAAGGACAGGTCTTCTTCCTGCCTCGGTCCCTGGAGCAGAGGAGCCTGAGTGAGCTGCCTCTTCAATGCTTGGAAAGCCTCCTCACACTCCGAGGTCCATTTGAATTTTTGATTCCCTCTCAGCACCTTGAAGAAGGGTGCGCACTTTTCCCCTGCCCGGGAGAGGAATCTACTGAGACCAGCCAACTTCCCCGTGAGGCGCTGAACCTCCTTGGCGCTTCTTGGCGATCCCAGTTCCATGATGGCCTTGACCTTATCTGGATTAGGCTCCACCCCGGCTGGGGTGAGTAAGTGACCTAGGAACTTTCCTCGGCTAGCCCCAAAGACACACTTATGGGGATTAAGTTTCATTTTATACTTCCGCAAAGTCCCAAAAGTCTCTTCGAGGTCCAGGAGGTGGGATCCCAGGTCTCGGCTTTTGATCATGAGGTCATTTACATAGACCTCCAGGTTCCTTCCTTTCCGTTCTCGGAAGACCCTGTCCATCATTCGTTGATATGTTGCCCCTGCATTCTTTAGCCCAAAGGGCATCATTTTATAGCAGTAGCACCCATCCCCTGTGATGAAGGAGACATCATTGACGTCGGTGGGGGGGTGGGGGGGGGGGGGTGCATACGGATCTGATGATAACCTGAAAAGCATCTAAAAAAGACATTACAGGGAAATCGACGACTGAATCAACCAGCGCGTCGATTCTAGGCAAAGGGTAGCAATCCTTGGGGCATGATTTATTAAGCAAGGAAAAATCGATACACATCCTCCACTTACCTCCTCCCTTTTTCAACATAACCACGTTGGAGACCCAGCCTGGGTACTGGATCTCTGATACAAAACCTGTCTAGAGGAGTTTGCCCACCTCCTCTCGGATGGGCCCTTCCAGCTTATCTGCTATGGCCCTCTTCTTCTGACGGATGGGGCGGGTGCCGGGATCGAGGTTGAGGCGATGGCAAGCCACATCCGCATCAATCCCGTGCATCTCCGCGACGCTCCATGCGAAGACGTCCACATTCTAAAAGGAGAGTTTAGTTCTTATTTATCTTATTAAAAGATCTTGCTTAATTTTTACTTTCAAAGTAAATGATATATATATATGAGTTTACTGTTTGAGTAATTAAAACAAACAGTAAGAGTGCATATAAAAATCACAGCACAAATAAGTAATAAAACAAACAAGCAAACCACATCCAGATGACACAAGGAAATATAGTAGTTCCCCTCAACTGGCTACATCTACTCTTCTACCCACTGGTAGGAATCCACTGAAGGTTGTTGATAAGGTGCCCTCACACCAAGGGGTTTTTGATAAGGTGTCCACACACCAATGGGAGTTTTGATCAGGTGCCCAATTCACCTATAAGCTTTTGATAAGGTGCTTATAAACCAAGCTGCAGGTTTTTGCTAAGGTGACCTGTCACCGGGAGTAAACTTTTGAAGGGAGTTTTAACCCTTTACAAGATGGGAGGAATAAATAAAGAAAACAGAAAACAGATGTTGTTCTTCTCTTTTGCTGAGAAGACACTTGAAGATCCTGATGAGATGTTCAGTTGGATCTTGATGATGATGTTATTGAAGAGAGCTCCCCCTGTCTGATTATGTTTGATGACAGCTTGTGGAGGCTCCTTCTCTTGGTTGCAAATCCTCTGTTCTTCTTCTTACAGTTTTAGATCCTGAGCAAGTAATATTGGTTTGGTGTCTCAGGATATGTATAGAAGATCTGCAAGAAAAGGATTAGCAAAAAGAAGATAATATATATTCTGATATGTTCTTCTTTTTGCTCTGTTCTTCTTTTTCTCTTCTTCTTCTTCTTCTTCTCTTTTTCCTGTACAGCAGTTGTAATATATATTCTATCTATGTTAGATCTGTACAGCAATATATATTCTGTATATATTTATGTTAAGAGAGAACATCTGTATATATTCTGATATATATTCTGCTGTAATATATTCCGCTGTATAAAAGGAATGCTTCCTGCTGTCGTATAAAAGAGCTGTCCTCTTTTCCTGGGCTGATTTAAATTCTTGCCGCCGGAAGAGTAAAGAATATATTATCTCTTTCATTTCCCAGATCCTCGAGAAGATCACTTGCTGTCTTTGACTTGCTGCAACGGCTACAATATTAAATGCTTTTGCTGCAACGACTATAACATTAAATGCTTCACGCTGTAATGTTAGATCAGTAATATATAGCAATATATAAATAGAATAAATAATAAATATTACTATAATAAAGTCTGACAACATATAAGTAATATTTAATGATATAAAAATAATGCTGCAGAAATTCGTCGAGCTGAAGTCCAAGTTCGTCGATCTCATCATTTGCTTCGTCGACCTGAACATGTGATTTACTGTTTCTGAACATCTGCTGAAATTCGTCGAACGCAGACTTGAGTTCGTCGAACGGAAGGATTCGTCAACCGCTGAGCTTGAATGATTTCGTCGACCGCTGAAGCTTTGATAAATTCTTCGACCGCTGAGACGGGTTCATCGACCGCTCAGATAAACTATTCGTCGACCGCTGAACCGCTGGATTTCGTCGAGCGCAGAATGCACGCCATTCGTCGAGCGCAGAATGCCATTCGTCGAACGCAGCCAGTCGTTCGTCGAACACAGAGAATATATGTATTTTTAATTCTTTCTCTTATTTTTCTGCCTATTAAATATGTATATTTTTCAGCCTATTATATATATGTATATTTCAGCCTATTATATATATATTATTGTATATTTCTTATTGTATATATATTATTCATATTATTGAATATTTCTTTTCAGCCTTCTACCTTAATAGGATTTAATCTAAGTTATATAATGTGTTATGATATAAACTTAGATACTAAAGGTGGATCCTAACTCAAATCAAAACTATGGTTCCAACAATCTCCCCATATTTGAGTTGGGATCCTAATCCAAATAAAGACTAGGTTCTAACAATCTCCGCCTATTTGGTTTAGGATTCCTAAGCATAAAAAGTCTTGAGCTGCTTAAGGGACAGAGATTATTTTCTTAAATCTCTTCTTTAAAACTAAGCAATTTTTGATTTCCTAAATCTTGATTTAAATAGGAATTTAATAAGTGAATTGCTAGCTGTTATAGATTCTAAGAATTTGAAAATCATAAATACAAAGTCTGATAGCTTCTTTCTATAGAATCCCCTTTAATCAGAAGAGACCCACACTCAGTGCCATGATCATTCCTGATCAATGCAACTACAGTAGAATGCTCAACATGATTTTAGGAGAAAATCTGGAAGAATGTGAAGTTATCTGACTTGTTTTTAAGAAAAAAAATTCAAAAAACTTAAAACAGCTGTTTAATTATAATATGAGTTAAAATATTAAAAAGTTTACAGATTTGCCTGATAGATAGATATTTTGGCCTTTTTATTTCATTGAAGTATAAATTTGTAAATATATTTTTATTTTGCTGAACATAAGAAATTTCTTTTTCTTTACAAGTTTGTTTAAACTTATCAGCTTTAATAATTTTATTTTTTAAACAGATAGTTTGTTCTACAGAAATTTTGAAAGGAGTTAAATTAATTATTTTTGTTAACTCTTTTCTAATGTTATTTTCAGAATTGTAATTTCCAGATGTTATTAAATCTGTACATAATGAATTAAAAACAGATTTAAAATCAGATTTTATTAAATCTGTGCATGAAGAAGTGAAAACAGATTTAGAAGTATCAGAGGTAAAAATAAAGTTTGAAGATACCTCTTTTACCTTAGTTACCATTTCTGCTTCAGATTCAGCATCTGATTTGTAGTTTGAGCCATAAATAGTCATCATGCAAAAGTTTCTGGCCTGCTGTTCTTCTTTTTCTTCTTCTTCACTTAGAGTAAATGCTGGTTCTGCATCAAAAATGCAGTTAGTAGAAGAAGTAGGAATGGATTCATTTACCATCCTAGAGAGGGAGTTCCAGATGGCCTTTGCTGAAGTGCAATCAGCCACTTTGAGAAGAATGTCTGTTGACATTGATTTAGCCAATATCTTCATGGTCATGGCATCAGCACATTTCAGCTTTTCTTCTTCATCTGTTGAGGAAATTGAGGATGGAAGTCCTGACAAAACAGATTTGTAAATGTTTTCATCTATGACATTCATATATAACTTAATTCTAACTTGCCATAACTCAAATTTATCCAAATTACATAAAGGTGGATCTGAAAATGGAAAATCTGAATGTGTCATTTGGAAAAACCCTTTTAAAAACAAAATAAGAACTAAGTGATCTTTGCGATTTCAGGTGTTAGCCTGTGTGAATAATCAACTTCCTCTGATACCAATTGAAAGGGACAATTGATATCCTCTGATGAGGGTGATTGAAAAAATCAACCTGCTTTGATACCAATTGAAAGGAGAGGTTAGATCTTAAATTAACTCTAGAGGGGGGGGGGGGGGGGGTGGGGGGTGAATAGAGTTTAAAACTTTTTCCCTTAGTTTTATTTGCGGAATTAAAAATAGTGTTATATATATGTGTAAGCAGAGTGATTAATAAAAATATAATAAATAAAATCACACAGCACAACACAAAGAAATAAGCAATCACAGAGGACACAAGGAGCCATAACTCAAATTTATCCAAATTACATAAAGGTGGATCTGAAAATGGAAAATCTGAATGTGTCATTTGGAAAAACCTTTTTAAAAACAAAATAAGAACTAAGTGATCTTTGTGATTTCAGGTGTTAGCCTGTGTGAATAATCAACTTCCTATGATACCAATTGAAAGGGACAATTGATATCCTCTGATGAGGGTGATTGAAAAAATCAACCTCGCTTTGATACCAATTGAAAGGAGAGTTTAGTTCTTATTTATCTTATTAAAAGATCTTGCTTAATTTTTACTTTCAAAGTAAATGATATATATATATATATATATATATATATGAGTTTGCTGTATGAGTAATTAAAACAAACCAAAAGAGTGCATATAAAAATCACAGCACAAATAAGTAATAAAACAAACAAGCAAACCACATCCAGATGACACAAGAAAATATAGTAGTTCCCCTCAACTGGGTACATCTACTCTTCTACCCACTGGTAGGAATCCACTGGAGGTTGTTGATAAGGTGCCCTCACACCAAGGGATTTTGATAAGGTGTCCACACACCAATGAGAGTTTTGATCAGGTGCCCAATTCACCTATAAGCTTTTGATAAGGTGCTTATAAACAAAGCTGCAGGTTTTTGCTAAGGTGGCCTGTCACCGGGAGTAAACTTTTGAAGGGAGTTTTAACCCTTTACAAGATGAGAGGAATAAATAAAGAAAACAGAAAACTGATGTTGTTCTTATCTTTTGCTGAGAAGACACTTGAAGATCCTGATGAGATGTTCAGTTGGATCTTGATGATGATGTTGTTGAAGAGAGCCCCCCCTGTCTGATTATGTTTGATGACAGCTTGTGGAGGCTTCTTCTCTTGGTTGCAAATCTTCTGTTCTTCTTCTTGCAGTTTTAGATCCTGAGCAAGTAATATTGGTTTGGTGTCTCAGGATATGTATAGAACATCTGCAAGAAAAGGATTAACAAAAAGAAGATAATATATATTCTGATCTGTTCTTCTTTTTGCTCTGTTATTCTTTTTCTCTTCTTCTTCTTCTTCTTCTCTTTTTCCTGTACAGCAGTTGTAATATATATTCTATCTATGTTAGATATGTACAACAATATATATTCTGTATATATATATATATGTTAAGAGAGATGAACAGCTGTATATATTCTGATATATATTCTGCTGTAATATATTATGCTGTATAAAAGGAATGCTTCCTGCTGTCGTGTAAAAGAGCTGTCCTCTTTTCCTGGGCTGATTTGAATTCTTGCCGCCGGAAGAAGAAAGAATATATTATCTCTTTCATTTCCTAGATACTCGAGAAGATCACTTGCCGTCTTTGACTTGCTGCAACGGTTACAGTATTAAATGATCTTGCTGCAACGACTATAACATTAAATGCTTCACGCTGTAATGTCAGATCAGTAATATATAGCAATATATAAATAGAATAAATAATAAATATTACTATAATAAAGTTTGACAACATATAAGTAATATTTAATGATATAAAAATAATGCTGCAGAAATTCGTCGAGCTGAGGTTCAAGTTCGTCGATCTCATCATTTGCTTCGTCGACCTGAACATGTGATTTAATGTTTCTGAACATCTGCTGAAATTCGTCGAACGCAGACTTGAGTTCGTCGAACGGAAGAATTCGTCGACCGCTGAGCTTGAATGATTTCGTCGACCGTTGAAGCTTTGATAAATTCTTCGACCGCTGAGACGGGTTCGTCGACCGCTGAGATAAACTATTCGTCGACCGCTGAGATAAACTATTCGTCGACCGCTGAACCGCTGGATTTCGTCGAGCGCGGAATGCACTCCATTCGTCGAGCGCAGAATGTCATTCGTCGAACGCAGCTAGCCGTTCGTCGAACGCAGAGAATATATGTATTTTTAATTCTTTCTCTTATTTTTCTGCCTATTAAATATGTATATTTTCAGCCTATTATATATATGTATATTTCAGCCTATTATATATATTATTGTATATTTCTTATTATATATATATATATTATTCATATTATTGAATATTTCTTTTCAGCCTTCTACCTTAATAGGATTTAATCTAAGTTATATAATGTGTTATGATATAAACTTAGATACTAAAGGTGGATCGTAACTCAAATCAAAACTAAGGTTCCAACACATTCTCCTGTACGCAGGCCAGGATTTGCTTTTGTTCCTCCAGGCTAAGCTCGCCGCTGATCTTGACTTTTTCTACCACCCCTGCCCGGGTAGTGACCTCAAGCTCCACGACCTCATCAACGGCTTCTAGCCGGGACTGCTCCCCCCAATCCTCTTCCTTCTCCTCGCAACCTAGCTCTTCGACCTCCTCTCTCCTTCCTTCCGGAACCTCAATCATCTCTTCCGCCCCCTCCTCCTGGGCCTCCCCTTCTTCTTCTTTTTTCTCCTTCTACTCCTCCATTGGCTCCTCCGACCCTTCCTCCACTCTCTCCTCCTCGCCTTCTTCTCTGAGCCTCGCCGGATCCCCCATCTCTCTATCCCTCTCTTCTGCCTCGGCCATCCAAGAGACGGTGTTCACGACGGTCACATAACACTGCCGGGCCACCTTCTGATCTCCCCTTATCCGAACCTGGACTCCCTCATCATTGAACTTAAGGCACTGGTGGAAGGTGGAGGGGACACAATGGAACACGCTGATGAGCGGCCGTCCAAAGATGGCGCTGTAGCTGTTGGGGGCGTCCACTATGACAAAACGACAATTCTTGGACCGCCCCCCCAGGACTACATGAAGTCCCACTCCCCCCTCTACCTCCTTTCTCTCCCCGGAGAATCCAAACAATGGGCCATCCGAGGGCAATACCCTTCGTGCCTCCACCTGCATCTCGTCAAACTCCTTCTTAAAGATGACGTTGATCGAGCTCCCATTGTCCACAAGGATTCGGGAAACGATGAAGTTCTCAACCGCTGTCTGAATGACCAGCGCATCGCAGAATGGGTCCTCATGGCCCGGCATATCCTTCTGAGTGAATGAAATCTTCTCTGCTGGGGGCGGGGCTAGGGACGTCTAAGCTACACTACGATGGTACATAGTATGGAGGCTGGCCTTCCAGGTCGCCTCAATCCCTACCCCTCCATGGATCACCCTGATCCCCCCTCGGGCCCCGACATCGGCCCGGTCTTCGCACCTCTCGTCCTCTTCTTCCTGAGGCACGAGCTCCTCGATCCTCACCGCCCGCTGCTCCTGCGGCAACAGTGCCCTGGCCTCTCTTACTTCCAGGAACTCCGGGCAGGTGGTCGTTGCATGCCCTTCCTCCATATGGAAGTCACAATATGGCAACGCCACCCCCCCCCCCCCCCCCCCCCCTCTCTCGGCCTCTGCCGCCCTATTCCCCCTTCTTCTTCCTGCTCCTGCTTCTGCTTCTGCTCCTGCCCCTTCTCTCCTTCCTCTTCCTCCCCTTCCTCGCCTGATTGCCATGGCCTGCTGAGGTGGGGGAGGCATCTGCCTGGGACCTTGCCTCCATCCCAACTGATGGGGTCTTCCCTGACCCCCGTGGAAGTTACCCCCTCCTGGGGCGTAACCCCTCCCTTGAACCTGCGCGCCTCCGCCTTGATGCCTCCACCCCACCTCCGGGGCCCTGGGCTCTTCTCTTCTCCGCACTTCCTGCTGCTTGACTTCCAGCTCACTGAGTTTTGCTAGCCTCTTGGTGAGCTCCGGGTTGGCCTCCTCCCCTTCAATCTCCTTCGCCACCCTCTCCATCAACTCCTCGTAGGAGACGGGGGCCTTCCTCTTCAAACTCATCTTGAAAAAGCTCTCCCTCAGTCCCACCGTGAAGGCGAGCTGGAGGGCAAATCCAGGCCATCTCTTGGGTAAGCAGAACCTCTTCCTAGAAACGGTTCGCGTAATGGGTCAGCGACTCCCCCGGCTCCTGCTTGACCTTGAAGAGTGACTCGGCATCCCTCTTCCTCTTCTTCGAAGTTGAGAAGCGCAACAAGAAGCCTCGTCGCAAGTCCTCGAACTGGTAGATCGACCCGGCTGGGAGTTGATGGAACCAGTCTGTAGTCTTCTGCTTCAGAGTGACGACAAAGAGCCGACACTTGAATGCATCTGACATCGGCCGGATAGAGACCGAGTCCTCAAACGCCTGCAAGTGCTGGACAGGGTCATCCTTGCCGTAATATTAGACCATGTCCCACTCTCTGAACCCTTCCGGGACTGGTGCGGAAAGCACCAGCTCGCAAAAAGGGTTGCTCCCGCTCGCGGTCCTCTCCTGCTCGGCTCATCCTACAACTTCTCTCGCGGGACCCGAGCTCACCAGAGTCGAGCTCGCTGGAACTGCGCTCGTCGGCGCCAGACTCGTCGGGGCAGCGCTCGCTGGGGCTGCACTCGCCGGGGCTGCGCTCACTGGAACAACGCTCGCCGGGACCAGACCTGTCGGTGAGGTGCTCGATGGGCTGGCAAAGAGCTCTCGCTCGAAGAGGTCTCACCCTGCTCCTGCCACCTCCTTCCCTGCCCTTCCCCCCGGGGCACACTCGCCGACCCCAGGAGGGGGGAGCACATGAGGTGCTGGGGTCGCGAACTCATTTCGCACCGCGGCGAAAGCGAGACCGATGCTCTCGAGGACCTCCCTCCTGAGGTCCGCGAACATTCCCAACGTCACTGCTGGCTGCGAGCCGCCAAACTCATCACACTGCTCTTCGTCTCCCGCTATGCTGCTTCCTTGAAACTTTCTTGCACCAGCAGCTGTCCACGCTCACCACACCAAAAATGTTGGAACCGGGATTCGGCCCGACGAGGAGTTCGGACCCCAAAGATGGGTGCAACTCGCGCTTACTGATCCCCTGCAGCAACTTGACCGAGACTTAGAACTGAGACCCTTGGCGACAGTGTGGAGGTCCCACCACACACCCGGAAGATCGCAGAGCGCTTCTCCTTTCAAGCCAAGAACTGAAGTCGGGCACCTTGGAGAGTTCTGAAAATGCTTACCAAAGATGACCTGAGGAGAGAGAAGCCAAAGAAGGACCTCTCCAAAGGTGCCCTTAGGGTCTTATTTATAGTTTTCCTGAACTGGTCTGCTGATAGCGGGGTTCCGCCTTTTGGTTTTACTAAACACACCCCAATTTGGCCTGCTAACAGCCAAACTCCGCTGTTTCGAAGGGCTACTGGCAGCCCACCAAGGGCAGAAGGGTAATTTCACCTCCTTGACCCTTGGGCAAATGGCCTGCGAGAGCGCCACTCCTAGCAGTTCTCGCAAGTCCCCTCGCGAGTACTGCTCGCGAACCCTCCTTAGGCGAGCGGCCGGCGAAGGCCCTGCTCGCTTACCTTCTGACGACGACCCTCCGGGTCATGTCTCGCATTCTACCCTGTGGGATCACCTTGGCTCGCCTGGCCTGGATCTCGCGAGAGCGCATTGGCGAGATGGCCACTTCAGCCTAAACCACATCTTTGAGCCTTATTCCCCCAGGCGAACACGGGGTTGTACATTATTAATAATATTTACTGTTTTTACTTTTGAAATTAAAATAAAAAGTCTATAAGTTAATTATTTTTTTGATACATTTGTTTGTTGATTGTTCGAAATACTAAAATATGTAATACAAGATGATTTTAAAACAATATTATTTAACTCTAAAATTTGCAATAATTTAAATTTTTATTAATAAAACATTAAATTTCGAGCTGACTTGAAATTGATTCGAGCTGGCTCGGAATCGAGTCAATTTCGAGTCGGGACGGCTCGGCTCGAAATTGATTTCGATTTCGAGCCGACTTTGAGTCGAAAATTTCGATCACGAGTCGAACCAAAATCGCTCGAACTCGACTTGATATCAACCTTAAACCCCCCATGGAGATCCTCGAAGCAGTAAATTGAGCTAGCTGCAATTGATGAAACCAATTGATGAACTATTGGGTGGATTAGACCTGCTTATTTGGGTTCACCAGAGCGCACCTTTTACTACTCACTAAATACGGGTTGCACATCAGCAGCGATCCAAAACTTTTTCTCTCCACTTTCTCACCTTCCCTACAGATTTCCCAAGGATTGGATGGGATATGGAATGAGGGAATAAGCTCATTAGGTGGGTATTTATAGGATTTTTCCAACGCTACTGAAATCACCTCATTCCGAGCTCGGGAGTTCCCAAAAATCACGAAAATCGAAGAAAGAATATAGGGTCGCTTTCGGCCAGCTGGATTAGCACCATGTGGCATGTACAGGGGCCACATGGCTCCCATCCAGGCGCGTTGTGTGTTGGGTACACGCAGGTGCACGCCCAGCACATGCCTCGAGCCAGTGGGTTGTTGTCACGTGGCCCGCGCATGGACCACACACGCCTAGTGGCCAGTGGGTGTAGGTCGCGCGCCTTCTCGTGTGGCAGGCCACGCTGCGCGCCTCGCCTATGGGCTGGCGACACATGACAACCCACGTGGCGGCGGCGGCCATGTGGCGCCAGAGACTGCCATGTGGAGGTTGCTGCCACGCTGGAGGCAGCCACGCGGCATCACTCATTTAATTGACCCTTTTGGGTCATTTTTAGATCCCGAAAAATTATGGAAATATTTATCCTAGGGTTTTTTCGACGTTGTGGATGCAATTCTGATCTCTGTTTCGCCAAATTCTGAACAATTATTGCCTAAATTGCGCTTTTTCTATATATGTCCTGATTTGACAAATAAAATATTGATTGTTATAGATTTCAACATTCCGAGTCTATTGGTGGACTCAGTTTCTCAAAATTTGCACTAGTTGCACCGAAAATCGCATTTTTCTCGCGAATTTTGATTTCGGCAAATAATATGTCGATCCTTATGTAATTCGACGTTTCGAGTTTATTAGTGAACTCAGTTTCTCGAAATTTATGTCGGTTGTGCCAAAAAATATGCTTTTTCTAATGATCACAGACTTTAGTGAATGATATGTCGATTCCTAGGTTTTTCGACCTTTAAGATCTAACAGTGAACTCTGTTTCCTGAAATTCAGCTCCATTTGATAATTTTAGCGCTCAAACCTTATTTTTACATCTTTTTGTTATGAACATGCTTATCGATGCATAATCAACATTTTTATTGCTAATCATCATAATTATAGGATATTACACCATGTGTAGCGGTGTTGTTTACGGTGGGCTGCCGCATGGCGGCCACGCGGCATTGCCACGTTAAACGGTAGATCATAGCGGCGGCGCGTGATCGCCATGCAGTCAATCACGTGGCCGGGAAGAAGCAGCCAGATGATGTTTCCCAGACGATGTTTCTTGCAGCGTCTGTATGGTGTTGCATTGTAGTGCCATGTGGTGTTGGAGGCCACATGGTGTGCCGTCGTGCAACCACGTGGCAAAGGCCGCTCCTGCTCCTTTTGGGGCATTGTTTTGGGTTTTCAAGTCCTCAAAAATTTAAAAAATACATATCCTAAGGTTTTTTTACGTTCCAGATTCGATCCCGGACTCCATTTCTCCAATTCTCAATGTATGTTGTCAAAGTTGCACTTTTTCATATAAGTGCCGATTTTGGCAAATAAAATATCAATTTTCAAGTATTTTGACGTTCCGAGTCTAACTATGGACTCCATTTCTCGAAATTTTCACTGCTTTTCACTAAAATTTTATGTTTTCACACGTTCTCTGATTTCAACAAATGATATGTTGATTTGTAGGTATTTTGACATTTGAGTTGAACTGTGGACTCCATTTCTTAAAATTCGCAATGGTTTACACTGAAATTGATCTTTTTCATACAAATTTTGATTTAGGCAAATGATATGTCGATTCACATGTATTTTGACATTCTGAGCCTAACTGTAACTTCGTTTTTCCAAATTTTCCTCGGTTCACATTTTCATGGGAACTACGATTTGGGTAAATGATATATCGATTCTAAGGTGTTTCAATATTTTGAGCCTAACCACGGACTCTGATTCCTAAAATATGACTTCCTTTGGGTTTTTTAATACTATATTTGTGTGTGATTTTACAACATTGCGATCATGCTTAATGGTCCATGATTATCGTTATTAAGCATCCCTAAGTGCAGTTTAATATTTTATGATATTACACTTCGCTCTCGGGAAGAGCATCGAAAAGGAACTCTCTCATGGGAAACACAAATGGCGACTGGAGCATAAGGTAATGGGAGGGTAGAATGGGCTTGAAAAAGAATATTATTTAAATCCATTTAATATTGACCCTTGGATTGAAGAGATTAAATCTCATCCATGAACTGGATAGTATCTAGTTGGAGCTAAATGGAGAGGATCCTGATCCCACATGGACGGGCTCAGGTAGGAAAAGGAACGTCCACAGATAATCAAAATTTTGTATGAAAAAATAAAAGAGTCATGATATTAGCCGTCTTATTCTCGATATTCGTAGTTCATCGTTATTTGCAGTCTGAAATAATTTATTCGAAGTCCAAAAATTTATTTGCACCCCAATATATTAAAACTAGTAATGCAAAAGAGATAAATAGTAAAAAGAAAGTGTTCAAATAAAGCTCAATGTTTTCATAATAACAATACAACAATCACCCAAAATGTAAACATGTTGGTATCAAAATCAATGTCAATCTCAAACTAACCTACGACCGTGTGCATCAACAAGATAATACATAGTATCGAACTTATTGTAATATACAAAAAATACCATGATAAATCGAAATTTTTGAGTTTATATCTTGTACATGACAAATTTTGTGAGTTTAAACAAACATTTTCAAAACTATTACCATTTATATCAAAAGGAAATTACACAATTAGTTTATGAATAAACGTGGTTCACAAAAAACATAGAAAATGGAAAATTGTAAGTTTATACCTTAACTTCGTGGATGAGCCAAATTAACGATCTCATTTAGAGGCTCGTTGAGATGTGTACCTCTAAATCATGACCTATACGACATGTCTCATGTTTCAGCTACCGAATTTAGATAATTTGCCACATAGAAGTAACATGTGGGAGTAGGCAATATTCATCCATTACTAGTTGATTGAAGTGATTTTCATTTACAAATCAAATATATATATATATATATATATATAATTTTTCTAACTTCGAAAGATGCAGAATGTAGAGGAAGGAATGTGAAAGAATGAACTCATGATTAATGTACTAGTGCAATATTGTAGCATGATGCGATCATCAATCTCAAGTTTAGCATTGACATCTATTTGCCAAATGGAACTGGCATTACACTGTAATCAAGAGATAACAATAGTTCTTGCAAATGTAGTTCTAAGGATGACATGTTTGTGTACAAATTATCAATCACATTTTTAGTATTGACATGCTTGTGTACAAATTATCTTTATGGTTGAGCTCTAAGGAGAGTTCTTTTCACACGTGCATCCCATTTTATCTCATATGTAATGCATGACGCAGAACTCGGTATCCACAATGTCCATCATTTATCACATTTATATCATCAATTAATTATATGATCTAAGATGTATGATGACATTTCTATACATATGGCATCCAAAAAATATTGTTATTGAAACATTTTCTTGCAATCTTCTTTCTAGACTTGTTTTTTTTATTATGCTTGTTCAACCAAAATAAGGTGTTCAAATAAAAATAGATCTCGTTTAGTTGATTTGTAGTCATCCTTGTTGTTGAAGACCAGATACATGTTCAACGGAGTTCGGACCAAGAAAGGGTGGTTTGAGTTATTGAGCTCGCAATCGGACACCTAAAACCAGATATTCTGAGCCTAGATCGCACCTCACCGATGGTAGATTAAATTGCTTACACAAAGACCCACGAGCTACAACGAGGATGTACCCCCACACACCTGAAAGTTCTTTTAACTTCCCCTCCCAAAACAAAGTTATGAGCTCGGCACCTCGGATGGCAGGAGAAGAAACTCGAAAAGTGTGAGCTCTAGTAGGTTGGGTTTGTCTTCTCCGAGGTGCTATGAGTCATATTTATAGGCAAAGCATATCAAGGGTACATTGGTTTTCATGGGCATGTGGATAGCGGCCTCCCCCTTAACCAAAATGATATTCCCAGACCAAAGTGGTCTGCCGATAGCGGCATCCGCCTTAATGAGAATACAATTCTCATACCCTGATGGTCTACCGATAACCGCTCCAATCCTTAGCATGCTGCTGTTCACCGACCTGGGCAAGCCCGAGGGTTGGGCCGGTTCGGACTCGCCACGCCTATTTGGCGGCGAGCCCGTCAGTGAACCGGGCTCGCTCATAGGACACAAGATGAGCCTATTCCCACTTGGTGGCAAGTCTGGTCATCGCGCCCGACTTGCCCATTAAGCATTGTGGTCCCGCTACTTCTCATCGAGGCTTCCTGGTGTGAGCCCTTTGCGCTCATTAAATATGAATTGTACACAATCCCCGCTTTTGCGAGCTCGCTAGAGATCAAAATGAATTATCCAGCCCATATTTAGTGAGCTCTGACCGTAGAGAGATAAGATTGGAGGGTCCGCCTGCAACATCCCTATTCCTTCTAGACCCTTTGGGTTAGGGTTAGGACATGATCGAGTTGTGATTAGAGAACATGATATGACCCTAGGTTAACTTGAACTTAGGAAAATTGCTATACACACCCCAAAAGTGCATGAAAGAATCTAGTCGCAACATAAATCACCTAGAGGGGGGTGAATAGGTGGATTCTAGAGCTTTTTGCGGAATTAAAAATATGAAGATTAAAAGCACACATAAGAGCAATCACAGCACAACACAGAGAATTTATAGTGGTTCCCCGATGTGGGTAGTCCACTTTCCCGCCTCGCCTATCTAGCACTCCAAGGCTAGATTCGGCTACTTCACCAAACTCAGATTTCTTCAAATCTTACAACTCGGAGTCCACAACTCCTACAAGCTCGGAGCAAAACAACTCCTACAACTCGGAGCACAAAAACTCCTACAACTCGAAGCACAAAAACTCCTACAACTCAATCCTTACACAAGGATCTACAAGGCTCGGAGGCAAACCTCCAACAAAAGGATGTAAGGGTGTTTTACAAAAATACGCTTAAAACTTCGGTTGAAGTTCTTCTACAGATCTGAGAAATGAATTTCTTCTTCCTCAAAAATAAGTTCAGTCCCTTTGAAGAAGAGGGAAGAAGAAATCTTGAATGCTTGATCTGAAGCTTAGAGTCGACTGGATCAAGAATAGATTAGATCTTGAATAGCTTTGATCTGGTCGACTGCTCTTGGCGAAGAAGAATCGTAAAATCTTTCTTGTCGGAGGCGAAGTGCTTGCGTGAGAAAGATCGGTCGACAGACGGAAAGAGATGTTCTTTTCTTTTTCGATTCGGGCGATTGCGGCGATTAGAACGATTAGGGTTTAGTGAATAACCCATAGGAATATATATAGACAGAGCGATTCTTCTCCTAACGGCTATATGCGCGATTTAGGGAAAGCCTTCCACGTGTACTGTGCATGGCGGAAGCCCTAAATGGCGAGCCGAAACGAACTGAACCGGAAAGATGAACTCTCTGATTCGACTAAATGGAATAGCCGAAATATCTCATTAACCGAATTTGCTTAAAGACTATAGCCGAATTCGTCTAATGGCATTAGCCGAATTCGAGAGGACCTTTAGTCGAATTCGTCGAATGTAAATAGCCGAATTCGAGGGAGTCTTTAGTCGAATTCGTCTAATGTTTACTTAGGGAATTTTTCTGGCTTCTTGAAATGGTTTAGTCGTATTCGTCTATATCCATTCAAACCATATAGCCGAATTATACTATATGTTCCAATGCATATAGCCGAATTTCTTCATAGACCATTTTTCTTCCTAAGCAGAATTAGCAACATCTTCAGTCCTTCTTCTCCAGCACTTAGTATATGAAGTACATCTCAATAGAGAGATTTCACATGAGTCAACACCTTGGTCTACACACTGAGGAATTACATTGCATAGGCCTGTGTTTGACGACTCATTGAAACCTGACATTGCTATGTACTTAGAGTGGAATATCCTGCAACATTACAGCTAAAAGTGCATGATCAAATACAATTGCAATTCATCTTAGTTTGAAGGGGACTTCTTCAAATCAAGGTGATTGTGTCTACAATACCCAACAATATCCCCCTATTTGAAGAAGTCAGAACCCTATCTACTAAGGTGAATTGCACAGAGAACAGTAATAATAAGCATGTAAGGAACTGAGAATTATAAAAGTAAACCAATATCAAAAACTCAATCCACACAAAATATTAAACATCATTAATGTTTTTAGAGAGACTAATAGGAGTTCCAGCATTTATCATTTCTCATGACCCTTTCCTTTTTGGCTTTTCTTGAGTTGCCTATCAAAATAAGCCCTAGGCTTAGGAAAGTACTTTAGAGGAGGTAGAGGAGGGTTTACGTCATCTCTGTGTTTTATGAAGTGTATCCTTCTCTTCAATATAGAGATCTGCCATTTGTTAATCTCATCTCTGTCGTAGTGATTTGCGGATGATTCATTCGAGTTCATGATTAGATAGTAGGTGTCAAGAATGATATTCCTTGATTCTGGGCTCCATACTTCACCATCAAATCTTCTAGGATTTGATGCTCTTGGATCGACAACCCTTGGACCAGCAGCCCTTCTGGCATCTTGCATAAAACCTGCTTCACTTGATCCCCCTTGATCAGTTCGGGCTCTTTTCCTTGTGCTTTGACCTTCATCATCCGACCAATAATAATTTTCAGGAGGATCAACTGGCTCGGATGGGGCTGCAAACTGAATTTCAGGATTGAACTCATTTGGATTGTAAGTTTGCTGAGAAGATTGTCCTTGCTGATAGACTCGGCCTTGCTGATAAGATTGGTCTTGCCCTTGGAAACCAAAAGTATTGCTTCTGGAGATTTCTGCATGCAGCCACATATGGCTTTGATGAACATAGGCATTGGATTCTTGAAATCTGCCTTCTAACTCCTTGCTTCGATCATTAATCTGGGTTTGAATATGAGTGTTTGATTCCTGAATCCTTCATTCTAGATCTCTATGTAGATCAAATACTTGAGTTTGAATCCTTTTGTGCAGTCTTTCCTCCCCCTTTCTGACTTCTTCAGATAGGGTTTGGATTATTTCAGCTTTCATGCTGTCCAGAGATCTTTGAATTGAATTTCGACTTTCTTCTCCATCAACGTAGATCCATCTTTGACCTTCAGGGAGGTCTTGTGTATCCTGACGAACATGCTCCAAACCAGCAATCACGTGCTTGAGAGTAGCAGCACCCTTCTCGAAGTAATCATCTTGATTTTTCTTAATAATATCAACACAGTGAGCTACTTCACACAGACCATTGTTTAGGTCTTGCTCTATGATTTTAACTTTATCTCGTACTTGCCTCAGAGAGAACTCGAAATATTGCTTTTGTATAATTAACATGCCTTCAATATTTTGGAGCAGTAAATTTTCTGGAGTTGGAGATAGAGGTTGAGGCCGAGAAGAGATGCCAAAATCATCTTCTGCAAACAGGAACTCATCAGAATCAACATCCTCGAGAGAGTACAGACGTTCAAGTGTGGCTTTATTTTTGGCTCTATATTTGACGGGAGTGGCGGACTGCGGAACTTCTCTTTCATTTGCAATAACAATTGCATTTCCAGGAGGTGAAGGGGCCGCCAGAGGCTCTTCTTCATCTTGAGCAATCTCAGCTGTTGATATATTCTGATCATTAATACGAGTCTCCCCCTCAGAACTTGCAGGGGTCTGTAGCTTAGAAGACTCATAATCCTTAATGACCTCTTTGCCTTTAGCAGTAGAGGCAACCTTTGCAGAGTTAATATCTGGGTGATCTCCCCCTGGATCATTTCCATCACTGTCATTTCCACCATCATCTGCTAGCTCTTGTGTCTTGGAGAGATCACTAGATTTTTCTTTGGGAGAGATACTTGGAGGGTCTGCTGGAGCATTGGAGGGTGCTGAAGGTGCTTTTGAACACTCCCCCTTGGAAGTTTCACCCGTTTGCTTTGGAGATGGGACTTTAGGTGATGCTGGAGGAAGTGGTGTAGAAACACTAGCAGAGACGTCACTTGAGCTAGGAACTGATTGTTTCCTTACTTTGCATTCACCTAACTTGCGAGACCATCTGTCAAGGATTGACGCATCAAACCTTTTGAAGTGAATCGGAGTACCTGATCGCATATTGAACTTCTGCTTGTCTTGCTGATGAAGAAATAGAGTAATTATCCTTCCAAAATTTGGGGTGGATAAGCTTGAGGAAATCTTTTCAAAGAGAATTTTGCCCCAATCAATTTTCTTCCGACAGATAACTGCTGCTAAGAGTTTGAACATGTCATTGGAGATATAATCGTGAGAGCCTGTCTTGCAAATCAGCACTTTGCCGATTATATCTGACAAAAGTTTTCCTTCTTCATTCATTTCCTTCCTTCGAATGGAAGTTGTGCCTTTGGGCAAACCACAAAATGACAGAGATTTCTTAAAATCTTTATGAGAAAACTCATCTTCTTGCTCAATTACTGGGAGTTTCAGAAATTTCGTAAGCTTGAAAGGTGTGACTTTGACAGGAAAATCGCCTATTCGGCTTTTGACGACGGTGCCATGCTTCTTCAACTCGGCATACTTGTAGAACTTGAGAACGGCTTTCTCCAACACCTTACATGGATGTTCCAGGATAAATCTGAGTCCTGCCACTTCTAGCATCAAAACGACATTACGAAACTCATCAACGAAATCGTCGAATCCTGTGCGAACCAGTTCCCCACCAGAGAGAAGCTTATCGGATGCATTCTTAGCCATTGAGATCAAGAAATTCGAAGAAGGCGAGGCAGACAAGCGATGAGGTTGAAAGAGCAGACGTCGGCGGTTCGAGAGATGAAGAGTCGGAAAGTAGGGTATAGAAAAATGCGTGAACTCAAATAGTCTCTTTAAAATGTTTATATAGTTTGAGTGTTAGTGGAGAGAGAGAGCGTACCTGAGAGTTTGAAATGTGACTCTTCGGATCCAATAAATTAGAAAGAATGAATTTGAAATCCGAATAACATGCGATTCGAAAGAGTATAAGTGAATTCGGCGAAAGAATTTAGACGAATTCGGCGAAATGATATAGCCGAATTTTTGATATAGCCAAATTTGGTAATACGCAATAGACGAATTGTTCAATTCGTTCAAATAGTATAGCCGAATAAATATTATTCGGTTATGTCTTCTTAAACATTCGAACACAACCATTCTGAAATCCTTCAAGTCTTCATTTTGAAAGAGTTGAGCTGCGAGTTGACTTATCTTCTGAGCTTGTCTTTAAGAGTCTTTGTTCAACATACCAAGCTCCATTTTGAAGTAATTAAATTTTTTCTCGTCAAGTGGCTTCGTGAAGATATCTGCAACTTGCTTATCCGTTGGGACATAACTGAGGTTGATGTCCTTCTGTTCCACATGCTCCTGGATGAAATGATAACAGATCTCAATGTGCTTTGTCCGGCTGTGAGATACTGAATTATGAGCAATTGCAATAGCGCTTGACGATTCACAATACATTGGAATGTCCTTTAACTTCAAATTGTAATCTTCCAATTGATTCCTTATCCACAGTAATTGTGCGCAGCAACTGTCTGCGGAGATGTACTCCGATTCAGCGGTTGATATTGCTACACAATTCTGTTTCTTGTTACTCCAAGAAATTAGCCTTCTTCCTAGGAATTGACAAGTCCTGGAAATGCTTTTCCTATCATCTTTGCTACCTGCAAAATCTGCATCTGAAAAACCTGTTAGCTCGAAGTCATTACTTCTTGGGTACCATAAGCCAAGATTTGGTATACCTTTAAGGTATCTCAAAATTCGCTTTGCAGCAGCATAATGAGATTCCTTAGTGTTCACCTGAAATCTAGCACATACACATGTCGGTCTACTCGCGGTAAGGTAGAGCAAGGATCCAATTATGCTTCTATACTTAGTTTCATCAAAAAGTTTCCCTTTCTCGTCCTTGTCTAGAGACATAGCTGAACCCATTGGAGTCCTCATAGAGGTTGCATTCTCCATTCCAAATTTCTTAATTAACTCTTTGGTAAACTTCGTCTAAGAGATGAAAATTCTATCTTCAGATTGTTTTACCTGAAGTCCTAAGAAATACTTCAGATTGTTATCATCAGTAGTTCCGAAGATAATATCGTCGACATAGATTTGCACTAGCAAAATCTTGTCTTTTACTTCCCGAAGAAATAATGTCCTATCGATCTTTCCTCTTGCGAACTTATTCTCAAGAAGAAAGCTAGAGAGCGTCTCATACCAAGCTCGTGGAGCTTGTTTGAGACCATATAAAGCTTTACGTAAATAGTATACATGATCAGGTAGAGAGGAGTCAACAAAACTTGGGGGTTGTTCTACGTATACTTCTTCCTTTAGATCACCATTAAGGAAGGCTGACTTCACATCCATTTGATAGACTTTGAATCCCTTGTGAGCAGCATACGCTAGAAACAACCTGATCGTTTCGAGTCTTGCCACGGGGGCAAAAGTTTGATCGAAGTTGATTCCTTCTTCTTGTCTGTAGCCTTGAGCAACAAGTCTGGCCTTGTTCTTGATGATTATGCCATCTTCGTCCAGCTTGTTTATGAAATCCCATTTTGTTCCAATAATATTTTGTCCTTTGGGTCGATGTACTGGCTTCCAGACTTTGCATCTCTTGAACTGATTGAGCTCCTCTTGCATTGCAATGATCCATGAAGCATCGTTCTTTGCTTCATCGAACTTCTTTGGCTCAATCTGTGAAAGAAAACTTAAATGCAAAACTTGGTTAGCTGTACCTCTTCTTGTTCTTACTCCAGCACTTGTTTCACCGATGATTTGTTCAATGAGGTGATCTCTCTGATGTCTGATCATCAGGTTTCTTCCATCATCCATAGTGCATAGAGGTAGTTCCACTTCTGGAGTTTCTTCTTCTTCCTGAAATTCTTCTTTAGGTGGAATTGGAATATCTACTTCTGTAGACCTTGGAGCATCTTCTTTTGGTGCTTCTTCCAGGTTGAGTTCTTTGAATCTTGCACCTGCATCTTCAACAAAAACACTAGAAGAGCTGCCTTGAAGCATACTCATCTCATCAAAGATAACATTGTAAGTTTCTTCTACAACCAGAGTTTTCTTGTTGAAAATCCTATATGCCTTACTATGGCTATTATAGCCTACAAAAATACCTTTAAAACATTTTTCACTAAATTTAGTTTTGTAATGTTTCCCATTATTAAGTACGAAGCACTTAATTACTACCAAAAATTCTAAAATAAGACAAGGTTGGTTTCTTGCCCTTTAGAAGTTCATAAGAAGTCTTATGATGGTTTTTGTTGATTAGTGCTCTGTTTTGTACGTGGAAAGCAATGTTGATACCTTCAGCCCAGAAGTACTCTGGTAGTGAAGAATCACTCAACATTGTTCTGCAAGCCTTTATGAGTGTTCTATTCTTTCTCTCGTCCACTCCGTTTTGTTGCGGAGTACGAGGAGAGAAAAACTCATGAAAGATGCCTAGACTTTCACAAAATTCTGTCATGGCCCCAGACTTGAATTCTGTACCATGGTCACTTCTGATTTTGACCACAGAACATTCCAGTTCATTCTGAATTTGCCTGACGAATGCTGTGAAAGAGGCGAAGGTGTCTGACTTGTGTTTCAGAAAGAATACCCAAGCAAAACGTGAGTAGTCATCAACTATAACCAAAGTATAAGCCTTACCTCCTAAGCTTCTGATTGGCATGGGACCAAACAAGTCCATGTGGAGCAGATATAAATATCTGGTAGAATCTTTGCCAATTATGCTCTTAAAGGTAGCCTGAGTCTGCTTGCCCATTTGGCATGCGTGATACGGTCTCTCTTTAATGCACTTAACATCAGGAGCATTACGAACTAAATTATGAGAAAATAACATATTTATAGTTTTGAAATTAATATGTGCTAGTCTCTTGTGTCACTGGTCACAAAGAGATGCACTATCTTTTGCTAAAAAACACACTGGTGTAGAAGAGTCTAAACATAAAAAATTTAAACAGAAAATATTTCTACTCCGAGTACCTGTTAAAATAGTTTCTGACGTATCAGACGACTTTATCAAGCACTTGTCCTTGTAGAATTCTACCATATAGCCTTTGTCACATAATTGATTTATGTTAATAAGATTATGTTGTAATGCTTTGACATAAGCCACGTCTGTGAAAGAGACTATACCATTAGTAATCATACCGTAGCCTTTAGTAACTCCCCGATCAGATCCGCCAAAGATAACTTTTGGACCATCTTTCACTGGAGTAAAATCTTGCAATAGGCTTCTTGTTCCGGTCATGTGCCGTGAACATCCACTGTCCAAGTACCATATAGGATTTGTGTTGGCCTTTGGACATACCTGCAATCAACAATCAATTTCCCTTAGGAACCCAAACCGACTTGGGTCCTTGGCTTCTGGTTAGATGACCACCACTAGGAATGTTAACATTGTGAGGGGTCATTCTTGCATTGTTAACTCGTGGAGTCTTGACATTCCTTGGATTAAACCAGCAATCTATGGCAAAGTGACCAACCTTGCCACAACACCAACAATCGAATCGATTGTACCTTCTTTTTGTCTCCTGTTTTACTTTTTGAACGGGAGGTACAACAGGAGCAACTTTCTTATAAGAATCTTTCTTGGAAGTAGGGGCCTCATGGTGACAGCACACACATGGCTCCAACTTCTTCTCAACAAATTTGGAAGCAGTCGATTTGATTTTTGGTGCTTTCTTTGCAGCTGATCCATGTACAAATGGACCATGATCCTTGAGGATTACATCTTCATGAGGATCTTTTAATGGAGACGCGTCAAAGTTTCGGGGTCTGCTCCATCCTTGATATCTATTGCTAGATTCAACATGTGTTGGTCTAGCAAAGTGACCATAGGATGCCTCAAAGTCAAAAGGGGTTTGTTGGAAAAACTACATTCCTGAATGAAGGTTGACTTTGATCAACATTTCCCTCTCCTTTCCCGGCTCTTTTCTCAGCAGCCTTACTACTTTCAGCCTCATGATCAAGGCCACTACCCTTCGCAGGAGCAGAAAATTTATCAATGAGTGGAAGAATAGTCTTTGGCTTCGAGAAGCTTTCTACGAGCTTCCTTTCCACCATTAGCTTATCTTCTAATTCATTTATAAACTTCTCCTTAAGATTTAATAACTCAGTGGAGCTTTTAAGTTCGTCTTTCAAGAGTTGGATGTCATCTTTGAGAGGAGTTAATTTTTCAATTTCCTCTCTCAAATCTGATTCCACCATCTTGAGATATTCAATTTCTTTTGACTTGGATCTGACAACCTTGCGGCACTTGTCAAATCCCTTCAAAAGGGCTTTGTAATGAGTCATTAAATTTGAATCCTCCTCTGATGAGTAGCCGTCATTTGCTATGGATGCAGTTTCATATTCAGAAGCAGAAAGAGGAGTGTGAGAGTTTACCTTCCCCTTATAAGAGGAGTCGCTTACTTCCTCATCTGATTGTGCCATTAGCCCAAAATAGGCTTCTTCATCTGAGCTTGACCCATCCGAGTCGTCGTCGCTCAGAGTCTTAGCCTTTTTAGCGAGGAAGCTCTTTTCCTTCTTCTTTCCTTTGAAGGATCTCTTTTCTTCCTTCTTTGATCCTTCCTTCTTTTTGTATGGACACTCGGCTATCACGTGTCCTGGCTTATTGCAGCAATAACAAATAATGTCAGCAGAAGCATGTTTGTTCGGTTTAGACTTATACCTGTCATTATTGTAATCCTTCTTGTGGTGTTCACCATCACGTCTTGATCTTCTGTGATCAGAAGTAGAGGATTGACCTCTTTTCTGCTTTCTTTTATTTAGAAGCCTTTTGAATTGCTTTGAGAGAAGTGAGAACTCTCCATCAGACATGTCTGAGTTTGACGAGCTAGTCACAGACTCATCATCCTCTTCTGATGACTGAGTTCTTACTGATGTCATGACCTTGCTTTTCTTAGATCCTTCAGCTTTCAAAGCCACGGATCTTTCCTTCCCGGATGTCCTGTTGCCCTCTTCCTCAGCTTTCCTGATGCTGAGCTTAAGCTCATGTGATAAGAGCTTTCCAAATAATATTTGTGGTTCCATAGTGGCCAACTTCCCGAATTCTCTGATTGCGATTGTCTTGGTATCCCATTCTTTTGTCAGGGATCTCAAGACTTATCATTCAGTTCGCCAACAGAAAATTCCCGATCATAGTTCCTAAGACCATTTACGATCTTAAAGAACTTCTCATAAGTATCAGAAATTGAGTCTCTTGGATCTTGTTTGAAGGCTTCATATTCTTGATTCAGCAACGATATTCGATCATCTCTCACTTCTTCTGTACCTTCCATCAGAACCACTAGAGAATCTCACATCTCTTTGGCAGATTTGCAGTGTATCAGATTTTGCAACATAGAGTCATCTACTGCTCCTGCTATGATATTCTTTGCCTTCTTGTCTAGAGTGACAAGAGCAATCTCATCTTTTGTAAGTTCCAACATCTTCTTAGGAATCATGATAGCTGAGTTTATTGAAGATGGTTTTGTGGGAACATGTGGACCTTCTTCCACTATCTGAAAAATTCTTGGATCTGCAGCCTCCATGTAGAATCTAACTCTCTTCTTCCACATGGGAAAGTTCTCTTTACTGCAGACTGACAACTTGACGGAATCCTTTGATCTTTCCATTCCAGACATATTTGTTCTTCCGACTAGATTAGGAGATCTTGTTCAAGGTGTTAGCCTTTTAGCGAACAACCTCGCTCTGATACCAATTGAAAGTATCTAGTCGCAACCTAAATCACCTAGAGGGGGGTGAATAGGTGGATTCTAGAGCTTTTTGCGGAATTAAAAATATGAAGATTAAAAGCACACAGAAGAGCAATCACAGCACAACACAGAGAATTTATAGTGGTTCCCCGATGTGGGTAGTCCACTTTGTCGCCTTGCCTATCTAGCACTCCAAGGCTAGATCCGGCTACTTCACCAAACTCAGATTTCTTCAAATATTACAACTCGGAGTCCACAACTCCTACATGCTCAGAGCAAAAAACTCCTACAACTCGGAGCAAAAAAACTCCTATAACTCGGAGCACAAAATTCCTACAACTCAATCCTTACACAAGGATCTACAAGGCTCGGAGGCAAACCTCCTACAAAAGGATGTAAGGGTGTTTTACAAAAATACGCTTAAAACTTCGGTTGAAGTTCTTCTACAGATCTGAGAAATGAATTTCTTCTTCCTCAAAAATAAGTTCAGTCCCTTTGATGAAGAGGGAAGAAGAAATCTTGAATGCTTGATCTGAAGCTTAGAGTCGACTGGATCAAGAATAGATTAGATCTTGAATAGCTTTGATCTGTCCGACTGCTCTTGGCGAAGAAGAATCGTAAAATCTTTCTTGTCGGAGGCGAAGTGCTTGCGTGAGAAAGATCGGCCGACAGACGGAAAGAGATGTTCTTTTTCTCTTTCGATTCGGGCGATTGCGGCGATTAGAACGATTAGGGTTCAGTGAATAACCCATAGGAATATATATAGACAGAGCGATTCTTCTCCTAACGGCTATATGCGCGATTTAGGGAAAGCCTTCCACGTGTACTATGCATGGCGGAAGCCCTAAATGGCGAGCTGAAATGAACTGAACCGGAAAGATGAGCTCTCCGATTCGACTAAATGGAATAGCCGAAATATCTCATTAACCGAATTCGCTTAAAGACTATAGCCGAATTCGTCTAATGGCATTAGCCAAATTCGAGAGGACCTTTAGCCGAATTCGTCGAATGTAAATAGCCGAATTCGAGAGAGTCTTTAGTCGAATTCGTCTAATGTTTACTTAGGGAATTTTTCTGGCTTCTTGAAATGGTTTAGCCGAATTCGTCTATATTCATTCAAACCATATAGCCGAATTATACTATATGTTCCAATGCATATAGCCGAATTTCTTCGTAGACCATTTTTCTTCCTAAGTAGAATCAGCAACATCTTCAGTCCTTCTTCTCCAGCACTTAGTATATGAAGTACATCTCAATAGAGAGATTTCACATGAGTCAACACCTTGGTATACAGAATGAGGAATTACATTGCATAGGCCTGTGTTTGACGACTCATTGAAACCTGACATTGCTATGTACTTAGAGTGGAATATCCTACAACATTACAGCTAAAAGTGCATGATCAAATACAATTGCAATTCATCTTAGTTTGAAGGGGACTTCTTCAAATTAAGGTGATTGTGGCTACAATACCCAACAGTGCACAAGTCAACCTAGGCTGATTTTCAAGTATTACAGACTGATCCCCGCTCAGGTCAACCCCAATGGGATCAACGCCCTGATCGCGTTCATCTGCTACATGTGCGAGGAGAATATCGAGTTTGATCTGGCCGCCTTCCGCAAGATTCGTATGTTGAAGTGATTAGTGATGGCGTGGTCTTCTTCTCCAGCACATGCGTGAAGTCTTTGAAACCTTCAACAAAGTCCACCAATGGAACGACAAGTTTGTTTTCATGCGAGGCGAGTTCTAAAACCTAGCCTTACCGCCAATTCAGAAGACCAAGAGCATGTACAAGCCGCCTCGCGTGGAGGGAGATTCCCTGACCCTCTACAACTTTCTGAAGGGTAATGAATTCAATGTAATCTACTTGCAGCGGCATGTGGATCAACTCTCCTTCGTCCTACTAGGAACATGTTAGCTTAGGCGAGAACTCAACACTTTATTTTCTATTTTTCTCCTACTTTTCTAGCGAGCTCACATTTCGTTTATAGACCAGTGCTCGCTGTCGGTGCACCCACCCTTTGAAGGCTCAAGGGTGCCGGCTCGCAAGGTTCCTTCGTCTCGTCTTGTCGAGACTATTGTCTTGGATGAGGGTGAGCCATCCTCTGCTTCTACAAACAGTAAGACGAAAATCCCTCAAGAAGTCGGCTCGTCTAGCGAGCCGAAGAAGAAACAAAAATATGTGAGGGTGAGTACTTCCAACGAGGACCTGTCGAGGAT